>OX421385.1:8730650-10130650 GCA_949126905.1 Amorpha juglandis | reverse complement strand
CCGACGGGCACGGGTGCCGTGGAGCGCTCGCCGTGGGCCCCGGGCGGCGCGGGCATGCGCTTCGAGGGCGCGGAGCGGCGCGACGCCGTCGCCTTCCATCCGCTGCTGGCGCCGCGGCCGAGCGACTTCTCGGTGTCGGCGCTGCTGACGGCCGGTGCGCTGCCGCCGCCGCCGTACCTGCCGGCCGCTCTCGCCGCCGCCGCAGCGCTGTCCGCGCCCTGTCCGCTGCTCAAGCCGCCACCGCCGCCGTACGCGCCCCTGCCGCCAGACGACGACGGCGTCGTCGACGACCCCAAGGTCACGCTCGAAGGCAAGGATCTCTGGGAGAAGTTCCACAAGCTGGGCACCGAGATGGTGATCACCAAGAGTGGCAGGTCAGTACGGCCCCGGCACCGCTGCCCCGCACTGTTGCTCGTCACTGCCGTCGCTGTGATTCGTGCTCGCTCTGTTGTCGCGGAGGTGATAGTGTAGTGAGTGATGAGCCCTCGTTCAGTAGCACTGGCGAGCGCTGACACCGGTAAGTGAGGACGCGTTTAGCGTAAATACATGATTTACAACACGCCACCACGTCCGATCACATGGACTTGTTTACAAGTGGTTCGTGCAAGTGGTTTTTACACTTCTCGAGTTGAAAAGTGCTCTATTTTAGGTCCATAACGAAGTTAGAATTATTGTCTGTTTAAAACATTGAATAGGTACTCTACGTATAACGTATTTCTTGGTAGAGTACAGAAAACATTGATACTGGCTCTTTTTAGTTACGGAAACTCAGCTTTGCAATTTAAGTTATTAAAAATAGAGCAATAACGTGTCTTGAACTGTATAACAGTAGACAAACCTAGTGCGTAGCTCTGTTATTAGTCCTTGTTCATATGTGTGCAATAGTTAACAGCGTCAGACGCGTGGGGTTGTTTAGCGTGCGTTCATAGGCGCATTTTTTCGCCCAAACATTGCACCCGTCGGTTCGTGCCGTTGCATTTATTACATACGAAACTCCAGCACTACTTGTTTAATTTGCATAATTATGATTTATTTGCAAACAAAAACCTTAATAATGTCTGTACAATATAAACATTGTTTTTAACTTTCATAAATTCTCATAAACGAAGACTACAAATCATTCAGCCAATTTGCATGATTTTATTTGAACTCCAATATTTATAAAGTGGTAGAATACATAATACTGAACTATTTATACAAATTGAAGTAAATTAAAATGTTTACATATATAACTAATTTAGTAAGAAGAAATAAGTTTTAATTGCCAGGATTAACTTTGCAAATTGATGAGCCTTTTTTTATGTCATCTGTTAGATATTATGCCAGTATCAACTTACTGCGATGGATTTGCATAAATATTTACCTAAAAGCAATTACATATCTATAAAAATAATCATATTAGAAATAAAACGAGCCAAAATATTCACTTAACGGATTTTTTTATAAACGGATCTATAAATAAAGGGCGAATAAAAAAACTATTCCAAATTAATTGCTAGTTAGAATATTAAGCAATAAGTCAAAAACAATCCATAGAGAATTTAATCACGGAGTTAACAAACACTATACATAGCAACAATAAAAAATAAGAATGTCAAAAATAACTTAATTGTTTCCTCAATCGTTAACTATCAGATCGAATGTTATTTTGAATCGGAATAACTGTTTGTTATAATATTCTTGGCAAATAAGAAAATACTTTTTGCTCTATTTTTCTATTTTATTTTCGCAAATGATATTTTTATGAAAACTAAATTTTCACACACCTGTTCGATTTACAGTTTTGTTTTGGCTAGTTAACATACTAACAAATATAATTATTAATCTTAGTTTACAATAAAAAATAAACTAGTGTAAGGTCAACAGAAGAAAATTTAATTATGTCAGGTAAAAGCACATTGAATTATAGTCTATTAAAATTCAGAAATAAAATCTTATAAAAATCGGGTACCAACTTGTACAATAAATAACTTCACAAGGCGACATACCATATCAATTGCAACCAATTACGATGTAGAGCGCATTGCGTCGGTCGTAGAGATTACCTCTAAAGACATTCTTGTATTCTGTAACAACTAAAATTGTTTACAGTGTAAACTGTCATATGTACGTCATAATATTTTTTACGCCTCAACACCATCATAGAACAAAGTCATATTTGCAAACTTTCGTTTTTTTATTAAGTGTAACACGTCACCTCGCGTACACTATCGTAGAATAAAGTCATATTTGCAAATTTTCGTTTTTTATTAAGTGTAGCGTAGTATAAATAAATAATTTTAGCATTTCTCCCTATTTTTTGTTATTTTATATAATACGGTGTGTAATCGCCTTTTTAGTCAACTGGCGTACTAAGTCCGAGTTTTGGAAATAGAATGTTGGCGCACTAGTTGCATCTCTGTCTACCCCTTCGGTAGAAAGGCGTGAGCTTATGTTATTATTTCAATAAATTATGTTGTTATGCATAACCATCACTATCTAGTGATCAATATATTATGTAGATGAAAATATCTAATAAAAAGTAATGAATTTACAATTAGAAAGAATTTTTTTTTTTGCAGTTTACAGTATGCAATAATATACTACAAATGCAATGTCGATGTCGAAATATCTTCTCAATCTCTTGTATAAATCCAGTTCGTTTCCCAGGTCGTTCAGTCCTGTATACCTTAAGATACAACCCCTTCAGGATAGAGATATTACTTAACTAATAAAAAATCTAGCCTAGGAACATTCCTTACTAGTCGTTTCCAAGGCAATAACTCTACTATTTATGATTGATGTGAGACGTAAAGCATTTTACGATTGTAGTACTACATCTCCATAGAATAATGTCACATGTTATTAAAGAATTTGACAATTATTATATTACTTATGACGAGCGCAGTTCAGTGTCATGCAGTGCTTTGTAATTAAAAGTTCTGTGTGGTGTTGGTTCTATTTATGGGCGGGCGTGGCGCTTACCATTAGGCGAGCGCCTTGCTCGTCTCATAATTCAGTCAAATAAAAGATAAAAAAAGCATTTGGTCGTATCGAAAAATACAAATAATTCTATTGGACCTCGAATCTAAGACCTTACGATTTACGGTCCACGTTGAGCGTCTAGACCAGTGTTTCCCAACGTGGGGCCCACGCCCAACAGGGAGGCAATTTGATAGTTAAGGGGGGCAATTTAAAAATGGACTCGACACGACTTTAACCCTATTGCTTTGGGTTATTTTTTTTTTTTTTTTTTTTTTTTATCCTGGCTCGGCAAAGTGACTACGCTACACCTGATGGTAAGTACAGCGCAATCCAAGAATATCGACCAACCGACCGAATGTCGACCAACGATAAACAATATGTCCATCGTAGGTCGGCAAAATCATGCCGGCCTGAAAGGGCCAAGGGGGAGGGGAAGGAAAAAGGGATGGGAAAGGGGTTGGGATCAGGGGGCAAGTCCCCTGGGGAGAACCGGCTATACACTGGCTGACCCTGGAACGCGACCCACACAAGGTGGGCCACTATGGCAGGTTTTAGCACCAGTGTACGGTGGTCGCTATCCGGTCGGATACAAGTATCCTCCCACCAGCTAAATGCAATGCTAGATATCGGTGACAAATTTAACAAAAAAAATGTTAAGGTGGGGCATGGCCTAAAAAACGTTGGGAAACACTGCTCTAGACCAATGACGAATTACAAAGTTCGGTAATACGTACCAAAATGAATTAATTCTTTGATAACGCCACAATAAAAACAAACAGCGGAAAGGCGAAACAAAACATAAATAAAAAAAATATTACGTTTATCTCTTCTTATCAATGTTACATAATAAATTTAATTAACTCGAATATATACTGTATTCTCATGTTAACAATTGGTAATGAAATTATAAAAATTCTTGTGACTTTACTCATTTATTATAATAGATAAGAGTGTCTCGGTGGCGCAGTTGTATTGCATACGCGGTACTGAGGTCTCGGGTTCGATCCCCGGGGCGATAAAGTGATATTGCGTTTTTCTATCACGAAATGCTTAGTATCAGTCCGGAGTCTGGAATTGTGCCCGGTATGGTGATAGACTCGTCCCTTATTACATCATGGGACGGAAATACGCTCGGCGAAATGTGGATGTATTGGTTACGCCTCTGCCTACCCCTACGGGGATTACAAGCGTACAGCGATTTGCTTAAGATAAGTCTTTTTTATCTGAGCATGGCAAAGTGATTGTGCTACACCTGATGGTAAGCGCAGTATAGTCCAAAACTAGCGACTACTAACAAACAATGAGTTTATCGGTGGTCACCAGAATCATGCTGGTTGGTATAAATGCTTCTTCACACTACGAAGGTGAGAATATTGCAGAAAATTTCATTTTAAAGCCGCATCATACATTTTGAAAAAGTAATAGTATGTCGCGGCCTCGTTGATGATAGTTTTCTGTTTTATTGACGCCTATAGACGTACAATTTTTATCTAAATACGGCTTTAGAAGTATTAAACAACGGATTTTAGGCATCACTTCGTTCGTTGAATAAGTATACAAAATGTATAAAAGTATCTTTGTTATATACTTGAAAATTATACATATTATATCCATAATATTTCTTCATGTATATGTATACATGTAGATATACATAATAAATAAGCATAAGAGGTAGACAAAGCTGCAACCAGTGCGCCCACGTTTCACCAAGCTTATCATGCCAAGAGATGATCTCGGGCATGTCATGTGTGATTTAAAAAGGAAAACTCAATATATGATTGCATGCCTAGGCAATTGAACCACAGATCCTAACTGATCTGATTGTTTTTTTAATGGCATCTGTTCGATTATCATTATGCCAGTGTCAAGTTAGGGATCTCAACCTTAAACCTTAATACGCTGCCATTACACCATTGAAGCGATAAACACATACAGTATGTGTGAATATTATCACAGTTATAAATATTGTATGTCTATGAATAAAACATACTTTATAGAGACATAAATCATTTATTTTGCTAATGGTTTATTTATTACCGTAATCATATTTAATAGAAATTAATTGAAAACTAACAGGGGGTTAATATAAAAATGGCTCGTGCTAGAGCGAGCCAAGCCAAATAAAAAGCGCTAGGTATCTATTTACGACGTCGCACACACACGTGCTGCTTAGCGTTTGCTATTAGAGTTTTGACAAACACTATTAGTACAAGATCCCGGAGAACATTGACCTTCACCCATCTGTTTACCGGATCAAAATAACATTCTAGGGTATAAAATGTGTTGCTGATCACATACCAATAGGGTTGCCTAAAAAAATATGGTCAAGGATATGATTAATTAACATTAAAAAAAATATATTTTTTTTATAATTTCCCTGACTTGCTTACCAAAAAAAATTAACCTTCAATGAAAAGTCTACAATGTATACTATCTGCAAAAAATAGGTTGCCTATCTTTTTCTGGCCACTACTACCTGGTTGCCGTGTGCAAACAGGTAACTAAAAAGTGGTAATTGCGCTCATCTAGCTCCTAATTTTGCAGGTAGCATACATTGTAGGTTTTCATTGAAGGTTCATTTATTTGGTGAGTAAGTCAGTGAAACAATAAGTTCTTTTTTTTTTTTAATTCGCAAAACCTATCCTTGGCCATATTTTTTTAGGCAACTCTATTGGTATGTGTTCAGCAACACCTTTTATACCCTAAAATATTATTTTCTTCCGGTAACAGATGGGTGAAGGTCAATGTTCCGCGGGATCTTAGACCATATGAAAAGACGTGCGCCGTCGTGTAAACCTAATAGATAATGACCTGTCCGCGTCTCCGGCTCGGCTCGTGCTAACACATCGTACGGCAACATAATATATATTTAATTTACAAAATATTCGATGTTAGCTTCTTTAATTAAGGATGCTACTGTTATACTTAAGTAGAAATGAGTTATACACGTATTAAATTAAAATTTTCATAATAAAAATTATTTACTGAAATACAAATGCGATGGTTTCATACATATTAATTTTGTATCGAGTGTCTGGTTTGGTGTGATTCCTATTCTGTCTACGACATTTAGTAGGGCTTAATAGTACTGTTGCGGTCAATTGTCGTACATATACGATTTGATGTCATAACATACAATAACTTAGTTCTCGCAACCGCAAATCAGTTTGATTTATCTATACAAATTCTTTATTTAAATAATGAACCGCGTACGCATCATAGACAATTTTAAAAAGTTAATAAACTTTTTAATTATTATCATGACACAAATTATTAATCAAACAGCTCTATTGAATTTCGTCTTAATTATCCTTTCAATTTCAAAAAGATAACATTCCTTTAAACTTTTCCAAAGAAAAAATTAAGGAGTTTTGGCGGGAATTCTGACAGTGCAGTTCATCGCTTATTTTAATTTATTTCATAAACTAGTTTAGAGTTGTGTTTGTTGTATAAAAGTGGTATGGATTTGTTCAATAAACATTGACGGTGATGAACAGTGTATGGAAACATTGAAATAAGTGAATTAAGAATCGTACTGAAAGGAGTTAACACCAAAACTCCGACAGGACCTTGAAATCGACCGCACCCGTGTTTCATCGTTCTTGTAAAAATCACTTGAGAATGAATTGTACTTGACACTGGCTAAATGCATAGTACTGCAAGAGCCATAAATAAAAAAAAAAAAAAAAAACTTTTCCAAAGGCATTTATCTATTCAACCAAGTGCCTGAATCGGCGACACCTTAACATCAAAGGTGTGTTTATAAAAAAATGGATACAAGAGGCAACCGGCGTTATACGTCTCCCTAAAAACCGCCGAAAAGTCGCTGTATTGTTTCAGCGTTTTTCACTTTGTTTTGGTAAATTTTGTATCTCGGAGTGTTATATATTTCATGTGCCACGAAACTTTTGGCATATGCTAGGCTGTTTGCCCTGTTTTTTTTATCTTTTTTCTATTTGTTTTTCAGACATAATTACTTTTTCGGACAAATAAACTAAAATGTTCCTCCCTAATTATTTTTTACTGTCCGGTTAAGTTAACTAATAGATTTTTTTAATGTTTAAAGTATTAAACATTTATTTAGAGTATGTAAAGCACGAGTTATTTTATTTAAATAAAGTTAAAGTATGGTTATTCACTTATTTTGTTATTAAATAAATATAATATCGTTTAAATTACCTACACCTACTTACTTCATTACTAACTAACTGAGCCCTGCATATTCACCTAAGTTTAAATATTTAAATTGTTAGTTTAATTTATTTATGAAAATTAACGCACCATATAATTAATATGTCACATCCTAAAAATAATAAAATAATTCTTATTTATCACAGGCCAAGTTACGTGAGAAACAAAGCCAATCGTTTTTAATAATACAGCCTTATACTGATTTCTCACATTAATTAATACATTATTAACATGAATTATGATTGTTATTATAAATAAAACATTATTATTATAGTACATAATTAGTGTGATGAGATTTATTTACATCCTTGAGCATTGTTGTTCAATCATTAATGTTGAAAGTGATTTGACAATGTTTAGCAAATCTCTATAATTATATCGTACCTTGAAAACAAAACTGACACTAAACGAAAAATCTGTTTATGGGAAATTAATTTTAAATGTTTCATAAAATAGCGTTCATAACTAATAAGTGTCAATTTTCGTTTAGTGTCAGTTTTGTTTTCAAGATGCGATATATGAAAAGAAAACTTGGTACCTCTTTTTAGCATATTGTGAGCATGAAAGAGTGAACTACCGCGATTTATTTATTTTTATTTATGTGCCTAATAAAAGGCCTTTTTAACATTTTTAAATATTTTTATTTACTAAATAAAACAAAACATTTAAAATGGCAAGGCCTAGGACCCAAGCCACCGGCGGTTAGAGAGAGTAGGTAGAGAATGAAACCTCCTCACTATGCGTGCCGTGTCTTTACATATTATTATTATTTCGACTTTTTTTTTACCCAAGTACGACAAAGTGACTGCACTACAACCTGATGGTAAGCGTAATGAAGTCCAAAAAACTAGCAACCACCGATAAACAACGAGTTTATTGGTGGTCACCAGATTCATGCCGGACTGTATTAATGCTTCTTCCCTCTTTGGCGAGGGAAGAACCAAATCGAGGGTTCTGCGACAGGACAGGCGGATGACCGACGCAGGCACAGGGATACAGGGAGGTACCCTCGTAAGCCCCGCGGGTGAACCGGATATACACTGGCTCATCCTGCAACGCGATCCACACAAGGTGTGTGGGTCACTATGGCAGGTTTTAACACCGTGTGTACGGTGATCGCTATCCGGGCGGATATGAATATTTATTTATTTATTTATTAAAGCTTTGTACACATGGTATACAGGCGGACTTTAATGCCTTAGGTAATTTTTCCTTGTCGACCTTAGGGTGGTGGAGATCATGACTGAGGCAGGTGCATAATAAAATAATATCCTACCACCAGCGAATAGTTACCAACAATTAAATGAATATGTGTACATGCGTGCTTACTTGCAAGTATTACTCAAATTGTATGTCATCTACATTGTAACCCAAGACAGATGATACATTAGCACTATATTTAATGTCATCATCTAAAATTATATGTTGGGAGCTCACACTCAGGTAAATCAATATTACCATAGACAGTATCTGAATTGGCAGTTTTTTTTACGGCAAAGCTGTAGTTGTAGCTACTAGCTAGTAGTTTGTAGCTCACAAAGTGGTAGGTGCCTCGTTTGCGATAAGCCGCCTGGGTTGGTACCACCGCTTTGTCTATTTCTGCCGCCAAGCAACAGTGTCTAAGAATGGTTGTGTTTCGGTTTTAAGGACATTGCAGCCAATTAAATTACTGGGTATTATGAGACTTAACATCTTATGTATCGGGGTGACGAGCGCAGTTCAGTGCCATGCAGTGCTTTTTAGATTAGTGCTTAGGGCTTGAATATGAACTGTTAGATAAATAATTATTTAAAATTTGCATATTGTAAGTACCTTTATATTAACAAGCAGCTAATTTGCTTGAAGTAACCTACGGGTGTTTATACTAAGACACCCGCGGTGCAACTCCTTCTATGAAGCTTAGAAATTCCTATCCTGTCCACCCACAATAATTTCCCATGTTGAATATTATACATTATTTTATATGCAACAAATGTTGTTAAAAATCGGTTCAAAAATAAGTCCGCAATGATGATTTTAAATATTGATATGAGCAAAGGCGGGCGCGTAATACAGAATTTTTCTTGGAATATCTGATAGGCGAAATTTTAAACAATAACTGAAAGTAAAAATTTAATATTGATGGCATTAGGCTTCCCTCGGTGCGCCCGCGCCTGATTGAGTACATTAAAGCAACTACTAAATAAAATAAATACATTTAGGCCGCCATTTTCTTGCAACCATAGTATAATATGCATAGTAAAACGATGTAGCGTGAACATTAGCTTTCAGTAGCGCGGTGTCTTGCCATCTAATTACGTGTACCCGCTACACAATTATCATGGTATTGACTCGTATAATCGCCACTTACCAATAAACACACGCGAACAACTACGTATTTTCATGACTGTCAATTTTCCAATGTTATTTGTATAGACTATACCGTAGAGTACTTTGATAAAGCAGACATCTACACTATCCTACTATCCTACTAATATTATAAACGCAAAAGTTTGTAAGTATGGATGTATGTTTGTTACTCTTTCACGTAAAAACTACTGAATGGATTTTAATGAAACTTTACAATAATATAGTTTATACATCAGAATAGGACATAGGCTACTTTTTATCCCGGAAAAAGCAGATCACGCGGGCGGAGCCGCGAGCAAAACCAGTCATATTATAAAGAGGAAAGATTTGATTGTTTGCATTGAATAGGCTCCGAAACTACTGAACCGATTTGAAAAATTCTTTCACTACTACTAGGTGCTACGGTGGTTGTAATACATACTTGTATTGTACATTATACATTATACAAAAAGCAGCGAAAACAGTGCTTACACTGTTGCTTGGAGGCAGAAATAGACAAAGCGGTGGTAACAACCCAGACGGCCTCTCGCATAAGAGGGACCTACCACCTTGTATTGTATTGTAGGTATAGCAATTCTAGTTCTTTAATAGTAAACATGATATGAGATATGATAGAGGTCCGATACAGAGATATACTCTTTATGCCGCAGAACTCGTAATAGCTTCGTTAATAGAACTTTAATTATGAAAGCCTATAATATAACCTTTTGATTATAATTATAATCACAAACAGGAAAAAGTGTTACGACTCATAACTACATTTACATATTTACTTAAAACGTTACTCATAAAACATAATAGTTACAATTAACTATTTATTCAAACTTACTCAATTTCGTATCGGAGATATATCGAGGTAATGGCTTAATCACTTTGCATGACAGGACTGGATTTAGATGGCGAATGGGGGGTCTAATCCTTCGTTATAGCTCAGGCTCTTTAATACAAGCCAAAAAAATTTTCAAAAATGCACAGCTATAACTTCAGCATATTATATGTGTGGCATTAATTTTAAAAGTCAATTCCCAAAAGTTACACTTTTTGCCATACTACTCTGTCTAGCTTTCATAATTTCAGTGTTAAAGATAAAACATCTTTAATTATCTATTTTCGAACTATTTAAACTTTTGCCAAGATTATATTTCTCATTTGAAGAACAAAACAATTTTTATCAAATCATTAAAATGAGCAGTATGATATGAAATGACACCCCCCCCCCCTACCAACCCCCTACCTTGGATAAAAGGGACCTTTTCACGATAAAACATTTTTTATCAAGTCTTTGAAACGAGGTGTATAATTTTAAAATAACCCACTACATACTTGGATGGACCCCTACCTTGGATATATGGGATCCTATCACTGGCCTAAATACGTCCCCGATAGGGTATGCTCTACATATCCCAACCTATCATTATATAAATAAAATTATCATTTTAAACCGCAATTATCAACATACACATAATTTACATGAGACATTTTCATACTTAATCAATTTACTGGACGGAATTTTAATGTCTCATACAATGTAGTACTAGTTAAGGTACGCTTGCCTCTACTGTGATTGAATAACAACGAATACATTTACTTAAGCGCGGTTTACAAGGTGGTAGGTTCGTCGAGAGGCCGTCTGGGTTGGTACCACCGCTTTGTCTCTTTCTGCCGCCAAGCAACAGTGTGACCACTGTTGTGTTTCGGTTTGAAGGATATTGAAGCCAGTGAAATTACTGGGCTTTATAAGACATAACAATTTATGTCTCGGGGTGACGAGTCGAGAGGCCGTCTGCGTTGGTACCACCGTTTTGTCTCTTTCTGCCGCCAAGCAACAGTGTAACCACTGTTGTGTTTCGGTTTGAAGGACATTGAAGCCAGTGAAATGACTGGGGATTATGAGACTTAACAGCTTGTTAAGGGATGCTTGTATGATGAGCGCAGTTCAGTGCCATGTAGAGCTTTGTAATTCAAAGTTCTGTGTGGTGTTGCTTCTGTTTATGGACAGGCGTGGCGCTTTCCATCAGGCGAGCGCCACTCTAATAAAAATAAAATTTAACTACACCGTGGCTTTAATTGTAAAACTGAATGGCCTAGAAATCCTAGAACCGCCCATTAGTGACGCACCAAATATCCGAACTCATTTCAATCAAACAAGTACTTTGCCAATTTTCTCTGCAAGTTGCCAATATCGCATGATAAAGTAATTTTATAGACAGTTCACGGAATTTATCTCCGGTGCAATTTTGTTGCAATTACTATGCCAGGTTTCCATCTAGATTAACTTAATTTTATAGGTTGGACATAATGAACGGACTTCTGGTAGCCGTAAGGGTGCATTTGATGCCTAGGTAATAAAACCATAGCATTTTTTTTATTCGACTGAATGACGAGACGAGCAAGGCGCTCGTCGATTGGCTCTGCACATAGATAAAAGAAACACCACACAGAACTTTATAAAGCACTGCTTGGCACTGAATTGCGCTCGTCACCCCGAGGCATAAGATGTTAAGCCTCATAATGCCCAGTAATTTCACTGGCTTCACTGTCCTTCAAACCGAAACACAACAGTGCTTACACACTGTTGCTTGACGGCAGAAATAGACAAAGCGGTGGTACCAATCCAGACAGCCTCTCGCATACGAGGGACCTACCACCTTGTCCCGATCCCAATTCCTAAATTATCTCTTCTTTGTAAGGTCGGCAAGCGCGCCTATGTTTCTTCTGGTGGTGGGCGTACATGGGCGGTGGAGATCACTTAGGTGACCTATTCGCTCATTTGCCAGTCTATGCTATATAACAAATAAATAAAATCACGTATCGACGCTTTAGTATTTTGCCTTGCCAGTGACAATATTATTAGTTGTCCGTGCTACACTCTACATTCTATTCCTCACCACTCTCAGTATGTAATATGATTTACACACGCAACTCGACGGCTTGTACAGTGTACACACTTTCACATATCACATTTGAAACATTGCATTATCAGTAATTACAGAAATAACACAAGCTATCACGCCACACATGCGAATGGCAATACTGTACAGTAAATAAAAAGATTAATTTGTCTGTTATGACCATGTAAATTGTCTATGTTATGAAATTGTGGGTCATGTTTAGAGAACTAATTGATACTTGTTGAAATGAAACTAATTTAAACGGATTTTGTTGTGGGTTTTTATTAATCTTGAGCCCGACGTTTCGAAGACTTTTTAGCTTTCGTGGTCACGGAGTGATCACCACGAAGACTGATCATCAAAATTAATAAAAAACCGCAATAAAATCCGTTTAAATTAGTTTTATTTCTTCATCATCATCATCAGCCACAAGACGTCCACTGCTGAACAGCTGAACATAGGCCTCCCCCAAAGATTTCCAGACCGACCTGTTGGAAGCGGCCTGCATCCAGCGACTTCCTGCGATCTTTATCAGGTCGTCTGTTCACCTTATAGGTGGACGTCCAACGCTGCGCTTGCTAGTTTTATTTCAATGAGTAATATTCGCGTAAACATAAGAAATCATAATTGATATTTGTTTGTATAAAATCTTTTAACCGACTTAATGGTTCTTCTCTTCATTGAATTATATTTTTATAGAACTACACTACGTGTAGATTAGGTTAGGATCAATCTTTTGCGAAAAGCGTATAAACGTCAAACTTAAACGTATTTAGAGGTCCGCTACAGAGGCAGAGAGACAGCGACAAGTGAGAGGATATCGACACGTTCTTTTTTTAAATTATGTCCTCTCCCGTCGGAAATTCATAGTGTACCTATACAATTACATATAAAACGAACGCGTCGCTATCACCGTGCGTCGTGGTCTCCTGTCTCGGTCGCATACCTTAAAATGTGTCTTTATTCATTATAAACCATCCAATCATCCAAAGCAGTTCAGCTGTTAAGGCCTGATTGACTAACAAACACCCAAACTCACAAACAACTAAACTTTCACATTAATAATAGTAACTTATTACTAAATGCACCCAATAGTCACACACACAGTCCTCCTCACAGTAAGATAAGAGTCTTGTCCGTGGGTATCAGAACTACTAGAGACTTTCGGTTTCCCAACAAATATTAGTGGATCACAACAAATATTCGCGCGGTGCAGGGATCGAACCTGCGGCCTCTCGTTTCACAACCGGCTACTCACCCGCTGCGCCACGGAGGCTGTCTTTAGACGTCCAATGGCCGAGTCGGTACGATGGTAAGCCGAGACAAGTCATTTACAAATACATGTTGACAGTTAAACCACAACAGAAACCTTGGTTAATTCGCTCTAGAATTATAATAGTAGCTAACGTAAATTAAACCATATAAACAGTTTTTCTCAAGGTGGGTAATAACGCCCCCTTGTGGGCGCTGAAGGCTTTCAGGGGGGCTCAGAAAAAGTTATAACTCAGAAAAAAGATGACTCATTAATTTATCTACACTAATATTGTAAAGAGGAAAGATTTGTATTTTTGTATGTAACGAATAAACTTAAAAACTACTGGACCGATTTGAAAAATTCTTTCGCCATTAGAATCCTACATTATTCCTGGTGAATATATATACTTTTTGTCCCGTTAAAAGCAGATCACGCGGGCGGAGCCGCGAGGAAAACCTATTTTAGAATACAGTAATTTCAGGGGGCGCTAAAAAATAATTGATTCTGAAAGTGAGCAATATACGAAATAAGTTTGAGAACCTGTGATATGACATCATTAATAGGTCGTTTTTTCATTAGCTAGGTATTATTTTTTTGTACAAAATACAACAGCAATTTCCTATTTCAAGTCAATTTTTTTTTAGTTACTGTAAACATTAGGTTGAGTTGTCAACCTCTACCAATTAATGCTCTACCACTCCTTCAATAACATATTATTCTATTGTTACTCTAACCATTTATAAGCGAACAATGTCACTCTTAAACCTCTCGATCCTGGCTTAAAGGACTAGGATGTAGAATAGTTTCGCATAAAAAATCATGTTTACCGATTGTTCACTAATTAATAAAGTTGTGTCGTTACGCACGGTAGTCCGCGCGTGGTCGGCCATCTTGTGGGCGCGCCGGTAACATGATATGTAAACAAGCGATCGACAACTGTCTTCATAGGTTATCGGATGAGATAAATTGACGTAAATAGTTCATAAGTAGCACGTTTGATAAGACGGTACGACGTGGCCGCCACTGGGATTGCAACTGGTGAGATTATTAATCGGATTATGGACACACATTATTTTGCAGGCGGCCGTGTGTGAGCGTTGTGTTTTCAGATTTCAGATTGAAAGACAATGAAACAGGTGAAATTACTGGGCATTATGAAATTTAACATATTATAATTCATTGAGTTAAAGGGAATTTAAACGGATTTTATCGCGGTTTTTTATTTTATTTTGGTCCCGACACGACGTTTCGAAAACTTTTCAGCCTTCGTGGTCACGGGACGGGCCGCGATAAAATCAGTTTAAATTAATTTTATTTCAATGAGTTACATTCGCGTAAACGTAAGAAATCATTATATTATAACTCGGGGTGATGAGTGCAGTCCAATACCAGGCAGTACATTTTAATTCAGTTCTGTGCAGCGTTGCTTCTGTTTATGGGCAGGTGTGGCGCTTATCATCAGGCGAGCGACCTGCCCGTTTTGTCATTCAGACTAATAAAAAAAATACAGTTAACATCGCGTGGGGTCATCGAAATGTAATGATCAGGAGTCGGAATTTAAATTAATATTTCATAAAATAAATGGAACATAATAATTATGGATTTACTGAGCCAATAATATATTGATGTGTGGGAAAAAATGATACCTAGTACGTCCTTACCTACATAATGCGCTAAATATTTCCAATAACCTTTTTACTTTTAGCATCCAAGTCAATAGTCGCGCAATGGACTACGCTTTTTTTCACGTATTGTATACTAAAACTATTGCGGTTATTATTTGAGCGTTTAATAATAGGTAAAAACAAACACTCAATTAATAATAAGCCTACTCAACTCATATGGACATAAAGTATATTTTCACTCTGTACACATACGCGTAAGAAATACGGTAATGAACTTAACTATAGTGGTAAAAACACGTAAACACTAGACGCAGTGTGAAATGGAATTAATTAATTAATTATATCAACACACGAGCAGACGAAATGTCATGTCAGTAGCTATCTCACTACTATGGAGCAGTGGACGAATAGCCGGTTGCGAAGCGAGAGGCCCTGGGTTCGGTTCCTTCACTGAGACAAGTTTTTGTGTGATCCACTAATATTTGTTTTTGTTCTGGGTGTTGTGGGACCGCAAGTCCTCGTACTTCTTGATACCTATGATACAGGGTTAACCTAGTATGGGGTCAAGACTATGCGTGTGACTTTTGGGTGTATTTAAAAAAAATGTACTCTTAAATGACTGAAAATCTCACACTGACAGATTTAATTTTCTTTTATATACACCATGAATGCATCGGCTTGTAACTTTAGGTACTTTTATGTTTTGAATAATGATATTACCGAAGAAAAAAAAATCACCCGTTACGAACCCTACTCCTATACCTAAAGGTCAGTAGACCATGATTCTCCCAGCGCCGTGGGTGTCCATGGGCGTTACTCTCCACATACCATCACGTGACCCACCTGCACGTTTGCGTACCTATAAAAAAGCTAATTAAGGGCCAATCCAACCATATGAAACAAATGGTTTCCTAAGAATCGGTACAACTAAAAAATATGAATTGGTCAATATTAGTCGTTTCTAGGTCGAAGAATGTTGTTAGGTCGCGCCTGAACTAGCTCGTTCAATTGTCTAATGAATTGTTTCTTCCCTGGAGAGGTCTGTTATGAACTATAGTCCCAATAGACTTTTAATCACCCTTCATATTAATTTCGAATGAAATGCCGAATGAATTCGATTATTCGTTTCTTATCGATGTTTGTCCGCATGAATAGAAAATAAATGTTAAAAGCATTGTTTTTGACTATTCATTAGGGCATATAAATGAGCACATATCTAGTTGGCATTGACTTTAAAATTTGAGTTATAAATGCATTATTAGGCTAATGATATTTTTTATGCTTACGCATTTTTTTAACGATAAATGTCTCTGAAAACCTTACATAGTTGTCTTTTTTTAAATTAACGCCTTAGCATAGAATTTCTTTTTTTTAAAATTAACGCCTTTGCTAAGGACTTTGGAGACTGGTAAGTGTATTTAAAAAAACAAATGTACTTTTAAATGACTGGAAATCTCTCTGACATTTCATAGTTCCAAAAAAATATCCTGCCTAGAAAATTACTGCAATTTTGTAATACTATCAGGTGTAATGCAAAAACTACAACTGTGATAACGTATTCTCAATTGATCGCCAGTTTTATTTGTTTGTTACTAAAAAACAAGGACTCAAATCAATATGGGATACCTTCGTGTGTTTATCCTTAGATTTATTTGTTGTTTACAAAAGAGGATATATTTAGTACTCACATACACTGCCCGATTGAATACAGAACCCCTGCGATAGACCGTGGGTTCAATTCCTGCACTGAGAGAAATGTTTGTGTGAGCCACAAATATTTGTTTCGGGTCTGGGTGTTGTGGGACCGCAAGTCCCTCGTAGTTTCTGATTCCCACGATACAGGTTAACCTAGTATGGGATAAGAACTATAAGTGTGACTGTTGGGTGTATTTATTATGGTTATTGGATATGGTAATCACTTATCATCAGATGACCCGCTTGATCATTTTATTTACCTTCCACTTATCACAACGACGCGAAGACTCAGTATTACGTCTAAACTAATATTATAAAGAGGAAAGATTTGTATTTTTATATGTAACGAATAAACTTAAAAACTACTGGACCGATTTCAAAAATTCTTTTGCCGTTAGTAAGCTGCATTATCACTGAGTAACATAGGCTACTTTTTATCCCAGAAAAATCAGATTACGCGGGCGGAGCCGTGAGGAAAAGCAAGTAATAATTAATTGTAATTCCCCATAGCGTGTGTCACTCCGGATAGTTCTAATGTCCGCATTTCACACATTTGTTATGCGGGCAAAAAAAATACAGCGTGTCAATCAGAATTCAACGGTGCAATGACGAAACTGATATGGAGATATGCAACTATATACAGTCATATCACGTTAGCATTAGTCAACGAGATTTAAAAAATGATGCAAATAAAACAAGGCAACAAAAAGAAATATGCACCTCTCAATGTTGGAAATGAATAAGTAGTTTTTTAAAGTAACTGCACTATATCTGATGGTAAGCGTAGTGCAGTCCAAAAAACCAGCGACCACCGACAAACAATAAGCCTATCGGACATCATAACCAAATTCATGCCGGCATATATAAATGCTTTTTCCCTCTTCGGAGAGGGAAGAAGCAAATTTAGGGGCCTGCGACAGAACAGGCGGATGACCGATGTAGACACAGTAATACAGGGATATATCCCTATACCCGCCCCAACCAACCATCAAGTCATGTCGCAAGCACCTCGGGAGGACCGGATATATACTGGCTGATCTTGGAACGCGATCCAGACAAGGCGTGTGGATCACTATGGCATGTTTTAACACCATGTATACGGTGGTCGCTATCCGGGCGGATATGATATATCCTACCACCAGCTAATAACCAAACAAAGTAGTTTTTTTAGTCCAAGTGTAGGTATCAATATTATGTAAATATTTGTAGATCAACAGATATTTGTTTCGTGTCTGGGTGTTGTGAGACCGTAAGTCTCTCGTAGTTCCTGATACCTATGGGATTAAGACTATGTGTGTGACTGTTGGGTGTATTTATTTATTATGGCATTACCACTACTGCAGCTCTCACCGCTCTGTTTATTTCTGCAGATACGTGTAAGTGTTGTTCTCGTTGTGTGCCATTTTGAAAAACAGTAAAGCCTGTGAAATTACTGTACCTACAACATCATTTATCATTGAGGTATGTCTATTGAGGTAGGTGTGTCTTGTCTGTGTCTTGAGAATGTGTTGTCTTGTGCCTTATAAATTTAATAAATTAATCAAAATTATAGAAGTACAAATTCACGTCAGATTTCTATAAGACTGTGGTAAAAAGAGAGAGAGCAGAGCTGACTCATTCATGCTGTAAACAGTTTTGGTTACAACGTGGCTCTACAACTTCTAAAGTTACGTAACCTTTCTAATTTCGACTGCACTTTTATAGTTACGTACAAAAACCGTTTGAAAAGTGTTTTTAGCAGTTTAGTTTTAACAGCATTCAATTGTTACTTGCTGGAAGCGAACTGCACGCGATCACAATAAATCAATTACTGACAGACGCCGCCCATCTGTCATCACTCGTTCATTTAGTTGCACTTTTTATGTCGGCGTTTATAATATAATAAAGTTCTACGTAAATATTCGTTTTAATGTTTGTACACTGTTGTCGCCTTCCAGGATCAGCCAGTGTATATCCGGTTCTTGCGAGGGGCTTGCGACATGACTTGATGGTTGATTGGAGCACGTATAGGGGTACATACTTGTATCACTGTGCCTGCATCGGGCATCAGCCTGTCCTGTCGCAGGCCCCTCGATTTGCTTCTTCATTCATTCTAACATAATAAATAACTTAACACAAATGAATATCGTAACATGCCTCATCAATATACAAATACTTCAATCGAGTTTAAATAAATACAATCTAAAGTGCCAATGTGACAGGTAATTACAAAAAACGAGATAAGTCCAAAAAACTGTGTGAAATGAGTATCTCTTTATAAACAGACGCAACACGGCCTAGAAGACATGCAGGCGGTATAAAGTATCTTTCAAATGAGCGTGGAGTTTATCGCCCTTACTTATAACCTTTTTAAGCACTGCTTAGTTGGAACACTGTTTTCGTCTCTTTCTAGCCAGTTTAAAAATAACGCTGACAGAGAAAGAGAAAAAAGTGTTTAACTAATCAATGCTTAAGAAACGTTGATAAGTAAATCCATAATCTAATTATTTTCGAAATTAAAATCTAGCTAACTTTCTATAGATGTCGTTATTATTAGTATGAACATTTTAATGTTGAAGACTTTAATTTAAACTAAATTAAGAAATTTATTGATCGAGTAACAATACAGCAATTAAACATAATACAATAATATGACAAAAGACCCGTTTCGGCAATCTTCGTTTTTATACGAATTAATACGAATATGCAACCAATTTCTGGATATCCGTGTCTGAACAGTCACATGTTTGCAAAACTTAACTTGTATAACTGTAAATATATAGAATGTTTGTCATTGAATTTTGTGACATAATTATTTAAGGAAAAAGTCAGAAATAGACTTACATTTTCACATAGAGGCAACATTTTTCTAATTCTCTTAAATAATTACACATTGCTCGTCTCGTCAGTCGATCAATGAAAAAAAATATTATAGTTAATTAAAATTTATTTTAAATACTTATGGATTTTGTCTGACATAAAAAGCTAAATGAAACATTTTTTTTCTATTGACAAGTCCCCATTCGAATCGCACACGTTTGATTGTACTGTAACAAGCCATCAAAGTGAATAGACGAGCGTCTCGCGGTCATTCCGACGCCTCGGGCGCGTCTACGAACTAAAGCAAAGAAAGTTCCTATGAAAAGCTTCACACGCCGAGAAAGTTCGCAATATCAAAAGTGTTTCAAATGAATGAAGTTTCTAGAAGGGTGATTAGGTTAGTTGGTTTTCGGATTATATATCCCATTAGTTTAATTAATCAGTGCTTTTTTTTTATTAGCCCTATATATTATATTCGTCCCACTGCTGGGCACGGGCCTCCTCTACTGAATGAGAGGGATCAGGCCTTAGTCCAACACGCTGGCCTAATGCGGGTTGGCAGACTTCACATACCTGCGAAAAATCTTATCGAATTCTCAGGTATGCAGGTTTCCTCACGATGTTTCCTTCACCGTTAAAGCAAGCGATAATTAACAATTAATATACACGTAACTTAGAAAAGTCAGTGGTGTATGCTCTTGGGGCTGGTTTCGAACCTGCGACTTTCGTCTCGACAGTCCATACCACTCCCCGCTGAGCTATCGCTTCAATAATCAGTACTTTAAAATTTAAAATTTGCGTAATTTTGTAACATTCCTTGTTATACTTGATGCACTTACCTTGTCTATCTCTGCACCATCCTAAGGTTGACTGGTAGAGAATGCCTCTGGCATTAAGTACGCCTATATACATATGTGTTTATAAAGTGTAAATAAATAAATAAATGAGCAGAAGCTAGCACAAGGTGTGTGGACTATGGCAGTTTTTAACACCATGCGTACGGTGGTCGCTATCCGGGCGGATATGAACCCTACCACCAGCAGCAACTATGAGGGACTTGCGGTCCTGTAACACCCAGACCCGAAACATATATTTGTGATCACACAAAAAATGCCTCGGTTTCATGTTTTTTTTTTTCATTTCACGTTTCACAACCGGCTACTTGCACCACGGCGGATTTCAATCCTATTAATATTATAAACGTGAAAGTTTGTAAGTATGGATGGATGGATGGATGGATGTATGCTTGTTACTCTTTCACGTAAAAACTACTGAATGGATTTTAATGAAACTTTACAATAATATAGCTTATACATCAGAATAGGACATAGGCTACTATGTTTTTCAAAAATCAACCCCTGAAGGGTTTAAATAGGGGATGAAAATTTCACGCGGTCAGGGTCGCGAGCAAAAGCTAGTCATGTATAAGATTAATGTGTGTATTAATCGATATGCATCATTGAAGTGCTAAGAACTAATAGTCACTTATCAATAAATGTAGTGAATGCAACTATATTAATTGCGCCACATTAACTTTTATTGTAGACGCCAAGAAAACACTTGAAAAACTCATCCCTGTATATCTTAAAAAGCAAAAAATGCACCGTTTTTAATAAATGTTACCCAACAACAAAAACTTGCGTGTGTAATGTATAAAACATACAATCGTTTATGTATCGTACATAACAGAGTTAAAAAGTGGTTTAATAACAATTTCCAATGAGTTGGGCAAAAAATTCACAGCTATCGTCGGCTATGGAGTGAAATAAAATTGTTTCTAGTATTGGTATTAGGCTTCGTTCGCACTAACTTTGTATTACTTCAGTCATCTTTAATTAAAAACGCAACATCTTGACAACTTCATCATTGCTCAGGAGTTGATAGAAATTAGAAATTTTGGGAAGGTTTTGATAGAAATTAAAAATTTTGTGAAGGTTTTGATTTTAAATTGTGGTCTTGACTAAATCCCTATTAAACCCTTTCCAATAAGGTTGGTAAGATTTTATCTATGATTCTTATTGTATTGTGGTTGTCCATGGCCGGTGGAGATCACTTATCATCACGTTACCCACTTCCATATTCCGGTCTGTGATTTACATTTTTTTATCTTCCACAATTTATCTTCCACGGGGAAACAGCGTGCAAAAACTAGTCAAACATAATATGCCAATCAACGTATTTGGTATCTGTAAAAAAATATCTATCGTGAAAGGACAGGTTCTGAAAACCGACCCCTCCAAATATTGTAGTTCTGTGGGATAAAAATGATATAAAGATCTATGGCGGTAAAAAAATTATGAACAACCCCTTATTACTGTATAGTGGCTTTGCTCATTTTTTGAAGTGAAACTTTTTTAGAATCGTTGCGATTTAAAACTCGATGAAACGAAAATGCGTCACGACAAAGAAACAAACATATTCATAAACAGGATTTAGCCTGCGAGAGAATGAGGTAGATCACAAGTTTTCTATCACGTGTCTTTGCGCCTGCGTACCACGAAGCCTTCGGAAAATGTGTCATAAAGATAGTGGTGTTTATTTTTGTTTACATTTGCGTATTAAAATTCGTTGACTAATTAATTTATTTTAATAATTCTGAAGTCCATTTCTACCGTGTGTGAATTGCACACACATACTTTTTTTTATTGTTAAATCGCTTTCATAAGTTAATAGCCAGTGTAGCTGTATTATTAGTTACATTGTAACTATGTATTTCCAGGGAACGTGGAGCAGCTATTATTCGCGTAATAAATAAAAACGTTATGTACATGAACATATTATTTTAAACACACCACCCCATTAAACACACTATGCACTTGTTTCACAAAACCCTACTAAACGTTACTTATCAGATAACATTTATCTGCTTCAGTTCACACTCAGAAACGTGTATTAACTTTAACTGTCATTTAACTATATATACATACTTCATGCTCTATTAGTGAATACGAAAATGCTTTAATATTTTAGCAACTGGAACTGAGCCTAAATTTATTTAGTATCTGAGAAAGTATGTAATCGGTTTTATAATATAATATTTAAAAATTATGAATTATCCCAATTTGATACTTAATAAATTGGCTGTGTTATTTGGTTGACATAATTTTAACGTACATTTTGAAACAGAGAATTAATAGGTATAAAGTCGAGAAGCGAGAAGTCTATTAGTATGATTTATACCAATCTTCTACTAGATGTCTAGGGCCTAGGTCGTTGTAACTATTAATCAAATTGCCTTAAATTAAAACAAATAAATACCTATTTATTGTATACATTGGATTTTATGAACTTTCAATTGTTGTATCGCCATGAAACTTGCCAATGTTAGCAGATTGGGAGATTTGTGTATCCGGATATCTTACTCGTACACAATGTAACAGCGAGCTGCTATTTTGCGTTGGTTATATGCGAAACAATGATAACAATCCGGTCGAGCCTTACCATTAATATTATAGACAAAACTGACCACAGTATGGCTCTACCACTATATTCAATGGTTCAACAAAATTTGAAATATAATAAGAATTAAAAGTTGATGGTGGGTGGTCAGCCTAATATTGTTTTTGTATTTAAGAATGTTGTGTATGGTTTGCATAATTGTACGTAATGAAACACACTGTATATATTTGCAGACGGGCAGTTATCAAAAAACATTGTTCATCAATTAGTCAGGTTAGTTTCAATTAACGCTTGCAAAAGTGAACGGTGTACAATGTATGCACAAGAATCTACTTTAATATGTTTTTACTTTATAACAACAGTTTCATAAGACTATTTAGGTTCCTAAAGTTTTTTGTTCAACCTGTAGTAGAGACTTAACCGAAGGGATAAAAAGTATTTTAAACAAATTGGTAAAGGACTAAACATAGCTCCGAAACTGTTCCTAGACTAAGCTGCGTACAGCACAGTACTACAGTACAGTACTGTGTGTAACCTATATTATAATTTAAATTTGTTTTTAATAGCTTACAGTGCGTCTACTTTGGCTCCGGGGTCTTTCTTTGGACAGAATCAAACTTTTTCTTATGAAAGCGGTGACAAACGAGCAGTCATGCGTCTTACAGTTCTAATAAATTTAAATTAGTGAAGTAAATACCAATAATGCTCAATGATAATATAGTTTCAAACAAATGTATACAACGTAAATAGCTCCAGAAAAGACCACTACATATAGTTGTTTTTGAATTTTTTGATGTTTATGTTGATGCCGTTCTGAGTATACCTTAAACTTATTTTACTTTTAATTTTATGTTGGTAGGTTATGACGTAAATTTATTCCACAATAAGTCAACCGTGATGCGTGTGCTATTGTCCATTAAGGAGTTTATTTTATTTTACTCCGTAACCCTCTTTATATGCACCATATCGCAGCTTTGTTGAATGATCGATGTACATATACTTATAAATGCAAAAATTAACCCAAATGAGAATGAACTCCTCAATTGCAGTAGGTTTTTAATGGTGTCATAATAACAGCTTGAGTCTAGTTTCGGACGAGGGCCAGCTTACTTTTTTTATTTGATTGGATGATAAGACGAGCAAGGCGCTCGCCTGATGGTAAGCGCCACGCCTGCCCATAAACAGAAGCAACACCGCACAGAACTTTGAATTACAAAGCACTGCATGGCATTGAACTGCGTTCTTCACCCGAGACATAAGATGTTAAGTCCCATAATGCCCACTAATTTCACTGGCTTCAATGTCCTCCAAACCGAAACACAACAGTGCCTACACTCTGTTGCTGGGCGGCAGAAAAAGACAAAACGGTGGTACCAACCCAGACGGCCTCTCGCATACGAGGGACCTACCACCTTGTAGTAAGAATCGTAATAAGATGCGCTTCGCTCATGGCGCGAGCTAAGCTATTACGCCTGGTTTGACTACACCATAACATTTGTATTTTAAGTGCATTGTAGTAAAACAAACAATGCAATAAAACAATTCTGTTATCGCACACGTCAATTTTTTTGTCAGCCTAAACATCGTTAAGTAGAAGTTTAAAATTAAATCGTAAAAAGATAACACACAATTAAGATAGAGTTTTTATATTTGTAACGGTTTAGTGTTGTGGGTTACAAAACGGCCCGCATTCAAGAATTCAGTGTGCTCTTTTCTATGTGTTTATTTCTGTAACATGATTGGTCGTTTTTATTTTGCGTGTTAAATGGACCAATCACAAAACCTACATAGTGACCAACACATCTTGTATGGATCGCGTTCCAGGATCAGCCAGTGTATATCCCATTCTCACACATAACATGACTTAGTAGACTTAGACTAGTTGGTTGATATAGGGGTACAACTTTGTATCCCTGTGCATGCATCGGTCATCCGCCTGTCCTGTCGCAGGCCCCTCGATTTGCCTATTTCCTATTCGGAGTATGAAAAAATATTTATACAGGCGGGAATTTTCTGGTGACCACCGATAAACTTATCGTTTGCCGATGGTCGCTGGTTTTTTTGTACTGTAACCATCAGGTATAGTGCAGTTACTTTGCCGTGCTCGGATAGAAAAAAAAATGGTAAGTACTTTATTTTAAACTCCAGAAACATCTTTTAAATTCGTTCAAAAATGTCCAAAAATACCTCGAAGAAAACACTTATTTGTGGGTAAAAATAAGATTACTATAATATGCGGAAACTTGTTATTAACAACATATTATCTTTATATTAAGTGCTATTAATATAAACGTATATAAATTATAAACGTTTCATAAAACTTATAAAATACAAGTATAACAGTAATTATAGTAGCGTCTTACATTAATTACACATTACATTTCGGAGTGGAATTTCCTCCATTAACACAAATAAGTGTAACGTAGCCGAGTTTCACTTGGAACTCTTAATCTCCCCCTCCCAGGAGGCGCCGAAACCCCGAGTTAGAGGGCGCTAAATGGTAATGAACCTCTTTAATTAATTACACAAGCTTATACACATTACAATAATACATTTAGACATTTTGAAGTAAATATTTGCTATGAAGCTACCCAGCTTTTTGAGTGGTAGAGCCACGCTCCAGACAGTTTTATCTACAGGATAAATGGGTCGGCTCATCTGGGTGGTTACCACTCATAGAAAATCGACGTAAAGAAGCGACTTGCTGCTGCATTTCATACGGTGAATGAGATATCCGGAGGCCCAAATCCCTCTCCTCTTTCTAATCCCTTAATGATCCCATTTCCTTAAGGTAACTCACTTGCTCGTTTGCCGGCCTGTGCTATAAAAAATAGACATTTCGGACCGCAATGAAATTTTGAAACTCAATCAAGTTAAATGTTTCTTAACATTAACGTGAGTTTAAGCCACTTATTAATCTTTAACCGACCTTTAATTGAAGACTGCTCTATAAATATCCCATGATGAAGTCAATGGAAAGACGTGTATATGCGGTTTTCAATTCGCTACCCAAGCCACGTCTCTACTGCGGTATTGATTGGGCTCGCCCCTATTCAAGTGTTTTTGTCATGATTTTCGCTTCGGCGACACACGATTTAAAAAAAATCGTAATTAAATAATTGCACACAACATCGACTCTTTAGGTGATGTGTAATTACTATTATCACTTTGAAAATGTGGAAATTGTGATGTTTTGTGTAATTTCGAGATTTATTTATGAATTTCCAGAACTAATAGAACTTAACATTTATTTCTTACTATCCTGTTGAGTCCCATTACTAAGCAATGAACTCCCCTATTTCCTTCCACTGGTTTCTATTCTAAAACTCAATATTGTTAATTGACATTTAAATATTCATATAAATAATATTTAACAGAATTATAGTACTAAAATTAAACTAGCAAATGGCAAATGGAGAATTATAAATAAAAATAAAAAGTCTTTATTTCAAGCAAAAGGACCCAAAGTACAAAAAAGATAAAATAAATCTACTAAAAATAAAATCACAATTTCAGTAATAGGTAAATATAAAAAAAATTATGATTAATTAACTTATTAGGTGAAAACACTTACTTGCGATTATGGGTGCATTAAAGGAAAAGAAAGGATTAGGGTAGAGAGTTCACATTGATTTTCTGTAAGACAATGGTAATAATCTGGTCAATTCATGCTGTAGACAAAACTATCTACAATATGGCTCTACTTTAAAAGGCTTTGTTTTCACCTAAAAATCAAGATTCCTTGAAAAAAATCCAACCATTTGCAACAAGATTCTATCATCATCAGCTACAGGACGTCCACTGCTGAACATAGGCCTCCCCCAAAGATTTCCAGACCGACCAGTTGGAAGCGCCCTGCATCTAGCGACTTCCTGAGACATTTATCAGGTCATCTGTCCACCTTGTAGGCGGACGTCCAACGCTGCGCTTGCCAGTACGTGGCCTCCATTCCAGAACCTTTCTGCCGCACCGGTTATCGGTTCCGCGAGTTATGTGGCGTGCAACAAGATTCTATAAATAAAAGCAATTCGATCTGTCCCCATTCAATATCATTCAAATTCACCAGGTTATAATAATTTACATTCAAATGAATATGTCATAGTTTAGGAAGTGTAGGACGTACAAATGTCAATACGTTTAACCTTCAGTTAAGTTCGATGACACTTTTGTGACGGGTGTATCTTAGGCAGATTTTAACTCTAAGGCCCACGCTCCATCGCCGTGAAGTGGTAAAGGAAAAATTATGGATGTGCTAAATGCAGATGTTTATGGTCGTATTATGGTACAACGATTTATGATTGCTTTGTTTAAGATAATTAAAAGAGTGATAAAAATAAATCATCGAAGGTGGTTGAATGCTGGTTTTAAATCTTTATTAATAAATCTTTTAAACAATTTTTTTATAACATAGACCTGCAAACGAGCACGCCAGTCACCTAATAGTAAGTGATCTCCACCGCCGCCCAGAATACTAGAAGAATCATAGGCGCGTTGCCGACCTTAAAGAGAAGGTATAATTAATGCATTAGGAAAGGGAGGGGGATTTTGGCCTCCGGATTTCTCACTCCCCATACGAAACGCAAGAGCAAGCCGCTACTTTACATCGGTTTTCTGTGAGAGAGTGGTAACGACCCGTTCGAGCCGGCCCATTCATGCTGTAGACAAAACTGCTACAGCGCGGCTCTTCCAATCTATAAAATTCAGGAGTTGTTACTAATATCTACATTTAAATAATTACTTGTCTTGACTGACTGATTCATCATCGCAGAGCCTAAACCACTGAGTCTACACACTTGAAATTTTGTTAGTTGATGCCTTGTAAGCATCCACTAAATAAGTATTTTTGATAATGTCTCCCCTAAGAAGGTAAAATAAGGGATCTCAACTTACTACATCTTTTTTTTATGAAAAGAAGGGGGCAAACAGACAGGAGGCTCTTTAGAATGATTAATAAATCTGACTTTAAACCATGGTTAATTAAACTCAGCTCATTTTCGCGCTATACTACCACATCTATACTGGTCTGGTTCGGCGACGCGCAGACGACGGCCGCCAATAACTCACGGTTGCGCTTACATTGATTGACGACAGACCCTTGCATTTTACGAGAGCTTTAATTAGTGCGACACGACCGACGTGTCTCCATAAAATCAGACCACGGGCCCTAATGGACCTAAGATTCGCCTCGGTGATTTTTTTTGCATCGATGCGAGCGAATTTTTTTAGCGCTGCAGCGGTTTTATCTATAAGTTTTACGCTGAGGATTTTTGTTACGCTTGAATTAGGCACTAATAAACTGATTGTTGGTGCATTTATGTTTTATTTATATATTTTTTTTAGGGGTTGCGCAATGATTATTCCTATAAAGAATTAACGAATTATTTAGTTATTTTTGCATTATTTAATGAAGCCCTAATGCTAAGCAATCATACATTCCTATAAAGAACTTAAGAATTATTTATTTTTACATTATTTAATGAAACCTTAATCCGCTATTTAAATATTTAAGGCTATCTCTGTTCCAATCTTAAAATCTAGTGGTTATACGGTTTTTATAAGTACTTGCATTATCATACCAAGAGCATGCACCTCTTAATATTTATTTTAATTGTGTATTCATTGTTAGTAATCATTGTTTGCTTAAGTAAAACTATAAACACAAACAGTAAAAACGATGGAGGAAAAATTGTGAGGAAACTTGGATTCCTGAGAGATCTTCACAAGAATCCCCTAAGTGTTTGAAGTCTTCTCAATAGTAGAGAAGACCCATGCCCAGTAGTATATCCCAGTGGTACAGTACAGTATAGGGCTGATATTATAATATGGGGTCCTTTAAACGGAGTGTGAAGAAGTAGTTAGGCAGGCCGGCATGATCTTGCCGACCAACGATAGACACATTGTCATTGGTCGACACTATTCCTGGATTGCGCTACAGTTACGATCAGGAGTGGAGGAGTCACTTTGCCGAGCCAGGACAAAAAAAATATTAATAACTACAAATGTATCTAAGTACTAAGTAGCTAAATACTTTATAGTATCTACCTTTAGAATTAACGTTATTTTAATTTAGATATTTTTACTTGAAAACCAAAGAATTGAACCCGAATTGTTGCCTTGGCTTAAAAACACATACCTAAAATATAATGAGCTCAAAATACCAGAATGTTTTGGAAACAATTAATATTTATTTAGCGTGATTGTCATAGTTTACGATGTGCGAAGCATGGCTTGACATAGCAATGAATTCGTCACTTATTAATTGGGGTTAAATAAATGTTTGGTATGTCCGTACTTTACAAATTTTTCGAGGTAATATTACATATATAATAATCTTATATTTCTTTAATTTTAATGGTAATTAAATATAAGATTAAGATGATAAGTTTTTAGAAGTTATATATTTTTCTTTGATAAGTTATAAAGCAAAAACTTACCAAAAATATAAAATTTAATTGAAATTTTATGTTTTTATTAAACTTTTTTTGATTTAAATAAAAAAGCCACGATGAATCAATTTACGAAAATTATACACATAACGCATATCATCTTTATTTATTTATGTTAAATATATGGTAAACAAAAGATAAACATGTGTGTGCGACTGTGCGTTGCTGCCATAAAAAGATTAAAAACTTGTACCAAATGTGCACCATTTTAATATTTACATATCCCTAATAAAGATACAATTTCATTGAATGATCATTGAAGACCCACAATTTTGTTAGATCACCACCACCTATTTGACATTTTCCTAATATAAATATCAAAGCACGTCTGTAGTTTCTGAGAAACTTTAATAAAGGAACACAGTACACGAGCGAAGGTCGTAACCTTAAAAAATCTATTACATTAAATGGCGCGGTTGAAAAACATCTTATCTCACAATAAATCATATAAGTTTAGTGCTGTTTAAGTGGTAAGTATCTACTGATTAGGGTATAAGGAGTCTTTAGGAGAATGACCTGGAGGTCAGGAGATACAGTATCCATTGATAAATTCTGATCTTAGCGGTATCTTTGAGACAGATTGTATTGAATAAAGAGTCCCATAGTTTTCAAATTACATGCTCGAAAAGACGCCACTATTCTATCTAAATGTCATATAATATTTTTTTTTAAATGGCTTTGTGAGATCAGTAGGTCGCTCGACTATGGTAGGCGCCACGCTTACCCATAAATAGAAGCAACACCACCCAGAACTTCGAGTTACAAAGTAGCGTATGACATGAAAAATATTGACGCTTCCAACAGGTCGGTCTGAAAATCTCTGGGGGAGGCCTATGTTCAGCAGTGGACGTCCTGTGGCTGATGATGATGATGATGATGAATGAAATTGCACTGTAGATATTATATGATAAGTCTCATAATGCCCTTAGTAAAATACTATATGTCAATTGCAGTCAAACTAACAGCAGTGATGTGTCGTTCCGATATTTATGCTGAGTGTAGACACTTAGCTACTCAGAACTATGTTATGTCGAACACGCCATTTTTTTATTTAGTTCTGTCTTATTTACTCTCATATTTTCTTTTATTTAATTAACACATATATTGTGAAGGTGGTGCATACAAATTTTAGTTTTAAAACTTTGACATAAAACAAAATATTACCTAGGTATTTATTACAAAAGATAAAATATTCCCCTAAATTTCAATATTTCGACCCGATTGTAGCAAAGGCATTCGGAGTGATCTCGACAAAGTCAATCGCTTGTTCAACCCCTTGGCTTTGGTTTTAAGTGGCCAAAATTTTCGGCGTTTACCGCAACCCGGCCGAATTGAAAAGACATTTGTGCCTCCCCTCTCATTGTTGTTGGCTACCTACTCGTTTATATTATTATGCCTATCCGTTTGTGTTTCCTGTGGCTTTGTTACACTTTAATACGATTATGTGATTTCGATGTTCACATGATTCTTACTAAAATGTGTTCGTACATTTCATTTATGTTTTAGTGAGATTTATAATTTACTCGCTTTTTCGCTTACGCTTTTCCGCGCGGCTCCGCCTTCGTGATTTGCTTTTTTCGACCTGTTTCCTATACTACTATCACTATATCCCTACAACTCTCCCTATGCTGTGGGATGCACGTTACGGTAAACTAGACGATATCGACAGAGTTTTCTCCCTCGCGCGAAAGATATCTCTTGGACTCATGCTAAGCACATCACATCACGGGGCGGAAATAAACTCGAAATGTGGGTGTACTGGGCACACCTCTGCCTACCCCTTCGGGATTACAGGCGTGAGTGTGTGTATTACCATCATGATTATTTTGGTAACTATGACATAGTCGCGAGCGGAAAGTTCACTAAAATTATAATTTATATGCCAATCTCGTTTGTTTATATTTTCCTTAATCTTCGCTTGCAGTGTTCATTTCCAACAATTGTTTGTAATTTTATATGGTTGTTAAGCTTATTAGGCTCGCAATCTTCGATCTCGAGTGTCTTGTGAAACAGCCAATGTTCTTTAATGAATACTTACAACGTTATTATTGTTCAAGTAAACGATATTTATCAGGTAAATATATCAAGGCAAAAATTAAATTATATATATAAATATAGAATCATTCCAAATGGATACTTTATAAATGATATCTCGGAATTACATTTTAATTGGACATTGTGAGTCAGGCCCTAAGTTTGATAATAATTAAGAAATCTTAATGTCACGAAGACTCCGCAGAGCGATCACGTAAAGTGTAAGCTAAAATAAAGTTTAATAATAATTTTATAACCAAATAATCAATACTTATGAAATAACATGTCCTGACTGACTGACTGATTCATCATCGCCGAGCGCAAACTATCAGGCTACAAGCATGAAATTCGGACTGTATATTCATTTTGTTACTAAGAAAGGACTTTAGAAAATTCCAGCTCAAAGGGGTCAAAATAGGGGATGATAATATGTATGAAAGTCCGTCGTTTTGATATTTACATAAACAAAATTTTGTATTTCGGTTGACAAAAGAATACGTGTTTCAGGAATTTTGATAATTTAAAGGGATGAAAATCGAACCACAAATGTGGCTTACAAAGAGGTTTTAAAATAACATAATATTATAAATTAATCTGTAAATACATTTTTATATTTTCGTATTTGTATATAATAAACTTCCACGCGAGCAAAGCCGCGGGCAACAGCTATACAATATATAAATAAATAACACCCAACAGTCACACACACATCCCTGACCCCACATTAAGATACGATTCCTACGTCATGTCTCGTGTCTATTATCAGGAACTACGAGAGATTTTCGATCACACAACAATTATTTGTGGATCAGACAAATATTTGTCTCAGTGCGGGGATCAAACCCCCGGCCGCTCGTTTTACAATCGGCTATTCGCTCACTGCGCCACAGAAGCTGTCATAACATAAATCAATACTTGACCACTAAATTGCATCTTTATTTAATTAATTATTGAATGGTTAATGCCAGCCTGCCGTCAAAGTTTTTCAAGCTGCTCAAAGGCCTTCGACTTGGTTCAACGACTGCTGACAGCTGATAAAAGTCGGGACGGAGTTTTTACGTACCGAGATGCTTTTAAAAAACTACTGAGCGATCACCCATCCATAGACTGACCGCGCCAAGCGTTGCTTGACTCGCTAAACGTTTACAGATTAGCACTGCAACTGGCTATTAGCACCTCGAGAAAGCTTAATTGAACTAAAGATAATAAAGTCATGCTTTAATTTTTAATACCTAAAATAATACTTTGCAATACATGCTCGTTACCTCAGATACGAGTGTAGGTGCAAGGCGTGCACTGTTCAACGAAGTATGACCCTACGTGCAGTGCATGCGATATACAGCGCTGACAACCCTAGCGCATTGCCGCGTATTGCCAGCCCTAATGCGATATTGTTTTTTACCCCGACCACCATCGAGTGATATTTCTAGTTATCTATGATTAGGTGTGAGGGATATTTCCAAGTTCATTCATTTGACGTGGCCAGTGGTCAATCAAGTATCAATTTTTCGAGATACAAGGTTAATTTAGATTACTGTTGAAACAATTTCATCCATTAAGGTGATTCTACGTTACAAGACTGTAAATTCTTGGGCTCGCACGTCTTCGACACTGGTACTGGAATCCGCTTCAGTAATATCTACTTTTTTTAGTGTCTGACAAAGCAAGGATATCCATTGATTCGCACTAAATCGTAACTATAATTACCGAAGTGTGCCTAATTATAATATAAAATATTGATGCAAATAAGTACATTTATTATTTGTAAAGCAGTTTCTTCAATCAGGATCTTAGATCATCAAGTAGGATCTATGGATCAGCAGAGACATCAAATACCACACGTGAGGAAACAACTGATTAATGTAAATGACCTAATTTAACAAAAATAGACGTAACCAAAATCCGTGTTAGTAACCCCGGTACATCGATCACCGAAACTCGGACACGCAGACTCACAGTCTCCGAGAACTAATAACAATTGCAAATTGCGACAAGGAAGCGTAATATTGTAATACATAATTATACATTCTGCATGCGTGTGCACAGTTCGTTAGATCAGACTGTCCGAAAAGTCGAAGACGTGCGAGGCGTCGATTGGGGAACATTAAACTCGCCACGAGAATACTAAACCAAACCGGATGTAGAGGTTCTTGAATTACAGTTCCTGGATATATGGGATCAGAGATGTTTTTTTATAGAACGAGCAAGTGTGATAGCAAGTGATCACGACGTATGAACACCTACTATACCTCAATAATTATGGATACATTGCAATCCTTAAAGAAATGGATAAATAACCGAATATATTTCACTCACCGTACAAAATGCAACATCAAATTGCTAATTCACGTTACTTTTCTGTAAGACAGTGGTATTAGTCTGGTTACGAAACTATCTGCTGCTGCTCTATCACTTGTGAAATTAGATTATATGCGTCATTATTAATCACTGACACTTTTTTTAATATCGCACATGGGCGGTGGAGATCACTTACCATCAGGTGACCCACTTGCTCGTTTGCCGGCCTAAGCTATAAAAAAAAAGATCATCAATTTCGCTCATAAAAATACGTCGAGGACTTCTTGAGCCGACACTACCTACTACTCACTTTCGCATTTTTTTGTTACTCTCGGTTAATCTATCGTTTCAATACAGCCTCAACCTCGAACCCAATTGCTTACTCCTACAATGAGTTGTACAGCAACATAAATATTGAAAGACGTTTGCCCCACTCACATTAAACAAATCAGCATCGCGTGCAGTTAAACACGGCTACAATAAATGCAATCGAATCACCAATTGTCGGGCAGACCAATGTACAGTTTGCGTTTCGAACACACTCGTCTCTATCGTGTTGTTCAATATTTATAACATTGAGAATTTCTTCTCAGTACTGTTTAACTAGGTTAGTTCTTTCTAAATCTCTTAGTTTATCAAGGTTTACTTGTTTTTAATGCAAAACAGTGACCTACAACTAAGTTTTTGTAAATAATAGACTTTGATCTCAGACTCAATACTTAATTTTACGTTTACATGGCCTCATCCAAATAATCTACTTAACATCTCATCTGCAGCTTTCAATACTTATGTTTAATTTTTTCTAGAAAACTCTCTTATACATACATTATATATAATGTTATCTTGTAGAATAATATTCTTATTTTAATAATTATAATGAACCTGCTATTCAATATGATAAACATTGGTCAACAAAAATAGGCAATCATAAATTTCCATGCATGTTTACATTTGCTAAAACGTCCTTACTGAACGTAGTCCGTCCCACATCCCGGTAGCTGACAGTTACGAGTCATCTGAAAAACAATTTGCCATCTCGGCTAGATATTATCTGCTAATTTTTCCTATCCTGCCTTGGTGCAGCGATCGTGACCTGATCGCTTTATGTGGTTTTTTCGTGTTTTTCTCACACTACCTACCTCACCTACCTCACGATTTGTATTCCACGTTGCACCACGCAGTTCCCCATCTCGTCGTGATACGTGCAATGATTTGTTCAAATTTCGAGAAACCGAATCGAGCCGCCGTTTTAACCAAATTAGTACGAACCAATGTCTCAAGGATTTCTTGTAATAGACTGATTTAATTGTCTTTTTTCATACCGAATTTATTGTCTCGAGGTTATTAACGTTCCGATTGTGAATACAGAAAAGGTATGGCGGACCTTAAATGGAAATGTGAGTCAGACAAATTCATACGAGTTTGAGTTGGCTAAGTAAACTGCCATCGATGAACGCGTTCCGTGTTTTATTTACGATTTTATGACATGTGTTTAACGGGAACTAATGACATCGACAGGTAAACATGTATCACAATCGGTGACGGAACGCATAAACAACCCACGTTCCACAGAAACATCTTAAACATTCCATTATGTATCTTGATAATATAATTCTAAAGGCATATCACATTTTGAAACTATAGATCGAACATGTACTTATTCATAACTCATAAACCAGTTCAAAATTCTTTTGCCAAATATATTGCAGATCTTCAAAGATACATCTAAACTTAACACTGCAGTCTTACTGAGTAAACTAACAAGCTACTGAATGTAGTTCTCACAACTTTAATCCATAAGGAGCACGTGTTCATAAGGATCATTCTTCACGATCGCCATTTCACCGGTCCGAACAAAAAATCCGTCGATTGTAACTTATAAGTTTATGTCGCGACGAATTCCGAGGCCAGTTCGATTCCGAACTAAGTTATTAATAGAGGCTGTTCACATACGTTTTATTACTAAAATTTATTGCCCTTAATACGTCTAATTATCGTTTACGATCTTTGGTGAATGTTTGAGCGATAGTAGCTCCTAGTGCCACTATTGTTTATAAATATTCTACGGTTAGAATTAAAATTTGATGTTTTGCTTAATAATCAATAATCGAATATGGAATGATGCGATGATAATGTCAAAATGTACAGGGAGATAAAATAAAAAATAAAGGTAAACTTTGTAGCATCCTGTATGGAGAGAGATGGTTTGTCGGTGGCGCCGTCCCGAAATTCCCTGACGGCCGCGATGCCGCGATACGGGCTTACATGTATAATGTATAACAAATGGGAAACATCCAAAATAAAGCAAAGAGCTGGAGCCTTACATTCGGCCCTGAATTCGTCGGAGCCGCTCCACGTGGACACATTCCCGACATTTCGTCGTACGAAACGCCGCCATTTTCTTTTTATTTGGCTCACAACTGCGAAGCTAGGATCTAAGTTTTTTACACATTTAAGTTTAGAGTCGTCACGATCCGGACGATAAAATTTGACTTAAAACGTGCTTGTTCTAAATTTTACGATGCGTAAATCGTATCCAGCGGTTATATTATACAAATTAGCTGCTCGGAGTGCCTCAATAGCGTGTACGTCAGTATAATATGACATTACGTTTAGATTTATTTGACGGTCACGGGTGTGTAGCGAGGGTCATTGTTCATAAACTTCTTGAGAACAGCTTGATTTATTGACCACATTTGCTTGTATTCAAATTTTTCGTGTTGCTAACAATGTGTTTTGAGCATTAAAAATAAAATAACATCTCTGGGTACTATCAAATTATGGGCGTGTACATTTTAGATTTGCCTAAAAAAAATAAACAGATGACTATTTTCCAGAATGAGTTCTCACTTCTCCTACGCTTTCTTTGAAGGTTACAAATAAGGCTCTCACTGTATTCGAAAAAACAACAACGTAAAACTAATTAATCTCATTGGCAATTTAGTTTTATATTAGCATAATTTGTAGTGTAGTAAAACCACAATAAATCGTGTGTCGTCTTAAATCGTGTTAGACTTGCGCTGTCAAGTTCCCCCAATTCCCAATTTTATCACGTCCCGTTGTTCTCACTATGCCGGCATCGCACACCCACGTCACGTATATAGAGCGTTCTGTCATTGAATTCGTATGTTTGTTTAATTGTTTACTTACGAGTAATTATTGGCTAATTGGATCAAACGTTTCGTCTTAGATCGTTTTGATTTTGGACGTGGCTTGGAAGATAATGAGCGTGTGAGACAATTTGGTTTAGACAATTTCTTGTGCTGTAAAAAGATAGAAATAATTCAAATATTGGAACTAGTTGGTTGCAAGATATAGTTGATACTAATAACCCTTAATATTTGTCATGATCTGTCTTAGTAAAAAGAATAGGAATACAGACATGTCAAGTGTATTTTTTTATGGACCTAAAGTTTAATAACAATAAACAAATTAATGTTATATTAGGTGACCGGGACGCAAATAACACCTCACAGATTTGAATCCAATTTTATATTTTGCATAATCTCAATGGCACACAACCATGATTATTATCGCGATTCCACCGGATTTTTTATTAATAACCTCCTAGTCGTACTTTATATTTTTATAAAATCAAAAGTGTAGGCCATACATATCGTGCCATAGATATAAAGATGTTAAGTATTAATTGCAATGATTATGCCGTATGTGCAAGTGACGGGCCAGAGCTCGCTAACATTAGTTTGCGCAATTGTACCACTTGTTTCAGAAAGGTTGTTTATATGGATCATGACGTACACCGTACGTAGAGTATTTATGTACCGGATCTTTTCAAAATCGAAACATACTAAAATTTTACGTTTATTTTTATTTACTCATTTCTTAAGATCGATATTAGGGATCACATCACTATTAATTATGAAAGACACTTACTTTTTAATAAACGTGAATTATGTGGACATACGTACATACATGACTTGTAAGTTAACACAATTAATGTATGTTTAATGGCCCATTTGTGGTGTAGACAAAACTATCTGCATCAAGGCTCTACCACTTATTCTTAAGTTATAGTTAAAAAAATCCACAAACAAAATTACCTAATGTTGGATTCTGTAAATTGTCGACGTAATAAGAGTTTTTTATTTCGCTAGCACACACGCTTTTGGTTCTATGCCAAACAATCATCCAATAGCGCTTGCCTGTTTGTTTTTATGCTATTACTTTAGGTTTTGCAGGCGATTTCTCTTTAGTGCATTTTTTTATCCGAGCACGGCAAAGTGACACTATACCTGATGTTAAGCGTAGTGCAGTCCAAAAAACTAATGACCACCGACAAACAATGAGTTCATCGGTGGTCACCAGAATCATGCCGGCCTGTATAAATGCTTCTTCCCTCTTTGGAGAGGGAATAAGTAAATCAAAGGACCTACGACAGGACAGGCGGATGACCGATGCAGGCACAGGGATACAAGGATGTACCCCTATACTCTTTTTATATTATTTATTTCTCATAAGATTATCACAATCACTTACTGAGAAATTGTATTATCATAACTGATCAAAATGGGTGAGCATACTTAATACAATTTTCTCTATTAAAAAACATACAACAAGCACATAAGAACCCACTGAAATAAAACTAATTTGAACGGATTTTATCGCAGTTTTTCGTGGTCACGGGGTGGACAGTCCGCTAAATTAATAAAAAAACCGCTATAAAATCCGTTCAAATTAGTTTTATTTCAATGGGTTCTTTGCCTACGTCATCAAATCGCTTCCCGAAACATTTCTCAGGTCAAGTCAGTCGTCAGTCCAGCAGGCACGAAGTCGGCCTACTACTTGGAATTGTGTTCACTCTAGCATATTTTGGCCAATATAAACGAATTTACCACTATTAAAAACAAATCATCTTGTGAAACAGTTTTCAATCGGCTTAGTTGCACAAGTATAGGATATTATCTAGAAAATTAGATTCAATTTCCACTTATAAATCTATGTTATGTGGATCTAAGCCAAAATCGTGTGCCAAGATTTACTAAAATTAGTTCAGCGGTTCCACTAGAGTAACAAACATGGAAGAGAAACGATTTCAAAACTGACGATTTGACAAAAAAATCTTATGGTCTGACACGAAACGCTGCGTATGCAAAGCTCTATGTTGACTTAAATCTCTCTCTGGTCCCCAATTACTTTAATTTGAAAAAAATAATAATTTACACTAACTTTTTCCGAATATCTAATCATTATAATATTCTGTTCTATATCGAATAATTACTTCAACTTAGTGTCACAGTTTTCACGCCAATCCAAGTACTCCGATTTGCCTTACGTCTGTCACTTAAGAACAGCTGAGCTCAGTTGAAATATCACTAAACAGTCATCCATCCATAGACTGACTGTGCCAAGGTTTGCTTAACTCGCTAATTGTTTACCGGTTAATGAGTGTCATTGTTGGCTATTGTCGAATTTTACATATCGATTAACAACATTGTTAAATGGGTAATTGATATTTATTAACCACAAAATAAATCACAATATTATAAATAATATCAATATGAAATTAAACCGAACATCACTTCTCCCTTCTATCGACTCTTAAAAAACATAAATCCTTTGACCCTACAAATAGTTCATAACAAAAACAGTTTAGAAGAGTTTCAAGTTAAGAGTCCATCTGAATAATTATTCATCTGTTATCATGTGATCTCGCGACGGACGACATGACAGCGACGCATGTCGCGTCGACTTTTTGTCGCGGCGACTAATCGACACTTGTCGCCGCGTCAGTACCGCTCGATCAAACGGGCCGCGTTTGTTTTTTTTTTAATTGAGCGATGATAGCGGATTTTATTGATTATTGTGATTAATTTTTGGGTTGTTACGATGGTTGTTATTTATAATTCTGTTTTTTTAATAAACAGTTATAAATATTTTTGATAGGTATAGTATGAACATTCGTTTTTTGGTATTAATAATCAACAAAGATAAGTCTGCAATTCTGTAATATTTTAGGGCCGGTACTACTTATGATACGATACTTTAAGTATTTATTTATAATGATTTATTGTACATTAGACACTTAATAAAACTAAAAAGACATTATACACTTAAGCACAGTACAGTTGGCGACATTATCACTCAGGCCAATCTCTTACAGGCAACCTTATAATTTTGTTAATAAACTGGATAATACACAAATTTCCGAGAGAAATTATAAATATATCACAGATTTGAAGTTATTTTTAATATAGGTATGTATTAAGAATTATATTACGTAATATTTTATTTGTTGCCTGAAAATTGCATTTACTATAGATACTAACAAAATCCAAACCCCATTATAAAAAAACAAACAATTCTCCAATATGCAATAATAAAATCCCCAAAACAACCACAAATCAAACAATCAAAGCGTCTAAACTTGACAAACGTCAAAATTTAACTCCAAAAGGTAGCTTTTACCGACGGGCCAAGGTTAATTTCACATAAAAAAACCACAGGATGGCAGGTGGACCAGAGAAACCGTTTTTGTAGGGCCAAACGGGCGCCCAGTATAGGGCTGCCACTTGGCACATCAGGATTTGGCGGAGTGGTGCTTAATATTATCGTTTTGTTGATATATTGAGTGGATAACTATAAGCAAGTAAAAAATCATTAAGCAAGTATTTGTTAGATTTCTTTTATTATAAAAAAAAACGTTGCTATGTCCTATAGTAAAAAATTTGACTTTCGCAATAGAAAGATAGAAAGAAACGTTTATTATAATAGCACCTTCCACAATTTAGTTTTAGTTCGACAAGTTATTGTCGTTTATAGCTAGGCTTTCAAAAATTTGTCTAACAAATAAGTAACAGCCTTGTCCTTTGCTTGCTTACTCAACACTTAAATATAAAATATGGTAAATGTTTAATCCTCCTTGTTAATTTTGTTAATAAAAAACAATTGCTTGTTATACGCCACAATTTTTTTACGTGTCAACCCTAACCATTCGGGAATTCTGGCTTTTCAAATTAATTAGGTACAAGTTTGTAATTAAGAGCTGGCTATCACCAGGTACTCTGAGTTTGTGGATATTTTTGTAGAACAGCTTCGAAATACAGTGTAGAGATTTAACATAATTCGGCAATCAACGTGTTTTTGCACATATGAAGCAGTAAATAAAGCGCTTTTTTAAGATTTATATAAGTGCAAATGCTAGCAATTAATGAACTGTAAAACATTTCCATCACTGAATAAGTAAAATAAATAAATACACCTAACAGTCACCCAGTCTTACCCCATTGTAAGATATGAGTGAGAGGTGTCATGGGTATCAGGAACTACGAGAGACTTTCGGTCTCACAACACTCAGACACGGAACAAATATTTGTTGATCGCACACACATTTGCCACGGTGCGGGGATTAAACTTGCGACCATTCGTTTCACAGCCAACTACTAGCCCGCTGCGCCACTATGTGAATCAACATCTTTTTTCAATAAATTTACAGAATTTCTATTACAATTGTATTAGTAAATAGATATAGAATATAGGGATGCATATATGTAATAACATTTCAACCCACATCAGGTAAAAACTGAAATATTGTTTTTATTTTGCTAAATTCATTAGATTTAAGCAAGTTAATTTCCGTATTTTATAAAAAAAAAAAAAAAGTATAAAGTAAACATTTTCCAATTTACAATTATGCAAAATAGAACTAAATGTTATTGATTTAAGTTAATAAATTAAGAAAAATAAAATGAATATTGATTGATGTAGATATGATAAAAATTATATGTAAATATGGACCGAATTGTCAAGTCCAAATTCATGACAAATTTAGAAGTACTAATTTGATATACACTTTTCAGTGTTGTCAATGTCATATTGTTATATTTTGCTATCTTATATCTTATCTGATAAATAACGTTTACTTGGAAACAAAAAATTGACCTAAAGCCGCCCATTACATCAAGTTTTTTCTTGATATAAATGCATACAGTACAAAATGGTGTGCAAAGAACAAGTTTCTTTAAACTGTTGTGCCCTTGATGAACCTCACACAAGAAGCAAAGAGCTCATATTAAGGGTATCACAAACACCATTAGTTGGGAACAAAACGATATTATCACTGAGATACAGCGTAGCCACCGCGCTAGGTGGCGCCGGGTACACGCTACGGTTATCTACATCGGACAGGCGATGCTGTGGAGACGGTTGTTTTAAAAATATTTCGAACTTGTATATCAAGAGTTTTAAATGCAAAAAATTAAATATCTGTGGATAGTTTATTTATAATAAGTATTGTGGAAGTTGTTAAATTTATTTGTCATTATATTGTACGAAATAATTTTAAATTTTATAAGAATTAACTGTCAATAAAAAAAAATCTGTGGTAGTAAATGTTACTTGTTAAAGTCTTTACGCATTAGAAGGATTTTTCTAATTTTTATTGAATGTAACCTTTATCAGAAATGTTGAATGTAGTACTGATTGCTTCATTATAATTAAAAGTATAAAATAATATGTTTAATAGAGACAGTCTCTATTGACTTACGTGTATGGGATGACTACTGACGCATCACTATCAAATAAATTAAAATACATCTTAACAAGCTCATCCAAACATAGCATAACATACAAAAATGAAAGGATCTTTCTATACGAATAAGTATTTTGACAATTCCAAAATATATTGCGTAGAGGCGACTCCACAATCACTGTCGATTAGCCGGGCTACCGTCGTCGAGCGGCCGGCGATAACAGAAAACGAGATGACAACGCTTTTTGTTAATCGTTATTTATTGTATTTTTTACTCGCTTTTACTCTACAATGCCGACTTTGTCTTAAATCACATTAGGCATAAACGATTGCCGACAACTAAAAAGTTTTTTAGTTCTATTTTTAAATGCTTATATTATTATATCGAAAAGGCGAAATGGGAAATGCTCCTATACGTGAACGTTACAGTGGAGTATCTTAAGTATTTTTTATGATAAAAATTCATAATGATCATAAAAAAAAATATGTTTGAATAAAATATAATGGTGCTGTCACACCGGTGTTATGAAATGTTTACAAACATTTTCTAACATTAAACATTTACTAACATTGTGATAAAATGTATCAAATGTTTGTTAACAAATGTTGAATAATGTTACATGTAACATTTTATAACAGCAGTGTGGCAGCACCATAAGATTTACTGAAAAAAAATCTCTTAAAAACAACTTAAAACTCTCTACCGTAACGTTCACGTATTGGCGCTAAAGTCATCTTGGCTTGCCACTGTCGATATGATATAATAACTCAAGTAAGCCAGCGTGATGGACTAAATTTTAAATAGAAACACCTACATACTTTAAATTAGTTAATGTAATATTTAGCTTTTTTTTGAGTCGGTTTTATTTTTTTAGGAAGCTTTTATTTTGCTATTTTTAGTGATAGAATAATCAAAATAGGCGTATAAATGACAAAGGTTAAATCTTAAATCCGCGATTTCAACACCTTAGGGATACAATTTCTTTAAAAAAAATTAAATGAGATGAATTTTGAGCTCTATACCGTTTCGATTAAAAAAAATATCTTCAGGAAAGTTTTATCTTTATTACCCTAAATGGAAAACAAGCAGCAAATCGCTCTCCTAGTGGTAGCGTTACGTTTATCCATAAACAGAAGCAACACCACATAGAACCTTGAATTACAAAGCAATGGTGAGATCGACATATAAGTTGTTAAGTCTCATAAGTATAGCCCAGTAATCTCTCAAACCGAAACACAACAATACACTGCTGCTTAGACAAGAAAGAAATAGACAAGGTGGTAGTACCAACCCAGAAGGTCTCTCGCGTATGAGAGACCGACTACCTGGTGAATTGTATGTAAATTTAAATTTAATAATTTAAAGTTCACCTGTCCGAAAATCGAACCTAAGAGCTAACGGTCTATTATTGTTACTAAATCAGAAGCCAAAACAAAATTCACTTATGCAACATGGACTTTCTTTGTCATAATTAGAAACTTAATTTTCATTTTAAAAATCTACGTAAGGTGTTCCGTTAAACATGTGACCGTTTTACGGGTTTTGTTCGAATTCTTTAATTATTTTTTTATTAATTAGGTAGATGTGTTCGGTAGCGGAATTCGGCTTATCTTTATAGTCGATCGGGGTAGTATGTTATACGGGCACGTTGTAGACTGTACCACACATGATGTGGGATTTAGCTCTGCTAGAAGAGACTATAGGATATTGATATTTGACTATTTTTTTAGCATAGTCCGGCAAAGGAGCAAGTCACCTGATGGTAAGTGATGTTCGCCCAGGTACCTACAATACCAGAAGAATCGTGGGCGATTTGCCGACTTTAAAGGAAAGGATAGTTAAGGATTGGAAAGGGGAGGGGGATTTGGGGCCCCGGATATCTGATTCACCGTACGAAACGCAGTAAGCCGCAATTTTACGTCAGTTTTCTGTGAGACAGTGTTAACGACCCGGTCGAGCCGGCCCATTCATGCTGTAGTCAAAACTGTCTACAGCTTGGCTCTGCTACTCATAAAATTTTGTATAATTATTATTTAATATTCAACTATAAATTCACCAGGGATTATATGATGGTTATATTTTGGAAGCGGTGGTAGAATTACTGTATTAGAATTTGATCTCTGTTTGAGGCCATGAAAAAACGTCTCTCTGTCAGTTTCTCTGTTTCGCCAATTAAACAGATAGAGACAAAAAACTTACTACCATCGTGAAATACGTGCAATAAAAATTCACAATATTAAATTAAAAAAGCATGAGATTATAAAAAATGCGGTGGCAATGGCTGGTCTACTCAACATAATGCTGCTATGAATAAAATTACAATTATCAAATGATATATTTTATGATACAAATTCACTACTTCGATTTCAAAGCCTCAGGAAGTTACTGACCTAGGACATGTTTTTACCTTGTCAATATTCTGTGTGCAGCATTAGCCGAAATAATTTACCTATTTTTTTTATTTCATTGAATTACGAGACGAGCAAGTTGCTCGCATGATGGTAAGCGAAACGCCTGCTCATAAACAGAAGCAACACCACACAGAACTTTGAACTACAAAGCATTGCATGGCACTGAACTGCCCTCGTCACCCCGAGACATAAGATGTTAAGTCTCATAATGCCCAGTAATTTCACTGGCTCCATTGTCCTTCAATCCGAAACACAACAGTACTTACACACTGTTGCTTGGCGACAGAAATAGACAAAGCGATGGTACCAACCCAACCAGACCCAACTATTTATCTAGCGAACCGTTTCCATAGATCTCGAACCACGCTCAAGACGCATCCATAAAACCCAACAACAAAGCTATTCTCTCGTTCCATAGATATTTGTTTAAGAATTTTAATTCGGCCAGTTCACGTCACTTTTTTCAACTTCTAATTAAAATTACATCTGTTTGTACGGCCATGTTTAATTCACCTTGTATGCTAATATTATTTCCTGGTTAGCGTTATTTCTATTATAATAATTTGTTAATAATGCAAATTAAGATAGTCGTAAACTGTTCAAACTATGTGTACATAACATTGCGATTCATTAAAATTTTGAAAGTGTGTGTGCTTTTGTTTAGTGCTAATTTTACAGTATTTATTGGTTATTAGTTTTTTGTTTTATGTGTTATTTCCTACTCATAAAACTACTACTACTACACCACTATTTCGTGGGAAAATAAATGGACTGTTTGAAATTTCGCATATTTTTTATTTAATGAATAATGCAAATTATAATTATATTCGCTCTACCACCTCATAACACTAAAATTACATATACTAATAACCTCTAGACATGGCAACCCTCGGCGGTATTTATTTAATCTTATAAATCTGGAACAATATCCAACTCAAATTATTGGGCCTATTTTATAAAAAAATGTAGTCTGCTACATAATACTTGTTTATTTATAGATTTACTAGCATTTGCTCACGGCTCCGCCAGCTTGGCCTTAAAATTGAAATTGTACACCATCATATTTCCGACATACTTCCATACAACCGTTCATCCTTTATTTTACCTCCTTAGGGGTGACATTTCCAAAAATTCTTCATAATGATCAATCCATATACAATATAAAAAGCATCATCATCATCATCATCATCTCAGCTTATTGCCGTCCACTGTTGGACGTAAGCCTCCAAAGTAAGCGCCAACCATCCCGGTCTTTGGCAATGATGAAAAACATCAACTGCCAAAATTTCAGTTTTGTACCCCCGTGGTTTATGCTCTGTCAGGACAAGTAATTATATATGTATAGATAGGTATACATAGAAGGATTTATTTTGTCTACCATCAGCATCCACGACGTGGACGTCCACTGCTGCACATAGGCCTCCCCCAAAGATTTCCAGACCGACCTGTCGGAAGCGGCCTGCATCCAGCGACTTCCTGAGACCTTTATCAGGTCGTCTGTTCACCTTGTAGGCGGACGTCCAATGCTGCGCTTGCCGCTACGTGGCCTCTTTTCCAGAACCTTTCTGCCCCATCGGTTATCGGTTCTGTGAGCTATGTGGCCTGTTTTATAAAACCACATAATGGTATGTTTTATATGGTACTTAAAATATTTACACCAAACTCTATTACGCCGTGGGTGTTCTATGTTTACAGGCACAATCTTTTTACAACATAAGGACATAAAGCTCTAATAAAACCTCATTTAACTTGGCATAAACACTACAATTACAGACTATTGCAGAATTCAGAATAGAAATTTATTTGTAATAAATTTCATAATAAACAGAGTGTAATGAAGATTTGCCTTAATGACATTCATAAGGAAATGAATAAGTAAATCAACAGTGAAAAGGCAAAATGGCTAAAGCGCCAATACGCCAACTTTACGGTAGAGCATTTAAACTTCAGAAATAGACGAAGTGGTGGTACCAAAATCTAGCATTGTCGATTGACCTGCAGTTTCAGACAATGATATATTATGTAACTAAAGTCTTTAAGATTACCGGAGTATCGCGCTATTAAAAAGAAAACCTAATAATAATTACTATTATAAATATAAAATCTATTAGAAGGATATAAATACCTATATCTGTTAGCATAGAAGCGGCCTCCCTCGTACGAAGTGTAAAACTTAAAGAGGTATTTACATTGGTAAACTCATCAGCATCAACGCAGTGTGCCAAGTCACGTACGGTTAGTGTCATCACACCGTTAAAGTCTGCCTGCGTTACACCTATCAAGAAAACCGACACTTACCAAATTAATATCAACCTTATCCCCTTATTATAGAGTTTAAAATCATTTGTAGTCAGAACTACAGAACTGGCTGGAAACTGAATATTCCTTTGACAAATTAAAGGTAAAACTATCTAGTTGTACAATTTTAAAACGATTATCCGATGGGAAGTTATCTTTGAAGTGGTGAGGAAATAGTTGCGTGGTAGCATTTTTTATTGCGGAATCTACAAGCTTGTGTTGTGTTTTCGCATGTCTATAGATCTATAATGGTGCTGCCACACCGGTGTTATAAAATGTTTACAAACATTTTCTAACATTAAACATTTACTAACATTATCTAACATTGTGATAAAATGTATCAAATGTTTGTTAACACATATTTAATAATGTTTGTAAACATTTTATAACAGCGGTGTGGCAGCACCATTAGAGTTAGTTATAGATTGTTTCCGCATTCTACGGAGAATTAAGGGTATCGAATTACTATGTACTTGAAAGAGTAGGCAGAAGTGCAATGAGTGCATGTCTACAGTATGAATAGCCCGAATACTCACTTACTCGGTAAGACTATGCCATAAATAAATTATAGTGATCACTATTCGAGCGGGTGCAATTATCAAACATCTCTCACAAACTGCATTTTGCATCATGTTTCATTATATGTTTAAAATATTTTTCATATTCTTAAATTGTTCATTTTTGCAGTTTCTACTTATAAACATTTTCCCAAATGATAATTATTTCGCACGTTGCAAAAACAGCATTGATTTCGCGTGTTACACTTACCATAGAAGTGAGTGTCTATGCGGTGTCGGGTGCGCGTGAAAGACGACCTGAGCCGCGGGCGGGTTGCACCATTCTCTTACTTAATTCAACGTTAACATTAAATAATAAAATAAATACACCCAACAGTCACACATGGTCCTGACCCCACAGTAAGATACGAGTCTTGTGTCGTGGGAATCAGCAACTACTAGAGACTTTCGGTCTCACAACACCCAGACCCCGAAACAAATATTTGTGGATCATACAAACATTTGTCCCGGTGCGGGGATCGAACCCACGGCCTCTCGCTTCACAGCCGGCTACTCGCCCGCTGTGCCACGGAGGCTGTCATTGTAGATATTTTCAGAGATTACCTATTAATATTTGAGATACGATTATACATTTAATTAAATCGGCTCCTAAAACACCAATTGCCAGACCTCAAGACACTGTGAGCTCTTTCTGCATAGATCGGACCACTAACAAAATTTATAAAAAGAATTAAAAATGTAATTTTTAACAATAATTGTAAACTGAGGGTAGGTACTGTAACATTAAATTTTCTGGACAACTACACCTCAGTCCACCCCGTGACCATGAAGGTTGAAATACTTTTTAAACGTCGGGACCAAAATAAAAAAAAACCCATTTATATTAGTTTTATTTCAATATGTAACATTCGCGTAAACATAAGAAATCATTATTAACATTTGGTCTCATAATATCAAAATTAATTTTCAATTTGTATTTATTTCGCATGTAATAATACACTTACTTTATATGTACGTGTTTTTGCGCGTAAAAGACGAGACAACGAAGCCGCAAGTACGCGGGTTGCACCAAACTCTTACATATTCATACATAAAAATTCTCATTTATTTAGAGATTTCCGATTAAAACTTGATCTTATATTTAGAACAGAACATCATAATAATACAAATTCCCTGTTTATTCTAATTTCTATACAGTTTTATGGGTACCAGGATCTTAGATCACATCTTGGATTATGATACGGTTTCGGTAAGTCGCCCTATTTACTATATTCAGAATATGCATAATTTGTATCGTTACAAATTCTTCAGATGATAGATTAAATAGCTATCATTTTAAGAGGAATGAGGATTTTTTTTATGTTAAAGAATAGTTTAGCTTGTATAGAAACATGCTTATAAATAGTATGATTAAGATGCTTTTATACGATATAACAAATCTTCAATCAAATAAGTCACTTTTCATTCAGAATATTGTCAAACTACAAGAAAATAGCTCGGTACTAAGTATTGCATTGTTACCAAACAGACCAGAGTTTAAAGAGTCGGTGCGACCGGCCGCCACTTCGCTCGAAGCCGCAAGAATGCGTCAAAGTGTGAGCAGAAGCGCCTCCTACCCTACCTCACCACCCCCTGCTGCAGCACTTTTAAAAGGAATTTCTATCCCCCTCCCACTGCCAATTAATGACGAATGCGAACGTTAATTGAAATGAGACTGGTTAATGAATAGTTTTTTTTAAAGGTGACATTTTTGACACCAAGGTTTTTACGCGGTTGATAGTGTTTTAGAGTTTTTACTTTGGCGAAACCCGCTGATGACATTTGTGAAAACGTTACGATATTTTTTTGCAAGTAAATTGGTATTATGCTAGCAAATGAAGTAATGGTGTAGTCAAAAAAAACCTATAAAATGGTGAGAAAATGTTAAGTGCTATGTGCGGATCATTAAATTATTCTCGACGGCATGTTATGTGTCTTAAAATTTTAATAAGTTCTTTTAAAATAGTCGTAAAATGGCAAATATGTTACATGTTAAGAATCTTGTAGTTCTGGTCTAGCCACAATATTGATGGACGCGGATTTCCAAGCCAGTGGCATTTGTAATTATTATTTATTCGAATGGCACACATTGAATTGTCATTAAAAATATCATAATTTTCTATTAGGCTAATACAGTACTTTTTTTATTAGCCTTAATAAGGAAATTAGCAAGTGGCTCGCCTGATGGTAAGCGTTATGTCCATAAACAAAAATAACACCACACAGAACCTTAAAATACAAAATACTGTCTGGCATTAGACGGAGCTCCCATTGACTGTTAAATCTCATAATGACCAGTCATTTCACTGGTTACAATGCCCTTCAAACGGAAACAAAAGAAGAAGTTTACACATTACTGCTTGGCTGCAGCAATAGGAAAAGCGGTGGTACCAACCTAGACGGCCTCTCGCAAACGAGGGGCCTACCACCTATAAACCTTGCAAAGCTAAAAATGTTCTACCAATGCCTCCGTAAATACAGGCATGAGCGTATGTATATAAATTATTTTATTCGCTAAAAAAGAATATTTAAAGCTACATTAATCATCCCCTTTTAGTACCAACCTTCCACTAATAAATTACAAATTGGATACGCAAACATCCAACGGGCCGGCATAAATCGAGCGATCAATCATCTCTAATTAATTGCTCAACCGTCTCGTTGTCCACTTATCGCTCGACTGTATATATAGTATATACTTCATACACCTACAGTAACCCTTTCAATGCTAGAAGAATTCATGTGATTGCGTGATCTATCTTGTGAACTTTGACTCGCATCTCGTGACTCATGATTTTGCTGGCTTGCTTCTCCTGAGTGCGTCTTTCAATATTTAATGACCTAGAGATAGTGATATTAGTAAAGTTGCTTTCATTAGGTATTTATAAATTAAATATAAAATGAAGACACATACTGATCGAACGTCGTAATTTGCTGCGTACTCATTTCGTTTTACTCGACCGAGTCCTCGAGCTTCGGGTAATAATGACAGTGTGGACCATACTTCGAGACATTTGGCTTTCTTCGAGTCGCTAGGTTTTGGTTATTCCCTAATATTTGGTGGGCCTTGGAGGCCGGCTTTTTATTCTTGGACGGTGCACTTCGAAGTACTAGACAAGGAGCCTGTTCACATATGTAGACTTTTTATTCTTTTAGGTTCTTTTGAGCATTCTATCTTTGAGGCTAAAGTACAATGCAATCAGTATTCTAACGAGGTACGTTAGAAGTTCAATAATGTTATTTGATATTATACCTTTTCGATTATGTGCTAATAATTTCATACAGAATTTTAAACACCATAAACTATGATCATGGGTTTCTGGTTTAATTTTCAATACCGAAAATTTGCTAACGGAAACTTATTACAAAGCCTATGCTGCGCTGTCTGTCTATGTATATCCTACTTAAATGACTTTACCTTTTGAATTGCAATAGTTAGCCGCCTGATATTTTCACAAAATATGTGTTATCATGACGATCCTAACAAACAATAACAAAAATTATGGACGTGTGGTTGTTGATAAAAACACTCGGTGTGCGATTTCAGCTCGCAAATTTTAAAATCTGTAGTATTTCGCAATGCCAGGTCTTGTTTCTAAAGACGCTCTTAATCAGCTCTTGAATCTTCTTCACTGAGATCCAAACTCTATTGGCACTATTAAGGTGAAGTGATCACCTTAATAGTGCCACCATCTAAGCTAGAGCAGAACACACAAACTATATAAAAATATATCTAAATATTAAAAAAAGTTGAGGCCACTGGACTTGTAAAGAGCAATAAAACTGAAACTACAATATTAACGTAAACAGTAGCAAAGGCCGTAAAATGCAAACAAAACACGTGTTTTAGAGAACGCAAACAGTTCAACGGACCTATGTCATTAACATTCTGAGTCTGTATCTAGACTTTTTAGAAGAGGTTTTAACTACACATTAACTGTTATTTTCGTCTATATCCGTTTGCGAGTCCTCATGTTAAGAAACCTTATGGAGGTTTACTTCTCTCTGAAGATGAATATCTGTAGTTTAATGGTGTCTTCTTCAACAATAAAGATCTTCCGTTCAATCCCTTGGATTTTAAACAAAATCAAAGATGTAATTACGTTCAAATTTATGCTTAAACTACTGTCCATGATAAGCACAAGACATAGCAGTATGGAAGCAGTTGATTGACGACTTCATCAGAGAAGGTGGGTACGACCATGACGATAATAAAGACTACGAGAAGAATAATTATGCTTTTGAATACTATGGTAGCTCTAAAATTCAATAATTATTAAGTGAATCTTGAAGAAACAAATATTCTCAAAACGTAATTGATTGGAGGTTATTTGTAATTGGTCAACCCCATAAAGCAAGAGTTGACAGTGACAATAACAATAGCACTGATAACATTTGGCTGGTTCTAGCCAAACTGACATAACCAGCCACCAAAAATCCGAAATAAGAAACTAAATTTGATGAGTTAATAATAACGCCCAGCAGAAAAGGCCCTTGTTGAAATAAAATCCAAAGCAAACAAACAATGAGTAGCGTTAATATACCTTCGAATTAAATCCGATACGGCCGACCTTTTCAATGGAAACCATCAAATCTTTATTCTTTCTTCGCCAATAAATCTATAAATAAAATTGTTTTTATTGCCTATTTAGCGTGGACGATCATAAATCGTATCAGACTAATGGACATCATTAAGGACGGTAAATAAAACCATTAAAATTGGCAGACAATCCTTAATCAATGAATTCAACGCGTTTTAATCTTATTTTGTTAAGACTCAATTACTGGGTATTGCTGGATATTAATTTACGATATGAAACAGTAAAATAGAATGATTCAATTAGAAATGTATTAATAAGCAATAATCTATTATTTCATAGCTTTAGAAATTAGTAATACTGAAAGTTAAATTTAAATCATTTGTATGTCAAACTCCAATTTTATATATTTTTAATATATTTTCTTGGAGATGATTCCTAGTCAAAAAGGATTGGTTCAACCAACTGTTAAATGACTTAATTTTGATTCTACGTTTTTTATGTAAACTATCCGTACAGTTTGATACGAACAAATCACAACAAGGAACTGTTGTTAATTTGTGGTGCGCATTTGGTATTCCTGGCGTGGTGTCCACGGCACGACATACATCAGCCGGTCGGCAGCACCGAGTGCATCACGTAAATACTATAAATAACGTGCCTAATGAGCGTTAGAGACAGCACATTGGCTGATTGCGATATGTGGACGGATTCAGCGGCTGTGGGCGCTGTGAATTCTGGAAAAAAAATCGAAATAACGATCAACAAAGTCTGTTGTGAAGATGTACTAACTGATTCTATAAAGACAAGTTAAACTTTTAAAGATGGAATACTTGTTTCATTAGTTAATCATCGATTGCTCGATGTTCACTGTACAAATGTAACGTGAGCCTCCTACCCATTTGCCCGCTTTTTCCTTAAAAAAAAAACAAAATTAACCGTTTTCAGAGACTTCCACAAACAATTGCTAGGTGCAAATGATTAACGTATTTCAGGATCATTTTAAAATGTTATTTTCTTTTTACCTGATTACAGACAATGTCTTCTCTGATATTCACTATTGTCTGCATTTGTATCTTAAGCACCAGATTTACAATTACAATATATTGATTGGAAAGTCTAATTATCTTTTGTCTGTCTCCGAATACTATCCTGGTTTAATTTCACACATTGATTACTAAATACGGTCCAGTTTCTGCAACTTTATGCTTGAAACTTGGCACGCACTAGCATATATATTTACTTTCCTAGTTCTTTTTGGTGCACTGAATGTTTGTGCCCAACATAAAATGTTCCTTCTGTATTTGTTCCAACTGCATCTGTTCCAATATTCGAACATTTATTAAAACAGTTGTGACAGAGTCCTTGGGGATGGTTGCTTTTTGTAGCACGACTTCAGTCTTAGTTGAAAATCAAGTATTCTGCATACCATGAAAGTTTCATTTGCTATGTTAATTTGATATTAGAAAATAAAATTTATGTTTTATTCTAAAGACACTTTTGATTAATTCAAAACTCTTGAATGCAAGCCGTCATGATCATAATTCTATTAGGTGAAAGGATCCCTCCAGACGCTTCGGGTTTTATGGGAGTAAGACCATGATACCTTTATATTTTATTGGCATGATCAGGATTTACAATCGATCTTTATATCTTTGATTTAGTAACTACGCTATGGCTCTAGCCCTAGACTTTCTGAAGACAATAAGCTGCGGTAACCACATACCACAAGTAGGCTGTCAGCTTATACGCCTTCGAAGGCTTCTAAAACTACTTTGACTAGTATATCATTCCAAATTATCTTTTTTTTATTAAATGACGAGACGAATAAGCTGCTCGCTTGATGATCTTACTGACCTGACTTGAAACGAGTAATTCATACGTTAGATCCATATCGAACACCTGCTTAGTACTTTCTGCAAACATTGCAGAATTTAAGTAAATGGTAAGTGATTCAATAACAGGCACGCAGTGTGACTACTAATAAAGGATTCACTTTATAAACGGTTCCATATAAAATGTGACGTATTTAACCTACTTCAAAAGGAAGAGGCTCGCACTTCAGCCGTATATTTTTTTATTTGTTTCAACATAACTCCAACGGATATGTACCGATTAGGTTGATAAGTTTTTTAATATGTTTATACAAATAGTCCCATTTTAATTCGGTTAAGATCTGTTTTGAGCGAGGATAAATAGAAAACTCATCATCAAGAGATAATACTAAACGCACTGCAATTCTAGTTATAAGCTTTAAATCATAACTATGCACATTGTTTACAACTAGGGAGGATTTTTATTCGCGTTTCGGCTTCATAGTGACGAGCAACGGGGTAATCTTATATTTAGTGTTTGAAGCGAAATTTTTGTACCTACCAATATAATTGATTATGAGGATAGCTGGTTGATACTTCATTCATTTAGTTCAACAAATAATGAACAGCTCCAGAAATGTTGATTCAGTTACAAAAAATTCGCTTATTAGTAAAACTATGTACATTTGCAGATAAGATTTAAATCTAAGATTTGGCACCCGTCCTAAAGTTGGATATCTTCCGGCACATCATAGATTATTCCAATTTACAGACAAATGTTCCCACAAATGAAGTTCCGCGTCTCCGGTTTGGACGCGAAGGCCAAATACATCCTCCTGTTGGACATTGTCGCCGCAGATGACTACAGATATAAGTTCCACAACAGGTAGACTCACATTCATTGCCTGACGGACAGCACTGCCAACAAAACCCCCCACATCAAACTGTCAATCTGGCATGAACACGCCAGCTTGACAGTCCACCATTAGATATCATGTTGATTGGAGATCATTGCATTCTAACAAAGTTCCGTTAACGCTTGTTTTCATTTAGCTTGTGAATCTACCCACGCAACGCACTAGTTCCCATCATCTGCCCATTACGGTGCGTTCGTTAATTGCGCCTAAACAATTTGTACGAAACAAGCTTCGTTTAAGGGCAACGACATCGCGACAACTGAGCCGTACCGTACGATTAAGGATTCAACTCGCATCCGATGGGTAATATCATTAAAATATCTTTGTCTCAAACGCCGCAGCGGCCGTGTAAAAAGCCACGCCGACACCAGAGGTGAGAAATGCCGCCGTGTCTCTTACAGTTCACCCAAATTAACCTAAATTGGGATTAAATGCGTCTTCGTGCGTCAAAATCTTTCCTCACAAAAACCCAGTCGCATCTTCCGGGTTCGGTCGCGTCCCTCGGGGGCTCGACGATCTTCGTGTTTGATCGTGTACATTGTTTGATTCCCGATGACAAGCACGATAGCCGCCGCGTTCGGACACCGCTCTTAAACCCGCCGCCGATGGTTTGGCAACGAGATGCGAACGATAAACTTCGATTTAATATCCGTTAATTAATCCGAGCCGAGCATACCGGCCGAAATGCGACTGTGACTCAGACGTGCTCCCACCGACAAAAGGCGCCGCCCGACTAGCGCCGTTAATATGCTAATTAATTATTACAAATCCCTGTAACATAAATTACTTACCAATTACCCGGTCGGATGTTTCTAAACTCGGGGTTCCGTCATTTTTGGAAGTCGCGCGCGATGTTAGGGATGTTTACTCGTATGCGTGGGATGCAAAACCGCACAATGGATGCGAACGCCATTTTTGGCTGTCTATGGAGGAAACACGCACTTTTTGTTCGCCGCACATATTTCGTGACACCCCATTGATGGAAGCGAGCTCGGAGGCTCGGATGTTCCTCTCTCATATAGAATACAATCTAATTAACACGCCAGATCACAAGCTAAAGCGTTCGTACTCGACAGCGTGTACAAAAACGTGAAACTAGTCCAACGGCATGTCTCAGAATCGACGTGATGTCAAATCGTTGTCGCAAAGAACGAGTCCCAACCCATGTTTTCTCTCGTGTTGCTTGCAGACGTATGTTTCCTGCCTACAAAGTTCGCGTTTCTGGTCTTGATAAAAAAGCGAAGTACATTTTGCTAATGGACATCGTAGCTGCCGACGATTGCAGATACAAATTCCACAACAGGTATAAATAAAGAAATAACGCTGAGGAATTAAATTAAAATAAGACAGTAGACGTGACGGGTTGACCAATTAGTTATCTTATTTTAATGTAATTCGGACTATGAAGGCAAGAAGCATGCGCGTATTTAGTGTGAAATAGGGATCTGCGTGATACACCTTAACTGTTTTAGGAAAAATCTATTTTTAGTCGCCAGCATATTTACATACTTAACCATGTTGTCATATAGGTAAGTTTGCACGCAGATCTCTTTACATTCACGTTTGTGTATTCGCTGTATAATCGCTTGTACACTGCTCTTTCAATTACTCCAGCATGAACTATCACCAACAATTTGAATACAGTCAACCTGGGTAATTTTGGCTCACTTTAGAGGTAATTTATAGTAGTACGGATTTACTTTTATTGTTATTTGTCATAAATGAGTGTTTCTAGTGGGATATTGGCCTTTATAATCTAAATTTCTGTGTTATTTATCAAAACGATAAATAAAAGACCCTTAAATTACCAAAAATTTGGTGAGCCAAAGTTACACTGACATTTGGGTAACATTAATAAGTATGAGGAGTTGATGAAGAAAATCTCTAATTTATGTAGTTTTTTTTACTCCTCGGTAAGATTAGCTTGTCATATTGATAAAAAAAATACATTTCGTTTATATCACTATCTCCTTTTTAGTGGCAACGTAGGGTTGCCATATTAATACTATATTAAACTGCCTGGTTTATCGAAATCAACTTCTATTTAATGTACCTCTTAAATCAAGTTATTATTGTATTAATCAGGTTTTGATGTACTTATAATCATTGAGCAATGTCTAAAATAATAAAAAATAATAAAACAAACTCAATCACATAAACATAATATCGGCTCTCAATTCCCCCATACCATGTGTAGAAATTGATCATCAATCGCATAAGAATCGCCTCGTTTTGTGATTTTAGATCCTCCAAATCGACTAACTATATTTCGGGGGTGACAATTAAATATGTCAAGCTTTGATGGCCGCTTCCACCCTTCAAAACTTTTTTGCATAATTTAAATTTTCACGCATTGTCTGTCCTCGCCCCGAGCTAATGTTACCCCAAATGGTCTGAAAATTAAACAGATCGAAGATTAATTAAAGATTTTTTAAAAAATCTATCAATATCGCGGGATATTTCAGTGTTATTACATAAAAAACATATGATTCTTCAACATAAAACTGAACTCGCCTTCTGTAGTTCTTCTGTAGTAACTGCTATACACAACTTTTTAGCAAGTTTATTTTTACCTCTATTTACCGCCAACATTTTGAATGATGAGAAATAAATATATATTTGATAAATGTCAATTGTCACTGCTGGTTTCGTTTAAAAACACTTTTTACTTTCATAAATTAAACAACTTATTATTATACAGAGATTCAGTAAGAAGAGAAAAAATTAAACGTTCAAATACAAGTTAGTGAGTCAATGTTACATTGAAAGCTAAAGTTACCCAGGTTGACTGTATTGCATGATTTCACACGCTTTTTAGATGGGTTTACTGGCTGGTTATTTTTTTGTATTCGCATTTTATTATTTTAAAAATGGAATTTTCATTTCAAATTTGATTCATTTTATTAATTACGATGTGTAAAGGAAATTTAATGAACAGCTAAACTACAGGATATTATTTAAAATTGTCTTTGATGAATAGTCTTTGATTTTATTGTGATTGCCAGCATTCTCTAATTGACATAGAAGGAAGTAATAATGATCGTCAAGGAACTATTAAAAATAAACTCAGTTATTAGATCTGCTTACCGCTTTGCCGGGAACATAATTGAAAATAACAGTTTTAACTACTAATGAGTTTAATATATTATGTAGATTCTAATATTACCCGTACACGGGCTGTATATATTTTGTTACTTTCATATCCTATAGTGTAATTCAATAATGGTAAAGCTTATTTCATTGAAATATATGAGAATGTGATCATGTTAACCTCAAAGGCAATTTCGATATTACATTTTTGAATCTGATATTTTATATAACGTTACTAAATTCAAAATATATATTTTTTTATATAAAACCTTTAGTTTCTCTAGACGTGCACAAAACTACATCTTCTGATTTTTGTTCCCGGAGTCGATGGATGGTCGCTGGAAAAGCGGATCCTGAGATGCCGAAGAGAATGTACATACACCCAGACTCCCCGTCAACGGGCGAGCAGTGGATGCAGAAGGTCGTCTCCTTCCACAAATTGAAGTTGACGAACAACATCAGCGACAAACACGGTTTCGTGAGTACCTATGATTAATAAACGCTCTTGGATTCAGCAAAGTCGTCGTACCACAAAATCTTTTAAAATCCATATTCTATTTTTAAATTTGTCTATGGTTAGAAATGCTAGTCCTTAATATTTAAAAATATAACAACCGATTTTCAAATAAACATGGTCGACTTTGCAGAATTCAATATTTAATTGCTTTTTATGTCACGTGTTGTCCAAACTAATAACAGTACCACTGTACTACAAAAATAAAAAAGTAGCAACCCTAATCATTTTTTCATCATGGCAACAAAAAGTTTTATAATGTGAGTGATATTATAATTAAAAAGATGTTTTTTGCGGCCGGGACCCCTCACGGCGGGCTGCGGGGGCGCATTGTGTACGATACGCCTATTACAGCTATTTATATTGGGCACCCATCATCGTATGTCGTTTAGTAGCCTTTCAATAGATTAGTACCGTTCTTAGTTTTGTTGTCCAGGAGATCGGCTGATAAATGGATGTTTATTTTGTCCTTTTTCAAATAGAAAAAGTTGTATTTTAACTATGTGAGCACAGCGAATATAGAGTTTATTATTTTTCTAAAAAAGACTACACATCGCTAACTATTCAGATAAATTTATAATTTTTCACATGACAAGAACATGCTTCATGAATTATTTAAATCACATCTTGTTAATTATACACAAACATTATCTCAAACTTCATGAATAAGTACTTGTTATTAAAATCATAACTGCAAAATATAAAATCATAAGTCGTAAGCATACTGGTATAAATCATATTATATTAGCTATACCACGCCAGCATGCTTCAGAAGTAAAGAAATATACAATACCTTACTACTCTATTTCTACGAAATTTAACGTCGCGAGGAGTATAAAAGTCGTCTTTCACAATAACTGATTACAGTCCACACAAAAACAACAATTAACACGGGGAACAATCGCAAATTAAATCCGTACAAAAAGTCAAGTCCAGTTTCATTAAAAAAACGCTACCGAAAACGAAAGCCGCCTCAGAGTAACACAATATGCTTGAGCGCGTTTACATGACCGCGATCCAATCATAGATAAGGAATTGTTTTTTTTTTAATTCACGTTTGTTTTTTCCCGCCGTTTTTTACCGTGTCAGCTCTTTTGTCTTTGACGAGGGACGTGGGTAATTGAAATAACGACGGTCCCCGGCTGGTATGCATAGAATTTTGACAACAGCTGACTGCGCCGATACCGAGTGATATATTTTTGTGTTTTCGAACTGTCATTTTGGTGAATTTAAAATATACAGGTTGTAATGACAAATGCTTTTTGGTGGGTGGTTTTTTGGATGTTTGGATATCTTCATTGGGTATGAACTGACTGTTAATAAATGTTTGCAGTAACTGGAAATTATTGTTTGTATTCCTATACAGTTTAATATTAATAAATACGGTTGTTAAAAAATATGTTATAATACCCAAAAAACATTATTCTAAGTAGTTATGTAGCATATCCGGGAATATGAATTATAATTTATTATTTTTGATGTTTTTTTAGTCAATAGACTTTTTTTAATGCTGCCAGTACATGGCAAACGTATGAATAATTTATCAGCAAAAATTGTTCAACGAGCGCCTTTTTTACTTTTAGTATAATAATTTATTTCCTAGGTGTTTTAGCACTTGCAAATAAAATAGATTTATAGCTGTTTAACTCAGCATTGACTTACTGAATGAAATAAAACACTACTTGGTATGAAACAAACATTATGATCGTTTTGTATGATTTAATGCGTATATAAACAATGATCACGAATGTTTTGATGCATACTTCACTATAACAGTTTATTTAAAATGCGTGAAATTCTTCACTGATTGGCCAATTATGGAAATACAAGATAAATTAACAATCAGGAACAAGTTTTTTTCTAGCGTTTTTTATTAATTTACAGCGGTAAATTATTTTTTATATGGTATCGACGCGATATTATAAAGAATACTAGAGTTTTTTGATGTGTTGATTGAGGAATTAATTGTCTATGATTAAAGGTGCGGCGCCTACCGTCTGTCTATTATTTATTGTACAACTAAAAAGTGGAAACACTGTAATTGAATTCCATATGCAGTGTAGTAAGTCTGTCGATATGAATGAAAGTGTATTTTATTCATTCATTTCATTGTAAATATGTGATTTATTAAATATTTTTTTAATTAGTTTATAAGTGCTGGTAAAAATAGAAACATCACGTTACTAGAAAAAGAAGAATACGTTGGTTGGTTCTGTTATATTCTTTTCGTGGTTCATACAGCTTGGCAAAAAAGAGTGTGGATTTAATGAGGGCGCTTATATTTCATATAATAATAATATGGCAACCCGATATACTACGACATAAAATGTTTAGATACTTGCTATTTTTATCTATTATTCTTTTAATGGGCTTTAGTGTGGGTGATTTCAATTGCCATAGGTTTAATAATTTTAATGAAATACCAATGTAGTTTTAATAGGATAAAAAGGAAAATTAAACATTTACATTATACGTGTTTGGAATTTATTCAAATAAAATAAATTAACATATTGAAATAAAACTAATTTAAACGGATTTTATCGCGGTTTTTTTATATTAATTTTGATTACGACGTTTCGAAGACTTTTCAGCCTTCGTGGTCACGGGGTGGACTGAGGTGTAGGTTGTCCCAAAATGTTAATGTTACATTATCTACCTTCAATTTGAAATAATTAGTTTTTATGGTTTGTCCGATCTACGCAGAAGGAGCTCACAGTGTCTTGAGATCTGGCAGTTGGTCTTTTGGGTTCCGATTTAATTAAATGTATAATCGGATTCCAGGCTTGTGCTAGCTTCCAACCATCTTCTCTATTGAAATTCGGATGCTTTTAATTACAATAGCGTCGCGAATCATCCTAGGTAGGAATCGGTTTCTTTGGCAAGGATTTGTGGTCTGTCAAATGGAAGATAATGTTTGGAGCCTTCCTCTGAATGTTCAGCAACTGCAGACTTCGTAGAGCGTCGGTGTTTAACGTCAGCTACATGTTCTTTTACGCGGGTCCCTATACTTTTCTTTGTTTGATCTATGGGGCATTTCACGTCAAGCGGACAACGAAAAAAACGTGAGGTCGTGAATTTTGTTTATACTTCGGTCAGTTATACTTCTAGTAGACGTGGATGTGTACACACAATTTTTTTTTCGTATGAAGCTTTATTGCTGAGTTATGAGCTTTTAAAAATTTACTAAGTATGAAGTCATGAATTTTTGGATGCTTATTATCTGTATAAATTAATTTGTAAAAAAAACTACAAAGTATTGTTTCTCATAGTTCAAAAGTTGAAGTTTTTAATTTTTTTGTCGAATTCTAAGTTTAAATTTTTTTACGTATAGTAAACTGGAAGTGAAAATTTCAATTCGATATTTGAGTAACTTCAACACTTTTTTTTTTTTAAATATTTTAATCTTAAATTAAAGCCTTAAATGTACTAATTCTTCACCAAAAAAATTAAAATAGGATATACAATAGTTTAAGACTTAGAGCATATAGAGTGCATACACATAGCTATGAGCTCTTTCTAAGAAATCGCGTTTATGCTCAAATACTGCGCTATTAATATTTTATTCCTTTATTCTAACATGCAAAAATATAAAAATAAACGATTTATTTAATTGTTCACAAAAAAATTAAAAGTGATCGCAAAAAAAAATTTAGACTTAGAGCAATTTTATTTATTGAGATTGAAACAGTATTAATTAAAATAGAGAGATTTGTGTTGTAATTTTTACAATTTTACTATTTGCACTACCATTAATTCTCTTTACACATAAGCCCTCGTTGGTTGAAAGAAAAGCATGCAGTATTTTAGTCCCTGGAACAGTGATAGCGGAAGCAAAACAGACTCGTAGAAAATCTCACTCTTGTTCAATACTTTCCTTCGAGCAGTAGTAAATAGAAATCTCAGTCAATGAGGATTTGGCCCATTCATATAATCTTATAGGTGTAGTGATAGCGTTTTTCGCAGACCGTACACTTGCACGGGCTGCCAAACTTTTAGGGTTTCCCCCAAGACCATCACATGGCCCTCTTCTATGAGCGGTGGCTCCCCAACATTTTAAGAGTAGGTTCAATTTAGTGAACCTATACTACTACAAACAAGATTTTAAGAGTTACACTTCCATGCCACCGCTCATAGAAGAGGGCCATGTGATGGTCTTGGGGGAAACCTTAAAAGTTTGGTAACCCGTGCAAGTGTACGGTCTGCGAAAAACGCTATCACTACACCTATAAGATTATATGAATGGGCCAAATCCTTATTGACTGAGACTTCTATTTACTACTGCTCGAAGGAAGTATTGAACAAGAGTGAGATTTTCTACGAGTCTGTTTTGCTTCCGCTATCACTGTTCCAGGGACTAAAATACTGCATGCTTTTCTTTCAACCAATGAGGGCTTATATGTAAAGAGAATTAATGGTAGTGCAAATAGTATAATTGTAAAAATATAAGCACAAGTATAGTTATTGTAGAAATACAATACAAATCTCTCTATTTTAATTAATACTGTTTCAATCTCAATAAATAAAATTGCTCTAAGTCTTAAACTATTTTTTTTTGCGATCACTTTTATTTTTTTTGTGAACAATTAAAGAAGTCGTTTATTTTTATATTTTTGCATGTTAGAATAAAGGAATAAAATATAAATAGCGCAGTATTTGAGCATAAACGCGATTGCTTAGAAAGAGCTCATAGCTATGTGTATGCACTCTATATGCTCTAAGTCTTAAACTATTGTTTATCCTATTTTAATTTTTTTGGTGAAGAAGTAGTACATTTAAGGCTTTAATTCAAGGTTAAAAATATTTTTTAAAAAAAGTGTTGAAGTTACTCTAATATCGAATTGAAATTTTCACTTCCGATTTACTATACGTAAAAAAAAATTTGGAACTCGACAAAAAAATTAAAAACTTCAACATTTTAACTATAAGAAACAATACCTTTTAGTTTATTTTACAAATTAATTGATACACATAATAAGCATCCAAAAATTCATGACTTCATACTTAGTAAATTTTTAAAAGCTCATAATTCAGCAATAAAGCTTCATACGAAAAAAAATTGTGTGTACACATCCACGTCTACTAGAATTATAACTGACCAAAGTATAAACAAAATTCACGACCTCACTTTTTTTTCGTTGTCCGCTTGACGTGAAATGCCCCCTATATAAGAGAGTCCACAGTCACAATTGATTTTATATATGCCCTTTTCTTGTACAGGTATATGACACTTGACCGGTGGTAAAAATTTACTAATCTTCTTGGGCGGCTTGAAATAAGTTTTAATAGAAGCAAGTTTCAACACATAGCCAATCTTGTCAGTGACTCCTCTAACATATGGTAATACAACAGGGACACGTTCGACTGTAATTGGTTTCACTCAGTTTCTGTGACGGCGGCGTGGAATTTGGAGCTTGATGTCTCGCAGTACTCGCTTGACATGTTGTAGCTCAGCAGCCAGATGTTCATCGTCACAGATGCCTTGTGCTCTCTGAAACAAAGATTTACCCACGGTAGCTAACTGTTTTGGATGGTGGTGAGATTCACCGTTCATGTATTAATATGTATGGGTCAATTTTCTGTACACAGTATGGCCTAAAGACTGATCAGGATTACGGATAACTAATACATCTAGAAAAACAAGGAGATTTATTTTGTTCTAACTCCATAGTAAATTGAATTTTGTTATTAATGGATTTAAGATGTTCTAAAAATGCAGTTACTTTGTCAGAAGGTAAAATTGTGAAAGTATCATCTACGTATCGTTTGTAAAACTTGGGAGTGTCACGGGATTTGCTTAGGGCTGTGTCCTCGAAGTCCTCCATGAAAATATCGGCGACTACTGGAGATACAGGTGAGCCCATAGCTACTCCATTCACTCGTACATAGCATTTATTTTCCTACAACATGCAGACAGATGTGAGGCAATGTTTGAGTAGTTCGCATATGCTAAGGGCATGTCATTATCTGCTAACCTTTTAGAGGTGATGAATACTCAAACATTGCCTCAAATCTGGCTTTATGTTGTGGGAGAATCAATTCTATGTACAAGTGAATGGAGTATATACCTTCTGACAAAGTAACTGCATTTTTAGAACATCTTAACTCCAATAATAACAAAATTCAATTAACTATGGAGTTAGAACAAAATAAATCTCTTGCCTTTCTAGATGTATTAGTTATCCGTAATCCTGATCAGTCTTTAGGCCATACTGTGTACAGAAAATTGACCCATACATATTAATACATGAACGGTGAATCTCACCACCATCCAAAACAGTTAGCTACCGTGGGTAAATGTTTGTTTCAGAGAGCACAAGGAATCTGTGAAGATGAACATCTGGCTACTGAGCTGCAACATGTCAAGCGAGTACTGCGAGACAACAAGCTCTAAATTCCACGCCGCCGTCACAGAAACCGAGTGAAACCAACCACAGTCGAACGTGTCCCTGTTGTATTACCATATGTTAGAGGAGTCACTGACAAGATTGGCTATGTGCTGAAGCGTGCTTCTATTAAAACTTATTTCAAGCCGCCCAAGAAGATTAGTCAATTTTTACCACCGGTCAAGTGTCATATACCTGTACAAGAACAGGGCATATATAAAATCAATTGTGACTGTGGACTCTCTTATATAGATCAAACAAAGAAAAGTATAGGGACCCGCGTAAAAGAACATATAGCTGACGTTAAACACCGACGCTCTACGAAGTTTGCAGTTGCTGAACATTCAGAGGAAGGCTCCAAACATTATCTTCGATTTGACAGACCACAAATCCTTGTCAAAGAAACCGATTCCTACCTAGGATGATTCGCGACGCTATTGTAATTAAAAGCATCCGAATTTCAATAGAGAAGATGGTTGGAAGCTAGCACAAGCCTGGAATCCGATTATACATTTAATTACATCGGAACCCAAAAGACCAACTGCCAGACCTCAAGACACTGTGAGCTCCTTCTGCGTAGATCGGATAAACCATAAAAACTAATTATTTCAAATTGAAGGTAGATAATGTAACATTAACATTTTGGGACAACCTACACCTCAGTCCACCCCATGACCACGAAGGCTGAAAAGTCTTCGAAACGTCGGGATCAAAATTAATATAAAAAACAGCGATAAAAACCCGTTTAAATTAGTTTTAATCAGACTCCAGAAGACTTTCGTCTAGATATTCTATCTCAGAAAGGTCTATTGGATCTCGACTAGACGTTCCTGCAACAACAGAATCATCTGAATCACCCGAATATGTATCTGTATCGCTACTGCTATCATCTCTGAGGTTAATGACCAATTGTTCTATGTCGTCGTACATAGTCATACCCCTTTCATAATATTCATTTTCAATTTTAATTACATGTTGGCATGAATTTTTCCAGTCTTTAGCACTAATCTCTTGGAATACTTTTTCAGCTGCCATCTGTTGGAATGAAATATTATTGATTATGAGTTCAACTTAATAACATTAAAAAAAAGAATTATGATTTAGATCTACCTTTATGTCAATGGACCCTACGTTGACAGAGGCAATCTTATGTTTTGCAATTCCCCATATCAATTCAATGGGGTTGAGGTCACAATGATATGGTGGAAGCCGTACCACAGTGCGACCATGATCCCCCAAAATTTGATCAATTTCATGAATGGCCTCTGGTTTGTAGCGTTTTACCAGCATCAACAATTCAGGTTTGCGCATTGTTTCATCGAATGGTATATTATTTTCTAACAACCACAGCTTGACATCGGCGACTTTTGTTGCGCTGGTCGGAGCCTTATTGATGACTACCGAATGGTAAGGAGCATTGTCCATAACAATAATGGAAGGCTCTATCAAATTGGGAATTAATTTTTCGGTAACCCATTTAGTGAAGTTTGCTCTATTCATTTCTGAATGATAATCTTCATTCTTGTTTGTGCCACTGAAAATTAGTAGTGTATTCGGAACAAACCCCTTTTCACTTCCAGCATGCACAATAATATACCTTTTGCCTTTAGATATATTGTGTCGCACTCCACTAATTTCAATAGATTGCCAACATTTTTTGAGCTTGTAAGATGAGTGTATATAGCTCTCATCCAAATAAATAATTTGTTTTTGGAGTTCTGTAGGTAAATTCCTATTATGCATTATAATTTTTAAATATTGCTCCCTCTTTGCGGCTATGTTAGGTTTCTCCATTAATGCCGCTCTGTCTGTTTTACATTTTTTGTATGAGAACCCCAGAGAATGCAATATCTTTCTTAGATGTTCACGGCTTCCAGTAAATCCCAGTTCTTCTTTAACTACAGGTAATAAATTTCGTAGTGTAGGCACCTGAGAAAAAAACAATAAGTATTTATTTATTACATAATACTGTTATATTAAATATTATTGAAGGAAGTACGAATAATATAAAATATATTACATACCTGCTTTTTTACAGTATAGAAGAAATGAACCTTTTGTCTAATTGCGCATAGATCAAAATTATCGAGATCTTTCTTTGGTCGACCTTTTCTATTTTTTCCAGGTGTAGAAAAAATGCCTTTATTTTTTTCACCTTCTTCAACAATTTTTCTTACAGTGTTGACTGATTTACCTAAAATAAATACCAAACATACATAAGAATACAAAAACGTAATTTTTTAAAATGTTAATTCTTGAAAGGATCAAAAATATTAGGTCAGCTTATAAATACACGTAAACATAACCTCAGTAACTCTTTTGTCAACTAAACACAAAAATCTTTTAAATTGTATGTTACAGGCAATGTTAACTAGTGCAAATGAATAATTCAACTTGTAAGATGTAAATAAATTGCATAAATACCTGTCATATCGGCTGTTCTCTGATAAACATTGTTAATTTGAGACAACATTTGTCCCGCTTCAGATTCAGCCAAACATCGTAAGAAAACTCGATAGATCACTGCTCTACCACTACTACGAACCGTTTTGTTCATTTTGAAAAACGAAACAAGCAACAATCGTACGAGAATTAATAGAATTTTGAATAAAATGAAGTAACGCAAACAACAATAACACAGAAAGTTCTGGCTATGTGACAGCAATGACATTTTTAATAGTATTGCCATAATATATTTTTTTTAGTTCCTATTTTCACCGCGTCAAACTCTTTTTTGCCAAGCTGTACAATAAAATTTACCCTTGCTGTTGCCATTTTTAAATGCCAACGGTACATACTTTAATATATACGCATGTATTACGGTAACTGTCAATGAAGTGAAGGGACATTTTTGTGGATACATTTTTGTAAAAAAAAATATAAAAATACACCATGTATGTGACACAGTGACAGGTAGTGATTCGAACAAGTTGGATGAGTTCCCTTTTTTACTGTATCTCATAACATACCGATCACACGGTGCATTCGATTTTTAAAATATATCTACGGTTGTTAGTATCGATTAATTTTATATTTGAAATTAAAATCAAAATAAAGTCTAACTCTGGTTAATATGTTCAACTTGAAACTATTGGCTCAGTAAAATTTTCTTTTGCATTCGGGCTTAGACGTATTTAACCCTAAAACGTATTTTTTCATAATTCAGCAAACAAGGGACTGGGTCACCTAATAATAAGTGATCTCCAACGCCCGTGAACATCTGTAATACCAGAAAAACATGAACCTGTTAGCGACATAAAAGGGAAGGGATTGGGAAGGGTAGGTAATGAGGTCGCCGGGTACCTTACTCACCATACACAAAAAGCAATTACAAGTACTGTTGTCTTTACTTACTGTTGTACTTCACGTCGGTTTCTGAAGATAGTAGCAACAATCCAGTCGAGCCGGCCCATTTATGCTGTAGTCAAAACTGTCTACCACGTGGCTCTGCCAAATAGCAGACAAAATAACTGTTATCATTGGTGAATTCGCGAGCAAATCTCAACTTTTTCATTTCATCTTTAATTAAACACATAAAGATCAATAGAAAGCCTACCAAATTAGTAATTGTCTCTAGCGAGATAATAAAAACAACTTCGTAACCTTTAGGTTTGCGGCGAAGTCATGAATCAAATGGAAGCCAGTCCGGATATATTGCCCACAATCGTGATTATTTACAACAACATGTATAATGTACAGGCTGCGGCACTTTTACGACACTGTTAACGGCTGCTATGAATTGGCGCTCCGTCAATTATAATGACATATCAAACTGTTTAACGATCGCAAAAAGCGTTTAATAATTTTATTGTTTATAACCGCTAAGGTTTATTTGGTGCCTAAGTGTGGCCGCAGATTTTTTTCTTATTTAAATTCTTGGTGAGTATTCTTTTTTTATTCCTTTTTTATCCTGACACAGTATGACTACATTGGAATTGGAGTTAAGTACAATGTAGTTCCAATATAATACCGACCATCAAGAGACATTGCGTGCCTCGATAGTTGGCAGAATTATACCGGCCTGAAGTTATTTAATGTTTTTAAATTGTAGACTACCATTTATTGTGAATTCAAATGACGTGTAAAAGTGCCCTTGGCGGCCTGATTACATATTAAGAATTTGAATTTGTATAAACTCAAATAAATTTATATCAATACTAGATTTTGCTTGCGGCTCCGCCCGCGTGATCTGCTTTTTATGGGATTTCCGGGATAAAAAGTATCCTATCACTCAAGTCAGCTCATACCCTGTCTGTATACCAAATTTCATCAAAATCCGTTCAGTAGTTTCAGCGTGATTGACGAACCAACATCCAAACATCTAAACAAACAAACTTTCACATTTATAATATTAGTAGGATACCTAAGGAACCAGTCATGAACATTTATATAAAACAAGAAAATACACCCAACAGTCTCACATAGTCCTGACCTCACAGTAAGATACGAATCTTGTGTCGTGGTTATCAGGAATTACGAGAACCCCGAAACAAATATTTGTGGATCACAAACATTTCTCTCGGTGCGGGGATCGAACCCAGGACCTCTCACTCCACAGCCGGCCTTGGAGGCTGTCGAGTAAAATCTATCTACAAATATCTTAACATTCTTCATATCACCTATAACAAATTAATACATCCCAACATTCATAAAGGCCATCAAAACTATAAAAACATATCACGAACAGACAACCGTGAAATCCTTTTTGTAACCACGCTAATAGGCACCCGTTGTATGAAGTGCCACAATGGACCCACCGGGGGAGTAAGATGGCCAAAGGACCGAAAGTACCGGTCTACTTTTAATTGTGTAAAGGTAATCTCCTGTCGTCTTTCGAGCGTCTAATTCTCGAGCATTGTGGAGAACAGCTGCGGTAGAATATTATAAACACGAAGATTACGCTGCTCCTGTATTGTGGGTAGTTTCTTATACAGCTTTGAGAGGTGATTTTTTTCTTCTGTAGTTGTTTTTTGTTTCTTATGGTGTGCTGATTCGGATACGGCCTTTTTTTATTTAGGATAAACAGCAGTACATTATACATTACACTAATTATACACACGTTGAAAGAAATAATTAAATGTACCACCAACTACGCTATCCATAGATTACTATTTTAATAATATTTACTTAATGCTTAACCGTTACATATAAATTGATAACTTAAAAAAAAGTGTAAAATCCTTCTGTTGCTTTTATATTCTTTGGTGAAAAATTATGTTGAATAAACATTATTAAGTTCACTGCAATAGTGCTTAATGTAGACGGTTGACGGCCATAGTGAAGACATAAAAGCACAAGACTCCTTACCGTAACCCACGCCTTATCAGAATCTATTGTCAGACCTTGAACCAAATTCATATCATCATTATAAATTATTTTATTTGATTGAGTGACGAGACTAACAAGACGCTCGCCTGATGGTAAACGCCATGCCTTTGAATTACAACTTACATGGCACTGAACTGCGCTCGTCACTCCACTTTCACTGGCTTTAATGTCCTTCAAACCGAAACACAACAGTGCTTACACACTGTTGCTTGGCGGCAGAAAAAGACAAAGCGGTGGTACCAACCCAGACGGCCTCTCGCATACGAGGGACCTACCACTTTGTTGTGGGAGTCAGACGGCGGGTCGCCTCATATAATACCGTCAAATCATCATGGAAAGGCGGATCCTGGCATTATGTCGGGATAACGCTAGGCAGAAAGAAAGAAGTGGCTTGTTACTGACACTTGGTTGTGGGCTCCTTTTCCCGCACTTAGCCTGTAAAAATTCAGGCCATTGTGCGTGTTACTGACACTTAATCTATTAAGTTTCCGGATATTAAAATAACTGTGCAGCATAACAAATTCACTAGGAGGTATCAAAGCGAATTCCCAATAAAAGGGGAAAAAGACGTTTCCATCGACTATTATTGGATAATGACCATCGTATGCATAGTGAAAAGTCGCTTTGAATCTTTACACAGTGTTCGCCGTCATTTTTTGCAATAGACTTACCAACACTCTCAGTAGTTATTTTGTTGAAAAATTACACGCTTAAGTAATCACCACAAAGTGACGCAACATCGACGATCGCAATAAACTTGTTGGGCTTCCATCAACTTTTTAGTATTTTCCTTCGTATTTCGTTAACTTCCTTACGCAAGAGGTGAAGTTTCGCACGGGTTCGCCGATAAATAAATACAAATAGGCAAAGGTACAAAGGACGGCGAAACGGTGCGCTTACTTGAACAGTAAAAGGCATATGCTCCGTAATTTATATACAGTTATTGATCAAAAGGTGATGTCCTTTGGGAGTCACCGAGCCGTCCCGATCGGTGAGCCCCTATCGAATTGTCTAGGGGTGATAAAATCTTACTTGTAAGTGGACGAGCTCCTTAACGGACATGATGGGGTTGCTGTAGCGAGGGGCATGCGGTTTTAGAAATGGATCACTTTGAATTATTAATTGATGTGTATTGGAATACCGATATATTGGGTTTGCCACTTTGGTCCTTGATGCCTTTTTACTTTGAAGCAGTTTCAGGAAGTATGATGGAAAGATAGTTTCGTGCATGAATAGGGAATGTTGCAGCGCTTACCGATTACCAGAAAACGAAAGTTTTATAATGATAACAGATTCCATTTTCTCTACTTATACGCTAGCAGAAGCCACTAGTGAAAACAATGACGAACCAAATTTGGTAGTAATTTGGTATTAGATATATTAAACACGAACATAGTATTCGAACGATTCTTGGCCTTTTTACAGTACCTTCATATTATTAGTTTAATAATTCGTAAAGAGTAATTTATACACATTCAAAAACTATATGTGTATTAGCAACACGTTCTAGACCTACTTATCGGCGTGTCTCTATGCTCTTGTCTCGCTCACTACATAATTAACAATTAGCTTGTAATTTTTTTCTTTTTACTTTTGATCTTTATCTTTTTTACTCTTTATTTTCTTAAATATTTCATATACCTTTGTATCAACGCTGACACAATTACAAAATTAACAACAAACTAACGACAATATTTTATTAAAATAAAAGCAAACCCATGTATCCCCGAAGGTCAGTCATAAAATAAAAGTGTGCGAATGAATAAATAATTTCTCCTTTGTATAATTGGAAATAAAAAAAAATGAACAGACATAGTAATACAGTTGCCATTTCGAAGTCCTACTAAAAGTCGATTATCGCCCTTCTATTAATAACTTGGATATTTTTTCCTTCTTATAATGTAAGCTGCTGTACTTGCTTTTTCGCTATGAAAAGTATTCTTCGAACCTTTAGTTGAACAAAAACTAACATCCCGTATTATAAAAAGGCTGTTCTTAGACACATAACAATAGAATTTTTAATACAAAACTTTCTTGATCATTTGAAGTGTAAACTGTAATCCTTTTAGACTCTTGACTTGATACTTGATTTTTTTGCGCAATTTTAAATTGGCCTCTGGCGCCGTTCAAGATTATCTCGTGCGGAGGTCTGCCATTATTAGCCATTAAATCTGATGAAAGAAATTCATTGTGGGAGATAACTGAATACTTATGGCATTGTTTCTACAGGTTGTTTCCATTAATTCGTCCATTTCGCGTATAGTCCTGTGGTCGAATCCCATGTCAGATAATATTTTAAACAATTTTTTTATCGATTCTCTTTTAACCAACTTCATTTAAGAATTCTCATTTATCTCTTTGTGTATCTCTTTATATGCTAAGCGAATGTCCGCGAAATATCTATTTTGATGACTCTTTTTGTATTCGATTAGGAAGTCCCAAATTTTAGTAAAATCTGATGATCTACGTAGTAAAATTGGAATTTTTTCATTTGCAAAAGCACTGGGAATCGAATTGAAGTCGGTTTTTTTATTGTCGGTTGATTATTTTTATCGAATTTAGAGATGTATTCGAATTTAACTATCATCGTAAGACATCCCGTTGCCGTCACTTCGATATACGAATTGCATCCTCTTCCCTATCGGTAAAAAAGTGATGTAAAATTAATAATTACCGAGTATAGACTATCAGCCGATTTCAATAAACGTTCTTAGTTTGATTTTCCGGATGTATAGCACAAATGAACCAATCAGAATTCAGTTTGAAGGTCACGCGTGCTAATTACATAATTTGATTGGGTAATTTCCGTGATGTATCCGGATAATCAATCGTATTGAAATTGACCATATATCAAATTATATATATGGATAAAATATGTACGTATTTACTACAGTGAAATTGCTGTCATCTGGCTTCATAGCAACATAGTATCACTATTTATTTTTTGTAGATCATTGTTGAGCGAGAATTTTCCATCTGTCACTTGACCCTAGTGACAAACTTAAACAAACATGGGTCAGTGTGTACGTAAACACTACGCCACGTCCAGTAGATAACTCACACCTAGCCGTAGGGTTAGCAAAAATATTCCTAATTCAAATGGCCAAGTAGAGAAATAGTATTCTTTATTCAAATTGTTTTGAAGTGGAGTAAAATTGTTCTTTATTTAAATTGTTTTGAGGATTTAAATCCATAACAATTTATACTGGCACCGGTATGGGATTTAAAAATAGTATAAGCCTCTCCTTTAGCCGCAAAATTAACGAGAAAAAACAAATTAAAATTGACACAGGTGCATAGCTACCCACTTATTTCGCTACTGTTCTTAATTACGAATGTATGTAAATTGACTAAACTTAAAAATACAAATGGTGTGTTCGGTAGCTGACATCAGAATTAATTTAAAATAACATTTAGTAGTAAAACAAATTAAATGTATTGCCTCATAAACTCCTTTAGATACCATCAAAATTGCTATTCACTTTCGATTTGGCCTAAATAGGCAGTGCAATTCACTTCATAATGTTTCTTGTTTTGTTGTGTTTTTTCACAAAATAAATATCAAATGCTGTAAAATTATGAATAAAAAAACAATGCACAAAAACTAAATGAATTTTATCCACAGAACAGCAATGTCATTTGTCATATTTCCCCGTCCGCCATTAATCAACGTCGGAGCTACATCTGGAAATTCTTGTTCAAGCATTGCTTTGCCACCTGCCACAGATTAGAATACCAAATGACCACAACTCAGCACAAATTGACAAATACGAACCGGCCTAACCTGTTCTTGATCACCAATCAGATAAGCGTTTAAAAATAAATTTTATCCTTTAATAATAGCGTTAATGAATGCAATAAAATTAAATATTCAGATGTTTATTGTTTATATTTTAGATAATTTATTTACTGCTGTTGTTTTTTTTATTGACAAAATGTTAAAATATTTTAAGGATATTTTTAATTTTTATGTGACAACCCTAAGGACTCTGTCTGGAATCTGGATTCGTTAGGGCTTCAGTGGTAATCGATATTGGACTTTTAATCCTAATCTAACTAATCCCTTGTTTTACGTGTTATGTATACTAAATATAATTAATGCATCATACTGTCTCTGTCACACTCTATCTTAGTAAAAAGACATAATAATCTTGAATTAATCATAACTCACGCCACACTATGACTGAGATCTATAGAACTTAGGCTTAATTCAAGTCATTTGTACTAAAATGACTTTGTTAAGTCTGAACTAACAATACGGTGTCCTCATATCCCTATGAATTCGACTCACAGTGACATCAGATTACAAAATATTTGTATTAGATCAGTATAAATGTTTACTCTCTTTTCTTTCCTGATAATTATCATTTAAAATTTATAGTTATTTATTGTCGTGTTACTACGTGAAATGAACATTCTTACGTTGATTTCTTATGTTTACGCGAATATTACACATTGAAATAAAACTAATTTAAACGGATTTTATCGCGGTTTTTTATCATTTTTGATTTCGACGTTTCGAAAGTTTTCCAGCTTTCGTGGTCACGGGGGGTGCATTCTTACGTTGACATAACAAAGTTGATTTTGGTAAGTCCATATCGAAGTTTACTACGCTGACTGCGTTGACTACTTTTGTCGGGTTTATAGATCTAGGCGTTAGACTTATATCACGACACAATGATGTTCTACTTTCAAACGTGTTTAATGTTTTTTTAAAGCATAGGCATACGAGCAATTGACCCTGCTGGTAGATGATCTCCACCGCACATGTATGCCCACAGTATCAAAAGAATCATGGTCTTATTACCGACCTTAAAGAAAAGGTATAATTATGGTATTGGGAAGCGGAGGGGGATTTAGGCCTCTGGATATCTCACTCACTGTATGACACGCAGCAATAAGCCGCTGCGTGAGACAGTGGTAACTTTAAACCTCACGCCCCGGTCGAGCCGGCCCATTCATGCTGTAGAAGAAACTGTCTACAGCGTGGCTCTAGTCAATCACTTCCCAAACTATTTGAAAATGGAAAAGCATCAGCGTCTAGCACGTTGCCTCGTAGTTTAGCGCGTCATAAATGCCATGGAGTTTTATACAACAAACTCACATTAACAATACTTTTCAATAAATTCAAAATGGCTACTACACTAAACATTAGTTTGTCAAACAAAGGGACTTGCAACATGATATTTAGCGAAGTGCGTGCATTCCCACGGGATGCGAATCTTGTACAAATATTTGCAACGGATAGGCGGATTGTTTGGATCCAATTCTGACACTTTACTGCAAATCCTGTTTGTCTGGTACCTACTACGAACACTCACTGAGATTATGGCCGATTAATTTATTTAAAAAGGTATTGGTAATATGTTTTATAAATGCTATAATGATTGAATAATTAAATAAAGTACTTTAAACACCTGAAAATAATGAGTGCTCGTATTTCAGTAAGAACGTGCAAATTCTGCGATCAATGATCAGGGGGACTGACTGACTGTAGACTACGTAAAAAATCTGTCAACAACTCAACATAATTAATGAACAGAACAAACTAAATAATTACCATTAAAACAAATAATTACATCGAAATAAAACTAATTTAAACGGCTTTTATCGCGGTTTGTTATTAATTTTAATCCCGACGTTTCGAAAGCATTTCAGCCTTCGTGGTCAGTCCACCACGTGACCCCGTTTAAATTAGTTTTATTTCAATGAGTAATATTCGCGTAAACATAAGAAATCATAAAAAAATTACATAACTCATTTCATACTCGCAACCATCTAACTCGAATACAATAAACATCGAGTAACTCAAGTACGTAACCAGATTATTGACAATTCAGTCGCCCCTTCTCGTCATCACAAAAGTGTCAAATGATACAGCAGTGTTTGACCCGGCCGCTGTCAATATTTGTCCAGCCACTTGATGTATGTTTGATCCGGACACGCCAACTGATTTACGAAAACCACTGCGTTTCCACATTTTGTGTATAATTGATTGTATGGTGGAAAGGGGTCGCGGTAGATAGAAATGAGTTAGGGGAAGAACCGCGCTGTAGACAGGTTTGTCTACAGCATGAACAGTAATTAATATTATTAAACGTCAACCCAACGTCAAATAAGCTTGAAGAATTAGCTTGACTGAAGCTTGCTGGTGTGTTTCGTACGGTACGAACCCACCTTCCCTTCCCAATATCTTAGTTAAGGATAATTCCTTCCCCTTTAAGCCGACATTGCGTGCATGATTCTTCTTAAACAAATATTGAACAATTTCCCAATATTTACGTTTCAATCGACACCCAATGTACTCTATACTATTATCACGTAACAAAGTGCCAATCAGGGCTCCAAACAATTTAATAACAATGTAATGAAGGTTGTTAGAGAGTGCGTGACCGAAGGCGCCTATGCCGACACCTGCCACGCCATGGAATGGCGAAACGGTGCGAGTTTTAACCTATGAATACATGATAAGTTTATGTTATCCGATGCCTACATAAAAATCGAGTATGACAGTAGATGTATAAGAAAGTTAGTTAAAATATATACTATTATGCCAGGCGATGATAGAATAATAGTAAAGTGCTCAGAGACAATATTATTTTAACTAACTAAACCCCCGACATCAATTCGAAAAATATTTGTAATTTTCGAACGGCTGAACATATTTTGTTCAAATGTATCTAAGTACCATCCCGATTAAATTAGCATTGTATGGAATATAAAAAGCCGTAGGTATTTAATTTCGTCCATTCGTTTAGCCGCTACGGTGCCAAAAACAGGTGCACACATTCTATCTCACACACACACACGCACCCACGGACTCACATACAGACATAGGGATCAAACTTATAACACCCCGGTTTTTAACGAAGATTAAAATGAGTGCAATGTAGTCCTTAAACAATTACCTATGTAAGATTCCCTGTCTTGTCCCTAGCTTGTATAATATGAACATATGTAAATCACCTACCAATTTCTGATAGACCTACCATTTGGACTAGATTCATAAAATATCAATATGAAGTCATACCAGACATTTCTATCAAGCAACTTCTATTCATGAACACAACACTATTACACTCGTAGAAAAGAATACAAACAAACACAGATGCCAACAATGTTTATCGTCCCTAGTATTAGAATCGTATAAATAATTCAAGAAAAAGCGAATTCACCGGATCGCGTGCGGCACGGTGCGTGCCGATATGGCGGCCATTTTGTGCCCAAAAATTGGCGGGAAAATTGAGAAAACGACACCCACAAACTCGGCTAATAAACTCACGTGAATTATGCAAACTACCGCACGCCCCGGGAAATGCGGAAGCATTAAAAAATAAAATAAACACAAATTATACTTTTATATCCCTTCCAGGGACGTAGTGGAAATGTTTAATGTAGTGTTATTTTTTTATGAAGAATTAACTTAGGAATAAATACTTGTCGTGTAGTCTTTCTGTCTTGTTGTGTAAGTAGTCTTTCTTTCTGCATATCATCTGCTACATAGATGCTGAGTTGTTTGATCTGCCATCAAGTGTCACAAATATGACACGCAAATAAATACACACGACACCGACACGAAATGCGAAACTTCTAGGTCTATCTTCATGAACTTGTCATTAATATGTTACTATTTTAAGTTCGTAACAATTTTCACCAACTGTGTATACTTGCTTGAAATGGGTTAATACGAGAATGTTTATTATGACATTTCCCTATGAAGTTGGAATGAAGAATCAGTCTTCCAAATGAACCATGAAAAAATAATATAGAGTCAATATACAATAATTAATATTAAGTAGATTAAATACAAAACAGAATAAATATAAAAACAAATTCTGGTGTTAAATAACTGCTATTAATAAAACCTCTATTAAGATACTTCTCTGCATTTAAATACGTACGTAGCGGTCCTAGCTAGGCCACACCTTCTTGCAACCGTCCATCACTTGATCAAATGAATATAAGTTTAACTCATTCTTGCACGTCCTGTTATGTGCGTGATGTATTTGCATATAGGCAATAACTGCCTGTGCCTATCATTATTTATTTATTGACATAAATGTATACACTGACGCCTTCATCATCATCATCAGCCTCAGGACGTTCACTGCTGAACATAGGCTAGTGTTGCCCAAATGCAAGAACAAGACGAGACTTAGCCAGTCTTGGTCTTGGTCTTGCGCCAATACACCTGGTCTTGGTCTTGGTCTTGGTCTTGCGCTCCCAGTCTTGGTCTTGTCTTGGTCTTGCAGCAAGAGTCTTGCAAGTCTTGCAATTACCTATTAGTCTATTACTATTTATTAAAGTTTACTTTAAATCTTAAAAAAACGTATTAGAATTGGAACATTGTGAGCTTGAATTAACATAGCCATAGTAAAGATCAAGCAGATTAACAAATAACTGAAGATTTAATAAGAAATTCGAAAAATTAACTGACCTATATGTCGTTTTCCATGGAAGTAACTGTTTCTTAATAAACATTTATGATTTATAAGCTTACATTTGCTAAAACATGTAAAAAAACAAATTAATTACAATAACTTGACTGTATTTTAAAGAACAATACTTATCTGTCTAAAAAGAGATTGAACCCTCAACTTATAAGAAATTTAATAAAAGAGTTTTACGATTTATCATTTATTTGAACAAAAAATAAAATACAACACTAATCAACAGCTTTATCATTAGGTTATGATACTTTATATCAATTTTTTTGACCAACAATTAATACAAAGTAACCATCTGGCTGACTCATCATTTAACCTATTTCTATGTTTTCTAATTACTAATGATGCTTTAGAAAATAACCTCTCAGCAGGTACTGAAGTTGCAGGTATTGAGAGAAAATCACGGGCCATTTTCGATAAAATCGGATACTCTGTCTCATGCGTCCTCCACCAATCTAAAATGTCTTCCGAGCTGGCAGTTCTTGGTTTTCTCAGGTACTCCTCCAACTCGTCTATCACTAAGCCTTGAAGACAAGATCCAGATGACGTCGAGGGACATTCATAGAGTTTATCAAAGTCTATTACGTCTTCATCTTCATCACATACTTTATTTTCTTTTTCTGGTAATTCCAGAGATTTGTTCAGTGAGTGTAGATTTTTATATTCTTCATAAAGTTCATTGAACTTGCGCAGACTTTCTGTTTTAAGTTGCTTCCCCCACATTGTCAGGTCAAAAGTCTGAGCCTTATGCCTTGGGTCTAAAATTAAAAAAGTACAATAAATCCAGTTGCTCTTTTTGTAATGTTTAAGCATTTTGTCTCGAGCTGCTTGGAAAGCTAGAATGAGCCTTTCATCCACTTCAGATCGATTAGGTTTCTCATCTAACTGTTTTACCATAGATTCAATTTTATCTAGCAAAAGATTGAATGATACAATGACTAGCGGTAATGTAACATATTTGTCTCCACCAAGTTTTGTACTTAAAAGTTTAAAGTTTATTAGAAATTTATGTAATTTTTCGAGTACCTGCCATTCATTAGCTGTGATTTGAAAATCATTTAATTCGGTGACAGAACTGCACAATATGTCAATGCCCGCTCTCACTTTTAAACCAAATCCAATCATATCATGTGTGGAATTCCATCTCGTTGGACAGTCAAGAATGGCATTTAGATTTGATGGCACGCCAGCTGCTTCACAAGCAGACTGAAACTTCTTCTTCACTATCTCACTTCTTTTTATTTTACTGGAAACACTGCGTAACTTTGTTACAGATATACGCGAGTCAGCAATATTTGGTGCAGATTCTTCATCTTCCTCATCCTCAGTTTCGTCTGCATAGTCTTCGTACTGCTGATCTTGCGCGTTAGTGTCAGACTCACAGTGTAATGCTAAGGTCTTTAATAAATCTTGTACACCAAGGTTTAAAATGTGAGCAAAGCACCGGAAATGTTGATTGTCTGAATCAAAGTGTGGCGGCAGCTGTTTGCCCAGTTCATACATAAATTTGGTATTTGCAGTTGCGTTGTCGACCGTGATACCTTGTATTTTATCAATTATGCCATATTCCAATAAACATTCATGGAAAATCGTTGCAATATCTTCCCCAGTATGTCGACCGCGTGATGGTATAAAATCAAGAACTACAGATTGATACTTCCATTCGTTGTCTATATAATGAATAGTAACCCCGTAGTAACTCCTACCAGCAATTGACGTCCACCCATCAATGGTAAAAGACATTTTAGATGATAATTGTTGAAGTCGTTCCTTGAGATTCAATTGGAGCTCTTCAAATCGCTCTTTGACTTTCCTTCTAAGTGTAGACCTTTTAGGAAACACCATATTAGGGCAAATACGTCGAAAATATACTTGTGTAGCTTCGTCATCGAAAAATGAGAAGGGAAGATATTTTTTCACCACCCAATCAACTGTAGCTGTCGTGATGTTGTCACTGCTGTTTTCCGACTGAAACAAAACAATAAATCTTGTGTTATTATTTAAAACATACAAGGTTTGAGCATATAAGAAGAGGAGGTATGTTGTTGTTAAATCGAGAAAATCGTTAAATTGATATTTGTTATATTAAGGTTGCACTGTACTGTAATTTACCAAAATAAAGTACTTAGTTGTTACTGGCCGATTAAATGAAAATATGGGTGTTTATAAAAAATATTTAAGACGATAATTACATACTTAATATGTCGCACCCCTAGATGAAAACACCACTAACTCAAAAATACTTACGTAAGTTAATGGCGTTTTTGAAAGTATCGCATGAATAGCTATGCAGAGTTAAAAAAATATTCTTACCTGTCCACTTCTTCCAGCGGTTACTAAAAAGCTTGTGATATCTCCACTTAATTTTGGTTTAACAGGAAGAAATATTTCTGATTCCTTTTTGTGGAAAGATATTAGATGTTTCCTTAAGCCTGAAGTGTTTCTGTTTTTCATTTTTATTTCAATCTTTTTATGTTGGCACAATTTACAGAAGGCAGTTTGGGATGCATGAATTATTTCGAAAAACTCTTCAAATTTGCTTTTGGGTCTTTTAGATCTGTGACTCAAACTCTCGTTACTCGGACTCAAATAATTTGAATCTTCGTCACTCATATTAAATTGTACACGTGATACGTTTTTAGAAAACAACAAGAATTAGTAAAAACAATTATTAAGTTAGACTCGAAGCACAGCTCAATTGGAAATGACTGGAATTAAAATAATTCCTTTATTTATAGTACGTTTCCTTGCTTTCTACCGCGCCGCCTCGCCACGTGCCGGCTCTATGAAAAGGATGCCGCCGCAAATCAAATAATGCCGCGTGCGGCGTACAAACACACACTAAATATTACCTACTTGTACAGACGCGACGCGTGAATAAAATATATATAAAGAATTAGTGAAAATCACTATTCTTTACATATAAGTGAATGTTTTGGCGTACATCTATACTAATATTATAAAGCTGAAGAGTTCGTTTGTATGTTTGATGACAGAAGTTTTAAAATAAATAAATAAGTCCTGAACGTCACTATACCTCCAAAGTTACTATTCCTCGTGGACGAAGTCGCGGGCACAGCTAGTAAATACTTACTCTCATCATCTCTCTCAGAGATATTCGGGCTGGTAAGTAATACAAAACTCTTATCGCAGGCTTTTTATTTTATTAGTAGGTAAGTACCTACGCTTTTTATATTATTTTATTAGTTTTGTAGAATTTTTTTACACGTTTCAAGTATATTTAAAAGTGGCTACAATATTTATTAAACGGGTGCGGGGTGATATTTGAACACTTTTTTGCTATTTTTTCTTGTAAAAACTTAAGAAATATAATGACTAAATGTACAATAATAGTACCTAAGTAATTAGTTTAAAACCATATAAGTAATCAATATTATAATATATACTTACTAGAATGAATTAATTTGACATCTACTACCTATCCTTACCATTTTATCCCAATCATAATACTACTTGCGTGATCAGTATAATGTATTCATTTTCATTCTAAGCACTCTGAAACTTATTTATTCTTTGGAACACCTGTAGGTACTCTTAAAATTCGAAATTATTTTGCACGAGTATACCTACGCCTACGCCCTATGGCGGCAATCAAATAGTGTCAAATGTTATGATTTCGGCGTGGCGGCAACGATTGTTTTAGATTTCAAAAGAAGCCGCCGGCGCGTGTATCGTAACCATGTACTTCCGAAAAGCGGCAAATTTCTTTGAGAAGTAAGTACAAAACCTTTGAAGCCGCATTATCAAAGTGCCGATGGTTAAAACATAACTATGCATGCACTCAGTTTGATTTTAATAGATAGGTCCAGTTTTTCATACCTATTCTTTGATACAGTTTTTTGCGTCTCATAGAATTTCTAAGCGTACCTACCTATACACCGAACTGTTACACCTAACTACTCAGTGAAATAGCGCTAAGTCCTAGCTGCAAGACGCAAGAGTCTTGCAGGCTATGTCTTGTTCTTGCTCAAGTCTTGCACGGTCAGTCTTGGTCTTGGTCTTGCTAAAAATACGCGGTCTTGTTCTTGGTCTTGGTCTTGCAAAAACGCAAGAACAAGACCAAGACTGCAAGACCAAGACTGAATTTGGGCAACACTAACATAGGCCTCCTCCAAAGATTTCCAAACCGACCTGTTGGAAGCGGCCTGCATCCAGCGACTTCCTGCGACCAACTGACTGACGCCTTACGATCACTCAAATCAAAATTAGATATTATTTACAAGCGCATTTAGCAAGGCCTGCAAATATGAACCGATGTATCTATAACTCTTATTGAATAAAATAGTACCAGTGACAATGGCGAGCAGAACTCAAACATCATTCCGGTTTAGTCGTATTTATGTGTCAAGAAACAAGTTTCAAGCCACCGACAAACGCCTAAATTCCGCCCCCGTCCTATCAAATCCAGTAATTATGTATATTTTATTATTAAAGTGAAAGAAGTTGTCAGTTTGATGTGTCTGTCAAATAGATTGCGGTCGAGTTGGAAACTTGGCGTAGTAAAAATAGTTGATCAAGTTTTAATATTGCGTTCATTTTTCACTGAAGTTGCGATATTTTATTGACAAAATACTCGTCAGATATTTTATTTTTGTCCCTTATTTTTACTAGAGCCTTTTTCTAATAATATTAGTGTTTCTTTTCGTTAACTATTTAAAAATTGAAACAAGTTGGTAAGTGAAGCTTTATGTAGATACAATAAATAAGTCTGTCAATAAACCTACATCCAATATATTTTTGGATACGCATTTCTTTGACAATTGCCCGTAGAACAATATTTCAAAAATATGAACAAAACTTTTCGAAATTCAAAAATACTACGTTAAAAGAATAACACCCCATGACATGTCAATAACCCATAGAAATATTAAAACGACCGACATCTTCACTCCCGAATAAAAAGCCACGAAACTCAAAACACTCCAAATTCGGTATTTAGTGCCAATAAAACCGTCACCGTGAACATACTTGCCTAAATTCGTGGTTCACAACTCATGGAAAGTGGGATCGTGTGACAATAAAATGCCCCGTACAAGTGGTATTAGAATGGAAGGCAGCGAGATGGGCGCGAGGCACGCATCGCAGCGTAATCACCAGTATAACTTGGTCTCTCATAGAAATAACAAAGCTGCCTAAACTACGAACATTTCACGATTATCTGTTACAAAACTACACTATGCACTCATTTTTCTCTTCCAGGTATCCATGACTTGAGATTAATTGTATATTTGTACTAATTCGAAAATAACGAAGATTTCCGAATGGCGTAACTATAATCATAGTTCTGCAGAAAAAATGAGTCTAGCAAAAATATAGTGTTACATTTTGAATTAGTTGATGTCGATTATAATGATTTTATCCGAGCCATTAGCCCTTTGATTAAAAAAATATTTACATTAATAGAAATGCGACGTCATTTAGCAAAATTTAATTTTCCATAAGAAGTTGATATAGAGATACAATGTATCATAATAATTCTTGTCTTATATTCCACTTATCTTAATCTCAAGCTATTAAAATTATTGCAAGAACAAATTAAAAGCAATTTTAAATTACAAAATTAAAATTAAATTAAAAATTACTGCGCGAATTGGATTTCATAGCGACACGCAAATATAAAATTAACTTTATAAGTTGAACATCATATTAATATGTAACAATTTTAATGAAAATTACCTCATTAATACAATACCTAAAAAGTTAACAGATCGAATATTTCCCTTCCCTGGCAAAATGTCTACAAAATCAGAGGTCAGGTTATTCTGGACACATATGCCCTCGTACGTTCCGGGGGCTAAATCACCTATCATTAAGGGTGGTGCCAAACTAACGGCTCTACGTGTTGTTTCTTTTTATGTGTTTCGTTTGAGCAGCCAACTTGATGGCGCAATTTATGTGCTACCTTTGTTTTGGTACCTTTAAACTATTAGTAGATTTGTGCAATATTTAAAAAAGAACAACACTATTCGTATGGTTCAAATTGAAGTCCGCAGACATTTATCTAAATACACCTCAAGTACTGAAATGTTTATGAGATCATTTTTTTATTTGATTAAATGACGAGACGAGCAAGGCGCTCCCCTGATGGTAAGCGCCACGCCTGCCCATAAACAGAATATGCTCAGCATACTCGCTATACGTCATTCAATAACCTCAATTAATTTCCATTCATGTTTTTAAACATAATTTTACACAACTCACAAACAGGCGCTTTTAACAAAAATTACTCAAAAGTTTGTTAACAACATAACCACAGGGTGCGTCTCAGTGCCAACGGGAACTCTTATTACATTATAAAATGACAGTTATTTACCGAGACATGACTTAAGTACTGTGTTCCTGTCATCGAATCTTACAAAACCAACATGTTTGCGGACGGCTCCTCGCCGATCCCGTACAAAATGACGCAAGCGTAAGTTTTCAGAACGCAAACATAAGTTTGTAAAAACGTACTTTCATCGCCGACCATGTTTCACGACCCACATAGGGCGGACCACCAAAATTGCCGTTTGCGTCAGCGTGCGCGTTGAAATATGACAGGAGGCGTCAGGTCGTACATTTCGCGGACGATTTGCATAGAAACATCGTAAAGACGTCACTTTTGACGCACCGCTGCCGATACGACACACAGTGACACCACTCTTCATTTATAATCATCGATAAATAACCTTGGGACGTCTCTAGAGGCATATTTTTGGGTTCCGTCGACATCTCGAACCAAAATATTAAGAGCACAATACAGAATGCAACCAAGGAACGAATAATTAAAATAAGGTGGTAGGTCTCTCGTATGCGAGAGGCCGTCTGGGTTGGTAACACCGCTTTGTCTTTTTCTGCCGCCAAGCAATAATGTGTAAGCACTGTTGTGTTTCGGTTTGAAGGAGATTGAAGCCAGTGAAATTACTGGGCATTATGAGACTTAACATCTCATGTCTCGGGGTGACGAGCGCAGTTCAGTGCCATGCAGTGCTTTGTAATTCAAAGTTCTGTGTGGTGTTGCTTCTGTTTATGGGCAAGCGTGGTGTTTACCATAAAGCGAGCGCCTTGCTCGTCTCGCCATTTAATCAAATAAAAAAAAATTGCTGCTTGGTGGCAGATATAGACCAAGCGATGGTACCAACGCAGACCGCCTCTCGTTTATGAAAAACCTACCACCTAGTAAAACTTTCAGTGGTCAAAAATACATCTACGGAACCCTCCATATTTTATGTTAGGTTATATTCCTATAAAAGATGGATTACAATTAACTAAGTGAATACGAGTAACGTCGTGTTCAAAATAGTTTTGTGACACATGACAAGTTCAAATTGAGTTGTTACACAAATGTAATAACTTTAGTGGATAACATCATTACCGTGTATGTCATATCGTGCATGTCAGGGGTAGGTAGAGATGCAAAAACTACGCGCAATGCGAACTTATCTATTCAATCGGTTTTTATTGTGGAAATTAATATCATTGCAAAGTAAATGTATTAATTTTTATAGCATGACGAAACTTGGGCATACAACTAGTATGCACGAGTGTCATACCCTTCTAGAGATATGGGTGTGAGCTTATGTCGATAAGTTTTAAACTTTTTTTTTGTTTGATTCAATGACGAGACGAGCTAGGCGCTCGCCTGATGGTAAGCGCCACACCTGCCCATAAACAGAAGCAACACAGCACAGAACGTTGTATTACAAAGCACTACATGGCATTGAACTGCACTCGTCACCCCGAGACATAAGACGTTAAGTCTCATAATACCCAGTAATTTCACTGGCTTCAATGTCCTTCAAACCGAAACACAACAGTGCTTACACACTGCTGCTTGGCGGCAGAAATAGACAAAGCAGTGGTACCAACCCAGACGTACTCCTGCATACGAGGGACCTACCACCTTGTACAACTATCTTAAAAACATCGAAAGTACAAACAAAAAAAAAATTGCAAAAGAGCATGGCTCGGCTGATGCTGCTTAAGGTGAAAACTGCTGCCAAATAACTAGAAATTGTATAGTAAGGTGTACATGGAACTGAAGTGGCACGACAGTTGGAACTCATGCAAGGCGTCGAAACAATTTCAATTTTAAATTCGTTGTCATTCCACCGAAGACACGAATGTATTCACGTACCTTTTTCAACTAAACGCGACACGTTCTTACTGTGCTTGAAAACTCTTTTTACTTTATATGCTTCGTTCTTTTTATTGATGACGAAACCAGAAAGTTGGTCGCTTTATGATAATCTCATAAATGCAAACACTACCCAGAGTTACTTTGGAACACAAAGTACAGCATGGTACTGTACTGAGATGTCTACCTCTAGGCATAAGTGTTAAACCTCAGTATCTACAATAATTTCAATGTCCTATAACACAACCGTGTTAACACACTGCTGGTTGTCGTTATAAATAAAAAAAGCAGTGGTTTCTATCCAGACGGACAATCGCATTGGACTGCATGGCACTGAACTGCGCTCGTCACCCTGAGACATAAGATGTTATGTCTCATAATACCAGTAATTTCACTGGCTTCAGTGTCCTTCAAACCGAAACACAACAGTGCTTACACACTATTGCTTGGCGGCAGAAATAGATAAAGTCAATAGGAATAAATAAAGTAAATAAATACACCCAACAGTCACACACATAGTCCTGACCCCGTAATAAGATACGAGTCTTGTGTCATGGGTATCAGGAACTACGAGAGACTTGGTCTCACAACACCCAGACCCCGAAACAAATATATGTGGCTCACACAAACATTTGTCTCGGTGCGGGGATCGAACCCGCGGCCTCTCGCTTCACAGCCGGCTACTCGCCCGTTGCGCCACGGAGGCTGTCATGGAATGCGAAGAATGCGTATTTGTAGTCTTATTCCACTCCTCTTCTCGTATCATTTATGTCAAACCTTACGGGTCGTGATGCTCCCTTTAAATTATTTAGTCCTTGATGTAACAGCACAGTCCACGATACGCCCTGTATGATGTTTCTAGTGACAAGTTCCCACCAACAAGTATCCCTATTGACGTTTAAAAAGGTGACTGGTTATAAAACCAATAAGGTAATACTGCTACTGGGAATGTACTTAAAAGTTCTCGCTTGATGCTGCTAGCATTCATCACCTAATTAGTTTGAACATTCATAATTAATTAAACAAACATTTTTTCCTTTAAGGTCATCAACGCGCCCATGATTCATCTCGTATTGTGGGCTTCCATAAGATGGCCTACTTGCTCGTTTGCCGGCCTATGCTATAAAAAAACTTTTCCTTAATTATTACCTCCCAGCCTTCGTGGCGCAGTGGGCGAGTAGCCGACAGTGAAACGTGACGCCGTGGGTTCGATTCCCGCACCGAGCAAATATTTGTGTGACCACAAATATTTGTTTCGGGGTCTGGGTGTTGTGAGACCGAAAGTCTCTCGTAGTTCCTGATACCCACGACACAAGACTCGTATCTTACTGTGGGTCAGGACTATGTGTGTGACTGTTGAGTGTTATTTATTTATTTATTATTTCCATATTTCACACATTTCATTTGATTATCTTCTACTCTTCATGTGTGTTATATTCCAACCTGTTATTGGCACATGAAAGTCACTCGCCTCGTCACCATGCGCGTAGTCTTGGAATGTCTTGAATATATTTTTATTATGTCTGCCGCCCTCACACCTGTGCCGTGGCTCGTGAAAACGTCAATTTTACATTTTCCGCATTCTTCGCTCCCAAGTGTTTTTGATATTCACTGTTCTGTCTATTAGGGTTGTTTCTGTTCAGAATATCTCTCTTAAACCCGTAAATCGGTAAGATTTTTCCATAAACCCTACGGGCACTTCAAATCGTCACCATCAATATGAATAAAAGGATATAATTCACTAGAGATCATTACGTAATAATTCTCATAATTAGAAACAAACTATTTTCATTGTCACCCTCCCACAGCAAAGTGACTGCTCCAAAATACTCTGGATTTGATGTAAAGAATGTGTAGTCCAAAAATAATATATACTGTATTAGACATTGCATCCCTCGATGATCGGCAGAATTACGCCAGTCAGGATTTATTGGTTGGATATTACTATGCTATAATATGTAAAATATTTACTTAAAAAAAATTAAAAAAACAACTGAACGTTACAACTTGTACTAACTACAGTAGATTTAATTTAAATATTAAAAGGTTTTTCTTACGATAAACTTACTAATATACCCTATATTTATTTATTTTTTAAATGCTGCTACAGTTTACAGTTTCGCACAACTTATGTTATTTAAGCATTGAATGGTAAACACTCTTTTGTCTTTCTCTGTCAACGCAATTTATAAAAAGGCGAGAAAAAGACGAAAACAGTATTTAAATCATATAATAATTGCTTAAAAAAGTTTATAAAGCCCTCTATTTGTAACTGGGTGTGTTTATTGAAATAAAACTAATTTAAACGGATTCTATCGCGGTTTTTATTTTAATTTTGGTCCCGACGTTTCTAAAGTTTTTCAGCCTTCGTGGTTACGGGGAAATAAGAAACCGCGATAAAGTCCGTTTAAATTAGTTTTATTTCAATGTGTAACATTCGTGTAAACATGTAAAATAAATACACAATGTGTATTTATTTTAGTAGAATATATTTTTTAAAAAATAAATACACCCAACAGTCACACACATAGTCCTGACCCCACAAGTAAGATACGAGTCTTGTGTCGTGGGTATCAGGAACTACGAGAGACTTTCGGTCTCACAACACCCAGACCCCGAAACAAACATTTGTGGATCACACAAACATTTGTCTCGGTGCGGGGATCGAACCCGCGGCCTCTCGCTTCACAGCCCGTTGCGCCACGGAGGCTGTCAATTTTTACTACACTTTATTTTTATGACAGCCCTATCGGTGGAATATTTCGGAGGGGCAAACGTCTCCACAGTCATAATGCGGCATCACAACCATACCTCGCGTCTTCAAGTGTCAACGAAACAAATAGCTTTCTTTTAAACAATTCAGTGTAATAACACATATTTTAGTATCACGTATTTTTATTATCGTTTTGTTTTCTGCATTTTATTCGATATTTTTTGACATTGGTTAATGTATAATATATCAGATTGTTATTATGTCTAGTGTGAGTAAATAAAAATAAAAATAGACACTCAACAGTCACTAGGTTAATCTGTATCGAGGTTATCAGGAACTACAAGATATTTATTTGAGTGGTAGAGAGCTATGTCTAGATTTGATCGACAACTTTTTGTTTAATTAAAAAAAAATTGCAATAAATGAATTTGTGGTTTAGATTTTTCATACATACTTTCATCCCCTTTTTAAACCCTTTAGGGGTTGGTGTTTGAAACCATAGTAGCCTATGTCTTATTCTGATGTATAACCTATATTATTGTAAAGTTTCATTAAAATCCATTCAGTAGTTTTTACGTGAAAGAGTAACAAACATACATCTATCCATCCATTCATACTTACAAACTTTCGCGTTTATAATATTAGTAGGTTAGTATAGATAATACGGAAACAAAGAGTGCTGAAACGCATCACGTAATACTGTACGTAGTAGTAAGAGGTCGTAAAACAAGGTGAGGGCGGGCGGCTGGGCGGCGCAACTGACAAATGAGATTGTCGACCGAAGGCGGGTCTCTGAGATTGATACTAGCCACTGTTACTGACATTGGAAAACTAGTTTAAATGAGGAAAATGTACATGAATTCGTTGCCCTTTGAGGTACCGTAAAACGGGGTGAATAGGGATACAGGGGTGAATAGCGACAAAAGTGGTTAGTTTGTTTACAGTTATAAACCGGGATAAACTGGACTATACTATAAAAGAATAAAACCTAGTATACATTTTGGACAATAATTAAGCTTGAGTTAACATTTTAATGGATCTATTATATACGTAATATTCCCAATACAAGTTTTATCCCCATCCACCCCACCATCCCTATTCACCCCGTTTTACCTTAAAGGTATTGAATTGACCGTCCTTAGTCTTCTTTAACTTGCCCTAACCCCACTGGCGGTGGGGTCGGCGCTTCGTAACACAGGTTACAGAGAGATTTGGCTTGTAGTTTTTACAACCGGCCGCTTGCCTGATGTGAACTCTTCTGGTAAACACACCGAAATCCGATACAATTATTTGTCTATTTCTGCCGCCAAGTGTAAGCACTGTTGTTTTTCGGTTTGAAGGACATTGAATCCAGTGAAATTACTGGGCAATATAAGGCTTGACATCTTATGTCTCGTGGTGACGAGCGCAGTTCAATACCATGCAGTGCTTTGTAATCCAAAGTTCTATGTGGTGTTGCTTCTGTTTATGAGCAGGTGTGACGTTTACCATCAGGCGAGCGCCTTGTTCGTCTCGTCATTCAACCAAATGAAAAAAAGTAAATACAAGTGACATCGTAGGGTGCCGCTACCTATACCGACGTCACGTGAAAGTGTTTTACCATAAAGATGATAATCTCCGACTGTCAAATACTAATTAACCAAGACCACCGTAGCATATTATTATACAAAATCATCCCGCATTATAACATCGGACACGGAATGTCACTCGAATTAATACCACTTTATAATTGTTGATATTGCCGCGTCCAGTTTTTTTATCTTAATAGCTCCGTGCTACCGGTCTTTGAGTATGAACTTTTATTCGAGAGCGTAGGAGGCGGCTTTGTGATAGTGAGATTATTTGGTTGAATTTTTGAGACCCACAGACTACGTATAATAATAGGTAACGTAAGAGAAAGAAGTAAGAAATGTTGGAACAATTCGTATCAAGACATTTCATGTTTTGCGTTATTCGCATGTAATTTTTTAATTTTATTGAATGACGAGACGAGCAAGGCGCTCGTCTGATGGTAAGCGACACGCATTCCCATAAACAGAAACAACACCACACAGAACTTTGAATTCCAAAACACTGCATGGCACTGAACTGCGCTCGTCACCCCGAGACATAAGATGTTAAATCTCATAATGCCCAGTAATTTCACTGGCTTCAATGTCCTTCAAACCGAAACACTACAGTGCTTACATACTGTTGCTTGGCGGCAGACATAGACAAAGCGGTGGTACCAACCCAAACAGCCTCTCGCATGTTGTATTGTATGTTTGTCTTTGTCGTGACACATTTTCGTTTCATCAAGTTTCAAGTCACAACGATTTTAATAAATTTTCACTTCAAAAAACAACTCAACAAATAAAGACTAACACTATATGATTCCCACAAAGTCCGTCGCAAGAAATGTTTGACGGAATCGGCAACATAATTGAACATCCTTTTAAATCACAGCCAAACCTCAAAAGCACGAGATGAGTAGTTTTACTAACAAAATTCAAGACATATTTATTCCAAAGAAAAATCTAAAACAATGCGCTACATTAAAAGATACAAATCAACAAACACTTTTGGGAAAACATTCCAAAAATCCCTTCATTACATCGCTAAGTCAATTTACTTTATTAACCAATCAACTTCTTAATACCTTTGCCACAGAGTACAAAATTGAAACGCAAAGTGACGGTTTAGTGCACGCGCACTAAGACTTCGTTAGTGTGCGTGTATACACACAGTTGTTGGTGTGAGTGAATGAGGTTCAACCCGTTGATAAGGTGCAATAAAAAGTTGGATTTAAACACCTTATCGCCGTATCGGCGGTCTATTGGTGGTCGACGAACATCGAACACTGAAATGTATGGAGACGGTGTATGAGCTACATTTTTTTTATTTGAATGACGGTGTGAAGACTTAACGTTTTACATTTCGGAATGATGAAACAGTACTTTGTAAAATAACGTTTTGGGGTGTTTTTTCTGTTTAAGCGCAGACGTCGGCGTGGCACTCCCTATGAAGCAAGCAACTTGCTCGTCATTTAGATTTATTTCAATAATTTCAAGTTTACCGTTTTTTTTATATATTCGTTCTGAAGTACGATTTATCGTTGTTTTTTTATTGTGATATAAAAAATATTATAATAGACATCTGAAACTGAAACTAAAATATTTATATAACCATAGGATGGTATATCGTATTTAAACTAGTTGTAAATAAAAAAACGACATTCCATTTGCATACAAGATGCATTGATAAGTCATGTACACATTATTGAAAAGTATTTACTGTGATTTGAATATCAATGGCAAATACTAGGCACTGTAATATATTTAGCGCCTGACTCACCACCTTTGATAAATGCTACTCACCAAATAAAATATGACACGTTAAATACAAAAGACATTGTGACATATATACCGGAAGAAAGATGTTTAAATACTTTCAAAAATAACTGTCTATTTATATATTGTGAAGTAGGCCCTAACTAGTCTCATTACTAACTAAAAAAACTTACATAAACAGCAGTACGCTAAACTATACTTTGCAGATAAATTATAATGAGTCCTGTACAACGTTCTAATGCTAAGCACGGGCCTCTTCTAGTAATGAAAGGAGAACCTTAGTCCATCACACTGGCCTAATACGGGCAAACTTCCCGTCATACCTTCGAAATTTTTATGGAGAATTAGGTATGCAGATTCTCTCACGATGTTTTCCTTTAAAGCTAACGATAGTAAATAATTACACACAGAATTTGAAAAGTCAGAAATGTGTGCCATGAGGACTGGGTACCAACACGCGACCTCCCTCTCTGTAGACCATTTCACTCCACAATTTTCCTAAAGTCAGTATTAAAGTGGCCATAACACTCATCATCAATCTATTACAAGAAAGATTACTTATCAATCTCTCTTGAATCGAGCTTTTAATCCCTAATCCATTTTATTTACCATCAGCTTTCAATACAATACAAATACCAGATTACAATAAGAGGTCGGTATGTAAAGCGGCTACTGCGACTGAGGCGGTGAGATGAAAGCAAGCCGTGAGATAGCGTTAAAACACTCATTTGTTTTGTCACCCGACCACCGACTAATGCGTGCCCTTACCCCTGATTAGGGCTGCCACAGATTCTTTAAGGAAATAGAATACATCTTTAATAGATGACTAATATTTAAAAAGATGGTTGGTATTAGGATCTCTCGGATTATTCTATCTCTATTCGGATTCTGGACTCAAAATAAATAAATAATACCCCATAGTAAGATATGAGCCTTGTGTCGTGGATATTAGGAACTAGGAGAGAGAGACTATCTATCTCAGAACACCCAGACCCTGAAACAAATATTTGTGGATCACACAAACATTTGACTGGGTGCCAGGATCAAACCCGCGGCCTCTCGCTTCTGTTCTGCAAATATATTTTTCGGGGCTAGATATTACGGAACCGAAACTATTTTACCCACGATAAACAAAACTTTATTTTTGGCTGGCAAAATTATGTCATAAATATATCTATTTTATTGGTATTGTCAAACGTTAAAGGTACACAAATAAAATATTAGACCATTTCAAGCTATGTTAGGCAACCCTACACTCTTTCCAAGCAGCTCACTTGCGCCCGCGCACCTTTTGATGTGGACGCGGCAGTTCAGATCTCAATTGTAGGCAATTAACGTATGCATACATTGAACTTTGTTTTATTTGTCTTTGGTATTTCCAATCGTAGGTTTTAAGTAAGATATGACATAAAATCCAGTAATCATTACTTCATAAGCCGGTATTTGCAACTGGTAAGTCCACGACCGATTAGTTATCTTTATTATTAGCTGTCCTTTTTGGCTGCACTTAGCTTATTTAATATTGATAGTAAATCGTTTTGTCGAGCTAAAGTGTAGAATAGAATAGTATTGGAACCAAATATTTAAGTAATAAATAAATACACCCAACAGTCACACACATAGTCCTGACCCCACAGTAAGATACGAGTCTTGTGTCGTGGGTATCAGGAACTACGAGAGACTTTCGGCCTCACAACACCCAGACACCCAGACCCTCACATCACACAAATGTTTGTCTCGGTACGGGCATCGAACCCGCGCTCTCTCTCTTCACCGGCTACTTGCCCGCTGCGCCACGGAGGATGTCAAAGTAGTAGAAAAAATATGTAACTATAAAATGCGAATAAATTATCCTCATAATATTAGCGAACTTCTAGCGTGTATCCCCGATAAGGCAAATCGAGGTATAACTACACACATGATTCGCCGAGCTTTCCGTCCCATGATGTGATGAATTTTTACAAATTTAAATTACCACATCCAATAATACAATTACACATTTTCCTTAAAGGTTTCCAAAACGACTGCCATCTTGATATTTCACATTTATACCAAGTTTTGATACTTGAAAAATTATATTTTATTATTTATCGTCTGTACATTATATTTGATCGTTTATAACTGTTTTAACTGCGCGGTACGTTGACAGTAATGCGGTTTAAAATGATGTACTTTTATTAACATCTTTTATAATACAATATTATTTTGACGGTTCATTTTAGTGTTAAATGTTTCGAGACATGAAAAGGTCGCGTGATTTCGGAGTGTTTTTTTTTATTGTATTGGTTTGATGATTGGTTCAAATGGCGACACAAAAAGACATTGAGACTCTTGGGTTTTGCTCTTAGTCTTGAAGGCCTTAGAAGATTTTTTTTATCCTAGCACGGTTCACTAGTCACTTTAACTGCACTACACCTTATGGAAAGCGTAGTGAAGTCCAAAAAACCAGCGACCACCGATAAACAGCGAGTTTATCGGTGGTCACCAGAGTCATGCCGGCCTGTACAAATGCTTCTTCCCTCTTCGGAGAGGCAATAAGCGAATCGAGGGGCCTGCGACAGAACAGGCGGATGACTGATGCAGGCACTGCAATACAAGGATGTACCCCTATACCCGCTCCAAGCAACCATCAAATCATGTCGCAAGCCCCTCGGGAGAACCGGATATACATTGGCTGATCCTGGAACGCGATCTACATAAGGTGTGTGGGTCACAGGTTTTAACACCATGTGTACGGTGGTCGCTATACGGGCGGATGTGAATATCCTACCAACAGCAAAAATTATTTGATTAATAAGATTCGAACACAGTGATGTGCTATTTATTGCTCATTTGCTGCTGCTATAAAAAGTGTAGACATGTTCTTCTGTCCTATATAAAGAAGAATAATTATCCCTACTCCCTTAAATTATGCTGAACTTAAACCGCTTAAAGTATTGTATTGTAATAAAAAAACCAAGTGAAATGCGCAACCTTTGTTATTCTTAAACAATTTACCATCGGCCTTTGTGTTAATCGACAATAAATGCGACCGGCAATTATTGCTGATTGTCTGCACTAATTAAATTTACCACGTAAAATAATCATAAATTCAATGGACCTGTTTTGTGGAGGATGAATAACTTTAATACGTTTGCGACACTCAAAAAGTTTCGCTGGTGGGAGGATAAGTAATAAGTATAGTAGATAACTTGTATACCTGATAGCGACCACCGTACACTGGTGCTAAAACCTGCCATAGTAGCCCAACTTGTGTGGGTCGCGTTCCAGGATCAGCCAGCGTATATCCGGTTCTCCCCATGGGGCTTGCCACCTGATCCTAACCCTTTTCCCATCCCTTTTTCATTCTCCTCCCCCTTGGCCCTTTGGTAGGCCGGCATGATCTTGCCGACCTACGATGGACACATTGTTTATCGTTGGTCGACACTATTCTTGGATTGCGCTACACTTACCATCAGGTGTAGCGTAGTCACTTTGCCGAGCCAGGATAAAAAAAAAGTATTATGATATGCGACGAGTCTCCTTGCTTGGGTAAGAATGCGCTTCACGCTTTACTATTCATTAGAAGCGATGTTGGGAGATACATATAAGTCCCTAGTTACTGCGACCACCGTATACATGTTAAAAAAACTTGTCTTAATGGCTCATACAGGCGAGTCACGTTTTGGGATAACGTAATATACGTATATCCGTTTAATTATAACAGTACCATCCTGTTGACCATCGAGAGACGCAGTGTCGAGATTATACATTGACTGCACTGTACATAACACCATGACCAGTGTAGTTTTTACAAGGATAAAAAAATGCCGTACCAATGCTTTTAACCATGTGTTGCACCATGGTGTGGCCACTATTCGGACGATACTGCTACCAATTTGGGGCTCGTTGCCTATTGCGTTTTATTGTTTACATCCCGGACAATGGGGTTGGTAACATTAAACCCGTATCTATCGTTCATTCACAACAGACGAGTGTTAGAAGCACTCGGTGCCACGATTACCCATAAGGATGAAGAGATAAAAGCAGAGTGCGCCCGCCTGAGTGTTTTTATATGTTACGGGGCGGATTATAACGGTGTTTATTAGACTGCGGCCAACCGGTAGCCGTTTGATGGGTTCGATTTTTGTTTTTATTCCATGCTGCCAGTTTATCGTGTTCGAAATTTGAAATTTTGACGTTCATGAATATTGTCATAGATTATAATAGGGAGGAGTTTTGGCGTTTTTTGGCGGGAATTCTGACAGTGCAGTTCATCGCTTATGTTAATTTATTTCATAAACTAGTTTAGAGTTGTGTTTGTTGTATAAAAGTGGTGTGGATTTGTTCAATAAACATTGACGGTGATGAACAGTGTAAGGAAATTAATAAAAAACCGCGATAAAATCCGTTTAAATTAGTTTTATTTCAATGAGTAATATTCGCGTAAACGTAAGAAATCATGGTGTAAGGAAACATTGAAATAAGTGAATTCATTGAAAAAAGCATCGTACTGAAAGGAGTTAGCACGAAAACTCCGGCAAGACCTTGAAATCGACCGCACCCGTGTTTCATCGTTCTTGTAAAAATAACTTGATAATAAATTATACGTGACACTGGCAAAATGCATAATAATGCGAAAGCCATAAATAAAAAAGAAGAATATTGTCATAGATTATAATAGTTTTTTGTAGGTATATTAGCGTACGTGCCAAACAAAACAAAGAGGATATTATAGTATCGTTGTTATGTAATTGCGACATTAATAATATTGAATATGTGTGTATTAATTTCTGATTTAACTAGTGTAACACAAGATCATACTCAACATTTCAAAATTGAAGAACAATTCGGACTTTACGAAACACATTTAATTTTAAAGAGTCGCGTTCATTTTATTACACTATAATAATTTCAAAACTCAATCAGATGGCCGATTGCGAGATTTTGAAATGAAATCCAGGCGTCGTTCGCCCGTCCGCGCCTTTTCCGTTCCTGCGAACGCATAAATGGAGAAACCTGACCGAACATTGTGCTCTCCGTTAATTGAATTGCAATATTAACCGCGCGAATAAATTCACATGAGTCCCGATATACGCGGCATATAAAGAGCTCTTTATGCCAAACAAATCGGCCTCCTTTGAGAAGTTCAAACGCGCCGCTCACCAATAATCGCGTTATTTTATTTGTCGTTATTTTGTTTATCGCGGCCATTGCGCGAGTGGCAGAGCCGCGCGGTACAAACCCGCCCGCGCAGAGTCTTCACGAGACTAAATGTGCTCAATTTGTTGCACATATTCTGCTTAATTTATTATGTTTAATGTGCACATACCTTTATATCAGCTCGACAAATTGCATTTCCCTTAATGACTTTTTGAACATAGATTGTGTTAGTAAATTAAAATTGGCGCCATAATTTCTACTTAATAAAACTCTTAGCACTTGAAAACGCACATCCTAAACAAATGGATGGATTTAGAACTATGAAATTATATGCACATGAGTTTAACGAGAGCATTACAAAGTTATCTTTTTAGGAGGAAATGTGACATCTTATGTTTCAGTTCAGTGCCAAAAAATTATTGTTGTATTTACAACCGGATGAGTATAATACAAACGTAAATACGAGCTTTATAGGATTAAATCTATATACTTTGATAATCCGCTATGTACAAGTCTCCGACATAATATATTTATCATATTCATTTGAATTGAATGTTATAAGAGGTACTGAATCGTATATGCAGTGCAAACGGAGTTATGAACTTGCGATTAACCAAATTGTGGTCATATTTAAAAAAAATACTCATCGGATTGCGAACATTTTTTTAATTTATATTATTCCTTTATCCCTTTTTTGACAATATGTAAAGTCTTTAGACCACTTCCTCATTTTGCCGACGGTATTTTCCGCGATCAAATTCTGGTACTAAATTATTCTTAGGTTTGATACTCAAATAGTATTCGGAAGGTTTTTTTTAATACCAGTTTACGCCCAATACTGATGTATATTAATTGGTAGGACGCAGTTCGGAAAACTTCAAACAAATCATTCAGGACTCGAACCTTACACTTCTCTAGGCAACCCTTACCGAAATGATCTACACATTTCTATATTATCTTAAACTCATAAATCGAGTATCGTCGCGTAATCTAGCAACACGGCGGTCGGATCAATTAACATTAAACCGTGTTCAAAATCCGGCAATTAAAAAGATAACGCCTCGCTTCTGGTGGTCTCCGACACTAAATGCTAAGTTTAGTAGACGAGACAGGGGTGTAACCAGAAAGGGCTAGTTGGGGCTGCGGCCCATTTTGTCATTTGACCCCCCAAAGGCAACTTCAAAACTTACATTGCATAGTATACACAGCAATGTGTTTTGCCTTGTGCTCACTTTTGGGGGGGGAAAGGAAAGGGATAATATCAATAATGCATGACTGTCACCATATAGTTGTGTGGTGGTTGAAGGACATTGTAGCCAGCATAATTTAAGCGCATTATAAGACTTAACTTCACAAATCTTGGGCTGATGACCGCAGTGCTGTGTATACTATGCAATCCAAAATTCTGAAATTGCTTTTGTTATGGGCATTCATGGCGCTTACCATCAGACGTGCGACCTGCTCGTCTCGTAGGCAAATAAAAAGAAAGAAAAGAAGCCATTTGCAATTGTATTTATAATTGAAGAGGGAAGAAGCATTTACACAGACCAGCATGATTCTGGTGACCACTGATGAACTCATCGTTTGTCGGTGGTTGCTACTTTTTGGACTGCACTATGCTTGCCATTAGGTGTAGTGCAGTTACTTTACCGTGCTCGGATAAAACAAATATAAATGACGTTGTACAGAAAAAAAAATATTATGTTTGTCACGGTTGCCTCCCGTAACATGTAATATAGCCCCCCAAATTCCAAATACATCCACCATAGACAGTAGCTTACAAGTCTATACACGGAGAAAGCCGAAAACTGTATAAGAGAGCAATACACATAAAAGTTATAAAAAAGAATTGCTTTCAAAAATAATCTACTAATAAAATTACCGATTTTGGTAAAAGGATATTTGTTTATTTGTTGCTTTTAACATTTCCATTTATCAGTCGTATAAGATTTGGCTTACTTGTGGTTAATGGATTTTTTAACTCAGCCTCCGTGGCGCAGCGGGCGAGTAGCCGGCTGTGAAACGAGAGGCCGCGGGTTCGATCCCCGCACCGAAACAAATATTTGTGTAATCCACAGAAAATATCTGTCTGTTATCTCGGGGTCTGGGTGTTGTGAGACCGAAAGTCTCTCGTAGTTCCTGATACCCACGACACAAGACTCGTATCTTACTGTGGGGTCAGGACTATGTGTGTGACTGTTGGGTGTGTTTATTATTATTTATTATTTAACTAATGTTACTCAGTTTTATGTTTGACATAAATTTAACACTAACACCTGCCAATAAATGCTTTCTTTCTTTCTTTTATTTATTCGCCTAAATGACGAGGTGAGCAGGTCCTTCGCATGATAGTAAGCGCCATGCCTGCCCATAAACAGAAGCAACACCACACAGAACTTTGAATTCAAAGCACTGCATGGCACTGAACTGCGCTCGTCAGCCCTAGACATATGATGTTAAGTCTCATAATGCCCAGTAATTTCACTGGCTTTAATGTCCTTCAAACCGAAACACAACAGTGCTTACACACAGTTGCTTGTCGGCAGAAATAGACAAAGCGGTGGTACCAACCCAGACGGCTTCTCGCATACGAGCGACCTACCTTGTAAAGTGATCTCCGCCGCCCCTAAACAATATTACAATGGAAAATATAAAAAACTAGCTTTTGCTCGCGGCTCCGCCCGCGTGATCTGCTTTTTCCGGGATAAAAAGTAGCGTATGTCCTATTCTGATGTATAAGCTATATTACGGTAAAGTTTCATTAAAATCCATTAAGTAGTTTTTACGTGAAAGAGTAACAAACATACATCCATACTTACAAACTTTCGCGTTTATAATATTAGTAGGATTATATCCGCCTTTTCAAACCTATAACCTATCTAAAACCCGACAGAGCCTAATGAACCCTAACTTATAATAATAACGATATTACTAACACGGCGGCCATTACGAGGCGTGACGTAATAGCTTAAGCCTCTAGCACACTGTGTTGCAACTAATCCGCACTCCATTGTGTCAACCCCCTTACTTGTCACCCTAGTTTGTACTTCCGCGGATATTTCTAGAACCTTATTACAATGGGATAAGGTACAATATCGTATACATCGTTATGAAGGGCATGATTTAAAATTAATAATAATTTTTCAAAACGTAGGCTGGGTGCATCGGTGGTTACAATTTGATTCGTTTTTATTTAACACCCCTGTCGGATACGGTTGGATATTTGTATACTACTTCGGGATGTTTTAATTTCTGTTTAAATTATTTAATTCTAGTTTAGAACATGTCTACACGTTATAAATATCATACTTATTTTTCCGCAATTTCTTACGGTTTAGCATTGCTATGATGCTTTTAACCGACGGAAATGTGCTGTAGGGTCAACAATTCGACGCGTATTTAATATTTTATGGGAGGGGATGGGAATTTGAGCCTCCGGATATTGCACTCATCGTACGAAACGCAAAAGCAAGCTGCTACATCACGTATGCTTTCTGTGAGCTAATTGTAACATCCCGGTCGAGCCGGCTCATTCATGCTGTAGACAAAACTGTCTACAGCGTGGCTCTACCACTTTAGTAGGTATTTTTTAATAATTTATATATCATCATCATCATCAGCCACTGGACGTCCACTGCTGAACATAGGTCTCCCCCAAAGATTTCCAGACCGACCTGTTGGAAGCGGCCCGCATCCAGCGACTTCCTGCGACCTTTATCTTTTTAATTTATATATATATTATTTTATATTTAAAATATTTTACATTGAAATGACTCCTCAATGTCCTTTAAACACAACGGTCCTTACACACTGCTGATTATAGGTAAATATAGATGAAGTCGACCGCAATGTACCGGACTCTTGGATACTTTTTTTTATTTATTCGTGTCCATGGATCCAAGTCCTTAAGACGGATACATAAATTCATATTATGGTATAGTATTGCATTTTTTTCCAGTCTTTGACATATTTTGGTATGCCTTATTTCTACAAAAACGATGAAACACGGGTGCGGTTGATTTCAAGGTTTTGCTGGAGTTTTGGTGTTAATTCCTTTCAAAACGATGCTTAATTCACTTACTTTAATGTTTCCATACATCACCGTCAATGTTAATTGCACAAATCCATCCTATTTTTGTACAACAAACAAAACTTTATTTTATGTAATTAGTTTAAGAGATGAACCGCACTGTCAGAATACCCACCAAAATTCTCTTGGATACTAAATACCTAGATTGCCAGTAAAATCTGACCATTTATATATCAACACTAATATTATAAAGAGGAAAGATTCATATTTTTGTATGTAAAGAATAAACTTATTTGTAAAATTCTTTCACCACTAGAATCCTACATTATCCCTGAAGAACATAGGCTACTTTTTATCCCGGAAAAAGCAGAAAAGCTAGTTTTGTATATTTACATTCACCAATACAATTATGAGTTTTCATATTTCACTTAGAATAAATTCCAACGTAACAAATTTCCAGGAAAACTTGTCGTGTGGACCATTTTCACGTTCCGTGGAAAATTCCACACTCACTTTATGTCAATTTTAACTAATGAAAATAAAAATGTTCTACGGACAAAATCCAGCACAATGCTAAAGAGATGCCGAGATAGTAATTGTCTTGGTAAAGTTGATATGCCAAAATAATAATGTTTTTGGTTGACTGTATGATTTTAAACAAAAGTAACCTTAATAGCCACAGTCAAAGACGTTACCACTGCTTTGTCTATTTCTGACGCCACGCAGCAGTGTGTAAGCAATATTATGTTTCAGTTTGGTGGACATTGAAGACATTGAAATTACTGGGCAAACATGAGACTTTGCATCGGAGTGATTAGCGCAATGCAGCACCAAGCAGTGCTTTGTAATTAAAAAGTTATCTGTGGTGATCCTCATATTTATGGGCAGGCGTGGCGCTTACCATTAGGCGAGTGACTTGCTCGTCTCGTCATTCAACCTAATATAAAACAAGATTTCTTTTATTAACTGTTTGCTTACTCGATGTCTTTAATGGTGGTGACTGTGATGATAATAATTTGATGGTGTTATAAAAAATAGGAATTAAGTGAAACGACAAATTGATGGGTTAAATTAGGCCTAAAACTGGTACGAGACAACTAGCGGGGTAATTAAAACCCATTTTATTTGCCATAAATCTTTAACTGGCATTGTAACCAATATATACTATAAATAATATGCTTGAGCAGGTAGAGTTCCTTATTGACAATTTTTAAGATACTAGTAAAATATGCAATAAAACATATGGTTCCGAGGGTTAATTTAACCAAAAAACTAATTGTTAAATTAAATTTTAAAAAATCAACTTACGATCGTCCATACCACGAAAAAGTCGGTTTAAAACCAAATTGCGGTTTAAATCTCATATCACGTGATGGATAGGACTTAAAATATAATTATTATCAGAAAGCTTTTTATGAACTTCAAATTTGAAAATATGTATTAAAACTATAATGCGCTAACGGCATCTGAATCTTTGTTTTTTTTTTATTTGATTGAATGACGAGACGAGCAAAGCGCTCGCCTGATGGTAAGCACGCCTGCCCATAAACAGATGCAACACCACACAGAACGTTGAATTACAAAGCACTGCATAGCATTGAAATGCGCACGTCACCCTGAGACATAAGATGTTAAGTCTCATAATGCCCGGTAATTTCACTGGCTTCAATGTCCTTCAAACCGAAACACACTGTTGGCTTATAAAATTGCTTGGTTTATAAAAGGCAACTAATAGCAGAGCCTATCAAACATCTATATAAAAACAAAAAACTATCTCAATAAATTTAAAAGCATATCTTTCAATGGAGTGACGTCACTTCTGTTGCTTGCTCCGCTGCCGCAAGGGTGACAATGAGATCGCCGTTCCCGCGCCGTGATTGGTCCGCCGGCGTGACGTCACGGGGCGTCCGGTCACGCCCCGCACGCCAGTATTACCGGATTAGAATGTCCGGTACTGTTGTTACAGTGCAAAGATGTCGCCTATTGGATACCTACATAGGAAATTCCCTTTGGAATACTTACGTCTTTCTATAGATCACATATTTATGCTATAAAGTTCTCAAGAATAGAAGCAACGTAGCTAATCCCTAAAGTTGAAAACTACATGTATATACAAGTTCACATCTATCCTACTAATATTATAAACGCGAAAGTTTGTAAGTATGGATGGATGGATGGATGTATGTTTGTTACTCTTTCACGTAAAAACTACTGAATGGATTTTAATGAAACTTTACAATAATATAGCTTATACATCAGAATAAGACGTAGGCTACTTTTTATCCCGGAAAAAGCAGATCACGCGGGCGGAGCCGCGACCAAAGGCTAGTATCTATATAAAACCGAATATCGTTCTCATACCATCATTACCTTTCACCGTCCGACCGCGCCGCCCGCCGCCCGCCGGCCGACTCTATCCGAGACGGGAATCCGTTGCTTGGCGGCAGAAATAGACAAAGCGGTGGTATCAGCACAGACGGTCTCTTGCATACGAGGAACCTACAACCTTGTCAATATGTATTTATGCAACGATTCTTTCACTAGTAAGTAGTAAACTTCCGATTACCACTTAACACTAGTGACAAACCGTAGTCACAATTTTTTTTATCTCCATCAAAAAATCTTTTTCCAACCAGAAAACTAAACTAGAATTGACATGTTTTGATCGAACGTCTTTCTTAGAAAGTTAGTAACCAAAACATGTGGAAAAACGTATAGAAAGCATGTAGGTTGCATTCCGGCCGCGCTGGGCCACTGGGCCGACGTAATTGGCCCCGGCGCCCGTCTCTTGCCCATTTTGTTCATTTTTGGCCCTCGGACGGTCGTTCCACTAGTTTTATTTTGTCAGTCGTTTGTTGGTTTTGGGAATTAGCATGTCTTATTAGCATAACTGTCTGATAGCACGATTGCTGTTTTAACAGCTCGCGTCGGCAGCTCATTCTAATAAGATTTATATTAGTCTTTTATTGACAATTTATGAATAATCGGATCTCGGATTTAATTAAAATATAGAGTCAAACAAAGCTTTAAACTTGACAAAATAACCATACATAATTGGCTTATTAGAATTCCCCATATTATTATAAGACAAACCCAACATTTGAAGTTAACAAAAACATTAACATAGAAAAGTAACGTCTAGTGTGTTCTGTGCCAATCACGTCTCGTCAAATGCATGCGATGCCATAAATCAGCGAGGGCCGAGAGCCGAGGGCCGAGGCACAAAGCCGCGCCGAGACCGATAATGTATGCGTCTGCGCCGGTCACCGAATCGGTAATATTGTTAACAGGGAGTAAAATAACAGGAAACAAAAACGAGAATTATGCATCATCTCGGGAATTTCTCAATAAGACGTGCGGTGGTCGTGGCGCGCCGCCCCGCCGCGCGGTGGCGCCTCCGCCGCGTCCCGCTCGCGCGCGGGTGGTCACCACACCACCACCACCACGCTACCATCCTAAATATATCGAGCACAGAGCTCGCAGGCTATATCATTAATCTATTACGCGGATCCGGCGGGCCGCGTGTGCATGCTCGTTTTTTCCCGTCTCGGATAGAGTCGGCCGGCGGGCGGCGCGGCGCGGCGCGGTCGGACGGTGAAAGGTAACGATGGTATGAGAACGATATTCGGTTTTATGGCGCTTAATTAGCGTTGATCTTTCGCTCTGTCGGCGGCTCGTCGCGGAGGGCTCGCCATATAAGTCCGTCGTTCGCCTTTATTGGCTAATATCTCGGGACAGGATCGTAGATACTTCAACTAGATGTCATGCGGTTTGCGGAGAGTAAAAAAGTTGTATGATAAAGGCCCGTCACGGCTCGTGGTCGGGTCTCGTCGGTGTGTTCATTGTTCAGCGTGGATCATAACCTATGAGTAGTGGATGTATAGCGGTCGAGCCGTGGTCCGCCGCGCCCGAGGCGTCGTGGCGGGCGGCAGTGCCCGCTCCATTCATACATCCACAAGTGGCCGCTAATTACAGCTCTCGTGGAGCTCGACTCTCGCGCCGATCCTCCGCTGATTAAGTTCTTGACATTATACACAATATAATAACAGGTTCTCGTTGATTGTATCCGTCGAGATTTGTCAACGGGAAGGTTTCTTCAATTTCGCATAATGCCTGGGGAAATTGCTAGTTGTGGATAAAATAACTGAATTTAAACAGTGGCTAGCTACCGAGATCGAGCCGAGCCCGCCGCGCCGAGTCGAACAATTTCGCGTAAACATCGCTCACACGGTTGTAAATTAAATTCTGATGTCGTGCTATTAAGTTGTTAAACGTAGGCTCCGCGGTTTTTTTGTCATTTAAATATGTTTTAACGAGAATTTAGAAACAATGTCGCGTATTTTATATATGAATATCTTAAAATTATTCTACCACAATCATACCCGGGATCTACAATCCTAAATCTACCGCATCACAACATAAAATACACAGCGAATTTAAATACATTATATTTTACGCGTATATTTTTATAATCTCAAATTTTAATTATGATTAACATTTGAGAATAATAGTTAAATACACGGTTAGACGCATTGAAATACGTTATTATCAAATAATAAAGTGTTATCTACACTAATGCGCAATACAAGCTTGGTTAATGCCTAAAACAACTTATAGACGAGTTGAATAAATTACCATATTTTAGTGCGGTGTAATTGCGCGGTAATGTCGAACGAGCTACTGACAAGACTAGCCGTTAAGCAAAGTACTATATTAAACTATCGTATCCTATTTCCATATCACATATTGACGTATCTATTTCTATGTAAAAACTTGTGGCTAAGTGATGACATAATCATGTTTTTTATAAGCCTTTAGACAGAGGAGGACGCTTGTGGTTGTAACTTCTAACTGATTGAGTAATTGAATTTGATTTGGAAGTTTTTTTAATTAAAAAATAGGCACACCGAAAACCTTGTAATTTACGGAAGCAAGTTTAAAAAGTCCAATTACTTTCTAAAATTATTACTAAACCCAAATAAGTGAATCCCTGAACTTATCCCTTCTTGATATACGTTTAAAACTATCTTCTTATTATGCGCATATAGAGCGTTACAAGGTTTATTTTTTTATAACACACTTGCGGTGAAAATTTAAATAATTAAATGCACGTAAAATTTAATTATACAGATTAATAGGGAGAAAAATTATCTTTAAAATTAGTACTGCAAGTAATATGCCTCCATTTTTTAATATATGACTTAAATTCTATAGATATATAATTGTATAAAAAAAGTTTTTCAAAATAACAAGTTTAAAAACATTCCAAATTCAAAATTATTACAACCTACATTCGTGAAATTATTTTCGATAGATTCCAATTTCGGCTCAAATTAAAACGTTGCGTAACCAAGCTATTTCATAAAACATTCTATCAAAAAAACGCAGTGTAGTTTAACAAAACAAACACTCGTAAGCCGAATCATAAATCATGGCTTGAGGTGCGTGGCGACGTCGGTGCTGGCTCGGTTATTAAGTTAATTTAGCACTCTCTGAGAGTATCTGCTCTGCTGCAGACACTGTTTGTTTTGCGGGCGAGAACTCTACACAACCTATCATTATGCTCTCGTTATACATTTCATCGCTGAGGGATGGCCAACCGTTTTTGTTGCGTTCTTTTTATGAGTTAGGTTGTGTTGGAATATATCTTTTGGAATTTTAGTATGACGTGTTTTTAGAATTGTTTTTTTTTATGGTACTTGTTAGTCATTGAAGGGTATTTTATAGCTTTATGTGTATGGCCTATCAAATATAATTACGTTTTATTAAAATGCTTCTACTCTACGTTTTGTTAATCAAGAGGAAGAAATTAAACTTATTTTGTGATTAATAAACACCAAATAAATATATGGTAATATGAAAATATGTATAACTATAAAAATGTATTACACGCCTATAATTTTTGACGTGCGGTTACCCCGATACCGATGTAACCGACCAAAAGTTGACAACAAACGCCAACATTAAGTCAATCACGCCGAAGGCGCAGGCGCAGGTTTCGTTAAAACTTGTTATTATTAATAATATAATTCATTCCACTTACTATAGCCCATGTTTTGCCATGAGCCGTTGTTTCTACCAAGAGACCCACATCATAGAGTGATATTTCTTCTATTCCTGTCGCGTGCCACGCGCTAACAGCCCGTATTGCTAGCATACTAAAGTACATTTTTCTCTCCTTCGTAGGAGCTCATCTATAGCCAAAGTCAACGGATGTTATCAAAGTTGCTGTGGCCCAATCCAGCCCCTAGTGCGCCCAGAGACCCCCACTCAGATCATTTGGTTAGTAGAATTTGTTTTTTTTTTAATCTACGAATTAGTGTGGAATTTTAATTGCGCTCAGCTGTGTGATTAAAATGAATACGCATTCAAAATGTTGCTTACGATAATTAAAATTATCGGTATGATATAATCTACGCAAGAAAAAGATGGACAAATCGCAGAACAAGACAATAAAATAGTAAATTTTACATACGTGATGTGAAATGCAGCAGTCATTGAGCTATTGTCCCATAGGGATCCTAAGTGGGATATAGTGGGATAAATTTGAGACGGTGAAATAATTAGCCCCGAATGCAGAAAATTAAATAAATCCCAGATAAAAGGTATATTGAACAATAGAAAACAAAAACTATCAGGTTACTAGAAGAAAAAAGGAAATAAACAAGACCTAAACGGTTCCGTAAAAGAACAAAATAGGAGATACAACAAAAAAACTATTAAAAAAAACAAAAGGCATAGACACAAACAGATACAAGTAAATTAAAAAACCAACCGTCAAAACATATTTTCCGGCGCCGCCCTAACTAGTCAAATTAAAAAAAAAATGATGGTCCAAATCATAGCAGATGTTAATGATCACATTATTTATGGCAGGGCCCGGACTATTACCGTTTTCCGTTTCTACCTACTGGATGGTTAAAAGGTTATTCGATCGTGTAATTTTTAATACGGGCATGCTTTAATATTGTTAGCTTTGGGTTGCGTTTCTATCGTTTCCCTTGACGGTTTTATTTTATAATATTCATAAAAAATCTATTGATGGTTGTGTTGACATCATAAGATATATAGGTAAGGTTATCCTTTGATAACTAAGTCGATGATTTATAAAGTACCAAAGCAAATACATAGTAAAGAATCTCATCAATGATATTTTACACAATAACTATACACATCGCTTACATAATATGTTAGGTTAGGTTAGAATTGACAACATTTCAAAACCAAACATGCCTAATACAAAAATAGCGTTTCTTTATTTTGCTATCCTAAGTTTGACGATTTTTTTTCTACTAGTTAATTTCGGAAAAAAACAAAAAACGTTTGATGACGTCATAGCACGTGACATCAAGCGCGCCAGCAAGCGTGACATCGAGCGAGCGAAGACAAAAGAGATGACTGCGACAAGTTCAATAATAAAATAATCCTACCAGCACAAAGAGCACTTGAGACTCATTAATATGATTAGAAACATCATCTATTTACCTTACAAGTTTTATATCCTCAAGGATGAATAAAATGTAAAAACTAGGCAAACATACTGATACTAGCTAGAATAATATCAAAATTAAAAAATTGAATTTCATAAAAGTAAACTCAAAATCTAGTAATCAACTCATTAAAATAGAACACATTTTTATAAAAAGCTATCGCCGAATTGCTCAAACAAAGATATTCATAAACAACGTACACTATCTAATCCGAATCTTTCCATGTATAAACTGCGTGTGTAATCATTATAATTATTTAATTTTTTGTTAGACCCATGATTTTGTAAGACCAAAACACTTGTGGGTGATATCCATAAAAAAGATATAATATAACGAGGCGTTAATGAGCACGTGAATTTTGTAGGAACACCATCATTTTTAATTTGCTAAGGCTGTATGATTTTATTTCCATTGCGTTATACGACAAAGATCTTAAAAAGTCGTTGAAGGTACCTCTGGGAAATATTAACTACACCACTTAGAACTTTGAATTAAGTACAAAATATCACACAACACTGCACTGTGCTAATTATACTGAGACTCTGATGTCTCTTAAAATTTCAATTCAATCATTGACTTCATTATGCTTCCAATCGTAACATACTGTTTAGCGGCTAACATAGATACAATAGTGATCGCAGCCGACATGGACTGGCATACAACATACCTTCCATCTACCTAGTGAAATAATTCTTATCAACTTAGACGCGATCGTAAAAATCTCAAACTAGCTTTCACATTAATATTTCTGACTCCCCCCTAACCTTATATCTAATTAATTTAATTGGGGGACAAAGGCATTTAGGCATTCCCAGAGACTCGCCGAGCTTCACTGCTCGGTGTCGACAAAAATGCGTGCCACTGTTGATCCTGGTGCACAGGAGTTACAGTGGCGGGTGTGTGGGCGAGATAGTCTAGCTTTCACATGAAATATGTATGCATGTCAATGATACATGATGTGAAGTGTTTTGCAATAAAACTTGTAGATAATCAAATTAATTTCTCCTATCTGTGTATATTTTTTAAGATATATGCAAATCCAGGTAGTTGAAATTAAAATCCATATAAATTAAAGCTATTAATGTCGTAATATGAAATGATGAAGAATTGAAAAAGCAAGTTGCCATCATCCTATAGGCACGTCGTCTCAGTAAAAATTCTGTAGGAAATAAAATGACAATCTTAAATTTGAAATCTCGAATACCAAAGGCGCCTTAGTTGTTAGTTTCGGCCAGTAATTGTTTCCGAGAACAGTCCTAAACTGTCCATGACTGGGGCCACCCTAAATCCGTGTAACAGCCTCAGGCGCCAGCGGTCATCACACCAAGGTGTCTGCTGCCTAATTATATGGACGAAAAACACCTCAACAACATCAAATATTTGTCAGGCAAGCTTTGTAATGCAAACTAACGCTTATACCTTTGTAATAAGATAAATTTTGCTTTGTGTATATTTAGCTCGTTATAGAGATGATGTATTAACGTTAAGGCAAATCACACGCACACCGGTAAACGTAACATTTGATTTGTTACTCGTACTTGCAGGTGATTAATTTGTTATATTATTGAAATGTTCGTAAGTACCTACTTTTAGGTTAAAGAAACCTTTTAAAATAGAATTTGCGTGTAGTTCAAGTAAAACTCTTAACGTAAAAATAAGCTAACGTAATACAAGATTAAATGTAATGACTGTACGTGAGGTTTTGTGGATAAATAAAGATTACTTTGAATATGAAATTAAGTACTCTTATTAAACGCATTTTACATATATGTAGAAACTGGCCGAATATAAACCTCCTTTTTAAGCTGGGTGAAAACAGGTGGTTTCTATAAAACTAAGGCTTAACTTAATCCCGCGAATAAGATCAGAATTCATTATCATTACGATACGATTGCTATTGATACAAAAAACCACGGAGTCAGAGAACATCATGTAAACGTTAGTTTTACACAGTGTGGTCCTAGCCTTTCATTAATTAAGCCTAAGCCTGGTTGCAATGTATATTGAAATATGTAGTTAACTATTTGGATCTCATTGTAAATTGTATTGTAAATATTTTTCGGGAGCAGCATGTGTATGAAACACTTTTAAGTTAAGAATTTTTATACTGAAAGTATTGACACCAAAACAATCATCACTAGTATTATCGGATTTCGTAACATTAAAGCCATAGAAAAACATCTACAATAATCTCCTTAACCCGCCGTGGCGTGACGTGACGTAAGCACAGCGTGTCCAAACAGTCATAGGAAAAAAAACAAACAAAACCCAGCTCGAAAATTGGCGTAAAAACGAGCTTAATTACTATATGATTAGGGGTTTAGTTCTTGACAAAACTAACAAGCGTTGTTTAATTAAGGTAATAAATGGCGCGTCGTTAGACAGCTGCCATTTTAGACATATGTTTGTTTTCTAAAACATAATGTGGGACATGATCCGAAAGTGGGTGATTTTGGGACGATTAAAGTAAATTGGAAATAGGCGTACCCGAGAATGCGCTCGTAACTTAGATTAGTACCTAGTGTGTTGAAACAAATGTTTTGAATTTTAATTCCGGATAATTGACTACAATAGAAATTATATTTGCGGTTTAAAACATACAGATATGTTAAAATTAAATTGTATTTATTATTCAAAGTATAGGGAGTCATTAACTAAATCAGGATTCCTTTTCAGTTTCTACGAACCCAATCCCAAATAGCAAAAATAGTCAAGCTAAGTTAGAAACCCTAAGCGTGGTTAAAACTCTGTGAATAGACTGGTGAATAGTTCCAGCTGATTCGCATGTATACTTAGTGTAAATTTAGCATTTATGCAGAAGTACACTATGAAGGCATCATTTCAAGACAGCCTCCATGGCGCGGCGTGCGCGTAGCCGGTTGTGAAACAAGACATTTGTTTCGGGTCTGGTGTTGTGAGACCGAAAGTCTCTCGTAGTTCCTGATACTCACGACCCAAAAATCATACCTTACTGTGGGGTCAGGACTGTGTGTATGACAATTGGGTGTATTTATAATGTATTATTCCGAACTCCACGGTACACCCAGTGGTAGTGCTGCTGCAGTCTGATTCATATTGATTTTGCACCAGTAGTGCAGTGCTTTTAGTCCCTTGGAAGTAAATCGTTTCGGTTTGGAAGCGGTTATGTACAGCCAACTGCCTGCTAGCGCTTGACTGCAACTACCAGCGATAATGCCGCCATCTTCCGAAGTAATTCAAACATATTGTATTGTTATAAAAAGCGAGGGTTGCTTTTTAATACGCTTGTAAACCATACCGCAATCTATCTATACGCTGGCGCCATCTGTTGACGTATAAGGAAACTTTACACACATCGCAATTTATAATCAATCACAATTTACAATACTTTTTTTTATTATTTTTAATATTGCACTGTCATCGATCCTTAATGAGTATGCCAAATTGCGATTTCATCCGACGTTTTGAAGGAGGTCGAAATCACGTTCAAAGTTTCCGTTACATATAAACATACGTCTGAAGATAATAAAAGCGTGTTAAAATAGGTACATATCCAAATTCCAGGAATAAGTTTTTTATAGTATAGGCCGGCAAACGAGCAAGTAGGTTACTTGATGTTAAGTTATCTCCACTGCCCATGTACGCCCACAATACCAAGAATCATAGGCGCGTTGCCGACCTTAAGGGAAAGGGATAATTCAGGGATTGGGAAGGGGAGAAGGATTTGGGCTTTCGGATATCTCACTCACCGTACGAAACGCAACTGCAAGTCGCTACTTTACGTCGGTTTTCCATGAGACAGTGGTAGCCAGCCGAGCCGGCCCATTCTTACTGTAGACAAAACTGTATACAACGTGACTCTACCACTAATAAATAGTTTATCTTTACATAGTATAAAATGAAGTCGCTTCCGCTGTCTATTCGCTTAGGTCTTTTAAACTATTCAACGGACTTTAATGCAGTTTTCAGCAATAGATAGGGTGATTCGTTAGGAAGGTTTATATGTATATCACGCTACGACCCATGGGAGCAGGGCAGTAACATGCAGGTAAAACCGCGAGGGACACCTAGTAATACAAAACCAAGTAATGTCGCTGTAGTCTGCACTTTGCTGCTGATTTTGAAACCATAAACTATCAGTAACATTTTTAAACCATAGTTATTACATTGTAACTATGTTTGTTCTTATAAGGTGGTCTATTACACAGACAGCATTCCTAACATATTATTACGGGTGATGATTCAAAACGAGTGTTAAATCGGTGTGGAAAAATTATAGGGCACTGCCAGATCATCTTAAAGCTAGGAAGAGAGAAGAGAACATTGTTGCAACATAGTGGGCTATTATTTCATTCTTAACCCCCGAGAAATATAGGGGTTTCTTATGTTTACGCGAATATTACACATCGAAATAAAACTAATTTAAACGGATTTTATCGCGGTTTTGTTATTAAATTTGATCCCGACGTTTCCAAAGCTTTTCAGCCTTCGTGGTCACGGGGTGGACTGTCTACCGTTTAAATTAGTATTATGTCAAAAATAGGGATGTTATAATTTTGATCCCTTTGTCTGTGTATATCTGAATATGTCATCGTAGCGTCTTATTTGGAACCGATTTGAATGCGATTTTTTTATCTAATTTAATCAAGAAAGTTTTAAGTAAATTTTAATAAGATCCGATTAACCAGCCAGTAACAAATGTTTTTTCTAATCGACTGAAAGTTTATAATGATAATTCTTTTTTATTGGACCGTATATGTAACGAGTAAGTACATCCTCCATCCAGCCTTAGTGTCTGGAACATGGTTGATAAACCTCAGAAATGTTGTAATGGTTGTCATGTTGCGGAAACCACAGGAATACGTCGGTCGCTGTTTCCTTTGCCAGTTTATAACAGGGGTACGGGCCCAAAAAAAGTGCTGGCAAAAGCCCTATTAGAGGGAGACATGAGATAATGGTCCCCACGGACCAAGGTCAGGTGAAGTGAACGCCTATAAGTATGTAGGCGGACGCACTAGACTAGACTTTACAATTTGGTTAGTCCATTGTATGCGAGAGGTCGTCTGGGTTGTTTTTTTTTATCCGAGCACGGCAAAGTGACTCCACTACACCTGCTGGTAAGCGGAGTGCAGTCCCTCTTCGGAGGGATGAAGCAAATCGAAGTGCCTGCGACAGGACAGGCGGTTGATCGATGCAGGCACAGTGATACAAGGATGTACTCCCTATACCCGCCCGAATCAACCATCAAGTCATGTCGCAAGCCCCTCGAGAGGGGCACACAATCACATTATGGAAATTATGAAATTTAACATCCTACGTCACGGAGTGACTAGCGCAATCCAATGTCATGCAGTGCTTTGCAGTTCAAGGCTCTGTATAGTGTTGCTTTGGTTTATAGGCTTACCATCAGTAGAGTTGTTGTTGCTTGAACCTACTCCTTTCGTCATTCGGGTAAATAAAAAAATATCGGGATAACCGACCAAAAAAATGAAAGTGAAGTTTTATTTCAAAGGTCCTAGAAAAACATCACGCGTATAGCCGCGAGCACCATTAAAACCTCTGTTTTACAAACATAACCCCGTGACGGAGGCAAACGAAAAAAATGTTATTTACCATAGAGGAAGCTCCATCAATCAGGCAGCCAATCAATTACGTCTCCCTCACGCACTGGACTCGAACGAGTTTATGGGGTCTGCCTAAATGGATTATACCGTTTGTATAGGCTTAGTGGCGGTGAGGTTTTCGGTTCGAATCTTGTAAGTCGATTAGAGTATGATATACCCCGGATTTGTGGTGAATAGACTTACCGTTATGGGAGGGAACGGGGAACTATGTGTATTATGTATTTAGCATGGGTAAGGCTTGACCGGGGTGGTACCAGAAAAAAACCATAGCGAAGTGGCAGCTTTGATGTTGCATTTTTTTGGTCGGTGGGATTTATATAAACACATAGCTAGGTTAATAAACTGGATAGGAGGTTAAACAACAGATGAGAGGTTTTCGGCCCTCGGGAAGAAGGCCTTAAGTTCAAATCCCAGATCTAAGAATCACCTTTTGCGTTCGAATTTCCGATTTAAACAATTAAAGTTGTTTGATATTGGAATGATCTCGCTACCTTTCACGTCATGGAATAGATATCAGGGATACAAGCATGATGTTATGTTTTCTGATATAGGAAAATAGTAGGTCACATATGGCCATATGTCTGTCTGTCCTCCTAATGACTCCTACATATGTTATCTATGAAGCCTGCTGCGACCGAAGCTATTAACATCATTCAACAAACAACTTTAATTACTACAAAAATCGTCAACACAATTTACATACAAATTAACTTTCGCATAATATTACATATGACACACAAAGCCACAAAAGACACCTTTACACCGTAATAATTACACGACTTTATTGATTTATTGACTTTAATTAATTGATTGTTGATGATAAAACGATTCCTCCGATTGTAAGGATTGATAAATCCTTAGAATCATAATAAAATTTCCACATAATTTTGTTACATGGGATAATAAACCATATTACTAATTGATAGAGCACAAGACTCTTTGGCGCGTTTTTGGGGTAAGTAATTACACAGTTGCGGGCTGACGCCGACAGGTGGCGTTGATCCATTGATCATATAATTTTATGTTCCCATTTATAAGCGGTTGTAAATAAACTTAGTTTATTTGCTTTGTATGTGGAGACAGTTCGTTAGTTGTATAAAACATTTGCTTATTATCTATCTGTGTGGCTTAATGACGGTTTACGTGTTAAATATAAAATTTAACAATGACCTATTTTTCATTCGAAATTGGTAAATTTGGGTTATTTTTATGGCTACAAGCACTGAATTTTTTTACTTCGTTTACGACAATAGTTTTTTTTTATATTTTCATCAATTTTATCATGATCATGAATTTCATATTATCAAGAAAGATAATGAAATGAAATTTGGTTGGAAATATGAATATGATTTGAAGGTCTTTACGGAGTTTTGGTATTAATTCCTTTTAGTATGATCCTATGATCCTTTATAGCCAATTTTTTCCAAGCGAATCGAACGATCAAGATCGATGAAGAAAAATATATTTGGTGTTGAGTGAGTTTTTAGTTCCATTTATGAGCAGCCGTGTGACACTTACCATCAAATTAGCAACATGCTTGCCACGTTTAAAAAGACTAACATAATATATTTTAATTTAACTTCAAAAAAGGAATAACAATTTTACCAAAAGGCTAGCCTGCAAAACAGTGTAAAAAGGAGAAATAAATATTCTTAAAATAAAAACAATTGACAAACAGGATAAATGCAACGACAATTTAAAAACTCAACCTCTTCATTGCTTTTACCATAAACATCACTCTATGCATCCACAATCCATTTGCTGCACCAATTTCCTACACATTTAAATGTGGAACACAAGCGACGGTGGCGCCATCAGCAATCATAAACTATCATAGACCACTGCTCAAGAACTAGCACTCCACAGAGGTTTTAAAGTATAACAGTTCTTGATATAATGGATTTAAAGTCCGCGGCGATTTTGTACTTGAGATGAGTCGGTCGGGATGAAAGGTTTTATAGTTTTATACCTCCAGTAAACCTTGTTTGTGAGTTGTTACTGTAATGAACTTGAGAATGCCGCACTTCCCTCATAACGGAACTTAGGATCTAGCCAATAGTATATGTACTATCTATGGTTTTAATTTTGATTATTGTCGCTATCCTTCAATAATTTATCCTAAAATTAACGAAAACAACTGTATGCGAATAATGGACCAGTCATTTTCCACATTGCATTAGCAACACCACCACTATTAACAAATCTTTCTCTAAATAAATTCAAATTTTTAATGAGGAAAGTAGTGGACTGTCTACTGTTCGCATTTTAATAATTGTGTGGAGGATGTTCACCATTTTTTGACAGAGTGTGTTCGTAGTGTAACTATGAGACAAGAAGTATATGACTATGTTAATGTAAATAAGTTCGATGTGGGTATATTTCAAGCCATCTTATCTGATCGGATATCGGACGCAGCTAATTTGGTATATGTATGCGGAAGTAGGATACTTAGAAACTAATAATTGTTTTTAATTGAGATATGTAATCTTTGTTTATATTATGAGACTGACATAGTCAAAACTGACTCAAAGTCTCTTAAATAAGTAAGAATAAAAAATAAAAAAATCTATTAACACCATCGTCTCACAAAACACATGAAATACCAACGTGCTTACGTTTCGTACGGTGAGTAAGATTTTCTCCTCGCCTTCCTAATCCCTTTTACTTCGACAACTCAGCTATAATTTTTCAGGTGTTCTCAGCATTCCTAAAGAGTCCTATAAATATTTACGTGAAAGTGTTCAGCACATAGTGTGGCTGACAGCACAGACGTAAATCCTATTGTTTTACCGACGTGAATTGCTTTTGTTTCGACAGCATTTGAGCGGCTGTCATATCAACTGCCGAACAATGAATGGTACTGGACACGCTTGTTGGTAGATTCATTCATTTCTAGTGTCAACTGGCCAGTACAGTCTCAGAGCTATCGGCGCATACGTTTTGTTACTGGACCTTATGATTCAGATAAGCCTATATTGTCTGTGGTCACAACATTGTTAGTATATTCAGAAATGTACTTTGCCGGTTATTTTTCTGCAGTACTTGGTTGTTTCCACTTTGCTATCAATACGGACTTAACTCCTTCATAGCACATTTGTGCTTAGAATTGCAACTAAGCATAGTCAATCTGTGATCTAGCCAACAGCTCGCAACGAATGGCAAGCGAAGTAAAGTACAGTTTTCAGGGAGACTTCCCGCGACTTTGACAGTGATAATCGAATTCACTATAAACCAGATTATCTGTTATTTTAATATTATATTATTCTATTCTTGACAGCCTCCGTAGCGCAGCGGGCGAGTAGCCGGCTGTGAAGCGAGAGGCCGCTGGATCGATCCCCGCACCGAGACAAATGTTTATGTGATCCACAAATATTTGTTTCGGGGTCTGGGTGTTGTGAGACCGAAAGTCTCTCGTAGTTTCTGATACCCACGACACAAGACTCGTATCTTACTATGGAGTCAGGACTATGTGTGTGACTGTTGGGTGTATTTATTTATTTATTATTTTCGCCATTATCGTACTTAAAACTCTCCGTGTAAATTGGTTTAATCGGCAGCCTTGTTAATAAATACACGCTTTCAAATTGATTAGGAGTTTGTTAGGATATAATGAATGCTAATATAGATAATTGAAAAGTGCGTAGGTTGTTTACATTACCAGTACAAGGTAGTCAAGTTTGGGGGAGTTGCTGAGAGCTTTTTAAAAAGTAATTAATAAAATACGTAGTCACAAAGCGAGACATGAATTTATTGTGTTATTAATCAATTTTTAACTCTGTGCTAATTATTTCTTCTAACTAATGATTTCTTACGTTACGTAATATTACTCATTGAAATGAAACTAATTTAAACGGATTTTATCGCGGTTTTTTATTAATTTTGATCCCGACGCGACGTTTCGAAGACTTTTCAGCCTTCGTGGTCACGTGGACTGTTGGTCTTCTAACTATATACACAGCATCTGGGTATTTCTTATTAGCTTGAATGACAAGACGAACACGTCGCTCTCGTGATGGTAAGCGTCACGCCTGCCCATAAACAGAAGCAACACCACACAGAACTTTGAATTACAAAGCACTGTATGGCACTGAACTGCGCTCGTCAGCCCTAGACATAAGATGTTAAATCTCATAACGCCCAGTAATTTCACTAGCTTCAATGTCCTTCAAATCGAAACACAACAGTACTTGCACACTGTTGCTTGGCTGCAGAGCTGTACCCTGGCATTGCTGATGTCGATAAGAGGCGGTAACCGTACGACCAGGCAAGCCACTTGCTTATAAGCCTATCAAGGCAAAAAACACTTCCGTCATCTAGATCTAAAGTGAATCGAATCCACTTCGCTCTTTAGCCGAGTTGTTTAACTCCTGGTAAAGCCGTCGCAAGCGGCACTTGTGTCGGTCACATGAAAGCATCAGTGCTTGCTGCAAATATTTATTTTAATTTAGAGGCCGGCCGGCGATCGCTCGCCGATCGGTCGTTAATCGCTAATGGATTTGCACCCGCCACTCCGCCGGCTAAATTGTTATTGAAATGAAAGTTTGTACGAACGTATTTTTGACTTTGAGCTTTTGAATTTGGATTGTTTTGTTGTGGGTTTGAACCCCGCACGAGACAAATGATCCGGAAATATAGTCGTAGTTCTTGATATCTGCGATACAAGATATTGTATCATAACTATAGCGTCAGAATGTGTATCTTGAGTTTTGTTTATTGTAGGCTTTAAAGATCATCTAACATCAAATGATCACGAATTTCAAATGATCGTGAACTTGCTCGCATTCTGGTTTCTGGAAAAACATAGAGATATGCAAAAATGAACATATTCTGCTACGTTTTAAAATAATACCTAAATGATGTAGAAGTCTTGCATTTTTGACATACCAGATAAATAAATACTTTCTGGTTAGTATTACTAGTAATTTTACTCAAACAAATACTCGCAAATAACCGCGTCCACATTTCGCATGTGAGTCACAATGCACTCATATTTGCACATCTCCACTTGGGCAGAAACTACGCAAGTACCAAAATACCGCAATTATAACAAAACATTCATGTGGCAGCAGTCGCGCGTTTGGACCAATATTTGCCGAAGCTTTTTGTGGTAAAAAGGGCATTAGTGAGCCCTTTTGTTGACGCACTGAAGACGGTTTGCGAGTCAACAGTTTGAACAAATATTGGTGCATCGGCGGCTCCTCTGACGAACGTAATCTGCCTCAAGACAAACTGTGTTTTATTTTTATTTTTTACGCTTAAGACTGGCTGAACGATGTAGGCTAACGGCTCGTCTTTCGCCGGCTACTTTAAATATAAAAAATATTATTCCAAGTGTGTTTACGAAGCTCGCTTAAAACTTGAATTATTGGGTTAGGTTATTACTGATAATCTCGAATTCATCGATAAATAAAATAATTCAATGAAATACAAGTATCATGTATGTATAAACGATGTCGATTTTGTTTCATAGGTATGTGTAATTTAAATTGGGATTATTGTTGATTTATTTAACAACGATAGTAGGTACTATTAAATTTATATTTACGTAACATGTCACAATTACTGTCTTATTTAAAATAAAACCGTTAAAAAATGTAAGTATAATAATTATAAATATATAGAATTTTCGAGACGTAAACCGCGATCACAAACCTATCGTCCTGGACGCCATGTCAAAAATGTCTGCCGCATTTCGGCGACGCATCGGCGACAACGATAATCGAATTCAATCGATACAGCACAAGAGCGCAGCTCTGTCGAAATCCTGTTGCCTCATCGAATTCCGAATATTTGCAATAAAAAAGTTCTATAGACTCGAATCACGTTTCGGTGCCGTTCTGCGAATTAAAATTACAAAAAGCCGAACGGAGACGGTCCCCGCTCGGGCACGAAAGAGCGAGCCGCACAATATGCAACATCCACGCCCCTGTTGGAATAAAATTCAAAATAAGATTTCAAAGGAAGTAAAAGGAAAAACAAACAGCGCGGGTTTCTCTAGTTGGCTAGAGCGAGACGGCGATGTGTGCAGCGCTCCGTCCCTCTGTTAGTTGATATGAGTTATGGCGCGTGTGTTTGCCGCGCGAATTAGCCGACGCCGCGACAGGGGCGACGCCCGGCGCTTTGCCGAGTTCTTGCCGCTTGCCGCTTGCCGCAGCACCGATAATTACCTTCCACTCCATTGAGATAGGTCATGCACGTGCTAATTGTATTCATATTATTTGTTAAATATTTATTACATAGGAATGATAATTAAGTTTACTCTTTAATTTGATTTCTTAATAACATAAAATCTATGGACAAAAATTAAATTAATCTTAAAAATTTAAATAGTTTATTTAGTAATTTTATTTTGTAACAAACATTTGCAATACTATATAAATACAACATAAAGAAGTTTTATCTTATAATTGACATCAACATAGCGCCATCTAGTAGCGGATAGCGTAAACTTATAATAACTATTAAAATATGTACAGCTGCAATGAGATGAGTTTATTATTTCTATAACTATTATTATCTAAAATTTAAATGGTGGCATAACACTTATTAAGTAGTATAACTAAGTATTTAAAGTCACAATTAAATTGCCGAACAAAAACAAGTTTCTTTAAAAATACAACTATTAGTAACAAAAATAAAAAACATTGCAAATGTCTATTTATAAATTCAAATTGTAGTGGAATCTCGCAAAATTTCCATATACGAGAGACCACACGCTCCATTCATAACTAAGCAACTATCTAGTGAATCGAATTTTATTTCTAAACGGTTTAGTGTTGTTCATCATAGTTAATAACAAAAAGTTTACGATCTGGCAGCATGTCGGATCGGTGCGACTCGTGGCGCCATCGCGCGCGCTTTATCGCAACTATTGCATAGAGATTGCAAGAATATCGATATATTTTGTCATTTTTATAGTCCCATGTCTCAGAATAGCTAATAATTAATTGAGTATACTGATACATACATATTAGGAAAACAGACAATGTATATAACTAATATGTTGACATACATTCTAGTATTTAATAATTAATTAAAAATAGCTTCTAACGAAAAATAAAGGAATAAACAAATATTAAAATAACAAATATGTATAAAATCTAATAGTGTTTCTTTTGAGAAAGCATAAAGTAACGTTATCAGACAAAGAGACAAAAATATTGTTCGTAAGGCAAAAACTACTTGCAATAAAAAATAACGCTATATGTTATTAAAAACAAGCAATCAGTCCACGGATGATGGACGGACGCACGACGATAAGTTATAAGTTATCCTAGCGAAGCAATTATTTTTAATCGACATCGAGTGTCGATAGGCGCCGGTGACCACCGCGCATCACCATTTACATATAAATTTGTTGTCCAACCGTAAAATAAAGAAATTGGACGCACGAATAAAAGAACCGTAATTAAAGCCGACGCAAGACAACAATAATTTTATTTTAATGTTATCGTTTTTCGAAATAGCCGAGTGTCTGGCCGCTTCGTTAGCTTTAGGGGAAAATTATTTTTTATTTTCGGCTGATGATCTACGTCAGTGGTTCCAGTACGCTTGATTTTGTTAATTTGATGATATAATATAGCGGAGCTATAAATTTATTCATCGTTAATATTAAATTTCTAAGCGTCGTCGAACACGGTTTGCATGCGCTTTAGTATTTTTGCCTTACTGACGATATGGTTAACGCCCATATAAATAAAAAAAAATACTCTAAAAGGCAGCCACCGAAAAAAAATATATGTTCAAAAAATCAACAAACATAAAATTAATTCCACTCAAATGAAATAAGATTCGAGTACACCAAACGGAAACTGTCATAATCAATTCACTTAAATCAAATTAAAAGTAATTTAAGTTAATCAAGCGAATCGTGGGGAGCCACCAATCAGTTAATAAAAAACATTTGCGCCGACGTTGCTTGCGGTTTTATAAACTATTTTTCATATTTAAACGTTTCCTTTGTCATTCTGACGATAAAAAAAAAGATTTAGGTACTAATATCAACATGTATGCAATCTTCAATAGTTGCAGATTTTAAAGTATAGGTATTATTTAATTAGCATATTTACCGGCAATTAAGATTAAAAATGTTTGAACAATTGTAATCCAAATAGGCCCAATTGGTGTGAAATAGAATGCTGCTTTCGTATCCCCAATACTTTGACTATTCCCATTGTTTTAACCATATTGTTTAAAAAAATTGTCGAACCTCTTTAAACCCTACTAAGTCTTTACATATTCTTAAAATGAAGCAATCAATTCAGGCTCAATTGTAGACACCGTACCAAGTCTAGGTACCTAATTCACAGAGATCACACATAACTTAGTCGTATCTATCTGCAAGTTCTGTTTACCATTTACAATAATCATGTGAGAGCATCTTAAATTATACAAGAGTATCATCCTATAGGTATACATATATAGTTTCTTGTCCTGACTGATTCATCAACGCAAAGCCCAAACCGCTGGAGTTTGTAAATCTGTAAGTTTAGCAGTTGATGACCAAGGCAGGATTTTTGGAAATGTCTACTTTTTTTTATCCGACCACGGCAAAGTGACTGTACTACACCTGATGGTAAGCGTAGTGCAATCCAAAGAACCACCAACAAACAATGAGTTTAAAGGTGGTCACCAGAGTCATGCCGGCCTGTATAAATGCTTTATATATATAAATATATAAACTCATGTCGCAAGCCTCTTGGGAGAACCGGATATACACTAGCTGATCTTGGAACGCGATCCATACAAGGCGTATGGATCACTATGGCAGGTTTTAACACCATGTATACGATGGTCGCTATCCGGGCGGAAATGGAATACCTTTTGGAAGTATGCCGGAAATAGGTCAATGCAAAATTTCACGCGGAGACCGAAGCAAATATGCTAGTACCTATATCATAAAATCATACAAGAACCGCACATGAGATTCTAAGTCATAGTCACCAAGAACTCCTCCCAATTATGGGCTTCAACAATCCCGAATCAGTCGTGGAATCCGTAAAGCTCTACAAGAATCTTTAAAGAACCATCTAAGTCCCAATACAGTCTTAATTACACATGCACCGACAATGAGCACCCAGCTGCTAAAACAGTACATGAATATTGATTCATGGCGTACACAGCGCCGAGTGAATACTAATACGCGGTTTTGCATACAAACACATATTTTTCCAATTCAGCCAGCGACGGCGACCAACAATGGCGGTTATCTGCTCCTGGGCGATCGTAATGTACCATACTTCGTACTAAATGCACGTATTAATGGCGTAAACACTTTGTCCTTATCCGACTTTGTTTTGCGCGGGAAATGTGTGGCGGTTTTCAAAGCATTTCGCGATTACTGGCTAATACTGCTCAAACTTGTTACTGGGTAGTTGGTCCCCAGTATACATAAGTCGGGTAGGTTCCACCGGTGTGTGTAACCTTGCCCTTAACAGTAGTGTTTAACCACTATTTTGTTCCGATTTGAAGGAAATTTAAGCCAGTTTTGATATTTACTTATTTATAACTTTATTGTACATCACAACAAAAAGTATTAATAATACACAAAAGACATCTAAAAATAATAAAAAGAACGAGTGTGTGTATAAAATATTATATGAAGTATAACTTTGGTGGTGCTAACTTTATGGACACACAGCTCGTCTCGTTGTTCACACGAATCAAAACTCTATTGAATTATTCTTCAAATCATTAACATAAAAAATCTTATTATATGCTTAAAAAAAGCTTAACAAACTTAAGAACTTAAGGAACTAACAAACTTATGAAACATGAAAGATTGTCGTGGAAAAATAAAAGTTAAAATGCAATTATAAAAAAATATTAGGAACTTAGACCCTAAAATAAAGATATAAGCGGCGTTAGTGTAAAATATACACTAATCATCGGTTAACTGTTCGTATTAGTTACTCGCATCAAAGCAAATTACTTTAAACACTGTAAAAACAAGCAAAAAGTTATTAATTGCTGTTGTATATTAAAGTTATTATCAGTAATTACTTGCATTGTCTAATTGCACAGCAATATGTAAATGTAGAACCTTTTAGTTTTTATGTGTATCTTTATTATGTGCTAATGTACCTCTATATTAGTTTACCGGGTGAATAAAATGTAAAAAAGTAATCATTTTTAAATATACATAGGAACTCACGCCTAAAGGGTAAGCGGGGGTGTAACCAGTACACCCATATTGCGCCGAGCGTATCTCCGTCCTATGATGTGATAGGAGGCGAGCTTATCGCCTTGGTAGGCACAATTCCAGACTCCGGGCTGATACTGAGTATCTTGTGATAGAAAAACCCAATATCACTTTTACCCGACCCGGAGATCGAACCCGACCTCAGCATAGCAGTCGCACCGCGTACGCAATAAAACTACGCCACCGAGGAATTTTTACAATTTTTACGAAAGTGATTTAAAAAATAAACATGCCTTTAAAGCTATGTGGGTAATATATAATAGAACAACATTTATTGGCGACACTAGGTTTTTATAAACTTAAAAAAAAAACTAAAAAAAGGAGGCGGTTTTCAATTCAACGGTTTTTTACACGATATTCCGCGAAACGACTGTTTTATTATTATTATTCTTTTTCTATTATTTATGCCGGTGAGTATAACTTTAATCGTAAAAATCAAACCAAAAGACATAAATGTAAAGAAACCTATTCAGAATCTATAATTTGAAAAAAGAAACTCCCCTAGGGTCATCAAAACTCGGATCTTCAGTAAATAATTGATAAGCTAAAGACAAGTAAGAAGTTCATTCCATATTCAAAAGCCAAGTGAACTCGTGAAATAACACGATAGGTTACGTGTTTAAATATTACTTAACAAGTGGACAGCGAGCGTAGTTTTTTGTACGGTAATGATAAGGTGGTGACCCTAAACGGCTGCTAAATTACTGGATATTACACGTTTAATTTGAACTGTCTCCCTCGGCCTTCGTCTGTAATTTGCTTCGTTTTTTTCTTTTTATTTGAAGAATTTTATAGATGTTTTTGTGACAATATTCCTAATGTAAGTCGCAATTTTTTATTCAAAGACATGACATTACTTTACTATATTTTTTAGAACGATTAAATAACTTGCTTTGCTTGGGAAGGATTATTATGCTTATTTTTTCTTGCATTTGGGGGGCAAATGCCCGACGATCAGAAATTTTGAAATTTTGCTGGTGGGAGGATACTTGTATTCGACCGGATAGCGACCACCGTACACTGGTGCTAAAACCTGCCATAGTGGCCCACCTTGTGTGGGTCGCATTCCATGGTCAGCCAGTGTAGATCCGGTTCTCCCCAGGAGGCTTGCCCCCTGATCCTAACCCTTTTCCCATCCCTTTTCCCTCCCCTCCCTCTTGGCCCTTTGGCAGGCCGGCATGATCTTGCCGACCTACGATGGACACATTGTTTATCGTTGGTCGACACTATTCTTGGATTGCGCTACACTTACTATCAGGTGTAGCGTAGTCACTTTGCCGAGCCAGGATAAAAAAAAAATCAGAAAAATTAAAAAAAGGAAAATAAATACAAACCAAAAAGTCTAAGAATATAATAATTGTCAGTTATAATGGAACAGGAACCGCCATTATTACTTGATTAGACAGCAACAACCAATCAGAGTAATTCTATGGATAGCATAACGGACCATTCTATGGAAATGTTGAGAAATCTTGAACAATCTTGCTGATTTACGGAGACTGTTGCCGAGATTCTTTGAAAGATATTTATATCGTTTAATTGTTGTTACAATATTTACTATTGCCTATACTACTTTTTTTATATTCACTTTGCCGTAGTCGGATCAAAAAGCTGGTAAGATCCTGGGTTCAATTCCTAAACAGAGCATCAAAATTTGTGTTGAGTACTTCAATTTGAAAACCACACGTGTTGCTTGGGATTGGAGTGTGTGTCCGGTATCCAGACAGACTCGTCTTCACCACATCCTTCCAGGATAAACGCACTAGTTGCGAATCAGCCTTCACCTCCAGAAATACAGGCGTGAGCTTGTATCTATATTACATTGCTGCAAACGTTTAGACCGATAAAATTCGATATTTTTGTTGTACAAATGACGTCCTACTCCGGCACCTTTATTCCGTTAGCAGGGACCCCGTAGTTCATCCCAGGAACTTTGGCAGGCCGGCATGATATTGCCGACCTACGATTGACACATTGTTTATCGTTGGTCGACACTATTCTTGGATTGCGCTACACTTACCATCAGGTGTATCGTAGTCACTTTGCCGAGCCAGGATAAAAAAAAACCTTCCCGTACAATAGTATGGTTAAAAAACAATTCCACACACGTACGATATTTTGCAATAATGGTCGCAATTTAATCACGATTCCGTTAACTGCCGCCTTGTAAGATCGGTTCATGTATCATTCAGTGAGGGAAATCAACCATAATAACTGAGGGTGGGCTGCAACCCCGCGGAAAGCGAATCCGTTTTTATCCACGGACTTGCTATTCGGTTTCATTCGATGAGAGCATATCGATTGGACTTGTTCATTACTATTTGAGTGGTAGAGCCACGCTGTAGACTGTTTTGTCTACAACATGAATGGGCTGGCTCGACCGGGTCGTTACCACTGTCTCCCAGAAAACCGACGTAAAGTAGCGGCTTGCTGCTGCGTTTCGTACGGTGAGTGAGATATCCGGAAGCCCAAATCCCCTCCCCTTCCCAATCCCTAATTATCCCTTTCCTTTAAGGTCGGCAACGCGCCCATGATTCTTCTTGTTGTGGGCGTACATGGGCGGTGGAGATCACTTACCGTCAGGTGACCCAATTGCTCGTTTGCGGGCCTATGCTATAAAAAAAATATACTTAGATTAATATGCGCTTTGGCAATCTTCCTTTACGGAGGCATCATCTCATCTCAGCCTGTTGCTAACCACTGTTGGACGTAGACCTTCCCTAGTGAACGCCAGCGATCCCGATTTTGGGTAACCCGCATCCATCCGCTACCCGTCATTTATTTTTAATTCGTCGCATCAGTCCACCGTGCGGCAAATCGCTTTTTTTATTTTATTTTATTGAATGACGAGACGAGCAAGGCGCTCGCCTGATGGTAAGCGCCACGCCTGCCCATATACAGAAGCAACACCACACAGAACTTTGAATTACAAAGCACTGCATGCCAATGAGCTACGCTCGTCATCCCGACACACTAAGACTTACACTACTCTTTAAGAGTAGTGTAAATCGGCACCTTCTGGGTAAGCTCGCTCCATCGTCGACCTCATCTTTGTCCATGCGGCTAGATTGAGGTCAAGAGTAAACCCACTACTAATAAAAAAAATTAAAAAAAACTTAAGATGTTAAGTCTCAAAGCGGTGGTACCTACCCACCCGCTTTACACCATGTCTAGCTAAGCACGCTCTCCACTCCAGCACATGTCTGCTCCACCGACTATCTGTCCATTTGCAATCATGATCGGTCTTACATTTCAGCGTGCTAATTTCGCGAGCAATATCGATTACTTCGGTTCCCTGGCGGATGATTTCACTTCGAATTCTTTCAATGAAATTGATAGCATTACTGGCGCGATAATAGCATGCTGACCGACTTCGAACTTATGGACCAATCGCGTTTTAACCCCGTAGATAATTAAGGATAGAACATACTGGTTAAAAACTCTAAACACTGAGGGTTCGATGGCTCGAAAATATTACACACCTTCCCGAATACCTATTAGCTCAAAGCTATTAGTATAACTTCTCACCATGGTAGTGTTTTTAAAGGCACTCCAGTTCTGTATGACTTAATTAGACACAAAATTCTGCTAAAAAATCTAGATATCCATGCATCATCCTAAGACAAATCTACCTTTAAAGTTGCAGGTGTAGGTGAATTTCATACATAATTATCTATATTTACATTAAAATAAAGACTTTTTTAAACCCCAGTTACGTTTCAGCCGGCACCCAATCGTTAGCAAAAGCTACGTCAACAAATGTAGCTCTGTAAGTCTATCTCCGTTCCACTTTTTTTTTCTCTTAGGCGAGCTCTTAATTTAATTGCTTTATATTTTTTTCTAGCTTGATTGCTTCAATTGATTGCCAGGGGCACACTGTGCTGTAAATAAAAAAGGCAGGGACATAACATATACACATAACTACACATAAGGGACTTAGATCTGATGCTTCTGTAACAACTGATTAACATTGCGTAAATCTTCGACGGTTTACATCTAAGGCCAATAAGAAACATAAAACTTTTGCTCGTGACTCTGCTGCTCGTAACTGCGTTTTTTATGATATAAAATGAAGTTTAAGTCCTTTCCTAAGGGCTAAGATGACTTCGGTACCAAGATTTTGATTACATCGATTTTGATGAAATTCTACCGAATTTCATCAAAATCGGTTTAGTGGTTGAGCTGTAAAAACGTAATAGACAGGCAGACAGAGATCTTTTCACATTTATATCATTAGAACGAATTGTAGAGTCACATAAACATTGTGACCAATCTGTCAAAAAACTTTTAATTGAGTGTCGTTAGAATGAATTATGCTTACCACCAGATAAAGTTTGATATAACGCGAATAAACCTTATAAATAGATTAAACATATAAGTAATATGTCAGCTCTGTATTGCATTGACCCATGGCTGGGCTTCTTCGACGATCGAGAAGAATAGGCGTTTGGTCCGCAGCGCTGTCCCAATACGGTTTGGTAAACTTTAAATACCTCCAAAATTCATATCAAAGAACTTGTTACAAGTACAAATAATATACAGGGACGTTCTGAATTCCCAGTACCAGGTACATGATAAATAATAGATAAGCTATTTATACCGGGGATCAGCAACTCATCTGCATACTTGTTTATTGATATATTAAGGTGAACAGTTGCTTGTGGTGAATTTAAATATATCGCGAATGGAAATCTGTAGTGTTGTCATGGGTGTTTCAGAAAACTGAACCACTACGTATTATGATGCACGTTTTTTGTGACATATAAAAGCCCTGCACTCATTCACGCCTACAATCCCTGTAGGGATAGGTAGAGGTGTAGCTAATACGTACACCCACATTTTGCTGAACTTATTTCAGTCCCATAATGTGATTGAGTTGCAGTTCAGTGTCATGCATGGTGTTGCTTCTGTTTATGGGCAGGCGTGGCGCTTACCAACAGGCGAGCACCTTGCTCGTCTCATCATTTAAACAAAAAAAAACTTTTTTAAAATTAAATATCACTCACAACAGCCAACGCAATTAATCTTCCACACTAGTTGTCACGTTGTTGGACCAACGTCCTAAGCTGTTTGAAGTGTGTTACACAGACGATATTGAACTCGATGCACAAGTACCAGCCGAGGTTTCACCTGGTGCGGGCGAACGACATCCTGAAGCTGCCGTACTCAACCTTCAGGACGTACGTGTTCAAAGAAACGGAGTTTATCGCCGTCACCGCGTACCAGAATGAAAAGGTTTGTACAATTATAGTTATTTATAGCGACATAGCCCAGCGGATTTTTTTATAGCATAGGCCGGCAAACGGCCAAGTGGGTCACCTGATGGTAAATGATCTCCACCGCCCATGTACGCCCACCACCAGAAGAATCATGGGCGCGTTGCTGACCTTAAAGGGTCCTTAATTGGGATTGGGAAGGGGAACGGATTTGGGCTAGCAATTATTTGGATTAGCAAGCACAAGTGGCAGTGGGCAGACCACATTGCTCGTAGAACCGATAACCGATAGGGCAGGAAGGTTCTGGAGGCCACGTACTGGCAAGCGCAGCGTTGGACGTCCGCCTACAAGGTGGACAGACGACTGATAAAGGTCGCAGTAAGTCGCTGGATGCAGGCCGTTTCCAACAGGTCGGTCTGGAAATCTTTGGGGGAGGCCTATGTTCAGCAGTGGACGTCCTGTGGCTGATGATGATGATGATAGCTTAATCAACCAATGAACCGCTTCATTAATTCCTTCCTTAAAACCGAAACACAACACTGCTTACATATTGTTGCTTGGTGGCAGAAATAGACAAAGCGGTGTTACCTATTCGGACCCATCGAGAGACCTACCACTTAGTAAATATGAAATTAACCTACCTAGTATATATGTATCATCATAATCATCATCAGCCGCAGGACGTCCACTGCTGAACATAGGCCTCCCCCAAAGATTTCCATACCGACCTGTTTTATATATGTATATTCATGTACAATTCAGACGTATTTTATACGCCGATTTTGACGGTTATTTTTGTATCCAATAGAGTTTACTACTATGATGAATTCATATAAAATTGGCTATTATCTGATGACGTAGTATGAGGGAAAATGGGTTCTCATCTCAACACATCGCGATTCGGGTTTGAAATCGATTATTGAAATTTTTGACTTATAATTTTAAATACGTGGATCTTCTAGCCACCTCTGCTATTGTGGCTCTTTATATTTTTCCAGTAAGACTAAAACATGGTTAGAAAAGATTATCAGATATTCTGGTAAGTTACCACGTTGATAAAAATGTTTATTCTATTCGTAGATAACACAATTGAAGATCGACAACAACCCGTTTGCGAAAGGATTCCGGGACACGGGCGCCGGGAAACGAGAGAAAAAGTAAGTATCTACACACTAGAAATACCATAGCCCTTACTTTGTAGCTTTGTGAAATACAGAGTACCGACTATGACGGCCGAGTTGTATCGAACATTGATTATTGCGTTCATTCGTTTGAACTAGGCTGAAAAACATAGATGTATCGATGCATCGATATTTTTCTTCGACATCGATATTTATGATGATCGAATGACTCATGTAATCACTTACCGATTTCTAATAAAAAAAACCTAATTCGTAAAGTCTGACCAAATGACAATTTTTTTACATCAATCAAAAATGTACTTAAATGCTATTATTTCCTAAGAAATATAAAATCACTATCAAAAACAAAATGGCCAACTCTCTTGTACAGTATGCGCGCCTCAATTAGCAACTACAGTTGCAACTTGCAAGTCAGATAGACGATAAGTCTATCAGTGACAATTACATTTCACTTGTTCCGTATACGATTGAGACAACTATTGATAAAAACTAGTCGGCTTTGTAATCGAGTTGGAATTTCGTGGTAAGGGATTGTCTATGTAACAGAGGACGGCAAACGAGCAGAAGGGTGGGATGGCAGTAACTTCCACCAGCCAAGAACACTCACAATATCAGGAAAAGTTATGGGCACGTTGCCGAACTTAAGTATAGGAATTGAGACGTGGAGGTGAATTAGACCTCAGAAAATCTTACTCACCGTAAATGTACAGCAAGCTGCCACTTCATGTCGGTTTTCTCTGAGATAATGGTAGTCGCCCGGTCTTGCCGACCCGTGTGTGATGCATACACTTGTGTCTATAGCGTAGCTCTAATACTTAAAACAATTCCATTCCATATTGTATCCGAAGTCTGGCAAATCTTCTACTAAATAAGATGTTGACTGCAATTTAAAATCTATAATACGGAATTTAAGCGACAACCAATCACGAGATCTTTATTGCTACTTATCATTTTTGTGAATTTCTACTTAGTAAAAACCCCAAGTGTTATCTACTCCGAGGAAATCCATGGTCACTCACGAGTACTAAAATAGGTTCAATTATTTTAATATATATTAAGAAATATCTACTAAAATATAATTAAGTGTATTCATGACTAACTAACTAAATAGCGGTGCTTGTTGAATAACCACTCAAACGGTTTAACCAACAAATCTATTAACAAACTTGTAAAACGTAATTACGAAAAAGTCGTAGCGGGTGGTGCTCATAACTAAAAGGCGAGCGAAAGATTAATGAAGGCGAAAACTGCCGACTATTTAAGTAAAGTTAAAAGCTAACTAAATTAGCTTCCTATCTGTGGATCTCTCCAAATTAATTGGGGCACGGCGGAGAGCGCGCCAACACGCCCGGCGCCGTTCGAAATTCAAATTAAACCAATCCGGCGCCTCCTTATTCGTGTTGCCAGTTTTAACATGGCGGGTAACCGCTCAAAATGGTGGAGTCATACGACTTGGCGCTTTTTCCCAGCGTCTTTAGCGTGCAAGGGAGAAAATTGGATTTCCGCGATAAAATCAGCTTTGGTTTTTTTTTTCCGCCGCATAATTTGCCATGAGCTACCGCCTGTGGGGATAGGCCGTTCCGCTTACTTATTTGAAATTCGAACGAGAACTCAATTAGAACTTGATAACCATCTGCTCATAGCTTTACATCGTTAAGTCATTCGCAAATTGTGTTATCGAGTATCGACTTTCTAAATGCCGAAAATTCTAATGGCCGAAATGTTTTTATCAGTATTTTGAGGAGCTAACGGCCATGGTCATGTACTACTAAAAAAAGAGAAATTATTTACTTTTGGGCATAAATGTATTAAATATCTTCCAATTCACTAGCGTGATTATAATAAAATTGTGGTACGCTATGCTAAGATTAAATAACGTTTTACACATACTTACACATTACGTCACGTACAATAAAAAATACATACTTAAAAATATAATCTAACCGGCACTCCCATTAAAAGCACTTACAACGGGAAAGTGGAGTTAATTCGCTTAAACAACATTTTGCACCGGACGGGTCACGCCGGTGTCCGAATTAGCGTCCGAAGTCGGAAGCCGGACGCTGCGGGTCCATCTTTACAAAATGGCGGCCGTCCGGAAACACGGAAACGTGGCCGCTTTGACAAACGCCGCGCGCGGGAAAGCGGGGCACATGGCGCGCGTATACGGTATAACCCGTCCCTTTGACAAAGGCACTTAGAACATTCTGCCTTCCTCAAGTAGATTATGCGTCAAGAAATATATTACTTTATAATGCTGTGGTTGATTAGAATTAAATAAATAATAAAACTGTAAGTGCCACCTACACAATATATTGTAATACAATATTAAAGCAATACAATTCTTTACATATAACATCAATATATATTATCAATGTTTACTATGAACTTTTCGCTCCATGATACCAACGCGACGTGCCAATGATGGCGGACATAGTAAACATTTGCTCCAAGCAGGAAAATATTAAAGTTTCGCGTCTATACAAACATAACATAGATTTATAATTAACATCAAGATATTTCCATCAATTGTCTCATATTGTCGTAGTATCTGCACAGTCGATCGCATAACTCGGCATCTGCGGGTCGAACCGTGAAGATCTGTTTCTTTGATCTTGTTCATTGCACCGTAACGACGACCTTATGGGTTGCCGATAGTTTCGCTAATATACCCCACCTACCGTTTTGATTATGTTCCTATTCTGAATTTATAGAGATCAATCGAATTCGATATTTGAATATGACACACGTCGTGGTGTTTCCGCTTGTTTCCGTATTTAAAAATAGAATCGTTCTAAATTTGAAAATAAGGTTGTTCCAAATTCAAACGTGAAAGTCGTTATCACAAGTCACCTAATGGGTAAACGTTCTGCATTTCTACATAAGTATCGTACAAGAAGGATAAAGAGGATTTGTTAGAAGTATAAGTAATGACACTTAGCAGCCGACTGACTGGAAATGTCAACCCATAACGGTTGTGTGGTTATGTCTAACACCACTGTTGAACCTTCCAAAATCAACAATGACACCTAAGAACAATCTGTACAAGTAGCAATTATTCCATCAAAGGCTTTTGTAAGCTATAAAAATCTCTCCATAAACAATAAGACAAGGAGCAAAACACCTACTTAGTACGCTGCCCTTGTGTCGATAAAGCCACCCCCGCTGGGGTTGCTGAACTAACCGCGACGTTTTAGGGATAAAAATTTGGCAAAATTACAAGGCGGCCCACCCCAGCGCCGCAAGTTTACATTGTAACGCGAACACCCTAATGTGAACAGTTTAAGTAAGGGTTGCCGTTTTGTTCTTCTTTATTTTGGGTATTTTCAAAGTGTATTGGAAGTTCAAAGTATTATTCAGTACTATTTCTATAATATAATTGTATCCTATAATAAATGTGAAAGTTATAATGTTTGTGAATTTGGATGTGTGATAATCATACCTTGGCGACTGAACAAAATTATATGGACTATGGTACACAACAAAAGAAAATATAGGAATAGATAGGCTACGTTTTACCCCAGAAAAGATATTCACGCGGGCGGATCCGCGAGCAAATGCTAGTTAGCACCTTACAAATACTTAAAAATGTACCAGTTTTCGACCATAAGAGATGTTGTTCATAATCAATGTTTGTATATATCCAATTACTTTATGAGAGAATTTTATTTCGTGTCACTCTTTTTCGGACGGTACTGAAATTACCGTAGATAAATTCAGTCTCCGTGGTACAGTGGACGAGTAGCGGACTCTGAAGCGAGAGACGACGGGTTCGATTCCCGCACGGTCACAAAAGTGTTTATGTGATCCACAAATATTTTCGAGTCTGGGTGTGTTTTTTTCCAAGAGGGATTGATGTCAGGCAAGCGGCCGGTCGTTAAAACTATAAGCCGAACCTTTTTTTTTTTTTTTTTTTTTTTTATCCTGGCTCGGCAAAGTGACTACGCTACACCTGATGGTAAGTGTAGCGCAATCCAAGAATAGTGTCGACCAACGATAAACAATTTGTCCATCGTAGGTCGGCAAGATTATGCCGGCCTGCCAAAGGGCCAAGGGGGAGGGGAAGGAAACAGGGATGGGAAAAGGGTTAGGATCAGGGGGCAAGCCCCCTGGGGAGAACCGGATATACACTGGCTGACCCTGGAACGCGACCCACACAAGGTGGGCCACTATGGCAGGTTTTAGCACCAGTGTACGGTGGTCGCTATCCGGTCGGATACAAGTATCCTCCCACCAGTCAAAACCTTACCTTTCTGTTACCTTTCTGTAACACTCATGTGTGTTAAAAATAATGTTGCTCTGACCCCACTGCGAGTAGAATCGTGGTGGTGGGTTTGGTACAGGTGGTAGTAGAACTAGGAGTTTTATGTAACTAACTAATTTCTTTCGTTCCACTATTGTCTATGTTCATCATGTAACATAAAAACCATATCAAATATTATATCTTTTGGAACAATCGCCAACCCTAAATTTCCAAGGGTGGTGCAAATTAAATTCTATCACCCGGCTATGAGATGAGTTAATAAAATGAATTTAGTGCGGAAGGTCGGTAATCAGGGCTGCCACGCCGGAGATGCGTCGACTGGGGTCCCTGAAACAATACGGATGATAAACAGTTGTTTGTCGACGGGGCGACAGAAGGCAAATAATTGCAACCTTTTTTGGGGTGACCGTTTAAAACATTTAAAAGTCTTTTTTGGTTTCGAACGGGTTTTGCGGTCTTTAAATTTGGTTCGTTTTATTTCTATTTTATGTGAATTATCGGTATCTAGCTAAATTCAACTTTGTCGCAGCTCTTGAAGAAAATATAACCTTTTACGTAAACCTATGTTTATTTATGAAAAATATAATCGGAACATAAAGAAAATATATCATAAATATCATATCGAAAGAAAAAATACTCTACTTATCGTGGATTGTTTTTAAATGACGCGCTGCAGCGATGGTGCGAAAATTAATGCACCAAAAAATTTAAGCTTATTATGGTGGTAATCGATTTAGTCAAACTTTTTCCGTTGACTAAGCATTTATAGTTATTGTGTTGTTACTCGACTAAATTAAATCCAATGAATTCCAGAATATTATAATAATATCATGTCTGTATTATACAAGTCCGACTTCTAGGCACGGGCCTCCTCTACCAGTGAAAGGGATTAAGCCACCACGCAGGCCTAATGCGGGTTGACAGACTTCACATACCTTCGAAATTCTTGTGCAGATTTCTGAGTTAGGTATGCAAGTTTCCTCACGATGTTTTCCTTCACCGTTAAAGCGAGCGATAATTAACAATGAATATACACATAACTTTAAGATTAGTCAGAGGAGGTACGAAGTTCGAACTTCCGTCTTGACAGTCCGTACCTGTCCACGCTACGCCTTCACCGCTTTTTATATCATATATCACAATTATTGCTGTAAATTAAAATAATTTTATGAATGTTAAAGTTCAATTACACGATATAATATGTTACACACCCATTTCACAGAGGTAAACCTATTTTAAATATAATTTAGTTGGTGAAAACAGTGTAGGCACAAATAAAGTTAATCATGCAAATTCCACGGACTGATAGAACTGTCTTTAATAGATGCGTGAAGGTTCAGGTCTAATTTCACCACTATCATTAGGAAATGATTAACCTTTCCGACAACCGGGGGTCGTTGCGGCCCATTACCCAAAATGTCAACTGTTTGACACCCTCGCGCGTTGAAGTGCACGCGTTGTCATTTAAAAATCGATACGGAATCGTTGTTCCTTTCGGAAAAAGAAATTTAGAAGTTCTACTAGTCATACTTACGTAAGTAGCAGCGATAGCTCAGCGGGGAGTGGTATGGACTGTCGAGACGAAAGTCGCATGTTCGAAACCAGCCCCAAAAGCATACAAGGAACCATCGTGAGGAAACCTGCATACCTGAGAACTCGATAAGATTTTAATATATGTGAAGTCTGCCAACCCGCATTAGGCCAGCTTAGTGGATTATGGTCTAATCCCTCTCATTCAGTAGAGGAGGCCCGTGCCCAGCAGTGCGACGTATATGATACAGGGCTAGTAAAAAAATCTAGTCATAGTAGAATAGTGTAAGGTGGGACACTGTATAAGATATGGTTAATATGTATACATCTACATTTTTTTTCTTTCGAGACATTTACTTTGAAGCCTCATCTTTTATTAAGTTTAGTTTGTAAAACTATATGTTTTGTAATTAAATAATTGATTATAAAACATTGTATTCAAGATATTTTTCTTTGAAGACTCAATAATGTTAGTTAGCCCTTTAAAGAGCAAATTATTTTTTTTCTGTCAAGTAACTATGAAGTAACCAGTAACTAAATTTTGAGAATAAGCGAAATATCAATGCCATTCCGGCAGACAGATAACTATTAGGTACTTTCAAAAGTAACTGTCTTATTTATATCTTAATCAGTGGTTAAATCTACTCTAGTTAGGTGAAATTCACATTACAAACAATTCGCAAACATTAATGTTTTATTATTCGTATTTTATTATATGTAAAATGTTGGTCAAGGTGGAAGTTTATGACCAGAGAGCTCGATAATTTATTTTAATTGCCTTATTTAATTAAATTAAATTTAATTTATGGATCGTAAATAAGCACTATGGTAACATGAGCAGTTTGTCGGTGTACCGCAGGCAGGCGCTATTGACGGCGCGGACGGACGCTCGCGACGACGATGACGAGCGGCCGCTGGACGTCGGCGGTCCCTCGAGTCCACCGCCCACCGCCTCCACGCATCACAGCACCACCTGTGAGTCACTGTTAACGTTTCTATATTTAAATGTTCGTTCTTATGTTTATTTCAAAACAGCCAGCTATTGTTTCATCATGTTTCAAATTAAGATTCGATTTTTCCAGCCAGGCATTTGTGGCACTCCAAATTGGCCAAAGATCAATAAATACCTAGTATTTTTGTTTACGAACATACATTTCAAAATAACAACTTCACAGGGGCCAGTCATCAGCGGCCATAAGTGTAAGAGCCATTGTAAATGCCGTAATCGAGTGTTTTCATAACAGAAATCTTTGTCAACAGCATGGTTCAGCTCGAGTGCGGGCGGCGGAGGCGCTGACTCCGGTCCCGAGGAGGGCATCGAGGCGGGCTCCGACTCGTCGTGTTCGGGGGGCGCGCGGCCCTCCTCCCCCCCCGCGGGTCCGTCGCGGCCCTCCCCCGCGCCGGACGTGTCCCTCGGACCGCCGGTACAGCCGCCGCTCCTCCCGTACCTGTACCCGCCGTCGCTGTACCCGCCGCCGTTCTTCCCCCCGCACCAGATGCCGCCCGGGCTGCTGTTCAACTTGCACCCGTTGCTGCAGCAGTACTCGCTGCCTCCGCCCCCTGCGCCCGCGCCCTCTCCGCTCGGTAAGGCGCATCGGTTCGCGCCGTACGCGCTGCCGGGCCTGGGGTCTGCGTTCGAGCAGGTGGCGCCTCGTGCTCGGTCCCTGAGCTCGTCGCCGGCTCGGCCGCGTGCCGCGACCGGGTCGCCGCCGGCGCGCGCCGCGTCAGCCGACCCGCCGGACCCGCCGGACGCGCCGGTGTCCTCCGCCGCCACGCCGCCCGCGTCAGACCTCAAGAGCATCGAGCGCATGGTGAACGGGCTCGACGTCGAGACGCAGGACTGACTGTCGCCGCACTGTACATAGCGTGTATTTATATTGTGGCCCGGTCGCTCCAAACCAAAAACTCATCAAGGATTCGCCGGTGGCGGCGGGCCCTCGTTTTGTATCGTTCCTATTTTGTTTTTTCTTTCGAGTTCTATTCGGGTCGATATTCGTATACTGATTGTACATAGTTAAGCTTACATTAGGGAGTTACTCACAAGGCGGCTCGATGTGGGATCATGACGACACGTAGTTCTTCTATCATTTGTATCTTTAAACAAATGAAACTTGAAATATCTGTAAAATTAAGTTTTCATTTTTGTAACAAAAAAATATTAGGATGTATATTGGTTTTGTTCTGAATCAATGATATATAATTTGAATACAAAATTTATGTACAAATTTGGAAATCTTGCTCAACGAATTGAAATTTGTTAATTAGAACCATTTAAACCGAATTAAAATACAATAACGCAAGTGAATTGTGAAGTGGCGTCCACATCGACCGCGCCACGCGTAGTTACAATGACATATTAGTAATTATCACTCATAGAATCCACTGCAATAGGAATAGACGATAAATTATTCTTCATAATTTCAAAAAGAATCCTTTGTAGCTTTGACGTCCATTAATTTCTCTTTTTCTGTATTTTTGTCTATCATAATGCCACAATGGCATCTTTTAATTTTCACAAATTAGATCAATATTATTGCTTAAAACTACGGACCAATATTATTTATTAGATTTCACGACATTGATTAATCGAGTATTTAAATTCGAATGACGTCACAGCTACAAATCATAAATGAATTCCAATTGATTTAATTTCCCACTACATTTATAATAACATAGAGTATAATTAAATAATATCGCTTTATTTTGTAAATACAATTTGTAAGGTATATTTACGTGTTTAATTAATAAATATGACATATTTGCAAAATATGTTTTGTCAATTGTGCTGTGAGGATGTCGTGCTTTTGATTGTTGGTTTCGAAAAAACCTATTGCCAACTCTGAAAATCAAACCTTTTTTCTAAATCTTTTTTATCTGTGAGAATGAATTTCAAAATTCGAAACTTAAGATCCACATTTGTGGTTAATGTCGTAGTTTTTTACTATATTGGATGGAGGTATGGCATTGTACAATATGTAGTAATACCATAATATCGTTTATGATAATTCCCAAAAAAACTACATAAATACGAAAACAACAATCGAAGGCGCTATAAAACGATTGATAAATCTAACTGTAAGTTAAAATTTGTAATATATAGTTGATAATTGTAGTTAAAAATACAAAATATATTATTATAAATGAATATAATTTTCCATGGAATTCATTAAACTTAAGCACATAAAAGTAAAATTGGAAATAGTATGTAAAGAATAAAGAGGATTTTTTGTGTCTTTTTTTGTATACATGAAAACGAATAACCAGTGATTTGAAAACGCAATAAAAAATTGTTAATTTGCAAATGATTATTTTTAACAAAACGCTTCTTTGAAATCGATGAGAGACTGTAAATTTTGCATCAGCTGTAATTGAAAATTATTCATTAAAATATATAGATAAATCTATTGACAAAATCATTGTTTCTTTTTTATATCTATCTAAACTAACATTATAAAGCTTAAGAGTTTGTTTGTTTGAACGCGCTAATCTCAGGAACTACTGGTTCGAATTGAACAATTCTTTTTGGCTGTATAGTCCATTTATCGAGGAAGGCTTTAGGCTATATAACATTACGCTGCGACCATTAGGAGCGAAGCATCAGTGAAAAATGTTGCAAAAGCAGATCACGCGGGCGTAGCCGCGAGGAAAAGCTAGTTATAAATAAAGTGCTAAATACACACACCTCTTAAAACATATTGGGCCTTATTACAAAAGGTATTCTTATTCTAAACTAGGTTTTTAACAACTAGTAACTATGGTAACCCATACAAACAGGACAATATAAACCTAGTTTAAAGTTAGAATACGTTTTGTAATAAGACCACTATGTTTGATTAATATACAAGGTGGCAGGTCCCTCGTATGCGAGAGGTCATCTGGGTTGGTGCCACCACTGTCTATTTTTATCGCCAAGCATTTTTTATGCACTGTTGTATTTATGTTAGAAGGCTATTGAACTTAGTGAAATAAGCATTGTGAGACAACATCTTGTCTCGGAGTAACGAACGCAGTTCAATGGCATGTAATGCTTTGTAATTCAAAATTCTGTTTGGTGTTGCTTCTTATCGCTAGGACGTGTAACGCCATCAGGCGAGCGACCTGCGCGTGACGTTATTCAAGCTAAAAAAAATAAGCTCACACCTGTATCCCCGAAGAGTTAGGCAGAGGTCATCTAGCGAGCCACAGTTCGCCTTGCCTATTTCCACCCATGGTATGGTAGGGTCCGAGTCTATCAATTACTCTTGTGTATTTTTTAAAATCTAAAACTCAAATTGTGATGGCCCGAACTGATATTTGAACTCATTAACTCACGGTTTCTCAGGCTAATTATGCTGCTACTAGACCGAATAAGATGATTTTCCTTTATGAAAACATACATAAAAGTATAAGATTTGGCTTGTGGTTTTACGATCGGCCGCCTGCTTGACGTCAACCCCTCTGGAGAGAAACACCCGAAACAATTATTTGGGAATCACAAACATTTTTGCCTCGGTCCAGGAATCGAATCGGCCTCTCGCTTCACAGCCGGCTATTGCGCCACGGAGCCTGTCCGAATTTACCATATAAGATAGACCGAAAAAATTCGTTGCATTTCTCTACTGTTCTAACATTTTAGCAAGTAATTCATAAGCTGTTAAACTGTTTTACATAACGATGCGACAAAGGTAAGTTCTTGACTTCTAACCGAAATGGTACGAGTGCTTCTATGGCAAAATATAATAAACTTGCATTTACTCGCGGCTCCGCCCACATGAAATTCTGCATCGTCATATTTCCAGCGTACTTTCATATAACCGTTCATCCCCTATTTTACTCCCTTAGGGGTGAAATTTCTATAAAACCTTCCTCATTGGATTACAACATAAAGGATATGAACTGGCAAAAATTCAAGTTCGTAGCCCCAGCGGTTTAGACTCTACATTAAGGAATCAATCAGTCGTTTTGATTAATTCATCAAGTAATAATGTATGTATAGATCACCCCGATTTGTTTTTTATGATGATAGTTTCTCATACAACATGGTAGAGATAAAGGAAGCCGTAATTTGCGAAACCACGTCATTCGATTCTTTTTTCAAACTGATAAAAAATGAAAATGAAAATTTTGTGATAAATTCTCGTACATGTCACGCGATTAACCTCTCTCGGACAAAAATACAACACTTCTAATAAATCACAATCTTAAATAACGTGAATAAAAACAAACATGTGACGAGTGAGCGCAGTCGTAATGTTTATTTTTCTCACTATTACGCCATAACGAGGTTCATAATCCGACCTGACAATAATTGGTGCTTCTCCCAACATTGAGAGCACGGTTCCATTGTATCACCGTAACACGATACGGTAAAAAAATATGTTACTTGGCACAACTCGGATAAAATTTTATATTTTGGCATAACCAGGAATTTTTATTCCAATTATTAACTCTAGAGTAGCTAAAATGTTGAGAAAGTAAAAAAAATATGCACTGACTCTACTACACTAATGTTCTAAACAGGAAATATTTGTATTTTTGTATGTAACGAATAAACTTAAAAACTACTGGACCGATTTCAATAATTGTTTTGTCGTTAGAAAGCGACATTATCACTGAGTAACATAGGCTACTTTTTATTCCGGAAAAAAGCAGATCACGCGGGCGGAGCCGCGAGGAAAAGCTAGTATGATATAAGGTTTGTAGTTGGGAGGTCCCTCGTATGCAAAAGGCGGTCTAGCTTGTTGCCACCGCTTTGTCTAATTCTACAGTCAAGCGGTAATGGAAGCATTCTTGTGTTTCAGTTTGAAAGACATTGAAGCCAGTGAAATGACAAGGCATTATGGTACTTAATATTTTCTTTCGGAGTGACGAGCGCAATCCAGTGACATACTTTGTAATTCAAGGTTTTGTGTGGTGTTGCGTTTATAGGCATGCATGGCGCTTACCATTAGGAGAACGAACTGTTCATCTCATTCAAGCAAATAAAAAAAATACAACCGCTTATGATTAAGAAATGACAAGCATGGTATAGACAGAATTAAATGTAAACCCTAGATAGTTTAAGACTCGTGAACACTTGATCTCAAACTGCCTTTTGTGACCATGTCTACTTCTTCCTTTGCAAGTAAGCTAGGTTTATTAATATTCCGCGAAACAATTTGCACCGAAGCGCTCAAACTCAACTCAAACTACAAAACATCTTAATTTCTCAACTACACAAAGAAGTTACGGTTAAGATCACTTGTGAAAAGTAACATCATTGTACTTTCACATGGCAATTCTTCCAAACCCTTGCAAACTAGACGGTATGGTTAACACCAAAAGTCGTTGAAACACACCCAGATTTACAAAAAAGCATTATTATATTAGACATTAGTCGCATAAAATGTAGTAGTGCAAATATTGGTAGATCATGGTATACGTTCAAAATTCTCTGAACACCAGACTAACAAAAATAGTTTAACACTATCGCATTTCATTGAATATGGTTTTAAAATTTTATTTGTGAGTGGCAATAGGTTTGTATTTTCTTAGAACATAACATCAACTGGCATTGATAGCTCAACGGGGATTGGTACGTACTGTCGATACGAAGGTTGCAGGTTGGAAACGAAGCCCAAGAGCATGCAAGGAAACATCGTGAAGAAACTACCTAAGAAGTCATAATAATTTCGAAGGTATATAAAGTCTGCCAACCCGCATTAGGCCAGCGTGGAGGACTAAGGCCTAACCCCTCCCGTAGACTAGAGGAGGCCCGTGCCCAGTAGTGGGACGAGTATAATACAAGGCTCGTACTATTATTACATCATTCATTACAGGTGGACTAAGGCCTAACCCCTCTCATACAGTAGAGTAGGCCCGTGCCCAGCAGTGGGACGAGTATAATACAGGGCTCATATTATTATTACATCAACTATAGTTGTAACTGTAGCCCTTGCTAGTAAGCTAAATGTTCAGCTACTTTTCACAATCTGGTGTTCAGCTAATTACGACCTTTTACGATGTTTATCCAATTTGGCACCAAACTTGTTGAACGACTTATACTTGACCTTACTATGTAGTACCTATAGGTACTTTGGATTGGATATGGTCATGGACTTTTGGTGTTGACTGTATGTACGTGAAAATCAATACTTATCATCATCATTATCATTATCAGCCACAAGACATCCACTGCTGAACATAGGCCTCCCCCAAAGATTTCCAGACCGACCTGTTGGAAGCGGCCTGCATCCAGCGACTTCCTGCGACCTTTATCAGGTCGCCTGTCCACCTTGTAGGTGGACGTCCAACGCTGCGCTTTCCAGTACTTATCACTAATAAGTTATTCAATAACAAATTATAACTGATGCACTCTCGTATAACAGACTTGTCGATGTATGTTAATTGGATACCATCGACAGACTTTGTAGGTCTAAATTGCTGTGGAATAGTTTGCCGGCACACGTGTTCCCTCCTTCCTATAATATGGGGTCCATTGAACGGAGTGTGAAGAAGCAGTTAGGCAGGCCGACATGATCTTGCCGACCTACGATGGACACATTGTTTGTCGTTGGTCGACACTATTCCTGGATTGCGCTACACTTACCATCAAGTGTGACGTAGTCACTTTGCCGGGCCAGGATAAAAAAAATGGATTGATTCATTTTTGCACGTATTTTTGTCTGAGCTTGTCTAATATTAATTTGTGTTACACTGAGACGACCGTCATCATCCTTAAAGTAAATTGCTATTAATGTAATAATACATTTCAAACTCCTAGTCATAATAATTTCGTTGTGGGAAAGAGACAGCTTCGCATTCCCAGACTCGTCGATCTTCATTTTCGAGCTCGGTATCAAAAATATCCGTGCCATTGTCGATCATGGCTTACAGGAGTTACAGTGGCGGGTGTGTAGGCGGGATAGTCGGGATAGTGTGCATACATACCTATGCATTTTTTTTACCGCCATATCGATTACGACCAAAGAAACAGTTACATGTCTTGTTTTATCAACCAAATACAAAGCACCACAGCCTTGCGTGTATCCAATGGAGGGTAGACAGACTTTTGACTGTCACAACTACGATCCTGATTCCAACTCTGAACATAATACAAAGCACTGGTCGTTGATTTTCGGAATTTCTGTTACCCATGATACAATAATTAACGTTGTCAGGAATACCTATGTAACTTAATGATTTCTTAGGTTTACGCGAATGTTACTCATTGAAATAAAACTAATTTAAACAGATTTTATCGCGGTTTTTTATTAATTTTGATCCCAACGTTTCGAAGACTTTTCAGCCTTCGTGGTCACGGGGGGGACTGAGGTGTAGACTGACTGTACCTATGTAACTTGTATATAAATTACATACTTACGTCAAAATCTGATGCGAATGGATCCGCGACAAGGCTGGGTACACACAGTCCACGGCGACAGATGACAATCTCGTCGCGCGCCGCGCAAGGTGTCACGTACGTAATTGCTGCGTCCGCTATCAGATCGCTTCGTCGCGTTATTCGCCCACTTAGTGGATTTGTATGCTAAACTAGTTTTTGTGATGCGATAACTTGGCTGAATGAGGTGCAGCGCAAACTACAGATGTGCTTACGATAAGCGAAAAGTAAGGACCAGTGTCACAGGCATAGTGGTGTTAGATTGATAAACGAGCCAGATTAAAGGCAGGCTTGTGTGCCCATTCATAACCGACATTTGGGTGTGCGGTCTTTTGCCCACGTGATACAGATAAAGTATATTACACATTATTTTCTAAGATTAGACGTGGACCAGTTCCTTTAGTAGAACAACATCATTATTTGTAGGTAAGTTCAAACGTAAAAAGGTTATAAGCATTTTTTATAGACTTAAACATTATCTTGCTTATATTAAACATGAAGTTATATTTATGTTGTAATATAAAAAATGGGGAAATGCAAACGAAATATGCACAAGTAAAAACAAACATATTTGTGACAAGAATGTTTAAAGTGAGACGTCAAATCATTTCTCCCACATACTTCCAAATTTCTAGCTCCCACACCACTAATATCTCCTAATCTTGATCTCAAGCACCACCACATTTTAATACCACACACGACACAAACACAAACCTTATTAAACTCTTGGCCTTTATAATTCACGTCATAAAAGCCACGAATAGATGGCCAGAGAGCGTGGCAATGTCCGGCGCGTGATGATTTCGTAGATAAACGCGTTATCGCGCGCACGTCGCGGGCGCGGCGCGGCGCGGCGCGGCGCGGCGCGGCGAGACTGTGTGCACTCAGCTTTACTCTAACCGGAACTGGGATATAATGGGATTTATTAAAATTAAAATGTGTATTATTTTGTATTTTTTGTGTGTTCTCTTTTATTTTCTTTACCGAAATTTACTGGTTTTGGCATCTGAAAGCGCGATGTTCAACTTTTCTCTAGTACGTAACTAACCTTCAACTTGGGTTTTGGCGTGACATGTCTTGCAGTACCTGAATATTCCCATTCATTCCCCGACCTGAGAATATAATTGCTATAGATAGATTAATAAATTTTTGGGCGTTTCGCAATGTGTGCGTGTTGTAAGTATGTAGTTTTAATTTGTGTTATAGTGATGCGTCCACCATCGACCTACACCTACAGACAGACAACCATTGTCTTTATACAAAAATATCACGCACATATATAGCAACAACAAAAACTAACAATACATGCAAGAACGCGTGGAAATATTTATTGGTACCAAATCTATTTCGGATCCCACTAGACGTAATGAAATTAATTACTCCCATAAATTCTACCTATAATAATACTAGCCTTGTATTATACACGTACCACTGCTGGTCACAGCCCTCTTCTACTGAATGAGAGGGGTTAGGCCCTAGTCCACCACGTTGGCCTAATGCGGGTTGGCAGACTTCACATATCTCATTCGTATGGAAAACTTCTCAGTTAATACATGTTTTCTCACGATGTTTCCTTCACTAAAAGCAAGCAATAATTAACAAGCATACACATGTAACCTAAAAAAGTCAGAGGTGTATGATGTTGGGCTGTTTTTTTTTTGGCAAACGAGCAAGTGGGTCACCTGATGGTAAGTGATCTCCAGGGCCTCCGCGTTGCCTACTTTAAAGGAAAACGATAATTAGGGATTGGGAAGGGGTGGGGATTTGGGCTTCCGGATATCTCACAACGAACGAAACGCAGCAGCAATCCGCTTCTTTACGTCGGTTTTCTGTGAGACAGTGGTAACGGTCCGGTCGAACCAGCCCATTCATGCTGTAGATAAAACTGTCTACAGCGTGGCTCTACCACTCAAAACACATATATGTCGGGAAAGATCTCTCTCGGAGGGAATATAAAGCTCATTTACTCTTATCTATGAGAGGCCATTTACACCTCTCCATGATCGACCGGCATAAGTTCAATAATATCAACACAGAATTGTACAAACTCACATCATGATTACTATGTGTGTTAACCCGACCTCCTCCATCCCCTACAGTCGGCCCTTAACCTCACACACTGTACACAGTGACAATTCAAACACAGAGATAAATCACACAATTATAAGCCACACATAATAACCATAACGACACTTACTTGGGTAACGTTGGGCGAACTTCTATCCTCAGTCACAGCTAGACACAGAACGTCCCTCTCTAATGCGGAGGCGCTGCTTATATTAAGGTTTCCCTCCCCAGTACGAGAGTGATATCCACTCACCAACTATTCAAATCACCCTCAAATAAACAATATCATTGGCGGTACCTTCAATTGGCGACGAATAAAATTATTTAAATAGGTCAATTCAGTGTCCGTACTCCTCATGCTGCGACACGGCCATTCTGACACGTCACACGTCCCAGTGTGATGGTTAATCTGCAACAAAGCATCCACGAGAATACCGTGTTTCGCTCGGTCATTCCTGACCACACTTTACATTCTAGGATCAAACTACAAAGACATCAAAACTCTTAAACTGTGTTTTTAATTTTAAAAATTAAATCAAACTTTACATTACTCACAAAACTTATAGGGGGATGCAAAATTCACTATTCTAACACAAGTACACAGACAGAGCCACGCATCACAGTCGTTCGAACCAAATTGCAAAATTGCTTACTTCACAGTTTTCACAAAACTCAAGCTCTATAAACTCCCGCATAAACTCTACCAACTCTCCAAACCCTCGAGTAAGACATCTAGGGCCCCGGCAATCGCATTGCTCTCCCGTGTGTCACCCCCTGGTGACCACACGTGTGGTCCTCACAGACCCCGACCTCGACCAGAGCTAAACGCCCACCGCGCTCCCACGGACTACGAAATAGCTACTGGCACGGTCGAACACAACTCACTGTAGCACCTAGAGTCCCCTTACTCAAGTTTCAATCAGAAATCAAATTTGAGCTTCATCGTTAATATCATCTACATCGATTTCGACTGATACGTGACCTGTTGGCATTTTTCTTAATCTATCATGCGCATACTTGTAGGTACGATTTGAATTTAATGCTTTTTAAAATACTTCGATAACTTTAAACAGTCCCTTAAATTTGGGATCGAACTTCGTTTGATTTCGCTCTTCGTTCTTTAGTAGGACATAATCACCCAAAGAAAAAGGATCAATTTTAGCCTTTGTCGTCGATACTGTCACAGTCAATGAGTTTAGAAGAATACAATGCAAATGATTCGTTTCTAGGCGGAGCAGGCACTTAATACCTCTCCACACCACCCACGCAATAATCACCAACATAATGTACACCGATACAATTTCTCTAACAGATGCTAAAGAAACAAGTTTAATGCCATTGTATTCTTCACAACGTTGCACTTCAAATTTTGGGATTCAAAATTAATTTACTCTTGGAAACAACATAAAAGAGAATTAGTTCACATAGATACTCATCAGACTTTAGATGTCTTCAGCAGGGCGTGCAAACAAACGACAGGGCAAATCCTCTGGACAGACCTCTTCATCATCGTCAGCACCAGGCTCACCACAGGAATAGGCATCTAGTTTCAGTAACCACGCAAGCCATTGATGGGCGACTAACGCCGGTGAAGCGGAAAACAGCCACGCGCCTCTCAAATAAGCGCCGATCAGCCTTACTTGTCACCACTGCTTCTGAAAACAATCACCAAAACGAGAAGGCGTGCAATCATGAAAGTGTGCCAGGCAGAAGCCTGCTACGTATTGGGAAATAAATCTGCCAGGACAGGGACCCGAAAGGCATTTCGTTAAAAAGTTGAAAAACTGTTTCCGAGTTCAGCAGTTCCGCATAAAAATCGCAATGTACTACAGGTATTACAGTTTTTGTAATTATGTCAGTAATAACAGAAATAATTTTCGGTTTTTGAACTTCTCAACGCGATATGCAAGAACGGACTTTATGAAAATATCATGTGAACAAAAAAACATTTTGTCGGGTAGACGATAGTTAATTGTGATTCTACGTTATTCTAAGTTCGTTTCGCTAAATGCTAATTTTAAATTGACTACAATGTAAAAAAATAAGAAATCTTCACGCCGTCATCTTCACAAGATAGGCAGAAGCAAAACATGTTTCAATTATTATTTTTCTTTTCAATAATGTATGTAGCGAAGATCTAATTCAATTAGTCACAGGTCGTAGTCAAATACAATAATTGGAAATCTAATGGATTGTCCAAGCAAAATTAAATCAAAATTCTTATAATGGAATCGGGCTCAAGTTTAAGTTTAATTGGTGCAATCGTCAATAATTAAGTACTTTAAACTTCTATTCTACGAAACATTGGTTCATAACAAATCAAAAAGAAATTATCGTTCACATCTCATTGCAGATATCAGGATGGATTGATGTACCCTGCACCTTTGCTCGATAGTGAAACCTATTTTCACTTCGTCAGGCAATCGCTACAGCGATGGGTCGCCACATCCCAACGACTCAACAAAACCTATAGGCACTTCAAATCACTTTTTATACGCGATCTACATCAAATGGAAAGATCTCACCAAATTCTCGTTAGTTTCTCGCCGTATACTCAACACTCGTAAATGCGTGCGATCACTGTCATCCCGCAAAGTCGCTCTGGTTCCGGTGCACCGCTACACCGCGCCGTGGGTACGCCGTTATGGTTCAGTGATCGGGAATTCTTGCGCACCAATATCCTGCACTCAATGCCAGCGACGGTGCCACAACAGTAGAGCTCGTCCATTATAGTCCTAAATAAGCTCTTACAACACAATAGACACACACAGTTAATTACACAGGTACACAATTAATAACTTTGTAAGTGTGGACACAATAATCAAATTTCACAATAAATTTAATTACTGCAATCTAATAACTTTAAGACATGGAATTGTTAATAAATATCGGGTAGATAATTATTCATTTACATTTCCGAACACGATCAAATTCAGGAGTGCAATGATTTTTAATAATTGACGGGTAGATAATTATTAATTTACATTCTGAACACCATCAAATTCAGCAATGCAATGATTTTGCACTGAATGGCACTGAACTGCTGCACCATGGATCCATCTCTAACCAACTCATCACATGACAATATTACTCGCCATTTTTGTTTTACCAAGAACCAATAAAATTGGAATAGTGTCACCAAATCACTCGTAGATAGTCGAAGTTTATCGGGCGTGTCAATGGATAGGCTGTGGGGCCAATCCCAACTTCTGATGTCGGGAAAGATCTCTCTCGGAGGGAATATAAAGCTCATTTACTCTTATCTATGAGAGGCCATTTACACCTCTCCATGATCGACCGGCATAAGTTCAATAATATCAACACAGAATTGTACAAACTCACATCATGATTACTATGTGTGTTAACCCGACCTCCTCCATCCCCTACAGTCGGCCCTTAACCTCACACACTGTACACAGTGACAATTCAAACACAGAGATAAATCACACAATTATAAGCCACACATAATAACCATAACGACACTTACTTGGGTAACGTTGGGCGAACTTCTATCCTCAGTCACAGCTAGACACAGAACGTCCCTCTCTAATGCGGAGGCGCTGCTTATATTAAGGTTTCCCTCCCCAGTACGAGAGTGATATCCACTCACCAACTATTCAAATCACCCTCAAATAAACAATATCATTGGCGGTACCTTCAATTGGCGACGAATAAAATTATTTAAATAGGTCAATTCAGTGTCCGTACTCCTCATGCTGCGACATATATATTTAGAACCCGCGACGGTCTGTAACACCATCCACTAAACTATTACTGCTAGAATCTACCATAATTCGTAAATAATTAATTTACCGTTTATGGTATAGTAAACTGCAAACTGGTTGAATTGAATGAATGCGTCTCAAAGTAATAGTAGATTTAGAGTCTTGAGTGATAGAGCCACACTGTAGACAGTTTTGTCTACAGCATGAATGGGCTGGCTCGACGGGGTCGTTACCACTGTCTCACAGAAAACCGACGTCAGCGGTTTGCTGCTGCGTTTCGTACGGTGAGTGAGATATCTGGAAGCCCAAATCCTCTCCCCTTCCCAATCCCTAATTATCCCTTTCCTTTAAGGTCGGCAACGCGCCCATGATTCTTTTGGTGGTGGGCGTACATGGGCGGTGGTGATCACTTACCTTCAGGTGACCCACTTGCTCGTTTGCCGGTTTAAGCTATTTAAAAAAAAATTATACGCATGCTTAATTCATAGACTTTTTCTTCACAACTTTTAGACACGGTCAATTATTTCCAATTCTTAAAATGTTAACTCAGTTGTCAACTTTAAATTCGGCGTGAAGTGGAATTTGGGTAATTCCGATTTCGCGCCAGTAAATAAATCGAAAGGATCGCCTAACAAGGGCTAGGCGATAGCCGTTACAATTAATTATGGTTTAGTTATGTCATGCTGTCCCTTTCCTTTACATGGAAGATATATATTTGCGTCCCATTCGTACATAAGGATCGGCCGCCTTCACAAATCACTGGAACAATGAGGTGACAGAGGCTTTCTGCCCGAAGATTTGGTTAATTTTGGATAGTCTATAACGAATGAATCGAAATATTATTTACTTATCCTCAATTTCGTATAAATAATATATACTTGAAGTGAATTTATATCACAAATTTTAAAACAAGTAATAACAATTTTTGCATCTGGTGATAAAGTAAGTACAACAACATCACACCTTTTTTTGTTTAATTGAATGACAAGACGAGCAAGACGCTCGCCTGATGGTAGGCGCCACGCCTGCCCATAAACAGAAGCAACACCACACTGAACGTTGAATTACAAAGCACTGCATGGCACTGAACTGCGCTCGTCACTTGAGACATATGATGTTAACTCTCACAATACCCAGTAATTTAATTTAATTTCGCTTTTAGTGATAAGGCCGCCACTTGTGGCACATTCATTTATTTGCTGTATTTTGTCAATTATTGTTTTCTGTTTTATTATGTGTGTCTACAATAAAGAGTTACTATCTATCTATCTAATTTCACTAGTTTCAATGTCCTTCAAACCGAAACACAATCGTGCTTACACACTGTTGCTTGGCGGCAGAAATAGACAAATCGGTGGTACCAACCCGGACGGCCTCTCGCATACCCATCACCTTTTAAATACCTAGAATATACGTGCTGTTTAGAAGCACGAGAGCATGTTTATTTCTACCCATAGTATACCACGTTTATAAGTTTATACGTATTTCTGATCCAGACCCTGTATTCCGAGGTATAAATCCAAGCGAAAGCGCGGCATGTAGCGGCTCCTGTGAGACCCGCGCAATTAATCCTGCCACTCAACCCTTTCATTATATTTATTTTATCGCCTCGCTATTTGAGATCATTAAACCGATAGCGCCGGGAATGTTCACTCGCCTGTCACGGAGACTTTGCTTTTTTTCATCTACTTTTAATACTATATCTCGAATGCCCTTCCAATAGTAAATTGGAGGTCCTAGTTGTCTAAAATCAAAATGTTTAATGAACTATGACAGCCTCCACGCCGCAGTGAGCGAGAACCCGGCTACGAAGCGAGACGCCGTGAGTTCACAAATTTCTATGGTTCCATTTTTTTTTATAGCCTAGGCCAGCAAACGAGCAAGTGCGTCACCTGATGGTAAGTGATCTCCACCGCCCATGTACGCCCATCGGCAGAAGAATCATGGGCGCGTTGCCGACCTTAACGGAAAGGGATAATTAGGGATGGGGCAGGGGAGGGGATTTGGGCTTCCGGATATCTCTCACCGTACGAAACGCAGCAGCAAGCCGCTACTTTACGTCGGTTTTCTGTGAAACAGTGGTATCGACCCGGTCGAGCCAGCCCATTCATGCTGTAGACAAAACTATCTACAGCGTGGCTCTACCACTCAAAAAAATTTTAATACTATATTTCAAATGCCCTTCCTACAGTGAATTGGAGGTCGTAGTTTTCCAAAATGTTTAATGAACTATAACAGCCTCCACAGCGCAGTGGGCGAGAATTTCAGTTATATAATAATGTACTCTGTGGGCGAGAAGCCGGCTCCGAAGCGAGACGCCATGTGTTCACATATGTTTCTATGGTTTCATTTGGTCTCGGGTCTGGGTGTTGTGGGACCGCAAGTCCTTCGTAGTTCCTGATAGTCACGATACAGTGTGGATACGAAACTAGTGTGGTTCAGGATTGTGTGTGACTGTTGGGTGTATTTATTATTTTATAAATAATTGTTTAGATTCCGATAATTTTTATGCTCCAATTTTACCAAATCTTTGTCTGAATTTATAGGTAGTGCGATGGAATTACATAACTGAAATGAAAAACAGTTGACGATATAAAACAATTGGTTTTCCCCAATATAAGGTTTTTTACACAATACATTTCTTTTCGTGGATCTGTCAAACATTTGAAAAAAATATCAGCTAATTATCTCAATTATTGTATGAACAAAAATATCTCTGTTGCAGTTTAGTAGAAATTGTGAATAAAGTCTATATATAACTTCTAAACTACGAAACGAACGAATTAATGGAAAATCCATCGGGATGGTTTTGATACCCCTTGGAGTTCTACCTATGGACTTCCGCTTGATACAACTTCCTTTTTGCTTTTTCCCCTTGAATAAAATCCCATTCTAGAACAGATATATAAGAATATACAAGTATAAAAAAATATAGATACCTCCATGCGTATTGAGTCATTAAACTGATTGCGACAAATACCATGTAATACAGGGACTTATGGTCGATCACACGATTATTTATGAAAGCTTAATCAATTTATTCTGATGACCACTAATGCTTGCTCATTGGCGACCGCGTTTATTATTTATTCTTTAATAAGACTATTGTGACCACTGGAGTAGATTTTAATAGTATTTTGCTGTAAATGATTTCTTACGTTTACGCGAATGTTACTCATTGAAATAAAACTAATTTAAACGGATTTTTTCGACGACGGTTCGAACCTCCTCACCTCAGTCCACCCCGAGGCCACGAAGGCTGAAAAGCTTTAGAAAAGTCGGGACCAGAATTAAAATCAAAAACCGCGATAAAATCCGTTTAGGCTAGTTTTATTTCAATTTTGTTGTAACTTCGCATTCTAAAGCCCTACGTTTTTATTGTTTTTTTAATCACTTATATTATGACCTAAATACACCGAATAGTCACACACATCGTCCTGATTGTCGAATCAGAGTACCAAGATACGAATCTTGTGTCATGGGTATCAGGAACTACGAAAGACTCTTCGTCACACAATACCCAGACGTAAACATATCGTCGATGAAGTACCAATACCTCCTAACTGACAATTTAGTCCAAAATTACTTTTTTATTTCAATAGACGTAAACATAAACCACATACCTTAGTAACTAATAAAAAGGTAATGTATTGGAAACTATATACTATCAATAGTTGATCAAAATAAATAAAACCTTATTTTAAACAGTTTTTGTAAAATAAAACCTTATTTTAAACAGTCTGGTGTAAAATTAGATTCTCAACACTTAGGAGGTATTGGTACTTCATCGACGATATACAAGAAGAACGAATCCCAGGTATAGAGGTTTGCTTCGTCTCACTAACAGGGGTAATTCAGTGCCAAAGTGTTGGGACCTCAGCATGAGTACCAGTTATGGAGGTTTCTCACTTATCCAGGTCCCACTTAACCAAGCTTCACTGTATTTATGAATGACACAAACAATTTTATCGGTGCGGGGATCGAACCGCGACCTCCTGTTTCACAGCCAGGTACTATAGCCCTTCACGCCACGAAGTCTGATCTATAGATTTTATAAAATTATTCAATGAATATAAAAAGCCGATCTCTACTATACATTAAAAACTAAAAAGCTATCTAGTCTCAATTTAATAAAAATATAGCAAATAGCCAATAGCGTAATCAAACTGCCCAAAGAATGCAAAGTTAAAATATCACAAAGCGCCGCCAATTTCCGTAACAAAGGTTCCTCATCAAATATACCATAAGCACGGTCATATGTTACAATTTTTTCCGCCTGTACCCGAACCCGACGAACAATTGCTCGGCAAAAAAATGACAGTTATTCGGCCGTTTTCGCCGCACGGGATTGCTTTATCGCAAAAACTTATGAATTTTTCGACATTTCCACTGCCGGTGGCACATACTGCCACCAAACGAATGTCCATCGAAGACAGTTTTGGTTGTTTGTGTCGGGTTTTTATCAGTTGGTGGATATTTATTGTGGAAGACCCTCGCGTACTGTCCTGTCACCCCTGGCGTGGGGATGGCGTGGCTCGGTGTAATGACTCGTAAAATAAGATTCGTGAACATTGATTAAATGTATCATTGGTATGAGTCAGTGAAATTTTTGGAGATTAAGTAATTGGTGTTGACACAACCCGAGAATGGAGTATTTTCATGACGAGTCAGAAGTATTTTTAATACGTGTCGATATTTGATTACTGTATGAAATGTAAGAAGCTATCATTCATGGAGTCTAATGATTGTGAAGTATTGTCAGTTCTGAAAACAAATGAAACAACTTTCAAATAACATGAACCATTATTATAAGACGATTAAAACAGCCACGCTTACAGCAGGTTCACACTCTTTGACTTTAGTTGATCAACTGGATTAAAGTCTGTAAGTATGGATTTTGTTGATAAATTCTGGTGTAAGTTTTTTAATATTCTGAATGATGAAACGAATAGGAGTCACAGAAGCAACACCACATAGAACTTAGAATTAAAAAGTACTGCATGGCAGTAGACTACGCTCGTCATCCCAAGACATAACATGTTAAGTCCCATAACGCATAATTTCACTCGCTTCAATGTCCTTCAAACCGAAACACAGCAGTACTTACACAACGCTGCTTGATAGCAGAAATAGAGAAAGCTGTAATACCAACCCACCGGCCTCTCGAATATCGCATTGCTCTAGTAATGCCGCCATGATGCGATTTCCTCTCGTTTAATTATGTTTATCATTATATAACTTAATAGAACATAAAGGGTTTTTTGAACTACAGGGTTCTTATGGTAGGCAGCGTCTTCACTGAGCCTTAACCACATTCTCGTCTCTACCTGATCAATAACAATTATACAAATTTGAAATGTTATAATTTATTTTTCGCATACTTTCTTTGGATCCTGTAGTAACAGAAAATAATCTTGAATCTGACTCTGCGTCGTCTAAGGAAAGGAGTTTTTAAGTAGCATAATGGATAGTGAACGCCACACATAGAACCTTGTAGTAATGACTACTAATTTGATCCAATTTACCAGGACACCAAAAACTTAAAAATGACTCCCATAAAGGTTTTGTTACGTGTACAAAATCGTCCGTTTACTTCTTACAAGATACAAATGTGACTACATATTAACCACAGTGCAGTCCAAACATAATGTCGACCGTTAAGCCATTGGATCCCTCGATGGTCGTCAGAACTATATCGGCCTGAAGTTAAAATATACAATGAAAAAATCACTATGAAGGTTTTTTCTCCATTTGTGAATATTCACAACAAATGCTCTGTCAGTACACCTAAATAACCAGACAAGCAAATTGCTCACCTGATATCACCACACCTGTCCATAAACAGTAAGCAGAACTTTGTATTCTCGTCACCTCAATACATAAAACATTAATTCTCATAATGCTCTTCGAGAGCACCTCTTCCATTCTATGTGCAAATAAATAAAATAAAATAAATAAATAACACCCAACAGTCACACACATAGCCCTGACCCCACAGTAAGATACGAGTCTTGTGTCGTGGGTATCAGGAACTACGAGAGACTTTCGGTCTCATAACCCAGACCCCGAAACAAATATTTGTGGATCAGACAAATATTTGCTCGGTGCGCGAATCGAACCCACGGCCTCATGCTTCACAGTGGGCTACTCGCCCACTGCGCCACGGAGGCTGTCGGATGATATAAAAATACTTGGTAGACAGTTGGGTTACAGACTCACCTAATCCATGTACATCTGTTTATGGTAAATTGTAAGTATTTAGTCGGATCACGTGCGCAGTAACCCCGGGTCGTGACGCGATCCCATCACGATGCCAGTGATCATATCTGTAGGTACTAGGTGCTCTGTCGACTACACGCCGCAGAATCTTGCGTAAGACGCTGCAATCGCTTCATTTATTGTTTATGTTTAAGCTTTGTTTAGTTTTGTCTATCGGCAGCATATTTCTGTCCTGAATTAAACTCAGGTGTATATCAAGACACTAATCCGATATAATACAATTGAAATGTTGAAAAACATGGAAACTGTTGAATTGTAAAAATATGTGAGAGATTTTGTAATTTTTGTCTAAATAAAAATCATGGTCAAAGGTCAGTTAAACTTAGGACCCGTCGACATTAGCATACAAAATAGATCTAAACGTGTAACAGCAACGCCTCTCAGTAAATTTCAGCTAGATAGATAGAAACGCTACCGTCGGATAGTCACCTATTCTTCCACCTGCCTTTCCCCACTCGCAGTGGGCTCGGCGCAACATGTTCTCTTTAATCACATAGCTACAGAAAGATTTGGCTTGAAGTTTTTACGACCGGCCGCCTGACCTCAAACTCTCTAGGGAGAATAGTCACCTATTGATGTACATAATATGTAGTAGTAAGGGCCGGCGCTCATTGACGGCATGGCACGGCATGGCACGGCAGGTCATGCTGCGGCATCCCGCGGCGTCCCGTGGCATGCCGTGGCATCCTGCTGAATGCCCAGCCACTCTCTCTCTCTCGCGCACCGCGGCAATCCGTGGAATGAAACGGCATGCCACGGGACGCCGCGGGATGCCGCGGCGCGTCGCGTCATGCCACAGCATCCCGCGGCACGTCGCGGCACTGTGGTATTGAAATAAAGTAACGTGAATTCTAAACTCGTGGCAATAAGATTCAAAATAACTTGATTAGTAATAAAATCCTTTGCCATGCCATGCCGTGCCATGCCGTCTATGAGCGCCGGCCATAACACGCTAGTAGACGCAGCGTTAGAGACGCCCATAAAGCGAACATCGGAAGGCTGCCTTCACATTTGAATGTAGTTCTAAATCCTGGCACCATGGGTGGCATCCTGTTAAATATTTAATTCAGAATATCAAATCTGACTGTTCAATTGTTTGGAACAAAAACGTCGCTTCGAGACGCATACGAAGACGTTTTACTGAGAATCTAATCGGCAGGCAATTTAGATAGACATCCTGTGCAATTCTATGCAATACTTAAATGCATAATGGATTTCACATTGTATTTTTTGGGAACGTTTATTTTTCTATTGTCTGTGAATGTCTATTTCGACGATAAAAAGTAACATATCCAGTTCATGTAGTGCCAAGTTTCATACAAATCCGTTCGGCCGTTAAGATGTGATTTAACAAATTAGTTAATAATTATTAACAGCGAATTAACAAATATCCTAATGCTTAAACACAAACATACAAACATTTACATTTAGTAAATTAGGAACTAGGATAAATGGCCTTTAGCTCAGTGAGTGATACGCCAGATATAATGTAATTATGTAGTTTAGTATAAAAAAAAATTAAAAATTGTATTTTTACAAAAGATTTTTTTGGCCCAGCCTACTACCTATACTAGGATGCATAGTACTCAAATTACATTTGATCTAGAAAATTAACAATTGCATTAAGTTTACCACTCGGGTGGGCCGAACTATTTCTGTCACTTAGCGAGAACCGTCAGCCGGAGATTATCCACCACGATACCACAAATTAATGACGACTGCGTCCCCGATGCGTTTCAGCGTAGATTCATCTTATCAGGAACTACCAAGCTAATATTGGATTGGGGACTGAATAGATATATTTATGACTAGCTTTTGCTCGCGGCTCCGCCCGCGTGAACGTTTAAAATTGACAAAGTTTGACACAAACTTTCATCCCCTATTTTATCCCCTTGGGGGTAGAATTTATCAAGATCCTTTCTTAGCGGATGCCTACGTTATAACATCTACCTGCATGCCAAATTTCAGCCCGATCCCTCCAGTGGTTTGGGCTGTGCGTTGATAGATCACTATGTCAGTCAGTCACCTTTGAGTTTTATATATTTAGATACACAAATACAATATTGGCCAGGATTACTATGTGGTATGTCTCTCGTATTCTAGAGACCGTAGGGGAAGGTACCACCGCTTTAACTAAATCTGACGCCTAGCACTGTTGTTTTCCGATTTGAAGGACATTGAAGCCAGTGAAATTACTGGGTATTATAAGAAATAACATATTGGGATGACAAGATAAGATATAAGACAGTCCAGTGTTATATGTCATAATTCGAAGTTCTAATTGTTGTTACTTATATTTATAGGCAGACTCGTCGTCTCGTCTTAAATACTAATTAAACAAATTGTATATTTGACCCTATACAGCAGAGGCCAATAAAGAAACGAGTCAACTGATGGTAACTAATATCGACTGCCCATTATACTAGAAGAATCATACGTTGCCCAAATTAAAGAAAAAGAAGGGAGATTGGAAAGGGGAGGGTGATTTATGCCTCCGGAAATCTCAGTTACAATACAAAATTCAACAGGAAGCTGCCGACTTTCCTTGAGATAGTGGTACCGCCCCGGTCGAGGCCCATTTATGCTGTAAACAAAACTGTCTACAGCGTAGGTCCAGCACTTACGAAAGCAGATAAAATATAGAAAACAATTAACGTTCTAATTCATAACGAATAACACAATCCAACTATCATTTGTAACAATAAAACAATCAAATAGAATCGATAACGTTAATTGTTTCATCATGATTTAAAATCTCAATCCATTTGCCCATAAAACCGGCGAGCGTCCGCCGGCGACGGAAAAAAACGAAAGTAATTTTTACTCCAATCAATCACCCGAAAAAACCGCTCTTGCTCCACCGATAATTCCCTAGAATTCCAAGTGAGATTTAGTAGCCGGTCGCGTGCTAAAACGGCGACGATATAATGAGAACCGGCCGCTCATTGTCCGATCCTAAAAAGAACAGATAAATAACCAAATGAGAATGGAAAAACGGCAAAAATGGTAAAATAAAGGCTTCAATTGGACAAAGGCGCCGAAGAGGGATAATTCGTCGGGGATATGCACCAATTGTCACTGTTTTGCTCGTTTTCTCTCCGCTGGTGACAGCCCATGGGAAGACGCGACGCGGCACGCCGTGGCACTGCGATAAAATTGTCACACTCTGTTCTGCACACTTCTGAAACGGCGTATGTGTCTGTTATTAAACTGACAAACACTTGAGGTGTAGAAATGTACCTTGTTACTTTAAGTAACGTACAGAAGTTACCGTTCTTTCGGTGTCTCAGTATCCATTCTTTCATTGTTTCTTAATTTCACTTTTTCTTGGTTTGGATTTTTTGATAGTTACGTGAAGACTTAAGAGGGTCCGAATAGGTATGGACATTGATAACATATATTCAAGTTGATGAATCTATTTGGACCGTGACATCAGATTTATTGTAGATTTTTAACTAATAAGGGAACCTTTGAATCTACTTATGTACATACCACATTTCACCATCTAACGCTTTATCTTATTTAAGGGCACGTTTTAAAAAGTTGATTCATTAAATCATGGGGCCCAAAACAGATTGCTTCATGTTAGACAAGAGCCACCCTCCCAAATCGTTACACAGGATCCAACAATCGGCCGTGACCAATTGTACGCCACGAGATACGTCAAATAAAAACCACGTTTAATATTCGACACCAGTCGCAACAACAATAAATGTCCAAATATTTGTCGCAAACGCATTCTGTGAATTCAAATAAAACCGTGACTAAACGCCCTACAGAAATCCCATGAGATTTTGGTCAAGATCCATCTTCGGCGGTAAAAATCAACTTTACGACAATAACATAGAACTCAATTTCCTTCAACTCGCGCAGTAATACTGTTTAGTATAACATTAAGATTTTGCTCTTTGACTCTCGACTCTATGTCAACAATTATAAAATTGACATTTATAAAACGAGAATCCTGTGTAAATATTAGATGCGCGATACTGTTCAGTCTAACGTGATCCTTATTGCAGTGTAATAGGGTATATTATAGACTGTTATAAATTTAGAAGTGGACAAATCTTAGGATTCGCAACGGCTAATATTTCGCGGTTATATTGGCCAGTAGATATATGCCGGATAAAATTTATTCGGTCTGGTAAGCGGGTGCGGCGTCACGGAGCTTTCCATATCAAAATTAAATATCAGTAATATGGGCGCATAGAAGAATCTGTGTGAAATTGTTTTATTTGCTATTGGTTAGTGGAATTTTCTTGTGTAAAATAAAGCTGCTTACTTTCAAAATATAATTTATTACCGTTAGTGCTTCTTTCTGTGTTTCGGATGCTAAGCCAACATCATCGGGCTTTGGTTACTAACAGGCAAGGCAATAATAAAGCACTAACTCGAATTAGCAGTACCACACCGACTCTATTAAAAGAATCGAGCAAGATCGCGCCTTCCCCCATATAGTAAGCATAAGTGTAAGCAGTGTGTAAACGCTGCTGTGTTTCGGTTTGAAGGATATTGAAGTTATATTATTGATATGATGATGACCAGTGATATTATTAGGCATTATGAGACCTAACATCATATGTCTGGGACTAACGAACAATCCAATGCCATGCAATGCTTTGTAAATGAACTGAAATCTGTGTGATGTTGTTTCTGTTTATGAAATCTGAAACACTTAAGACGGACATACGAACCACCGCTACAACGCCTGGCGTGACCACTCCATTCGCCATACTGTGGGACCGCCTGGCCGAGATAGCGGGGTTGTTTATAACTATGATCAGTCCAATTTCATAGTCAGCCTTGCACTCGCGAACACGACGATGTCATGGGGGGCGAAACTACAAGTACGACTACTTTCGAGCACAAATTTAATCCAAAACTTCACAAAGGCTGGCTGCAATTTAGTTGATTCGGCTCATTAGAAGATTGGACATTCAGTATTCATGAGAAATAATACACGGAACACAATAAAGCGGCTCGTGAGTGAGCGGTAATGAATGTCTGATAGGCCACAAGGCGCGGCCGCAGTCACAGCGGACGCGGCCGACAATACGACAATGCGACAATTTTCACGCGTCACCGACGCGCCGAGCCGCGCCACCACCGACTCTCAACGCTCAGCCGAACACCAACACTTCGCCATTGTGTTATGTGACATAATGCGGCTGATACATGGTATAAACATTCGTAATAAAGCTAGGTAACATATGCAGCTTATATAACTAAACATGTATCAGATCTTTTAGTAGTGTTGTGGGTCCATAGAGGTATACGATATAATATGACGTGCAATGTTTCACATCATCTTGCGCTACCAATCATCTTAGCAAACGTATTGAAAGTCATGCGCCTAAACTACTTCCTTTTGTATTACATGCCGGAGGGTGAGCTCATGGCATCCTTGTTGAGAATAACCTTCTTGGTCTCGCGGCAGCTTAGACATACTCTAAATCTGAAACTTTGTATGAGATTATGGAACCAGTCTTCTCCGGCAGTAATTGTAGTTGGATCGCCATTACAAATACGCTGCAGCTAAGATTTACGCATAATATTATGATGCTTGAAAATCAAAATTGTAATTCTTGTAATGTATTGAAATAAAACTAATTTAAACGGATTTTAGTTTTTTATTCTATTAATATCTAAGACTCTATCTTTTGAAATAATTGTAAATAGCAACTGGCTGAAATTGTCACACAACATTTGCGGAAGACTCGCGACTCCGACTCACACTTGGCCGGTTTTTTTGTCTCTACGAAGACACAATGCATTAGTTTAAACATTAGCCATAGATCCGTGACGACCTTAAAATAGGTGGATGTGGGACACAGGAAGCGAGCGCGAATAATATTTATTTATTAGCGTTTGATTTATGCATCGGCTATCAATGGGTCTAAGGGCGCGGTCACATTACCGCGATGCGCTCCGTCGGCCATGCTGTAACACAAAAACTGGAAGTGGCTTATTGAACAATGACATTAGTTTATTTGGGCAATATTATGTCTGCCTACAAATAACTTAAAAATTATTGTAAGTTATAAAATCTTCGAGCAGAGTAACAATTAATTTGGTTTAAAATAAAATATTGATACTTTATTCTCAATTTATTTGTATGGTTCTGACACTTATACTCGAAATTGTAGTCGGCGTAACAAAATGTCTATTACATTTTATGTAATTATTAAAACATTCAACAGTTACACATAATCCTGTCACTCACTAAGATATAACGATGGCGCATTTTTGATCGTCAACATCAGGAACTACGAGAGACTTTCTCTCTCACAATGCACGGACCTGGAACAAATATTTCTGGACCACTCAAGCATCAAGGTATCGAATACGTGGCAATCATTTCACAGCGGGCTGCTAGGTTACTGCGCTACGAAGGATGTTCTATATCAGCAACGTTAATATAATTTATTTTTATCGGTCAAACAATCGGACTTAACACTTCACTGCTCTAAACTCTATGCTACCAGTAGATAAGGAAAACAAGCAATACAAAACAAAATGCAAAAGGTATAAATAAGTATGGTCACATCCAGAGAGCATGGAGGTCGGTGTGCAGGCCAGCGTCAGTTTTCACGCGCCGCTGCAGCTATTAATATTCAAATTGGCGCGATCTGTCGCCGCTCCACACTGCACCGTGGACGCGACTCTATATTTATTTGTGAACACAATACAATGGAAATGGATTCACATGGAAACACACCTAATTGAACTTTTTTGGTCGAATTATTTTGAGACTCTTTTTGATATTTTTTTATTCGTGGTTGTACAGCTTTTCTATCGAAACGTAGACTTTAGAAATGCGTAATCCTTATTTTGGTATAATTTAGTTGGCCGATTAACTATTAAGACATTCCAGTCCATTCAGGTACTGACTAACTGACTGTATAATTTTCTCAATAATTTTTATTTTTTTTTTCATTTATAAACTCTTTAAATACATACTTTAAATACTTTACATCTTAATATGTATGAGAGAAAAACTTAAAAATTAAAAGATGTACAAATGGCGGCCTTATCGCTAACAACGATTTTTTTCCAGACAACCTGTGGATGAACTGGACTGAATAGAAGAAAGAGCGGATGACAGTCAACAACAGAAGATAGATAACAGTGATAAATCTTTACTTAATTACTGCCAGTGCTATCAAGTATAATAATACTCTGTAGTATTATATAGATTGTACATAAATATAAAAAATTAAATATATATTTACTGAAACGTTCTTTTTTTAAGATAGGTCAGCACTCAGCAGACGAGCACGAATCACCTGATGGTAAGTATGTCCATAAACGCCTTCATCAGAACAATCTTGGACATGTTACTGACTTCAAAGGAAAGGAATAATCGAGAGATTGGGAAGAGTAATTTGGATCTCCGGATATCTCACTCACCGTCGAAACGCAACAGCAAGTTGCTTCGTCTTATCAGTTTTCTGTGTAAGTGACAAGAACCCGGTCGATCCGGCTCATTCATACTGTCTACTGTACCCAGCATTTTGTATCCCCTGGATTTGGGTCTCCGGATATCTCACTCACCGCACGAAACGCAGCAGCAAACCATATTACGTCGTTTCTCTTTGAGACAGTGGTAACGACCAGGTCGAGCCGGCTTATTCATGATGTCCACTGTCTATAGCGTGGCTCTACCACTTGTAAACATAAGTTTCGTGTCACAATCATTAGACCAGTGGCCAAGTTTATTTATTTACGTAATCTTTACACCAAGGCCCCGTACCGTCTGCATCCGACGACCGAGCCCTTTGTGCGTTTGATTAAGGATTATTACGTATTTGAATATGCAGTGGCGAATATTGAGTGAGACTATCTACGAAGAAATGGCACTCAGACAAGGATTTGAATATCAAACAAAGCATAAACATATTGTAACGCATATAAAATGTTTATTAAATTAAATTGTACAGCATTAATAGGCCAGTTGTTTTTATTTGCCAGAATGAGTCATGAGTTAAATCAAAAAGTTAAATAAAAAGTAATAATAGAGAGTGTTAAATCTCATATTGCCCATATAATTTCACTGGCTTCAATGCTCTTCAAATCGGAACACAACAGCGTTTACACATTGATGCTTGGTGGCAGAAACAAACAAAGCGGAGGTACCTACCCAAATGGCCTCTCACAAAGAAACAACCTAGCACATATAAATGAATTACCACTGTCTCACAGAAAACCCATATGAAGTGGCACTAGCTATTGTTTCGTACGGCGAATGAGATTTCCGGAGGCCCCAATCTCCCTTTCCTTCCTAATCTCCATTTCTTTCCTTCAAATAACGCATCCGTGATTCTTTCGATATTACGAATGTTTATCGGCGGTGAAGATCACTTACCATGAGGTGATCCACTTGCTCGTTTGCCAACCTCTGCTATAAAAAACACTAACCTAACGCAGCCCTAGGAAGTCCGCCTTAACCATCAGGTGACTCTCATCATTTGCCCTCTATAAAAAAAATCTAAAATAACCGATATAAAATGAGATTAATTTTAATTTATTTATTTTATTTCATTATATCGTGTTAATAATATACAGCGTTACCAGTACTTGAGACTGGTTCGTATGTTGGTAACACGCTACGGTTTTTGTAGATCGCCATTTAACGCTAACAGACAGAAGAGAACCTTTTACAACCTCTAATTGTAGTGTATTTATTGCTGTTGCTAGTTAGAACAGAGAGCTCTGTGGAGTCGAAGTTTTTTTACATCAACGCAATTTAGGGTATTAGTTACATCTAGGACTACTGGCAGCGTTTTAAAACTTAGAAACCATTCGTGGATTCAAATTTGGATATATTTTTTTTTATTTGTAAAATATCAGATGGGTTACTTGGGTCTGGAATTGTGCCCAATATGACGAGAGGCTATCGCACATCATGCGACGAAAATAACCAAAAAATGTACTAGAAAATAGTAAGAGTTCGTTTGTCATATCAAAATAACAATAATCGTATTAAATAAAATTAAATATATATAATCATACTAAACATAACATTTATTAATTGCCACAAAATCCTGATACAAAAAAAAAAAAATAATAGAAAAATATTATTATAAAATTAACTCTACAGTTTGGCAGTGAGACGGCGGATCGCCTCATGTAATTTACCTAATCCACCGCCAAATTGTAATGAGAAGGCGGACTCTGGCACTAAACTGGCATAACTCTAGGCAGCTCACAACTCTACAGATCCGAGGACAGATCACCATATGTCGAACGGTTTCCGCAAAAAGTTAAGTGTTCTGCAGACTAATACGAACATTGGGTCTAGTGAAATTGGCATAAAACTTAAGACTATCTTAAAATAAGTGAATCCACTTGCATTGCAGTATGACTCATGACTCCAATTCTGTCAAAAACATAGACGAAGTATGTGAAGGACTATCATAGTAAGAAGAATAAGAGAACATAATACTGAGAACCAGCCAAATCTGACTTATGTGCTATTTGTTACTCTTTTCAGCTACTAAGCTATTATTTTACAAATGTAGATGGCATTTATAACCTTCAATATATCATGATACTGTGATAGACATAATAAAACATAAAAACAAACTATTAAAGAATCTCGACATATCTGTTCGCGTAAACATCAGTAAAAATCTAGATAATTTCAAATAAAACCATGTGAAAACCGCATCAAAGGAACAATTTGCCATGTCGGCGCAATAAATAATTGAATTTACACAGAAATTGCGTTTAACACGTCATTACAAGCGTAACAAAAACGTGTCTTGATTACAAACACTGTACGATGTAAACACTGATTAATTTCTATTAAATTCAATGAGAAATTATGTTACAGTGTAATCTCACTAATGATACTATCTGTTAGCACGAATGTGAGCTAATTTCCTTCATGTTTAATAAGAAAAATAATAATCAGCCCACCAACTGGTAATTGGTGTGATTCTGATCCGGCTTTTAATTGTTGTTTCATTGTTTCAAACATTAGCAGTGTTGAGCGTCAATATTGTATTGCTGTATTAAGTAAAGTTCTAAATGAAAGTACCATAATCTATTCACACATAAACTAATTCTCCTCAACACTCTTCCCCAAAGTGGTAGGCAGTGCGTGAAAGGTTACAAGCCTATATAGATCACAAATTCCAAATAATGGGCAACACACTTTTTCAAATCGAAAACTCAAACATAACGTGTGATGTCCCGGGATTTGAACCCAGCGTCCTACAAGATTTTCAACCGCTATACGCCGCCATAAGACTGATGAGGCGATCTATTTATAGTTCATTTAGTGATTCATCAGTTCGTTCAATAACAAAGTAAAGACATTAGGTACTAATTATCACAAGGAATGACGTAGGAAAGAGGAATTTATTCGGTTTTAGTTGTTGATATGAAAAAATAGAATAGATCTGGGATATTAAACTGGCCATTGAAAAACGCTGATAGAGGTTTACGGATCTTTATAGCCTAAGAAAAACACCAGCGTCACGGATTTTAATAGAAATTATATTGCCACAATGTCATAATTTACCTGTATACTTACAATTCAAACGGAAATTAACTATTTTCGAGAAAAACACTGGAATAAATGCCTCTAATTAATATATAAATCACCGACAACCATCAAAGGGTTCTCCACATTTCAAGTCACAACAAAGGAATCATTACCCAACTAATTAATAGTTAGGAGTCAAATAATATGTGCCGGTGTATTGTTAAGTTCCTGTCAATAGAACAGGACAGCAGGATGTGACAATTTAGTTGCAAGGAACATGCCGATGACCGGCAAATTGTCAGTTACAACGCGTTTCGTCACAGGGTGTGCTGTGTAATAATCTCACGGTGACCGATTCCCTGCATTGTGATTGTTAATTCATCTTTATTGCTTTGACACGTAAAGTAGTAGGTCGTTGTAATTTGTGGATGTTTATTTCGAACATTCAATACCTAGAACATACATACATAGATAGATGATAGATATATGCATTTAACCTAGCCGTTGAAATATCTTCCATTACAAAAAGACCTGTATAATTTCTAAATAGATAAATAGATCTTGTTCAAACACAGCTAAGAACTGTCTCGATTAAACCAGCTTCCAAAACAGAAAAATGAATGCAAATTTGGCAATTCGTTTAGGCTCTACGATGCCACAGAGACACACACCCTCATAGAGATAAAGCGGTCAAACAACAACCCTCTTTTTATCGAAAGTTAATAAAATTACATGTCCCGACTGACTAAGTAACTTAGTCATTAACACCCAGACCAATCCGCTGGGTCTAGATGGCAGCAATTTTTATAATTTATTCCTGACATAGATAGTCATTAACAAAGTTTTTTGATATTACTTTCCTAAAGGGGTGAAAAACGAGTGGGAAAGCTTGTACGGGGAAACTACTTTGTTTGTATCCCAGAAATACTTTCGACTTGGCAAAGCTGCGAGCGAAAGCTAGTAATGAATATCTTTGAATGTTGGACCAACATTAATTGAGATAGTTGACGCCTGTAAATGCTACCTTTGAATAAATGCTACTCCTTCTTCTTCCATCTGCCCTTATCGCAGTGACATCTGCACAACGTGTTTTTAACACAGGTTACAGAAGAAATTGGCTTTTAGTTTATACTAACGGCCGCTTGACTGATTGAGTAATACTAAATGAAACTACTTTTTTACAAGCCCTGTATTATATACGTCCCACTGCTAGGCTGGGGCCTCCTCTACTGTATGAGAGGGATAAGGCCTTAGTCCACCACGCTGGCCTAATGCGGGTTGGCAAACTTCACATACCTTCGAAAAATCTTATCGAGTTCTCAGGTATGCAGGTTTCCTCACGATGTTTCTTTCACCGTTAAAACAAGCGATAATTAACAATTAATATACACGTAACTTATAAAAATCAGTGGTGTATGCTCTTGGGGCTGGTTTCGAATCTGCGACTTTCGTCTCAACAGTCCATATCAATCCCCGCTGAGCTATCGCTGCGATAAAATAAAACTACATACTACCAAATAAAATATGACACGTTGAAATACAAAAGCCGCACTGTGACATATACACTGGGGGGAAAATGTCTATAAGGAACTTCTAAAAATAGCTATCTTCAATGGTAATTAGTAGTCAAACCTTACTCGAATATTTTGAAAATGGGCCTTATGGTCGATACTCCTATGTCTATTTTTTTTCCGCTATAGATAACTCATTTTACAGCTATTTTGGGAAGTATCGATTACATATAATATGCCACCACGTCTAATAGAAATGGAGAGCATGATAATTTTGTCCTGTAAGGTTAAAATAAACCCTGATAACAGCCTCCAGTTTGACATCAGCCAATACGATTCGAAGTAGAGCATACATTTCACAACAAGTCACATTTGGGTAGAAAGATCGCATGCCACGTTACCGCACGATCACTGATCCTCACAATGATTATAAACAAATAAGGACTTAGGCTGATGCCCCAATAAGATTCCAAATCATTTACGTGAAATACTTTAAAAGATAAGGTTATTATTCTCAATATATTATTACTACATACCGGATCAAACTATGTACTTTTATTTAGATTAGAAAAATAGACTTCTGTTGGCAACATTTACCATCGATTGCTAATCAATTTGTGCAATGCGTTCCAATTACTCGCTGTTTTAGAACTACGAGTATTTAGTATTCTGTGTTGTTTGTTCTTTATTGCCACTTTCCCGTGTTTTGTAACACATCACTCTCACGATAGTGTTAGTAAACCTATATGTAAGCTAAGTATAAAAAAGAAACGGTAACAAAGAACAAAATGTAAAAACAAGTAAACAGCAATAGTGTAAATGTAACAGGGCATCAGGTGCGAACATTAAACATTATTACAGAGATACTATTGTAGTAATCACTAGCACCTAGTAAAGTAGGGTTTACATGACTATGCAACTTTAAGATCGGAAAAAATGTTTGTGTGATTCACAAATATTTGTTTCGGGGTCTGGGTGTTGTGAAACCGAAAGTCTCTCGTAGTTCCTGATATCCACGACACAAGACTCGTATCTTACTGTGGGGTCAGGACTTTGTGTGTGACTGTTGGGTGTATTTATTTATTTAAATATTATATTCAAAACATAATCTTAGTAAAAGAAGCGTATGACACAAAAAAATACAGAAGCCACAAATGTTTACATAGTGTAGGTTGTGATTTCTTATAGTTACACGAATATTACAGATTGAAATAAAACTAATTTTAACTGATTTTGTCATAGTTTTTTTATTTTTATTTTGGTCCCAACGCAACGTTTCGAAAGCTTTCAACCTTCGTGGTCACGGGGTGGACTGAGATGTAGGTAGTCCTGAGAAGTTAATGTTAAGCATCAGGGCCCCTATTCTATAAAACGATACGACCTAATGTAGCATATTCATCACAAAAATAATATTCGTCATATAAAGAACTGTGACTAAAATAAAACTGTCAGTAAAAACAAACAACAACAAACATGTTTAAAAAGAGGAATTTGTTTTATTGTTGCAACGTTTTATGTTGGAACTTTAATGTATTTTTTCATATTAATTTTTATTACGTAATTTTTTAGCAACACTTATAAAAAATTAATATTAAAAAAATACACCATATAAACCATGCCTACATAACACTTGTGACAGTGACCAGGTGTTTTATCGCCATTAATATCAATTGAGCATTGACCGTCTGGCACCATCACGACCATTCTAACACGACCTCCTTGCTGCTCACACCTATACTTCGAACACCAAGCGTAGAGGTCAAAGTAGACTGGTCGCGAAATATTTTATGACTTCGTTTCCGTCTTTGGAAGAGTAATGCGATTTTGAGACTAATACACTTCCTTTTGGATTTCGATTATTTGTATCAGAAAGCGATACATTTCTGAATGTCGCATTAACATTAACAGAACGAGCATATGGTGTTCGGTTGGTCCTTGTTGCCATCGATGTGTTATTTGATGTAGTAATTTTAATCTCTACTTTGATCCAATAGTTTTGTGGCATCGCAACTTCGCTGGGAAGCTGATGACTTGAGTTCAATTACAATAAAAATCAGCGTGAGTTTTTTATTCGAAAAACCTAACCAGTCTACGCCCTCTTGAATTTAGGCATGTGTTTTACGATAGCTATTCTAGTAGGTAGATATTCTATCTATTAAAGGATGAGTTACGTTATGAATTATTAGAAAACAAAAAATATAATTGTGACGTCATTACTTATACATATGACATCTTCCGTGGCGCAGTTGCCGAGTAGCTGGGTGTAAAACGAGAGGCCGCGGGTTCGATTTCTGCACCGAAACAAATGTTTGTGTGATCCACACATATTTGTTTCGAGTCTGGGTGTTGTGGGACCGCAAGTCCTACGTATTCCCTCAAAATCAAAATCAAAATCTTTATTAATCATGTAGGCTAAGAAAGCGCTTATGACAGGTTTACAGGTAATTTGTCATTAAAAAGACTAACTTAGAATTAAGGGAACTTAGGACTAACCGCCGCGCTAAAGGCTGGCAGGAAAAGGCACACCAACAAGCATGGGAAAAGGGAGGGCATCCTTAAGTGAAGGGATTCACGGACTAGGATATGGAAATCGGGATAGGGCAAGACGGAGTAGGGTAAGTTTACAAAAAAATTGTAAGGGTTTAAAAGGTAAGGAGATGTGTCGTGGACCTTACTGGCAGGAATATCCCTAGCCTAGCTAACCTACCAACCTTTCTCTAGCTGCCTACTGATGACGACCCGAAGAAGAAAGGCAGAAAGAAACTCCGGGCTTATTTTTTTCGCCATCAATTATATATTGCATACTTTTCCTTTTTTCTTTTAAATATGTATTTTTTTTAGCATCATTTACAATAAAAATCGTCATATGGACTTGTCCATTTACCAATAAATAGCCCTGATACCCACGACACAGGTTAACCTAGTGTGGAGTCAGGACTATGTTATTTATTTATTTATACTATAGGTACTTAATTTTCAATGCAAGATGCTGCAAATTAATTTAATATTCTCCAAATTTCACATGACATCATCACTCCGAAGTCATCATTGTATCATGTACTATCTTCCACAAAAAAAATGGACACGAGTCAAGACAAACGGACCCTCACATCCCAATTAAAAAGACCAAGCACGCATGGTCAGGCCCATGCGCGAAACGTTCCGTCAGAGACAGGCGGCCATCCATCGCGCTGACGATAGATACTAGGTCTACCACATGTTTGGGCTGATATCGGATAAGAACTTTAGTCTCTGGACATTCAGATAATACGCATGTACCAGCAGTTTTTTTTATTCGATAGAATGACGAGACGAGCAAGGCGCTCGCCTGATGATAAGCGCCATGCCTCCTCATAAACAGAAGCAACACCACACAGAACTTTGAATTACAAAGCACTGCATGGTATTGAACTGCGCTCGTCACCCTGAGACATAGGATGTTAAGTCTTATAATGCCCAGAAATTTCACTGGCTTCAATGTCCTTCAAACCGAAACACTACAGTGCTTACACACTGTTGCTTGGCGGCAGAAATAGACAAAGTGGTGGTACCAACCCAGACGGTCTCTCGCATACGAGTGACCCAACACCTTGTAAATATTTATGGATTCATGTTTTAATGTAGTTTATTATAGTAAACCGCCGCAAAACCAGCAAGTGGGTAAGTGATCTCCACCGGCCATTACCGCCAATAATACCAAAAATACGCTTTTTGTCTATAAAGAAAAAATCGGCTCTTCTCAGGTTTAAAAGAAGTCCGTGTTTAGACAGACGCTTTTAAGAAACCCCTCCTTGGCCGGGGTCATTACCAGCGTGGAATATCCGAGGAAATTGGGACGTGTGGCAGCATTACACATGACCGAGGCACCGGACCAAAAGTATCAATAGGGGCTGCCAATGAGGGAAACTGTTTGCACAGATGCAATTATATTAAGATTACATATTTATCTGCCACGACGGAACCATTTCTTATGGGGGCCACTGGGATTGCTTAAGAGTTGTTACAACATAATATTTTGTAGTTTTTAGAAGCAGAAGAGTGGGAGAACATACAACGAATAGTTATATTTTATATATAAAACATCCCAAAGAAACTATTTCTTTAAAATGCAATAAGTAAATGTATGAATCATTTCCCCGAAAAGTTTTTGAAACAGATAATCGTAGGTACTATTTGTCGAAAGATTAGCACCATTTTAGTATTGTGTCCAATGAAAGTAACCTTTTATGGGAATTTTTGCGTGGTCGTGTAAGGAATGGTAAGGAGGCGATAAGGTCAAACAATTCTTCAGAGCATTCACCGTGATACAAACAATGAAAAGCGTTAAGCGATGCAATGTCCCTACGCAGGTGTAGAGGCTCTTGATAACGTCTGCATCATTGACAATACGCATAGCACGTCGCTGCAATCCGTCTAAAATATTTGGCATCAACACCTCTATATGAATATTTGCTTGTTTGCCGAAAGTCGTTTGATCCCCAATATTGATTCGGGGCTCAGCGTGTAAGGTTCGCTAGATTTTATCATTGTTTTAAATATCCTCTACGATCTCGGATCGCATTCGCTACGGAATTGAAGACTGTAGACGGTAATTTGATTTACTAGCTTCTTTAGATTGTATGGTTTTTAACACGCTTTTATTAGCTTTTATCAAGTCAACAAGGATGCTGCTTACATATTAAATGTCAGTATTCTATCTACTGAGTTATATTTAGTATGTTCAATATTCAATTGTTATTTGGCAATGCCGAAATCAAGAAGCGTGGCCGTCGAATTTCATGTAAAACATTATTTGTTTATCATGTGAATGATAGATATATCCTAACAACAATCATTCTTTAAACATACGAGCATAACCTATACAACCTCCTACAGTCTATGAAAGCGCACGTTTTTTAAAAGCTCATTAAAAAGGATGTACCTGTACGTAAAGTACGCATGTAAAATTTCTTAAAAAAAGTTACATAAAATCCAATACCACCGGACACACAAACCCAGGGACAATAAATTTGGATGTTTAAAATCATATTACTTTAAAGGTAAAAGGTGATTTATGGTGATGTTCCGGCTGATCGCGATGCGCCGGCGGCCGACGGCGCCCCACACTACGCCACATGTCATGGGAATCGATTACAATACGCACAGGCTGAGGTGCAGTTGTAAATCGTCAGCAATTATCTTTATGATGGGATATTTGTAAACGTTGAACGTTTTAAAATAACGCAAATGGGTCAGGAAGTTTGTTTTGGATCATCATATACGCCTGAATGAAGATAGCTCGCTCGTATGATAATAAACGCCAACCCTTATAACAATACTACCCAGACCTACGAATTTGAAAGTATTTCATGGTACTTTTTACGGGCTATCCCGCCCATACACCCGCCACTGTAACTCCTGTGCACCAGGATCAACAGTGGCACGCATTTTTGTTGACACCGAGCAGTGAAGCTCGGCGAGTCTCTAGGAATGCCTAAATGTCTTTGTCCCGCAACGAAATTAATCAGATAGAAGGTTAGGGAGGAGTTGGAAATATTATATTTCATGGTACTGCCAGAGTCGCTCCTCATTACTCTAAGACATGAGATGTAAAGTATCATATACCCAGTAATTTAACTCAGCTTCAATGTCCTTCAAACCGAAACAACACAGCTGATTATACTACCATCAGGTGCAGTATCGAGCCATTAAAAGAAAAATCCACATTAAGCTCACGCTGTCCCTCTAGTTTTGGATTTAGACAAAAGCGTGAACGTTTCGTGACTGTGGCCCATAACTGGATGGTCGACACCCGTCACCTTAATGGGTTTCCGATTGCGAAGACGCTAGTGCTGCTGCCTACGCATTGATAGGGTGGATACAAATAAAAAAACACATAACACGTTGAGACGTAAGTACGCATTGCTGATAGAGAGCAAATAAATAAATACACCCAACAGTGACGGTCATTCCCGAACCATCCCGAACCATACGTGTTTTACGTAAGTTTCAGTAAGCAAGGTATATTCTTCAAAATATGTCCCAGAAATGCAAGCAAATATTGATTTAGTGTAATTGATAATGCCTTTTAAAGGCATTATTTGAAAAATTATTTGTTTACATTTCTGGTACAGGAGTGTCGAATATATTGTATGTGGAACGGTCTGTCCCTTAACTTTGGTCGAACCCATGACATATTTTACAGCCAACTGCACCAAGGTGATAACCAAAGCTAGAACCGAATAAGTTATTTAACATATCTGAGATTCATGTTCAGATTCTCCAAAAAAGCGACGCTATTACCCTCGAAGATATAGAAGCAGGTCTTTGGATATTTATGCATTATTTGTATCTCCTCATCCATTTCTTCTTCTGCAACCAATCTTCAAAGGTAATGGCAAAATTAAAAAAAATAACAAACATAAACCTAAAAAAAATTCAAATCACTAAATCATTGGTGAACATCGTAGAGACGGTAACACACGATTTCTCTAGCATGGACAGTAGTGATCACTTAGGTACCTACTATATGGTGACTTGTATGGTCGGCTGTCCAAGCCAACAAGAAAATCTACTTTTAAAATATAAACCATGGTGACCCTACTCTCTACATTTGAAGCGTGATTCCTTTCCTATACCATATGACCACGGTCCATTGTCTGGCACCTTTTAAACTTAATTATTTTCTATCGTAATGTCTTTATACCATTGTATCGCACAGTGGGTATTATAACAATCGATATTATTCGATTGCGTTCAAGCCCTAATCGATTGTCGCATAATTTATGTCGATACTCGTCTATTGTGTTCGTAGTGTTTGTAAACAGGATTCAATGTGTTTGAACCATTCGTGACAGACAATAAGCCCATATGGACTTTGGGCTAGTTGTTCCGGGTTTGCGTGAAATAGTATAAATCACTTATTTCGTTGGCTAATATGGAGCTTGAAATTCGCATGAATTCTGAACTGCAAATTATTTTGAAAATATCATAAAATACAGTCATACTGTATCTCCAGAGTAAGACTGATGTATGTACAACGAAAACCCCTATTTATCAACGATATTGCGCTCTCATGTGTCGTGATGTGATAAAGAACATAAGTATTTTATATCCTTCCTTTTCACCTTTATATCACCCATCAGCGAGATCGGCGCAACATGTTTTTTATATAAAACCATTTACTTAAGTAAAATAGATTAATTACATTTAAAGTAATTGTAGATATATTTATTACCTAACTATATAAATATATTGTATACATGACTTTAAATATCTACGTCTTTAGGGCAGTCATTAGACCTGCTAACATGACAAATAGAGACAAACGTACAGGGCACGTCGCACGACGGGCTTCTTTGAAAAACGACGTTGTTATAACTAGATAAAAAGTATAAAAATAGTTTGCGTGTAACAGCACGCTCACTATAATGAGATTGTGATTATTTTCCGTGTTTCCACGGCCGGAGGGAGACGGCTCATTTGATTTTTTTCCGGTAAATGTTGCCAGGTAAATTATGATTTAATTTTCTTTCAAACCGATATTTGCTAGCTTTTCAATTTCATTTGACGGAGTTGCACTTTAGTAAAAGTAAACTATATTATTTTAAGAAAAACATGTAATTAATTTGTGAATATATTTTTTCAAATTAATTATGAGTTTGTGTGAGGCTGTCTTTAATAAGAGCAATCCTCAGAGATCTCGGAAATATTTATGGTCGCTCTGAAGTATGTTACTGGATTTACAATTAGCTGATTAGCGGATGCCGGAACGCCACTCGCCTGAACGCACTACAATGGCAGGCTTCCACCATGTGTACGGTGGTCACTATGCAGTCGGGTACAAAAATATCAGGTTTGTTACTAGCAATGCGTTGAGGGGGGAAGAAAATCAAATTCGTGATTGTATATTAATCGTGTGTCAATATACATATACATTTTACAGTAGCATGATATTAAATTATTTCAAAATTTACTTTTAATTCATCATCATCATCATCATCTTTGTCAGCCCGTGTTAGTTATTTATTTAAAATATAAAAGTCTACATACACAAAAATAGAGCCTTACTTATTACTTTATATCAAAGCTGTCAATCGAGTCTGGGTGTGTTTTTCCCCAGAGGGGTTGACATCAGGCAGGCGACTGGTCGTAAAAACTACAAGCCAAGTCTTTCTGTAACATGTGTTAAAAATCACGTTACCACTCCACTTTGAATGAGATAAAGGCAGGAGGAAGAAGAAAGTTGTCCATTAATATTAACACTTTATTATTCCTTTATTTTTCAAATATACCTCTAAAATATTGAGACTATAAAACATGGCAACCCAGATTTACAAAAAAAAATTATAGTGATCACTCAAATAGGGGAAAGTTGGTGAAAAATTTCGTGGCTGAAAAATTCGTGTCAACCGTTAACGACCCATGTCTGTCTGGGAGGGCAACCTTCGTTTTTTTTTAAATGAGGCGAAAATGTATCGCCTATTAACGATAATGTCGGGAAACATCGTTTTCATGTCAAACTATTAAAAAGTTTTGTAAAATGGTTAAGGCGATTTAGTTTTACAAGGTGGTAGATTCCTCGTATGCGAGAGGCCGTCTGTGTTGGTACCACCGCTTTGTCTATTTCTGCCACCAATCAACAGTATGTAAGCACTGTTTCGTGTTTCGGTTTGAAGGATATTGAAGCCAGTGAAATTACTGGGCATTATGAGACTTAATACCTTATGTCTCGGGTTGACGAACGCAGTTCAGTGCCATGCAGTGCTTTGTAATTCAAAGTTCTGTGTGGTGTTGCTTCTGTTTATGGGCAGGCGTGGAGCTTAGCATCAGGTGAGCGCCTTGCTCGTCTCGTCATTCAATAAAATAAACAATAAAATAAATAGTGAAACCCTGGCAAGGAGTGGCATGGAATACCAAAACAGAGGTCGTTGTTTCAATACCAGTACTAAGGGGACACACTTGTGACTTTTCGAAATTGTCGTTAATTATTATTGTCCGCTTCAGCGGGAAGGAAAACGGAGGAGAAAAATGCATACTTAGGAATTTGGTGGCCTAGCCATTAAATAAAGGAATCCCGTGCCAAGCAGTGGGACATTCACAAGAGTGGGATAGGCTAATAAAAATGTATATTGTCTCCGTGTACTCCGTGTTGCAGTGGGCGAGTAGCCGGCTGTGAAGCGAGAGGCCGTGGGTTCGATTCCCGCTCCGAGACAATTTTTTGAGTGATCTATAAAATATATTTGTTTCGGGTCCATGTGGCACCGCAAGTCCCTCGTGGTTCCTGATATCCACGATACAGGTTAACCTAGTATGGGGTCAGGTCTATGTGCGTGACTGTTGGGTGTATTTATTTTATTCAATGGAAATTAATAATATGTTAAAATAATAAATCAACCGTAAGTCAACCAATGACCGTTTAACGACGGCGCAACTTACCTCGCCAACTTAAAGTTGTCATTTGTAGCTCTCTTTCTGCCTAGCGTTATCCCGGCTTATATATATTTTTTTTATCCTGGCTCGGCAAAGTGACTATGCTACACCTGATGGTACCTAAGTGTAGCGCAATCCAAGAATAGTGTCGACCAACGATAAACATTGTCCATCGTAGGCTGGCAAGATCATGCCGGCTTGCCAAAGGGCCAAGGGGGAGGGGAAGGAAAAAGGGACGGGAAAAGGGTTAGGATCAGGGGGCAAGCCCCCTGAGGAGAACCAGATATACACTGGTTGACCCTGGAATGCGACCCATACAAGGTGGGCCACTATGGCAGGTTTTAGCACCAGTGTACGGTGGTCGCTATCCGGTCGGATACAAGTATCCTCCCACCAGCAAAGCAGCAGCAGCCTTCCGACTTAAACGCTTCCACTTCGCCCGATCTTAAGCATCCTCTGTAGTGAGACTTGTACACGTAGCTTGTCACTTGTAGCTCTGTACATCATTAATAGCGTCACCACAATGACAACTGCTAAAAACTAAAAAAGACAATTAATAAAAGTGACCGTTTGCACAACTCATTGAAGTGTGAAAACAGGTTCGGATGCGTGATGGGGCGACAAATAAAGATAATTATATCGAGTGTAAAAACTTATCTATTCCGATTGGTATCGTCCGACCGACAGTAAAGAGGCAGGTGTTGAGTACTGCGGCGACTCTGGCTGGCCCACTGAACGAAGAGCTGTTCGATTCGGGTCTTTGAGCGGAATGAACGAATAACTTATTTAGGTGAGATCCGGTATTTAATAAATAATTTTGAGATAAGAAAATTAAGGTTTTTTGTATGATTTGATTCTTTTTGTGTTCGATAGGGTTTCCTCCTAGGGTAGTCCCATATACATTTAATTAATATCCGATGACGGAGCACAAGGCGAAATGGGAAACTCCTCATCGGAAAACAGCAAACACATTGCTATTTGGATTTTGAAATCGGTATTTAAAAGTAACTTAAACAATTTATCTACAGCTTGTTTTTAAGATTATTTTAATGCTTGTTGATTTTGGATTAAGTAACATCGTATACTGCTAGAATTTAAAGTTTATATTATTTAGAAATACTCAACAGGTACAATAAATACTCTACAGATACATACAGCTGAAATAGAATTAAGAAACTGTAAGAAAGAGAAAGTCGCGAACACGGGAAATATTTAGTAAGTATTCCATCAAATATTTATATAACTATTTAGTTCGTCTTCTTCGATTTTAAATATCAGCGATAAATGAAGAGTGAAAATATGTTAAACCTAAATGCCGTAGACATGAATGAGTGAATGCACGAACGAATTATGCGCGTCGGTTGTAGCATCACTATACCGGATCTCGAGAATGCACGTACCACACATATATGCAACTTAACATAAATATGTCGGGCTACAGCATATTTGAAGCCTCTGCACACATAGTTCCATCACATTAGAGCTACGAGGAACCGTCGTTACTTCATTCTAGCGGTTGGACGACTTTTTTACAAGCTAGCGTTCTCGCGCGGATTCAGCCTATTTTAATAACATTTTGTTTAAATAACTATTTTGAGGATTTACATTCATTCTTAAGAATTAGTAGTGTAAGTGGGCCACAAACATCTTAGACACAAAGTCAATCACTCCTGCACGTGGTTGATCAAAATCAAATAATTGATTGAATCATTAAAATGTCAAACATCATTTAGATTCAGTAAAATTTTATCTCTACCGCCAGGAATGCTGTTTTATTAAAGAAGAACGAGCAAGAAACTGTAACGTTGCTCTAACACGTCTAAAAAATATAACAATATTTTTTAAATTATTGTCAAAGATATTTTTTTTGTTGCATACCCATTTACATTCAACTGCATAACTTAAGTCACCATTAAACTCAGCCTGGCTACAATTTTTAAACGAGTGTATATTAACCGACTATAGAAAAGGAGAAAGTTATCAAGTTGGTCCGTAGTTTTGACTTTTTTAAACTAGTAGGCTCGTTAGATTTATTATCTAATCAAAATAATAGATCCTAAATGCTCATTGCCATTCATTAAGCTTCATCCACTTCAGTCAATATTACAACTTCGTATCTGTGAAAAGGTCTCCTACCTTTACAATGTATAAGTCAATTAAAATATAAACTTTACAAAGTAATCAAGACGCACGAACTGAGACAAAGAAACCCAACAAAGCGGACCTTTTTCGCACTTCGGTTAGTGTAACATTGTAATCTGTGTAGAAACAAAACTGTGTGCAGCCAAACGGCAACAAATTACGGGTGGACGACCAAGACGAACTGTGTTTGGTCGGGATGGCTGTCGCCAACAGCCGTCGCTTTGCAAGGGGAGCTAATCTGGCTTGCTGTACTCGGGAATTATCCCACATTTTCGAAACCAAATGTGCTATTATTTGCGTGTTTTTATTTTACTAACGTACTTAGTAGAAACTGTAATTTGTTTACAGCACCTTTTAGTTATATAGTTATACACTATAATAAGTATTGAACTTGAAAGAAATTAGTGGTAATGTGCCTAAACGAAGCTTAATCGTAGGCTGGTCTCTTTGTCAAGCGATCTCCATGGCTCATGAAAAGGCACGTTACCAGAAGAAACATGGATGCTTCGTCGATTTTAAAGGAAAGGAATGGGGATTTGATTTTCCGAAATTCTCACTCACCTTACGATACGCAATATCGGGAGCCATTTTACATCAGGTTGGTAAGCAAAACTGTTTAAAGTATAGCTCTACCACTCAATACACTAACTTTACTAAACTCAACGCATGTCTTTGTCTATGTTTTTCGGATATTGTGATTATACAGGGGCGAAAGAAATCAATTATCATCATACAGACTTACTCATTTGCCTGTTACAAAAAAAAAAATATTGCATTCACAGTAAAAAGATTAGCTGTTCACGCAAGACAAGATTGGGATTAAGTCCAGGGGTATGTCGTGTGGCGTAAAATTGTGTGGCGCGACGCACGGCCGCCCAAACTGAATCGGCTGATTGCCATGTCGCTGGTCGGCTGTATGCCACTGCCGCCCCGTCAAACTAAAATTACACCATGTTTAAAAAATAACGTGACCTGATTTGATACCTTTAGTAACTATACACTAATATAACAATGTAATGCCGCCAATTGTACTTCTAATATTAGTTATATTTTAGTGTTATGTACTCCTTGTGTACAATGAATTTTAAAATAAAAAATGTTGCCTTAAAATTTGCCTGCCTTTGTTGCCTTTTTTAAAAATGAGTGACTAACATAACCAAAGCTTATGCTAACCAAAGCTGAATATATTAAATTATCTACCTAGCTTTAGACAGCCTCTGTGGTGCAGTAGACATAGAGCCTGAAGCCGAAGGGATCTCCGCATGACAAATGTTTGTGTTACCTACAAATGATTTCTTATGTTTACGCGAATATTACTCATTGAAATAAAACTAATTTAAACGGATTTTATCGCGGTTTTTTATTAATTTTGATCCCGACGTTTCAAAAGCTTTTCAGCCTTCGTGGTCACGGGGTGGACAGTCCACATAAAAAACCACAAAGATGGTTTATGTATAAATGTTTTTATACATATACCATCTATTAAAGGAGCTCAGTGTAGGTACCTACTGCAAAACAATATAAAATTTTAGACTTCCATTTTATCAGTAATTGGCTCCGAATGATCTCGTAGTTAAAGATTAATGACATAGTTAACCAACACACAAGGGATTATCAAGTGAAAGACAATAAAATGTTCGTAGCACATAAAGACTCGGGTGTTCCAACCGCGCGAACTTCCACTGATAATGTTAGGCCATATAAATGACTTCGATATCGAAACTTTTGCCATCAAATTAAGTAGAAAAAATACATACTTACATATGTAATCATTATGTACGTTAACACAACGATATAAGATCTAATTTGGGATGATAGAACTGTACGAATAACATTGTTGATAGGACATACGTTGATAAAAGTATGCCAGATAAAGGATGCGCAATAAACCATGTCAGTAATTGGTGGGGACGCGCCACTGTTTGGGCCACGAAAGTCGGCACTTTATCCGTGTTAGAGGATTATTTTGATTACTTAAAACATCTAAAGCATCTAGATGGAACAAGGACGTATCAAATTAAAGACTCGAGAAATATTTTAAAGTTGTTTGGAATATCATGTTGAGTAGGGAGTTCAATATGGCAAGATTTATGAAAGCTTGGATTTTTATGTAGAAAATTAAGAATCTAGTGACAACCTTGCATATCATAAAAACATAAAATATAAAATAGATTAAACACTTCGATAGTCTTGTGATAAAATACATGAAACATGCGCAGTTTCTTAAGGAAATCTGGTAGCACCGAGCAAAGTCGCGTGCAAAAATTAGTAGCCTTAAATATAAACACCAAAACCCTGACATTTAGACCTATCGCACATCAAGCTTGGCGATTCGCGTTACAGCGTAAACAAGAGGTATACAATTTTATTAATATGTATTTATTCTTCTCCCTTGGACGGCTTCAGTAGCGAAGCCGGTGAGTAGCCAGCTGTGAAACGAGAGGCCGTATGTTCGATACCTGCACCGAGACAAATGTTTGTGTAATTCACAAATATTTGCTTCGAGTCTGGGTGTTGTGGGACCATAAGTCTCTCATAGTTCCTTAAATCCACGATACAGGTTAACCTAGTCTGGGATCAGGACTATGTGTGTAACGAAAAGAATATATTATTTATTACGAGAAGGTACCTATACAGTTATTCATTTATGGAAGAATCATTGGTGATATATCCTATGCAGTTGCCCTCAATGGTGTACATAAAGCTAGCACGCAAGCCCAGCCGGGTATTCCGTATAGACCTGGTGTTGTGTTAAGAGCAAGCATTGATAAGCTCCGGCTCAGTCATCCTAAGACCGTCCGGAACTCATGAGGTCTATATACGTGATTCCGTTTTAAATTATAACGCTTGCGAGTATGCTATGCGATGCATTTGATTGTATGTGCTTTGACCTTTAACAAAAGCAAGGGGAGGAAGGAGGCAAGGGCTGTGTCTTGCACGCTGTAATTTACGACGTACGTATACCAATTTGTTGGAATCGTATTAAAAGGCGGACGTAAACTGTTGAATGGTCCGAAAAATAGGGTGCCATCCTTGAATAAAGATTCGCAGTTTGGAGCACGTACTGCTAGCTTTTTCTATTGTTATCGATTAATTTAAGTAATGTATCAATGTTTCCATCACGCTACACTAATAAATTATAATTTCTACGATTTATAAATATAATTCAAAGATTCGTTATATTACACACTCAGTATAAGTATCGGAGTGCTTGGAGCATAGCATTTTGGGTGTCAGGTGTTTTCATAGCAGAGGCCAGGAAACAAACAATGAGGTCACCTGACAATAAGTGGTCTCCACCGAACACTACAATACCACAAGAATCATGCATACGTCAATCTCCATTTAAAAAAAATGGGGATTGGGAAGGGAAGAGAGGATTTAGGCCTCCGGGAATACCACTTACACAACAGCAGAATGTATTTCATTTTGATTTTCGGTGAGACAATAGTATTTACGAACCGGCCAATTAATGCTGTAAACGTGCTCTAAACAAAACGTCTGCACCGTGATTTTGCCAATGTTGTAATCGGATGACAAGATATCCAAATGCACATGAAACCATGCAACCTAAAAACCAAAACCAGGACTTCCCATGCTCAGTTTAGATATGCTGTCAAATGACCAAAGATAGATACAGTAAAATAAAAATTTAATCCGCCAAAACACCCCTGTTTTTTATTATATTGTGACAGTGTTGTTAATTGCAGCGGCTAAACAGCTCGGTGTCGGGTTATAAACCAAATTATAACGGCCCATAACGTTTGACAACTCATTCGTGAAATGTTGCCGAATGTCTATGGCGCGATGGTGCGATGACGTACAGCGGGAACTTGCACCCAGACACTACTACCTAACTCAAATGGCGGGTGAACGATAAAATATATTAATGCATTTATGGCAACACTTCCATTTCAATTGTATTAACGTCATATAGAAATTGAAGTTATAAGTGCTTACTGCAATGATAGTTAAACTAATTGATTAGTAAGGTTTTTTTCCTTTTCTAACTCGAAGCAAAATATAGACATGTTGATATAACCAAACAAATATTAGTAAATCAGTGAGAGAAACACAAGTTCCCACCTGCCGTAAATATTAAATAAGATTTATTAGTGAGGAGTTTTTTAGTGCTAGAGCTACGCTGTAGACAGTTTTGTATCCAGCATGAATGGGCCAGCTCGACCGGGTTGTTACCACTATCTCGCAGAAAACCGACGTAAAGTAGTGGCATACTGTTGCGTTTCGTCGTGAGTGAGATATCTGGAAGCCAAATTCTTCCTCTCCTTCCCAATCCCTTAACTATCCCTTTCCTTTAAGGTTGGTAACACGCTTATGATTCTGCATGTATTGTAGGCGTACATGGGCGGTGGAGATCACTTACGATCAGGTGACCCACTTGCTTGTTTGCCGATGATACAAAAAAAAATGACGAAGAATTCTCCATTCTCTCTCCAGGCCTCCGGATCAGCAAATTATCTTGAGTCTAGACCCTTTATCACACTTCCTCATTACGATTTCGCATTGTATCTCTTACCCGTGTCCATCTGTTTGGAATCTCTGATTACAAAACTAGCTTTATAAACTATAAACACTTGTGATACAGTGTCTCAGGACACCGCATGGGGCTTATATTACGAATATTGCTGGCGCCATTTTATCACATTTATAGCAGGCACCAGCCGCCAGGATTTGATTGGAAATAACTGAAGCTAGTGAAATCCATTGCACGTACGCCTCCCCAAGTATGCGCCAACCGTCCCGGTTTAGGGCATCCCGCATCCCACCACATTTTTCAAGTCATAGATTCATCGTGTTTGGAAATATGAGAACTAAAACACACCTCGGAAGCTAATCCCACCCCGTAAAAAGTAAAGATGGTAAAAAGTAGCAACAATGTCAGCCAACAAACCTATCAAAGAACCATTTATAACGTTCATTTAGACTTACACCAGTGTATATATGAGATATATTATTAAATGTTTCTCCTCTGAATTATGACTACATATGTCCATCCTTCAATTCTAGAGTTTTAATTATTGTAGAGTTTTAACTTATTATGTTGTTACTATTGTATAGCGGGTTCACATAGTTAAATTTTAGTTATTCAACAGACTTGACTCAACAAATTTATGGTTTTGTTGATCAATTCAATTAAGAGTCTCTTGAGACGGATCAAATCGCATGCAACTTGGCAACTGATCAACTCAAATCCAACCTACGTACCTCCTAGTACTGACGTGTTTGCCAAGTTAAAACTCAAAACCTTAGACCTTCTCAAAGAGTATTCTTAATGTATATCGAACCTTCTGCCAATAAACAATTCAAAACAACAGTGACGAAAAAATGGTCGTCACTGTCAAAACATAAAAATCAAAATTCCAAAAAAAACTGTACAAAAACTAAAAAAGCAAAAAATACAATATGTGTTGGTTAGGCTGGGCACTCGCCCTGTCTTTGTTATCGTACATGTTTATAAATCCCAATCACAAGTAAATTCTAAAAAGTGAGTACATCCACAAATAATTATTGTCCATATAATAATCATGATCATCCATCCATCGTAATAGCATAAATCGTCTCATAGATTTATGTTAATAGTTCTTATTCGTGCATTAATGAATAAAATAAATGCATCCAACATTTTGTCACAACCAAAAACAGAGATAGCATCTAAATTGTGTTAACTTGCCTATTCAATAATGCACTTTGTATTTAGAGGAGTTAATAAGGTAAAATGCATCCAACAATCACACATACTCCTGAACCCACACTAAGATAACTTGTATCGTGGACATGAGGAACTACGAGGGACTTACGGTCCCACATCAAAGAACACACAGAACCAGGAACTACTAGAGACTTACCAGTCACTTACGGTCTCAAAGCAAGCAACAACCAAACCCGAAACAAATATTTGTGCATCACAAAAACATTTGTCAAACGATAAGCGTATTTACCAGTTTTACTAATCCATTCTAATGGTATCACAACTAAAATTTGGTTCGGATATCAACTCTATCTCACCTGTAGTAGTAGGTATTATAAGCCTATAATGTCGCCTTCCAGTTCTTGCAAATATGTTGTGCAGGCGCGGGTGATTTGCTGCGTGACGTGTTATTAAAAAAACATGGTTACATGCATACGACAGCCTCCTAGGCGCAGTGACCGAAAAGCCAGCTGCGAAGCGAGAGAACATGGGTGCGATTCCCAAACCGAGACAAATGTTTGTGTGATACACAAATATTTGTTTCGGGTCTGGGTGTAGTAGGTCTGCAAATCCCTCGTAGTTCCTGATGCCAACAGGTATATACAGGGATATACAGGTGATACAGGTTAACCCCAGTGTAAATAACATCAGTCTACTTAGTAATATTTGGCACGATTGGTTACCATAAAAATTGTAATTTGTAGCTTACTTTATTTATTTAAAGGCACATTAGCAGTGCAGACATACAACATTCCTTAATATAATGCCATCTATTATTATATGTTGTACTGACAACTATAGCCACTGGGCTGTAGTCAAATATTATGTCGGAACTAGGAATCCTGAATCACGGAGATCATAATTTTGTAGTGAGCTTTGATGGACACACTAGAGACGACCGAAGCAAAATTAGGGTATAACAAATAGATCACGCGTGATAAACAAATAATAAATACACCCAAAAGTCACACTGACCTGTATCATGTAGGTATCGTCATTTAGTTGTAACATAACCATATTAATATTTGTTGCAGATGGTGTGATGAAGATGGAAATATTTCGTGCCGTGATGTTTAAAATAACGTTTTGATAAAAAGTAAACTTCCTAATAATTGTTGATTATATTATTTATGAATCATTTGCTTTTATTTTACTAAAGTACATATGGTAATCGCGAGCCTTGTATCATAAAATATGTAAACAAATAAGTACATCTTTTTAATTGGCCGTCGAAGGCAAATAAGGGGAGATCCACAAATTACGTGAGGTGTTTTTTTGAATTTTCTGTCCCTCCCTCCCCCCCTGGTGAGATATTGTGAGATTTTATTCAACCCCCTCCCCCATCCCCCAATCTCACGTGAGATTTTTCAAAATGTGCGTTTCTTAAATATGTAAACGTGTTGGAGTGTTATTGTAAAAAGAAAAAAAAATTTGCTTCGTACTTTTATTTACGACTAGTTAAGACTAGTAATCAATATTGCTGAGTTATAAGTGTAATAAAAATTTAACAATAGAATACTTAAATCGTAACTAATGCGATTAAAAAAAAATATCTACTCTAATTCAGTCCATGGAGAATCATGCGTGGTCTCAAGAGAGACTATTGGAACCAACATGTCCATATGATTTTCAATAAAATCATCTGCTCCTTCAACTTCGTTCTCATCTAGCCACTCTAAGCCGTTGACACTTGCGCACAGTAACTCATTAGCTCGTCTTGTAACAATCCGTGAGGGTCGCACTTTGCGGAACATACGCGCTTGCTTAGCTGGTGCAATGTGGGCTGCTCGCCTGTGCTCTGCAGCTCTTGTGATAGATGCAAAGTAAATGCCGCATGTACTGCAGCATCTTTTCTCTAAATCATCACGTACACTTTAGCACCCGTTTCATACATTATTTTTTTATTAGACAGTTGCGCCAGACTGGACAGTGGCGCGAAAACAAAGGACGGGCTACACTGTATCGTAAACTCTGATTAAATTGAACTATTTGGTATAAAACAAATATGGTAGTTTGACAGTCAGTAGTAATGTATAACGTCGAAGTATGAATGAAATTATTTTCTTTCGAATGAATTAGTGAATGATCTTAATCGTATTACAGTTATGCTTAAATCTTAAGCATGTAGAATCTGGATAATGGGTCAAAATAGTATAGTTTTTTTTGTTTCAAAAAAAAATTGCGTGATATTTGCCGAGACCCCCCCCTCTCTCCAACGTAAGATTAGATGAGATTTGACTCGACCCCCCCTCCCCCTTAAACATCTCACGTAATTTGTGGATCTCCCCTAAGCTGACGGCCCAAATTATGGTCAAAGGTTACCGGCCCATAGACTTTTTACAGTTCTGGTAGAAGACTTGCGATTCGAGTTTACCTAATCATAACAACTGATTTAAATATTTAATATAAGTTCAGGCCCATATAACCTGTACCCTAAAGCGTCTTCCATTGAGAAGATAGGGAGATTCGGAGTGGTCCAGAATAAACTATGTAACATTAATAAAACTTTATCAATCACTTTGAAATCAATACAATCCTATTAGACATAGTTGGAAAACAGTACTTATTCCTTAAAATTTTCTCGAAAGAAAGTTATTTAGAATTTACGCGAAAAATTACATTTAAATAGGTAATTAAAACTTGCATTTGGTAATACCACTGTTGTTCTGAATTGTATATTAATATAAATTCAGAATAATATTATACAATTCTACATAATATAATATACAGGGTTATTTTTAAAACACCAGCAACCTCGCAGGGGTAGATTCCTAAGGTTATAAGCTACTACTTTTGTTCTACGACTTTTGATAATTTGTTAGATTTTATTTTCATACAAAAATAAGTATTCATTTAATTTCCGTCTTGATTGTTACAACGCGCATCGCACTTTACGTAAACAAATACGCGAAGCGTGGGGAACCGGACTAGCTCCTTTGAAGGTCAACGCGCCGCTCAGCTGAGCGGCGCCTTTGAGTCGCGGGCGCACGCCGCGCTGCGTCGCATACTACGAAGAAAAATACGACACAACAAAAACTTGTAAAATCATTTTTTTTTAAATATATTGAGTTATATCCAAACTCGTAGAACAAAAGTTGTTCCGTATGGGGACAGCTATCTACCCCTGCGAGGTTGCTGGTGTTTTAAAAATAACCCTGTATAGAATTGTATAATATTATTCTGAATCTTCAAAAAACATATCTACACAATTTCCCTGTAAGAACAAATCACCTAAAACATTCGTCGATTCGCCTGGCCCAGAGGTAGAGCAACCCTAGAGGTGGCTCAATCTACTTATTTAATAATAAGTGGGGTAAAAACAATAAGTATTTTATTTATTTAGAAAGTTGTAAAACTATAGTTTAGACGTATAGAAAAATAATTTGGATTCAATCATCAACCTCATAAATTACTTGTACTTCGATGGCACACGTGATACGATATTTATTTCTTAGCGTTTACGACGTCACTTACAATCATAAATTTGACAAGAAATAATTAATTATTTTAACAACCTATCTATAATATTTATTTATCCTTATTTTATTAAAATATAAGATAAAATAACATAATTATGTACATATATACAAACATACATTTTTTTATACGACTTTGTTTTAAAAGGCGAATATACAAGAGCCAGAGTTTATTGCTGTAAGAAAAATTAAACTAGAGAAACTTCAAAGATTGCTTGATAAATATTTCTATATCAATTTAATTCATATTATTCGGGTTATTAAACGCGACTGACCATTATTAATTTATGTTTTTTTATATTCTGAAATAAATTTACAAGAATTTTGTGGTCGAATATTATCAGTGTGTTTGCGCGGGAAGTGAACAGGTTGTCAGACTTCTGAGGTTAATATTTACAAATAAATATAGAAAATGAATTCCCCAATCGTAATAACAGATGATGACGATAGTTTTGACCCAGAAGATCTGAAAAATTCAGCTTCATTAGAAATCGTGAGTGACGACGAGGAAAATTGTACAGAACAAACGACACTAAGTTTAAGTTCAAAATCTACACCAAGTTTAAGTCAGGAAAGCAAAAAGACTGCAGTGATAAAAAAATTGTTTTCGCAATCTAAAATTGAGCCATCATTTTGTGTAAAGAACAAAGATAACGCTCGTACACCAGGAGTCAATAAAATGATAGGAGGCATCAATGTTAATTTACCAGTTAATCCTTATGGATGTCAAGTGGCTCTCATGTCCAAGGTAAGTCCTTGTTATGCTCATTGAAGATGTAAAAAAATAAATTCAGATAAATTTATATCTGGGAAAGAAACTGCCCTTTCCAACTCAAAAAGCAATTGTTTATATTAGAAGAAAATAACTGTAAAGATTTCTTATGTTTACGCGAATATTGAAATAAAACAAATTTTAACGGATTTTATGGTGGTCACGGGGTGGATGGACCATGAAAGCTGAAAAGCTTTTGAAACATCGGGATCAAAATTAATAAAAAAACTGTTATAAAATCTGTTTCAATTAGTTTTATTTGAATATAAAATAAGTGTATTTATAGCAAACTGTGTTTTATTGTCAAATAAAATTAACAGGGTCATGTTGTTGGCTATCTTGAAAATCTATTAATCAGCAAGAAATAAGAACTGTTTAGATTAGATAATAAATTATATGCAAAATCATTAGACATGATTGTACCGTATAATATTCTTTTACAACATGTTAATGAGTTGGAACTTGGGCTGATCATTGCATGACGTCCATCGCGTCATACAGAGTATGCTAGTTTGACCTCAAACCATTCACATTAAGGATGAGTAAGCTGCTTGCCTGATGGTAAGCTCTACTCCTGCCCATAAACAGATGCAACACCACTCGGAAGTTTGAATTAAATAATTATGATCATGTTTTTTCATGTAATGTATGTATGTAAATGAATGTGTGCTAAAGTATTATCTTTGGAATTTATTTAGCCATATTTTTTTTACTACATGTCAGGAATAGGTTGCTTAGAGATAGAAGTACAGGCCTGCACATAAATATAACCACTTGTCACTCCTAAGGCATATGATGTTAATAAGTCTCATAATGCCTAGTAATTTTACTGACTTATTAGCAAAATGATTCTCTATACCTAAATTAAGACCATAAATTCCCTTAATTTTTATGTTGTAGGTGATAGCAGGAATAAAGAACCGACAGAATTGTCTTCTAGAAAGTCCCACAGGCTCCGGGAAAACATTAGCATTGTTGTGTGCAGCATTAGCCTGGGTGCAGCATGAATGCAGTAAGTAAATAATTGTATATATATATTTTTAAATACTCCCAACAGTCACACATATAGCCCTGACCCCACAGTAAGATACGAGTCTTGTGTCCTGGGTATCAGAAACTACAAAAGACTTGGTTTTACAACACCCAGACTCAAATCAAATATTTGTGGATCACACAAACATTTGTTTTTGGTGCAGGGATTTTAACTGCGGCCTCTCGTTTCACAAGCATTTCATGGCAATTGATGAAGTGAATTAGCTAATCGTCTTCACTGCTCAAAAACTCGCATAATACCAGAAGAATCATGGATGCATTGCTGATCTTAAAGGAAAAGGCTAATTAAGGTAGGCGAGTAAGAGAGTAGGTAGTAGTAGAGTAGTATTAGGCCTCCGAATGTCTCACCATATGAAACGCAATAGTAAAGTAACAGCTTTATGTCGTGTTTTGTGAACTACCGATAATAACTCATTCAGGCCAGCCCATGTATTGTGTATTGTGATTGTTTGACCAGGGAACTCAGTTCAGGTTCGAACCCCACCCCCAATTCCAAGTAACTGATAGTCTTTTTTTTATTAATCAATATTTTTTTTAAGTGGTAGAACCACGCTGTAGACAGTTTTGTCTACAGCATGAATGGGCTGGCTCGACCGGGTCGTTACCACTGTCTCACGGAAGACCGACGTAAAGTTGCAGCTTGCTGCTGCGTTTCGTACGGTGAGTGAGATATCCGGAAGCCCAAATCCCATATCCCCTCCCCTTACCAATCCCTAATTATCCCTTTCCTTTAAGGTCGGCAACGCGCCCATGATTATTCTGGTGGTGGGCGTACATAGGCGGTGGAGATCACTTACCATCACCCACTTGCTCGTTTGCAGGCCAATGCTATAAAAAAAAAAAACAACCATTATGTCTTACAATAATGACTGCATTATACTACAATACTTTCTCCATAGATAATTATTGTATTGTAATCATCTTTGGGTTTATCGTATTATCAATTTTTTCTCTTGTGGTTGAGACTTTGTTTACTACTTGGTTGATGTCAGGTAGCCCAATAAATAATAATAAACCCTATAAAGTCATAATAACAAAAAAGCGTCAATTTGTGACAAGTGTTCGCGTGTTTGTAACTCGACAACTCGTTTCATATAAATCATGAACGGCTGTCGCACCACCAACCCTGAAACAGCCTAACATGAAAATTGCGCTGTGCCAATACCGAATGCATTTGTCGCATGCAACGCTATCGCTCGTGGATAAAGGCTTAACTGCAATTTTATCCTGGTACGCCAAAGTTACTACATTAGAACTTAAGTTGAGTACAAGCTATAGTAGACAGTTTTATCTACAGCATGAATGGGCTGGCTCGACCGGGTCGTTACCACTGTCTCACAGAAAACCGACGTAAAGTAGCGGCTTGCTGCTGCGTTTCGTACGGTGAGTGAAATATCCGGAAGCCCAAATCCCCTCCCCTTCCCAATCCCTAATTATCCCTTTCCTTTAAGGCGGCAACGCGCCCAAGATTCTTCTGGTGGTGGGCGTACATGGGCGGTGGAGATCACTCACCATCAGGTAACCCACTTGCTCGTTTGACGGCCTATGCTATAAAAAAATAATAATATTTTTTTTTATTTTTTTTTGTGATTTCCCGACCTGGGATTTAAAGTCAGGACCTCACGTTTTCTGAGCTTAAATTCACTGATAACAGACCAATAAGGCAATAATTGTAGGTAAAATTTATGCCTAAGTAGATATATGAATACTTACCTACCGGTAAATTACACTTGCATTTCGGGCCAGAATTTGATAATTATCAAGTACATCGTTTTATCGTCTACACGGCATGTGCACTATCGAAGTAATTATATCAAGTTTCTTTAAGAAACTGAAATGTGATTTCAATCGGAATTAGGTTTGGTCATCGTGAGTATGTATACAATATGTATGAACATCTATATGTATGTATGTACAACATGCGGAGGAACACTGACGCCCAAAACACAGTTTAAACCTAGTTTGGGACCAAAACCTTGTATGTAAACATATTTTTTGGGAATTAAATAAATAAAATAAAAATAAACATCTCTGCTAACTGCTTATACTACTACCCGGAAAATATTTTTAATTACTTTTAATGCGTAGGCCGGCAAACAAACAATTGAGTCAGTCAAGTGATTGATGGTAGGTGAAATCCATCGCCCATTAACAACCACAATGTTAGAAGAATCATGGACACGTTGCCGACTTTAAAAGAAAGGGATTGATTTAGAAGGAGAGGATTTCGGTCCGTGGATATAATAGTCACCGTACGAAACACAACAGCAAGCTGCTATTTCAATTAGGATTGAAATAATCGTACCACCGAGGGCCAATCGGTCCATTTATACTATAGACAAAACTGTCTAGAACATGACTAAGACTTCTTAAAAAATGCTCGTACCGCCTTATTCAACACGCGAGGATTGAAGTTAGCGTAATGCAGTGTAACACCGAAACTTGTGCACACTCGAGCAAGAGCATGTCAGCAGTGAGACAGTAAAATATTTCGTCGCGAACAAACTTTTCGCTAACTCGATAAATTACGTCATTACTCTATACTTTTGCGAAGTTCGCGAAACAACTTGTCGAATTTCGTAAGAGTACAGGGAAAATAGAGTGTAGGCTCGGTGTCCATCGATTTTTCGCTAATTGTTATGTATACGTAATTTTTAAAACTTTTTAGAAGTGTTTCGCAATGTGGTTTGTTCGGGGAAATGTTTGTTTTTTCATGTTGCCATCATGTCACTGTGTTGTACTGCCGGTTTCTTTTTTTAGAGCACAGTCCGGCTAACGAGCAAGTGGGTCACTTGACTGTAAAAGATCCTAAAAGGCTTTTGGCTTCTATTTTTTACGACCGGCCGCCTGCTTCTCGTCTACCTTTCTGGGGAGAGGCTTCTCAGGCTGGCCAAGTTATTTTTATTTATTTGCCTTCGAAGGCAGACGAGCTGACAGTCTACTTGATGCCAGTGATTACAGTCACCCTTTAACATTAAGTCAACCTCAGGGGCACAGTTAAGCTGCTACCTACAGTGCAAATACTTTTTAAGCCTTATTTTAAGGGCATGTTATGAAAAACGTTACGGTATAACGCTGAGGAAACATCCCATAGGGAAGATCATCAGAGTCGGCAAATGCGTGGGAGAAATAACCTCTGGACGTAGGTACGAAGTATGAGTGAACTTTCCTCTGGTGACGAATAGTACGGTGGTGAAAGGTGGTAATGGTATCATATCAAAGTTCCTCCGAGCAGGCAGAGAGATCCAATGTCCCTCCTTCCGCATGCCCAAGGATCCCAGACCATCCATGAAAGTAGAGTTGTTAACAATTCGAACAGCCCGTCTTTGTAAGGAGTCAAATGAAGTAAATTGGTATTAGGGTGCCCCAGTTCAAAGGTGTAAACAGTAGTACTCCACGTGAGGCCGGGCTTGGAATTTATAAAGCACGAGTTTGACCTGGCGTGAAGTACCTCTTGACTCTGTTGAGGCCACCTTGTTTTTGATGCCATTTTGGCCTTGACTCAAACTGGACATCGCTCGAGACCTAAGGATCTCAAGGCTCGCTAAGGTCTCCAGGGGTACTTATTTCGCTCGTATTGTAATATTAGGTTTAAATAAAGTGAATGATGTTTTGTGTTGTGTATATATGTTGATTTAAAACAATTTATTTGAACACGCAAATATATGTAGTAATTATAATTACATTTTATTTATACATATCACGATACTCCCACAGGATACCATATCAAGGACGCCCTAAGGTCATTGTGGGCATGGCAACTGAATTATTGATTACTTTACACATTATCATAGATTCTCGTTGCTCAGATGCTGTAAAGCTATATAAAATGTCACAGCCTCCGTTATGTAATTCAAAGCCCGGAGCGAACTCAAATTATTATCTTTATAAAATGTATTTAGTATTAATGAGCAATCGAATATTTAACGGTGTTCATTCTTATTCAGTTATTTCACACTCGCATTAACAGAAGTTTTTGTCGCGTCGTAAATATATCGTCGGGTATTACCATTAATTGAAATACACCATCGAAATGCATAACTTCTGACGTGAAACGGTGTTCGACATCAGTTCGTTTTCATAAAAACCTATTTCATTAACATCTTGACGCAGTAAAGCCAGCTGACCTTAAATCCAAAAGGACAATTCCATTGTGTGGTATTTGAACGCATTTACATGTAGAATATTAATCTGCCTATCATTACATCTCTTCGTGAGCAAAAACTTTATTTTGTTCTGTATAATTTAGTAACAAATATTATACAAGACGAAAAAAGTCGCTGGATGCAGGCCGCTTCCAACAAGTCGGTCTGGAAATCTTTGAGGGAGGCCTTTCAGCAGTGGACATCTTGTGGCTGATGATGATGATTATCCAAGACTAAGAGATTGATGAGAAAACGAAATGGGATGTAATGCAATGGCTTTTAACATTGGGTGCATACAGGCTGAAAAAAAGAAGAAAAATTAACACTGAAGGAATTACAGTACCGATCACAAACGTATAAGAGAAAGACGACCTAACATCAAAAAAAGCATGCCAATTACGCCTACACACAAAACTAACGCACACATATTAAATGTCAGGTGTATTCCTAAAAGCCAAATGCCGTACTTGATCCACTTCATTATTATACTTTCGTCTTTTTAGTACATTTATCACAAGCAAAAATAAAGGAAAAACATTAAGATGTTTGTTCATGACATTCGTCACTTAGATCGGTACTTGCTTGTAGCTTTTTACTAAGTATAGGTTGCGTCAAGTATTTTTTTTCCATTCGTGCGTAAGTGTTGCAACAACAATTATAGAAAGGAATAGGATCACTAATTTTTGGTGGAAGAAAGACATCGGTATATTATCGGTATTCTCATCTATTTAACTGTGAATCTTGTGTTCCATCTGCTTTCTTATTACCTATATGTCTGTGTGGTAACACAGACATATAGATTTGGTAAATCAAACAACGTTCAATATCTGTGGTAGTATCTTGGTAATATAAACATGTAAACTTTAACAAAAGAAAAAAATATTTGATTTTTTTATCCTGGCTCGGCAAAGTGACTACGCTACACCTGATGGTAAGTGTAGCGTAATCCAAGAATAGTGTTGACCAGCGATAAACAATGTGTCCATCGCAGGTCGGCAAGATCATGCCAGCCTGCCAAAGGGGAGAGGAAGGAAAAAGGGATGGGAAAAGGGTTAGGATCAGGGGACAAGCCCCCTGGGGAGAACCGGATATACACTGGCTGACCCTGGAACGCGGCCCACACGAGGTGGGCCACTATGACAGGTTTTAGCACCATTGTACGGTGGTCGCTATCCGGTCGGATTCAAGTATCCTCCCACCAGCAAATTTGTAATAAAAAACCGACTAATATCAGAAAGAGTAATGCAGAATGTAACTGCATCATAAAATAATTGGATGATTAAGTAAGTATTATTGTTTTTTTCAAACGTTAAGAAAGTTTTGTGAGAATCCCCGACCGCAAGGCATATGTTTTTGGCGGGCGATAGCTTTCCGAGTCGGCTTTTTGGTCACGAAAATATCGCGCCCAATTTTCCACGTGTCAAACTATTTGACGTCTCTATCGTGAGCGCCTCCGAGGGCAAAGGTGTCACTACTGTTGGCGCAAAACTCGAATTCTGTTTAATTTTATCGACATTTTATAAGAATACTCATACATAGTGATATTATCTTATATTATTATCATATCACATACGTCAATAATGGAAGTTTTCCGACGTGTAAATTCGAGTTAAAAATGTAAAGCTAATGCACACGACAATGGTAATTCATTGCAACGAAACGGAATTATAAGGAAACTTTTGACGGTGTCGTGAAATTGCAAAGGATTTTAATCATTTCTTTTTCGTTAGCATTGTCACGATGTATTGGAGTTGTCAGCGTATCTGATTTAGAAGTCGTTTATTTTAAAAGTTTTTAAATATTTCGGTTCATAAACTGACGAAAGGTATTTTTAAGTAACTTTGAAATGCTACGGTTAAAACTGTATTTAGTATAATTTATGTGGATGAAACAATGCAGAGGAAATTTTAAAGCGACTATGCGACTAAATGATCTTACTTACGTTCAATGCTGTTAGAGAATCTTACATACCTAAGGTGAATCGAAGCGGGTGAATTATCCTTTTTTATTTAGTGAGTACCTCCTAGATCATTATAAGATGAAACCTAAACTCCAGAACTATCGAAATACCAAAATTACAACATGATTATACGTCAGTCCGCTCCTACGACAGTAAATATACCTAATCGGATTTGAAATCCTAACAAAGAAGTCTTCGTGGAATGTCGATTACCATGAGGTGTCATGCAAAGGAGATTATGAAGTACCTGGTGCACTGAAAAATTTCAATTTGTTTTGACAACACAATTAATGTTGACAATTTCAGTGTTTTTGTGATGTGATAACGGGTTCACATTATTCGGATTAAGTTGAACAACTGCTAAATCGCATGCGATTTGAACCGTCTGAAGAGACTTGCGATTGAATTGATCAACAAAAACTTGCTTTTGCTGATTCAAATCCGTTGATCAAAGAAAATTGAATCGTATGATCAAGTTATAACACAAATGTTGTCAACTTTTTGTATAGTGTAGCAGCTGCTTAATATGTAACATCTCTCATTCGTGCTAAGATGTCGTAGGACAGTTAGGCCGCGGACTCGAAGTCAGCGGGTGCGGGGCGGCGGTGGCGGCGACGCGCGAGCAGCGGAGACCCCGTCTCGAAGCCAGCGGGCAGATCGCGCGGCGCTAGAGCGGCGTAGTGTTGTACTATGAGATATTAGTGTCCGTTCGCGAACGAAATTGATGTGAATATGATGTTCCATATAAAAAATCATTGAAATAATTTGCTACACCACGTCGGCGGGCATTTTTGAAAATACACAGCATTACGTCAATGCAGACGCGCAGTTGCCGCTCGACTGGCGCGCCCGCGCCGCGCCGCTGCTTTCGAGACCGGGTCCATTTAAATCTATGCATTTGAACGCGCCGCACCCGCGCCGCCGCCCCGCACCCGCTGACTTCGAGTCCGCGGCCTTACGAGCATATCTATTACCGATTATCCTAAAGATGAGAAAATTGGAATATACATGATTCTAAAGCCAAGACAAAGCTAAACAAGAGTTAAAATCATTAATCTCGGCACTACACATTAATATATTAAGACTTTGGCTCGTGACGCTTCGACCAAGAGTGTCCCAGACAATGGAACATTCACAAAGAGGTACTATACTCACTGTTGCTATTTGTTTTCAGAGATTTAATCTTACATATCGTTAAATTCAACGTTCTGTGTGGTGTTGTTTCTGTTTATGTTCAGATTTTGCGTTAGCTAAAGAGTAAAACTGACAGGGGGTGTCCAGGGTGGCTGAAGTGACTGTCTTTAGGCCGGTCAAGTTCTTTTGCGCTTATTGTACTTACTCTCTGTAGCAACACTGTAGCGAAACATTTGTTTCTATCATAATAACGAAACTACTCTTATTTCCTGCGCTTTCAACACGAAAGGCAAACCAAAGTACGTAATGCATGTATGGAGGTATTTGTATATCGCTATACTTAAAATAGTTGATTCTTTCCAATTTAGAATACATCAGTGTTACCAGAGATCAATAAAATCCAACAAATTGACGACATCGCGTTCCCTCATTCACTTGACGACACCTAAAAAGCTATCTTAATCCTAAACGCATCAATTACGGGAGCTTCCCGAAACCGCACGCGACGTGACACGTCGCCGCCCCTAGACATGTCTTTGAATTTCGCTCCCTTGCTCTCTTTTACGTTTTTTACCCCGGCGTTTTTCGTTCCGCGTAGCTGGCAACCCTTTTGGTAAATTGAATTAGAATTTGGAATAAGGTTGCCTGTGTGCCTTTGTCACTTGAATGAAATAGTCGCTAATGCTTTACAGGCGTGTTCGAATGAGTTTGTTTTTTAATTTTTGTTATAACATCGTTCGAAACGCAAGCGAACTTACTTGAGTTGTGGTATACCCGGCTGTTATATAAGCAAGACTATACCGAACCACCTTTCCTAACTGGACCATCAGGTTGGATTATTTGTCCGTACTCCGAACTCCTTCCTTCAAAAGAAACGGAGGTGTTTGCTATACAGTTAGGCATTACAAGCTCATAAACGAAATCGTAACCTCCTCCTCCATGGGCGAATAGTCGGCTGTAAAACTTTTGTGTGGACCTAGTGTGGGCTATGCGTGTGACCGTTAGGAGTGTTTATTTAAAACTACCTTTTGCTCGCGGTTCCACCCGCGTGATCTGCTTTTTCCGGGATAAAATGTAGCCTATGCCTTATTCTGATGTATAAGCTATATTATTGTAAAGTTTCATTAAAATCCATTCTGTAGTTTTTACGTGAAAGAGTAATAAACATCTATCCATACTTACAAACTTTCGCGTTTATAACATTAGTAGGATTTAGGAAGTCCTACATTGTAACCACGAGAAGAATCCTAAAGTGATTTTCCAGAGACATTTTTGCGCTATCTAAAAACGTGTTTCACCGACCCCACGCAATGAAATTCGGGCAGATCGAAGATGAGTATTAAAGATAGCCTTATAAACACCAATCGTTACATTGCAAAATTGATGACATCTTCGATCGAATAGCTGGATAAAAAACAAAAGATCGCGGTTTCTATTCACGCTTAGGCATGTTCGTTGACACCAAGTCTGTTTTAAGAACAAAGTAGCATTTTTGTATTATTAATCATATTCATAACATTTATAATAAAGTAAATACAATAAATGACAGCCACCGTGGCGCAGCGAGGTGAGTCGCCGGCTGTGAAGCGAGAGTTCGCGGTTTCGATCTCCGCACCGAGACAAATGTTTGTGTGATCCACAAATATTTGTTTCGGGGTCTAGATGTTGTGAAACCGAAAGTCTCTCGTAGTTCCTGATACCCACGACACAAGAATCGTATCTTACGGTGCGGTCAGGACTATGTATGTGACTGCTGGGTGTAAAAAAACGCTTTCGAGTTGTGAGGACTGACTGCTGTCTTTATATCAATGAAACACCTTTCTGAAGCAGACGGGTAAAGAAATAGCATGTTTATAGTAGTGTACGAGTAGTCGTGTTAGCTTAGCGTGGTCCTAAGTGATGTGTACATTCGAAAGTTAATAATATTTTTTTTTCTTATAGCATAGGCCGGCAAACGAGCAAGTGGGTCACCTGATGGTAAGTAATCTCCACCGCCCATGTACGCCCACCACCAGAAGAATAATGGGCGCGTTGCCGACCTTAAAGGAAAGGGATAATTAGGGATTGGGAAGGGGAGGGGATTTGGGCTTCCGGATATCTCACTCACCGTACGAAACGAAGCAGCAAGCCGCTACTTTACGTCGGTTTTCTGTGAGACAGTGGTAACGACCCGGTCGAGCCAGCCCATTCATGCTGTAGACAAAACTGTCTACAGCGTGGCACTACCACTCAAATATAAATGCAACAGAGCTCGCCATGCACGTCGCCCGTCGCCCGTCGCGTCGCCGTTCCTTTCATGCGAGTTTATCACTGGTGACTGGGCCCCGGGTACCTCCCGCGTCGCGTTAATTCGCCAAGCAAGGGTTGCCGCCGATGTCGTCGCGTCGTAAACTTTATTTACGACCCCGCCGTCCGATTATTGCCACGACGTCGCTCTTCGCCGGTTCATTTGCATAGAAATTTATACGCGGCGGTTGTGATCAGTCCCCGTGCACGTTTGTCGCTCGTTTCCCGTTGCCTAGTTGGGGATGTGCTGTCACTTATTGATTGATTAACAACGGTGACATCGATTACGGGTTTGTATTGTTGGAATGTGTATAGGAAAATAGCAGACTAGCCAAGAGACGTACTATATGACCGTGAGGAAGTCTCGACCGCATGAAGTTTTTTTTTTTATTTGATTCAATGACGAGACGAGCAAGGCGCCTGTCCATAAACAGAATCAACACCACGCAGAACTTTGAATTAGAAAGCAATGCATGGCATTGAACTGCGTTCGTCACCCCGAGACATAAGATGTTAGTCTCATAATCACTGGCTTCAATGTCCTTCTAACCGAAACACAACAGTGCTTACACACTGTTGTTTGGCGGCAGAAATAGACAAAGCGGTAATTGGTCTAAAGAAGCGTATTTGCTGGAGGTAGGATTTTAATATTCGCCCGGATAGCGGCTACCGTACACACGGTGTTTAAATCTGCCATAGTGACCCACACACCTTGTGTGAATCGCGTTCCATGACCAGTCAGGTGTCCGGTTCTTCCGAAGGGCTTGCGACTTTTCTTGATGGTTGATTGGGGCGGGTATATGGGTACATCCTTGTATTCTTGTGCCCGCGTCGATCATTCGCCTGCCCTATCGCATGCCCATCGATTTGCTTATTCCCTCAACGGAATGTGAAGAAACATTTTTACACGCCGGCATGATTCTTGTAACAACCGATCAACTCATTGTTGTTGGTGGTCGCTGGTTTTTATTGATTGCACTGTACTTACCATCTAGTGTAGTGCAGTCACTTTGCTGTGCTCGAATAAAAAAAACTGCTGAATCTTAAGGTTTTTATCTGTTAGGTTAATTTTCGGTTGATCGAACAACATTGGCATCTATGCGTGAGTCAGGCAATAAGGTGTTTATCAATCATAACACCAGAGATTCACTTAATTCTATCATTCATGCTATAAGTATATGTCATCATCATCATCAGCCACAAGACGTCCACTGCTGAACATAGGCCTCCCCCAAAGATTTCCAGACCGACTTGTTGGAAGCGGCCTGCATCCAGCGACATCCTGCGACCTTTATCAGGTCGTCTCCACCTTGTAGTATATGTCAGCAAGCTGGTAAATAAATCAATAAAAATAGCATTGTTACGACTAAATACTAGGAATTTTTCGAATAACCCGATTCTTTAAAAATGCCGAAGGGTCATAAAAATGATTACAGATCACAGCGGCATGTACAACATCAACCCTGTAAAAAACCACTTAACAATCATATAATATTCAATACGTGTCCGTACAACTTGTCAACATTACATTCAGCACCAAGTTATCTCCATCGGGACGAGTAACGAGATAAAATATTCGTATCTAAAAACACGCAACTACAAAAAGTCGCACGGTTCGCATATGCAGAAGTATGTTGAACAGAAGGTAGCTGGCGACATGGTAAAGCGGCCCATTACACAGGTCGACATTGGGCCACGTATGCTAATGTGTCGCGAGGCGGTCGCGTTGAGCGTTTTTCCGACCCGTGTCGATATCGTGTCCCGGCGATAAATGTGTTCCATTATTTGTGCGAAAGATTAGTGTGCATTCTCCACTTTTAAAGGGTTCCGTACCCAATGGGTGCCAATTGAACACTATTACTAAGGTTATGTCCTCTCTCTATTCTATCTTTAAAGTTCTGAACCGTAATAAAGCAAATATATAAGTGCTAGAGCTGTACACTGTAGACAAATCTGTCTACATAAATAGTGTTGGCTCGACCGGGATATTGCCGCTGTTTTACAGAAAACTAACATGAAGTGGCAACTTGCTTTCCCTTAGGGCGCATTTATATGACAAGGAATCCCACCGCGTGGCGGCCGCGCGGGCGCCTCGCTCGAATCACTCGAAAAACTAATATAAACTCTATTGACTAAGCCATAATGTTTGATTCTTCGCAACGCTCCAACCACGCGGCGACTGCGCGGTCGTGTAAACGCGACCGCGCGGCCGCCGCGCGGTTAGTTACTCACAAAGAATTTCAACGTTAAGTCCTAGTTAATAAAACATACATTTGCTATGACTGATCAGTTAGTACGCGGTCACCGCGCGTCGGCCGCACGAAATTTTTCGCATCGTCTAACCGCAGCCTGAGGGTTTCGTACCCACATTTTTAAATTTTTACAATTCTTAGGATATCACATATTCTGTGATATTTTCAGATGGATATTTATTACAGTTTAAAAGTAAGAGCCTTTTCAATGTCGGAAAGACAGACATCGTAAACAAGCTGAATGCTGGCTAAATACTACAATTTATTGACATATACAATGCTTTTATAATAAGATCGGACATACATAATAGTGTTCATTATACTAGCTATGTACATACATCTCAACATAAAGAAAACAGTATTGATCCACCAGTCTGCACGCACAATGAATATACATAATTCACCGTTCGCATTAGACTGCTCTCAGACTATGTTGTACTAAGGACTTGGTCTTACAATACTTAGCAACCAGACAAACACATAGCTCGCATAGATAACACGTAATACAAAACAGAAATCACGACGCACGTTTGTCCTTTACTTTGTTGCGCGAAGTGTGGATATGAGTTGTATTTAGATAGTTGGTTAGCACTGCACACATATTTGAAACCAGTGATTTTTTGTGAAGAGATCCGACATAAATTATTAATTACTATAGGTATATAGTGGTAGTATGACAGCGCACGGGCCGATGGGCGAGTAGCCGACTGTGATACGTGACGCAATGGGTTCCATTCCCGCACCGAGCAAATATTTGTCTGATCCACAAATATTTGTTTCTTGTCTGGGTGTTGTGAGGCCAAAAGTCTCTCGTTGTTCCTGATACCCACGACTCGTATCTTACTGGGGGATCAGGGCTATGTGTGTGACTGTTGGGTGTTATTAATATATTTATAAATAACCGATCATTAAATTATTAAATATCTGTCATGTCTCCACTCGTGCATTTTCATCTTAAACCTGTGTTTGTCTCTGACGCATTCTTTTCGGATGAACATGCGCTGATTTAGCTGCATTATTCGAAACAGATTGTTATATGCCGTATGAAAATGGACTCGTCAAAAATTTACCAACCACATAGTTGTGATGCAGGCGCTATGGCATCCACGCACATGTACCTACACCCATTAATGTTACTTTTTGTTATTTTCCTATTGAAAGGATATACGCTATAATATATTCTGTGAAAATTTCAGCATAAGACTTTGGATGGTAGGATTTGACAGGCTGGGTAATAGGGCTCCACAATACGGAATCCTAAAAAATAAAAATACTTCATCGCCCGTATTGAAGAACGACACCTGAGCTGTATGCAGTTCGCTATTACTGTATGCAGCATTGGACCATATTTGGTGCTTAATAAAAACGTACCAATTACGTATACAGAAATCTACGCATAGCACAGTTCTATTAAGTGTCGTTCTTGTTTGTGGGGTCGTTTTTTTTTTATCCTGGCTCGGCAAAGTACAGCGGCACTACGCTACACCTGATGGTTAGTGTAGTGCAATCCAAGAATAGTGTCGACCAACGATAAACAATGTGTCCATCGTAGGTCGGCAAGGTCATGCCGGCCTGCCAAAGGGCCAAGGGGAGGGGAAGGAAAAAGGGATGGGAAAAGGGTTAGGATCAGGGGGCAAGCCCCCTTTGGAGAACCGGATATACACTGGCTGACCCTGGAACGCGACCCACACTAGGTAGGCCACTATGGCAGGTTTTCGCACCAGTGTACGGTGGTCGCTATCCGGTCGGATACAAGTATCCTCCCACCAGCAAAACGTACGTTTTTACGCAGCACCGTACATTGCCGCGCGTCCTTTGACTGCATAGTTATCGGGCACGGAAGTTACTCCGCACCGTGGCAATAAAAGGGGTAGGTGGGCGAAATTTTGAATATTTAAACAGTCATTTAGTTCGTGAGCCGTATAATAAAAATAAAAATTCACCGATTACCGACCGATTGGGACGTTCGATTGTATTTTACGTTGTTTCCTTTATAAATTTAGTTTCGATACGGCGTGACGTCTTCCCGATCGTGTTCGTTGATCGTTCAAAATGTTATTTCTTGTCTGAAAATGAACATTCAACTCGTTCTTGGACGTCCTGATGTGTGTGCGTTATGTGTTTGTATAGGGACATTGGTAAAACAACATTGATTTCTACTTGTTACTAAACTAGTTTTGATAATTACAAAATTAGAAATATTTCACAGCGCATAACTTAATTTAAGCAATTTTTGTCTGGTTTAGTTTTGTGACAACAGAATCGGCAGCAATGACTGTTAGTGCTTGACATTATATACTTATAGATATACCCAACAGTCACACACAGTCCTGACCCCACACTAGGTTATACCTGAATCGTGGGTATCTGGAACTACGAGAGACTTACGGTCCTACAACACTCAGACACGAAACACGTAATTGTGTATCACATTTATCTCGGTGCGGGAATTGAATCTGCAGCCTCTCGCTTCACAGCTGGTTTCGTGGCCCACTGCGCCGCGGAGGCTGTCAAATACTTAAAACCTCCACAAACAACGTTCAGCGAGCCGGTCAATCCGGCAAGAAAATTGTAACGATTTGTTTCTACTTGGCGTTGGTCATACACGAAACGATAAGTAGCTTGGAAAAAACAACTGTGAGAAAGTCAATCTATAATAATATTATCTATCTTATCTTATACCAATAAATAACCATTAACATTTGATAGCAACAACTCAAAATAAATTATTTTTTATTTTTAGTTTGATAAACGATTTTACTTGTGTTATATCATTTAATATTGGCTATATATAATTTTAATTGTATTATTGTTTCAACAACGAAACACTTTTTCTTTCTTTAAATAGTTCCACAGTCTTTAAAAAAACAATAAACTAAATGAATTTAATGGAAATGTAACTAAAATTTGTGAGCACGCGACACATTTGTTATTTACGATTCGGTTAGATTGTCGGCTTTGAAATGGACTTAACTACTCAGTCACTTTACGTAGTCAGCGTTTGGACCTTTTGTGTTGAAAGCACGCAATTACATCGCCTTTGACTCGGCGAAATACAATTTATAGTCCTAGAAAATGGATAAGTCTCATTTTGGACCAATTTGACGTGGTTCGTTATTCATTACCGAATAGTTATAAACGTAATACGTATTTGTCATTTAATGGTGAACTAAGTTATAAGTTTTTGTTGATTGAAATAAAATTAATTTAAACGGATTTTATCGTGGATTTTATTTTAATTTTGGTCCCGACTATGTTTCGAAAGCTTTCCGCCTTCGTGACCACTTTATTTAAATATTATTAGTTGTACATTGACCAATACTAAGCTTACTTGAAACTTTATTTAAAAACCTTAATAAGGCGATCCTTTTTTTATTTTGTTATCCGAGCACGGCATAGTGACTGCACTACATCTGATGGTAAACGCAGTGCAGTCCAAAAAACTAGCTACTACCGACAAACAATGAGTTTATCCGTGGCCACCAGAATCATGCCGGCCTGTATAAATGTACGGAGAGGGAAGAAGCAAATCGAGAGGCCTGCGACAGGACAGGTGGATGACCGATACAGGCACAGTGATGCAGGGATGTACCCCTATACCCACCCCAACCAACCATCAAGTCAAGTCGCAAGCCTCTCGATATACACTAGCTGATCCTGGAACGCGATCTACACAAGGTGTGTGGATCACTATGGCAGGGTTTAGCACCATGTGTACGGTGGTCGCTATCCGGGCGGATACGAATATCCTACCACCAGCCTTATAATTTAAATAATTATCTATTTGAAATAAACCAGCAATTATGCAATAGAAAAAACAACACAAATTAAAAACACGTTGACATCGACAACATTAAACATTAAAACAACAATGATAATTTAATGACACGGCTATTTATTACGTTGTATTTATCTCGTATCAAAAGCATGAAATGGTACACATTTTTTGTCCACACACAATAGAAGTTCATATCGTTTTTTTTTCAACAGCTTACAACTCATTAAAATTATGTTTATAGCCGACGCGACGTTTCGTGCTCCCTCTGCCCGCGCCATCGTTTTCCGTCCCTAATAGTTGATTGCAACGAACCTATTTGTCTGTTTTTTATTTTTTTTTCTCGATCCGTACGCCGAATGGTAATTTTACAGTTTTGAGCACGTCAATCTATTAATGTGATTGGTGTTTGTCATTTGTTTCGTGACCGTCCCGAACGTTGTGTTTACCGAATTAGTGCATGTCTGTGCTTCTTTAAAACGATACGTCGTTAATGTAAATGAGCTGTTATACTGGCTGGATCCGACCCGCTGTTTGATTTATCCTTTGTTGCGGCCGTAATTTTATTGGGGGTTGCGGAAGGTTTTTTTTATGGTAAACTATATTTTAACCCTACCTAAGTTGCATGATATGTTGTGTCATATAAAATCTTTTTTATAAATTTAACGTTGTTAAAAAAATAGTTTCGTGACATTTTAAACTTGAATGAAGTTTCTATTGACTAAAATACAACTTGTAACGCCATCTAACGTGAAGTAGAGAAACAACCAATTTAAATATGTAAATCAAATTGCACATACGCGTCACGCCTGTAATTCACGTAGGGGTAATAGGTGTAACAAGTACAACCACAATTTCGCGGAGCTTATTTCCGTTCCATGATGTGATAAAGGACGAGCCTTTCGCCATATCGGAGACAAATTCCAATCCTAGGCAATTCTTGTGTGAATTTTCACATCGAAAACCCAAGCCATATAAATAGTGATTGCCCGACCTGCAAAGTGAGCCCAGGCTCTAACGGCTCAATTCTAGAATCCGGGTTAATACTGAACATTTTGTGATAGAAATACCCAATACTTATATCTTTTATCCAATCTGGGATCGAACCCGAGACCTCAACACAGCAGTCGTACCGCGTTCATAATACAACTTTGCCACTGAGGCAGTCAAACTTAGTTAGTCGAGGCTGTTATTAAAACTATCAAGTAAAAATCTCGCATAGTTTCATTTTGTGATAAATTAATGATTAATCTTAATCCTTCTTGTAATAATTTAAATGTATAGTAACTTCTAATTGTTTATTTTTCCAAAATAAACAATTGATAATATTTTTTGTTTTTTTTTTTTATTTGTCCATGTATTATTAAATTATATACACATTTTTTTTATAGCCTAGACCGGCAAACGAGCAAGTGGGTCACATGATGGTAAGTGATCTCCACCGCCGATGTACACCCATAATACTAGAAGAATCATAGGCGCGTTGCCGACCTTAAAGGGAAGGGATAAGTAAAGGATTGGGAAGGGGAGAGGGAATTAGACCTCCGGATATATCTCACCGTAGGAAACGGAGCAGCAAGCCGCTACTTTACGTTGATTTTCTGTGAGACTGGTAACGACCCGGTCGAGCCAGCCTTTTCATGCTGTAGACAAAACTGTCTACAGCGTGCCTCTACAACTCATAAATAAAATATAATTATAAATATTTGGTGTATAAAACATCTCACGTGTTTCAAGCAACGGTGATTATTTCTCTACTGATACGTTTCTTTCTGGCTCTCGGGTGTACTAGAGTCCGCTTTCCTACCATTTTGTAAGCGAAATTGTATCGGTGTACATTATGTTTGATCAATAAAAAAAGGCGCTTCCACTTCTCCCGATCTTGAGCATCCTCCATAGTGAGGCCTTTCGTCCTCATGTCTCCCTCTAAAATACGCCAATCCAGCCCTTTTTGAGCCATCCGCAGGATCCCCTTGCACAATCGGCTCAAGCATCTGCGACTGACCAAAACACCCTTGACGGCATACCTACCACGGATCGGATGTACTCGTAAACTCGCTATTGGTACAAACGGTAAAATATTTGGTATCAGCGCCATCTATGATATTTACGGTGAATTAATTTCAACCCTGCCTTTATACGTATTACGCCCTCTATTAGATGTTAAGCGTACTATTTGGTATTCTCAACCACTAGTACGAAAGCCCCTTACTCGCAAGCGGTGAAATCAACATATAGAGACAGAACGGCTCATTTATGCACGTCTATATATTGTGTGTTTATAATTTTTTTAATTACTTTTTTATTTGATTACCAACTCAGACGGCCTCTCGCATACGAGGGACCTACCACCTTGAAAAATGTTATTGCATATTTGTATCCATTTGATTGTAATCGAGCAAATAGGTCACCGGATGATAAGTTCTCTACCGCCCAAGGACATCCACAATACCTGAACAATCATAAATGCGTTGCCGACCGTAAAGGAAGGGGATAATTAAGGGTTCGGGAAGAGAAGGGGCATTTGGGTTTCCCGATATGTCCATTCACCGTACTAAATGTAACAGGAAGCTGCTACTTCACGTCGATTTTCTGTGACACAGTGGTTACGACCCGGTCTAGTCGAGGTCTATTCTTTCATTGAACAAAAGTGTCTACAACGTGAATCTACCACTTATAAAACTGATTGAGTAACTTGTGCCAATGATCAGTTGCTGCTGGAAAGGTATCTAATTGTGCAGTTGGTACGGTACATAGTTATTTTTGTACCAGATTGGGTAGCGTACCCATCCTTTTTTTTTGTGGCTCGTTCGGTCTTCCAGTAATTTCAAGCCGGCATAATTTTGCCGACAATCGAGAGACGTTATTTCCTTTGACGATTGACGTTGTATTTGGAATGTACTATAACAAATATCAGGTCCAGTGTAGTCAATTGGCCGTGTTAGTTGAAAACAAAAAATCTGAAAATTTTGCAGTTAGTCGATAATGTGGCAGTACCTTATCAGTATCAGTAATAATAACAGCAATAACACCCAACAGTCACATACATAGTCCTGACCCACAGTAAGATAGCAGTCTTGTGTCGTGTGTATCAGGAACTACGAGAGACTTTCGGTCTCACAACGACCAGACCCCGAAACAAATATTTGTGAATCACACAAACATTTGTCTCGGTGCGGGGATCGAACTCGCGGCCTCTCGCTTTATAGCCGGCTACTCGCCCGCTGCGCCACGGAGGCTGTCAAGTAAAATTAGAAATCCGTTTAATATCTGAAAATCAGTAATTAGACCCTGTAGGAAAATATAAATATCAGTTACGAAAATTCTATGTCATCAAACTACTTTAAGTGAAGAACGTTTTTATTGAACCGAAATCCACCGAAGTCCTCTATTTGACATATCAATGGCGCCTATGTATTAATTACAAAGCGCACCGACAGCCCTTAACACCGGTTTCGACTATCCGCACCCCTGTACACCTTGAAGCCATAGAAAACACAACCTTATAATATAAGAATAAAGTTGAAATTTTACTCACAGCGTCTTTCGAATTAGCATATGAAAGAGCGCGAATGTTCATTTAATTTTGAACTTTCTATCTATAGTCATAATGTACGTTTTACTTTGTGAACTTATATTGACCCAGGGGTGTGAATTAGGATATTGTGAAATGGACACAAAAGGGTATGTCGCGTTAAAAGTGCTTAGTGTCAGCAACACGAGTCTTTGAACTTTGATAATGTATGAACGAGATATTTATTTATAGAGGGCGTTGCCTATGTGGAAGATGACATTTTTTGTGTCAACAACCCTTGTAGGGTGTTGTGAATTTCTTCTATGTGGACTCTATAATATGGGGCATAAAGGTTCTGGAACGGAGGCCATGTACTGGCAAGCGCAGCGTTGGACGTCCACCTACAAGGTGGACAAACGACCTGATAAAGGTCGCAGGAAGTCGCTGGATGCAGGCCGCTTCCAACAGGTCGGTCTGAAAATCTTTGGGGGAGGTATATGTTCAGCAGTAGACGTCTTGTGGCTGATGATGATGATGATGGACTCTATAAATTATCATGTATGGCTATGGTACTAAGTTCAGTGTAAAAACTGATAAATTAATGATTACAACTTACAATATATGCCCTTATATTTCTAAGTCTGAGCCTACATTTAGCGTTCTTTGTATTGGAGAGTTTTTACAAGGTTTTTTTTATTTGGAAAATTTAAGCCGATAATAGTAATACACATTTCGCATCACGCAATTGTTTGTACTCATACGTTGCAGGAGTTTGCGGCGTTCCATGCAGGTATAAAAAATCTAGTTTAGCGTTTTTCAAAATACATAACTTAACCTAACACCTGTATCCCTGAATGACTCAGCAAAACTACAATTAGTATACTCACCGTTTGCTGATATTATTTCCGTCTCATGATGTGATAGCTGGCGAGCCTATAGCTACATTATAATAGTCAATACTCTGGCATATTTATAAAACAAGACAAAACACATAATTTTCCAAATGAATACCACATTTTTTATGTAACACTTTTTACATATAGATATTATGTATAAATAAAAGGCATAGACATGCTTCTTCAACATGTATATAAGGTACGCTGCATCACGCCACTTAGCCCTGTCCCCCGGGAGTTGAGTGGGAGTGTGACTGACGTGAAGTGTTCTGACAAACGAATCAATTTCCTGCGACGTGCGTCTCGTCTCTTTTTTTTTTTTTTTTTTTTTTTTTTTTTTTTTTTTTTTTTTGTTGACGCGGGGAAAGCCGTTTATTGCTACCGCCCCACCGGGGGGGAAGGTGGAGCGGTTATGTTGGGTTCTACCGGCCTTACGACCCAGCCACCCGACCGCTGGGCCGAGTCCCTAACACTATATACACCCTATGCCGGTACCTACCAACTAAAACCCCGCGGTGACCTTCTTCGGCGCATTAAGGACGGCCCCGGGTTCCCGAGGCAAAAAGCACCCCGGCTTCAGCCGGAACCGCCCTTGCGCGGTGCCGCCTTGCGGCGGCCCGTCTCCAGATGGGGGGGGCTCAGAAGCCCCCGCACACCGAAGGACGCCCTCGGCGTCAACGGCAGCAACGAGGCCAACCACCCGTGCTGCCGTCCATCCCGGGGGTCGCACGTACAAAAAGCGTACTAACTGGGCGCTACGACAGCCCCCCGCTGCGCGCCCGCGACCCCCGATGGCCCCTATTAGTCGCCTCTTACGACAGGCAGGGGATACCGTGGTGGAATTCTTCAAACGCCCCCAATCCACAGGGCGGGAGACGCCGGTCAGTCGTCACCCCGGCGCCTCCTACGTCTCCTCTGACGGCGGGAGAGATCGCTGCGCTCGCGATCCCTCTCGGCACTCTCCTTCTGCGAGATTACGGCCTCGCAGAAGTGTGCCACCGCACGCCAGGACCTCCGGCTGTCAACCATGGCGGTCACCACGGCTGGCAGCGAGAGGTCACCTCCGACGACTGCTACGAGAGCGCTGCGCTCTTCGTCCCAGGCTGGGCACACTTCCAATGTGTGTTGGGCCGTGTCCTGCGGACAGTTGTCACAATGGTGACACACGGCTGACTCCTCTGTGCCGGTTATCTGACACAGGAACTGGCCAAAACATCCGTGGCCAGTGAGGACCTGTGTCAACCGGAACGTTGCCGCGCCGTGGCGCCTGTCTAGCCACTGGTCAAAGACAGGGCGCACTGCCGCGACGGTCCTCTGACCCGCTGTCGGGTTCTCCAGCCTGAGACGCCACTCCTCCACGGCGGCTCTGCGGAGGGAACCACGTATGGCGTCCACCTCTCTTGAGGCCGGCGTCTCGTCTCTGCCCCAACTACTCCATTAAACTACTTTAAGAGATTATTTATTATTTAGAAAAAGGCATGGCGTCTATTTTGTTTACATTTAAATTAAATGCATCTAATAGTACATAAAATAGTCATACGAACAACTTTATTTCTCATGAAGAATTGCATACATAATTCACTTACTGAAAAACAATGTTTAAAACTAAGTTTAATATTTAGAGCGCACAAAGTTAAAAACAAATTAGTTTAGTTAAATCCTTAATTTAGCCGCGACATAGTGGGTTAGAGTGGGAACCAAGAAGTTTGGATTAAAATTTTGACAATATTTGTTCGGGATGGGATTCCAAATAATTATGAAAGCGTAGGTACATGTCAACTGAGTTCTTTCTAAATTGGCTGTCTAATGCGTTGTTTGGCAGATAACATTTAAACAGACAATGTAAACAGGCCTAACAATAATGTTTATAAAAATAAAAAAACTACCAAACTTGTCAATTCTACTCAACCCGTTTTCTTTATGACACATTCTCATACAATGAACGAAGGCGCTCATTGGAAGGATTACCGGCAAATCCTTGTTGGATTCACCAATTTCCAGTACAAATAGGCAATTGTGACGCACAATACGCCGACGGGACGACAAAAGGCTCTCAAGTAGTTTTTTTTCAGATGTAATAAAGTTTAATCCAAAAATCCCCTCGGGCAAGTGGAGGTTGTAGGCCAATTATTTGCGGGCAAGAGACGCTCCTTCGTTGAGTCCGTTTCGCTTTGACAACGATCGAGTTGTTGTTATTCTAAAAATATTTACTTTTCTTATTTTACTTACTTGGTGCCATTTGGTTCATTCCAATTGTCTACATTGACAATAATAATGATAAATATCAGTTCATTAAACACGTTTCTACTTTTTTTATCTGCTTCTTGTTGAAATTGTAGTATTATTTCATCATAGTTTTAATTTCTCCAGTTAACTTCCCTCTCACTCAGTAGAGGAGGCCTGTATTCAGAAATTAAAAGTTTATAATATAAGGTTTTTTTTATAGCATAGACCGGCAAACTAGCAAGTGCTTCACCTGATGGTAAGTGATCTCCACCGCCATTGTACACACACAATACTAGAAGAGTCATGTGCATAGGAGGATTTGGGCCTCCAGATATCACACTCACCGTACGAAACGCAGCAGTAAACCGCTATTTCACGCCGGTTTTCTGTGAGACAATGGTAACGACCCGATCGAGCTGGCTCATTCATGCTGTAGACAAAACTGTCTACAGTGTGGCTCTACCACTCATATATTTAACTTTTGTTGAATTGAATAAGTATGCTAACCACAACCTAACGTCTGTACCCTAAATCTCTAAATATTATAAATCTACTCAACTGGAGTCTTTATTCCTAACAGGATAAATCAATGGTTTACAACACTACAAAATGGCTTGAAGAAAAACATCTTCCGTCATCACTATTCACTGATACTTTAAAAATAACGAAAAAAAAATGCAAGTGATATCAGCACAAGTTCTAGTGTTACTTGGGGTAAATTCTTTGTGCACATAACAATTAATTTTACTCCTTAAATGTTTTGGTGTTCTTAACAAGTTGACATAAAGTTCATTTTCGCATTTATTTTCCAATCTATTGTGTCGTTTATCAACCCAGATCGTCACCGTAGATTGTATTTTGACATTTTCATCCTATTTTGGGCGCATTGTCACTGCCGGAGGCTAATCGTTCGAAACGACACGACAGTGCATTGCCATTGTCCATTGAAAATTGTTTTTGCTCGATATAATGCATTCAGCATGTGAAATTGTTTGTTGGTTTGCTTTGATAGCATTGTTGTGAATTTACTTTTTCGTAAATCTTTAGTGGGTTTTTCTTATCTATTTTAACAAACTTAAATTACATCACTTTATATTATATCAATCACTTTGGTTTATTTGATCTACATTGCTTTTATTGTTAGAGTTTTAATGTACAATATTATAATATATTTATTTTGAGCATATTTGTGATATGTCGTATCGCCACTTTGTGGATAGCTATGTCAAGACTCAACGTCATGGATGTGCCGACTCTTCCCCGGTAATGCCACTGCTCCAAAAACATCGATGTAAGTAACGCTGTTGCGTTTCTTAAGCAGATTAACGGCCGATCTTAATATTCCGGATATATTCCGATAGATTCCGGAAACAAAACAATCAAAATAAGTGATTTGTACGCGATTTCAAACTGTATTCTGATTGGTTCATTTGTGAGATCTATCTGGAGAATCAAACTAAGATCGATTATTATTGAAATCGGCGGTTGGATTGCAAATTGCAAAAAAAAAATCTAATAATCGCAGTCTACCTCAATCCTTATTTCTTTACTAAAATGGGTGATGGTCATCACTCATCACTTACCATCATCAGGCCCATTTGCTAGTTTGCCAGCCTTCTATTATAATATAATCCAATTTATATTATAAGAAAATATATCATGTAATAAATACGTGCTACTAATTTGACGTATCATATCTCAATTCCGATTCTCTTCGAAGTTTATTCCATCACAATGGCATTGTATAAGCGTACAGTAAAATATTCGAAATTATTAATACAAATACCAACACTTGAGGAATTAACAAACGGGTGCGCGTCTCAATGAAAAGGCGCCAGAGCTGCCGACGATGCGCACAATAGTAAAGACTCTGTACAAAATATCTTTATCCCAGTTGAAATGAGATTTAATAACGTTTTGTTAGAGCCCAATGCTCTTTTTAACGAAGCTCTTTGTCGATCTTATTTGTAGCACTCACCGTTTACGTTTGGTCCGCCTCGTTCTTGGTATTTGTAATTATTTAAAGCAGCAGTAGCTTTGTGAGAGTTCATATTATGTTGGTGAGTTCTTAACAGCTCTTTCCGTTCTAAGTTTTATTATTTTTAAATACAATCGTGTAAAGGATTGCTCGGGAGTAACTACGTTAACCGGCTTATTGCGAAGTATTGTCATGATGGACTCCCTTCATATTTAACTCTTTGCATCTGCATTTAATCGGTTTAGGAGATATATATTTATGTATCCAATGAGTCTATAAAGAAGGAGGCCAAAGTACAGTTTAACATGGAAGCAAAAGTAGTGGGATAAAATGGCAAATTACTGAAGAACTGTAACAACTAATATAGTTTTCAAAAACCCTTCATATATTGTGAAGAGATCACGATATTCTACTGAACAGTGGGAAGTAAGATTTTAGAAATGATAAAAACCAATGTTAATGAATAACTACAATATATTTTTCTTAAAACAACTTAATTAAAAAACTATTCTCCCAATATTTCACCTCTTTAAAAATTATCAACGCAGCGCCAGAAGAAATCTCCCAGGAATCTCGCTTTTATTTAATAAAGGCCTTATCACTTTTTACTTCGAATTTGTCTTTTTAAAGAAAAAGAAAAGAGTGCAAGAAATAATATCTTAACTGTGTCGTCGTCGATGGAACAAGTATCGAAACAACTACGACACCTCACACCACCTCTACAGCCTAAAACCCATATTCGTATCCGACTGCACAACAACCATCGCACAAATGGTGAAAAACCAGCCGTAGTGACTCCTTCCGGTGAGTCGCAGTTCGGAATCGGCCGGTGAACATCTAGTTAGGCCGGTATATTTCTGGGGACCATTGAGAGGTGCAAATGTCTTTTGAATAACAAGTCAATTGGCGCTGCCACAATAAAAAAGTACTTAAAGTTCCGAAAGTCCTACAGACATTAGCCTTGATTGCACTACTGCGGGGCAATTGCTTCCGTACACACATTCCACAGATTCTCATCTCTGTCCAGAGACATGTGTGACCACTCCTTCCGATAAGTATCCAGCTCATTCCACCGTTTCTGGGCCTGGACGTTGAGTGATGTTAAATAGTCTGTGGTTAATTTACACCATAGATCGATCAGCATACGGTCACAACGTTCGTTCATAACCAACGTCAGCGATCTGAGTTTTAAAACACATCACACTGTTTTTAATACGTATGGATGACCAAATCCCCAACATGCTGCGCTCCATGTCTAGCGGGCAAACCCCGAGTGCGAACTTCTGATGTATTCTCAAAGACCAAATTTGGCTATCATATGTTGGTATGGGGAGAATACCTGAGTTTTATATTTAGGGTAAGAGGGACTCAGCCCATAGACGTTATATAAAACAACTAGCTTTTGCTCGCGGCTCCGCCCACGTGATCAAACAAACAAACAAACAATCAAACTCTACAGCTTTATAATATTAGTATAGATTTGGGTAGCTTAGCAACGGAAACCTTCAAATAATATTATTCCGGTAGCTTAGCAACGGAAGCCTTCAAATATGAATAATTTTCCCCGTTTTTGCAACATTTTTCACTGATGCTTCGCTTCTAATGGTCGCAGCGTAATGTTATATATCCTAAAGCCTTCCTCGATAAATGGACTATCCAACACAAAAAGAATTTTTCAATTCGAACCAGTAGTTCCTGAGATTAGCGCGTTCAAACAAACAATCAAACAATCAAACTCTACAGCTTTATTATTAGTATAGATAGCGCCTACAGACGTATTCGGCGCATCGTTCAACTAATTCTTGTCGCTTCTGGAAGCAGATTAATTGGTCCAAATATCTATTTGATCCAATTAATCTTCTAATTATATCTATACTCGTGGACGTACATACTCTGGCATTTACACTATTTGTCATTACAGCTTGATCTTAGAAAGACGGAGACAAACGATAATATTTTGATTCATCGAATATACGCATCGCTGTTGTACACTGCAATAAACTCGCAAAACAGATGGCCTAATAATAGCATTTTAGGCTTAATTTATACTGCTACGAACTACTAACACAGGCGAAACGACAATGATCGAAACAGATTAATCCTTAATTATTGAATATTTGACATTGAAGTTCAAACGGCTTTTGTTCATTGCAGGAATATGTAATAACTAAAATAACATTTCACCTATAATGTTAACATAATGGCTTGTCCACATAATTAATATTGTCCTCGTCATCGGCGTAAATATATATTGCATGGAAAATTTCAATAGAGGATTTTAATTGACCTATTGTTTAACGACGCTAAGGAAGAAGAAGAAGGATATAAGCAATATCTTCGACTAACTTACTTCGAAAAGAGGAGGTACTTATATCCTCCGTGTATATGTATTTTGATGTATTTTTGGTGATTTTTCCGTTATTCGATAGAGTGTTCTCCGATGGTGATCCCATATTAATTTGGTTAAGATTTGATGAAGGAATACGAGGGAAAATAGAAAAGTCCTCAACGCAACGGACAGATAAAACTCACATCGATTCGGTTTTCGGAAGTTTTTCCCCTTACAATAGAGTTGTTAGCTATGTTGGATTATATACTTTTTATATTTTATAGGGCACAGAATATAATACGAAAAAAAAACATTTTAGCCGAATACATATAAAATTGGTTACAAAATGATCTATATATATACTACTACTATCACGCCAAGTGGCGAGGAATCGTCACAATTATCTTGGTCGAAATGATGAAGAAGTGCATATACGGGGCGTGCTTAAGTCTCCAAGTAGAGGCTAGTAGCCAGTTGTGAAACGAGACCGGGGGTTCGATGCCCGCATTGAGACTGGTGATCCATAATTCCTATTTTAAAACATTCCAATGTGACATGTAAAAATAATTTGAGAAGAAAAAAAATCAATGTAATGCTAAAGACCTACGGCTGAGTTCCTTGGTGCTTCTTCTCAGACCAGTGGGCAATTTCCGAAACACCGGTAGAGACATTTCAATGAAATTTATCTTTTATTGACGTGTAAAAGAGCCCTTTGTGGCCTACTTGCAAAATAAACGTTTTGATTTTGATAAACATTTGTTTCGGGTCTGGATGTAGCTGTGACAATTTTACGAAAGGATTTCGTACAATATACCCGTGTGGTACCGCATAGAGACTAACTAAATTCGCCATTAGGAAGTACGTTCTGGTGGGTGGTGGGCGCGAGGTGGCACTGCTCATCGCCCAAGGCTTCAATATTGTCCCTCTGTCCAAACTGATGGCCCATGTTTATGTCGTAGCCTGCTACATTTACACAGAATTTGAGGGTTATTTCGTGGTTATGGTTTGGATTTCGGTAATTTTTTGACTTAAATTAATATTAATTTTATACCATATAACTCTGTGTTTCATTCAATAAAAAAATATAATCCACTGGATCTTACATCTATAATTGTAGTTTTGTTACGTATTCTATATTAATCCAAGTCTTAAAAAATACAACACTTTTTTCACTTTGTAGTCGGATAAAAACTTATGATTCACAAAACATTTTTGAAAATCTTAAAAATAATGTGATACAAACCGATTTTAACAAAAAGATTTTGTTTTTATTGCTATATTAGAAATATAAATGTTCGGTTAGAATTAAAAAAAAATAAAAAATAGAATATAAATCAAGTAAAAAATAATTATACCTACCCCCTAACCTAGAAGATTTTTGCAAAATAACCGAATTATATATGATCTATACCTACGAAAAGATGTGACAAAGGAGCTATTTAAAAACAAGTCCTCATAGAATAAAATATATTTCTTTCTTTCTAAACTGATTATACTCCAAATATTTCTAACGCAAACACACTTATTCATTCATAATGTATTTGCTATTCCTCGAAAGAAAAATACCTTTCCTATTTGAATAAAGACTAGATATATGATCTCACACACGTGAAAATACAGATCATCGGATGAAACAGAATACAAAATCTACAACAAGAGTAAAAACCTCAGTGCACTAAAGTTACGTACTCGAAAATCATTTACCAAATTACCCCACATGTACGTAGCTGAAAAGCTAAATAAAGTAAAACACTCAAGCGTACGTCGAAATTAGGCGCGAAATCGCTCACGAGAGCCGCGCGCAAAAACCTCGTTAGCCGCCGCCATGTTTGTTCGGCGACAGTAGGGGCGCGCCCTCTATGTACACAACTGCACACTTTACATTCACATCTAGAACATACTCCAAAACCATCGATGTAACGCGATAAGGTCGCAGATCGCACGGCAATCACTCATGTGACCGAATATCGTGCGTGGTAGGGGTGTATGTAGCAGGCATAGGGGTGTGGGTAACACCCCGGTGTCGCACTGTGCGACGCAATAACTCGTATGTGAAATGGATATGCAATGCGATACACAACGAAAGTGATATTTATGGCGGCTCTGCTACGGTTGTGAAGCTAACAAACGGCAAATGAGGGAATTTTATTTCACACTTCAAATTTATATCATGTTTGCTTCAATTTTTTCAATAAGATAGAGATAAATAGGGTAACATCATTCTACAGATAAATAATCGAAAACATATCATTACATTGTGTAGCCAATTCTTTTATCTATAGGTGAAATCAGCTAAATGTTTCTGCCTTTAAACACATTTAAAACATAAAGGGATTTTCTTGCAACAACAAACAAACAAACAACTAATAAAGACACTAAGCCTTAGAAATCTCCCAACTCAGCTATTTTTAGAGCCAGAAAAATTTGATACTCTCATTATAAACTCGACAAATTAAGAGAGAGCAAAACAAGATATAAGTATTGCGACGTATTTAAAAATCACATCACATTTTAAATATTGCCTACATAACTCCAACAAAGTTTAGAAACCAGAATATTGTCGAATAATACCAACCAACATCAAACTAAAAAAAGGTATTTGTTCCAAAGACAACGGGAAATGTCGACTTGCAATCGCCCCGAGCTTGCAATAACGAGAAATTCCGCAATGAAAAGAATTAAATACTTGCGAGGCGGCGGGTGCGTGAAGTGGGCATCGCCGGGGAGGTATCTATTGCGATTAGACCCGGGACCCTAGGGACGTCGGATCACTGTGGTTTGGGATATCAAAGCATAATACTGCTAACTTTATCTATACTCTATAGATAGGTACTTGGTGAACTTGTTTAAATATGATAGTTTATTTCTTTAGAACAAGAAGAAGGTTAGGTTAGGAAGAAGGTAGAAGGTTTTGTAATTGAGTTGCTGCTATTAAAATAAAGTTGGTATACAATAAACTCTTTAACCGCCAAAAAAATGGGATGTATTAAGTTTGACACCCGTAATTATTAATCTGTCTGTATTTCTAGACTGTCTATATCATTATAACGCCTTGACAAATGGACGGATTTGAGTGCGGTTATTTATTGGAAGAAATTCTGTTCAGCTAGTACTAATACACTACAGCTATAACTGATATTTCAGTTATTTTCTTATTGATTTCGTTTCTTTACTATTAAGTCGCCAACATCCAAATATAATATTATAAAAGGTACTCTGACATCATACCACTGTTTTAAGTATACCAATACTAAAGAAAGTTATTGCTGCCGTTTGCGTCTCATTTGATTGAAAAAGTTGTGCAATTAGAAATTCGAGTACAATATAAAATCTTTATTATGTGTTGCTTATTAAGTAAAATACTAACTCTTATCAATTTTTTCTACTATTTACTGTAGCAAATTATCATACTTTACACTTTTCTCGTATGACTACTAGTAAATAAAGTGAGCGGCATCAATAATCCCATGAATATTTCATACAAAATTCACTCAAACATTCTACCCACGCTATTAGTTGGACGGATCCCCGTCCCTGTGCCCATTGCCTTAAAGGGGACGAATTAATTCCAGCAATTAATGAAAGCCTTTGGGTCGAAGCTCGTTCCTCCCCGCTTGGAATTCAATTATTTATGCCTACCCTATAAGTTTGCGAACGCTGCGAGTGATCGTGTTGTAAATCTGATGATTTTACGATATTGCGCCTATAGTTTTATTCGGTAGAACTCCTAAGGGGGAATCCATCAGGATAGGTAGTATTGCTTTATCTGTTTCTGCCGCCAAACTTCTGCTTGATTACTATGTCTAAGCACTGGTGTGTTCCAGGTTCATGGACATAAAAACTGGTAATCATAAGTCTTAAGAGGGCGTATAAAGCTAGCAAAATTTCAGCCGCGCGTCCTGCATCACCCGCATATCAACGTCGTATATGCCAAATGTTTTTTATTTTAAAATCTCATAATATACAAACCGTCTTATTCATAAAAAGTTATGAAACACCTAAAGTGTTCTGTAAGCTCGCTATAGGAAGATTGGCAAAAAATCGTATTCATAACAGCATTTTAACGCTAAACAGTTCTATAAACCTATCATAAAGTTATAGTGGCCTGGACCCTACTATAACAGTATTATAAGATACAAGATGGCCGAACTCACAACAGCTGATAACTATGAACTGACATTATTTTACAAAATTGAAGTAGGTACACCGTACATAGTCAACATTGAAAGTTAGTAGTTTGTTTAGAATTTACATTAATTAATATTGCTGATTATATTTATGAAAAATCATGCAAGCGTTACGCTAGAAGTCATTGAAACGATTCAACAACTTGAAAATAGTACACGTCGAAGAAAAGTGTACCGATAGTACAGTTATGACTACTTACATAAAATACGTCTTAAATTATTCAAAATATATCGAATTTGGTATTTAGTACGTAAATTATGCCAAACCGCCCCCTTTTTCACGTTCGTTTGCGTCCGTGTTTTTATTTTTAATTACGGACACTCTCCTTTATTAACTCTTTCAATATCATCTAATTAAATAACTTCGTTCCGTCTCATCGAAACGAAGCTACTCACGGAAAATGAGCTTGATAGTAGTCAAGTGGATCAGCTACCCGAGGGCTCCCTGTCCAAAACCAATGCTTACACATTACTGTTTGACGGCAAGATTAGACAAACCTGAAGTACCCAAGCGGACTCTCACATACAAAAGACCTACCAAACTTCATTAGCTTCCCGTGACTTACATAATATATTGTGGGTTTTTTTATAAATATACAATCCACCTAATCGATAGAGGAAACGATCCCACGGAAGCCCCAAACCGATGAATTGACGTATTAGAAGATATGACAGCTATGAATGGTCTCACTACGCAGGATGCTGATGTCTGAGTAGGAAAGCTGACCCTGACATCAAGTTGGGATAGTGCTAGGCAAAAAGGAAGAGAGTGGTAGAGCTACGCTGTAGAGTTTTATCTACAGCATGAATGGGCCGGCTAGACTGAGTCGTTACCACTGTCTCACAGAAAACCGACGTAAAGTAGTGGCTTGCTGCTACGTTTCGTACGGTGAGTGAGATATCCGTAGGCCCGAATCCCCCTCCCCTTCCCAATCCCTCGATTATCCCTATCCATTAAGGTCGGCAAAGCACCCATGATTCTTCTAGTATTGTGGGCATACATTGACGGTGGAGATCACTTACCATCAAGTGACGCACTTGCTAGTTTGCCAGTCTATGCTAAAAAAAGACTCAACATAATCGTGTTTTCGTCTGTGGCGTTTTATTTTTATACACATTTATTGTTTGTGAAAATACAAACTTCAGTTGCGTAGTAACTTTGAACTTTTCCAAAGGCAAAGTAATGTTTCTTCTTACTTATTGCAGAAACACTTGAAAGTTTACCAAATTAATTTAAATACAATTAACGCCAAGTCGGTTATTGATATTTATTATTTTATCAACTTGATTTGAAATTGTAAGTGAACGAAGTAAAAGTAAGTGAAAAGGTGTTTTTCGACAAATCTATATAGTAATAATCACGCCTTCGATGTACTTTTGAAAATGTTTTTAAACTTTCAGTCATAAACATTACTATGAGGTTAGTACATAGTGGTCGCATGGAAGGCGTAATGGCTATTTCCCCCACGCGATTGGTCCGTTATTCGTGCTAAACAAAAATGGTCCAGACACTAAGAAAAGACCTCACGTGAGACAACTCTCACGTTGTTCCTGAACGGGCGAAATGTGGATTGTACCATCCGCCCTAAAGTATGAACAAGGAATGGTTGACGAGATCTACGAATTTGACTGATAGTATTGAAAACAAATGATTCAACATATATAACGTGATCTATTACTCTTTAGCTTATTTCATTAGCTTTGTAGCTTTAACTGTAGGTGGCGTTTGATGCAATCCACATTATATGTGCTAAATGATTAGGTACTATTACTAAACCTGATGTTGACTTCATTACAAATAAAATCTACAATTGTATTAACATAAATATGATATTCGTAGGCAACACTGCACGGCGCGGCGTTGCGGTCGTCGTGGTGACCTCTGATGTAATATAACATTGGTCGTAAAATACAAGTAGAAAATTTTATCGTAGAAAGATTTTCACGTTTTTTTCTTCCTGGGACGGCAATTTGATAACACTGGATCTTATGTTAAGTAAAGTGTAGTCCAAATATTTTATAATTTCGAACGTAATTAAGACAAGGTGTCCCTCGATGGTCGACAGAATTACGCCGGCCTAAAGTTACTGGATGTACACTGGCTAACCACGGAACATGGCTCGCTACTATATCGGATTTTTCACCATGTGTACGGCGGTCGCTATCCAGTCGGTAGTTGTACGGTAGTCTCTAAGATTCTTCGTCGGGATTCCTCGAATCACCAACATTACGCTAGCAATACTAATCCAATATAATACGCAACCGAATGCTATATATATACGATAGATATACATCTAAAAGATCTTATTAGTTTCTGGCATATTTATTGTCCGCTAATGGAGCCTGTCCATTAATTTGCAAATGGCTTTTAAACTAAATTCTCCAGTTCTATAGTGGCGGTACATCGCGTGCTGTAGTTTAAAACTATATTTAAAACAGTAGAGTGGTCGTGGCTAACAAGAGGAGCAAGCCAGCGAACAGAAGCGGGTCGAACGACACAGCGGAGTGGCGGCTAATTGCCACTTGTGCGTCAATTACTGCGACCACGACGAACCGACAACCAGATTGAGGTGCTTACGCAGCGATGTTTCGCGAAAATAACGTTAAATTCCAATTAATGGTCGCCTTTTATATCTGTTCGCAATTTCGGTTGTATTTTCAGAAATGATTTAGTTTTTTTGAAATCCGTTTCGAATGTCGAATCATTTGCAGATCGTGTTTCAAATTAAACGATCAGGCGGTCTATGGTTACTGGTTGTGTAAACTTACTGGGCCAAGAAGAGTGTAGAATAAATAAATTAATATGATAATAAATTTCTCAGGAGCCTCAGGACATCTTTGGAATAACTTAGGTATCAAAGAATACCTATTTTATAATATGGAAAAATAAGTATTTATAAGAATGTTCAACCAACAAAAGCATTAATAGTCTAACAACAAAGTTATGCGTTTAAAACTTGGTACTTTCCGCGCTGAAGTGATGTGATGTGAAGTAGGTACAACGGTCCCCGCTCGCGCCACACTCGTAGAGTCTAGGCATATCCGAATGAAGAACGGACCAATGCGCGACTCTTAAGTTGAGCGTGGATTACGAATAGTGATGTACTCGTAGTGAGAAGTATTCATTTTTCTAATTATTTATATATTCGATAATTTAGTAGATCCAGTGTTTTTACGAGCGTACCCCTACTAAGTAACTAAAATTATGTAATGATCGTATATCCAATTTGATACGCCTACTCCTTCTGTCTCTCTGCTCTACGTTCAGAAGGCTCTATCTTCTGAACCAAAGAGCTTCTTAATTTCTGAACTTTTCTTAGGTGCTAGCTGAAATTTTCACAGGATAACAATATGTGTGTGAATAGTGGCGGATGTCCTAATATAATATTGTGTCTTGCTAAGTCTAAGTCATGGCATCCGTCTGCCTAGGCTGGGTTACTAAAACAAAATTGTATGATTTTTAATGAAAGAGGGGGAAACGGGAAATCGGGTCACCCACCCATGGACACCATCAATAATAAAAAAAATTGTCTACCATAAAATATATAGTTAAAAATCAGGAAAAGTGAAGCAAATCGAAAAAGACAATCCACCAACCCACATTTGACAAGCGCAGTGGATATGTAATCTTACTTACTTCAAAGATACATAGAGCCTGACCATTGCTTGCTGAAAAAATTAAAGAAATAAAACTTGAGTTGAGTATTATTTTATAAATCAAAACGTTTATTTTGCAAATAGGCCACAAAGGGCTCTTTTTCACGTCCATAATAAATAAATTTCATTGAAATGTCTCTACCGGTGCTTCGGAAATGCCCACTGGTCTGAGAAGAAGCACCAAGAAACTCAGCCGTAGGTCTTGTGCGTGTATGTGTGTATCTTGTCTTTGTATTGTATTTTTTGTCCTCAAATTATTTAAAAAAAATATATAATATTACCCCGTTACCCCATCACTAGCGCAGGTCGTGAACTGAACACTTTTCAGTGCGACAAGAGTCACGACTCGTAACTCGGCTCTAACAAAAGATGTCGTTATGTCGCATGACTCGCGCGTGGGTACCTATTACATGCGCCTACTGCCTACGTGCCACTCGAGAAATTCTCTCTTATAACTTAGCGTCTGCCGTGCGCCTATTGTGGATGTATTTTATTTTAATTAGCGATGCGTAAATCTCATTTACGAGCGTTTTCAATGTATACTCGTGTCTCGAGCCTGATTGAGTAGACCTGGTTATATATTCATGTTTATTTTTAACTAGCTGTCCTTCGCGGTTTTACCTACATGTTACTGCCCAGCTCCCATGGGTCATAGCGTGATATACATATAAACCTTCCTCATGAATCACTCTATCTATTGCTGAAAACTGAATTAAAATCCATTGAATAGTTTTAAAGATCTAATCGAACAGACAGCGGAAGCGACTTCATTTTATATTATTTAAAGATGGACTTGTAGTGCCGACTTAGTGTACTTAAAACGTACAGGTATTAAATATTTTTTTAATACAGTAGATTAGAACCAGATTTGTTTACACCCTACAACGGTCGACTCGGTTGTGGTGAAAAATTGTATTTCATTATCCGAAGATTTGCAATCGCACCTACAATGTAGGTGAATAATTAGAATTGTAGGGGTATTTTTGAAATGCCGCCCCGCAACCAATGATCGCAAGAAAGGCACGCAGCATAGGTTTTCTGTTATACAGTGATATCACCCCGGTCGTGCCCTTTATATGTCAATGTGGTAGAACATATGCGTTCTTAATTTAAAATAATGATATATCGTAACGGTCTTTCACATGGTTCCAAGCATTAAGAAGTTACATATCAAAAATAAATTATATATCTCTGGTTATTTATTTTGATTGAACTCATGCAGCATGTCAGTCTCCAGACGACTTAGTTTTCCAAAAAACCCGTTAAAAAAATCCAAGGGGAACGTATTACCGAAATAAAAGTACTCTATGCCCAAAATCATGGTCTACCTGTGTCCAAAATTTCATCCAAATCAGTTAGGACGTGATTGCTTATCAAGCATCCAAAGTCACAAACATCCAAAAAAAATTATTACTAAAATTTGTTATTTCAGACCAAGGTTGTCACAACATACAACAAACTTCATATGTAAATATCAAAATACATAAACCTAAACCGTAGACATAAAATGTACTATCAACCCTTTCTGCGTAGTTGAGGAGTAAAAATAAAAATATGTAAACAGCGCCTACCGCCTACCGCACTGTTCGCGGTAAATACCGCCTACCCGTCTCGATACATGTCATGTCGACAGCGTAAAAATGTTGTGTCACGAAAGCCTATGCTGTATGGAGTACGCATTAACGGGTATTTTTAGTGACAATAAAAATTGATTTTTTTTCTAGAAATTGTGTTTTAGCTTGAAACGGTGATAGTCTAGCGTCGAGTAAAAAGGACTATCAAGACAAAGACCATTGATAACAAATATTTGTTACAAAAATCCAAGAGTCAATTTTTACGAAAAGCAAGTAAAGGCACATGTTTGCGATGGAATATCGCAATTTTATTCGAAGCACATTACAATATTCTTACATGACGATAAACGTGCATAATTCAATTTACAAACACACAAAAATAAAACGTTATAAATCCGACGTTACGCTGAAAATAAAATGATAAGTGATGGTACAGATGCTTCATGAATAATAGATGCGAAGCTGCGCGCCTACCCTCATATTTACGTAGGTATCATTACTAGCCTCTTGTGCGTAATTAATCGCAAGGGCTGTCCATACAGCCGACGAGGTCCCGCTTTATTAAATTTTAGCGCTTTCCAACCCCCACACCGACGGCCACCCATCGCACCCTCACCCTACCATCATACCCCCCGGCAATGAATAGACCCATCACTTTTACTATTCACGGCGGCTCGGTGGATTAGCGAGATGAATTTCCTGATCCCCCAGGGGTTCAAATTGTGCGTGCGCCCCCTATTGAGGAGGATTTTGTTGCGATCACTAGGCGATCGCTTGCTCGGCAAATTTTGACTACATCGTATGGAAGTAAATAAACGAAACTATATTGCTATTTGATGGCTTTGTAAAATCGGCATTTTCTACTTTACGAGTTTTTGGGAGGTGGTACCTACGTTTAAGTTTGTATGTATTAACAAAATTATAAATAACTCTGTTTATTTGTCTTCCTAGTGCCACTGTGACTTCTTTATACGACATTGTCATTATACCAATTATAATATTTTTTTTATCACACAATGTTTCACTGAATTATCAATTTATTGAAACGCCTAATATAATTTGCTTCGGTAAAAATCCAACAGAAACCCAGTCGATAATAATGAATGATGTTTGTTCTTTGATAAGAAATAATAACCACTTTCGAAGAAATTTGCTCTCGGAGTAGTCAGTCTGGTCTGCTGTTTTCTTATAATTGCACAGTTATTTCATGTAATTGCCACAAATAAGATCTTTTGTTGACCAAAGAATCACACTGGCACCCATTAAATTCTGAATATTATATTATATTTATCGTATCCGCCATGTGGTAGAGCCACGCTGTACATAGTTTTGTTTACAGCATGAACGGGTCGGCTTGACCGGGTTTTACCATTCTCTCACAGAAAATTTACGTAAAGTTACGGCTTGCTGTTACGTTTTGTACGGTGAGTGAGATATCCAGCGGCCAAAATCCCCCTCTCATTCCTATTTTTTTAATTACCCCTATCTTTTAAGGCAGGCAACACCACATCCATGAATCCTAGGCTACTGTGATCACTTACTATCAAGTGATCAATTTACTCGTTTGCAGGCCTCTGCTATATCCTACTAATATTATAAACGCGAAAGTTTGTACGTATGGATGTATGTTTGTTACTCTTTCACGTAAAAACTACTGAATGGATTTTAATGAAACTTTACAATAATATAGCTTATACATCAGAATAGGACATAGGCTACTTTTTATCCCGGGAAAAGCAGATCACGCCGGCGGAGTCGCGAGCAAAAGCTAGTACAACAATATATATAGTCAGCGCATAATGTTAGGGTAATAAAGCATAGGTAATATTATATTAACAACATCGTTTGGGGTCATCTAAAATGAAACATGGAATTAGACTCCCGCTGGTCTATCGTGTTACGTGTACAATATTAGTTTGTCAAACGCAGTTCAATTGAATAACGCAAACGATCGTCGCACAATGCCCGTTAAGCGTGATTAAATGTTAATACAGATGTAATAACCGATTCATGTACATTACGGTTGACATGTGATGCCGGCTATGTATGTAGTACAGTAATACCCCGGACTTACGCGATAGGTGGGACCGAGCTATAATCGTGTAAGTCGAATTCGCGTAAGTCGGGGTACAACTTTGCATGCACTTTTGAGTGACATAATTTGAGGTTATCAATAAAACACAACGTACGTAAAACAATTCAACGCGGAACACGTTCGAACCTGTCGTAAACGGACCACTAACATGGCGGAATAGGAGAGCTGACGCGCGCGGCCATCAATAAGAACAACCGCGTATCTCCGAATTCGCGTAAAACGGGGTAGCGTAAGTCGGGGTATTACTGTACATGGTACGCAGCACATACACGGTTGACGTTCACACATACAGAGCCCGAGGGTGTAATATTTTTCACTCGAGCACTGCACCCATCAAAAACAAACCGGAGCTCTAGCTCGGAGCGAGTGTTTCGCCCCTTTTGTCCGCGCACAATACATGTTCGTTATATTTTTTTTAATAAACCGGCTCGGTAAAGCATAATCGATGGCCGCCGGCGACTGGCTCCCGAATCACACAGTTAATTATTGACACATCCGTTTTTTATACGACTCCCCGGCTCAAAGCGCCATTGTGGTCGCCTAATGTTATTCCTTTTGTGCTGAAACTGGCTATTTCCTTACCTTTGTGCCAGTTTCAGTTTTGATGGGAGGCGGTCTTTTGTTCCGGTTGTTAATTGCTCCTAAATTATTGGTTATCAATTTTCTCGATTGTGTTCCGGATGATGATTGATAAAAGTTCCGGTGGAATTGAGATCATATTGAGAGTTCATTTATGTGTTTACGTATTGGCATCATACCTGTATTAATAAAGAAGAAATTGTGAAGAATGAATGAAACGATTTTAAAGATGTGTATAAAAAATCCTGTATCATAGAATATTTATAATTATATAACCAGTACTTTGAGGCAATATAAAAGGAAAAGTGATTGCAATTTCCTTAGACCTCTTATTTTTTTTTTATCCTGGCTCCGCAAAGTGACTACGCTACACCTGGTGGTAAGTGTAGCGCAATCCAAGAATAGTGTCAACCAACGATAAACAATGTGTCCATCGTAGGTCGGCAAGATTATGCCGGCCTGCCAAAGGGCCAAGGGGGAGGGGAAGAAAACAGGGATAGGAAAAGGGTTAGGATCAGGGGGCAAGCCCCCTGGGAAGAACCGGATATACACTGGCTGACCCTGGAACGAGACCCACACAAGGTGGGCCCCTATGGCAGGTTTTAGCACCAGTGTACGGTGGTCGCTATCCGGTCGGATACAAGTATCGTCCCACCAGCAAAACACAGCTAGCTCTTATGACGTCACAGCTAGCGCGAACATTCGGAGCGTGTTGTTATAGCTGTTATTGTAGTTTATATTTGGGATGAAGGAACACTCCAGCGGTCTCTCGTTAACGATAGACTTTTTAGTATCGTGATGAACAATTGAATAATTTTTGTGGTAATGAGCCGCGGAGCGCGACGCGATCGGCGACGTCACCAACATCCCGATCTTGATAAAGGGTTGTTTCGATATCGCGCGCGACACGACAACCCGCGGATACGATCGCTTTCCGATAACGTTCACTTATCACGGAAACTGATAATTCCAAAACTGGCTTTTTTTTAAACACGAACGGCAATATATCATGAGCTGTTTAAACTTGCTGGGTGTTGTCACATCTACCGACTCGCTGTAAGCCACCTTTTGATGTGTATCATAAGATATCTGATGCGTTTTGTATTTACTAGTTGCGTATTCCTCTGTAGCACGGCACATGCAATAGTGCACGTGTTAAAAGTAAAATAAATAAATAACACCCAACAGTCACACACATAATCCTGACCCCACAGTAAGATACGAATCTTGTGTCGTGGGTATCAGGAACTACGAGAGACTTTCGGTCTCACAACACCCAGACCCCGAAACAAATAAATGTGGATCACACAAATATTTGTCTCGGTGCGGGGATCGAACCCGCGGCCTCTCGCTTCACAGCCGGCTACTCGCCCGCTGCGCCACGGAGGCTGTCAAGAAAGTAAGAACATGTGCGCCAGATCACAGCGTTTGCAGCAGCCAGCAAACAAACAGTGATGCGATACGTTAAGGAAAGTCGTTGTTAATAAAAGCACACCAATGTCATACATCGATTTGTTTGCTTTTATCGATTATCGATTTCATTATAATTTTATTAATTACCGGAAAAACGTTGTGCATTCCACAGGACTGTGCTCGTCCCGACGAGACATAATGTTATATCCCACAAGTTCACTGGCTTCAATGTCCTTTAAACCAAAACAGAACAGTACTTATACATTGCTGCTTACCGGCATAATCCGTACAGCCTCTCACATACGTAAGACCTACCACCTAGTTATATTTAAAGCCGGTATTATGATCAATGTATTATGATCAATCAATCAAAGGAAGCAGCGATAGCTCAGCGGGAAATGGTACGGACTGTCGGGACGAAAGTCGCAGGTTCGAAACCAGCCCCAAGAGCATACACCACTGACTTTATGAAGTTATGTGTATATTAATTGTTAATTATCGCTTGCTTTAACGGTGAAGAAAACATCGTGAGGACACCTGCATACCTGAGAACTCGATAAGATTTTTCGAAGGTATGTGAAGTCTGCCAACCCGCATTAGGCCAGCGTGGTGGACTAAGGCCTAACCCCTTTCATTCAGTAGAGGAGGCCCGTGCCCAGCAGTGAGACATGTATAATACATGGCTAGTATTATACATGTCTATACTATAAAAAAAAAAAATATGATCAATGGAGCCCAATACAAATGTTAATGAGAAGTGTTCGCTCCAAGCTGATATGATTATGGACGAAGCGCGGCCGCTTACAAAGCTTTGTGGACCGCACCGATTTGTATGGGTATCGCGTTACCACGTGGCTCTGAATCGCACGCCCATTCGTGTCGTTTGAATGGCACGAACTTTATACAACCCTTTGAGGTTTGGCCGCCTTATCGTCTCTTAATCGGTCTCAAACTTATAGGAATTAGTCTGGTGGTTTCAGACGGTCTTTGAGATTTGGCTGTCTTACTATTTGATTATATAGCTATACTCAGTTTTGTTTTATAGCGTAGACCGGCAAACGAACAAGTCGGTCACCTGATGGTTAGTGATCTCCACCGCCCATGAACATCCTCAATACCCGATAAATTATGGATGTGCTACCTTAAAGGATAGGGATAATTAAGGGAATGAGAAATTAATGGGGATTTGGGCCTCCGGATATCTCACTCACCGTATGAAACGCAGCAGCAACCCTCTACTTTACGTAGGTTTTCTGAGAGGCAAATGTGTTTTCAGTGGTAGGCAGCGGCTTGGCTATGCCCCTGGCATTGCCGATGTCCACGAGCGGCGGTGACCGCTTACCATCAGGCGGGCCGCTTGCTCGTCTGCCTATCAAGGCAATAAAAAAAAAAAAAAAAAAAAAAAGGCATTGGTAACAAGGCAATCGAACCGGCCCATTCAGGCTATAAACAAAACTGTCAACGGCGTGGCTCTAATACTAATAAATATTAAATTACTAATAAATATTATGCATACGTCTTATGGTTTATTTCTATCATTTACTGTTATGTTTGGCCAACGTACTGTTAATGAAGTCATAGATTACCCAATACATATAATTATGAGGCCTAAACGTCATTATCAGGAGAAAATTAAATAAATCGCATATAACAGATACTTTGCTTTTTTAGGTATAGGTAGCTATAGTGTATGAATGACAAAACAAATTTTATCAAATTATTATAACTTACATTGATGAGGTATCAATGTAGGTATTTATACCTTTAAATATACTCGTAGACGTTTACATAGAATCATAAATATACCGTGTCACTTATCAAAATGGAAGCGTAGATGGATTTGTATTCGGCAACTTTTCATGCCCGGCAAGCCCCGCGGATAATGGAAATGACAAGACTAATGTAACAACTGCAAACATTCCGGTGGACGGATCTAACAAAGCATTCATTTTCTGATGGCGGTAATCTCGCCGAAGGGCGGGCATTGTTCGTCATTTTCTCTACGTACATTTTTGTCGTATTTCCTTCTCGAAAAGAATAAAAATACTGAACAGCATTGTCGACGCCGACGCTCGCGCCGTGATCGTGCAAAAAGGAGCCCCTGGATGACAACGAAATGACGGGAGAGTCCGCGGGTGGGCTCCCCCCTTCCCCCCCTCTTGTAAAAATGTCGCCGGGAGAGGGGCGCGTGCCTACGACAAGACGGCATTTTTACACAACGCCACCGAACCAATAAATCCTACACGCCGATATTAAATCAACACAAATTGAACCGTGGTGCACCGTGGCAAGATCGACAACGCGTCGCGTGGCCTCCGGTTCACTTTAAAAAAAAAACAATTCTGCTTTGCGATAAATCGATATGTATATACGGTGGTAACAGAGGGTACAAATTGCACGGATTTTACAGTCCTATGTTGACAAGCAGCGGCTCGGTGCGGCGCGGGGTGGGCGTTTAGAGGTTTCCGTACTATGTTTTGGGGAAACATGACATTTCGGGTTTTAATTAGACGCTCGAGGGTTTTAGGATGCGAGTTTTGTCATTCTTTTCACATTTTATGAAAGGACAATGATTTGTTTTGTCGTTTTTCTGATATTTGAAAAAAAATTCGCACGATAGTAGTAATTATTGGAAAGCATTGTCCTTGGCATTAAGTTTTTTTTTATAACACAGACCGGCAAACGAGCAATTGGGCCTCCGGATGAGTTGGCCATGTACGTTGTTTGTTGTATACTATATACAATATCAAGTTAATAAATGGAAATGCGTTGTGTTCGCTATTGATTCATAGTCAGTTTGAACTTAAACGAAACTAGCTTAAGATCTGAAAACCTTTGGTATATGGAATGTCTGCATCTTAATTTTTACATTATTCGTAAGAAGAAATAGTTCGTAAAAATGCTAATTTTAATTATTTTCTATTTTGATACAAACCAATTTTCAGAAACTAAAATATTTTTGAGCCGTAATCGAAATCTAGTGAAATACGCCTAGGTCGCATTGTATTAATTAACCTTCCATAATTTTAACAGCATTCTAAAGAAGCAATAGTTTCCAAATATATTAATTTTGAAGTATTGTTAGTACAAAAAACAAATAAAACAATTTTTATAAAGTACGCTTTTATTGCTTCTAAACACAACAACTTCTTAAACAGGACAAATTTGAAATCATATCCTTTATTGTAATTGTTACAGACAACCTGGAAGCTATTACACCGAAGCAGGATCCTGAACAAATGGATGATGCAGCCAAAAAATACAGGAGTCCATACAAATTAACCGATAATTCTTTCAACAAGCCAATATTTGGTGAGTTAATATCATGTCAATTTTATATCTAAGACGCTGGTAGCCAGTTTGATAATGTACACATTCACACGATATACTTTTTTAAGAGTTCAGCAACATAGGTTATGCTTTATCATGGGCACACCAGGGATCTAGATGGTTCTGGCTGCTGTCAATGAATGGCTTTGAGATTGATCACATGTTTTAATTGTTTCCACATCTGTTTCGAGTCTGGGTGTTGTGAGAACGAAAGTCTCGTAGTTCCTGATACCCACGATACAGGTGAACCCAGTGTGTGGTCAGGACTATGTGTGTGAATGTTGGATGTGTCGAGATAGGTCGTGCGGGAGAGAGAAATCTTTATCGATATCAACTAGTTTCGCGTTTGTACCGAAACAACATAGAGGAGAGAGAGTTATAACGAGTTATAAAGATAGCAGAAGAAAACTAGACGGCAACCTTTTACCATAGCGTGAATTTAATGGCAATATGAGCTTCGAGAGTACAGAGATAATCAGATGAAACCGGTTATTCACGACAAAACCAATCAACAAAATTTTCTCGAGGCGCAAAGTTAAGCACGCCGCTTAGAGCATGGACTACTTTTTAATCCGGAGTAAGACATCCACGCGGACGGAACCGCAAGCAAAAGCTAGTATGGAGTCCTTTAAAAGGAGTGTGAAGAAGCAGTTAGGCAGGCCGGCATGATCTTGCTGACCAACGATAGACATAATCTTTGTCGTTGGTCGACAATATTCCCGGATTGCGCTACACTTACCATCAGGTGTAGCGTAGTCATTTTGCCGAGTGAGAGAGAGAGTGCCGAGCTAGGATAAAAAAAGTTGAAATAATAAGATGCAATCTCGAAACGAACGAACCACTCGAAATCCGAACAAAAACGATCGCAGACGCAACCCGGCGTCCGATCCCGCGCTCGAATGCTCCACCATATTCAAATTATCTTGTCTGTCGATCAAAACGCAACACCTATTGTGCACGACGCGATGGTTGCCCGTGTAAAATTAGACGTATTTATGCTTACTACAAATGTTAAGCTTTTGTTAACGGTGTGCGCATCTGCTCGTCATTGATCCAATTGTGTGGAGACGGAATTAGATTTCGTGTGGATATCATATTTTTTTGTTTGTAATGTCGATGCATGTTTCGACGCGGCGTTGATTTGAACGAGTCTATATTCTTTACGATTTCTCACTGTTCTTTTGTAAACATACGATAACTAATGTTCTTGGATATTACGATGTACAATAAAGTGTTTATAAATAAATGTAGTATGTTATGGATGGTAGAGCTACGGTATAGAAACTTGTGTCTAGAAACTTAGTAGAGCCGGCCCTTTAATACTAATATTATAAACACGAAAGTTTGTATGTATGAATGGATGTATGTTTGTTACTCTTTCACGTAAAAACTACTGAATGGATTTTAATGAAACTTTACAATAATATAGCTTATACATCAGAATAAGACATAAGCTACTTTTTATCCCGGAAAAGCAGATCACGCGGGCGAAGCCGCGAGAAAAGCTAGTAGAAAATAAATCTGAAGAAAAATGTATTTTATTACAAAGAAAGCTTGGGGCGCATGGTGTCAATAGTTATAAATATTTTATTGAAATATATGAATAAAAGGATTATCATTTAGATAGTATTTAGCACCCCACCCTTGTGCTTTTACCACCTTGTACTCAGAAACTTATCTTGAGTTTTTTCTTGATATATTGAGTTTTGATATTTTATGTTATAGAAATCAATACAAAATACATTTTAATTATACCAATGATTAAAGTTGACGGTTTGGCTATCTTCGTTTTTTTGTAGAAATTTTATCTGATAATATCCAATAGCAAAGTTATTGAATCATAGTCGGGTTTCCGTGTTTTTCAAAACAAACGACAATTGCAGATTCTCATAACATAATATTCCTAGTATTAAATATTAGCAAGTTATAAATACACTTAACCAAGTTGCCGATACTATTGATGTGTTTTCGTGTACTCTGAGGGAATTCACAAAGATATCGCTGTTTGTAATATGTTATAAATGTATTCAAGTAAAATAAAAATATAGCATAGCATATTTAAGGATGGTAACTCTACTGTATCAGGGCTTAAATTGTAAAAGAAGTGGTTATGTGGTTAATAAATAAGCAAATTTTATATATTAAAATCTGATATTGTATTAATTTCTTTAATAACTTTTATACACCCACATTATCTCGTTTCTGCATCACCCGTAGATTGACTGGTTGAGAATGCCTCTGGCATTAAGCCCGCCTTTATACATGTTTTGTATATAAAGTTTAAATAAATAAATTTATATTCGTATAACCAGCTAATCGTCGCGGCACCTCAAAATTGTTACGGCCGGTCGTCACGTCACAATCGTCATGGATGTCACTGTTCCCTGAGAACGCGAGGCGTGTCCGTATGCTTGACTAAATTCTCGTCCAATCGTCACCTCTGGTGTGAATTGTAGGCGGGGTCCCACACGCCTGTGACAACCCTGGAATCCCGCTATTGATTATACGGATCGTGCAGTGGGCCGATACAAGACTGCAACACAACACCAATTTTGACATATCAAACTCAATTAGGTTTAAAGAACTTTATTCTCAAAAAGACAAGAAAGTCACTTACATGAGAATACTTAAAAAACATAAAGTTAATAAATTACAGTAAAGTGGTCGCCGTGCACTTATTTAACAGAAAATTAACTTTTTTATGTATATATATATTGTTATGTATATAGACTGACAAACGACCAAACGGGTCAACGAATAGTAAGTGATCGCCACCGCCTATGTACGCCCACAATACTAGAATCATAGGCGCGTCGCTGACCTTAAAGGGAAGGGATAAATAAGGAATTAGGAAGGGGGGGCAGGTTTAGGCCACCGAATATCTCACTCACCGTACTAAACGCAGCAGCAAGCCGCTACTTTACGTCGGTTTTCTGTGAGACAGTGGTATCGAACCCGATCGAGCCCGCCCATTCATGCTGTAAAAATAACTAATTACATCTACAACGTGGCTCTACCACTCCTAAACTATTTGACTACTATACTAAAAACTAGAAAATAAATTATTTGATCAAACGTTGGTGTATATACAGCTGTTTGATAGAGTTAAATGTGGATAACGGTACAGAATGCTAAAATTTCGTATTAATAACTTTTTTTATGATACGCATGTTATGTTAGAAGGTGGTACACTCTGTACACTGTGATCTAGATTCAATTATCACAGAATGAATTGTAATTACCTCATATCATATTTTGCTTATCTTCCTGTTCTTCTTACCACCGTTATACATAAACATTAGTATAAGGTCTTATAGTATTCGCGAATGCATACTGGCGATTTCTGTACACGCGGTTGGTCCAATTTTAGCTCTAAACAAAATGGACCAATCATGTGTACTAGGTAAGAGTTCACTCGGGTGTTATTCCTAAATACAGTTAATGTCCTTTGAATAATAAAGTACTGCATCGAGTACGATAATGCTTCAGAAACGCGCGCAGAACAGTAGTTCTGCGCGCGTTAGGCACTCTAAGATACAAAATGTAAAGTCTATATCCAGTAATTTCAATGGTTTTAATTTTTTTATGTCTTGCGAACGGAACACAACAGCGCTTACAAACTGCTACGTGTCTGCTGAAACAGGCAGAACTATGGCACCCAGACAGACTCTTGAATTGAATTATGTAGAGTATAGCCGAATCTAAAGCCAAAATCTGAGAATCTTCTTAAAAAAAATTGACCGGGAAAGTGACGAAGAACGGAAAAGTAGCCTGGAATTTAATCTAGAATCTAAATCAACCTGTATAATCTACAAAAGTAACGTTGCGTTGATCGAACTTTAAATAAAATCCATACAAATGCCTACAATAACATTTATGGCTAGCGCAAAGTTATGAAAATTGTTTACTTACAAACTTCGTGGAACTTTACGCAAGGTTGTTACTCAATGAAATCTAATTATAGCAGGTACGTATACGGAATAAGCCGAGATGTGTCCTTTTTCTTCCACCTGCCCTTATCCCACTCGCAGTGGGTTCGGCGCAACATGGTTTTTCACAATTGTTACAGAAAGATCTATCTTTCTGTATACGATAGATACTGTTTGTCGTTGGTCGACACTATTCCTGGATTGCGCTACACTTACCATCAGGTGTGGCTTAGTCATTTTGCCGAGCCAGGATAAAAAAAAGATTGGGATTGTAGTTTTTACAACTCACCGCTGACGTCAACCCTCTGGGAAGAAAACACACTCAGACTAAAGTTTTAGCTCTAAGCTCTAAGCGAGAATTCAAGAGAAATTTGGCCCTATTCAAGGCAAGAAAAAAGTGGTCGAGAACTCGTGAAATCGCGTCTTGAGTGGCAAATGCTTGTTACACACTAGATGTTTATCGTGATATTATTAGGACAGATAGTACTGATAAATATGTAAAAAAAATAGTCCGCAATATCGGACATGTAGGTACCTTTTATAAAATGCCTTGCAAGAATTGTGATACAATTACTCGATCGATAGCAAAAAATATTACTCGATAAGTCGATAATTGAAATATTGTTTTTTCATGAATGTACTTTTCAATCAAACAAAAGAATCTGTTATTAATATTAGCTAAGCCACGTAGTATTCAAAATTATACATAAAAAACTTTCTTGCCGCGAATTCCCGGGTCTCGACAAAAAAATAAGTCGAGAAAATGGGATCCCTAACCCAGCTCCAAAACAAACATTTGTGGATCACACAAACAATTCTCGGTGCGAGAATCACTTCACAACCGACTGCTTGTTAACTGCGCCACGGAGGCTATGTTGATTTGCCTTAAAATATTTTCTCTACGCCTGTGGTCCGTTTCACAAAGTACCTAACTGTGTTTAAACACGCGACGTCAATTAGAATAACATCTGTAACTTTTAAACGACTAAACAGATTTTATTCAAAAATACATAGCTACCACAATCTTGAATAAACCAGCTTTCAATAAAATCCATATTCAATTCGATCTATTCCTTTAGGCGCTACTATCCACTCCCATAGTGTACTTTGATGGATTCGATTCTCAGGTCGACGAATCTAATATGTTAATTAATTCGAAAAATAAATTATCATTTGCTGGCATTGGACCGATATATCACATCATATGATGGAAATTCTAGTGCTGTTTGTAGACTGACCATGCACTCGTTGTAACTCTGCCTTACTCTTTTTGGTAGCTAGATATTAAAAGCTAACTTGTGTTCTTCTTTGTTTCTGCCTGGCGTTATCCCGGCTTAATGCCAGGGTTCGCCTTCCCATCATTATTTGCCGGTGGCTTTTGGTATTATGTGGGGCGATCCGCCCTTTGACCACTACAGCCCGCAACGGGAACCAAATTTCGCCATTACCTAGTCTGTTATTCAGCAATGTACCAAGTGTGAAGTTAGCTTTGGGCCTAAGATATTCGTGGCTCAATTATACCAAAAGCAAACTTATGTTATGCATTTATTGAGCATGCCATCGGAAATTTTATATCATACAAAATCGGCCCTGGCTGAATCATCATCATCATCATCAGCCACAAGGCGTCCACTGCTGAACATAGGCCTCCCCCAAAGATCTCCAGACCGACCTGTTGGAAGCAGCCTGCATCCAGCGACTTCCTGCGATCTTTATCAGGTCGGACTGAATGATAATCAACAAATAGGAAGATAATAACAGACGAACAAACTTAAACTTGTATCTACACCAAACATTCCGTTCCCATATGGTACAAAAACAAACACAAAAAGTGAAATTGCGACATTTCCCTGTACATTTAGGCACCTAAACCGTTTGCAAACAACATTGAGAGCGGTACGCGAGTAAATGAACAGAGGGGAGCAGGGGGGTGGTCCTAAACAAAAGGTGCGATCCCCCTACCCCATCGCCGCATCGACCCGACCTAACGGTGGGTAATGGGGTGACACTCTATGTTTTTTTCCAGAGACTCGTGATTGGAAAATATATGCACCGTACATAATTACGTATGACATTGTATATAATAGTGTTGTTTCCTATGTTGAATATTTTATATATAACAGAACATAATACGAAAAAAAACCCTTTTGTTAAAACACAAGGAAAATCGGGTCAAAAATGAGCCTGCGATTATAATTTTAAATATTGGTACCTATGAGCAAAGGTGGGCGCGTAGTGGAGATATTTCACTATCTCGCTTGCACGCGTGTACTGTAATTTAGTGTTGCCCAAATGCAAGAACAAGACGAGACTTAGCCAGTCTTGGTCTTGGTCTTGCGCCAATACACCTGGTCTTGGTCTTGGTCTTGCGCTCCCAGTCTTGGTCTTGGTCTTGCAGCAAGAGTCTTGCAAGTCTTGCAATTACCTATTAGTCTATTACTATTTATTAAAGTTTACTTTAAATCTTAAAAAAACGTATTAGAATTGGAACATTGTGAGCTTGAATTAACATAGCCATAGTAAAGATCAAGCAGATTAACAAATAACTGAAGATTTAATAAGAAATTCGAAAAATTAACTGACCTATATGTCGTTTTCCATGGAAGTAACTGTTTCTTAATAAACATTTATGATTTATAAGCTTACATTTGCTAAAACATGTAAAAAAACAAATTAATTACAATAACTTGACTGTATTTTAAAGAACAATACTTATCTGTCTAAAAAGAGATTGAACCCTCAACTTATAAGAAATTTAATAAAAGAGTTTTACGATTTATCATTTATTTGAACAAAAAATAAAATACAACACTAATCAACAGCTTTATCATTAGGTCATGATACTTTATATCAATTTTTTTGACCAACAATTAATACAAAGTAACCATCTGGCTGACTCATCATTTAACCTATTTCTATGTTTTCTAATTACTAATGATGCTTTAGAAAATAACCTCTCAGCAGGTACTGAAGTTGCAGGTATTGAGAGAAAATCACGGGCCATTTTCGATAAAATCGGATACTCTGTCTCATGCGTCCTCCACCAATCTAAAATGTCTTCCGAGCTGGCAGTTCTTGGTTTTCTCAGGTACTCCTCCAACTCGTCTATCACTAAGCCTTGAAGACAAGATCCAGATGACGTCGAGGGACATTCATAGAGTTTATCAAAGTCTATTACGTCTTCATCTTCATCACATACTTTATTTTCTTTTTCTGGTAATTCCAGAGATTTGTTCAGTGAGTGTAGATTTTTATATTCTTCATAAAGTTCATTGAACTTGCGCAGACTTTCTGTTTTAAGTTGCTTCCCCCACATTGTCAGGTCAAAAGTCTGAGCCTTATGCCTTGGGTCTAAAATTAAAGAAGTACAATAAATCCAGTTGCTCTTTTTGTAATGTTTAAGCATTTTGTCTCGAGCTGCTTGGAAAGCTAGAATGAGCCTTTCATCCACTTCAGATCGATTAGGTTTCTCATCTAACTGTTTTACCATAGATTCAATTTTATCTAGCAAAAGATTGAATGATACAATGACTAGCGGTAATGTAACATATTTGTCTCCACCAAGTTTTGTACTTAAAAGTTTAAAGTTTATTAGAAATTTATGTAATTTTTCGAGTACCTGCCATTCATTAGCTGTGATTTGAAAATCATTTAATTCGGTGACAGAACTGCACAATATGTCAATGCCCGCTCTCACTTTTAAACCAAATCCAATCATATCATGTGTGGAATTCCATCTCGTTGGACAGTCAAGAATGGCATTTAGATTTGATGGCACGCCAGCTGCTTCACAAGCAGACTGAAACTTCTTCTTCACTATCTCACTTCTTTTTATTTTACTGGAAACACTGCGTAACTTTGTTACAGATGTACGCGAGTCAGCAATATTTGGTGCAGATTCTTCATCTTCCTCATCCTCAGTTTCGTCTGCATAGTCTTCGTACTGCTGATCTTGCGCGTTAGTGTCAGACTCACAGTGTAATGCTAAGGTCTTTAATAAATCTTGTACACCAAGGTTTAAAATGTGAGCAAAGCACCGGAAATGTTGATTGTCTGAATCAAAGTGTGGCGGCAGCTGTTTGCCCAGTTCATACATAAATTTGGTATTTGCAGTTGCGTTGTCGACCGTGATACCTTGTATTTTATCAATTATACCATATTCCAATAAACATTCATGGAAAATCGTTGCAATATCTTCCCCAGTATGTCGACCGCGTGATGGTATAAAATCAAGAACTACAGATTGATACTTCCATTCGTTGTCTATATAATGAATAGTAACCCCGTAGTAAGTCCTACCAGCAATTGACGTCCACCCATCAATGGTAAAAGACATTTTAGATGATAATTGTTGAAGTCGTTCCTTGAGATTCAATTGGAGCTCTTCAAATCGCTCTTTGACTTTCCTTCTAAGTGTAGGCCTTTTAGGAAACACCATATTAGGGCAAATACGTCGAAAATATACTTGTGTAGCTTCGTCATCGAAAAATGAGAAGGGAAGATATTTTTTCACCACCCAATCAACTGTAGCTGTCGTGATGTTGTCACTGCTGTTTTCCGACTGAAACAAAACAATAAATCTTGTGTTATTATTTAAAACATACAAGGTTTGAGCATATAAGAGGAGGAGGTATGTTGTTGTTAAATCGAGAAAATCGTTAAATTGATATTTGTTATATTAAGGTTGCACTGTACTGTAATTTACCAAAATAAAGTACTTAGTTGTTACTGGCCGATTAAATGAAAATATGGGTGTTTATAAAAAATATTTAAGACGATAATTACATACTTAATATGTCGCACCCCTAGATGAAAACACCACTAACTCAAAAATACTTACGTAAGTTAATGGCGTTTTTGAAAGTATCGCATGAATAGCTATGCAGAGTTAAAAAAATATTCTTACCTGTCCACTTCTTCCAGCGGTTACTAAAAAGCTTGTGATATCTCCACTTAATTTTGGTTTAACAGGAAGAAATATTCTGATTCCTTTTTGTGGAAAGATATTAGATGTTTCCTTAAGCCTGAAGTGTTTCTGTTTTTCATTTTTATTTCAATCTTTTTATGTTGGCACAATTTACAGAAGGCAGTTTGGGATGCATGAATTATTTCGAAAAACTCTTCAAATTTGCTTTTGGGTCTTTTAGATCTGTGACTCAAACTCTCGTTACTCGGACTCGAATAATTTGAATCTTCGTCACTCATATTAAATTGTACACGTGATACGTTTTTAGAAAACAACAAGAATTAGTAAAAACAATTATTAAGTTAGACTCGAAGCACAGCTCAATTGGAAATGACTGGAATTAAAATAATTCCTTTATTTATAGTACGTTTCCTTGCTTTCTACCGCGCCGCCTCGCCACGTGCCGGCTCTATGAAAAGGATGCCGCCGCAAATCAAATAATGCCGCGTGCGGCGTACAAACACACACTAAATATTACCTACTTGTACAGACGCGACGCGTGAATAAAATATATATAAAGAATTAGTGAAAATCACTATTCTTTATATATAAGTGAATGTTTTGGCGTACATCTATACTAATATTATAAAGCTGAAGAGTTCGTTTGTATGTTTGATGACAGAAGTTTTAAAATAAATAAATAAGTCCTGAACGTCACTATACCTCCAAAGTTACTATTCCTCGTGGACGAAGTCGCGGGCACAGCTAGTAAATACTTACTCTCATCATCTCTCTCAGAGATATTCGGGCTGGTAAGTAATACAAAACTCTTATCGCAGGCTTTTTATTTTATTAGTAGGTAAGTACCTACGCTTTTTATATTATTTTATTAGTTTTGTAGAATTTTTTTACACGTTTCAAGTATATTTAAAAGTGGCTACAATATTTATTAAACGGGTGCGGGGTGATATTTGAACACTTTTTTGCTATTTTTTCTTGTAAAAACTTAAGAAATATAATGACTAAATGTACAATAATAGTACCTAAGTAATTAGTTTAAAACCATATAAGTAATCAATATTATAATATATACTTACTAGAATGAATTAATTTGACATCTACTACCTATCCTTACCATTTTATCCCAATCATAATACTACTTGCGTGATCAGTATAATGTATTCATTTTCATTCTAAGCACTCTGAAACTTATTTATTCTTTGGAACACCTGTAGGTACTCTTAAAATTCGAAATTATTTTGCACGAGTATACCTACGCCTACGCCCTATGGCGGCAATCAAATAGTGTCAAATGTTATGATTTCGGCGTGGCGGCAACGATTGTTTTAGATTTCAAAAGAAGCCGCCGGCGCGTGTATCGTAACCATGTACTTCCGAAAAGCGGCAAATTTCTTTGAGAAGTAAGTACAAAACCTTTGAAGCCGCATTATCAAAGTGCCGATGGTTAAAACATAACTATGCATGCACTCAGTTTGATTTTAATAGATAGGTCCAGTTTTTCATACCTATTCTTTGATACAGTTTTTTGCGTCTCATAGAATTTCTAAGCGTACCTACCTATACACCGAACTGTTACACCTAACTACTCAGTGAAATAGCGCTAAGTCCTAGCTGCAAGACGCAAGAGTCTTGCAGGCTATGTCTTGTTCTTGCTCAAGTCTTGCACGGTCAGTCTTGGTCTTGGTCTTGCAAAAACGCAAGAACAAGACCAAGACTGCAAGACCAAGACTGAATTTGGGCAACACTACTGTAATTGCCATTTGCCACGGTGACGTCAAATTCAGATTTGAATGACTTCTAATAATAGGGTTCCGTTGGTACCCTTTGGGTACGAACCATACAAAATAATGGAGGCAATTATGTTGGAAAGGACATGAGCGATCACGATAGAGAGGGTAATATGAATAATATAGTTTAAGCACTTTATTTATATATGTATGCTACTGTTTGTTTTCCTTACAAAATAAAAAAACGCTTAATGTAAACTTTATAGTCTACAGTACTAACCTAACGATGTTTTGCTGAATTAAATTTTGCACAGAATTCATTTTCAGAAGATTTACAGAATTCAGGAATAAATATTCGCCAACTTGTTTTTCTTATTTCACTGACGTCGTAGAATCTTTGTACATCAATGAAGTTCCTACTCATGGATTTTTGTTTGTTTGGCTTAAAACAATCATCTTTATTTGGGTTATTTTTGATATCAAAATGCTTTATAGGATCCTTAAAGGGCATGAGATAATGTGCCCTTCGTAGGCAAATTATGCCCAACAACTCCGTACCGACCACTTTCAATACTTACACCATGGTGTGGTAGTACCAAATTATAGCCATGATTCGGCTCGACCAGATTTATTCCATTGACGTGTAGAAAACTAGGCCAGTGAATTACCATATAAGCCTAACAGTCCTGAAAAGTTGTCAATGTGCTGAAAATTCGTCTCTGATCGTGGAAGGTCATGAGACCAAAGATATAATTATACATATACAGGGTTATTTTTAAAACACTGACAACCTCGCAGGGCCATATAGCTGACCCTATAAGGAACAACTTTTGTTCTACGAGTTTGGACATAACTCAATACATAAGAAAAAAATGATTTTACAAGTTTTTGTTATGTAGTGTTTGTGTTCGTACGTCTACGTGTAGGTATTATCGATCGAGACGGCGCGGCCGATCATTGAACTGACTCGCGCGCCAGCGTGTGTTACGTAATCTGCGCGTAGGTAAAATTCAAGACGGAAATTAAATTCATAATTATTTTTGTATGAGAATAAAATCTAACAAATTATGAAAAGTCGTAGAACAAAAGTAGTAGCAAATGACCTTAGGAATCTACTCCTGCGAGGTTGTCAGTGTTTTAAAATTAACCCTGTATAAGTATAAAAATTACGCACCTGCTACTATATGCTGCAGACTATATCATTATTTTGGAACAATACATAACAAACTACACAGTTCTTATTATAATGTTTGTACGTTATTAAATTGATATGTCATCAAAATAATCGAAAACTTGCCATTGCTGTGTGATGAAGTACATTTTTTACATTTAGCTGAAATTATGACCTTTAAAATCACATTATGGAATATCTCCATAACCGCTAAAAGCATGCTCACCCTACACACAGGGTGGTTGTGCTTTTTCGCAGCGCGTGTCACTTGTGCGGCGGGGCGCGGGCGCGGCGGCCGACACTGCGGGCGTTGGGATCCGGCGTCCGGGCGCCGGGTTGCCATGGCGACGACACCGCGACACCCCACACCTACCGACGGACCGCCAAGCCAGAATCACCCCTATCACTATAAACACACAGCCCACGATGCTCACTTATATACCCGAACCGGGGGGCCGACACATAAGGGTCGTCTACATAAGACGGGCACGGTCAGGCGCTGTAAATAACGCGAGATAACTTCGAGAGGGTCTAATGGAATAGGGAATCGTGTTTCGGAAAGTGCCCCGGAGAGAATGTTCTCGCTTGTTAGCTCACGGTAAGGGCCTGGATGTTAAGTGAAAGTCGATATGGGGATGAGCTTGTCGAAATTTGATTATACAAAACGATGCTTTAATAGTGGCCAAATTGCCGAAAGTGACTCTCGTATTTAATAATTGTAGCGGCTTTAATACACATGGAATAGGTATTCATTGATAATTGAAACATACAAATTGTAATGTTATTTAATTTATTACTATACTTATGCAAATCTCTGGTGGTAGGATATTCATATCTGCCCGGATAGCGACCACCGTACACATGGTGTCAAAACCTGCCATAGTGATCCACACGCCTTGTGTGAATCGCGTTCGAGGATCAGCCCGTGTATATCCGGTTCTTCCGAGGAGCATGCGACATGACTTGATGGTTAATTGGGGCGGGTATAGGGGTACATCCTTGTATCCCACCGGTCATCCGCCTATCCTGTCGCAGGCCCCTCGATTTAGAAGCATTTATACAGGCCGGCATGACTCTGGTGACCACCGATAAACTCATGGTGGCCGCTGGTTTTTTGGATTGTACTACGCTTACCATCAGGTTTAGTGCAGTCACTTTGCCGTGCTCGAATAAAAAAACTAATTACAAAAACTGTTAATAGATATTAAGCTGTTTTATAATAATGCAATAATTGTTATTTTTTACCGTTGGAAAATGAAAAGCTAAAGAGCACATTTTGGAGAACTCAAAATGTATTAATTAGTATGCCATACTTACAAAATCATAACCAATTTATGCACCAACATCCAATTATTATCATTAGATCTATTGCAAGTTTTCATAGTTTTCGAAAACGATCAGAATTTCTGTTTTCTCTTCATACATAAAATAACAGTAGCCACTAGCAGAAACTATCTTTTGTTTTTGTCTTTTATTCCGGCTAAATGCCAGGTTCCGCCTTCCTATCATGATTGGCATTGGATTTACAAGGTGGTAGGCCCCTCGTATGCAAAAGGCCGTCTGGGTTGGTACCACCGCTTTGTCTATTTCGGCCGCCAAGCAACAGTGTGTAAGCACTGTTGTGTTTCGGTTTGAAGGACACTGAAGCCAGTGAAATTACTGGGTATTATGAGACATAGCATCTTATGTCTTGGGGTGATGAGCGCAGTTCAGTGCCATGCAGTGCTTTGTAATTTAAAGTTTTGCGTGTTATTGCTTCTGTTTATGAGCAGGCGTAACGCTTACCATCAGGCGAGCGCCTTACTCGTTTCATAACTCGAACTAGACCTAGATAGATAGTCCAACACAATTAAATACAAAATTTAAAAAAGTTCAATAAAATAATCTAATTTTTAACCGACACAAAAAGGAGAACGTTCTTAATTTAACTTTTATATTTTTTACATGTATAACTCCACGAAATATCGACCGATTTTGAAGATGCCATAACATCAGTCACCAAATTACCCTAAGGTGAAAGAACCTCCATTTTTAAGTCAGTTAAAACTGTATAAATACTTGTGATTACAATATTGATTCACTTATTAATACTTAAATATAATGCTTAAAAAGATAATGACTAGAACGAATAATAACCACTTCAATTATTGTACTAATTCAAACATTCTGGTCACAGTCTTGTCCAAACCGGTAGCTGTCGTGGTCTGAAATCATGAAAATAATACACTAGATAAAATAGCAACATCATATAAATTAATGAAAATTTAGGTTAACGTGATTTCATATCATCGTCGTCATCAGCCGCAGGACCTCCACTGCTGAACATAGGCCTCCCCCAAAGATTTCCAGACCGACCTGTTGGAAGCGGTCTGCATCCAGCGACTTCCTGCGCCCTTTATTAGGTCGTCTGTCCACCTTGTAGGCATATAGTGAGACTTAATTCACAAGTAAAATATTTATAAATGTACCCAAATGTATTATTGATACAATAACAAATAACAGTGTGGTTCTGTTATTACATAGAACCTAAACTAGACATTTTTCAAAATTAGTTAAGTCCCGACATTTTAATACGTTACCACACATATATTGAAGTATGTTTTGGTTAATTTTAATGCTTGACATAATAATAAAATAAACAATAAATACACCCAACAGTTACACATATAGTCCTGATCCGACAGTAAGATACGAGCAATATGCTGAGCGAGCGATGTATCATGGGTATCAGGAACTAAGAGATAATTTCTGTCTCACAACACCCAGACTTGATGTAAATAATTATTGAACCGATTAACATTTGTTTCAATGGGGATCGAACCCGATCTTTCGTTTTACAGCCAGCTAATAATTAATATAAAATAGACAAATTTGGTGTAAATCGAGTGTCGTCAACAGCCTTTATAAGTTCTTCGGTATATTTAAATAATACGATATATTTTGAATTATTCAAAAAAGAATACGTACAACTACGAGCTTATCGTCATAAAATTCACGGACGTGTTTCGAAGTCCGTCCATTTTCTTCTACTTGGATATGAATCATCTTATTTCCTTCTATCGTGATTGTAGCTTTAACCTGAAATTGTTTTTAGTAGTAGGTATCATCTACAAAAATTTACCGAATCAACGCTATCTACACGTAAAGACACATTAAGACGAGTCCAATCGCTTTCAACAATAGCCTTATATCAACAAAGACTAAGTTTTTTGTTTTAATTAAAGTCTATTCAGACGGTTCAAAGCATAAGCAGTAGGTCAACTAAAATCGGACCGTGTGAATCCGCTACCAGACACGCTATTTGAGTCTATTATATAGCTTTGGTCTGACAACTCTCTCGTGTCTTATGTTTCATATATTTCATAAGCAGTGATTGCTTTTATTTAGGACGGGTTTTCTGTCTTCATTTTATAGCCATTGTAACTTTCTTTTAGCAATGTTTTAGTTACTTATCAAGTTTAACCTCTACCATGTCCCTCAAACAGCATGTGAACAGCAATAAACAATGTCCAAATTATAGTTAAAAGTAAAATACCTATATATGTAGTTAAATCCATACAAAGACTCCCTAGACCTAATGACGGAGTACAACCAATGCAATATGCCTGCCATTTCCCAGACTCTTTCATTTTTATACTGTGATATGACGAAAGATTTCAATATACCTATTTAAAATTTAATCTACAGTACCTTCACACCGTCAGGTTTCACTTCATCGAATTCTTCACCTGGTGTGAATGTTATTGATGAACTAGTCAGTGTGGATATGAAATCGAATGTATACGTTCCGTCGTCATTCAAAGTCAAACATTGTACAGGCTTCAGATTTACCGCTACCTTCCTTGCGACGTATCCTACTCCTGAAATAAAAGTTAGAGTTGTGATTTTCTTTTTATTTGATGGAATGACGAGACGAGCAAGGCGCTTGCCTGATGGTAAGTGCGACGCCTGTCCATAAACAGCAGCAACACCACACAGAACTTTGAATTACGAAGCACTGCATGGCACCGAACTGCGCTCGTCACCTCGAGACACGAGATGATTAGTCTCACAATGCTTCACTGGTTTTTGTCAATTTCACTGGCTTCAATGTCCTTCAAACCGAAACACAACAGTGCTTACACACTGTTCCTTGGCGGCAGAAATAGACAGAGCGGTGGTACCAACCCAGACGGTCTCTCGCATACGAGGGACCACCTTGTTAATCCTATGCTTGTTTATGCTATGTGTAATTGCTTTCTGCCTGGTGTTATCTCGGCTTAGTGCCAGGGTCCGCCTTCCTACTAAGACACATCACCCGATCTTAAGCATCATCCCTATTAATCATACCATTGGCTCTCATATCTCCCTTGTAATTTGTCGAGCTAGCGCTTTTAGGGCCGTCCGCAGGATTGTACCCCTGGTACGATCTGGCTTAGATATTTGCGACCGACATACTCATTATGTGGTTTCTTCAAAACGTGACCAATCTATATTAAGCCATAATCCTGAAGTTTATCTGCCACGTCGCGGATAACAAGGCTGTCACGTATGTAATTAATTACTTAGGCTGGATTGCACCATCTTACTTTAACAATAACAAACATGTTAAAGTACCGGCTAAGCAAAAAATGAGTTGCACCATTTGACAAATGTTAAATTACGTCATAACTTTAGCTGTTAACAGTAACTGCCAAAGATTCGCTGGTTAAAGCTATTGTTAAAGTTAAATAGTCAGATGGTTCAATATTCTAAAGATGTTGTAGATAACTATGCCAAAGAATACGATGGTGCAACACATTCCGCAGTCATTGTTAAAGTCAGCGTTAATGTTATCGTCAAATTTGACATAAACCTTAACTTTAACAGCTATCATGGTGCAATCCAGCCTTAGAATTACTTTTCCGGATATATATTTTTTATTTATTTATTTAGATTACAAAATTCTTTTGTAAAATGTAGTGTTAGACACTATGTTAAAATCCTTTGACAATTATCCTATATAAGTTTCAGTGAATACTACCATAATTTATACGTTTCACACTATACATATAGAAGAAAGGCACTTATATGCTCTTTTGTTTTCATTACTTTACATATCACATCATAACTATCTTCTTCATCTTACTATAAAACAATAACAATGACTTCCTGATTTGTATTCCTGAACCAGAACACAAACTGCCCGGATGATAATATACACTGATGATGAAGATTTTTCATTTTTATTTTCATTTAAAATCTCACCTATAAACGCGAGGTAATGTTCGAAATGTTCCGAACTGACGAGAACGTATTTTTTGTTCAGATAGTGTTCCATTATTCGCGATCGCTCGAGGCGCACTGGCCCTATCGGTTATCACTTGACGCACAAACTGTTGATAGTGATTGTTATCTGTCGTTATATACGATAAAATTATAGTACATTTTTTATATTCATTATTTTTGTAGGAGAAAATTAATACACCTATCTTCACTGTGGATAAGATGTTGGGTTTACTAGGCAAGCCAATTCCAGTCACAATTAGGCCTCAACTAAAGATACTACTGGACGTATTCTAATGGTAGCGGAAAGTTACTCTTTTAAACGAATTCTTCTCAGGTGTGCATATTGCTCACTCTCCAGGGAGTCACAATACACGCAAAATACCCTTGGTGCTGAAGTAAGTTGGATTACACGAGCGACGTGACGTTCGTTCTATCGTTTTAAGATACTAAAGGATAACGAGGGACGTGGGGGTCCGTGACTAACTTCATCCTGGCCAAGTTATTCTGTCCGTATTACTACCACCACCTTCTACCACAGAGTTAGAGTTGAGATCAACTAGGTATACTTTTCCGAGGTATCGATATAGTCTATCAATCGGCCTCGCAAACTATGCAGAATTACTAAATTTTTCATAACAGATTACTTTTGGTAATCCAGGACTCCTCTAACGCCAATAGTCTCCGTTGGAGTTAATATCAATTATAGACTTAGAAAAAAAGGAGGACTCCGCGCTAAAAATATCGAAAGTGAAGCCGGTTTTTTTAACTATGTGTGCGAAAGTTAATTGCGAGGCGTGTCGCGTAATGGCGGTAACTGGTCCACTATGATGAAAGTGTGTGCGTGAGGCCCGTATACAAACAGCGTCCCGGGACATTATGGGTGCTTCACTTTCGATGTATGAGACGCGGTGTCCTATTTTTCTTAATGATATCAATATAAATTGTATTCTAACCCTCAGACTAAGCCTGTAATGGTGTATTTAAACGACGCCTGAATACACATGACACGTGGACCTACACGAGTATGCTGCGTCTTATCCGTGGCGTGGCGACACAGAGGTGTCAAAAAGCATTTAGTACTACAATCTATCACACGCGTCTGTGTCGCCATATTTATCTATCTATATATATAAAAATGAATCGCTGTGCGTGTGTCTCGCCAAAACTCGAGATTGGCTGTACCGATTTGGCCAATTCTGATCTTGAAATATTTGTGGAAGTTCAGGGAAGGTTTACCCGGTGAGAAAAAATGAGTAACATAAATAATAAGTAAAGGAAAACACTAAAAACGACAACTTAATTTTCCCATACAAACTGTTCCTGGGTATGAAACACTTGATGTCTTTTTGATGTGAAACATCTATAAGCGCAGCTATAAACCGGATTGTTGGCATTGCGAAGCTTGCCGTGATGACGGGTCGCCACGCTATACTAGACAGGACAGGGACAGGACAAGACAGGGACAGGACAGGACAGGGATAGGACAGGACAGGGACAAGTCAGGGACAGGACAAGATAGGGACAGGACAGGACAGGGACAGGACAGGACAGGGACAGGACAGGACAGGACAGGGACAAGTCAGGGACAGGACAGGGACAGGACAGGGGCAGGACAGGACAGGATAGGACAGGACAGGACAGGGACAGGACAGGACAGGACAGGGACAGGACAGGGACAGGACAGGGACAGGGACAGGACAGGGACAGGACAGGACAGGAAAGGGACAGGGACAGGACAGGGACAGGAGAGAGACAGGACAGGACAGGAAAGGGACAGGGACAGGGACAGGGTAGGACAGGACAGGGACAGGTCAGGGACAGGACAGGGACAGGACAGGCACAGGACAGGACAGGGACAGGACAGGGACATGGACAGGGACAGGACTGTCCCACCGGGCGGAGGTGGAAGACGAACTGACTTAGGTCGTCGAAGTCAATTGAATGTGCGACGGGCTACCTCACGTGCAATGGTGCAGTACCTTACTTAATTGCATTTAATGTAAATGAAACATTTGTATTAGGTTTTGACAACATTTTATACAAATATATGTAGGTGATACGAAGTTCACCGGGTCATCTAGTACATTATAAAATCTACCTTCCAGTATGCTTAAATACACCCAACAGTTACACACATAATACTCACTAGGTTAAACTATATCGTGGGTACCAGAAACTACGAAAGGACTTGCGGTCCCACAACCCCCAGTCTCGAAACAAATACATGTGAGTCACACAAACATTTGTCATGGTGCGGGAGTCAAACCCACGGCCTCGCTACTCGCCTACTGCGCCACGGAGGCTTGCGCGTCACATACGCCCAGCGTATGACGGACACCAACGAAGAAATTAATGGCTCTCTTCCCTGCTGACTATACAATTTGTCCACAGGTGAGAGAAGCATATATGATAAACCGTCAGGCAAAGGCGATGGGGATACATGGAACTATGGCGATAAAAGAGACCAACCGCTGCAGGACAGCTTTGAGGGTACGTACGAATCCTTGGTGACTTTTTCGGACATTTATTTTAAATAACAATCCATATTTCATTTTTAAAAAAAATTACTTTACTTATTAATTAATGGTTATTCCTATGTGCGAGCATACCGTCTAACATTCGTCGTCTGTTAGTCTATTTACAAAAGAAACGAAATGATAATACGACATTCTTACGAATAGCGAGTGGTTTTAAACACTAGACAAAAACCAGAGATATTGCAACACTGCGCTCATTAGAACGCGACATCGTTAGCAAGAGAAATGTACATAGAAAAGTGAAAAATATCTACCATTTGCACATAGAATGACGTGAAGCGTGCGGCGGTGCGCGGTTACGGATGAAGTGCTCGCTGTGACATTGTAAAGGAGTCCATTTCAATAGTTTCATTAGCTGAGCGAAGGGAGCGAGCGGGCCACGCGCGGCTGTTACGCCAAGCCCGCGTAATCCCGGTAATGGCGTCATTGTCATGCCGCGGCCGCCATCTTGAATCAACGGCTAATGTTGAATGCCTAGAACTTTCTGTGTACATTTTAAGAAGTGTGCTGTATATAAAATCAGCGGTGCTTTTAAATACTCCGCTGGTTTTTGTGCGGAAAATTGACACGAAATAGGTACGGTCTTGTGAATGAGAGTACAAATTAGGCGGAGTTTATACGAATGCGTCGCAATAGCCTTTCATCTACAGGCTTCTTACTAGTAGTCTTATAGTTTTGTCCTTTAATATTGAGTGTTACTTGTTACTTATACACTCGAGGGCATGTTATATCAGCCTATGTATTTACTTCTATTATTAACCCTCGATGAAAAAGATGCGTATTATAAGTATAAAGCCTTTCACCACTGTCTATGATATTATAACTGTGCTGCTATTAACCGTTTAACTGAAATATTTTTAGCTACCTATATGTGATGAAAATATATTTTCTAAATTGTAGTTGATATCGGATGTTTATAAATGTTAGATATTTGTCTTTAAAGGTGATAATGCAGAGGTGACAATTCATAAAAAGCAACGTATAAACAACAAAGGCGATGCATCGTCCAGCTCGAGCACACCACAAAAGACGCCTGACACTGATGATAACGAAACACCTCAGAAACAACCGTACTTATTTTACAACAATTTCGTATTATACATAATCCATCCCCCTATAAGTCTTTTTCTGAGACAACATTTAGGATAGCAACATTATAGCCTATAATTCAGCTTCCTATTTGAAAAAAAATTGGAATGTGATCTGTAATTCCAGAGTTTACACGTGTATGATACGCCACACGTGACTAACTTCATATCGATCATAATGATTTACCATGTTAGGTACATTAAATTTAACATGGTAAATGGCAACTGATTACAATATAGTTTTTATAACTTATAATAACTATTTCTAAAGTTCATAGCATAATGTGCATGTCACTTTTTTATCTCTTCTATTTTTCACCTATTAGCACTTTTATATTATTTTTCTATACTTTTCTATTTTCATGTATACTTTTTACACTTTGTGCATGATTTTACTTCACTTAATATAGTTTTTAAAGTACTTCTTATCTATAATAGACTGCACGTCTTTTATATTCTTATGAATAAGCATGCATTGTAGTTACCAATAGAAGGAAAGAAAGGTGGGCCGAGTGTTTTCTATCACACTATTACACATATCATAGACCAATGCAATACAAATGTGTGATTAAGCGATTTAAATGGTTTTAGTCTCATACTAAAATTAATTATTTCTTATGCCATATGCCGATTTTCTTGAAGAACAATTGGGTAGTTTCCTATGTTGGATTGAAAAAAAAAAACACTTGTTAAAATACAATAAAAATGTATAAAATGCTTTCTGCAGTAGGTAATAAAAAAAATCAAGTGCCTACAGTTTTATTCAGAATTAAACATAGCGATTCGATTAGTAAACCTTTCGTTATTACTATTAATTCATATTCTGTGAAAATATCTGCCGCCTAACTAACAAACTTCAGAAGTCAGAGGAGCCTTGCAAAGATATGAGAGACGGACAAACGGCGTAGGTTCTGTTAATAGGGTTCTTTTAGTACCCTTTGTGTACAAGACCCTAGAACATAATTAAAATTAATCAATAAATCAGTTTTCATACAAAAATAAATTAAACTTACGTATAAAAAAATGTAACAGTAATCTTTTAGATCATATCCGAAGGCCAGGTAGTAGGTATGTAGTAAGCATGTGGATGTTGCTATAGTCGTGACGCGTAAATGCGTAGGCTCATGTTCCGGCGGTAGTAGAGCGGTGCGGGAGGAGTGATAATGAATGAAATATGACGTAATAATACTGTCGCGCTACACATGAGATGAAACCGGTCAACACGTTACTATCGCAGGAATCTATTGTCATTGTGGGTTTACACAGTTCTATTTTAGTTGATCAATTCCAAAATTGCATGCAATTTGAACCGCCTGAATAAAATAACAATCTAATTGATCAACCAAATCCTTACAGCTTTTGATTAAATCAAGTCTCTTGTTTAAAGCGATTCCACTCGTCTGAACCTATGCGTTATCTCTACAATCTAAACTCTAGTTTGGAAGATAGTTCTGCTAAAGGAGGTAAAACCGTAATGAGTAAGTAGGTTTGGTGTGTTGAGTTTCGGGTGGTGGTGTAAATACTGTTGGGTTGCTTGCAGAAACTTCTTCGCTCAAATCGACAATCTTCGCATGAGGTCCGTTCATTATTGCAGCTTGCCTACCATATACTACGGCGCGCGAACGCACAAACAAATAGCGCAAGTGATCAAGGAGTTCGACCGGACATCGTACTGCGGTCAGATCCCGATGTCCCTACTGGCGAGCAGGGACCAAAGCTGTATCCGTGAATTCGACAAGTCCCAGTGGAAGTCCAAGAATGATATGTGCAGAGGATGTACTAAGGTATAGCAAATATATTAGTAAACAGAGTGACAGTCTGGGTTGGTACCACCGCTTTGTACAAGGTGGTAGGTCCCTCGTATGCGAGAGGCCGTCTGGGTTGGTACCACCGCTTTGTCTATTTCTGCCGTCAAGCAACAGTGTGTAAGCACTGTTGTGATTCGGTTAGAAGGACATTGAAGCCAGCAAAATTACTGGGCATTATGAGATTTAACGTCTTATATCTCGGGGTGACGAGCGCAAGTCAGTGCCATGCAGTGCTTTGTAATTCAAAGTTCAATGCGGTGTTGCTTCTGTTTATGGGCAGGCGTGGCACTTACCATCAGGCGAGCGTCTTGCTCGTCTCGTTAATCAATCAAATAAAAAAAATATTCACATTTCACAGATAGGACATGACTTGATGCTCGACCGAATCACTGACGTAGACTCGATGTTCATAGCACGGTTGGCGACAAGTCCCAACGTAAATTCGAGAAAAGTATTCTTGCATTAAATATTTAGACACCTCGTTTTACCAATTTACATATTATACCTACTTGTTTTTGTGTGAATATATTTTGATGGTGACTTTTAAATATAACATTTTTTTTTATAGCATAGGCCGACAAACGAAGTGATCTCCACCGCCCTTGTACGCCCACCACCAGAAGAGTCATGGGCGCGTTGCCGACTTTAAAGGAAAGCGATAATTAAGGATTGGGAAGGGGAGGGGATTTGGGCTTCCGGATATCTCTCACCGTACGAAACGCAGCAGCAAGACGCCACTTTACATAGGTTTTCTGTGAGACAGTGGTAACGACCTGGTCGAGCCAGCCCATTCATGCTGAAGACAAAACTGTCTACAGCGTGGAGGTTGTAGAAGTCCACAAACAACAGTGTTTGTCTATTTCAGCCGCCAAGCAATTGTATGTAAGCACTGTTTTGATTCGGTTTGAAAGACATTGAAATCAGTGAAATAACTGGGTATTATGAGACTTAACATCTTATGTCTCGGGGTGGCGGGCGCAGTTGAGTACCATGCAGTGCTTTGTAATTCAAAGTTCTGTGTGGTGTTGCTTCTGTTTATGGGCAGGCGTGGCGCTTACCACCAGCGAGCACCTTGCTCGTCTCGTCATTCAATCAAAAATTTATTTATCAAGTAATCAAATCTTTGCAGGTGATTGGAACAACGAAAATAAAGCAGGAGAAAGACGACACTCTTTGCCTTTATTTCAACAATAGAAAGGCGTTGAGCCACGCCACGATGCCGCCGGCGTTCGACATCGAGGACCTGGTGAGGGCCGGCGAGGAGAAATCAGCCTGTCCGTACTACGCAGCCAGGCTGATGGCCAAACAGGCACACATCATCTTCTGCCCCTACAACTACCTCATAGACCGCGGCATTAGGAACAGTGTGAGTATTTATATTATACACGGTGAGGACAGGAGAGCTCAGCCTGTCCGTACTACGCAGCCAGGCTGATGGCCAAACAGGCACACATCATCTTCTGCCCCTACAACTACCTCATAGACCGCGGCATTAGGAACAGTGTGAGTATTTATATTATACACGGTGAGGACAGGAGAGCTCAGCCTGTCCGTACTACGCAGCCAGGCTGATGGCCAAACAGGCACACATCATCTTCTGCCCCTACAACTACCTCATAGACCGCGGCATTAGGAACAGTGTGAGTATTTATATTATACACGGTGAGGACAGGAGAGCTCAGCCTGTCCGTACTACGCAGCCAGGCTGATGGCCAAACAGGCACACATCATCTTCTGCCCCTACAACTACCTCATAGACCGCGGCATTAGGAACAGTGTGAGTATTTATATTATACATGGTGAGGACCGGGAGGTCAGCCTGTCCGTACTACGCAGCCAGGCTGATGGCCAAACAGGCACACATCATCTTCTGCCCCTACAACTACCTCATAGACCGCGGCATTAGGAACAGTGTGAGTATTTACATTATACATGGTGAGGACGGGCGAGGTCAGCCTGCCCGTACTACGCAGCCAGGCTGATGGCCAAACAGGCACACATCATCTTCTGCCCCTACAACTACCTCATAGACCGCGGCATTAGGAACAGTGTGAGTATTTACATTATACATGGTGAGGACGGGCGAGGTCAGCCTGCCCGTACTACGCAGCCAGGCTGATGGCCAAACAGGCACACATCATCTTCTGCCCCTACAACTACCTCATAGACCGCGGCATTAGGAACAGTGTGAGTATTTACATTATACATGGTGAGGACGGGCGAGGTCAGCCTGCCCGTACTACGCAGCCAGGCTGATGGCCAAACAGGCACACATCATCTTCTGCCCCTACAACTACCTCATAGACCGCGGCATTAGGAACAGTGTGAGTATTTATATTATACATGGTGAGGACGGAAATCAGCCTGTCCCTACTACGCAGCCAGGCTGATGGCGAAACAGGCACACATCATCTTCTGCCCCTACAACTACCTCATAGACCGCGGCATTAGGAACAGCGTGAGTATTTATATTATACATGGTGAGGACAGGCGAGGTCAGCCTATTCGTACCAAACTTGACGCGTGCGTGTGTGCATGAATGCATGCGTGTTTGTGTGTGTGACCGATTTAAATACAGTTTTGCTCATCGAGATGGTTTTTTTTTACTAGCCCTGTATGATATACGTCCCACTGCTGGGCACGGGCCTTCTCTACTGAATGAGAGAGATTGGGCCTTAGTCCACCACGCTGGCCTAATGCAGGTTGGCAGACTTCACACATACCTTCGAAAAATCTTATCGAGTTCTCGGATATGCAGGTTTCCTCACGATGTTTCCTTCACCGTTAAAGCAAGCGATAATTAACAATTTGTATACACGTAACTTATAAAAGTCGGTGATGAGAGTGAGCCCCATGCTCTTGGGGCTGGTTTCGAACCTGCGACTTTCGTCCCGACAGTCTATACCACTCCCCGCTGAGCTATCGCTGCTATAGATGGTTCTTGCCTATGTTTAAATCTATTCAGCCATTTAGATATTGCAAATGTGTATGTAATTAAAGTCGGGAGTTTTTATGGCAAGGCTACACGGTTATACGGTGGAACTTTTTTGTTTCAGTTGAGTATTAACTTAACAGGAGAAATAGTGATAATAGACGAAGCACACAACATAGAAGACGTGTGCAGGGACGCGGCCACGTTCACAATTACCCAGCTACAAGTCGAGGCGGCTGTCGACGTAAGTATCATTTTTTTACCCAGTGTGTTAAATAAATAAATAAATAAATACACCCAACAGTCACATACATAGTCCTGACCCCACACTAAGATACGAGTCTTGTGTCTTGGGTATCAGGAACTGCGAGAGACTTTCGGTCTCACAACACCCAGACCCCGAGACAAATATCTGTGGATCACACAAATGTTTGTCTCGGTGCGGGGATCGAACCCGCGGCCTCTCGTTTCACAGCCGGCTACTCGCCCGCTGCGCCACGGAGGCTGTCAATCTTCTTCTTCGTCGTTTCTCTCTTGACAGTGTGATGATCATGATTTGTGTCCAAATGATGATGTCGCTCGCCGCACGATCTCTCTCCATCTGTCTCTGTTAGACGACAATCGGGTGCATTTATTTACAGGGCCTCCCACTGCTGTTTTGGACTGGTGGACTGACCAAATAAGTCCACCTCATTGGTGACCTACCACGAGTCGAGTGTGTTACGGTTACTTACATATACGGTTTACTGGACTCATCACCGCCCTGTCCAAAACGTTAGGATAGAAACTTGAAATTTATTGAGGCGGTAAAGTCGATATTTTTATACCAACTTTTTTTTTTTTTAATAAATACACCCATCAGTTATATACATAGTCCTGACCCCACAGTAAGATACGAGTCTTGTGTCGTGGGTATCAGGAACTAAGAGAGACTTTCGGTCTCACAACACCCAGACCCCGAAACAAATATTTATGGGTCACACAAACATTTGTATCGGTGCGGGAATCGAACCCGCGGCCTCTCGCTTCACAGCCGACTACTCGCCCGCTGTGCCACGGAGGCTGTCAAAATTTAGGGTATGATTACTAGTCTGAATCCACTGTTTGACATCTCACTTCGAAAATTAAACATGATATTGATTTATATCGGTATCTATGCGTGCACGTAAATATAATTGTAACATAATAAATTAAATTTAAAATAATTAACTTAAACTGCGTGTAGGCAATGTAACATTAACTTTTCAGAGTAACCTACATCTCAGTCTGACCCGTGACAATGAATGCTGAAAAGCTTTCGAAACGTTGATGATGATGTGATTAATAAACTACTTCATTTCAATGTCTCTCGAAGGTCGACATTGTATTTGTACTGCACTATACCTGTCACCAGATATTGTAATGTCACTTTGCCGTGGCAGTATAAAAAAATATAATATACTGTACTTTTATTTCCAGAATCTACAAAAGATAATGACGTATCGTTACGAAAACTCAAACGCCATCGAATACATTGAAAAACTTATAAAAGTACTCCAAGACTGGGAAGACTGGTAAGTACGAGATACATCCTTAACTCATAATTAATGCCGGGTGTAAGGGGACCGATTCCGAACCTGAAACGGTAATAAAACACTACCTTCCCATAAACCAGTGGGGCCCACGCCCCACTGGGGGGTAATTTGATAGTTAAGGGGGGCAATTAAAAAATGGACTCGACACGACTTTAACCCTTTCGCTTTGGGTTATTTAAATGCAATGCTAGATATCGGTGACAAATTTAACAAAAAAAAAAAATGGGTGCGTGTACTTATGTACGCGCGTGAGAAGTTATACTTCTTTGGCATCATTAAAAAATAGTTTTTAATTGCATGCAAATAATTGATTACAATAATAATAAGTATTTAACATTAATAATTTAATAATATTTAGTGTTAATTATATTAAATAAAAGTATTTTAATTTATATCAATAAATAATACATACGGATAGTTAACCTCAATTATATTGGAGCACTTGAAAAAGTATATAAGCACAATTTTTTTCACTAATATTCACAAATAGTAAGTAATATCAATCAAAATATTCAATTTAAATCACTACTGAATATAATTTATTAGCACATATATAAATTATAAAGGACATTGTCAAAAATGGCCTATGAATCAACATGCATGAAACATTTACTATAATAATAATTATTATTTATAATGTACATTATAATTATTATTATAGTAAATGTTTCATGCGTGTTGATTCATAGTTTCAATAGAACGGACACTTATTAATTTCGAAAACAATTTAAAAAGTATACAGGGTGTCCAGTAATTAATGGATAACCTTGAAATGTCTTATAGCAGAACGAATGGCCGTTCAGAGAAAAATACGAAAAAAAATATAACATAAGTAGTACCTGAGGTACATATTTTTTTTTTTAAAGTTGTAATTTTTTTGGTTTATTTTACTTTCTTGGACACTACGACCAGAAATGAAGGAAATCCATCGGTTTTTTGTTGTTTTATTATTATACACTAACTATACTAATAGATAGATAGTCAATAGTATGACAAGCTATTGCACTTTAAAAAAAAATAAACATTCAAAACCATTTCTTTAGAAAAATTAGCAAAATTTTATTTTTAAACAAAGTTTAAACCTCTTGGGTATAAAAAAAATGTATGAATACATGAGTGACCAAAATTTTTTAAATAATGTCGGTTTTAAGTAGATTTTATAATGGTATAATTCATTATTGTATCTACTGTAAATAGCGATATATTGCTATTAATGTAAGAAAGGAGCAAATTTGACCAAATAACAAAAACAATATAATATGAGATTCTTTTTAAAATAAAATTGTACTTGTCTAATGAGGTTTATTAAAACTAAGATTTGATGTTGATAAAAGATAAAAACGGCTTATTTAAACAAATTGAAACCAAATAATCAGAAATAAATCAACTTAAATTTAATACTCATAATGTTTAAAATGGTTATTTCATAAGCGTAAAATGTGTCATATGATCTCCATATTTGCTTCCTGCGCGAACGCCATTCCTCCCGTTTTTTGTGTTATGTTAGACAAGTAGGGTCTGAGTTGGCTATGTGCGAGTGAAAGGAACTTAAAATAAAAAAATCCAACCCTGTCCATCCAACCCAATGGACAAATAATTGGCCCATTTTAATTACCGGGACTCTAACTGGGCAAAGTTATTTGGAATTTCTTCAAAATGATCTGCCGACTTTATTAGACAAGGAGTATCCGAGGAGCTGAGAAAATCGCATTGGTTGCAAAATTACGGCTGCCCTGCGCATTATGCTGTGTCTGTTCGGGAATATTTAAATACAGGGTTGGATTGGTTGGGTTGGTTGGTTGACAGGGTTGGATTTTTTTACTTTAAGTTCCTTTCACTCGCACATAGCCAACTCAGACCCTTCTTGTCTAACATAACACAAAAAATGGGGGGAATGGCGTGCGCGCAGGAAGCAAATATGGAGATCATATGACACATTTTACGCTTATGAAATAAACATTTTAAACATTATGAGTATTAAATTTAAGTTAATTTATTTCTGATAATTTGGTTTCAATTTGTTTAAATAAGCCATTTTTATCTTTTATCAACATTAAATCTTAGTTTTAATAAACCTCATTAGACAAGTACAATTTTATTTTAAAAAGTATCTCATATTATATTGTTTTTGTTATTTGGTCAAATTTGCTCCTTTCTTACATTAATAGCAATATATCGCTATTTACAGTAGATACAATAATGAATTATACCATTATAAAATCTACTTAAAACCGACATTATTTAAAAAATTTTGGTCACTCATGTATTCATACATTTTTTTATACCCAAGAGGTTTAAACTTTGTTTAAAAATAAAATTTTGCTAATTTTTCTAAAGAAATGGTTTTGAATGTTTATTTTTTTTTAAAAGTGCAATAGCTTGTCAAACTATTGACTATCTATCTATTAGTATAGTTAGTGTATAATAATAAAACAACAAAAAACCGATGGATTTCCTTCATTTCTGGTCGTAGTGTCCAAGAAAGTAAAATAAAACAAAAAAATTACGACTTTTTAAAAAAAAATACGTACCTCAGGTACTACTTATGTTATATTTTTTTTCGTATTTTTCTCTGAACGGCCATTCGTTCTGCTATAAGACATTTCAAGGTTATCCATTAATTACTGGACACCCTGTATAGTCCTCGGTATTATAATTTTTGGTTCAAATTCGGGTTTTTAATAGGCAAAGGTATTGTAGCTCATACAGCCAAGTCTTTGTAACAACACTCTTAAGCTTCGCATTGTTATGCATTTCGCCAAAGACAAGTGTAATTTATTCTCAAGTCTTCACAACAACGATGAAATATCGTAGCATTAATAATTTAATAATATTTAGTGTTAATTATATTAAATAAAAGTATTTTAATTTATATCAACATATCCACTCGACATGATAGAAGTACATTCTACTCTCTTCGCGTTTATGCGAGCCTGGTACTTTTTACGGCAACATGTTCCGAATAAGAAAAAACCTAAAGAGTTTTTCTTTGTCCAAATCGTCATTTGTTTATTAATTACGGCTACTTTCACTCTCATCATTTTTTCTTAACGCGCCTAACTTCATACTGTTAATTTTTTGTGTCACAGGTGCGCGCGCATCTTAAAATTTCACTCTCATCATTTTTTCATAACGCGCCTAAAGAAGTATAACTTCAAAAATGGTAAGGTGGGGCATGGCCTAAAAAGGTTGAGAAACACTGACATAAACAGAGAATGCTATTCCCTTGCTGTTTAATATTTCATGAACCAAACAGTCAATACTCACTCAATAAGTAGTAGCTAGAAACTCGGGGTCAATGAGCGCGCGAATGGCCAGTATTACTCATATACTCAGTAGTTAGTAAGACGTCAGATACAAAGCGCGCGAAACGCAGCAACACGCCGCTACTTTACGACAGTGGTAACGACCCGGTCGAGCCGGCCCATTCATGCTGTAGACCATACTGTCTACAGCGTGGCTCTACCACTCGAGAAGTATGCCAAATTTCATGCATAACCGTTCAGCCGTTGAGACGTGACTGACCAACAAACATCCAAACCTTCATATATAAAATAGTACCAGGATTTCATATATCTAAAACGACTGTATTTATATACCAGGTTTGTAAACAACCGTCGTATGGTGGAATCTCTTCCAACGCATAAACGGGATGAGCCATATGCGTTCAATACGGAACACTTTGTCAAATCCCTCGCCAATCACAACATTGGATACGCACAGTACCCTGGTAATGTATCCGACATTTTTGTTTTTATTACATTGGGCCTTACTTATAATATAAATGTTACTAAATAAAGCCCTATCATTTAAGCTCCATACAGTCTGCAAAAAGTATCAAAACTATTGGTTCGGTTTATAATTACGTTTTTTTTTTATTAGCCCTGTATTATATACGTCCCACTGCTGGGCACGGACCTCCTCTACTGAATGAGAGGGATTAGGCGTTAGTCCACCACGCAGGAATAAAATTATTAAATATTAACTATTAAATATTCAATATTACCATTATTAAATAGCGACCACCGTACACATGGTATTAAAACCTGCCATAGTGATCACGCCTTGTGTGGATCGCGTTCCAGGATCAGCCAGTGTATATCCGGTTCTCCCGAGGGGCTTGCGACATGACTTGATGGCTGATTAGGGCGGATATAGGGGTATATCCTTGTATCCCTGCATCCTGCATCGGTCATCCGCCTGTCCTGTCGCAGATCCCTCGATTTCCCTCTCCGAAGAGGGAAGAAGCATTTATACATGACTCTGGTGACTACCGTTAAACTTACTGTCTGTTGGTGGTCGCGAGTTTTTTGGATTGCACTACGCTTACCATCAGGTGTAGTGTAGTCAAAATGCCGAGCTCGGATAAAAAAAAATGTTACTATAAATAAATATTCAGGTTTACTGTGTTGTGATCTGCCAGATATGTCTCTATCAGGAATGTCGCTTTAATTATCGGCCATGTTTTGAGGACTCCAGGAGTAAATCGTTCAGGAAGATGGATCCTGGTATCAAGCCGAGATAACACGTAACATTATCATAGCACATTATTTTGACAGCGGGCGAGTAGCCGTAGTTTCTGATACCCACGACACAAGACTCGTATCTTACTGTGGGGTCAGGACTATGTGTGTGACTGTTGGGTGTATTTATTATATTTATTATGTACATGATAATATTAAATTTGACAGAATTCAAACAGAACTCGACGCAGTTTTGTCAACGCGTCCGCGACGAGCCGAGCAAATTCCTCTTCGTTACGCTAGAGACCACAATGCTGCTGGAAACCATCGATGCTGCACTCGGTAGTGCTTTCATAATTCTTTTTTTTTAAATAACTCTGTATACCGGAGGTAAACTATCTTAAGTCCATTTTTTTATAAATATATTTTATATCGTCATTGAAACAATATTTTATTAATCAAAGAGTTAAAACACGTGCCCTGAACAAATAGTTTAATGTGACTTAAGATAGTTTACCTCCGGTATACAGAACTGTGTTTGTGGACTTCTATGTTTCTTGTTTTCTATGTTTGTCTATTTCTGCCGCCAAGCAACCAGTGTGTTGTGTTGTGCACTGTACAAGCATTGTTGTGGTTACATAGGCAAAAAGGTTTGAAGACAAACAACAATCGAGTCAAACTTAAATAACAATAGATGGCGCCACCTACTAGTAAAGCAAACATTAAAAATATAATGAAATTGCATAAAATACTAAATTAAATGTGTCGTCTACACGTACTGATGGTAAGTGATCTCCACAGCCCGTGAACACCCACAGCTTCAGTGTTACTGTTCGTGCCGTACCGTAAAACGTGGCGAAAAAGAATAGGGTTGAATCGGATTTCGGGTCCCCTAAACCAATAATCGCAGATGTCTCTGCTCTCTCCCAGTGACCGTCCTGAACCGAGGTTCGTACCCCATAGGGGGTGTCCTCAACGTGGTCACTTAAATGTAAGGGTTGAGAGCGTCTAAAGCGCTCACCCGAAAGTCCGGTGAAGCTGTATACAGCCGACTAGCGTCAGGCTTACAGCAAGCGTCCAATAAAAAAAAATCGGATTACGGGATGAATTGTAAAGTTAACTTTATTTATCCACCAGTCTGTTTATATTTGTAAAAATCTAAACCAGTGTTGGTCCTCACCCTATTTTACCGAACCGATGTTTGATGGTTCTTAGAGGCTGGGAACCTCACTGAATGTCGTAAACGAAACTACAAAGCTGTTACTCTATTTATTGTTTAAGGCAGTGGTATCACCCCAGTCGAGCTTATTCTTGTTGTAAACAGAACTGAGTAAAACACGGCTGTGCAATTTCGAAATATTTTAATGCTTGTTCGATTGTTCGCAGGATATCTGTTCCGTGGCGATTGTAAATTCATAAGCGATTACAAACCTATACTAGAAATTATCACGTCGTATACCCAGGTATGACCATGAGATATTATATTTTATCCATAACTCTCCTAGGCCGCGGACTCGAAGTCAGTCAAGAAGTCAATGCATAGATTTAAATGGACCCGGCCTCGAAAGCAGCGGCGCGGCGCGGGCGCGAGGAGCGGCGTACGAGCGGTGCGCGCCAGTCGAGCGGCAACTGCGTGTCTGCATTGACGTAGTGCTGTATATTTTCAAAAATGCCCGCCGACGTGGTGGAGCAAATTATTTCAATGACTTTTTATATGGAACATCATATTCACATCAATTTGGTTCGCGAACAGACACTAATTTCTCATAGCACTACACTACGCCGCTCTAGCACCGCGCGATCTGCCGCCCGCTGACTTCGAGACCGGGTCTCCGCCGCACCCGCGCCGCCCCCGCTGACTTCGAGTCCGCGGCCTTAAGTCATTAATTTTAATTTATGGTTCGGGAAATTGGCTATTAATTTGCGTTGTCCGCCCTTGTTCCAGAGGACGATGGGAGCTGGGTCCGTGCGCGGGAATGCAACCCGAACGATGTCGTTGCGTCTGCTATGCCTGAACCCGGCGGTGTCGTTCTCCGAGCTGACGAGCGCGCGCTGCGTGGTGTTATCCTCAGGCACGCTGGCCCCTCTCGACAGCTTCCAGTCGGAGCTCGGCACCACCTTCCCGCTCTGCATCAGCCCCAACCACATCATACCCAAGGAACGGGTGAGTCTTCTACTTCTTTTTGAAGTGATAACTTCTTATGGGAGGGTGAACCGAAACGTTCCGTAACGCGAGCGGTCCAACCAACCTCCCTGGAACATCGATTATTTCGAAGTCCCAGGTGGCGTCTCACAGTGACTAGTCGGCTTGGACCGGGCTTTGACTGGACTTTCACATGACTTTGACCGGACTCGTAACGTAACGCGTTAAGGAAAGTCAGACAGAGTGGCGCTGCTCCGCTCTCACTTTAACCCACATTAATTTAAGTTATCACTTCTGTCGAGCGTCCCGAGACGCACATTTTTTTTATTTATGGCCTCGCATTATTATGCATATCGCCAATCATCATCATCATCATCAGCCACAAGACGTCCACTGCTGAACATAGGCCTCTCCCAAAGATTTCCAGACCGACCTGTTGGAAGTGGCCTGCATCCAGCGACATCCTGCGACCTTTATCAGGTCGTCTGTCCACCTTGTAGGTGGACGTCCAACGCTGCGCTTGCCAGTACGTGGCCTCCATTCCAGAACCTTTCTGCCCCATCTGCCCCGGCTACTCGCCCGCTGCGCCACGGAGGCTGTCAAAAAATTACTAATCATCATGAGACATGCCATCCCATATCCTAAAATGATGCCTAGCTACGGCTATAGAGCATCAATCCCCCACACGCCAGGTTTGGGTGGGCACCATGGGCACGACCCTGGGCGGCTACGAGCTGACATGCACCGCGAAGACCCTGAAGCAAGTGGACGTGCTGGACTCCATCGGGAAGACGATCAGCCGCGTATGCTCTGTGGTTCCTCACGGCGTGCTCTGCTTCCTCAGCTCTTACTCGCTGATGGACCAGCTGATCGCGAGGTCAGTTACATACAATAATTCACCACACGCCAGGTTTGGGTGGGCACCATGGGCTCGACCCTGGGCGGCTACGAGCTGACGTGCACTGCGAAGACCCTGAAGCAAGCGGACGTGCTGGACTCCATCGGGAAGACGATCAGCCGCGTGTGCTCGGTGGTTCCTCACGGCGTGCTGTGCTTCATCAGCTCGTACTCGCTGATGGACCAGCTCATCGCGAGGTCAGTTACATAATATAATACTGTATTTGATTTGTTTATTGAAGTGAAACTTCTTTATCGGCGTTGGAAAAAAAATAACCGTCACATTTTTCCGTTACACGCCATCTTGTTTTTGCCCCTGCCACGGTCGATTCGAACGAAGAGTACTTTTTCCAGCGGAGTAATGATTACAAAAATATATAATAACGATAATAATGATAATAATAATTCTATTACATTGCTTTGAAATGTTGTAATAATCTTAGTAGCAATAAGGTAAAATGAAATAATTGTATTATTTGTATTCATGTTTATAATAATAAAAGCCTTGTGTTTAAACTTTATCTAATTTAACTTTATTTAACCAATTCCTGTAAAGTTGCATATAGTAGATAATTTTTTGAAAAATAAGGTCATCAAGAAGTTTCACTTCTTACGTGTGTACACTAGTACACGCACACATTTTTTATTATTTTAATCAGTTTATTTATGTAAGACTGTTGGGTGTATTTTTATTTTGTATTTATAGATGGGAACTGACGGGCTTGTGGAATGAAATTAACAATTTGAAATACGTGTTCAAAGAAAACAAGAACGCCAAAATTCACCACGAAGTAATGGAGGTAAGCCAATATTTATCTTATACTATTAGTCGAGCAGTGTTTTTAGAGTGAAGTGAGTTGTACTGTTATGTAATTTATTCATCAGCTAAGATAACTAATTAGAGGCTGGCTTGACATATGAGAGAGACATGAGAGCCAATTGTCTCACTATGAAGAATTTTTAAGACCTTGCAAAGTGGAGAATTTTATGAAGGAATAAGCCGAGATAACGCCAGACAGATTTTTTTTTATTTGATATAATAACGAGACGAGCAAGGCACTCGCCTGATGGTAAGCACCACGCCTGTATATAAACAGAAGCAACACGACACAGAGCTTTTCAGAATTATTTTTCTATTTATTGTTACTGACAACAGATTACATTTTACATAGAGTTACACTCATATAAATCTGTCGTCTATTTACTACTGTACACAGCATTCAAATTATACAGTTTCGTCAGCTAATATTATATTACTATATTATCATTATATGTTCAAAGGGTTATTACAAATGTTCATCGGAGGATAAAGGCGCGCTGCTGTTTGCTGTGTACCGCGGTAAAGTGTCCGAGGGTATGGACTTCAAAGACCACCAGGCGCGAACAGTCATTGCTGTAAGTTCCATACAAGCATCCAAGCCGATTTCTTGCACACCCACAAAAAACTGGCTAAAGACTAGGCCGGTTAGCATATGCCCTAGAGATATTTCTCACGCGACAGAATCAAAATCTAAATCTTTATTTATCATGTAGGCTTAGAAAGCGCTTATGACATGTCAAGTACAGAACATTTATCATTAAAAAGGCTAACTTAAAAATTAAGGGAACTTTGGAATAACCGCCGCGCTATAGGCTGGCAGGAAAAGGCACACCAACATGGGATGGGAAGAGGGAAAAGATCCTTAAATGTAGGGATTCACGGACTAGGAGGATATGGATTTTTTTGAGTGGTAGAGCCACGCTGTAGACAGTTTTGTCTACAGCATGAATGGGCTGGCTCGACCGGGTCGTTATCACTGTCTCACAGAAAACCGACGTAAAGTAGCGACTTGCTGCTGCGTTTCGTACGGTGAGTGAGATATCCGGAAGCCCAAATCCCCTCCCCTTCCCTATCCCTAATTATCCCTTACCTTTAAGCCAACGCGCCCATGATTCTTCTGGTGGTGGGCGTAAATGGGCGGTGGAGATCACTTACCATCAGGTGACACACTTGCTCGTTTGCCGGCCTATGCTATAAAAAAAAACAAAAAAAAGTGGAAATCGGGTCAAGGTCAGGAAGGAGTAGGGTAAGGGTTTTAATGGTAAGGAGATGTGTCGCGGACCTTACTGGCAGGAAAATCCCTAGCCTAGCTAACCTACCAACCTTTCTCTAGCTGCCTACTGATGACGATGAGAAAACTTTGTCGATATCAACTAGTTTCGCGTAATGTACCGCAATGACATAGTGTAGTAATACGATGATAGGTCCCTCGTATGCGAGAGGCCGTCTGGGTTGGTACCACCGCTTTGTCTATTTCTGCCGCCAAGCAACAGTGTGTAAGCACTATTATATTTCCGTTTAAAGGACAGGACAGGTTTGGAGCAATTGAAATTACTGGCCATTATGAGACTTAACATCTTATATCTCGGGGTGATAAGTGCAGTTCAGTGCCATGTAATGCTTTGTAATTCAAAGTTCTGTGTGGTGTTGCTTCTGTTTATGGGCAGGCGTGTCGCTTACCGTTAGACGAGCGACGAGTAATTTATGATATTATGGACATTAATATTAGTCTGATATAAATAAATAATTTAAATTGAATTCGAATTTAAATACCTAAAGGCGGCAGCGAAATTTTCTTGTGCTCCGGACGGCTGAAACTCACATTTTGCTACATTCACAGGTAGGTATACCGTTTCCGAACCTCGGCGACCAAACAGTGGTCGCTAAAAAGGAATACAACAATAGATACAAAGATGAGAGGAACTTGGTATCCGGAGACAAGTGGTACACCATACAAGCATACAGGTGAGCGTAAAATACATTCTATGGATATTACTGATACTGATGATGAAAAACAGCGATAGCTCAATTGGGATTGGTGCGGACTATCGAGACGAAAGTCGCAGGTTCGAAGCCCCAAGAGCATACACCTCTGACTTTTATAAGTTACGTGTATATTAATTGTTAATTATTGCTTGCTTTAACGGTGAAGGAAACATCGTGAGGAAACCTGCATACCTGAGAACCCGATAAGATTTTTCGAAGGTATGCGAAGTCTGCCAACCCGCATTAGGCCAGCGTGGTAGACTAAGGCCTAATCCCTCTCATTCAGTAGAGGAGGCCCGTGCCCAGCAGTGGGACATGTATAATACAGAGCTAGTATTATTACTGATACTGGTATTGCTAATCCTATTTTCTCTCACATATAGATTCTCGGAGAGGTAGGCAGAGATGCATCTAATACTCCCATAATTGGCCAAACTTATATCTGTTCTAAGATGTGATAGATGACGGGCCTATCGGCCATATGAGTGATAGAGCCACGCACGTTTAGTCTAGAGCAGTGTTTCCCAACCTTTTTTAGGCCATGCCCCACCTTAACATTTTTTTGTTAAATTAGCCACCGATATCTGGCCTTGCATTTAAATAACCCAAAGCGAAAGGGTTAAAGTCGTGTCGAATCCATTTTTAAATTGCCCCCTTCACTATCAAATTGCCCCCCAGTGGGGCGTGGGCCCCACTTTGGGAAACACTGGTCTAGAGCATGAATGGGCCGGCTCGACCGGGTCATCACAAGTAATAAAAAAGAAGTAAAAGTTAAAATTTAAGGGTGTGTGTACGAAGCCCTCTGTGCGCGATCCTGGCTCACCATTCGTCGATTTTTAATCCCTTAATTGACGTTTAAAAACTAATTAACCATTAATATTGTTGAGGGCGCTGAACCAAGCGGTGGGTCGGTGTGTCCGACACAGGCACGACTGGGGCGCCGTGTTGTTACTGGACAAACGGTTCTCGAGACACGAACACGTGCAGAACTTGCCCAAATGGCTCAGGAACTTCGTGAGTACACACGCACCAATTTACATCCGTCTCAGTGATTACCCTGGTATCGATAAAAATGACGCAAATATTAATATGTGAGTGCGAGTCCCATGTATGATGATTATACTGGGCTATTTCCTCAAAAAGCCCATCCAGGAATTCCTGTACATTGCATTCGCATAATTCTGGATAAGCAATGTCTGGATATTAAAAGAGGCCCATGAGTTTGTTTCGGCATTTCTTCTCATGGCTAGCTATGAAATGCCGAAAAGAGATAATACAAAACAAATATGTAATTTAATATAAAAAATATTGACATGTAAAAGTGTTATTTATGATCCAATTTACAGAATAAATGATTTGAATTTGCAAATAGGAAAAATCATGTGCATACGTTCTCAGATTCAATCCGCTCTCAGTTATCGCAATATGACATAGGCGGTACACACGAAAAAGAATATTATGAATTATTATTACAAATCTGTTTAATAAGGGGTGTTTCTCATCACTATATCGTTTTTATGACGTCACGAGTACAATAACTGTAGCAGGTTTATTTTTCATTCAGATCAAAGTGTATCTTTCATATATGTATGTTGTTTCTTTCTCCTATTCTTATATTCATCCGATAGTTGCCAGTAAGAGATTGTCTTGATCGATCAGACTTTTTAAATGTCTAGTCTTTTATGCTATAATACTAGTATACAATAAAGTTTAAATAAATACAAATATCGACATTTTTTCCCCGATATATCGATATTTTTGGCCATATATTTTACATTTCCATGTATCGGTATTATTACAACGAAATCATAAAAACTCATTTTTTTTAAATAAGATCTATAAAGAAGTCATCCATATCTCAATATTATACGATACGCTACTGCGATATTTTTATCTGCGATATATCGAAATCGATAATAGTATTTTTTTTAACATATCGATACTACATTTTACAGCGATATTTTTTTTCACTTCTAACATCCATTACGTCTGTGACACACTGATAAATATTGATTGATTAATAAAAAAAATGTCCACCTACGTAACACTTGTAGGCATTTCCTAAACTATAATTATTTTTTCAGCTGGAAAACAATCACCATAACGATTTTGAGTCTCTATTCCGAGGCTCCAAAGGTCTAGAGCCTTTCATCCGTCAGATGACTCAACAAGACATACAGGACAGGGAAGATGATTTCAATCGTACAAGTATACTTAAACTTAATGACATCACAAAGTACGACAGCTATGATTTAAATAAGTACTGATAAGCGTGGGTTAAGCAGCGTAGCTCAGTGGGGGCGTAGTACGGACTGTCGAAACGAAAGTCGCAGGTTCGAGACCAGCCTCTATAGCTACAGATTCTAAGTTATACGTGTATATTAATTGTTAATTATCGCTTACTGTAACGGTGAAGGAAACATGGAAAACCTGCATACCTGAGAACTCGTTAAGATTTTTCGAAGGTATGTGAAGTCTGCCAACCCGCATTAGGCCAGCGTGGTGGACTAAGGCCTAACCCCTCTCATTCAGTAGAGGAGGCCCGTGCCCAGCAGTGGGACATGTATAATACAGGGCTAGTAACAAGAGCGTGGGTTGTGGCTCGTCATACAACCTCCATCGCTGGACTGTTTGACTCGACTGGTTGACACTAGTCACCGCGGTGAAACCGTCGCGTCGATGTTAAATATACAATATTAATTAAAAAATATATGGACTGTCTAAAATATAAGATATAAATATATATATAGCTATAAATAAATACAAATAAATACACCCAACAGTCGCATACATAGTCCTGATAGCATGCAGTAAGATACGAGTCTTCTTCTTTTTATTTATGGCTTTCGCAGTATTATGCATTTAGCCAATGTCAAGTATAATTTATTCTCAAGTTATTTTTACAAGAACGATAAAACACGGGTGCGGTCGATTTCAAGGTCTTGTCGGAGTTTTGGTGTTAACTCCTTTCAGTACGATTCTTAATTCACTTATTTCAATGTTTCCATACACTGTTCAATGTTCATCACCGTCAAAGTCTATTGAACAAATCCACACCACTTTTGTACAATAAACACAACTCTAAACTAGTTTATTAAATAAATTAAAATAAGCGATGAACTGCACTGTCAGAATTCCCGCCAAAACTCGATACGAGTCTTGTGTTATGGGGTGAATATGCGGTATTACCGTCCGTATTGAAGAACAATACTCATTGGCTTCTTTGCTATGCCTAGATTGCAGTATACAGAAACATTTTGATTCTATGGACGTATAGAACACTTATTTAATGCAGATCAACCATCGATTAATACTACGTCTCAGTATTTACATTTAAATAATAAAGCTCAAGGTGGTAAGTCCCTCGTATGCGAGAGGCCGTCTGGGTTGGTACCACCGCTTTGTCTTTCTGCTGCCAAGCAACAGTGTCTAAGCACTATTATATTTCGGTTTAAAGGACAGGACGGGTTTGGAGCAATTGAAATTACTTGGCATTATGAGACTGAACATCTTATGTCTCGAAGTGACGAGCGCAGTTCATTGCCATGCAGTGCTTTGTAATTCAAAGTTCTGTGTGCTGTTGCTTCAGTTTATGGACAGGCGTGGCCCTTACCATCAGGCGAGCGCCTTGCTCGTCTCGTTCTACAATCAAATAATAAAAAAAACTTTTGTCAAACATAAACAAACGTTCATTGCTCAAATTTTAATTATGAGATTAATTTTAAACATTCCCAATAATTTAATAATTAATAATTTATGTCGCCTAATCTGTGAATTTATTTCGAGTATTTATTAAGCAAACATTGAGACATAACAATAGACCAAACTGGTTTCTAGTGTTGTCAATTGTTTTAAGGCTGTTCCTTATTTCTAAATTATTTGTATGTCATTAAAGTTGGATATTTTTTACCGCAAATTAACTGTACATAATTATGTGATATTGTGATTTGTTTTAATATATTTATGCTTGTTTTTATATCTTTGTTTTGTTTTTAATCATGTTCACTAAAGACAGAGCGCCCGCAAATAAGCATGTGAATCACCTGATGATGTGATCTCCATGAAACATTAACAAAAGAATCAACGATTCGTTGTCGACCAAAAGAAAGTGGGAATCGGGTAGGCGAGGGGGGTAATTTGGGCCTCCGGTTATCTCACTGGCCACAAGAAATGCAACATAAAACTGAGGTGACTTTAGTTTTCAATGATTCTCATTCATGCTGTAGACAAATTAAACTTGCAAAGTCTATTAAAAATCTTGTGAAATTAGCGAAGCCAACACAGTTTGTTGTGTGAAAAATTAAAACAAGGTAATTATTACATAATTTATTTATTGGCTATTAATACTGCATACCAGAAACATTTTTGAAGTGATAACTTCTTATGGGAGGGTGAACCGAAACGTTCCGTAACGCGAGCGGTCCATCGACCAGCCAGCGTTAGCCGACCTCCCTGGAACATCGATTATTTGGAAGTCCCAGGTGGCGTCACACAGTGACCAGTCAGCTTGGACCGGACTTTGACCGGACTTCAACCGGACTTTGACCGGACTTTGACCGGACTTTGACCGGGCTATGACCGGAGTTTGACCGGACTTTGACAGGTCTTTGGCCGGGCTTAGACCGGACTTCGACAGGTATTTGACCGGTCTTCGACCGGTATTTTTTTTTTTTTTTTTTTTTATCCTGGCTCGGCAAAGTGACTACGCTACACCTGATGATAAGTGTAGCGCAATCCAAGAATAGTGTCGACCAACGATAAACAATGTGTCCATCGTAGGTCGGCAAGATCATGCCGGCCTGACAAAGGGCCAAGGGGGAGGGGAAGGAAAAAGGGATGGGAAAAGGGTTAGGATCAGGGGGCAAGCCCCCTAGGGAGAACCGGATATACACTGGCTGACCCTGGAACGCGACCCACACAAGGTGGGCCACTATGGCAGGTTTTAGCACCAGTGTACGGTGGTCGCTATCCGGTCGGATACAAGTATCCTCCCACCATTTGACCGGACTTCGACCGGACTTTGACCGGACTTTAACCGGACTTCGACCGGACTTTGACAGGACTTTGATAGGGCTTTGACCGGATTATGACAAACTTCGACAGGACTTCGGCCGGAGTTCAACCGGACTTTAACCGGACTTCGACCGGACATTGACAGGACTTTGAAAGGGGTTTGACCGGATTTTGACAAACTTTGACCGGTATTTGACCGGATTTTGAGAGGACTTTGACCGGATTTTGACAGGACTTTGACCGGATTTTGACAGGACTTTGACCGGTATTTGACCGGAATTTGACCGGACTTTAACCGGACTTCCACCGGACTTTGATAGGGCTTTGACCGGATTTTGACAAACTTTGACCGGTATTTGACCAGATTTTGAGAGGGCTTTGACTGGACTTTGACCGGATTTTGACAGGACTTTGACCGGTATTTGACCGGACTTCGACCGGAATTTGACCGGACTTTAACCGGACTTCGACCGGACTTTGACACGACTTTGATAGGGCTTTGACCGGATTTTGACAAACTTTGACAGGACCTTGACCGGACTTTGACAGGACTTTGACCGGACTTTGACCGGCTCCTCCGTTCTCACTTTAACTCACATTTTTTTTTCCTGGCACGACAAAGTGACTAAACTGAATCTGATGTTAAGTGATGTGCAGTCCTAACAAAGTCAAGAGATATTGCGTCCCTCGACGCGAATGTCGGTAGAGTTATGCCGGGCTAAAGTTGCCTGGATACACACTGGCTGACACCGGACTGCGATTCGCCTGAACTGGCCACTATTTTTCACCATGTGTACGGTTGCCGCTATCCAATCCGGTACAAGATGATCCGGTTTGGGGGGTACCAGACCCTCCCTTATTATGTCATTTAGATATTTTATCTTTACGAGGTAGGCCCTGATACCGGACGGACTTTGACCCATTTCCGCGCCCTAAAACAAAACATAATTAGTTATTAAATGCCTGTTCATCATTTATTTTTTACAGTTTCATATCCATAGAGTGCCAATGGAAACCTTTTTTTTCCTCTTAGCACGATATGTCCACACTGGAATTGAGTACAGTGCAGTCCAATTATAATGGCGATAGTCAAACACATGGAATCTTTTGACGCTCGGCAGAGTTATGTGAGCCTGATGTGACTGGATATACCACTACCTGGCACCGGAATGCGACTCGCCGTACTGAACTACCCCACAGTAGTGTTTCATCATGTGTACCTATTATTAAGCTTAGACCGTCTGTCTCTCTGTCGTACATTTAACGGGTTCCTTCTTTTTTAGAGATGTGTAAGTACTGTGAGTAATGCATGACGCGTAATATAACACGACCGCGTACTGTAACAGTATCTGTTACCCGGCAAAATGCTGGATGACACATGACATTAAATACGTGCACACGGCCATAGTACACATACGGTGAAGCGGGGCGCGCAATCGTAAAAGTTTGAGAAATTGCGCGATCGAGGTTTGTTGGCCGGTCGGGATTCTGTCTCTATTGCTATTACATTACACCTTAGTCCTGACTGAACATTCAGTGCAATAGTGGGCCGTACACATTACTTCACATAGCGTGTCATCTCAGGTCATGCCTAGAGTACATAATGCTATAATGACATATTACGCGGTACGAAATGTCATGCCATATGGCATTACTATGATGTACCGTAACAGTACTCTATAAAGAGTACTGTTTTGCGCATGTCTATTGGTCTTTTGAACCATAATAGATAGTCAACTGAAAAAATCACGTGATCATATGATATGTGGCTTAGATATTATGCTTATTACTTACTTCTTAGTGCAGTCCACTTTCCGTATATGTCTCTTCAAATGCGAATTGTGAGTAAAGGACTTGTGACAGATGTCACAGGCATAAGGACGCTCACCAGTGTGATACCTGTCAACAATCATTGGTAAATAATGTGACGTCATCAATTAACACGGAAATGAAAATGAAGTGAAATGCAAACTCGAATGACGCCAGCGTGGTGGACTAACTTTGTCCTTAATGATTTCTTACGTTTACGCGAATGTTACTCATTGAAATAAAACTAATTTACCCCGTGACCACGAAGGCTGAAAAACTTTCTAAACGTCGGGACCAAAATTAAAATAAAAAGCCGCGATAAAATCCGTTTAAATTAGTTTTATTTCAATTATAGGTAACTTGTCATTTAAGTACCCCATTGTCATATAGGTCCGCTGTTGTCATTAAAATACCCCAATATTTAATAAAAATAAATATAATAATTACCTTTTATGAACGACTAAATCACACTTCTTGTAGAACTTCTTGTCACAACCCTTGAAATCACAAGCGTGCGGCGTCAAACCCTCGTGCTCGCGTTGGAAATGATCTTTTAACTGTGTAACAAAGCGGATAAATTTAAATAGAAATATGATTTCATTTATCTTTAAAATGTTTTCGCATATTTATTTACGTAGAATTTTGTGTCTTGGAATATTTATCACCAACACAATTATAGCTAAGGGTAGTAATTCTCTATGATCAAGTACATCTGGCTGTGTATCGAAATACGAAATTACTAATAAATTGCTTAAGATTAATTTCCTGAGGCCAAAATTAATATACAGATTTATATATCTGTTTTCAGTTAGAATATTTGATAATTTACTATATTGTGGTATGACATTGGTGTTATTTATGTGATGTAAAACATCAGTGTCAATATTTGAAGGGTGGAAATCAATTAGTTTTTAGTATTTATGATTTCAATTACAGCTAAGGGTAGTAATTTTCTATGACCAAATACATCTGGCTACGAGTATCGAAATAACTAATAAATCGCTAAAGATTAATTTGCTGAGGCTAAAATTAATTCATATATAGATTTATGTTATACTATATTATGATGTGACATTGGTGTCATTTATGTGATTTAAAACATCAGTGTCAATATTTGAAGGGTGAAAATCAATTGGTTTTTAGTATTTATGATTTATTAGTATTTATAGAGGCTTACCTACCCAGTACTAGTATACATTTTAGTATTAAATTCGCATATGGCGTGTGTGCTTTTTGAGTGGTAGAGCGACGCTGTAGACAGTTTTGTCTACAGCATGAATGGCCTGGCTCGACCGGGTCGTTACCACTGTATCACAGAAAACCGACCTAAAGTATCGGCATGCTGCTGCGTTTCGTACGGTGAGTGAGATATCCGGAATCCCAAATCCCCTCCCTTTCCCAATCCCTAATTATCCCTTTCCTTTAAGGTCGGCAACGCGCCCATGATTCTTCTGGTGGTGGGCGGACATGGGCGGTGGAGATCACTTACCATCAGGTGACCTACTTGCTCGTTTGCCGGTCATAAAAAAAAAGTCAAGCGGTACCGAAACAGTGTACAGTACAGTACAGTACATACCATCCACGCGGCGCGATAGCAGTGTCCGCAGTCTCTGCAGCGATGCTGCGGCGTGGCGGGCGCCCGGTGCACGCGGCGCGTGTGCTTGTTCAGAGTGGATCGGTATCCGAACCGCATTCCACACGCGCCGCACGTGTGGCGACGTAACGCGGGCTCGTGCGTCGCTGACAAAAATTACACGTCATACTTCGCCTTTTATTGCACTCAAACTCAACGTATGTAGTGCGTGACTGACAAATAAAGCAACAACGACACAGAGACAGTGCCGTTTGTAGTGCGAGACTGGAATACCCCGGATTTGTAATTTGTCATTTAGTTACCCCATTCTCATATGGATACCCTACTTTTACTTAAAACACAGCATCACTAGGTGACATCTAGACAAACAGTGATCGAGACAATAACATTTCACACATCGCAATCGTTAGTCGCTATCTCCATTCTATAATGGTCTCGTAAACATTATATATTTATATAAGTATAGTATAAGTTAAAAAAGAATTATAAAGTAAAAAAATGTCGATCAAGCAAAGCAAACAATTTATTAATATGAAACAAACAAACGTTAATTGGTGTGACCACTTACCGATATGCGATTTGTAATTATCTTTCCTGTTGAACACTTTATTACAAGTACGACATACGTACAACACGCGTTTCTTAGTTATAGTTTTGCCTTTGTTCTCTTTCTCGCCACTGGGTACATCAACTCCCACGTTCGCTTTCACAGTAGGTTCTCCAATCTTTAGAACTATTGGCTCCACATCCACAGGACCTTCAACATTATCCGGTTCTGACACTTCATCCGCCACAGTTTTATCATTATCGACAAGTTCTACTCCAATATTCAGCATATCGGTTAACTGTTCCGCGTCTATTTCGCTATTCAAACTTATAATAAACGTATCATCGTCTTCTGTAGATATGTACTGAACGCTATTCTCGCCTATCAACTGATTCAAATTTGCCGCTAGATTGGTGCTCGATTCTAAATCGACATCGCTTTCAAATATAGTGGCACATTCATTAACCGAAACAGTCGGCTCTTGGCATTCTTTCGGTTTATCATTATTGTTTAAAATCTCAGGCGCGTTAAGTAACTCATCTGGCAGATGTTCAGCTTTGACATGGTATAGAGCGTTCATTATATCTTGATCTATACTCTTGCCAGCATCAGTGAAGTCAAAAAGTATCTCAGCGTTTTTGTCGTTGTAGTCGATGTCATTTCCGAATATGTGACTGGTTTGGAAGTTATCGAAATCGATATCATTGTAAAAGAGTTCGTCGTCGAGCGAGTGCAGTTGGTTCATCTCTCTAAGCAGTTCTATCTGCATGAGGTTGTTGTCGTCAGTGAGATCAGTGTTGCCAGCGTTTTTCTCGGCATTATCGCGCTCGTGCAACCCTGATAGAATGTCGTCAACGATATTGTCGACAGTTTTATTTGTATCCACATTGTCTTGATTACACTTTTCTTCTTTATTTTCAACCTCAGCTGAATTGTTTGTATGATATCTAGAATATTATAATTAATTAGATTAATCTTTTATACCATGTGAAGTTATACCAATACGTCTCTGTAATGCTTTATACGTGCATTAAATTAATTGTACATATATAAGTTTTATAGACTGAGAAGAACGAAACTGTTTCGTCCATACATGCGGAAGTACTTCGCAGTACCATTTTCGCTTTTCTTACCATTTATAAAAAGAAATTGGGTAACAAGATACTAAGTAATTTTAAACAGAAAGATGCAAAATATGAAATTGCATACCAAAAATTACCACTTACCTGACACAGTGTTCTAGTAGAGCACTTTTGTACTGAAACATCTTGCCGCACACCCGACAATGGTTCTTCCGCGTGGTGGTATCGATCGGCTCACTCTCTGCCTTACACTGAGCACAATTACGCATGTGACGTCTCATGGAAGCTAGCTTTAAAAAAAGATACATTTGTCACACAAATCTTAGATTTTAATACTACAGATTTTTGACTACTACGAAAAGTCACAAATTTTTGTGGGATCAGCAAATACTCCTTTCATATGTGATTGTTGTAGGATCTAAATCCGTAATAACTCTTTATATAAACAGAACAAGATATATTAGAGTGGGATCACAAGTATAACTGTATATGAATTATGAAAACAAAACTGGTTTTTATTTTCCCTGAGTGTCACTGAGCCTTCACACTTGATGTAATACTGTTCATTCTTATTGCAAAACTGTTGCAATTACCAATAATGAAATACAAAGAAAAAGTGCGTAAAAATACCTGCTTAAATCGATTCCCACATCCAGAACAACAAAATGGTTTCTGATTGGTATGGCAAAGTATGTGCCGCTTCAAATTGGACTTGTCTTTGAAGAGTACATTACAATAGCTACACATATGTTTCTTCTCATCTGAAACATCGTATAAATACATCACTGTCTGAATAGTGACGTGTTGAACGTACATAATTGCCTATAAACGAAATAATAATAAATGTTATTTCATTGAAGTTATACAGTATTGGTAAATTTATCATTAGTATATTAATACCATCTAGAGACACTCACACTGTATATTATATGTGCATTAAACTGTTATACATATTTAAAATAATTTAGTATGTCAAAAGTCATTATTACATATCACTGTGTCTTTATTAAAATCAACATGTTAGGATAATAACAGATTTATATTCTTTTTAGTAGTATACATTAGGTTTCATTATCTTTCTGTTATTCACATGAATTACTTTGATTTATATTCTCCCTAGTAATTAAATCTGCGCTATGCGACAAAATAATTATGATGCATAACACTATTTTTCCATACATTTCATTAATATTAAAATTTATTTTTTTTTGTTTTATTAGGTGTTTGTTTTCTTTTTATCTAAATTATAGCTACTACATAAAAATGAACTTATATGAAACTTAAATATTCATTGTCGTAACTGGAAAAATTAAACAATCACCATTATGCCCACTTTTGTGTTTCTTCAAATCAGATAACTTGAGGAAGGTTTTTTCACAGATGTCACATTTATGCGGTCTGAAAAAAAAATTAAAAAATAGGTACTGAGTCACCCTTGTCACCCTATAATGTTGTCACCCTGTTCTGTTTTTGTATTGTTTATATTCCACCAATCAAAAATACACTTGCAAAAATAAATCACATAAAATTCTGTTGTTATGCTTACATTTTCTTAAAAATATATTTATTTAAGTTTAGACTGAAAAGCATTATAATATTTTAAATAGTTTATTCTTGAATTGGGTGTCTCATGTGTTATCTGATGGTAAAAATTAATTAGATATTGAAAAGGCTGGAAAAGGCTACAATAAAATTTAAAAAAATTTAAAGGGTTTCAATAAAGACAGAAATTTAGACATGATAGCATAACAAATAAGAAATATAAAGGTCATTACTACCTATAATCCAAATGTTTTGCGAAGAGATGCTGTTGAAGTCGCCAGAGTGCTTCAAAAGACATTGTACACTGTGGACACCTCCAAACTCGCTCCAGAGGCTTGTGCGTCAGGCTGTGCTTCATTAACTGTTGCTTTGTAGAGAACTTCTCACTCGGACATTTATCTAAATCAAATCATTTATTGAATCAATAAAATGTCAAACAACATTTAGATTCGGTTAAAAAAGAACGGGCAAGAAACTCTAACGTTGCTCTTTTCTAAACTTATTACAATACATATTAGCACTACATACATGGAAGTATTATTTATTTGAGTTAGAGCAGCTCAAATAATAATTAAAATTAATATCTATTGGGACATATTAAACATAATAACCGAAGCAGAGGATTGTATTTGTTTTAGTGGATTTTTACTCTGATCTTATGTTAAGGTAGTGTTTTAGTACCATTTCAGCTTTGTATGGCCCCCTTACACTGGGTATTTTGTTAAATAAAATATGAAGATTTTGTGGTTAAGTAATAGCCTTTTAGTATTTTTTTACCAGCAATTAATGAATATTATGATCCAGGTCAAATACTTGGGGTTATGTTAAGAATTTTGATGAAAAATCAATAAATAATATGATGTGATGGGGATGCTTGGCTCTTAGTGCAACAGTTTTTTTCAAACTTGAATTAGGCACCTTCTATAGGGTCAATATCCTGCTCCAACTCTCCTCCATTTAGGGTTGTTATTTACCGACTATGGAAATGTTGCTATGATAGTGTTGTAACTAACAAACATAGAAAATAAGATTCCTTTGCAAAATGTATGGTGAATACAAAAACTGCGGTTAAATCCCACTTAAACGCCACATGACATTGTATCCATAGCTATACAATATACAATTGTAGTACTTAGTGTTGCAATAAGTTTAAGTAATTGTTAATTAAATATCTGACCACATATCCAGAGATTGTCCTTTGAGTGAACTCTCAAGTGTCCATAATATTTCTTGGCATTGTCGAACTGCTTCCTGCATATCTCGCAATGTAAAGTAGTGGGGCCATTGAGATCGGGCTCCTCGAGTAGTTCATCGCCTGATAGAAACTGAGCCAGCACGTCGTCAGCACCAAGCAGTGACCCGTGGGGAGGCAGCGTATGGTGTAGGACATCGTAAACACCTTCTTGAGTCTTATGCTTCGAGAATTCCAAATCCGAAACCTCGGAATCTACGAACTAAAGAAATCTTTATGTATTCAGACCAACCATATATTAAGCAATATTTCACTTTTTTAACACTTACTGGTAAGTTAAAGAATGGTAAATTGGCCTCCATCATTATTTTACCATGACTATGAGCACCTTCAAAATATTGCTTTATTAGTGTTTAAGAAACAATAAATATATTCCTTCGTAAAAGCTTCAAATTAATTTTTCAGTCATTATTTCGTCCACAGAACAATTTTGATTTCTTTTTTGACATTTTTGTAGCGTAGTTGACATTAATTTGACACTTGTTTTTTTTCACTAATTTATTTTACGGTTCTGGACAATTGTTCTTTGAGCCCGGCTACTATTTTTTGCCATTCCTATTACAAGAACGTTGAAAAACGGCCGCGGTCGGTTTCAAGGTCTTCACGGAGTTTTAGTGTTAACTCCCAGGCGAATTGAACATACAAGGTCGAATATTACTTTTAGTCAAAACTCACTTAAAATCATCACATCATGACCAAAAAATCAGAATCACCACAGAACAATTTTACGAGAATCAACAAGACAAAGTATTTTAATATAACCAATAACCCGTAGATAACATTTCTACGGGTTGAACAGGCTCAGGTTCTACAGGCTCACCTATCTCACGGAAAACCGGCGTAAAATAGCAGCTTGCTGCTACATTTTATATGATGAGTGAGATATCCGGAGGCCCAAATCCCCTCTCCTTCCAAATCCTTTATCCCATAATTTGCCTTTCCTTTGAGGTTGGCAGCTCGTTCTGGATTCTTCGGGTATTGTAAGCGTTCATGGTCGGCTTAGTGTAGTAATATACTAATAAATATTTAAAATAAGTATATATTGGACTTTTAGTGTCTGTAGTAGATATTACCTTTGAGTACTTAATACCATCTACATACTTTATGCAGTATATACGGACCGAATAAAAATCTTGTTTTTGAAATCGTTTAAAAATGGGGAAAATATTAATTTATTTGGAATCCCTCAACTTTCGCAAACATAGGTAAAAAACCTGCTTCACTTTCGAGTTTCGATATTAGTACAAACTACTAGGCACTAGCGCGGAGTTTATTTGTTTCTGGTGCGGAGTCCTTTTTTCTAAGCCAATGATGTTCCTATTAATTTTGTTTTTTAAAGACTTGATGAATATCTAATGGTACTGCCACACCGATGTTATAAAAAGTTAACAAACATTTTATAACATTAAACATTTACTAATATTATCTAACATTGTGATAAAATGTATCAAATTTTTGTTAACAAATGCTTAATAATGTTTTGTAAACATTTTATAACATCGTTGTGGCAGCACCATTATATATAACAAATACACGGTGGAAACGCACTCACCTGTAATCCGTGAAGGGGTAGGCAGAGGAGTAATCAGTACACCGACATTTCGTTGAGCGTATTCCGTCTCATGATGTGATACAGGGGACCCTATCGCCATACTGGGCGCAAGTCCAGACTCCGTACTGATACTGAGCATTTGTGGATAGAAAACCCAATATTACTTTACCCGACCCGGGGATCAAATTCGAGACCTCAGCTCAGCAGTCGTACCGCCTACACAATACAATTACGCCATTGAGGCAGTCGGTAGAAACAATCAAAATAACGATTGTCTTTATGATACCTTCCATTGAAAAATCTTATCAATTAGTACATAGATAGTCTAAAAAGTATATAACTGCCGATGATACCTTTAGATGCTACTGATAATAATAATTACTATTTCAGCAGAACCAGAATTCCTCCATCGTTTAAAATCTGTCTACGTGATATTGGCGGAATTATGTAAGTAATTACTTCTCACGTTATGTCACCATTCTATCTTAAAAATAAACTGAATAATTTACATCAACGCGATAATAAAATTATATATTATGATAAGTGAAAGATAATGAGACTTTGAACTTGGTGAAAGTTGGTTACAAGATGTTGGTACCTATGTATTTTATGACATTTCATGCACTTTCGTATCTTCATTTTTCATTAAGTACACTACCTGTACCTACTGTTTTTTACAGATAAACATGTGTATTCTTTTAATCTACAATGGATCCATGGATCCTGAGAGTGACTATGCTGTGATAGTGATATCAAACAGAGATGAATTTTATGACAGGCCCACCCTGGCCATGGGGCCATGGAATGAAGACATCACAGTTTATGGAGGTATATAGCTTACATATTATTTTTAACCACCGGTAAAAGGACACTAAGGAGATTCTCGATTCGACACATATTATAGTATGTATGTCTTCTCTACATAGCAATGGTTATGTATTTTAATTTTTTTGGAGTTTTATTTTCGTTATACAACAAGTACACTATATTCCAGGACGGAAAAATATTACCGTAAATAAATACCTATCCACTTTTCAATTATCTCTATTGTATTTGGTGTGGTGTAGGTGTAAATAACAAGACAGAGGGTACTGATTATTTACATATCTTAGATTTTTGCTTTAGTGAATAGGGTAGTTATAATTTAATTAGAAACATATGTAGTAATATAAAGTATTCATTGATTTAAAAAAATGGTTTATAAAAGATTTTGAGAAAACAGCATTATAAAGATGAAGAATTTTACAATTTTTTTATTTAATGACATGCTTCAAAATATTCTGTAATTTTTTTTTTTATTGGTAGGACGAGATTTACAGGCAGATTGTGGCAATGGCACATGGTTTGGTTTCTCAGCAAAGAGAAAAAAATTAGGTGTACTTTTGAACCTGCCTGGAAAGCCTAAAGATAATGCCGGTAGTAAGTGTTTTATTTTTTTATTAAGTATACACAGAAAAATCCTATGAATAGATATTCTCTGTTGTTTTCTATTGTGAAAGCTCTAGTAGCGTAATCAAACACAAAAAATGTGCTTAAATAAGAGATGTAGTCAACTAAAAATCTAATATTATAACTACTTCTAATTTAGTGCCAGGCTCTTTAAAATCAACAATTTTTGAGTGATTCAATGTTTAAATAAAGCATCATAATGAATATTGAAAAATTATTTCACTTTGGTATGCTTGATCCATTTTTATTACAGGTAGAGGAAAGATTGTGACAGATTATATAAAAAATGAAAAACCTGCAACCATTTATATAGAAGACATGAAAAGTTATGTAAAAGAATGTAATGAATTTGTTTTTGTTTCTCTAGAGTTCATGTAAGGCATATTATGAAAATAAAACTACAGTAAAACATAGTTTATAGAAGTAATATACAAATTAAAAAAATCTTTACAGTAATTCTGCTCCACTAATAAATTCTTACACCAATGCAACTGATGAAATAACTAAATTTTCGGAAACTTGCGTCGGATTCGGAAACTGTCTACCAAAAAGCCCTTTGAAAAAAGTGGAAGCTGGCAAACAAAAACTGCTAAACATTTGTAGTAGATTTAAAAAAGTAACTTTGAAAAAAGACCTTATTGAAAATCTGTTGATGTTATTGAAGTCTGATGAAAGGTAATGTGTAGAAAAAAAAACAAATAATCAATTAAGGATATCTTATAATTTTTATTTTGCTATGCAGGCACCTACCTGACAAACAATTGGAAACACGTAGACCAGATTTATATATGGATTTGAGTTCAATCTTTGTTTGTGTGCCAAAAGGAAGATATGGAACAAGGTATTGGATCTATGATTATGAAAAATACAGAGCTCAAAAAATTAACATTCTTACATTCATTTTCAGAACACACACTCTGCTGCTGGTAACAAAGAGTGGACATGCAGACTTGATTGAACACACAATGCAGGAACCAATAAATTCACTCAATCCAAATTGGGTAAAAAGTGAATTTCAATTTGATATTGTACTCTAATTTTATTAATGAAATTGTACTATGATGTTTATAGTGCTATAAATAAAATTAAAGTTTTAGATATCATTTTATTGTAAAACTGATTTTACATTTATGTATGTGAAATGTATAATTTCGCAAATATATTACATCTTACAAACACCAATTTTTTGGCTGAAATATATCAGGTAAATTAAACTCCTTGTCTTGTTCCAACAAACATCCTAAAAACTTGGGTACATTTAGCAATGTACCAGACACAATGTGTGTAAACTTATTCTCCTTGTTCTCTATAAACATAAACATCAGCCTTTTACTTATAAAATCTCCACTCACAGATACATTTGCCACTTCTACATACTTATCCAATGAGGATGAATACATTTCAACAGATACTCTCAAAGATTCCCACATATTCAGTTTATGTGCTGGTAAAATGCATATACGAAAATGCAGCCCCATGGTACTATATGCAAGTTTCAATATTTGGATCCATTCATCAAGCATTGCATCAAGAGTTTCTGCAGTTTTTGTGACACCAAACACTTCTATGACTGATGATTGACTGACATGAAAAAGACTGTCTTCATCTGATGGCGATGGGTTGTATTGCCTTCCCATTGCAAAGTATTTAAGTGGTAGAACTTTAGGATAAATTACATTCTTTGCATGATAGGCCATGAAAGAACATAATGAGCCTCCTCCTGTCAAGTGTAGTCTACTATCAACATTAACTTTTGAATCTTCATTATGGTGAAGAATAAAACTGGAGTCAGGACTTCTGTGTTTCAATCCACATCCTTCTACAACAACACTTTTTACAAAGTCAGGGTTTGAAAACTGTACAAAGTTATTTTCTTTGAGTAATTTGGTAAAATAAAATTTTGCTCCTAGTTCTAGTATGGCTGCATCACCTTTCAGATAATAGTTTTCGTTCTTTTTAAAGTTGATTATATTAAGTTCTTGTCCTATTTTAAGGTGATTTTTTTCTCTATTACTTGGTTTTTTTAAATATGTATACAGGACCTCTTTTTCATCATTCAGTGTTCTTTTGTGCAAACTGTTAGGTAACTTGAGAGCTTCAATTATTGCAGCCTCCTCAGCAGACCACAGCGGTGATTTAATTTTTTTTATATTGTCCTTGATCAATCCTATTTGTATTTTTAACTTTTTAATGACATCATTGTCAGGTTCATTTTTTATAAGTTTGCCTAGCTCCCTAGATATTTCCTCTTTCTTTTTGTCATAGTCTGTTTTTTTTATTTGAAGTTCTTCATAAACAGTCCATAAGTTTTCCAATTTATTTAAATCATATTTATATTTTCTTCTATTGATTTGCTTCTGTATGTGTTCTTTGTCTTGAATTATTGTTGGAAAATCAACATGTGGTATAACAAATACATAATTTTCAGTTGCTCTATTTCCATTTATAAACAATGCAGAGTGTCTTACTGTGCATGTATTACAGTTATGCACTCTTAGTAAAATTCTTTGTAATTTATGTATCATCATCAATTTTTTTCTTCTTGTTTGGACTTACTTCTTCTAGTACTGTGTCTCCGTCTTGATCTTTTATATCAGATTTTTCGGTATTTTGTGTAGTAATTTTTCTTTTTGTGGGCAATTTGAAATTGCCATACCCAGCAGCCCTCTCCGAATCCTCTATAGTGTATGGCTCTAATTCTAAAGCCTTTAATCGTCGTTTGTGTACTTTTGTCTTGAAATGTTCTTTTAGAGCTTGGTCGTCGATGAAATACCGCGCGCAGTGGAGGCAATAATGTTGTGCTGCACCTGGCACATCTAGATCCACATCTTGGTTTAACAATTTTTCTGCATTTTCTGAAATTTAACAATCATTCTAGTAAGTTATAAAGCAAAAAAATTGTTTTGAAACAGAAAATGTTAAGGCACTGTTAACATAATGGTACTTGACACGTATACAAAGTCTATGCAAGATTAAATTACTTGGGACAACATATATATGACATGTAAAACTGTTATTGAGACCTGAAGTACTGAATGGGTAAATTAAATATAAAATATAACCTCCAATTCCATTTGGAGCCATGTGATAAATAATAGACTATGCATAACATAAAATGGGATCACATTTTACCTTCTTTTAAGTCTGTATCAATTTCATCAAGATCCTTCTTTCTGTTTCGCACCCTCCACCGTCTTTTCAGATGAGTATCACCATTGTGGTACTTCTTACGTTTGTATGGCATGTTATAATGTTCAATTCACTCAAATTTCAATGCGCAACCAAGTACCCAACTCGAATCAATCGACTGACGTCTGACGTTTGTCTTAGTAGTGTCGCGCTGTCACCCCCTAACTTACCCAGAATGCCCCTAAGATTCCCTCAAAGTGCTAATATATCGAGCCTGTTATGGAAGAACATCGTAAGTGACATTTTGTAGGTATTTCACTTTTTTGGCGTAGCGTATAGCAAATATAATTTAAGGCCCAATGCAAAAATCCTTAGGCTCATATCTGTAGAAATGGCAAAATTATAACTGAAAATCAATTTTATCGTAAACGAAAAAAGTAAAAGTTTAAAAAAAATGAATAGTAAAATTATCGTAACCTACAATATCCTACAAATTAAAAGGTGTGGAAATAAAATGTGAAATGAATTTTAGTCGTGAGAATAGGAGGAATATACATGAAATTTACTGGGGTTTATGGAGAAGTTCTATGAGACAGCGTGATTGGCTTCTAGTATTAGTCGAGGAGACAAATGTTCGTCAACGAAAAGTAGAAAGTGGTAGTAGGTGATCAGTCTCATATCGTCTTCCGTCTCCCCAAGGAAACGGAGACAAAACGAAAGTATGTCAGCAATTTTTGTTAAAAACATTAGGGATATCACAAATGACGTTAAGATATACTCTTAAGAATGCAAGAGCTTTAAATGTCTCTAAGCCAGATGAAAGAGGCCAATCCACACCTATTAACAAATACAATGAGTCGATAATTCAAGGAGATAAACAATTTATTGAAAATTCCAGCCGTCAAGTCCCACTATTGACGAAATAAAGGAAATAAATTATATTTACTTTCCTACTTCAAAAATCTGTCGTTCCTTTATAATAAAGTTTATCTTCAAGATGATATTTGCTGCGGCCAAAATAAAAATAGAGCAATCCTTTCGATGTTATCATACTTTATAAGTAACTTTGCAATGTTCATTGAGGATATAACCACAAACTGTTTGGTTCCTGGGCATACAATGATGGCGATAGATTCGGTACATGCGACTATTTAATCATTCATAAAAGGAATGCTGTTTGGACTCCATCCCAGTGGCCTACATTAATTTCGAACGCTAGAATCAATCCGAAAAATTATAAAACCATAATGCTAGAAAATGGTGATATCTTGGACTCGAAAAGCTATGCAGATGTATATTTACCTAAATCTATCAAAATTCCAGTTACGAAGCTACAATCAGCTTGCTTTCAACGAATTGAACCTAAAAAATTACTTAATTATGCATTTTCTACGGCTTCAGAAATTCGATGTATGGATCTGGGGCTTTTTCATAAGATTTTGACAAAGTCTAAAGCGCCTTCAGGCACCCACGGCAGCATATTCTGCAAAACTACCTATTCCTACCAGTGTTACCAGAATATTTTTTTCTCGAATCGCCTCGCCAGAGCGCTCGTGTAGCCCCGAGATAGCCCCATCATGGCGCACAGGCAGTTAAGGCGGGAAAGTTTAAATAAATTCGTGAGCTTACCTATATATATATTTTGCGAGACAGTTAACGTTTTAAAATACTAATAATTTAGCTATAACATATACATAAAAACTATTAAAACTGATTGTTGGTGTTAAAGTTTTTTTTTTTCTGCATAAAAATGATTTTTTAATTAAATATTTCTGAGAAAAAAAATATAGCCAAATCGGCTACCTGTAGCCAGCGTAAAGCCAGCCTGTAAAATAATATCGCCGCTCGGTAAGGGAGATAGCCCGATTGGCGCTAAATAGCCCCATCTGGCAACACTGATTCCTACACCAAAGTACATGGACCTGAAAAAAATATGTGGCAAAGGTATAATTCTTGCACAATATGCGCAGGAATATCTGAGTTTACCTTATGATGGTATTACAAAAGATTTTCTACCAGAGGAAATTAGTGATGATGAATGATTGTTTATAATGGAAGTTGATAATTTAATAAGAATGAAAATTAATATATGATTGAGTTTTCGTTTTATTATAAAAGTTTGATATACATATAGGACTTACAGGAGAAAGAACAGAGTATATAGCATATATTTACATAAATATATAACCTGACTATTCTGATAAATCATATAGTAAGTGACAATTTTTGAAAATCATATGGAAATAGTAAACTAAAATTTTATCGTAAGTGACAAAAGTACTTATTGCTATTGCTATATAAGTTTTACTACAATCATTTAATTGATAACAAGAAAGTCATTATAAGTTATGCAACATATATAAAAACCGGGGACCTCTAACTAACATATAAAAAATAATCAATAAAAAACCTCTCCTGTAAAATTAGACAAATGTCACTTACGATGTTCTTCCATAACAGGCTCGATATTATAGATAATACGTGCAGGCATTACTAATATAATTTAATCATAATTTTAGTATAATAATTAATTTAATATCTACCGGCCATGTAACAAAATGTAACTGCTCATATTTTAATACGCGTGTATTCAAATAATAGGTCTTTACCTAAAAAGTTGCTGTTCTGTAGGTATTGGGTATCATGTATTTGAATACTAAATAAAGTTCAAGTCTATCTTGTTAATAATACACATTATCTAGAATATTTCACCTTGAAAATCCCTTCAAGAATCATCCAAATTACATTCAAAGTTACATTTATTTTAACATTATTCTATAATTTAGGGTTTTCTTCCCAAGTTGGCATCACTATTACTGATATAGACTTTAGCATTCCAGCAGCGAGCGATCCATAAAAAAGCGGCAAATTCAAAAACTTTTGACTGAATATCTTTAATTTCAAGTGTAGAACTACATATTATACTATTAAGTTAATAACATAGTCTCATAATTTATTACATGTACGGCGCCAGAAGCATGCCATTAAATGCATCGTGGTGGCACATATGTAACACGAACTTTTATAGATAATATGATGAATTCGCTCATGAAAGGCCTTGTTTATAACCCCGTCATTTTCCGTAATGGTGCTGCCACACCGATGTTATAAAATGTTTACAAACATTTTCTAACATTAAATCTAACATTTTATAACATTTCTTAACATTTTATAACATTTCTTAACATTTTCTAACATTTCTGAACATTCTTCTTTGACGGCTTCTTTGACGGCGCCGCTCTCAAAAGTACCGCCGCCTGCGGTTATAAAATGTTAAGAAATGTTACAAAATGTTACTAATTGTTAAGAAATGTTTACTAAATGATGCTGCCACACCGGTGTTATAAAATGTTATATAACATGTTCTAACACCGGTGTGGCAGCACCATAAAGTGTAATCAGTATTTTACATGAGACTTAGCTTTGCTCTACATACAAATGCAAGTGGTAATTTGAGTGGTAGAGCCACACTGTAGACAGTTTTGTCTACAGCTTGAATGGACCAGGTCGGACGGGGTTACCACTGATTCACAGAAAACCGGCATAAAGTAGCAGCTTGCTGCTGCGTGGGATATCCGGAGGCGCATATCCCCGTCCAATTTCTTAATTATCCCTTTCCTTTAGGTCGGCAACGCGTTCATGATTCTTCGGGTGTTGTAGGCTTTTATGGGCGGTGAAGATCATTCACCATCACCTGCTCTTTTGCCGGCCTATGCTATAAAAAACCAGATCAAGTAAAGCCATTACCGGAATATCGAGTATTCTATTATCGGTTGCTGTAATAAGATTCTCGTACCGTGTAAGTTTTCCTTTCTGGGACACATACAATCGTATTATATGAATTTAAATATTTCAATGAGTAAATCAAATTGAAAGTGGCAGAACCACGCTGTATAGTTTTGTCTACAACATGATTGAGCTTTTCAGTTATATAATAATGTACTCTGTGATTGAGCTGGCTCGATAAGGTTCTTTCTTTTTTATTTATGGCTTTCGCAGTATTATGCATTTAGCCAGTGTCAAGTATAATTTATTCTCAAGTATTTTTACAAGAACGATGAAGCACGGGTGCGGTCGATTTCAAGGTCTTGTCGGAGTTTTGGTGTTAACTCCTTTCAGTACGATTATTCATTCACTTATTTCAATGTTTCCATATACTGTTCATCACCGTCAATGTTTATTGAACAAATCCACACCACTTTTATATAACAAACACAACTCTAAACTAGTTAATGAAATAAATTAAAATAAGCGGTCAACTGCACTGTCAGAATTCCCGCCAAAACTCCCCTCGACAAGGTTATTTATTCCACTGTCTGACAATACCGACCTGAAGTAGCAAGCTATGTTTTTTTCAGTTGTATGTCCGTAATCAAACACTGCCAGCTTTCAGTGTATGGAATAGTTTTCTTTACACCATTATAGTAATAAGTACTATTCCAAATCGGGGTATACATAAAATTAAAGAACACAATGAAACTCGTTCTATTTATTCATAGTTGTAATATAATCTTACAATAATAAAATTCAGGGAAACAGTATTATACATGAATAAATACAATGCTAATATAAAACAATGAATATCTGCAATTTTAATAGAATTTGATTTTTATTCCAAAATATGCGTAAACAAATTATAACAACATTATTTATTGTTCATAAAATGTTAATGATAGGAATGATTTGAATGAATTGTTTATATATTGCGACTCGCGCTCTCGATCGTTGCACACGCAACGACGCGCGGAGTCGAACAACTACATAACTCTAATATATCATCCTGGGGATTTTACTTCTCTTTATAAATAAAAAATACTCCTACAAAATAATGAAAGTGGATTACAGACGACCCCAGAACGTCATGCATACTACATGCAACTTACATTGTCTAAGTGAAGGCATCAATTATGGTGAATACGAACAACGCAAACAAGCGACACGCTCGATACTGGGCCTCGTGCACACGTTCGCAAACATCACACAAAAATAACATCGTACCACTAATTCAGCCTAAACTAAACCTAATCATAGTTTAAAAAAATTATCATCTGTTCCAAACTGTCCCGTAAACCTGTATCGGCCGCCTGCGTTTGTCGTATGAAGCATTATATACATATAACAAGTACTATCTCGGTATTTAATGATAAAGGCAACTAATCGTTAGTATTATCCAAAAAAACGCGATACGCAATAATTATTGCACTTGTAAAAAAATATAACAAGGCTCAGTCGATAGACTCAAACTTTCTACATAATACGGCCCATAACTAATGGGTATATTTTATTAATCCAATTGTAAATTAACTTGATTCAATTAATTAATTATATCGAATAATTTCAATTAGTTTAATTTCGGACATTAGTCGCGGTTAATATCCACTATGTACATACGTTAACATTTTTATCTATGCACCTAGTAGCGATTATATGCGATGACGTCAAATCTACCATTTGGTCACAGCTGTAATAACCATTTACATTTTGCAGCAGGTAGAATATTTACCAGTAACGAGTATATTACAATAAAGTTATTATTTTTTTTATCTAATATTGTGTACTCACACTGAACGCGGTATTCTCATATTGTTTGAAACATGTATTAATTAACTAAGTTAATAAGTAGACATTATCGACGCGAAGCCTTAAGTTGTTTTTATACGCAACTCTCGCTTAGTTTAAAAATAAAGCACTTTGTAACGAGAGCTATATACCATTCGAATATATTAATATAATTTGTACAGGCTAACATTATAGTCCCATATGATCGCTAGATCTACTGACACTACTCATAAACTTGGCCTCCACGTGCCCCCGACGTAATACTTTCAAAAGGACGAAACAATACTAGCTGAAACCTTAGGCCACGGCGGTATTACAAAAATAAACCCGTCATTTCGTTAAGGAGAACTTAAACTATATATAAAATTCACTTGTATAAACCAATCCGACTGTCGGGAGTGCGTAGAGTAGTGATCGTGTGTCGTATGTATTAGAGTCGCGCCGCCGACTTGCGCAACACATCAATAAATTAAAGACAGGTTACATAGTGCGAGCTACTACGCTGACTGGGCTGCACTGGTGCGAGTAATTACTATGACCAACTCGGTGGCTAGCTTGCACTATGTATCCAAATGAGAGGATTGGACACAGAGTCGGCGGATGTGGTGTTCCAGTGTCGGTGAGTGCTCAGAAGTGAGCGAATGTCCCCCATGCGTGTGGGGAGACGGTTCCCTACATGCCGTATCCGTGATGGTAGGGCGCGGGCGAGGGCGCCTGCGCCTGCGCCGTGTATCCGTACGGGGACGGCTGCGCAGGCACGCCGTACGGCATCGACGGACCTGCAATAACACATTATATTACATTAACATGCTCACACGTTTAGCCTTTAAACATTTTAGAACAACCCGCATGTAACATAATATTATATACTACACCACAAAATACTATTTCTAATAAAATTGTGATTAGTGCAATTCGTTCAAATAATGATCAGGGTAACTATTCCATATATTATTATGTATTATATCAATAAGTACATCAGTCTGAAAAGCATAATTAAGTTCTTATAGTAATTTGATAAAGAGAGAAAAGGAAGGAAGGAAGCGTGAGAGAGAGAGAGAGAAGTAACGTACCGGCAGTAAGCATGAGTTGGGGCTCCATGATCATGGCGGGTTTCGCTTCATGTTCCGCACTCTCCGTGCTGCGCTTTGCGTCCGCTTCCTCTAATTTCTCAACCTTCGTTGTCAGTTCACGCACCGTCTGTAATTTCCATTTTCAAATCATTGGTCGCGTCGAATTAAAAAAAAAGCTTTTATATGTATCTTATACATAGTCATTTCTAATTCGGTAGTTTAAAACGATTTAAAACTTCCTTTCAGATATGCATCATATCAGTAGGAAAGGCATAATTAAGAGGTTGTCATGTAGGAGTGATTTTAGCTTTCAGATATCCGAGGAAACGCAACAGCAAGCTGCTACTACACTTTGGTTTTGGCTTATTCCATTATAATGCCACATTCTTGCTCCCAGTGGGAGCATAGAAAACTTAAGAGTTTAATTTCGATCCCACTTGGGAGTCATGGTCACTTATTGTCCCGTTATAGACCCACAAACCGTGAAGAAGTTAAAATATAGACTTAAACATAACATTTAAAACTAAAGTAAAAATTACCTGAATAAGGAATGGCATGGCGAAGTCCAAGATGTTATGTCTCCACGCGAGTTCTATAACGACGTCGGGTTTCAAGAGATCATAGCACTGCAAACGAGAACAAGAATTTTATAAATAGAAATACACGTGAAACCTCAGGGAATAACACATTTGTCAATTACGATAATATTTGAATAATCGATGCTAACCAGTATCGATACTTTGGGCGTGGTGATTGGTATGAATTATTTGTATATTTAAGTCAATACTTTTAGCGTTGTGGTAAGGTGGGATAATAATAAGTAATTATTTTGGAGAGCGCTATTATCACTAAGAACAGTAGAACGAGTAGATATTTTTGGATGACAATCGTGATAGCGAAGCCTCCAATATAAAATGAGTATCAAGGACAGATATTCCACACCAAGCGAGAAACTTATTTTTAGTTATTTATAACTTTATTATACATAACAACAAGAAGTATTGAAAAAACAAAAAAAATGCTAAAAATAATAAAAAGAAGTACAATTGGCGGCCTTATTGCTAACGGCAATTTCTTCCAGGCAACCTTTGGATTGACTGGATTGATAGGTAAATGAGCGGGCGGTCAACATATAACTGAAAATTACAGAGAATAGATGTACATATTTTACCGTTTACCAATATAATAATACTATATACATATCGTCGATGAGCTACCAATACCTCCTAAGTGTTGAGAATCTAATTTTACACCAGACTGTTTAAAATAAGGTTTTTTTTACAAAAACTGTTTAAAATAATGTTTTATTTATTTTGATCAACTATTGATAGTAAATAGTTTCCGATACATTACCTTTTTATTAGTTACTAAGGGATGTGGTTTATGTTTACGCCTATTGTAATAAAAAAGTAATTTTGGACTAAATTGTCAGTTAGGAGGTATTGGTACTTCATCGACGATATAACTTTTGGTGCTTCGTACAGGATTCTTGTATGTACAAAGTGTGTAGCAGCGTCGTACCTGATAGAGACACGCGGAGAAGCACTCGTAGTTGTCCCTCTCGAGGAACCAGTTGAGCAGTTCCTCGGCCACGTCGGACTGTCGCGACTCCGCTGCGTACTCCATCGCGTCCGCGTACAGAGCATCCTTCTTGCACAACTCCACGCTCTGTTTCCATCTGTTGTTGCCTGTAACATACGGAGTAATATGTAGAGAATGTTCGAACTAATATGAATGATTTCATAATAGAGCTCTAAACAAATTAAGTACATAATGATTTCTTACGTTTACGCGAATATTACTCATTGAATTAAAACCAATTTAAACGGATTTTATCGCGGTTTTTTACTAATTTTGATCCCGACGTTTCGAAGACTTTTCAGCCTTCGTGGTCACGGGGTGGACTGAGGTGTAGGTTGTCCCAAAATGTTAATGTTACATTATGTACCTGATTTGTAATGTTACATTATCTACAAATTGAGTACACTTGTAGGTGATAAAACCATGGTTGTCTCTCACAGAAAAAAAAATAAAGTAGCAGGTTTGATGTTACATTTAAAGAGTACACAGTAAGTTTGCCAGAAGTCCTAAAATATCCCTTCACTATGATTGTACATAATATCTTGTTATAAAAAATGTGTGCCATACCTTTGTAAAGGTAGGCGGCGATTCTTCTAAACTCGGTTAGTTCGTGTTTTTCTAATTGTTGCGCCAGCGCAATTGTGTCGAAGTTGTCGAATGCGTCTATCGACGTTCGTAAGCCCTGAAATATTGATAACATTAAATATTTTTGGACATTTAAAATTAGACTTATTTGCGATATGATCGGTTCGTTTGAAGGACGATTCTCTAAAGTCGAATTACTCAGCAATGATGGTTCACGAGTGTTTATTCCTTGCTAATAAATTACCATTAATTCTTTTTTCATGCGAAAATTATAGTAATTATTTTTAAAATATTTTTGTAAGATCATTTAATGCTTCACTAATTATTAATATTAAATTTATTATGTACATTTACTTTGGCATTCATCCTAATTCACTATGATGCCATATACGCATATTGCACAGTCGTCTTTTCGATAATGGTAATGTAATACCGAACCCCGCTTGCTACACTATAGGCTTATACACAACTTTTATTTCTAACACAAATTTGCTAATGGTACTTTTAGAGTTCCATACCCAAATGTACCAATGGAATCCTATAGAGCCTACGCCAACTTCTGATCTATCGTACTAAAAAGCTATTTAAAGAGCTCTATTGTTTGAACAATAGTCTGTTTTTTTTACAAGCCCTGTATTATTGTGGCAGAGTCTATAACCAATAAAAAGTAAAAATTTAAGGGTATGGGTACAAAACCCTCTGTGTGAATCAGACTCACACTATACTTGTTTTTTTTTTTATTTCGTTCACAACTGGAATAAACACACAACTTAATCTTACATACTATTTACACCGGTGTACATTGTGCCATTCCTAAAATTAGTGAGCACAGCATGCAGTTTTTGTAACACAGACCTGATAATCCTCCTCGTCGATGAGTAACGAGTTGAGTGCCTCGTTGACCGCCTTGTTGTTGAGGCTCTGGACGGATCGGAGGTACGCCTTCACCAGCTGCAGATGCTGTGCCTTGCTGAAGAAGGAGACGGCGCGCGTGTGGTCCATACGAGGCGCCAACACCAGCAGCAGGTCGTTCAGTAATAGTGGCTTGTAGTCCAAGTAGAACTGGATCGCTTTATAGTATAACTCCATGTTCGCCACCTGCAAATTGGATGATAAGAAATCTAAGTAGAAGTTTTTTGACTTTCCCGATATGGTTACATAATAACACGTTTCGATGGAGGCGTTATGCCTCTCAGATAGGTGCGAGAAATGTGAAGAAAGTGAAGAAAAATGTGAAGAAGTGCAAACTGACCACCCATCTGCCCATGAACATCAACCAATGTAAGAAATTCTTACACATGACTTTCATACTGTATCCTTATTGTCTGATTTGTGGGATCGATCGGGAGATTCAATGCAAGATTGTTGATGAAATCAGCCGTAAGTATGAAGGGGGACCCTGGCAATAAACATGGATAGCGAAAAGCAGAAAACAAACTTACTTTAGTGATGATATCCTTAAAGTGTCCCTCGCGCCATGCCTCTGTCGGATGCTGCATCATGGTGAGTGCAGCGTTGTCGTATTCCTCGTACTTGTCGTAGAGGAACACCAGCTCTGACCATAGATGCGCTTGTTCCGCTGCACGTAGGACCTGAATGAAGATAAGTATATTATTATAAATAACACCCAACAGTCACATACATAGCCCTGACCCCACAGTAAGATACGAGTCTTGTGTCGTGAGTATCAGGAACTACGAGAGACTTTCGGTCTCACAACACCCAGACCCTAAACAAATATTTGTGGATCAGACAAATATTTGTCTCGGTGCGGGGATCGAGCCCGCGGCCTCACGTTTCACAGTCGGCTACTCGCTCACTGCGCCACGGAGGCTATTATTCATTCATTCTCTCATTCCCTCAATGCTGAGGATTGTGACCGCAGCAGGCCGAGGATATAAGGGCCCTCCAATTGGTCCCAACACAGTCAATGTGAACTGCATCTTGCAGTTTAAGTTGTAGGGGTTTAGTGACTTGTTCACTCCATTTCACCGGTGGTCTACCTCGAGAGCGCTTGCCCTCTATTTTGCCCGTCAAAATATCTTTTTCAAGACGCTCATTTGCGTTTCTGCGAGAAATGTGTCCAGAGAAAGAGAGAATTCGTCTCTTGCACACTGTTGACAATTGGGTGCGTATATGAAGTATATTATTATACTAAACCAATAACGCGATCACCACACATCCATACGTGAGACTCACTGCTTAAATATCAAAGGTTAAACTTACCGAGACGTGCATATATATGTTCTATACTTGAATTTCGTCAGTTATCAAAATATATAGTAACTAGCTTTTGCTCGCGGCTCCGCCCGCGTGATATGCTTTTTCCGGGATAAAAAATAGCCTATGTCCTATTCTGATGTATAAGCTATATTATCGTAAAGTCTCATTAAAATCCATCCAGTAGTTTTTACGTGAAAGAGTAACAAACATACATCCATACTTACAAACTTTCGCGTTTATAATATTAGTAAGAAGTAGGATATTTATATTTCAAGCAGCATTGTTCCTACCTTAGGAATGTTGACTCGCGACCAGAACAGTTCGAGATGTTCCCGCATCTTGGCCGGCTTGTATTTGGAGTACAGTATGGCGAGTTCCGTGAACATGCCCATGTGCGCTCTCTCCAGACCCAAAGCGGCCTCCAATAAGCTGATCAACTCGTCGAAGTGGCCTCGATCCTGAAACAGAAAGTTATAATTTAGGCATCAACCTCATTACAATGCTTCTCTACTCTTATCGCATTCCATCGCTAAGTTTTTTTTGAAGTGAAACTTCTTTATCGGCGTTAGAAAAATAAAATCGTCACATTTTTCCGTTACGCGGCACGCGTCACATTTTTGACTTTCACTGGATTTTGACCAGACTTTGATTGGACTTGACAGGACTTTGACCGGGCTTATACCGGACTTTGACCGGACTTTAACCGGGCTTTGACCGGACTTTGACCGGACTTTGACCCGACTTTGACCGGGCTTTGACCGGACTCTCACCGGACTTTAACCGGGCTTTGACCGGACTTTGACCTGACTTTGACCTGATTTTGACCGGGCTTTGACCGGACTCTGACCGGACTTTAACCCGACTTTGACCGGACTTTGACCGGACTCTGACCCGACTTTGACAGGACTTTGACCCGACTTTGACCTGATTTTGACCGGGCTTTGACCGGACTTTTACCGAACTTTGACCGGACTCTGACCGGACTTTGACCCGACTCTGACCGGACTTTGACTGGACTCTGGCCGGACTTTGACCGGACTCTGACCGGACTTTGAGACTTTGGACTTTTGAAAGTTGCATATAATAGATCATTTTTCGAAAAATAAGGTCATAAAGAAGTTTCACTTCCTACGTGTGTACTACTAGTAAACGCACACATTTTTTTTATTTGATTAAATGACGAGACGAGCAAGGCGCTAGCCTGATGGTAAGCACGACGCCTGCCCATAAACAGAAGCTACACCACAAATAACTTTGAATTACAAAGCACTGCATGGCATTGAACTGTGCTCGTCAAATTAAGATGAAGATGTTAAGTCTCATAAGTCCCAGTAATTTCACTGGTTTCAATGTCCTTCAACCCGAAATACAACAGTGCTTACACACTGTTGCTCGGCGGCAGAATAGACAAAGGTGGTACCAACCCAGACAATCTCTCGCGTATGAGGGACCTACCACCTTATAATACTGTAGTCGACGTAGTGTGTTTCATTCATAGCAAAACACGAGCATATGCATTATATATGCATGAGAGTTTGTGTGTATTCCTAGAGATACAATTACTGCATCCACATTTTGCTAACGGTATTTCCATTTTATGATTTAACAGGAGGGAGTCTTATCAGGCACATTTTTTTTAAATACACATAAATTAGTTAATTATGTAGCTTGTTCGATCAAATCCAGTACTGCACTAGCCACAACACAGCAATATGCTGAGCATGCCACCTTTGTCACTGTGAGGATGTGCACCTATTTAGGCTAACTTATTATTAAAATTGTACTCCATATTTAAATTGCATGTTATGGTGTTGACAATAAACATTTCTTTCTTCTTAGTTTTACATATTATGATGTATGTTATCATTAACCCAATAAAGCTATCAGTGCCAAATGCAGTATTATGGAATGTTAAATTGTCAGATTTCGCGTGAAACACCCTCCTCGCGTTTCCTTCCTGGCGTGGGTTACCTGGTAGTAGTTGATGAGGTCCTTCTAGTTTTACATATTATGATGTGTGTTATCATTAGCCCAATAAAGCTATCAGTACCAAATGCGGTATTATGGAATGTTAAATTATCAGATGTCGCGTGAAACACTCTCCTCTTGTTCCCTTCTGGTGCTGCCACACCGATGTTATAAAATGTTAACAAAAGCATTTTCTAACATTTTCTAAATTTTTTTAACATTTTATAACATTTGAAAACATGACATCGGTCCTTCTTTGACGGCTTCTTAGACGGCTTCTTTGACGGCGCCGCTCTCAAAAGTACCGCCGCCCGCGGTTATAAAATGTTAAGAAATGTTACAAATTGTTAAGAAATGTTTACTAAATGATGCTGCCACACCGGTGTTATAAAATGTTATATAACATTTTCTAACACCGGTGTGGCAGCATCATTCCTGGCGTGTGTGTTACCTGGTAGTAGTTGATGAGGTCCTCGAGTTCGTCGGCGTGCACGACGATGTGCAGGCCGCACATCTGCGCGAGTCTGAACTCGGCCGCGTCCACGCACGCGAAGCACACCTCCTTCCACGTGCGGGTAGAGTTGGCCTTGCGCGCGCCGTCCACCGCGCCTGGTACAATCATACGATAACAACATTTCTTCTTTTTATTTATGGCTTTCGCAGTATTATGCATTTAGCCAGTGTCAAGTATAATTTATTCTCAAGTTATTTTTACAAGAACGATGAAACACGGGTGCGATCGATTTCAAGGTCTTGTCGGAGTTTTGGTGTTAACTCCTTTCAGTGCGTTTCTTAATTCACTTATTTCAATGTTTCCATACACTGTTCCTCACCGTCAATGTTTATTGAACAAATCCACACCACTTTTATACAACAAACACAACTCTAAACTAGTTTATGAAATAAATTAAAAAAAGCGATGAACTGCACTGTCAGGATTCCCGCCAAAACCCAAATAAGAACATTTATTAACTCACAACCTTTGCTAGTATAACCTACAATAGCGGGTAGCGGCACTTATATGTTAAGACATAAAAAAAATATGATTATACTACAGTCATTCCGGGTAACTTTGGACCAGATATCAGACAGTTGTCTAAATTTTATGATTAATTTGTATGAATCATTATGCAATACATTGTAATTTTCGTGATCTTTTGTTCTTGTAAATACCACTTACATCGAAAAATGTATGCATTATGTGCAAATCCTGAGAAAAAGGCAGAAATAGTGATGGTCCGAAGTTAACTGGACTTTTGGGTAACATTGGACCATTATTTATTTTCCTCTTAAAAATCCATTTTATTGCGTTTTTCTTCATATTGGGTAACATTAAGCCATATTAAATGAAATTATAATTTAGAATAAAATAAATATATCAATGTTTTATGTAGAAAAATATATATTTTTATGGCTTTATAACAATATCAGTTTTATCACTTACAAACTTAACATAGGAACAGACATATTGAGATCAATTAGGTACAAATCACTACAAATATTCGGTAACAGGAATTAATTCTCATACAAAGATATTAAAAATAATAAAATAAGCAATTACTCCCCCCACTCTAGGCATAGAAAGTCATCTTGTATATATAACGTTTCCGTGTCTTGTGTGTGTGTGAGTGATATTTTCATCCGCTATCGGCTTTTTCAACATCTTCGAATCGGTAATTTAAGTCACACATAAATTTGTTAGCCACGTCCAGCCTCCTTCATACCTTTTATTCAGAGTACTCACCCACACTGAATATGGTGATTGGAAGATTTTCGTGATGCCCCCTGGAAAAAGACTTCCTTCTTCTTGAAAAAGCAATGAGAAAAATATATGTAGATGGTATTATAACATTATTATCCAGTATTAATTCATTGTACAAAGATACCCATATTTATTTATGCACTTTTATATATAGTGTAGGATTAATATAGAATTGGACCGGTCCAATGTTACCCCAAATTTCTAACTATTTTGGATGCAACAATTATTTGAGTAATTACGAAATAACTAAGTGTGAAACAGTTAAAACAAATCATTCAAATAAAAAAACAAACACTTTAGATCATAAAAATACTATCACTTACCGGTTTTTATCGTAAAACACAAAGTTATTGCAAATTGAAATACTGCACTTTTTCATCAGTCAGCTGCAAGGCGGGAAAGAATCAGTTGTTTCTGTTGACACTTGACATCATGTAACTGTCAATATTCTTATTTTTAGTCTTTGGACCAATAAGTTCACGTTCGCATACACAGATTTACCAAATTTATGTTCGGTATTTAAATAAAAAAATTAGAATTGTTTCAGCAGGGTGTGGTCCAATGTTACACAAGTGGTCTAAAGTTACCCGGAATGACTGTAGCTTTTCCTCGCGGCTCCGCCAGCGTGATCTGCTTTTTCCGGGATAAAAAGTAGCCTTTGTTCACCAGGAATAATGTAGGATTATAATGAAGAAATAATTTTTGAAATCGGTCCAGGCAGCGCACGCAACGGAAGCCTTCAAATATGAATAATTTGCTCCGTTTTTGCAACATTTTTCAATGATGCTTCGCTCCTAATAGTCGCAGCGTAATATTATATAGCCTAAAGCCTTCCTCGATAAATTGACTATCTATCTAACACAAAAAGAATTTTTCAATTCGAACCAGTAGCAAGTAGTTCCTGAGATTAGCGCGTTCAAACAAACAAACAAGCATAAAAACTCTTCAGCTGTATATTATTAGCAGGGTTCGAGGATATATATCAATGGATATATATCATGATATATATCCGATATATATCCGATATATATCAAGCTGGGTTTTGTGATATATATCAATATTTTTTTTATATTATATTGCAATACAAAAATGGTTTAAACAATTTATGTTATTAAGTAATTTTTAGAGTTTGTTACTGTATTTCGACTTCCCAAATATAGATGGCGTGGGAGTAGTGTTAAAACATACCCCCTAATGGTAAGTTCTAATCCATAAATGGCAACACTTCTGCCCTAAAAGAAGAGTTTATGGTTTTTAGTTGATTTTTGCCTTATCCAAACACGATTTTTTTATTTTATAAGTTTAGTATGTGTATGTAACACATATGCAAACAGTATTCATAAATAATACAATAAAATAATAATATGGCTTTCATACAAAATGGATATATATCAAACTTGATATATATCGGATATATATCATAAATATCCGATATTTTGATATTTATAATAAATATCGGATATTTTCGAACCCTGATTATTAGTATAGATTACAAAGAAACCAAAACCTTGGTGGTGGGAGGATACTTGTATCCGATTGTTTTATTGCGCTACACTTACCATCAGGTGTAGCGTAGTCACTTTGCCGAGCCTCGATAAAAAAAAAAAAGTGTGCGTCCCGGGACGCTCGACAGAAGTGATAACTTAAACTAATGTGGGTTAAAGTGAGAGTAGAGGAGCCTGTCTACTGCTGCCGTATGCGTGAGAGAAAGGGAAGCCAGAGTGGCGCCGTAACGCGTTACGTTACGGCGCCACTCTGTCTGGCTCCCTTAACGCGTTACGTTACGAAGTCCGGTCAAAGACGTGTCAAAGTCATGTCAGAGTCGTGTCAGAGTCGTGTCAGAGTCGTGTCAGAGTCGTGTCAGAGTCGTGTCAGAGTCGTGTCAGAGTCGTGTCAGAGTCGTGTCAGTCGTGTCAGAGTCGTGTCAGCGTCGTGTCAAAGTCGTATCAAAGCCGTGTCAAAGTCGTGTCAAAGTCCGGTCCAAGCCGACTGGTCACTGTGTGGCGCCACCTGGGACTTCGAAATTATCGATGTTCCAGGGAGGTCGGCTAATGCTGGCTGGTCGATGGACCGCTCGCGTTACGGAACGTTTCGGTTCACCCTCCCATAAGAAGTTATCACTTCAAAAAGAAACCCACCTTGGAACTCCTTGAGGTGCACGAGCGTGATGGCGAGCCGCGCGAAGTTGCTCACGTTGTTGTAGAGAAGTTTCGCCGCGTTGTACATCTTGTCGTCGAAGCATCGGTCGCCGATCTTCTGTATGTCGGCGTGGTTCGGGCCCGAGATGAACTCCTCCAGGTCGGCGAGTCGGCCGGTGCGCGCGTACGCGTATATCAACTCAGACTCTATGTACGACTCGCGCGCCTTCTTGCGGGCCATCTGTTGAATTATGTTTGTATACGTTATGTCGGTTCAAAAACTATCATTTTTGAAGTGAAACTTCTTTAGAATCGTTGTGAATTGAAAAATTGATGAAACGAAAAAGGTTGGTCACTAAAGAGGTTGGAAAGAAACAAGATCTCAAGTATGTAAATATATGAAATGTAATATTTCGCATTAACATTTTAAATAATTTTTAAGCTTATTAAAAGTATTATAAAAACAATAAACCTTTTAATTATCCTAATACCACTGATACTCTATTATTATCTCATTCTCTTGTAGACTACTCTTCTGAAGTTTCACTTCTGCCGTGTGTGAATTGCACACATACACACTTCTTTTTTTTATGGCATAGACCTGCAAACGAGTGGGTCACCTGATGGTAAGTGATCTCCACCGCCCATGTACGCCCACCACCAGAAGAATCATGGGCGCGTTGCCGACCTTAAAGGAAAGGAATATTGGGGATTGGAAAGGGGAGGGGATTTGGGCTTCTGGATATCTTACCGCACGAAACGCAGCAGCAAGTCGCTACTTTACGTCGGTTTTCTGTGAGACAGTGGTAACGACCCGGTCGAGCCAGCCCATTCATGCTGTAGACAAAACTGTCTACAGCGTAGCTCTACCACTCGAAAAAAATCATGACTAAAGTACTAAACTAAGTAGAGTTGATCAAAACTTTGCCTGTGAGTCTTTCTTCATGGGCTTCTTAGGTACCATGTGTCATAAATATCTTTAAAATTATAATTGAGTTGAGAATTGTTACGCTCTGTTGTCTATGGCTTCCATTGCAATTAGCTACCCTACAATGGTATTTTACTATTGGAAATATTATGAAGTGGTGCTGCACCCTCATCCTATGATGCATAATATTTTCAATCAGGACAACATCTTGCAGCATATGCGGCTCTATAAGTTGTCATACATTATAAATTATGCATTGCGCATGTACATAGACCATACATACGCCCATTGCAAAACTTATGTAAAATTGTCAATTAAATCCTCCGTGGCGCAGCGGGCGAGTAGCCGGCTGTGAAGCGAGAGGCCGCGGGTTCGATCCCCGTACCGAGACAAATATTTGTGTGATCCACATTTATTCGTTTCGGGGTCTGGGTGTTGTGAGACCGAAAATCTCTCGTAGTTCCTGATACCCACGACACAAGACTCGTATCTTACTGTGGGGTCAGGACTATGTTTGTGACTGTTTAAAAAAATATATAAAAATCCAATCAACTTAATTTGGAACACGGTGAAAACCTAGTGAAAAATGTGTACTGACCTGCAGATATCTGACTAGATCGTCCCAACTCTCCTGCGCAGTGGCAGTTGCAACTACATCCATGTACGCGGATGGATCGTCCGCCTTGATGTACGAGTCGATGGCCTCTTTCACCAGCCCCTGTTGCAGTTGCGCCTTGGCCAGTTGCGACCACACGCCCGGCTCGTTGCACCGCTCGGCGAACTCGTAAGCGCGTTCGAGGTCCTTCACTTGTTCTATTAACACCTGTAAAAAAAAACAATATAAATTAAATAACTACACCCAACAGTTACATATTAAGCTGTATCGTGTGATTACAAAAGTTTCTGAGAACCAGGAATCCGTAAGTCGCTCGTAACTAAGTGAGTCTCACAGCACCCAGACACAAAACAAATATTGGTGGATCACAATGTCTCGGTGTGGGAATCAAATCCTCAGCCTAATGTATCACGAGACGCTATTATGTTTAACGGTATACATTACAATTTCCATAGATAAAATAATCGCCTACAACCGAATCAAATTGGTTTTTCTTAACAGCCGATTTCAATAAACCATTTAATATGAATTTCCTAAATTATCCACCAAATGAGCCATTAAGAATACAGTTTGAAAGTTACGATATACAAAGTATGTACTTATTGTTTGATATTATTGATCGATCGCTTTTCTTTTATCCGAGCACGGCAAAGTGACTGGACTACACCTGATGGTAAGCATAGTGCAATCCAAAAAACCAGCGACCACCAACAAACAATGAGTTTATCATTGGTCACCAGTCATGCTGGCCTGTATAAATGCTTCTTCCCTCTTCAGGGAAAGAAGCAAATCGAGGGGCCTACGACAGGACAGGCGGATGACCGATGCAGGCACAGTAATACAAGGATGTACCCATATAGCCATCCCTATAAACCATCAAGTTATTTCGCAAGCCCCTCGGGAGAACCGGAGCTGATCCTGGAACGCGATCCACACATGGCGTATAGGTTTTAACACCATGAGTACGGTGGTCGCTGTCCGGGCGGATATGAATATCCTACCACCATTGCTTAGTGACATCGGACGCGAATTGTCTTACATTATCTGGCAGATAAAATTTTAACCGGCACTCTGAGTCAAGGTATCTAGCTCACCTGAATGGCAGAGGTGTTAACGTCGAACTTCTTGAATATCGCGAACGCCTCCTCGTAGAGTTCGTTGTTGATCGCAATGTTGGCGATGTCTGGCGCGTCGTAATTATCCAGCCGGTTGATGTACTCCATCACACGGGAACGATCCGCTTTGATTGCTGTTATAAAATTGATGATTAAGTTTTATATATACGAGAAAATGGGCTGGCCCCCTAAATAAATCTACTTGAAAAAAAAATCTAATGATGCTGCCACACCGGTGTTATAAAATGTTAACAAACATTTTCTAACATTAAACATTTACTTACATTATCTAACATTGTGATAAAAATTTTGTTAACAAATGTTTAATAATGTTTGTAAACATTTTATAACAGCGGTGTGGCAGCACCATTATGAATAACCTAACTTTTAAAAACCCGCGACATATTAATTAGAAATGGATCTGTGATTTGTAAATAGCTAATCAATTTCCATTAAATATAGCTAAGAACCATCTTGATGATACAGCTTTCAATTAAAGAAACTGCTTCCCCATCGGTACATTCTGTTCGACACTATGGTGACACAGGCAGGCAAATAAATGATTTGACACCTCTTTTTTGTCAGGGGGAATAATCACCTGTGAGTATCAAAAGGTTCTGCAGATTTCTGTGGTCCGAGAACACAGAGTTGTCCAGGACAATCTTCTCCAGTAGCTCGATGAGTTCATTTGGCAAGTCTGCAGTCATGAATGCCTTCACAGTCACAGAAATATCTTCTGGGTCTTGGGTTTCAGAGAGCGCTGTTTGAACAACCTGGGATGAACATGAAATATAATATGTTAGATTTATCAAAAAACAGACTTAAATACAAATATTACATAGAAATTTTATTTTGTATGAAATTAATAATTGTTGTTTTATGTCATTCCTTGACCAAATGGAATATTGTTCAAATATATACGCAGAAACACTATACTATATTGTAACTTCTAGAGTATGTGTGTAAACCTTGCTTGGTAAAACAAAAATCGCTATAAAATATACCTGACTATAAAAACTGTCTCGATCTAGAAGGTGTTAAAAGATCAGGTGAAATGGAGATGGCTAAGAATCTAAGGCCTCAGATCCCCAGCCTAGTCTAAAATAATAAGTTTTATGATCCAAAACATTAGTTGCCTGGTTTTGCTTATCTGATAGGTTTGCAATATTTCGTATCATAGGAAGGAAAAGGGTAACGTATAAATAAATGCAGTGAGTTCAATAGCTGAGTGGGTATCCGTTAAGGATGAGGTGCATTTTTTCCTGACTCAATAGTGACTATGCTACACCTGATGGTAAGTACAGTGCAATCCAAGAATAGGTTCAACCAACGACAGATTGTGTGTCTATTGTAGGTGTATATAATGACTTGTTTAGTTTAGTACAGTGTTTTCCAACTTTTTAGGCCATGCCCCACCTTAACATTTTTTTGTTAAATTTGTCACCGATATCTAGCATTGCATTTAAATAACCCAAAGCGAAAGGGTTAAAGTCGTGTCGAGTCCATTTTTAAATTGCCCCTCTGTGGGGCGTGGGCCCCACATTGGGAAACACTGGTTTAGTATTAAGTGGTAGGCAACGGCTTGGCTGTGCTCCTGGCATTGCCGATGTCCATGAGCGGCGGTGACCGCTTACCATCAGGCGGGCCGCTTGCTCGTCTGCCTATCAAGGCAATAAAAAAAAAAAGATAAGAGGTGCGAGGTGGTGAGGCGGTGGTACCTGGTCGATGAGCTGCCGCTTGTAGGGGTTTTCCTCGGCCAGCACCTCCAGCCAGAGGTCCTGGTCGCGGCGGCGCACCAGATACCGCGCTTGCGTCTTGAACAGCGAGTTGTCGTTGCAGACGGCGATGAGCTCGCGGTCGCACTGGCCGCGCTCGTACGCCACGCACGCCAGGTGCGGGTCGCGCTTCTCGCAGTAACGGCCGACCACGCGCGAGTCGTACCTACACACAAATATATTATACATATCAATCTAATATATAAAATTCTCGTGTCGCGGTGTTTGTGGTTAAACTCCTCCGAAACGGCTTGACCGATTCTCATGAAATTTTGTGTGCATATTGGGTATGTCTGAGAATCGGACAACATCTATTTTTTCATCCTCCTAAACATTAAGGGTAGTCCACCCCTAAAATATTTTTTTTAAATTTTTAGGTAAATTTTATTTTTTTAAGATACAGCATTAAAAAATACATACAACCCTAAATTTTCAACCATCTACGATCAACCCCTGTTTTTTAATAGCCATTTTAGTAATCTTTTATCCCGGAAAAAGCAGATCACGCGGGCGGAGCCGCGAGGGACAGCTAGTAATAAATAAATACACCCAACAGTCATATACATAGTCCTGACCCCACAGTAACATACAAGTCCTGTTTCGTAGGTATCAATAACTACGAAAGACTTTCGGCCTCACAACACCCAGACCCCGAAACAAACATTTGTGGATCACACAAACATTTGCCTTGGTGCGAGGATCGAACCCGCGGCATTTCGCTTGGCAGCCGGCTACTCGCCCACTGCGCCAATTTAAACATAGGCAAGAACTTTCTCGATGAACCAAACTGTATTTAAATCGGTCACGTACTGTAACATTGTGATCATAAGTAGCAATGAGCACTTACGATCAATTGCTCTACTTGCTCTAACTTTTGGTCTTTGGCATATAAACTATATTTATCGAAATCTGTCTAACAGACAAATTTCACACTGCATGCTAAGGATACGTTTTAATAACTTGTGGGCCAGTCTGCTAAAGCAACACTATGGTTTCGCCAATTAATTACACTTGTTATAGAATAGCAGCGGATGTCTGATAGGATTCATAAAATTAGAGATGTTGATAAAATATCAATATCTTTTCTGCAATACGTCATTTTATGGCGATATATTTTCATCTGATATATCAATATTTTTTACTAAATAACGAAATCAAATCAAAATGAAACATTTTTAATTGAATACCAAGAAATGTGGATCAATAATTTTAAAATTCGAAAAAAGGTCATCCAAATGTCAAACCGATATATTTATATTTTTTCTCGATATATCTAAATCGATATTGATCCTTTCTAAAATTATCAATACGATATAAATCGATACTCTATTGCACTATCGACATGCCTACATAGAATATCAGACCAAAGCGAAGGTGAATTCGTCACAGATTAAATGTTTTTAATATTTATGTTTGCTCATCAAATGTAGGGTAATTAATAATTTAATGAAGGAGTTCCAATTAAAAAGGATTTGTTGAATATTCTATAGCTTCATAAGTTCGGGAACCGTTGCACTAGAATGTATCAGTTAATGTCTCATACATTGAAATTGAGTATGTCAGCATGGTCCTCAATGACCCAAATGTTATGTGAAAACAAGGACACTCACCATTGGTTCTCTTTGAGGAACCGCTCTGGGTTGTTGTTAGAGTCGATGTATATTTTGGCGAGTGCATTATGAGTGGCTGGCTCATTGCTGCCCTCATGCACGCGCGTCTCCAACCACGGCAGCAACAGCTTCAGTCTGTACCAAGTAACACAATAGTTAACATCTATATAATCTTGTAAAACATTATTTCTGATTTGACAGTCCTCAAAAAAGAAGCAAGTTCTCGAAGATTTTTTTCATTACGCATTATCATTATATTATTTCATTGCAAGAATAAACATTACTGAAGTATCATACCGAACCGAACTTTAATCATAATACTGTAATTATTTTAACACTAACATACCTATTTCTCTTCTCGACCTCGGCGACCAGTTCATCAGTGGAGAATTGGCCACGAACAACCAGTATCAGGTTCTTAATGATATCCTCAGTGCAGTCCACGTCGAGGAGACCACCGACCACGACCGGCAAGCGGGAAGGATTCACCTGAATCATAAACAAATATTTTAGAAAACGCCTAACCTCAATCAGCGAATAAATTCCAATTCACATTATTAAAGATATGCTAGTCCATACCACCAGATAAATCGATATTTTTCGCGATATACATATCGACATCGATTAAAGATAATTCTTAAAAATGTCGATACATTTTTGTATTTCCGACATGCCTAGTATTTTAACACGTTAAAAATTAATAAAATATTGGCTAAGGTTTGAACTCGTGCTCAATCAACGCCGACAACAATCAAGACAAGTGATTTTCGCTGTCGATCATCGAATTTCAACAGCCCATATTTTCGTTTAAACTTACATGATAAATATCACAAATCAAAACGAAACTGTATTAAGAACTTACAAGCCAAAAACATCAACTGACCTTCTGAACGTAAATCTCGATGTATTTCTGTAGACTATTCCTGTACAAGTACAGCACTAGGTCGTGCACGAAGTCGAATCGATCGCACACGATGATCAACGGCAGCTGGTCGGGAAGTTTCGCTTCTTTGAGGAAGTTCTTCACTCGCTCGGCGTTGTAGCAGTTCGACTCGCGGCATATGCGCTCCACTTCCTTGATCTGACCCGTCTTGCATGCAGCCTATCGGTGAACGAAAATATCATTATTGAGATGTTTTAATCATGTGAGCTGAAAGTTTTTATTATTTAAAAGCCTGTCAGCACTAACGTGAGATTACTACTGTATGAACTTTTTCTTTGTGATTATTGTGGCAATACACAAACCAACACCATCCACACAGAGAGACAAATTATCTTGTATGACAAAAACGAGGATATTAAAAAGACACAAAAATCTCACGGAATTGAGAACCTCCTTCTTTGTTGAAGTTAGTTAAAAAGAAAACTCGTAAATGCGTGCTTTGTTATATTTTCTCATTGACTTTGAATTTGGCTTAACAGGGCAAAAAGATATCATGGTGTTCAAGCTGTATGCATACAAATACGATTTTAATGCATAGTCACATTGATTTGTTTTACTTTAATAATTCATTCCATATTATTCATAACTATTTTTGAGTATTTGCTTTACAACAAATGTTATATATGATGTCCTAAAAAAATCTCACCTGAATATACTTGAAATGCACTTCCGGGTCTTGACTGAAGTTGACAATAGATCCGAGGAAATAGAACAGACCCTCATAAGTCTTGAAACTCTCGAACAATTCGATGAGAGACTTGGTCGTGAGTTGTTCGTGGTACTTGGTCGCAATTTGCACGCAGATCTGCAGGTTCTGACGTATGTTGGCTTGAAGCATCGCCTTCAGGCATTCGAGGGAATCTTCAACGGAGAGACTGCCGAAGTATGTCACCAACCAGTCGGCGGGCAGTAAGTGCGTGTGTACCTGGAAAGAAAGGTATTTTATTTGAAACAAAAATAATAAAACTATACAGCATGTGCCAGAGAGTACAATATTTGTAAATATTGGTGATGAACAGCATATTATTTCCCATGTATATGACAAAGGTAATACACAAAAACTGGCATATGAAAAGTTGATCAATAAATCATTATCTATATCTATCGTCCTTATACAGGGTTATTTTTAAAACACCAGCAACCTCGCAGGGATAGATAGCTGTCCCCATACGGAACAACTTTTGTTCTACGAGTTTGGATATAACTCAATATATTTAAAAAAAAATGATTTTGCAAGTTTTTGTTGTGTCGTATTTTTCTTCGTAGTATGCGGCGCGGCGCGGCGTGCGCGCGCGACTCAAAGGCGCCGCTCAGCTGAGCGGCGCGTTGACCTTCAAAGGAGCTAGCCCGGTTCCCCACGCTTCGCGTATTTGTTTACGTAGTCTGCGATGCGCGTTGTAACAATCAAGACGGAAATTAAATGAATACTTATTTTTGTATGAAAATAAAATCTAACAAATTATCAAAAGTCGTAGAACAAAAGTAGTAGCTTATAACCTTAGGAATCTACCCCTGCGAGGTTGCTGGTGTTTTAAAAATAACCCTGTATATACGTCCTTTGTATAAAAATGTGAATAAGATATTACTAGAGGACATATTTAAAGTCGACGTGTCTTCGCGAGTGCACTTTAATTACAGATGTGAAGTTATTGGAGGACCTCGCCTCGCCGCTTCATCTCTCCATATATTAATAAATAAATAAATACACCCAACAGTCACATACATAGTCCTGACTCCACAGTAAGATACGAGTCTTGTATCGTGGGTATCAGGAACTACGAGACATTTTCGGTCTCACAACACCCAGACCCCGAAACAAATATTTGTGGATCACACAAATACTTGTCTCGGTGCGGGGATCGAACCCGCGGCCTCTCGCTTCACAGCCGGCTACTCGCCCGCTGCGCCACGGAGGCTGTCAATAAATATTACGTCGATGAAGTACCAATACCTCCTAACTGACAATTTAGCCCAAAATTACTTTTGTATTTCAATAGACGTAAACATAAACCACATCCCTTAGTAACTAATAAAAAGGTAATGTATTGGAAACTATATACTATCAATAGTTGATCAAAATAAATAAAACCTTATTTTAAACAGTTTTTGTAAAATAAAACCTTATTTTAAACAGTCTGGTGTAAAATTAGATTCTCAACACTTAGGAGTTATTGGTACTTCATTGACGATTATAATAAAGTATACGTACGACGGCGCGTTTGATGTCGTACAGATCTGTGTAGTGTTCGAGCGCGCGCTGCAGCAGCCCGGCCTTCTCGCAGAGCTGCGCGACGTGCGCGCGGTCGTAGTGCGTGAACATCGCGTTGCCCAGGATGGCGTCGGCCACCTGCGGCGCCGACATCAGGTTCATCTCCAACAACCTGCAAACAACCAATATCCATGCATATTAGATAAAACGGCTCACAGTCACTCAGCGAGCTGTGGAGAGGGCTATGATCGGTGTTTCTCTACGTGATCAAATCAAAAATAACACAACAAAACAACCAGCGCCACCTTTATTGCATTTAAACTACAAGTTGACAAGAAAAAATCATGAGATGGCGCCACTGGCACATCTACATCGCGATGTCAAGATTTTATCCGACGTTTTGAAGTAGGTCAAAATCACGTTCAAAGACAAGTTACAGACAAACCTACCAACATACCAACATACATACGTCTGAAGCTAATAAAAGCGTGTTAATGAGGAGATCCGTAGAAGAACGAAAGTCACCGACATAGCCCAGCGGATTAGCAAGCTGAAGTGGCAGTGGGCAGGCCACATATCTCGCAGAACCGATATCCGATGGGGCAGAAAGGTTCTGGATTGGAGGCCACGTACTGGCAAGCGCAACGTTGGACGTCCGCCTACAAGGTGGACAGACGACGATGATAAAGGTTACAGGAAGTCGCTGGATGCAGGCCACTTCCAACAGGTCGGTCTGGAAAACTTTGGGGGAGCCTATGAGCAGCAGTGGACGTCTTGTACCTAATGATGATGATGATGATATTAGATACAGTTTTGGACAACTAGTGATGCGCTATTGGTCAAGCATGGTTGGCCGCCCCATCTAGCGGCAATAGGGTTCAACAGCGCTCCTACGAAACCAACTACAAATAAAATTATATATCACTATCACTGCAGTTCGGCTATCATCTAACACGAAATATGCGATAATGTAAATTAAAATTATTCTGTAGTTTTGAAGAGCAACCATAGTTTTTAGCCCTTTGCCTTTAATGAATACTTCCCTTCCCATCAATTAGACTCTAAGTGATTTCGAAGAGCACCTTTTATATTTAAAAAAAGAACTGGCTCAGCATAAGTAAACTTGCCTAGTCTGCAACGGTCCTTCCTCGGGACGGTTGTTCTTCAATGCGTCGAGAAGGAACGCTGTACACTGCTGCACCATGTTCTGTTCCATGAACACGTCCACGATCTGATTGATGTCGGCGAGCGGCGGGTCCTCGGCCACCAGCATGCCGGCGAATCCGGCACCTTGCTCCGGATTGGTCCGCATCACCGAACGTAGTAAGTAGATATAGTCGGGAGTGTAGCCCACCTGAGAAATTACATAACATTTGATCAGAGTTTTGGCGGCAATTCTGACAGTGCAGCTCATCGCTTATTTTAATTTATGTCATAAACTAGTTTAGAGTTGTGTTTGTTGTATAAAAGTGGTGTGGATTTGTTCAATAAACTTTGATGGTGATAAACAGTGTATGGAAACATTGAAATAAGTGAATTAAGCATTGTACTGAAAGGAGTTAACACCAAAACTCCGGCAAGACCTTGAAATCGACCGCACCCGTGTTTCATCGTTCTTGTAAAAATAACTTAAGAATAAATTATACTTGACACTGGCAAAATGCATAATAATGCGAAAGCCATAAATAAAAAAGAAGAAGAACATTTGAACAGGCACTTTGGATCGCCGTTCGTATGAATTTTTCATCGTGTGAATACGTTTTACGCTACTGTTTTAAACTCAAGGAGCATTACACTCTTTGTTGAGATATTAGACTCAAAATCAAAACTTTTTTTTTGCAAGTAGGCCACAAAGGGCTCATTTACACGTCAATAATTAGGTAAATTTCATTGAACTGTCTCTACCGGTACTTCGGTACAAATTAATTACGCATTCTATACGTGTTACTAAAACTGATCGCATTTTTTATACGTGTGACGACGTAACATGTACTATAAGGTCTCGACTATCAGCAAAAACATATAATATTCCTTGACTCCAAGTACTTGGCCGTATACATATAAATATGGCCTTATAAAACTTATTAGCGAAAAGTAGATATTGCAAATTATGCATAAAACAACTGTTAGAAGGGCGAGTCTTATGAGTATTGTGCAATCATCTAAAAAAACTGAAGTAACTACTTTACAAGTTACATTGACATGCCCATCGGTGACATTTTGGGGGTACAAAAACCTTGCTGATGAATGATGAGACTTTCATAGTTGTGTTTATATTTGTTTGTATGGCCACATTATGATTTTTTATAAGTCTGCAAACTTCGAAGATAATCCATCACACTGAGCCAGTGAGGGTTGGTGTATCGCTTAAGCCTTGAGGCTAGAAGTTTTTTGACAGAAAAAAAAGGATCTCCTATACCCTCCACTGTACTATATATAAAAAAAATACCTTTTTAGCATACAAGACAATTTTCTGGAACTGTCCGGTCTCGGCGAAGCACTGGATGACCTTGCTAGCGACGTTGGCCCGAAGGTACACCGACAGTGCGAGCGTCGGGTCCACTTGTTTCACCAGGTCTCCTAGCTCTTCGGAACACTCCAGTTTTTCTTCCTTCAACCATTTTTCTAAGAGTTGTTTGCGTCCTGAGAGGAAACAAGGTAAAAATATTATTATATGTCGGAGCATGAAGAGTACCGACACTGAATTGACCTATTTAAAATATAACATTATTCTGCGTTAATTGTCGGTACCGCCCGTCATATTGATAATTTGAGGGTAATTTGTGTTGTTTACCAAGTAATTCTATTTTCGTAGTAGGGAGAATGAAAATCCCGCTATATAAGATGGCGTCTTGCCATTTAAAAAGTAGTCTAGTCAAGTCTACTTCCATCCGCGAGTAGTAACAGTAGGGAATTGCTAAAATTATGGCAAACTAGGGTCGTTTAAGTAAAGTGTTAATCTTAATAACGAATTGACTGCAAATATTGTGATTTATAACCGCGAAGTGTGTCGGGTTAAACGGTTTGTGTATTCTTAGCATTATTATATGGGTGGTTTTTCTGTCGCCGGTTCTTTTCCACCTACTATTATATTTCCGAGCCGGTGGTACCTTAAAAGAGTGAATAAACGATAACGTGATAACCCTGTGTCGTTATTATTGAGACTTATCATACGCCATATATCTTGACTACATCGAGTGAAGAGTAAGAGTTGTAAAACCCTCCTCCGTGACGCATCTACTTGGAGCTCGCCCCGTCATATACATACAGGAAAATTCTGCAGTTTTTAATACAATGTAGTTTGTGACCCGAGGCTACATAGGTTATGATCTGAGCACACCCTGGACTTGAGTTTATTATACTAGCAGTATGATGGGTGAGCGTACCTTGCAATAAGACAGGCCGGCACAGCTCCAGCGACTCGAACTTGTTGAGCTGCGCCTGGTCGAGCAGGATGCCGAAGTACTGCAGCAGCGGCGAGGTCTGTCCCGGCTGCGTGGGCACCTGCTGGAAGCGCTGGATGGTCTGCGGCGTTCGCAGTATGCCGCGCGGGGCCATCGCCGCCACCTGCACACAATTATATAAATAAACTAGATGACCCGGTGAACTTCGTATCACCTACATAATATATTTGTGTAAAATGTGGTCAAAACTTAATACAAATGTTTCATTTACATTAAATGCAATTAAGTGAGGTACTGCACCATTGCACGTGAGGTAGCCCGTCGCACATTTAATTGACTTCGACGACCTAAGTCAGGTCGTCTTCCACCTCCCCCCGGTGGGACAGTCCTGTCCCTGTCCCTGTCCTGTCCTGTACTTGTCCTGTCCTGTCCCTGTCTTGCCCCTGTCCTGTCCTGTCCCTGTTATCCCTGTCTTGCCCCTGTCCTGTCCTGTCCCTGACCCCTCCCTGTCCTGCCCCTGTCCTGTCCTGTCTCTGACCCCTCCCTGTCCTGTCCCTGTCCTGTCCTGTCCCTGTCTTGTCCCTGTCCTTTCCTGTCCTGCCTTATCCTGTTTTGTCCCGGTCCTGTCCTGTCCTGTCCCTGTACTTGTCCTGTCCTGTCCCTGTACTGTCCTGTCCCTGCCCCTGTCCTGTCCTGTCCCTGTCCTGCCCCTGTCCTGTCCCTGACCCCTCCCTGTCCTGTCCCTGTCCTGTCCTGTCCCTGTCTTGTCCCTGTCCTTTCCTGTCCTGCCTTATCCTGTTTTGTCCCTGTCCTGTCCTGTCCTGTCCCTGTACTTGTCCTGTCCTGTCCCTGTACTGTCCTGTTCCTGTCCTGTCCCTGCCCCTGTCCTGTCCTGTCCCTGTCCTGCCCCTGTCCTGTCCCTATCCTGTCCTGTCCCTGACCCCTCCCTGTCCTGTCCTGTCCTGTCCTTGTCCTATCCTGTCCCTGTCCTGTCCTGTCCTGACCCTGTCATGTCCCTGTCCTCTCCCTGTCCTGTCCTGTCCCTGTACTTGTCCTGTCCTGTCCCTGTTCTGTCCCTGTCCTGTCCCTGACCCCTCCCTGTCCTGCCCCTGTCCTGTCCTGTCCCTGACCCATCCCTGTCCTGTCCTGTCCCTGTCCCTGTCCTGTCTTGTCCTGTCCCTGTCCCTGTCCTGTCCTCTCCCTGTCCTGTCCTGTCCCTGTACTGTCCTTTCCTGTCCTGTCCTATCCTGTTTTGTCCCTGTCCTGGCCTGTCCCTACCCCTGTCCTGTCCTGTCCTGCCCCTGTCCTTTCCCTGTCCTGTACTGTCCCTGTCCTGTCCTTTCCTGTCCTGTCTGGGGAACGGTCGCTACCTAGCAGCTCGCAGGTACCATGGACCGTTGCTACATAAATGCACCCAACAGTCACACACATAGTCCTGACCCCACAGTAACATACCGAGTCTTGTGTCGTGGGTATCAGCAACTACAAGAGACTTTCGGTCTCACAACACCCAGACCCAGAGACAAATATTTGTGGTCCACACAAATGTTTGTCTTGGTGCGGGGATCGAACCCGCGGCCTCTCGCTTCACAGCCGACTACTCGGCCGCTGCACCACGGAGGCTGTCAACACAATTATAACACTAGTTATGCCACTGATACTTTATCAACATCTTCACGTCTTCGATGTAGTGGCAGTATACCTGGCCTGTTAGACGGCCTCAATGATATACTCGGTTTATTCAATTGGGTTTGATTTTTCCATCAAGATTAAACCTGGATTAGATCTACTATTGGAATTTAGTATGATAGGCAGGCGAATAGTTGTAAAACTCATTCTGCAACATGTACACCAGGAAGGACATTCAAGTGAGATATCAACGAATTTTTTTTGAAGTTATGAAGACTATAAATATTCCGCTGCTACTTAACCAAAAATAATGACACATGAAATTAACAAGCAAATCATATTTAACAAGAAGTAATCATCATCATTCATCATCAGCAGCCACAGGGACGTCCACTGCTGAACATAGGCCTCCCCCAAAAATTTCCAGAACGACCTGTAGGAAGCGGCCTGCATCCAGAGACTTCCTGCGTAATATTTTCATAGAATTTTCACTGTATTTCCCACAATACATAACGTCATTGTTACCTTAGCAGCCTCCCCATACTGTCCATTGGTGAAGAGCATGTTGAACTTGCGCACGAACAGCTCTTCTGCGCCGGCCAGGTTGTTCCTCACGGCGAGCCGCAACGCCAGCTCAGGGTTCTGAAGCACCGTGTTGATGTATGGAACTATCGAGTCCTCTTCCACGGTAACGGACAATACTTGGCCTTTGCGGTTTACACCTGCGGAATGAAAGATATATACATACATAAAACTCACGCCTGTTCTATATGGGTAGGCAGAGACAATGGATTTCCACCTGCTATGCCATTTCGCCATTTTCATTTCCACTCTATTTTTCATTATTTTTTTTTGCCATTTTCACTCTCATTATATTCTTCATGCATCCACTACGGTTTAGGGTACTTCTGACCTGGCCTTTCTCGAGAATATCTTGGACTTGATCTAAGAACGTTCGCCGAGGCTTTCCCCTCCCAACTGTGCCATTCACACTCGCCATGGATATTCGTTCCGGCAATCTTCTTTTCTTTCTTCTCGATAAGATTTTTTCGTAGATATGTGAAGTGTGCCAAACTACATTAGGCCAGCGTGGTGGACTAAGGCCTAACCTCTCTCATTCAGCAGAGGAGGCCCGTGCCCAGCAGTGGGACACTTATAATACAGGGCTAGCAAAAATAAAAATCTTTCATACCCAAACCATCTCAGTATTCCTTTCTCAATCTTTGTCACTACATCTCTCACATCACACCTCTTTCTTACCTCCCTATTTCTTACCCTAAACGAAAGATATATAAATATTATGACGTAGGTATTGTGTCATGGCTCATATAAATATACCTTCAAGGTGCCATAATATTATAAGTTGCCATCTCTAACTTAGGTACAATCTGTACACAAGACGCGTTTTGTTTCACAACATTGTTGATTGATTTATTCTGTCTACCCTTGTGTTACACTACTTATGTTATATGATTTGTGAGATGACCATTAAAACACTTCAGCTTCTACCCCATAAATATAGTATTTAGTTGATTATCCTATTTATTTTTAATTTTATGTGATTTCTAAGAGCTTTTTAATATAAAATAATACTTACCGATAATACCACCGGTCGCTTCATGCGGCGCCGTTACAAATATCGTATCAGACGATATGCGGTTCATGTAGATGCATGTGCCCGTCTCAATGTCGTACATGTGTATGTAGCCGTATTTGGTGATCAAATATATGACGTCATACTTCGGCGACACCTGCATCGCTACCGGGAAGTCGTTCTGAGCCTCAGCAGGGAAGAAAACGTCCACAGCTTTCTTTGGGAACGGTTGGTTGCCGGCCGGTGTTTGTCCTACCTCTGTGGGACAAATGTTTGATCAAATATGGCGTTTACTATAACGAATTAAACAAATAAGTAATGCAGTATTCTCCGGAAACCAAGATTTTGTCATTGAGTTAATAAACAAATGGGATAACAGAGACACTACGAACATACATCCACTATATATGAGGAATTTTGGGTGCTTTATCGACAGCATTAAAGAAATGTAAAAAGGATTGGTTGGTGGTACTGAAAATAATAATATCAATGGAGATAAAGTTAAAACACCAAATATGACGATAAAAAAGGAGGCTTTATTCCCTAGTTGCTTATATTTTAACTCAGTATATATTTATCAAGTGGTCCAACCTGATTAAAAACTCACCAATAATATGCAGCTTGCCACCCTGCGTGGTTCTGACTGCGAAACAGAACAGAGTGGATGGTTCGGCGTTGCCCTCCGCCTTGAACGTGGCGAACGACGCCGCGTGTCCTTCAATAGGCTGAGAGCACTTACGCTCCACCGAGTACAACTGCATCGCGCCAACCACGCGGTTTTGCTGCGCTGAGATACCTGGTGAAAAAAAAAATTAAAAATCATAATTTTGGAAAAAGAGGGCGAGGTAAGATGAATTTACTTAGAACTGCTATATTACGAGAAAATTGTTTTAGCGAAAGAAGAAGAAACACTCGACCAGATCTTCCCAGCGTCAAAAATAATAACATGTTAGCGGATTTAGCGTATGTGCTGCTGTTTAATGACATTTAGACTATTATTCAGTAGGAATGTTATATTAAAATATAATGGATACGTAATGGTATGGTCAGATAGTATCTAGGGCTTTTAATTTTGTTTAATTATCTACATTATTTTATATGCACCCGACAACAATACGAATTAGAGACTACTTTAAAGAATCAATACTAAAATTGGTTAATAAATGAGGTTGCAGTTTATATTTTAAATATTGGAATTAACCGTAATCAGCGTGACCTGCCTTGTGACGTAACATGCCATGTCTTGCATCCTTTTTCCGTCAATTAGCAACTACCCCTTCCAGCAGCTTCTAACCTTTTTTTTAATTTTCACTATATTTATATAATTCTTTCGATAATAGACTTTGAGGAACGTAAAATAATTAAAAAAAAACGAGTCAAATACCCTATTGTCTAAAGTAGGTACATATTATATCCTAGCATTTGTCAATGATCAATGATATAATTATGCGTCACCGTGACACAGAAAATCAGAAAATTAATTGCTCATTTCCATTATACATGTACATTGTCAATTTTGTACGAACTTAGATGAACCTTAAAATCATAGTTACACAATACTAACTACATTTCAAGGATAATAAAAAGATTTTCAAAAATATTTTTGTTTATATACAGTTTTATAAAATAACTTACCAACAAGCAGCAGCCACTGCTGTTTTGGATCGGTTCTGTAGTTGATAATCTGACAGTCGGCTAGTGATGAGTGTCTATCAAACATCTTGACTGGCGTGGAGTCTCCCTCCATTGACCAATGATAGACAGACATCTTGGTGACCAGCGCGAGGGTGTTCAGAGAGATCCACTTCCAGAATACTATGTCCTCGGACATGGTGTGCGCCTTCATCTTCGATTTCATCTCGATGTTGAAAATCTGGAGGGTCTTTTGGGCTGAAATAGAGTTATATAGTTCAGTTTAATAAGCGTCTACGGGCAACCATTTTATGGCTATTTTCGGCAAGACTCAGTCAGTCTAGCAACGATGCAATATCCATATCGACAAGCAACTTCAGGTTTGTAGCCCGGATCGTACTTCAGGGGTGAAGTGGAAGAAACTTCCAATTGCTTTATCGTTATACGTATTGAATTAAATGCAGTACTCATTTCGTTGATTAGAAATAATCGTACGTTACATCGGACGGAGCTAACAATCAATTAATTTAACAAAATTAATTCAATATGTCTATCTCAATTTTATTGAAACTTACTATGGGTTGTTTTGCGTATGTTTGTCCAATTAATAATAATAACAATAAATACACCCAACAGTCATACACAGATTCCTGACCCCACACTAAGGTACGAGCCCAGTGTTTTGGGTATGAGGAACTAAGAGAGACTTTCGGTCTCATAACATCCAGATCCGAAACAAAAATTGGCTTTGGCTCACATAATCATTTGTCTCGTTTGCAAATCGAACCTTCGGCCTCTCATTTCACAATCGGCTATTGTCAGCTTCCCCAGGGAGGCTACCATAATTTGAATCAAAATTGAGATGAGTTCCTCTTGCATATATCTCGTGATTGTTTTCTTTAGTCCTGTGTCGTCCGTATTTAGGCATTCTCCCAGACATTGACTGACCTAATCCAACATTATTTGCATACCATTATTTATTTATTTAAATTTTATATACATAACATGTATAAAGGCGGACTTAATGCCAAAGGCATTCTCTGCCAGTCTACCCTTGGGTGATGCATTTAGATTATCTTGCACTTAGATAGCATTTAGCATAAAAAAACTAATCAATTTTATACAAACTCGTGCATATACTAACGAAATACGATTCTAATCGCCTTAGTGTCAATTACTGGCGACAAACTATACCAATAAAGGGACAATGGAATGTTAAGCAACAGACTTTACTGTGAGTGCTTATGTTACTTAGGAGGGTTTTTTAGAATTTCATTCATGTTCTCTAACTTAACTTGATTTCAATTTGTGAACTTTTAAACGAGCTAGCCAAAGGCTAACAGAATAACCTATTAAAACCATCCAACCTTATTAAAAAAAAATGTAATTTCAATATTATAAATTTTCCTCAAATATATAAATTAAATAAAGCTTCTGACAATAGAACGCATTGTAATTGGTCCACCAATTTCGGCGTTATAACATGACAGATAAGTGCTAAACTTATTCAAGCTATAACAACAATTTTATTTACAGAACCCATAGCCCCCATGATATTGCACTTCTAATGGCAAAATCTTAATATGACGGTTGCAATGATCTGGATGAAGTTTGGCATCCGAATATGGGTCAAACATATCGATTTAAATTCTCAATGGGGTTAGTTGTCTGCATAATTATGAAGTTAACATACTTATTATTCTTATGCTGAACTTAAAAGGGGCCAAATTTCCCCTATCGTACACATATTATAATTGATATGTGTAGATACACAAGAATATTTTAAACCGTTTCGCCCACATTTCATTCTAGACTTCACGATGTTCCGGTCGGGTGTGCGATTTATATTTTATACATACAGCGGTGATACGCAAAACGGTGGCACTTTGACCTTTGCTATTTAAGGCACTGGTGTTGGGCCAAGCCTCCGTCGCAACTCGGTAACTTAATAGACCTGACAAGACGGGAAATTGATTTTTACCCGAAACCTTAGCGCGGCTGTTATGGACCTTATCATATCCTGATAATGAATGGCTTAGCTGTATCGTGCCTGGCAAAATAAAATATAACATTCTGACTAGTAAAAACCTATATAAAGTATTTGCTTATATCATTATGGTGCTGCCACACCGATGTTATAAAATGTTTACAAACATTTTCTAACATTAAATCTAACATTTTATAACATTTCTTAACATTTTCTAACATTGTCTAACATTTTATAACATTTGAAAACATGACATCGGCCCTTCTCTTTTGACGGCTTCTTTGACGACGCCGCTCTCAAAAGTACCGCCGCCCGCTGTTAAAAAATGTTCAAAAATGTTACAAAATGTTACAAATTGTTAAGAAATGTTAACTAAATGTTGCTGCCACACCGGTGTTATAAAATGTTATATAACATTTTCTAACACCGGTGTGGCAGCACCATTAGTTAATGAATTCTTATGTTTACGCGAATATTACTCATTGAAATAAAACTAATTTAAACGGATTTTATCGCGGTTTTTTACTAAGCTTTTCAGCCTTCGTCGTCACGGGGTGGACCCCAGTCCACCTCGTACCAATAGAAATTACAGGGCAGTCCAAATATAACGTCGACTTTCCGGATTTACCATAGGTAATCGCTAGAATTATGCCGGTCTGAAGTAACTGGATATTCACCGATTGACCTGTTTTTCACCACGTGTATTGTGGTCGCTATGTAGTCGAGTACACGGTACAAATATGTATCGGGTACACGTGCACTGCAAATTCAGAATTTATTTGGAATTTGTATACCGGAATCAGGCATTTCGTCCGGCGAGAACGAGGATTTATCACTTAAGTCTACATTTCAAGTACCCAGAAGTACCTAGTCATTGTCACGCCTGAGGACAATCCAGTTCGCTTGAGAGGTTTGCGTTGGTTTTATTGCTTACGACATCGTCCCGATGATGTAACAATGGTAGAGAGAGCACTTCACCCATTGAAACTGTTTTATATTTAGATAGAGGCGAAAGCCTTCATCTCACTTAAACAAGGACATAGGATTCCGGTAGAGATTTTAGAATGCTGCGTAAATTTTTGTTCAATATACAGGACAGCAGGGAGAATGAATTTTATCCGATTGTTCCATAAAAAGGAAGTTATTTTAGTTTTACTTGATCTGATCTAAATCAGCTTCTGGTTTCAATAGGAAAAGAAAGAGTAACATGAACTCTCACTAGTAGAAACGTCCTTGAAAGAATGAGGCCGATTAGTTGCTTAATACGATTTAAGGATTGTTGTGTAAATCGACTTGAGTGTATCAAAGCTACATAGGACAATGAGTTATGGCATGAGAGAAAGACATTTCTGTTAAATAACAACAATAGATCGCCTGAAAAGAAACTGAAAGAAGGAATCAAATAAAGGACATTCATTATCAAAATTAAAAGGAATTTAAGTACATCACTTCAGCACCTAAGCAAAGTATTCGGGCAGAACGAAAGCCGAAACGAAAATTGGGAAATTATGCCGACTCGCAGCTATAGCTAGTCATCGCCCCATATATTTTAATATAGCATAAACATGGAAATGAAAATGGCGAGACTTTAATTTGCATTCATGACTCATCGAGTCTCGACCACTATGATAATAATACTGTGTCTCGACACTGTGAGGTGTTGTTTAAGCGCAACGCACACTATGGCGCGATACAACGGTAGTTTGTATAACAACGAACGAAAATATATTATGTTCTAAGCCCCATATCATATGGGGCTTAGAACATAATATATTTTCGTTCTCATATGGACCATATGAGACATAAAGGTTGTTATGGGTATCAAAAACTGTACACGGACTAAAGATCTAAATAGGCATCGTATATGGACCTCACAGGTCACTTACAATAATATTATAGTAAATATGACACTAAAAAGTAAATATTTTTATAGTTTATACAGTTCTTTTACCACACTATACTAATGGGTCTCTAAGGATCTGTTATTTCAATAAAGGGATAGTTATTAATTAGCATTTATTTTATGAAGTCAGAGAATAGGATACTTTTTATTAGTTTATCCGTTCATATCCCCGACAAACGAATAAGATTTGACAGCTGTCAACTGAATCACGTCAAAATTGTAGAGCTTATTTTTCAATTTATTGAAAATCGAAATCGATGCGTGCAAAATGATACTCATTTTTATGGTGCCAGATGGTAAATATATGATTTATTCTCTCATTTCTTGCGTAGATTTTCAGACATACATAAAATCCGACTTATTATATTGCCTGAAGTATTATTTTAAATTATGTTCGTAACGGGGATAGAAGGTTTTATGGAGTTTCAACTTATCAAAGATCAAGATAGTCCAGATGGATTATAGAGGAATACACACACAATTTATTGTTTACATTATGTTTTGTCTTTTGTTTTATTAGTACGTCATGTATAGACCGATCCTTATATAAACATGGAATGTGGAAGTACAGATAAACTCATTTGAACTTAACATATGATAAGCCTATTAATAATACATGTAATTATTTTGCGAGGGTTACCATTCTACATAAAAAACAAAGTATTTGCATTGACCTTATTATTTACAAATATAAGCGCCAAAAATAAACGTAGTGTAGTACATATTGCTATATCCACACATATGTCCATCCGCATTTCTATTGCATCTTTCTTTGCCGCAAGTCTGTATAATTACCGGCACCAGTAATTAACATAAAGATACTGTAATGAAGTTTAGGGAGCATTGACTAAATAAATAATCGCGTGAAGTGTCCCTGCCCTGCGCTCGTTCATTCAACCAATCAGAATTATCAGTGAACGTGCCGCTACCAGTCACAAGTGTGGACAGAGCTTATTTTGTTTAATGTTTAGTGTTTACATACATTTTTCGAAGGTATGTGAAGTCTGCCAACCCGCATTAGGCCAGCGTGGTGGACTAAGGCCTAACCCCTCTCATTCAGTGGAGGAGGCACGTGCCCAGCAGTGGGACGTGTATACAGGGCTAGTAATAAATAAATAAATAGTGTTTAAAAAGGCTGACCTTTCTTAGAATATTACTTTTCTGAAGTTCTAAAACGACAACCTTTACAGTAAATATAGTACTTTATTGTAGAAATATTCCGGGACATATCGCCACGATATTACAGCTTTAATGAATTTTATCTTGAGTATAAGCCATTATATATAAGCCACATTTACTAAGGTCACAATGTAAAGGAACTGTTTATCACTTTCCACCAGACAGTGGCTTGAAATCCTATCTACATTGGAAAGTATCGCCACTGACGAATTGTTACGAATGGCATTGGTATTATTTTAGATTTCGATGCAGATAGAATGACTTGGTGATTACAAAGTAAATTTTGCAATCGAACTTGGCATGTTCTTGTATTATTGAATTCAATTTTTTTCTTGAAATAACGCTGGTGGGAGGATACTTGTATCCGACCGGATAGCGATCACCGTACACTGGTGCTAAAACCTGCCATAGTGGCCCACCTTGTGTGGGTCGCGTTCCAGGGTCAGCCAATGTATATCCTGTTCTCCCCAGAGGGCTTGCCCCCTGATCCTAAACCTTTTTCCTTCCCCTCCCCTTTGGCCCTTTGGCAGGCCAGCATGATCTTGCCGACCTACGATGGACACATTGTTTATCGTTGGTCGACACTATTCTTGGATTGCGCTACACTTACCATCAGGTGTAGCGTAGTCACTTTGCCGAGCCAGGATAAAAAAAAAAAAAAAAAAAAAACTCCTGTATGAAGAATACTCAGATGTAATAAAATATACCTAAAGATAGTATAAAATCCTATGATAATCTCCCAGCAAGATCATTAAATGATCGCGTCATCCTCAATAGGAGCTGAAACGTGGCTTCTCAGTCAAGCATTTGTAGCGCCTTCTGTCTTCCAAACTGGTCGATTATAAATGAAATTTTAATATAATTATTTCCTCCCATTCCATTCCGACCTGATTAGATTTTTTTCTCTTTAGCGTGTGATTAATGTACAGTCATGATACTGTCGTATTATAAATGCCGTCGAGCCTGGCTTGTGGCTTTAAAACCTTTCGCCCGTACTCAAAAACAACCCTCTTAAATTAGCTCTTAGCTAAGTATAGATTTCCATATACACATTTTACATATTATGCGAAATCGCCCAAGCGATTGCGTCGCGGGCACTATGAGACCGCTAATACATGCTGCGTTATTACGGGCTTAATAAATAAATACATCAGCAGTTTTCAGTGTCTTCATACATTTTAATACGTCAACAGCCAAATATTTAACCAAAACTTTTTATTCGCCTGTAATATGGCATCTTGCCTGAAAATTTTACGCAGTTTCAATTCATTAAAATGTTTATATGGGCAGTAGATTCCTATGTATTCAACGTTTAAAATATCGCCGTTGGAAAATAACTTTGCAAAGATATTTTTTCCAAACAAACTTACAGATGTTATTATCCTGAAATTTAATTATGTAGTATGAAGGTCGAGAATCAATAACAAAGTCAAACACACACATACACACCTGTTTCACAGTTCCTCTTTATGTAATAGGTACCTACTCTTTGAAAGTGGCATCGATTTACACTATCGATTATCGACACAATACAATACTTTCACTCTCAGATTCGGCCAAGTGAAAATGATGAATGAACTATGTTTGGTGAAAAAAGTTGGTAAAAACATTGAAATAGGTGTCAAGGACGTCTGCTTTTGTGTTCAGTGTACTGTAATTTATTAAAAATACCCTTTTTTACTGAAGCTGGCCGGTTGTGCGCACACTTATATTATAGGTACGAATACAAAAAAAAAGAAAAAATTACGTGCCGATTTAGAAACATTCTTTTTTTAAATCAGTTAAACTTTTTGTCAACTCAACTTTTGTATCGATAGAGGACGGAAGCCAAAATAATTTAAAATCGGCACAATTTCATTTTGTGTATCATTCGTTAAACTAGGGCAATTTTGACAGAGTCAAATCAATTGGTAAGTTTATAGAAATACCAGGTTTATATATATTTTTGACTGTTATCGACATGAATTATTATTTAAACAAATAGGTCCATAATAAAATATATACTTATCACTTCTAAAGCAGTGTGAGCAAACAAAAGTTCTATTTAGGTATATTGATTCGGCGCAATTCCACGGCGTCACATAACGAGCTATCTCGGGAAAATTAGGTTCAATAACCCCAAAACTTATAAATGAAATTATCAACTTCATTCTTATTGTACACTTCCGTTTGTTGTTTTAGTTACAGTTATGTGCCAACAGCATAAAATTTATTAAATTAATGCGCGCATGAATCATTGCCAGAGCTGCAAATTCAAAACAAAGGTCATCTGTATACGTGATGTAACAAAGAAAAAATATTTTAAAGATACAAAATATTTTTGAGCCCGTTTCGTACACGTTCAAATTCATTCTGTTGGCACTTTGCCAAAGATCTCTGGCGCCCATCTAAGCATTGATACGCCCGCGCCACTGCGGTCTAGGAGAGAAATTGGACATATTCTATGACGTAACAAATAACGGCGTCACTCGTGTCATAATGTACATGATAATTGTAAGATTTGGTGTGATGTTGTTTACAAACGAAGGTCGTCCTCTGTTTAAATTTTAATTCCGGGTAATTCACATTGTCCCTACAATGTATTCTGCTACGTGAAGTTTATCTTTAGACACGGTATCGTGTCTTTTTGATTTAATTTGTGAAAGTGAAATGTGAAAATCTTATCGGATATGTAAACTTAGTGACAATGGGTGACTTTGTCCGATAGCATCGTGGCGATATCTGAGTCTACAAAATTGTTTATGCTAATCCAAATAAATAATGATAATGCATTCACGAAGCCGTGAACTTCTTTAAGGCCATTTTTGTGGTCATTTTAAGGCCATATACCTATATGACAAAATGTTTAAATTTTTACATAAACTTGAATATACAGGGACTCTGGCATAATTAAATTATTACTGTATTTTACTTGATATTTGTATGGATAGTTTATTTTCAAAAGTATTAATGAAATATACCATATTTGACTGTCTTTCAAAATAAATTATTTTGATAAACAGTTTTAACAAACTGATAACTGTAAGTATGTTGAATAAACTCATCCAGAAGCCAGTTTGTTATGAATCCGATAAAACCATATGTTTGCATACCAAACAAATCTCAACGAAAACTTACATGCTCTACTGTTCGTTAATTTTAGACTATGATGAATAATAAAGCTTGCTAAATATCCACTAACTTGTTACAAACAAGATCATTGTTGGCTAGCTTTTACTGTTGAGCTTCTTAAAATATTAACTGCATACATTGATATGTGAAGTCATTTTCGTGGTCCTCCGCTTACGATTTGTAAACCCTAATTTTTTGTCACGCTAACGTAGACACCCGTCGAATCTCCCGTGGAGCCCAGGGGGGGGGGTCACCTGGGCCACTTTGGGAACTAAACTTTTACCCCTATTAAGGAACCAAGATCATCGATATTTAAAACGGATTTACAGAGGTACACGAGACCTCAAACCACGGCCATACTCGTTGTCGATGAGACATAAAGATGGTTGACCCATTATGCAATACGCCAATTTAAAAGTGTTGCCAAGTTATCATTTACCCTATTCTATCAATTTAAATATACGTATGAGGCTCTGGCTGCCAAAACGAGGTCGCAACCGCCAGATACTGGATAGGGACATGTTAAATGACGTCACGATCACCATAACGGGGTAACGATGCAGTTTTTTAAAATGCAATATGTGGGTGTTCGATTCCGCTTAAAGCTCGTAGAAAACAACCTAGCCTAAATAAAAGCTAAGCCATTGTGCTTATATTCTATGAACACTACAGCCTCCGTGGCGCAGCGGGCGAGTATTCGGCCGTGAAGCGAGAGGCCGCGGGTTCGATCCCCGCACTTAGACAAATGCTTGTGTGATCCACAAATGTTTGTTTCCTGGGTGATATGAGACGAAAGTCTCTCATAGTTCCCGATACCCACGACACAAGACTCGTATGTTACTGTGGGGTCAGGACCATGTACGTGACTGTTGGGTGTATTTATCTATTATTTATTTATTTATTATACTTCTAATGACATTTACAGCTATTCTGAATTAGCTTGAGACTGCTTCAAGCTAGCTTAGCAGAATCATACGGTTGGTAGCGACAAAGGCGACTCCTGAGCGTGTGGCTTGGTCCACGACCTAAAACACTGACAAATGGGGAAATTAAGGAACTCAGGTAATTCTTGGGACTTACCAACAAGTCTGATGTTAACTTAATAATGACTAAAGCATGTTTTCTTAACGTAACATTTCGTAAAGTACATATTACATTTTACGGCATCTGCTAAAATCTGAACGCGAGGCTCTCGACGAGGGACTGAGCTCGCTGTACTTAATGCCGACTATACAAATGTTAACATTGTAGCAACATATAATAATATGTTGTATAACACATGGTATATTACATTCAAGTTATAATCGCCACCTTTATGAATACGGCGGCTTTTATTGCTTTCGTTGTCATTCCGATTTAGCAAAATACGTTAAAATACCAAAAACCAATCATTATCAAGAGAATACTTTAACGCACAATCCTTAAAAATCAGTCTAAATACACCTAATGTAGCATGACATCAAGCAATTAGGATATGGGTAGTGTCATAACTACTGGTCTGGGACGCATTATTTTAACAAAAACCAACTACTATATCTAAACACGATTCACGGGCTTAAAATTGAGTAAGATTTGCCACACCAGAAATGTGCACTATAGCGCAAATAGTTAAGCTCAAAAGGTTTCTAAATAAACGTAACCTACGAAGCCAATTAAATGGAATAATTCCTCATTAATAGCTAGTTCACACGGTTCTATTTTAGTTGAGAACCTGCTAAACCGCATTCAATTCGAACCGTCTCCACTCAACAGACTTTCAATCGAATTGATCAACAAAACCCGTACAGCTTTTGCTGATTCAAGTCAGTTGATCTATACATAAATATAATATACAACTGTCTGATTCATCAAGGCAGAGCCAAAAGCGCCAAAAGCTGGGGCTGCAAACTTGATATTTTTGCAGTTGATGCCTTTTGTGTTGTAACTTATAAGCATTCCTAAGGGGGAAAAATAAAGGACCGTCGGGTGGACCGTCTATATCCTACGAGAAATTCTCATCGATAAGAGGCTTAAGTCTGTAAGAGCTCTCCCTACATTATGTTTCTGTCTGGACCTAATCCATAGCGTTGATTCGTAACAGAGATAAGGACAGCTCTCTGTATCTTACTATCCATCAATACATTATTATAAATGTGAAATTCGTCAGTTTGTTACAATCAATTTCTTGAGATATCCTAAACACTCAGGACGTATCCGATGCTTAAATCAGAAAATTAATGACGTGGCAGTGCCGTGATCAATTCATTTATGATTTGACGGTCTGCGTAATACTTTAGGTGAGTAGTCGGCTGTGAATCCAGAGTACGCAATTTCGATTCCAGCATCAAGACTAATAATTATGTGATCCGAAATAATTATGCCGGGTTTGCGTGTTGTCACACCCGAAAATCTTTCGTAGTTCCAAGTGCTCGCAACATAATATGTGTGTGACTTGGTTTTAATTACATACTTTCTTAGCTGGTGTAAATATTATGTTACAAATATACGTGTTAATCGAACTATCAAGAGACCTATCGATTTAGTCATTTATTAACGTTAATATATAATCGGCGAACTATATTCCTATTTCGATAAAATATGCTGCACGTCGGGTACTAATTATTATAAAAATCGGGTACTATAAATCGGTTTCTTACGTTTACGCGAATGTTACTCATTGAAATAAAACTAATTTAAACGAAATCCCTTCAGGGATCAAAATTAATAAAAAACCGCGATAAAATCCGTTTAAATTAGTTTTATTTCAATACTATAAATCGGGTAAAATTCGCTACAGGTATAAATACTACCGCCAAGGGGATAAAATAGGGGATGAAACTTTGTCAATTTTTAAACGTTGACGCGGGCGGAGCCGCGAGCAAAAGCTAGTATGAAATAATTTCTTTATGGATAATCTCTTACCTTCAACACCAGCTTTCCCTTTCAGCGCAATGACTTTACTGGCTGGGTTCATGATGGCCGAGTCGGCGCTGATCGGCCGACGGATAGGATTCGTGGGGTCGGCCATGTCGATGATCACCACTTCCGCAGTGTCCCCAACCTTCTCGCGCACACAGATGAACTTGTCCGACTCCATGGTGAGCGTGTTGAATGATATTGAAGCTGGATTGATCCCCACATTTGTGAGCTGCAGGCAAATATACGTGGTTATTTTTTATTATTCGACTTGTTGACGCCTAATGGTAAGGGTCATGCCTGCTCATGAAAAACTCTGAATATTGAATTATAAAGTACTGCAAGGCTTGAGCCGTTAGCCTCTAAGCTTATTATCCTAAGATAACATATTATTATGTCTCATCAATATGAGCTATCACCTTTTTTTATAGCAGAGAGTGGCAAACAATCAAATTGACTTCACTTGATGTTATGTGGACTATCTCAGAATGTTAATATTTTTCATAATTTTTTTTGGTTATTTTTGCATAGCCACCCAGTATCCTATTTGTATTTAATTATTTATAAAGCAAAAGACCTGTTTCACAGTGTCTATTTAAAATTACAACACCAGTTAAGACATTAAATAACCAATTAAGGAAGTACCTATTTAACAGACACATTTCTGTTTTGATAGCATGATAATTTTGTATTTCTGTGTCTTATATTTTATCTGATAAATAACAAAATAAATAATATATTCACTTGGAAATTGTGAAACAGGCCATTATTTTAATATTATACTGGTAACATAGCTTACTATGTAGTTAGTAATGTAAGTGTATGTTTCATAATGTAAAAAATTGCATTAAATTTTATTCACCAGGTTGCATCAAAATAAGAAAGCTCTTTAGTGATATCTCACACAATTCGTAATGGAGAGTGATCACAGTGATGAAAGAAAAATCACTTCTATCTATTAACTTTTCACTCTTACAGCAAATAATTATGAAAAACTAGCTTTTGCTCACTGCTCCGCCCGCGTGGTCTGAATTTTCCGGGATTTCCGGGATAAAAAATAGCCTATCACCCAAGTCAGCTCATACCCTGTCTGTATAACAAATTTCATCAAAATCCGTTCAGTAGTTTCAGCGTGATTGACGGACAAACATCCAAACATCTAAACAAACAAACTTTCACATTTATAATATTAGTAGGATTAAATTTGTTCATAACTTTTGCAATGATGGTAAATTAAAATACATTGTCTTAGTTAAGTATTTTCCCTATAAAAATTATGTATGCAAAGAAATTTATATTTGTTCTATTTATTTCAGATTCAATGAACCTAATAAAACACATTTTTGCACCATAGAGAATATTGTTGCGTCATTCTACAGTGTAGATAGAACTAAAAAAAACAAATCTTATTTATGCAAGCTGCAGGTAAAATTTTCAATACTAAGATGGCTATTGTTTTCATAGTTTTGGGCAAATTTATCACTTGCTCATAATGGCTATAAAATAATTTGTATGTGACATGTGAGATAATATACTCAGTATTATCATCACAACACAGACGGCATGAAAAATTGACATGTATGAGTAATATGATAGTGATGTTAGAGCTTGCAAACTGTGAACGTAGCAATATAAATATTTTATGTTGGCAACTTTGTGTGTAGTGTGGCATCCCTGTGACCTGTGTGTTTAAGAGCTTCCTGTGAAAAATGGCGTCCTGTTGTTAACTACTAAAAGTGTGTGATCATGAACAATTAATTAAAGAAACATTGTGCAAGTATAATAATTTGTTTCAATAACCAACATAAGTCCTAACAGGTTATGGGCCCAGTGGTTCATGATCCTGTTTAGGTGAAGAAAACGAGGTGACGCAACATTTTTGGCGGGCGAAAAACCGCGTGGGTTTTGGTCCGGCGTGGTCGGCGAAAGTGGGACTTTCGTGGGCGACGAGGCTGGCAGGGCAGTGCGGAGGTGCACGGAGGCCATTTGTGGAAGAAAACTGAGTCTGAGGAGGCTGCACGGGGCTAAGTGTGGCATCAGGCGACGGGAAAACAGGTACACAGCGGCGTCAAAATGGAGTCTCACAATGCTCACACAATGGTGACGGCTATAAAACTTGAAGGCCAGAGAAACTGGAGTGTGTGGAAATTTCAGGTGTCAGTAATTTTAAAAGGGTTGGAGTTATTTTCTGTGGTAGTAGGCACCGAGAAAAAGCCTGATATAAATGACCCCAACTGGATTACAAGAGATGCAAAAGCACAATCAATAATTGTATGCAGACTAAGCGAAGCAGTGATGGTTCATGTATTGACATGCGAGACTGCAGCTGATATGTGGAGAAAGCTTCACAGTGTGTATGAAGCAAAATCATCAACAAGTACATTGATGTTACAACAGAAATTTTTACAGTTCAAGTATGAAGATGGTGACTTGTCAGTATATTTATCTAAATTACAAGAGATGGTTTGTCAGTTAAAAACAGCTGGTGAAGAGGTATCAGACAAATTTTTGATTACTAAAATTTTAATGTCATTGCCGGAGAGTTTTTCACATTTCATATCGGCATGGGAATCAGTTGATGCAAGTAAGCAGACTTATGATGACCTAGTAGCAAGGCTTCTAGTTGAACAAGATAGAATGAAGTCAAGGGAAAAGGAGACAGAGAATTCAGCTTTTTATATGCGGCACAAGAAAAAAATTAGTGAAGATAAGAAGTGTTTCAAGTGTGGTAAAGTTGGACATTTTGCTCATCAGTGTAATAGTAATAGAGACAATAGAAAATGTTTTGTGTGTAACAAAGTAGGGCATTTAAAAGGAAACTGTAAATTTAAAAATATAAAAATAATAAAAATGTAAGTAACTTGAGCAAATCGTTAACACCATATAGCGGGGGTAGTGCGTTTACAGGGATAGCTATACCATTTACATGTAGTTTGACAATCAGTGATGACCATAGGCAATATTTCAATAAAAATTGGCTGATAGATAGTGGAGCTAGTGAGCACATGACAGGTGATAAGTCAGTGTTGAAAAATTATGTGTCAGTGTCAAATAAATTTGTTATTGTTGGTGATGGTCGGCGTTTGTCTGTTCACGGAATGGGACAAGTACAATTACATGTGTATAATGGGAGTAACTATGTAAAATCGACATTAAATAATGTGCTGTATGTGCCAGATATGAAAATAAACCTTTTCTCAATAACAAGTGTGGTCAAGCGAGGTTATGAAGTTACTATGTCTAATGATCAGTGTTCAGTGTTTAAAAATAATTTGTTGTGTGCAGTAGGAAATCGTAATGGTAACTCTTACATATTAGATGTATTGCAAACAGAATTTGAGAACTATGCAATGGTTTCAACATTGTCGGAATGGCATAAAAGGTTATGTCACCAAAATATGGAGTATGTAAAGAAAGTCCTCAAATGTAATAATATAGAATATAAAAGTGACAGTGAGCAGTGTACATCGTGTCTAGAAGGTAAAATTCATAGACTGCCTTTCAGTCGAGCTGGTCAGTACACTAAGGCACCTTTAGAACTGATTCATGGAGATTTGTGTGGACCGATGGAGGTTGACAGTGTCGGTGGCTCTAGATACTTTTTACTGCTAAAGGATGATTATTCTAAGTTTCGTTCAGTCTTTTTTCTGAAAAGGAAGAGTGAGACAGGTATTAAAATAAAACAGTATATACAGTGGGCAGAGAGACAAACAGGATTTAAGATTAAAAGTATACGTACAGATAATGGGAAGGAGTTTGTGAACTTGGAGGTACAAGGAATGTTTAATGCAATGGGTATTGAACATCAAACCACAGTGCCTTACACACCTGAGCAAAACGGGAAGGCTGAGAGGGATATGCGGACCCTAGTAGAGGCAGCGAGATCCGTGTTGAGTAATAACAAACTTCCAAAGGAGCTATGGGCAGAAGCTATAAGCACAACAGTGTATATATTAAACAGGACAAGCAGTAGCAAAGTTGAGGGCAAAACCCCATACCAAGTATTTACAGGTAAAGATTTTGACATAAGAAATTTAAACAAAGTGTTTGGAACTGAAGTATTTGTACACATACCTAAAGTAAAACGGTTAAAGTGGGATATCAAAGGGGAGAAAGGACTATTTGTTGGTTATGAGGATTCTAAGGGATACAGGATATATTACCCTGATAAGAAGGAGGTACATACTAGAAGAGAAATTGTATTCCTGACTCAGAAGGCGACAACTAAAGGAGAAAATAGAGAAGAGGAACAAACTGTGAAAGAAAACATTATTTTCTTAGATATACCTATAGTAAAGGAACGGCAAACAGATAATGAATTTCATGATGCAGAAGATGAAACCAGAGATGAGATATCAGAGGAAATTGTACCTAACATATTAGAAAGTGGAAATGAAGAAGAATTACAGAGAAGCGGAGAGAGAGACAAAGAGTCAGAAGGCAGTAGTAAAGAGCAAAAAGAAAAAATCATTAAGACAAGAAGTGGACGGAAAGTTATTAAACCTGCATATTTACAAAACTATGACTTGGGATTCTTGGCTCTAGGAGAGGAACCTAAAAGCTATGATGAAGCAATAAAGTCTAAAGAGGCTAAGCAATGGAGAGAAGCAATTAATAAGGAACTACAACAGCTTGAAGAAAATGATATGTGGAGTGTAATACAAAATATACCGGAAGGAAAAGAAATAATTAGTTCGAAATGGGTTTTCAGGAGAAAAGATAATGATTTTAAAGCTAGACTAGTTGCTAGGGGGTTTGAACAAGTTTGTTATATTGTAAGACATATTTACTGTTATATGTTGATGATATATTGTATTTTAGTAATAGTAATGATGAGATGTCATTGTTAAGAGAGACTTTGTGTAATACTTTTAAAATGAAAGAAATGGGGCCAATTAGTAAATTCCTGGGTATTGATGTAAAACAAGACTTAATTAAAAGGGGTCACAACTATTTCACAAAAGGGATATCTTGAGAGATTGTTAAAAATATATAATATGTATGATTGCAAGCCATTGTCATTACCAATAGATAAAAACTTTATTTAAAGGGCTACGGGATAAATTGTTTAATTGTTAAATACATAAAAGTTGTGTTCAGATCCTAGTGTTAGTGTGTAGTACTATTGTTATGAAAAGTGTGTACTATTGTATTGTTAAGGGCAAGTGTATTGATTAAGGGGAAGTCATGTTAATATAAAATATTATATTGAGGGGTGGTGTGAACGTAGCAATATAAATATTTTATGTTGGCAACTTTGTGTGTAGTGTGGCATCCCTGTGACCTGTGTGTTTAAGAGCTTCTTGTGAAAAATGGCGTCCTGTTGTTAACTACTAAAAGTGTGTGATCATGAACAAATAATTAAAGAAACTGTGCAAGTATATATAATTTGTTTCAATAACCAACATAAGTCCTAACACAAACAATAACTTTATTTAGTGATGTCTCTATCAAACCACTTATTTGTTGTATGTTTTGTAAATTTGATAATACAATGTTATCTTGGACATTGCTATTTGAACCTGGCTTCATAGATCAACAAATATTAGATATTGATTTTATAATCCAATAAACATAAAAACTTGGCTTACACCTGCCTCAATTACTATTTTATATGAATCAGTGCAATTGAATAGAAAAAAATAAGTTGTGATAAAAATTGTATGTGTGTGTGTGTGTGTGTGATAAAAAAGATTTTGGGGTCCCGGAATTCAAATTATGAGATTTGAATATGTGTTCTATTTAACAGAGGCCTTAATGTTGTTTGGCATTAAAATGGTTTTCACTTATTGGGTACCTCCATAAAAAAAAACTATTTTTAATAGATTACTTGCAATTATATAAAGTTCTTAAAAATTCTCTTGATATGACTCTTGTAGAATTAAAAATCAATTAAAAAAAATTAAAAATGTTTCTTTGTTTTCTTTTTATTTAATTTGTTTAATAGGATTTAATTTCGATAGTTTAATTAGAATTATCCACAATCAAAACAAGATTAATATGCTATTCATATTAGTAATAAAACAAATATGAATCTAATAGGATTTTGAGCAAATCATTTATGATACTTTATTACTATGCTGCAGGGAATATGGATTAAGTATTTTTCATTGTTGTAACTGAACTAGATTACAATATCTTTAGGTATCCTTCGCAGGTAGCACCATGACATTAGTAAATAGCATTTATAGTCGCCACATAGTATGATCCAGTGGTTAATGTAGAACAAATCAATACCGGCCCGAATCCGTGGGCTGGCGAGAAGGGGGTGGCAACTGTCACAGAGATAATTGCGCAATGCCACTACAGCCCGCGACAACTCCTCGCAAAACACCCACATATGCACTACCTATCCTAACACCACGTTCCATCATCACTGACAAACTATTTCCTCAGGGGAACTGCTATCGGCGATTTCAATAAAATGGGCGTACTCACCTGTAAGTGCTCTTGAAAACGTATTGGCAATACTTGCGCCATGGTTGCGAATCAACTCGTCCTAAACTAGCCCAACTGAACAATAAGCGACCCTTCGAAATCGCGAACTCTGAAAAAATATCACAAATCAATTTTCACTGCTGTCTCATCCAAAAACACTTTTGACAACCAACATGGCGTTCGTGTTCGCAACTGAAATGACAACGACCGGAACGCTCAATATAATTTGTTAAACATTAGCAAAAAATGTATTACTTCTTTTACTCACAAAAATTCTAAAACTCTACATGAAGAAAAAATAAGGGGCGTATATTTTACTCGATTTCGGAGAAATATGACGAACAATGTACGCCCGCGGCTGCCACATATACAAATGAATGAAATGGCATATAAAAGATAAAGAAAGCTATAAACAGGGTGACCAAATCGAGTATGTTAATACATTATAGTATATTTTGAGGATTTTTTTTAACATCAGGATTTGATCTGCTATAAAGTTATATTTTCGTTTGTCGTTGTTCAGTTGTACTCTATTTGCCATCACGTGTAGCGTAGACATTTTATAGAAGCAAGAAAAAATCTATGGGTTGTTTGCTGGACGTTTCATATATTTGGTGCAGAAATGTGACGGATTGTTAAAAATGTATATCGTATCTGTATGTATGTATGTATCTGCATGTATATCTGATACGAGTACGGAGCATAGTGTCTAGATTACTAATGTGCCGGACATACGTATCCGTAATCGCAGATATCCGAAGGAAAAAAATACTGTATCCGTATCTGTTTCTTTTTGGCGGATCTTTAACGGATCTTTTATATTAGTGAATTTCCTTAAGCAGCAATGAACTACTTTGAAATAACGAAATATTTAACTATAAACTATAAAAGACTAACCGTATCGTCAATGGAAAAGCAAAAATACTAAAGCATACATGTGAACTTTACGATAGAGCAATTTATTTATTGGATTTTTTCGCCCGTGTTTTATGAGCTTGGGTTGGATAGGTTCGTGAGGTTTTTAGAGGTGAGTCCGGATCTGAATTCACATTATTCCGAAGTGACTTTGATATACTCCAAAAAATTTTTCTGGTAACATTCTATAAAATTCATTTTTGGCCGCGTTCATTTTAGCTCTGTAGCAACAAAGCTAAAATAATTTTAACACTGTATTGAATCATTTCTTAAATTAGAACTCACTAGTATTACAAAAAAGTCCAAAAATTAATAGTATTATAAAATTTAAGCTGAAAAATTCATATCGAAACAAATCAGAACTAAATGTTAATCTTAATGAATATGTTTAGAATTATGTATGTTTAGCATTGATAAATGTTTTGTCTCGTTCTTATTTTTTAAAATGTAGTATTTGGCCTTCTTGCTCTTACATTATACAAGATTAATAATCAGGCTGTCAAGTTTCAAGATATATTTATCAACATCATCTACCTATTCAATGTTTTGAAGGGTTGTCTCGGACGGTGTGCATGAATTGCATTTATTTTTCCATTATAGAATAGAGATATAAATAAACTTTCAAAATGGTATTTTCACGCATTCTCATCTTATAGTTGCATAGTTGTTGTGTGTTCACGATTTGCATAATATACACTTTGTTAGTTTCAGTTTGGATTCAACATGTTTCATGAGATTTCGAGGCCTTTCAACATGACCTACAGATGTTACTCAGTGTCTATGTTGCCAGGAAACGAAAGACAGGATGTAGAAAGAGGAGGCAAAAGTAAGAAAGCTATATTTTTGTAATAAAAATTTGCATCAAAAATTGGCACTTACACAATTCTTTTTAGCCTGGAAGTTTCATGTTTTACAATAGTTATGTATACAGTAGGTTTTATTGCTATCCTAATATTTTTGTTATAGTTCTATCCAAATAATTAGGTAGCATGCATTGAGATTATTAAGATTATTTTACACTATACATAAATAATAAAACAAAGAATGACACACTAACAGAGACAGATAAGTTTTCAGATTTGTAAATATGATTATTTAATTTGTAGATACTAGGTACATAATTAACTTTTGAAATGCTAATGGTTAGATGAATATATGAAAAATCATATAATTTGAATCTATTAGGACAATATATTGTGTTTAGCGTGTCACAAATTAAACAAAAAATTTGAACTTGATTGATAAGAAGTACCACTGATAAATGTAAGTGTTCGGTAATACTTTCAATCATTGTTATGTTTTTTTATTGCTGAGAAATTCCTGCATTGTAATAGGGCTATGTTATCTCCCACTTTTAAGATAACAGAGACTACCAAGGGTAAGTAAGTAAGTACCAAGGGTAGGGTACCATATTGCCATACTAACTATTGTGGTGAAATGACAATAGCATTCTTTGCCTATTTTTTTATTTATTTTTTCAGTTATAATGCCACCATCTGCACTGGAACAACTAACAAGACTTAATATAGAATATCCAATGATATTTAAATTAACAAATAAAAAAACAAAAAGGCAAACACACTGTGGTGTTCTTGAGTTTGTTGCTGACGAAGGAAAAGTATATCTACCACATTGGGTAATACCATTTTTATAATAGTTTTGTAATCTTAACCAGCCTGTCTAACTCACTCCTGGAGAAGGAAAATATAAATACTTCTGATTTAGACTGAGATCCTACCATGATGCTCCATAGCAGCTATGTGGGTTGCAAGGTTAATCATGACTTGGGTTACCAGCTATTAAAAGCTAGTGAAATGCTGGTAGGTAGATTTTCCCTTCCTTTTCTGTTCTGGTTCCTCCATTCCTCCCCTCCACATTGCCATAGCCATGTCTGTTTCTTTACCATAGACCACAATTCCCTTACCTTTGTAGTTTTCCACTATCCTCTTTTTCCCTCTTCTGTTCTCATTGTGTCTCCTGCCAGCCTGTGGCAACTCTGTACTGTCAATTAAATTATTTGATCTTTCCAATGACTTTCCCTTTCTGTATTCCATTAAAATAAAAGCTTCTTAAGTAAATAAATTTAATTTTGAGTAATGATCAAAAACATTGGAAATAATGTTTTGTTATGGGAAATACTTTCCACATTTTAGATCAGTGTTTCCCAACATAGGGCCCACGCCCCACAGGGGGGCAATTTGATAGTTAAGGGGCACAATTTAAAAATGGACTCAACACGACTTTCGACCCTTTCGCTTTGGGTTATTTAAATGCAATGCTAGATATTGGTGACAAAATTTCCAAAACAATGTTAAGGTGGGGCATGCCTAAAAAAGGTTGGGGAATACTGTTTTAAATGATTATAAATTAGACTTATACACTACAAACTTATAGGCCTTTTAATAAATGGATGGCAACTTTGTATTATGATCTTTCAGTAAGTAAGTACCTTTTTGTGTGCTTATGTGATCAAATAAAAACTGTTGGGGTTAGATAGAAAGTTCCATAATGTACTAGTCTTAGATCGCAAGTTACCCCCTCCTACAAATGTTATAAAATGACAATAATTCTGGTACATGAGAGTTATTCTACATTCAGTTTTGTATTTCAGAAATATATCAGTGATTAATATCACTTCTGTATGTTACAGATGATGTCTAACTTGGCACTTGAGGAGTGGGGTTTGGTCCAAATAGAAAGTGTATCATTACCAGTTGCCACATTCTCAAAGTTTCAGCCTTTGTCAGAAGACTTTCTAGATATAACAAATCCTAAAGCAGGTGAGCATTTTTTTTATTTACACTTCATATACATGGACTACTAAAGTGGACTTAATGCTACAAGCATTCTCTCCCAGTCAACCTTAGAATTATGGCAGGTGTAAAGATGACAAAGAAAAGGAAACACTGACAGAAACATATTTTTCTATATTATAATAAATATATCTACATCATCACATATAATATCTATTATAGATACAAAAATAATATTTGGAGAACTCTCATGCCTTCGTAATTCGTAAAAATCATTGAAACAAGCCATAATTAACACATGCATATTCAGAGTTATATTAAAGGGGAGGGCCAATTTTACGTACATACATTCTAATGGTGGCCATATACGCTACGAGAAATCGCTACGATCAGACTGTACAGTTCGAACGGTACAATTTATCGTACATGGCATACAAGCTATATACACTACGAGAAATCGTTACGATCAGAGAGTACAATGAACGATTCTGAGGCACACCTGTCAGCGATGGCTTCGACGGACGACGTTTTGGCAGTTGATGGATTAATATTCGCCCTGAAGGAAAAAAAAGTGAAGCGGAAAAATCGTAGTATCTGGGGCAAAGAAGGGCTAATGAAAAGAAGAGTTCATTCTCATGTCAACTTGTTGGCGGAATTAATGATGTTTCCAAAAGACTGGCATATTTATTTAAGAATGAATCATGATACCTACTTACATGTACTGAATATGGTAGCACCAATTATCGAAAAGCAAGACACTATTATGAGAAATGCTATTCCACCCCATGACAGACTTGTAGCTACTTACCATTCGCGATTAGTTTGAGACGCCATGACGCATACGCACGTCCACCCGAACTGCGACTGACGACAAAACTGAACGAGCGTATGTACACGTTACGATCAGTCGGTACAGTTCGTTCGATTCCAATTAATTAATTGAAAATGTTGTATTGTTCCGTTAGACTGCACACTGCACAGTCTTAAAAAATCGGGCGAAACTGTACAGTTTTATAACATACACGTAGCGATTAATCGGTACCGTTTGAACTGTACAGTCAGGGATTTCTCGTAGCGTATATGGCCACCTTCAAGTTCAGTTTCATTTGACTCAGTGAATTAAATGCCTCTGTTCACTCCCCTCACCCCGTTTCCTTTGAGGTTGATCAGTTCACAAGCCTGAACTCGAGGTAGCCAATCCGTCACATTTATAAAATACTATCCCGCTACATTGTGTCATTGGCACTTAATGTGTATATTTTTTACAGTTCTAGAGAATTGCTTGCGTAATTTTTCTTGCCTCACCACGGGCGATGTGATCGCCATCAAGTACAACTCTAAGGTTTATGAACTGTGCGTGTTGGAAACTAAGCCTGGCAACGCGGTCATCATCATCGAATGTGACATGAATGTAAGTCTGCGCTCTTGTTTAACTTTTAATAATCATTCGTGAGGTGATAGCAAAGTTTAAAATTTATCGATCATTACTTCAGCCAGAGTTTTTGATGTGAAAACTTCTTTAGCGGCGTTGAGCACTTTTTTGGGATGGGTATAAAATGTTAAACTCGCGTCAGGACACGTGATCTGGTCGAAAATTCGTAAGACGGAGTGTTAATTTTTTTATGTAATATAAATTGTCAATTTGTGTACGATAGCGCAATAAATGAATATTGTATAAATAAATGATAGTACTTTTCTACTGATATATAAAGCAATGCGCGCGAAATTATTCCCTAACCATTCCAAAATATTCAAAAATGCACAACGTTAATGTTCAAGTTCACTTCTGTTGGCACTCCTGGAGTACAACCCGTTGTTTTTTTTATTGATAGGTACTCGGAATGTTAATAGGGATTTATCAAAGCTGCCTCTTTTGTTTGTACATCGAATACTTTTCCAGTTGCAATGAAACACAGCACAATTACTCTCTTAAAGTTTCCACTACAATTTTATTCACTCACCGCGTCTCACAGGTGGAATTTGCTCCACCAGTGGGCTATAAAGAGGAGGAGCACATCTACCGCGGGGAGAGGAATGCGGGGGCGGACGGCATGGACGAGGACCCGGCGGTGATGATGCCCGAGCCTACCGGGTTCGTTGCCTTCAGCGGGGAGGGGAACAGACTCGATGGAAAGAAGAAGAAGTTGACCAGCGAGAGCGAGACAGAACCACAGAGCGCACAGGCTAGGCAGGTGGGTGATATCACGACACGACACATCTTTTTTCAGGTCCGAACGCCTCTCTACCACTTCTTTTCGCATTCGTTGATATACATCCAATCCTGATTCCCACCATGCGTAGTTTTACGGATCCGGCGTAACGTAGCGGCTTGCTGCTGCGTTTTGTACGGTGAGTGAGATATCCGGAAGTCCAAATACCTTCCCCTTGCTAATCCCTATCCCTTTCCTTTAAGGTCCTTTAAATACTTTGTGTTTTTGAAGTGATAACTTCTTATGGGAGGGTGAACCGAAACGTTCCGTAACGCGAGCGCTCGATCGACCAGCCAGTGTTAGCCGACCTCTCTGGAACATCGATAATTTCGATTTCCCAAGTTGCGACCGATTTCGATGCAGGCCGCTTCCAACAGGTCGGTCTGGAAATCTTTGGGAGAGGCCTATGTTCAGCAGTGGACGTCTTGTGGCTGATGATGATGAAGATGATGATGAAGTTGCGACCAGTCAGCTTGGACCGGACTTTGACCGGACTTCAACCGGACTTAGACCGCACTTCAACCGGACTTCAACCGGGCTTTAACCGGAATTTGACCGGGCTATGACCGGAGTTTAACTGGACTTTGATAGGTCTTTGACCGGACTTAGACCGAACTTTCACCGGACTTCGACCGGTATTTGACCGGGCTTCGACCGGACTTTGACCGGGCTTTAACCGGACTTCGACCAGACTTTGATAGGGCTTTGACCGGAATTTGACAAACTTTGGAAGGACTTTAACCGGACTTCGACCGGACTTTGATAGGAATTTGACCGGATTTTGGCAGGACTCTGACCGGTATTTGACCGGACTTTGATAGGGCTTTGACCGGACTTTAAACGGACGTCGACCGGACTTTGACCGGACTTTAACCGGATTATGTCAGGACTCTGACCGGTATTTGACCGGACTCTGACCGGTATTTGACCGGACTCTGACCGGTATTTGACCGGACTTTAAACGGACTTCGACCGGACTTTGACAGGGCTTTGATAGGGCTTTGACCGGATTTTGACCGGTATTTGACCGGACTTCGACCGGACTTTAAACGGACTTCAACCGGACTTTGACCGGGCTATGGCCGGAGTTTGACTGGACTTTGACAGGTCTTTGGCCGGACTTAGGCCGGACTTTGACCGGACTTCGTCCGGGCTTTGATCAAACTTTGACCGGACTTTAACCGGACTTTGATAGGGCTTTGACCGGATTTTGACAAACTTTGACAGGACTTTAACCGGATTTTGACAAGACTTTGACCGGTTTTTGACTGGACTTCGACCGTACTATGACCGGACTTTGACCGGACTTCAACCGGATTTTGACCGGACTTTTACAGGACTTTGACAGGTCTTTGACCGGACTTCGACCGGACTTTGACAGGATCTTGACCGGACTATGACAGAACTTTGACTGGACTTTGACCGGACTTTTACAGGGCTTTAACCGGACTTCGACTGGACTTTGACCGGACTTCAACCGGACCTTGACCGGGGTTTGACCGGACTTTTACAGGACTTTGACAGGGCTTTGACATGACTTTGACCGAACTTCGTAACGTAACGCGTTACGGCGCCACTCTGGTTTCCCTTTCTCTCACGCATACGGCAGCAGTAGGCAGGCTCCTCCGCTCTCACTTTAACCCACATTAGTTTAAGTTATCACTTCTGTCGAGCGTCCCGAGACGCACACTTTTTTTTTTTTTATTTGAATGACGAGACCAGCAAGGCGTTCGCCTGGTGGTAAGCGCCACGCCTGTCCGTAAACAGAAGCAACACCACACAGAACTTTGAATTACAAAGCACTGCATGGCATGGAGCTGCGCTCGTCACCCCGAGATATAGTATGTTAAGTCTCATAATGCCCAGTAATTTTACTGGCTTCAATGTCCTTCAAACCGAAACACAACAGTGCTTACACATTGTTGCTTGGTGGCAGAAAATATTAAGATTCCAATGCAAAGTGAAAGGGAAATATTGAACAAGAGTGAACGATAACTCGCACTGTATCTCTGAAGTTACTGACTCGCGATGGATATGGGCACACCGCCATGGTCGTTCCACTTTCTCGGGTCACCGCTGAGAGTTGTCTATGCTAATCCACGATATGATGCACTGTAGGCACCGATTGTGGGAATCATTTTCATTAAATAAAGTAACAGTCACATACTGACCCCACAGTAAGATACAAGTCTTGTGTCGTGGATATCAGGTACTACGAGAGACTTTCGGTCTCACAACACCCAGACCCCGAAACAAATATTTGTGGATCACACAAACATTTGTTTCGGTGCGGGGATCGAACCCGCGGCCTCTCGCTTCACAGCCGGCAACTCGCCCGCTGCGCGTCGGAGGCTGTCATTGTACCTAATATGTCTCTTGCAGCCATACGTTCGCGGCATTCCGGACTACGATTACGTGATAGGCACGTTGCGTTTCATCAGAAATTCTCGGCCCGTCAGCGCTAAGGAAGAATCGTCGGTCGAACCATTCCAGGCATTCAAGGGCGAAGGATTCACGCTTAGAACGGCAAAGAACAAGAAGTAAAATTAGATACATAACTTAATACAGCTACATTTAGATAATAGTATTTGTAATGTAATTTTTAAACCGAATCTTTGAGGTTCATGCATATTTTAACAGACTTCAAAAAAGAGCAAGTTCTCAATTCGGCGAGTTTTTTTTTTCGATTTGTCAAATTGGATGGGGCAACGGGGTCGACAATTATACAGTGCGTAAACAATCTTATGCTTCAGATTTGATAACGGAATTATGTAATTAGCTGAAAGGTAATTCCTCCAAATTTCTAGTTGTCATGATTTCGATTAAATTTTCATGATATTCAGTTACAAAACAATTGTCTACAATTTCTATTCAATATTTCAATGTGAATGTTCTACTAGTTTAATTAAATTTTAATGTAACTATTTATTTTGTGAAACCGGATTATTTATAAGTATTTTTTTCTTTTCAATACAAGCTTGTTCATAATTTCGTTTTTAATTTTATCCTTATTAATAAAAGTATACAGCTATCCAAGAACACCAAACTGATTACGTTATGATAGTTAACATTCCTACACTCGGATTAATCACGTCCCAGGTTCTTTACCAGCCTCTATATTTGTTTTTTTTTTGTATTTAATTGAATAACGAGACACGCAAGTCGCTCGCCTGATGGTTAGCGCCACGCCTGCTCATAAACAGAAGCAACAGCACACAGAACTTTGAGTTATAAAGTACTGCATAGTACTGAACTGCGCTCGTCACTCGGAGACATAAGATGTTAAGTCTCATAACGCCCATTAATTTCACTGGCTTCAATGTCCTTCAAACCGAAACCCAACAGTGTTTACACACTATTGCTTGGCGGCAGAAATGAAGCAAGGTAAGGTAAGCAGGAGCTACAATTTTAAATCTGTCCCACATATGGAAACCCTATTCCTACCCCTTAGCCATTGGATGCAATCTATAAGCATGTTCTAGAAAACGTAATTCTATGCTACATGCTGGTCTAATTATAAATTTACTTTTCATACATAATGGGTTTTAAGATATCTGAATTAATTAATTGAATTGAATATAATGGTTTTGATAATAATATTCATTGTGTTAGTAGTACCTGATTTCAAAATATTTTAGTATAGTTTTCCCGTTATATTTTTGCTAATTTTGTTATGAACCAAATACTTGTTAGATGTTTTACACTAGCATTTAATTGCTGTTGAAGTAATTAATACATAGATCAACTTTTTTTATAGCTAAGGCCGGCAAACGAGCAAGTGGGTAATCTGATGGTAAATGATCTCCACCGCCCAAATACGCCCACAATACCAGAAATCATGGGCGCGTTGCCGACCTTGAAAGATAGGGATAATTAGGGATTGGGATATTTGGGCCTCCGGTTATCCTGCTCACCGTACGAATCGCAGGAGCAAGCCGCAACTTTACGTCTTGCGTGTTGTATATCTATGTTTGTTTGTCGTATATCAGCTTGTATATCTAATCATAACCAATTTTGATTATGATTAGATATACAAGGTAACAGAACATATTTACTTCCATACCATACAAAGGCATTGTTGGCTAAAATTTGTTATGTACGAATCACAAATGCAGCGCCACATGCCTGATATTAGGCTGGCCTGTCTGCCCACCCTAGCCTGACTGTTGCAACAAAAATCTATACAAGATATGGGGCAGTGGTGCCACACACCAGGTGTGTTAGAAAATCTATACTTGAGTGTGGCGCCACACAGCTGTTGTGTTCTGGCGTGTGGAACGTATATACATATTATTTAATATACGCCACTAATATTGACTATGGTGTCATATTTAAAAAACTGTAGATTAGTTTCTGGTTATTTATTTCAGGTTTTGGAATCGAAAAATCAAACTGCTAAAGTTGCTGAGGACCAAAATTTAGAAAAAAATAATCTTAATGAACTTAGGGTTGCATCTCTGCCTATGACTTCAGGGATACATGCACAAGTTTATCCAGAATGCTTAAATGATACATAAAAACACATTATTAGTTTACATATCACAGAAACTACACCTTTTAAGATTCCATGGTTCAATATTATATGTGAACTAGATGACCCGGTGAACTTCGTATCACCTACATAATATATTTGTGTAAAATGTGGTCAAAACTTAATACAAATGTTTTATTTACATTAAATGCAATTAAGTGAGGTACTGCGCCATTGCACGTGAGGTAGCCCGTCGCATATTTAATTGACTTCGACGACCTAAGTCAGGTCGTCTCCCACCTCCCTCCGGTTGGACAGTCCTGTCCCCGTCCCGTCCCCGTCCTGTCCGCGTCCCGTCCCCGTCCTGTCCCCGTCCCGTCCCGTCCCCGTCCCGTCCCCGGCCCGTTTCCCGTCTTGTCCTGTCCCTGTCCTGTCCTGTCTCACTGTCCTGTCTCTCTGTCCTGTCTCTCTGTCATGTCTCTCTGTCCTGTCTCACTGTCCTGTCTCACTGTCCTGTCTCTCTGTCATGTCTCTCTGTCCTGTCTCACTGTCCTGTCTCACTGTCCTGTCTCACTATCCTGTCTCACTGGCCTGTCTCACTGTCCTGTCTCACTGTCCTGTCTCACTGTCCTGTCCCTGTGCTGTCCCTGCCCTGTCCCTGTCCAGTCTAGACGCTATACAACCCGTCATCACGGCAAGCTTCGCAACGACAACCATCCGGTTTATACCTGCGCTTATAGTACCCAGGAACAGTTTGTACTGGAAAATGAACATTCCAAAATCAACAACTACTAATAAATTAAAAATTAATTAAAAAAACATTGTCCAGCGGACAAAATTGTGAATCTAAACCATTCTCAGATCCCCTTGAACACACACAAAAAATTTCATCAAAATCGGTCCAGTCGTTTAAGAGAAGTTCAGTGACATACACACTCACAGAAGAATTATATATATAAAGATAATGGATCCCTTAAAGAATGACTATGTTGTCTGTTTTGTTCCCATTCATTTATGTTTTCATACAAAACAACCAGTATATTTACAAAAAATATATTTAATGCATAATAATTGAATACACTGTTGGCATGTCAAGAGAAACAAATTCTGACAAATGAAGAAATTAAACCTAAGTAATAATTGATCTAAATTGTATACAATAATCTATTAAATGATAACTGTTGGAGACATAGCACATTAACATTTCAATTTCTGAAAAATATTTGGTTGTTCGCAAAAGAGCAGATATAAGCATAATATAATTAATTCAATAAAATCCTTGTGCCCAAGAAATAACCTACTCACATATTTAGGCAATGCACAATTGTAGACTTTTCAATAGAAACAAAAACGTAATAATGAGAATTAGTTAATAATGAAAATGATAATATGCAGAATTTTTAAGTTTCTATTTACTACAATTCAAATCCAAATTAAAATAAGGTTTTAAAAAGGATGATTTGCATAAGTTTGACAATATGTAATATGACTATTGATTTTATTCTTCTTAACCTTGGCAACTAATTACATAAAACAAATTTTAAAATCCAATTCTTCCAATTTTGCTCAAAACATTGAGTTAGAAGGTTTTCAAATCTCTTTGTAGGGGCAAATTGTTAAAAGACAAAAACAATCCATTGTATAACATGCCATTCCATGTCATATTATTGATTGATAGTGTTGGTGTGCAAGAGATAACAACATGTCTCTACTACAACCATGCCCACTCTTCCTCTTACCCATATTTAAAATATAATTTAAGCTAATTTTTGAAGTGATAACTTCTTATGGGAGGGTAAACTGCTTCGTAACATAATGAGTTACGGTGCCACTCTGTCTGGCTTCCCTTTCTCTCACACATACGGCAGCAGTAGACAGGGTCCTCCTCTCTCACTTTAACTCACATTAGTTAATCTCTTCTATCGAGCTTCCCTAGATGCACACATTTTGAAATTTTTTTTGCTTTTGCATAAATTTTAAAGTGGGAAACTACCCTATTGCGTCTAGCCTGTGATAGTAACATATACGTGAGATGGGGTTATCTGCAAGTTGTACAGACACACAATCAGTTCATTTCAGTGGAACCATTTCATCTTAAAGTATAGTAACATAGTCTACATTTATACATTGCCTTACTAATAAAAAATAATAAATCACATATCAGTCATTAAAACAATGGAAAGTTCCTAAACCTAGTTATTACACATTCCACACTCATGTGACCATCAAACAAACTTCAAAACTATCAGCACCATTATACTGAAGTGTGCTATATTTAAAATGCAATAAGATACTGATGTGGATGCATTGAGTAGTGCTAGTCTTCATACTTAATTTTTTACAATACTTAAGTCACAGACTGAGCGTTAAAATCTCTTCAAAAACTCCTCTGAACAAATCCTAGCGCGCGCATTCACCGCCAGCTTCATTTCGCTTATTTCTTTATCGATCTCCTCCATGAAATATATAACAAAATCGACCAGTTTATGCTTATACATCTGCTCAGTATGGAAATTCGTGATAAGGAAACTGATATGGTACCCGTCTACCGGTTTCCGCCTCAGCACGATAAAGTTTTCCGCTCTCATCATCATGAATCTCATAAACTTTTTACACAGGATTTTTTCTATCTCGTCGGCCTGCTTGATCATAATGCTCACTCTGATCGAGTTTACCGACGACTCGATCAACACTTTCTCATTAGCATTCCGCGATATCACCACTGGGTTCAATAACAGCTCTTTGCTGGTTCTAACCTCCACTTCTGGTTTAGTGTATTTCTCCACCACTTGTGACGAGAAATGTTCTAAACACATAGCGGCGGTGAGAGTGTGCCGCACTGCAGTTAAATAAGGCTTTAATGTCGCGGACATTTTATCTAAAACTAATTTTTCGCACCACACCTACAATTTGTTATTTGACAGTTCACCGAGATTTGATTACTCACTTTCTAGGCATTATCAACATTCTTCGTCTTTGTTTCGCCTAACAAAATTCCTACGTGTAAGACAAAGATAGAATTATACTTGGTATGAATCACTGGAGACGTGCTGCTGCCGCTGCTGGTGGTCAAGTACGTTCAGAAATATGCAAAGACAAAAAAATTAGTTTCAAGGTTTTATTAAGTAAATTGCTAAAATTTAGAATATTAAGCACGAAAATTCTTTAAATCAGTTGCACCGTACATATTACCACCAGGGTCGAGGATCTAATCGAGTAGAATGATGTGGACCAACAAAAAATAACGCTTTCCATAAAATAAGCATAAAATATTTATTATCCTTAAAATGGATATATTATATTTTTATGCTGTCATTATAGTTTAACTCATTTTGATTGTTATTTTTATTACAATCTTTTGCCTTTGGCTTCATCCACGTGACAAAATTGGTTAAATCGGTGATATAATATTTATAGGGTATTAGAAGACAGAATTGTACGTATTTAAGGGGGGAACACCCAAATACTCCGAAATATTTTATTCCGAATTTCGATGTTCCGATGTTCAGAAGTCCGAATTTCATAATACCTAAAAATTATAATGTCTATTATTCAAATTTACGAAAATTATTTTACCGAAAGTTGTAAATACGATCTGTTTGTTTTCCGATTTTTATATGTTCGAAGAGTCAAATACTCGATGGGTTCTCGGTCCGAAAAACGTCATTCCGATTTTTAATATTCCGAATAAGTTGCTAAAATTAGGATTTTGATTCAGTTAATATAATCATTACATACATTTGGGTTAGGTTAGGTTAGAACTGTGACCATCAAAGCGCGAAGGCGAGCGAGCGCAGCGAGCGTGCCGCGGCAGCGGCCGCCGAGCGCCAGAGCCTCTCTATTGTTGGTGAATCATTTGGGTTAAGTTAGAATTGTGAACAGCGAAAAAAATATTTTTATCGGAAAGAAAATATTTTTAAAACGCATTTGACATTAGTTTTTTAATTCTACCTCCTCATACTATTATACTTCTCTTTGACAAGCAATTATGTGTTGATTTGTCTTTCTATTCAGTTTAAGAAGGCGTTTTTATTTCGGAATTTTAATTATTAGGTATTTTGATAATCGGAATTCGTAGTTTTGATGTTTGGAATTATCATTAATTCGGACTTTTAATTCTTCGATCTATTGAAACTCGGTATTTTGAGAATCGTAATTATATACGTTAGGAATATTGAAATTTCGGAATTATAAAAATAGGATAAATGATACATCGGAGTTGTTATATTCGGAATTTTAAACCATTCGGAATTATGAAAATCGGTATTTTGAAATTCGTATTTGTGACTGTCGGAATAAAGTTTGTCGTATTATTGTAGTGTACCCATTTAAGGGAAAGTAACCGGCTAAAAATTACAAATAAACAATATTAGATTTAATTACAAAATGACTCACAAATACCGAAAATATTTAATAAGCGAATCTTTCTTGTGTAGTCGAACAACATAAGTCCACATTGTCTGCTTGACGCTTCTTAATATAAAACGCCTTTGACAGCTGTGAAGAAGAATAGTGGTGACGATACAGGAGGTTACTGCTAACAATGAATGATGTACTAGCTTTTTCGCGACTCGACCCGTGTGAACGACTTTTTGCCTGTGTGCAAAATAAAACCGTTTAGTCGCTAACGCTTGATCGAATAACAAACATCTAAATTAACATACCACAAAGGCCAAACATCCATATGTTTACATTTAAAGTAGTTAAACAGTATGAAGTAGGATATAATAGCAGTAAGAGAGTAGAAAGTAGGATACATTTTAGTAGGAACATTTTTAAATGTGTTACATTTCAGAACGGATAATATTTTTGCTTGTCACACTAAATTATTTTTACTCTAGTAACATAAAAACAACAATGGCGAACGTATTGTAAAATGACGCAAGTGTAACGTTCTACGGCATGCGTTTTGTCAATATTTCTCTAGTAAAAATTGCTTTAATTCCGTTATTAAAGTTAGTAATAAACACATGACCAATTAGAATAATATTATCCATAAAGTGAAAGTATGGCGCGCGAGTTTGACCATCTTTTCAAACTGCTGATTATCGGTGACAGTGGTGAGTGGGCGAGGCCTGTGATGTGCCTGCAGTGTTAGCAACTGATATCGAGGAATAGACCCAAGGGAGTAACGTTTGTTTCAGGTGTGGGTAAGAGCTGTCTTCTCCTGCGTTTTGCCGACAACACATTTTCCGGCAGTTATATTACGACGATAGGGGTGGATTTCAAAATAAGAACTTTGGAAATAAACGGTGAACGAGTGAAGCTGCAGATATGGGATACGGCCGGGCAGGAGAGGTTCAGAACTATCACCAGCACGTACTACAGAGGGACGCACGGCGTCATCGTGGTGTACGATGTCACCAACGGCGAATCCTTCGCGAATGTGAAACGATGGCTGCACGAGATCGAACAGAACTGTGATGTTGTTAACAAGGTTTTAGGTAAGTACTCACTCGTTGCCTCCGATTATTACAATTATGTGACAAAGTGTCACACTCAGACCTGTAAGTACTAGAATAAAACCATATTTAGTATGACAACCAGATTTCGTAAAATACAATAATGTGCGATTGTATCCAAAACCAAAATAATGTACTACAGCATATTCGCCACTCAATGACACTTGGTACAACTTCTAATAGTGTTGTAACACAGTAACTTCCATATATTGTGGCTCCAGCAGTATGTCACTATTGCGATTCCTACAACAATGAAGTACTTTCTTTATTTGTTTCAATATTTACAGAAATTAGTGAGTTTTATTTTTTCCAAGTAATATTGTATGGTGCCAGAACTATATTATCAATAACAATATTCCTATTTGCCATACTACAAAAATAACTTTAATATTTGTACAATAAGAAGTCTCAGCCCCTTTTCTGTTATTGAGTAACAAGCAGTGAGCTTGGGCAACAAATTCAGTTTGTTTTCATGCCCAATTAAAATGATTACCAAATTAAGATTGTGTAACTTGTCGGCTTTTATATTCATAAGTTTTTATTTGAATTACTTACTTACTAGAAATAATTGATATGCAATTTTAATAATATTATTACCAGGCTTGTATTATGTACTGCTGGGCTTGGGCCTTCTCTACTAATACGAGGGATTAGGTCTTAGTCTATCAAGCTGGCCTTATAATGGTTGATAGACTAAACTTATCATTCTATTGATTTGGTACTTAATTGAATTAAAATTTATACTTTTTTTAGTATTTACACCTTGTAACTTTTTATTCTTCATAAAGTCATAACATCGTAATTAGTCATAGCAAAGTGTTAATTAACAAGTTTGTATTAGATAAACATTTAATGAAGTTAAAATATAGTCCTTGTTTTAAAGGCCAAAATTCATTGTTTTCTCAGAAATTTCTGAAAGATCATTGAAAAATGGTTTAGCAGGGTATGGTGAGAATTATTATTGATAATCACTTGATAAATGTCAATAAATAATTGAGCATTTTTTACATCCTGATCCCCATTAAATGGTATTCTTTCTATTTTACATGTGATTTATCTTAGTCTGCCTTCAAGCATTCGTTATTATGATGGTACTAATTTATTTGACTGCTCCATTTGTAGCCATTGCTTTCATCCATACCTAGTTATATCAACTTTGCTTGTACAGATATTGGTTTATGTCTTTTAATCATTACAAAGGTCTATGATTATTTTCATTGATTGACTCTGTGGTTGGGCAATAATCTAAGCTGGTTAGATTCAAGATTTATTAAAAATGTTTAATTAATCAGGGTACTGATAAGCTATAACTATTTTTGGGTTAGACGAAAATAACAAATTAGTATGTATTGAGAATGACTAAAATTACACATATTCACCATGAATGATTAACCAATGCGATATATGTGCTGTCTAATATATTATAATTAAATATTGAAGTTCTAAAATAATCACCTTTGTTCTTTGTAGTAAAATCTGCTTCTATTTAAAAACAATTCCAATAAAAATTACTTTGTGTGCTCTGACTCAGTACAAGGGAAGTAACAATTAAGTGCATTAGTATACACAAAGGAAAATGCAAATTGTTATTGTTGAAAGATTATTTATTGAACATCAAATATTATGGGGCCATCTGGCTATATATATCAGTAGAGATTCACTGTAAAAGGTTTTGTCTACATTATGAATGGGTTGGCTCGACCCAATAATTACCACTGTCCCACAGAATGCGGACATGTAGTGGCAGCTTGCTGTTGAGTTTTTTTGTAGTGTGTGCGTAATCCAGAAGCCCAATTTAAAGACTAACTACTTCTCCCAGGTTGCACTACCCATGATGGTCCTCCATCTTCCTTATCCAATCCTGCCATGAGCTACATTGTCCATGAAGTTGTTACTCTTTGTCAGGCATGGCCTCCAACCTTCACTGTTTCCCTGATGGCCAATGCATTTCACTACAATTAACTAATATTACAAATAAAGGATCTACTCCACATAAATCTATATGTATAAAAGAAAGTGGTGTTAGTTACACCACTTATAACTCAAGAACGGCTGAACGGATTTAGCTGAAAATTGGTGGAGAGGTAGCTTAGAACCAGGAGACGGACATAGGATACTTTTTATCCTGTTCGACCGCGTTTCAGTCAAGTCACTATAAAACGTGGTATAACAAAAACACATCTGACATGACACAAAACGCAAATGACAGTGGAATAACAAAACTTAAATGACAGCTAAACGTAATTTTGTCTTTGGTTAAGTATGGTCAAAAAATTGACCATTATAAAAATGATAGCTAAACGTAATTGATCGATCAAATCTTTCCCGACAAAACTATGCATTTGATCATGTGATGGTCTTTAGAAAAGTTGTTGTGCATGAGCCCACGAAGGTTTCTGAGAGGGTACGATCAATTTTCGACACATGGCGCCACTGTTAGGCCACTTTTATCCCGGAAAAAGCAGATAATGCGGGCGGAGCCGCGAGGGACAGCTAGTAATTATATAAGTTTTGTAATATCACAACAAGGTATTAATATTTATCTTATCACATTACAGTTGGAAACAAAAACGATTGTCCATCGAGAAAAGTGGTCGTCACTGAGGATGCTCAGAGGTTCGCCAACCAAATGAATATCCCGCTGTTCGAAACTAGTGCAAAGGAAAACATTAATGTCGAGGAAATGTTTCTTACCATCACAAAAATGGTATGTTAATATAATGTCACCTTTTTTAGACGATAGGAATTAAATGCGCGTTTACTACAAAAATATGAGGATTGCGACGTTTCCGTCCGGTGTCACGAGACTCGCGACGTTCTTGTCAGTAATGTTCCCAAATAACATTTACCAAAAGGACTTACAAAGGAAAAACTGAAGAATTAATAAAAGGGGACAAAATGTGTAACATTGATTCAATAATTGATATTTTGAATCATAATTGTAAACAAAATAATGTGTTCGCTGAGATCTTTCAATCTTTTTTCCATGAAATTATGTTGGGTCATCACACTAATGAGCTATCAACACTAATTATTATTAGTGTGATTGTAACCTTGTGCCTCATACAAGGATGTGTAGGTAGTATTATCAAAATTGGTGGTATTATGGGTATTTCCTTGATGTGATAATTTATCAGTTGTCAAAATTAAATGTTTAGGAGATTTTTGTAGCTGTTAGTAATTACTACAGTCACATATATAGAACTAAAATGAAATAGGTATTGTAAGTGTTCCTATGTTACCTAACCCTTGCCCAGAATATCTGATTAGTCTGGACTCGTAAGTTACCACACTATGTCGTCATTCCAAACACACGGAATATGATTTTTCGTGCCGTAAGGTGTTATAAAAAGTCCTCTAAAGTGTCTCGAGTGTTTCTCGGTTTGTGTTATGTGTTATTTTGGATTTTGAGAAAGGAAACAACACCTCACAGCAACGGTTAACAATTTTAATAATATCTTGCGACAACAATTATCAACTTTTCCAACAATCGAAAATTATATATTCCTCAGAGCCGTGACAGTGACACCAACCCATCAATAGGTTTTATTTTATAAAAACAAAAGTGTAGGCCATATACATTATGCCACAGATATAAAGAAAGGTTAAATGTTAATAATTATGCCGTATGTGCCTGCGACGGGCCAGAACTCGCTAACATATGTCAAGATTTAAAAGTTCCATGCTTGGTTTCATGCAGATTGAAGTACTTGCATTGTCTATTTAGATCTATGTCTATGGCTAAAACCCTCTAACATTGATTTAAATCAATAATAATAACTGTAATTATTGATCTTAAAAGTGTCATGATCAGACATAAACATTATTAGTACAAAACCTATATCTAAATCAACTTATTTTCTATAAATCCACAGGTACTAAGATCAAAATTGGAAATGAAAGAGAGACAAAATGTTACATCAAACGACACAGTACATTTAAAGAAGGCTCACAAAACAAAGAAGAAATGTTGCTAGTGGTAGCACGCGACGCCCCGTGCCACGGACATTGCTTATCCAATGCTCAAATATCAAGAGATATGTTGCACAACCCTAGCAGACCACAGTACCACAGAGAAATGTATTTTTCTATTTGGTACATTACAATATACCATTAGAGCCTATAGTTGCAATAGTTAATGAGAGACATGGTAAGCTGGTCGCAAAGAAGACGCTTATCATGTCCTAATCTCACTGGATAGTCTATAGCGTATTCAATGCACACAATAATTGATCTCTACTTGTGCAAATTGGTAACTTTGCCACCCATTGTGTTTGTTACATGTATGTGCTGGGTTGGACTGTCTCGTGTCATGAGCATGTACATTATGACTCCAAAAATCTACTATTAGAGTATTGTGAATGCATAGTTAATGTGTATGATTGTATTCTCGTTATCAAAATTTATATGTGATGGAGTGTTTATCAAATGGGAATGTTGAACATCATATTATGAAGGAATTATCCAGTAATGTTTTTATTTTAACAAGTATAAACATTGAATATTGATATGGATGGCAGAACTGAACAAATATTTACATTGAATTTGTATATGTAATGTTATACACAAAGTATTATTTCAATGAAGACAACTGGTGTAAAAAATAGAAAGTGTTCTAAATCTCACAAATGAATAGTGCTAATTTTATCAAAATAAATCTAGATGAAATCCAGTGTGTAAGATTATATAGTGAGATGCTATTTATAATTTTTTTTAATTTAAATGTTGGCAAAGTATACATTGTGCAGTTGTGTAATCGAAATTCCAAATTTATTTAAGACCCTAAGGGAAAGTTTATTATCATTATGTGTATTTTAAAACTCAGATTCTGAAGTAAAGGATGAGTTCCAATTATATAAATGTGGGTGGTAAAGTGAGAATAACTAGCACTGATGATTATGTCTAGGCAATGTTGACTTTAGTGAGTAACTTTAATATCTGTGTCTTAATTAAAGTTCATAGTTTCTTAAAAGATAATCACTGATGACGTCATGATACACATCTTTCCATAGACAGCAAATTTTCCATTACAACTATCCATATGCAAGATGCGATATCTTGGTTAATTACTAATTTTGACAGGTTAGTCCAGGCATAGTTGTACTTGTCTGTACATTCTCATTTTGCCGCTAAATTAAAAAAAATAGACTGTTTCTTTTTCGATTTGAATGAGATTATTATTCGCCATCCTGGTTCTAAAACTCTGAGGTTTAAATTATAAGTAGTCATTATATTGTGCGTTCTAATAATAATTATGCGTATTTTACTGGGTTACAATATATTGTGTTTATTATAACTGCTCTCAAGTCAAATACATATCTTCAGTATTCGATATGTTCTGTCATATAAATGCCGTCTATTTTTTTATGCGAGGAATTAAATGTCTATGATTATAAATAGCATTCGGTTGCGTCTTGATATTTTTAGTCCATATAAAAGTTTGCAAGATTAAGTCGATATGTTGTTTTCGCCAAATTATCATTCCGTACATTACATTTGTACAATATCATATGCTTTTTTAATTTAATATGCATGATTTCTCTCCTTGCAGTACTCATATATTATTTTTAAGAATTATTGTTCATAGGTACATACCAGCATTTTATTTGTTTTTAAAGATGTAAATAGATGATATATTTTGCCCATAATAAAACTGTATTTTTATTTTTTCTTATCCATATTTTCGAATACTTAAACGAGCATTAAGATTTATATATTTCCTAAACTATTAACTAAGACCATCGACTTATAAAAAAAGTCAGGACACCACGTCCCATACATCGAAAGTGAAGTGACCCATAGTGTGCCAGAATGCTGTACGTATACGGGTCTCACGCACACACTCTCATCATAGTGTGCCAGTTTCCGCCATTACGCGACACGACCGCCTTGTGTAACGTTCACTCCAACTTGGATTTAAAAAAATATAATAATGCCGACATGTGTCATAAAACATTGTAAAAACAATTCGACATCGAAAAAGAAATATCAAGGAATTACTTAGCACAGGTAACATATGAATTTATAATCACTTTTATAATGTTTTTGGTAAAATTATTTACGTAATATTCGGAACATAAACGTCAACTTCACGTGCATGTGTTGCCAGAAAATAAATGAGGTATTTTCCCCAAAGTGTGAGTATTCCGTTGTAATTAAGAACATTATTAGTTCAAAAATTACTAACCGACTTTAAACCAGGAGGAGGTTGTCAATTAAGCGTATATTTTATTTTTAATGTACGAACATATATTTTCCCATCAAATATGGACCGCTTTGTTGAAATATGTTGATGTTCGATAAAGTTTAGGTACTAAGCGTTCTCCTATATACAGTGGCGTAGCTAGCACGGGTGGCACCCGGGGTGGATTTGATTTGGCTGTCACCCAAAGAATGAAAGCTTTAAAATGATTTAATGTATTTTAACCGATTTCAAAAAAGGAGGATAGAGGAGAGGATTTCCCCATTTTTGAATATTATTTCGGGTTATATCAGGTCGAGTTCCCAAAACCGGTGACAGGGTAGAGTGCCCCCCTCTTCCTTCCTAGCTATGGTACTGCATATATATTTTGTTAAAATCTGATAACGGAATATGGAGTAAAGATATTAAACTCCTCGAACAAACAAATATATAAAAAAATAAATTCGCCGAATTGAGAACCTTCTTTTTTGAAGCTTAACCGGCTTCATATTATCTAGATTACCAAAACATAACATTTATCTTAAGAAACTCTGTGAGAAGTAAATAATAACATTAATGTCTAAAGGTATTTTTGGATTCGGTAAAATTTGTGTTGCGCGGCAGCGGCACAAGCCCCGGCTTTTTTATTTATCAGTGCGTTTTGAACTTTGTTTTGTACAGTACTCTTTATTTTAAAAGGATGTTTTACATTTTTAAATATTAGTTAAAAACAAAAAACAAAACATTTAAAAATATAAAAATAATACTCTCCAATGGCGAGGCCTAGGACCCAAGCCACCGGCGGTTAGGACATAAGAGAGAGAAACCTCCTCACAATGCGTGCTGTATCCAATAACGCCGCTTTCTGTATCTGGACTTTGACCCAACGACCAATTGAGAGCCTCTGAAGATGTTTGTCGAGGCTCTTCGGTATCAACCCAGAGACGACTATCGGTACAATTATTGTTGAGTCAACATCCCACATCTCGGTAACCTCGTTTGCCAGATCTAAAGATAGTTTTATCTTTTTGGCTTTTACGAGGTTCTCGTCATGCGGAATGGTGACGACATTTTATAGCGAATAGAACTTTTTTTCAATTTGGAATTAAAACACACTCTGGCAGGCACCGAATATAGGATTAATCCAATTAAATGTATTTTAGAAAAATATTTGAGCATTCGAGATCACCATATTTCCAAATTAGAAGCTACTGAACGGTCCGTGCAAAGTAAAAGGCATGTTTATAAAAAATTAAATCATTCTAAAGGATTTTAATTTAATTTTTATCTTTTCATGTACCTACCCCACAATTAAACGAATCAATTAATTGTTTGAACTAAGTACTTAATTACCATGTACATACTTTATTCAATACACACGGGTCGAATATAAAACCTCTTAGGAGTTGGTTAAAACTGGGGAAAATTTTCATTTATCTGGTATCCCTCAACTTTCACACACATATATCATAAACCTGCATCACTGACGATATTAGTAGCGTTCTATCCTCCTTTTTTATATATCGATGACTAAGACATGGAGATTCGGACCGAAGAATAATAATTATGAAACATGGTATGTATTAATAAGTTTTTTTTATCTGAGCACGGAAAAAGACTGCACTACGACGACACACGATGGTGGTACGTAGGTACGTACGCGTAGTGCAGTCCAAAAAAACTTAGCGACCACCGACAAACAATGAGTTTTTCGGTGGTCAAGGTGTATGGGTCACTATGGCAGGTTTTAAAACCATGTATACGGTGGTCGGTCCGTACGGATATGAATATCGTACTACCAGCAAATCTTATAGTATCTGACTACTTATTTTAAAAGTTTTTCAGCACATCAGCCAATCAGCATGTACGTAGCCATGTCCTCTACATAGCTACGTACATGTTTATTAAAAGAGTGGACGCTTCCCACGCTAGGGATCTCATTGCCATACCGCCCTTAGGGAATATTCCTAGCTACGCCATTGCTACCAGGTTAAATGTAATGAACATTTGAATGAGATATCCGGAGACCCAAATCCCCTCCCTTTCCTAATCCCTAATTATCCCTTTCCTTTAAGGTCGGCATTCGGCAACACGCCCATGATTGTTACTGGTATTGTGGGCGTATATGGGCGGTGGAAATCACCGTCAGATGACCCACTTGCTCGGTTGCCGGCCTATGCTATAAATAAAACTGGCTGCTGGCTATCCGCAACTCCCCAGAACGAGCTACTTTGGTAGGTTTTTCCCCCATGTGTATGGTAGCCGCATAGATCCTATATAGGGATCTATGGGAAGCCCCTATTCAGTAGAGAACAAAATATCAGGTACCCTCCTACCAGCTATGCTTTTAGTTTATTTACGATAATTTTACGGCTGTGAATACATAATACCATCTCTTTAGGTTGCCAACATTAATACCAATAATGATAAGTAATGATGATAATGATATGACGAACGACTATAATGATAATAACTAGTTTAAATTATTTTTAACACGTTAACTGTGTAGCTATAGTTATGAGACAACTCTCATAAGTGCAAACACAAACTGGGAATTGTATACTGTATTGTTAATTGTTTTATTATTACCCAAAATACACGCATTTTTGATAGTGAATACTGGGAACCCTTATTAAAAAAGTTATCCGGTTTTCACGTCAATCTCTTTTTTAGTTCGTGTTTAAACTCACATGAGCATAGAGTTACAAACCTTTAAACTTGTGAGGGGCTCATGACCCACCTATGGTGCATTCACGTACGATGAGGATCTCAAAATGCCCCATCGATGGGTCATGCACAGTGAACGTGTTAAAGAACAGTAGTAGAATAGTAGTAAATGATATAGAATCCATGTGGGGAGAATTTTGATTGATTTAGGGGAATTTCAAAAACTCAATCTGGAGACCCTGATATTATCGTTCATTCTTCATAACGTCAGTTTTCTAAGTAGTCTGTGGTCAGTTCTCTAAGTAGTCTGTGTACTTCGTTGTCGTTTGACCATTTGTGATTTGACATTTCGATTATCGACGAGAAAGGGATTTTCTTGAGATTTTTTTCAAAATGTCCATGTGGTCGACATTAAACCGCGCTGTTTTCAAGCGCACATCAACTTTCGCCGTAGCTGTTGCTGGTGGCACGTTCTTCTTCGAAAGAACGTTCGAATTAGTGTCAGTGTCGATATTCGAGAGTTTGAACAAGGGGGTGAGTGTTTTGTTATGTAATTTTGTCTAGAAGTAGGAATTAAGTTTGGAGGTATATCCAATCAATGTACTAGGCCAAATTTACGTTGAAAATAGATTCTTTTAAACCTAACGTCTTATTTGGATGAGAATCTTCACTACTCAAGGAAAATTAAAAATTTTATGTGTATTACTATAACTTCATTATGTACTATAAATTCACTCTGAATTCCAACTTCCTTATTATAACATATCTACCCGACACGACAGACCTGTTTTCGTATTTCAGAGTTTTATTTATGACTGCTTGTATGGTGCAGTGGGTGGGTAGTATTTTTTTGGAAGCTTTAGTTTTTTCTAATATTCCCTACATTATGATCTTTATTTTTAGTAATTGCTATTAATACTCGAACCTGGCCATATCATCGAAAATCAATGGAGACATAATCAAAATTTCAAATGAAATAGAGTAGCATAGTAGTAGTGTGAAGCAAGAGCTTTCAGGTTTGATTCCCACATAGAGACAAATTATTGTGTCATACACAACTATATATTTCGGGTTTGGATGTTTTCTTCCCAGAGAGGTTGATATTAGGCAGGCAGTCGATCATAAAAACTATGCCAAATCTTATCAAAGTAGATACTATTTGTGTTGTAGAAATTATTTAACCAAATCAAGTACTTACTAGCAATACTCCTGGTTTTGTCAAAGCATGTGACATTAATCCACCTAATTTTACAAACCCCGACAAATAATAATAAATACACCCAACAGTCACACACATAGTCCTGACCCCACAGTAAGATACGAGTCTTGTGTTGTGGGTATCAGGAACTACAAGAGACTTTCGGTCTCAACACCTGTGGCCTCTCGCTTCACAGCCAGCTACTCGCCCGCTGCGCCACAGAGGCTGTCAAAAAAAGGGGTACCATAAGTTAGACCGCTTCTTTGCAGCATTGTTGTGCTTAACAGCCACTTTCAATTGTGAACATCAGAATGACTGGCCAAAATGACAGATCAGCTTTAAAATATTACTAACATTTAATACCTATTTGCTACTATTTAATACCTTTGTTGGGATATTTCGTACCTAATTAATAACTAAGAAAATTAATTTGAAAAATGGCCAGTCATTCTGATGTCTGAATGACCAGCCACATTTAGGAACTCCACGAAAAGGCTCCGAAATTTAATTTCGCCTATACAACAATTTAGTACCTATTTAGTACCTAAACATATATTTTTTCTAGATTTTTAGGACAAAAAATAAAAAAAATATGAGCCAAAAATGTTTTATAGTGACAGAACAGTTTAGAAAAAAGTTACTGATTTTACTAACTGGAATGTAGACGAATGGTGAATGTAAAAATAAATAAAATAAAAATAAATAATTCAACAAAAGTATTAAATAGTAGCTAATAGGTAGGTATTGAATGTTTAAAGCTGTTCTGTCACTATAAAACATTTTTGGCTCATATTTTTTTTATTTTTTGTCCTAAAAATCTAGAAAAAATATATGTTTAGGTACTAAATAGGTACTAAATTGTTGTATAGGCGAAATTAAATTTCGGAGCCTTTTCGTGGAGTTTCTAAATGTGGCTGGTCATTCAGACATCAGAATGACTGGCCATTTTTCAAATTAATTTTCTTAGTTATTAATTAGGTACGAAATATCCCAACAAAGGTATTAAATAGTAGCAAATAGGTATTGAATGTTAGTAATATTTTAAAGCTGATCTGTCATTTTGGCCAGTCATTCTGATGTTCACCTTTCAATTACCTATCTCAACCTGCATCTACAGATCAATCTCAGAAATAAACCAATCAAACTGTGTCACCTATAAGGTGAATTCAAACTTTATTCTCATTATGTTGATTGGTTAGTTTGTGGGAAGAAACTGTAGTTTTAATTGAGATTGTTTATTTAAGCCTTTAGCTGTAAATTAATGAGATCATTTTGAATTCTCACTAGTACTAGTTTCTGATTCTAGTATGTACAGTATGCCATTCACAGAACAGGTTCATTTCTTCAGGTTACTTACTCTCTTGACATACAACTGTTGAGAAGTTAAAGCACTAACTGAAATTAATATGTTCTTTTGTTTTCAGAAACTGTGGAATGACATCAAGCACAAATATGAAAACTAGATGAAGTATAATGAAATAATTTATTAGTTAATTTGTTAAATTATTAAATATGTATGGCTAAATAATCACTGTTTTTTTATATTCTACATATTATAATAATCATATAAAAAATTGACACACTCAATCATAATGACTAGATCTAAAATTAAATCCTTGGCTGTAATATTAGAATTACATACAATTTATTTTAAAAGTGTATTTTTTTTTTTGATCTGAGATAAAGCAACAAATCATTTACAATTGATTCCAATGTTTTACAGATGTGTGGTCAAATAATATTAATATTAAATAAATAATGTTAATATTTTGTGCCCTGGTAAATGTAATATGGACATCTTCAATTTGCGAGTGAATCCATTTTTGCTAGGCAAGCATGCTTCATCTTAGGCCACATTATCGTTCACATTAAGCCAGAAAGTGGCTCTTACTACCCACTTTATAAATCGTGTTAACAGAGAAAGGCAAAAGATTAATCAACTAAAAATATTGAATCACTTTTAGAAGTAAGGCCCATAAATATATGGGTACAAAATATTTTGTGACATGTAAAGAACGAAAACAAATTGTAATTTTAACCTCCCTACTTAATAAGTGGTTTGTTAAGATTTTACTTCTAGACCCTGAATGAATGCACCATATTTATGTTTATATAGAAAGAATAAAATCTCTTCAGATATAGATACAGTTACCTTTAGTGGAGATTTATTTCCAGAAAAACATTTAACAATGCAAAGGCATATAAGAATATTCCAGAACAATAGAATCGTGCTTAAATACCTTCTGTCTCCTCACACCATTTAGTAAATGCACAGTCTTAGCTTATTTGTTACAATTCACAACAAGAAATACAAAATTAAATGACAAACAGTTGATATTGTGTCTTAGTAAGTGTAAATAGATTTGATATTCCATTTTTTTTACAAATATAGTTACAATCACAATATGAAATAATTACCTATATTACATATTTCATAATCTATATTATATATTTAGCAAGTTGCAAATTTATGGTAGAGCCACCATACGATTGCATTTGAGGGATATTAATGTTCATGAAGTTCTGAAAATATTGACAGCATACATACAAACATAGGCATTTACGCCTGTAATCACCGAGGTGTAACCAGTACACCCGCATTTCGCCAAGCTTCGTCCCATGATGTGATAGCGGACGAGCCTATCATCATACAGGCACAATACCACACTCCAGGTTGATGCTGACCATTTTGTGTTAGAAAATACCCAATATTACTTTACTTGGACCTGGGCATCAAGCTAGAGACCTCAGCACAGCAGTCGTACCGCCTACATATTACTACTCCGCCACTGAGGCAGAAATAGCGACAAAAAATAATGTTTTGAAACTATAGTTGTACAACTATCGTAAGTTGTTTCAAGAGCCATCGTAAAACCACTGCCACTACTGTGATGTAAAACTTTTATATCCTATGCATACTTTTCAGTACCAATTACTTTCAATAAAAAAAACTTCATTGGGTTTTTTTATATCTACCTTCACTGATATAAAAAGAATTGTTAGAACCGGGGCAATCCAATTCGATTGGCCATTTCAAGAAGGTATTCAAATGCAAACTTATTAACATTCTTTATTGGTTTAAAGCCTTATCAGCGCATACGGATAGACGTGTGCACGTTTTGTGCCATATAACATTTCCTATTAGAAGTAATGTATATAAAAAAAAGTTAGGAGACATTTATATCCGGTTATATGCCATAGAACGTTTGTGAACTAGTGATGTAACTAATATGGGATTTCCCATATTGGCTATGTGAATATGAATGAGACTATTCATTTTCAATATTATTCACGAATATCGATTTTTCGAATATCAAGTGTTATAATGCGAGTATCGAAAACCTGCAATTATAAGCAAATTAGAATACTCATTACATCACTACTAAAGACTACAACATCGATCTAGACTTCTGTATGTTAAGGTTTCGCCTTTCGAGCAATATCTAAGATCTATGACGCCTATGAGATGCTCATACGTTCGATCGATAGTTAAGACTTGCCGCACTTATGCCGCGCATATTCCGGGTCATCAGTCAGTGTGTCTGCTGACGATGACGAGGGGAGTGATCGTGGTTGAACTGGCAGCGGCGAGTCGAAATGTGGCTCCTCTGCTAATGCCCATATGATGTCCACTAGAAGGGGCTGTGCTAGGTTCTTGATTGCGTCCTGCCTTGCGACCTAATCATAATAAATAATAATTAAATTAGTCCTGACCCCACACTAGGTTAAGCGGTATCGTGTGAATTACTGCCAAAGCTGAAAGCCAGTGAAATTACTGGGCATTATGAGACTTACATCTTATGTCTCGGGGTGACGAGCACAGTTCAGTGCCATGCAGTGCTTTGTAATTCAAAATTCTGTGTGGTGTTGCTTTTATTTATGGGCAGGCGCGGCGCTTACCATCATGCGAACACCTTGCTCGTCACGTCATTCAATAAATTCAACAATGTTTTTGGAATTCATTGTACTTATCACCAGGTAGAGTGTAGTCAAAAAATATATAAGTATACTTAAGTTCCATACCAGCCCGAAGTGGTGTACAATCATCTTAAGGGCATACTCTTTGATATCAGCGGCGCGCATCCGGTCGGCGGCTTGCAAGATGGCGAGGACATTTTCCGGAGACACGTTGCTCTGCAGGTTATGCTTGCAGAATACCTGTAGACGATTGTTTGTGAACCCTGTACAACAGAAAAAAAACAAAAACACTCAAAGTAACATGTTTTGTCTGATCTGTCGAAATGTTGAATTTTAATACATTTTTTTTTATGGCATAGGCCGGCAAACGAGCAAGTGGGTCACCTGATGGTAAGTGATCTCCACCGCCCATGTACGCCCATCACCAGAAGAATCATGGGCGCGTTGCCGACCTTAAAGGAAAGGGATAATTAGGGATAGGGAAGGGGAGGGGATTTGGGCTTCCGGATATCTCACTCACCATACGAAACGCAGCAGCAAGCCGCTACTTTACGTCGGTTTTCTGTGAGACAGTGGTAATGACCCGGTCGAGCCAGCCCATTCATGCTGTAGACAAAACTGTCTACAGCGTGGCTCTACCACTACAATATACATACCACATAAACTGTATTATTTAATGATAAAAACGGATTTTATCGCGGTTTTTTATTAATTTCGAAAGATTTTCAGCCTTCGTGGTCACGTAATTTTTTTTGTTTTATTGTTTTTTATCCCTGATGGATTAGGCAACTACTGTTGGACCCACATTTCGACGAGCTTATTTCCGTCCCATGATTTGATAGGCGGCGAGCTATCGCCATACAGGACACAAATTACAATCCCGGGCAATCCATATATGATTTATTGAATCGAAAACTCAAACACGAATTGTGATTGCCCGACGTGTGAATTGAATCTAGGTCCTCATCTATCTAGGTCCGGTACTCAGCGTTAATACACTGTCATTAAACCGATGACGCGAACTAATCTTTATATATAAAAATTTCGTGTCACGTTGTTTGTCCGCGATGAATTCCTAAACTACTGAACCGATCTTAACCAAATTTTGTAAACTGTGTGCAGTTTAATCCAATTTGAGAGATAGGATAGTTTATATCTCTATTTACACTCGCATTATTTTTTTATTGCAAATTATTAGTTATAATTATATGTGAGTTCCATAAGATTCTAACAGATGGCAGTGTAAGGTAATTTATCGGATGGATTAAGTATCCAATAGATGGTGCATACTGTATTGAATAGTTTTTACTAGCCCTTTATTATATTCGTCCCACTGCTGGGCACGGGCCTCCTCTACTGAATGAGAGGGATTAGGCCTTAGTCCACCACGCTGGCCTAATGCGGGTTGGCAGACTTCACATACCTTCGAAAAATCTTATCGAGTTCTCAGGTATGCAGGTTTCCTCACGATGTTTCCTTCACCGTTAAAGCAAGCGATAATTAACAATTAATATACACGTAACTTAGAAAAGTCAGTGGTGTATGCTCTTGGGGTTGGTTTCGAACCTGCGACTTTCGTCTCGACAGTCCATACCACTCCCAACTGAGCTATCGCTGCACTTAATATTGAATAGTTTACTACAATATAATTTAACATATACCTTAGCCACAGCATTACGTTTGCCGGGTCTGCTAGTAAGATATAAAAGTGTTTATAACATGAATCCGGTTCTTCTCAGGGGACTTGCCCCCTGACCCTAACCCTTTTCCCATCCCTTTTTCCTTCCCCTCCCCCTTGGCCCTTTGGCAGGCCGGTATGATCTTGCCGACCTACGATGGACACATTGTTTATCGTTGGTCTACACTATTCTTGGATTGCGCTACACTTACCATCAGGTGTAGCGTAGTCACTTTGCCGAGCCAGGATAAAAAAAAAAAATGTAACGAACAATGTGTAATCAACACTGACCGTAGTATATAGGCGCTTGGAACAAGTAGAGCGAGTCTTCCGTGGGCATATTGGTATCGCCGTAGTAAATGTAGCGCAGCAAAGAGTCGAACGCCTCCTCCGAAGGTACAGTGTCGCAGATTTGTATCTGTTGAAACAGTAGTTAGTAGTGTCCATATCCGATTGTATTGCTAGTATGAAAATAAAAAATAAAGCCGACACAAACAAATTAAAAAGATAAAAATATAATTAAACAATTTTGAGGTAGTGGTACTGTAGTTTAGTAGCTATTGAATCGGTGTATAAATGACGAAGTTTTAGTGTTTCATTTCTAATTTCACCACGTTAAGGATAGAATTATTTCTTTAAATTAAAATGGGACCACTTTTGTACTATACTTGTTCAAATGAAAATAGAATCATCCAAATCGGTCCATATTGGGCGGAGCTATGCGTGGTTATACAGGGTTATTTTTAAAACACCAGCAACCTCGCAGGGGTAGATTCCTAAGGTTATAAGCTACTACTTTTGTTCTACGACTTTTGATAATTTGTTAGATTTTATTTTCATACAAAAATAAGTATTCATTTAATTTCCGTCTTGAATATTAACAACGCGCATCGCAGATTACGTAAACAAATACGCGAAGCGTGGGGAACCGGGCTAGCGGCTTTGAAGGTCAACGCCCGAGCAGCTGAGCGGCGCCTGTAAAGTCGTGCGCGCACGCCGCGCCGCGCCGCAGTCTACGAAGTAAAACACGACACAATAAAAACTTGTAAAATCATTTTTTTTTAAATATATTTAGTTATATCCAAACTCGTAGAACAAAAGTTGTTCCGTATGAGGTCAGCTATCTGGTCCTGCGAGGTTGCTGGTGTTTTAAAATTAACTCTGTATACGTACAAAAAACATTTCTTGTGTGTCTCGGGACGCTCGACATAAGTGATAACTTAAACTAATGTGGGTTAAAGTGAGAGAGGAGGAGCCTGCCTACTGCTGCTGTATGCGTGAGAGAAAATTTGAAGCCATTGAAATTACTGTGTATTGTGAGATTTAACATCTTATGTCTCGGGGTGGTAAGCGCAGTTCAGTGTCATGTAGTCCTTTGTAATTCAAAGTTTTGTGTGGTGTTGTTTCTGTTTATGGGCATGCGTGGCGCTTACCATTAGGCGAGCGCCTTGCTTGTCTCGTCATTCAATCAAATAAAAAAAAGGGAAGCCAGACAGAGTGTCGCCGTAACGCGTTACGTTACGAAGCGGTTTACCCTCCCATGAGAAGTTATTAGTTGAAAAGTATCTCGTTTCTGCATCACCCAAGGGTAGACTGGTAGAGAATGCCTTTGCCATTAAGTCTGCTTTAATACATGTTATGTATATAAAGTTTAAATAAATAAATAAAAGTAATCGAGTGGTTTACGTTGACGATGTTGTCCGTGGGCGAGAAGGAGCGGAACATGGCCTCGAAGTACGCGGCGCGTGCGGCCAGCACGGAGCGGTGCGCGGGGCGCGTGGCGCCGCCCACCCGCAGCCGCACGTCCGACAGCTCCGCGCCGCCGCCCCCGACCACCACGCTCATGTCCTGCTCCAGCGTCGTACCTACACCCCCCCCCCCCCCCACACACACACACACAAATTCTTACTTCTGCCGGACCATTAACACGTTCACTGCGTTACGGGAAGTATTTGGTTGTAATTGAATTATGCTCTGTGCGGCAGCTAGATATCCTAGTTTTCCACTCCGTGCGGAGGTGATTTTTTCAAGTATTCGTACAAGTAAAAATTAGACGCCTATATTGCCGGTGTCCTTGCTTGAAGTATTGGGTATACACAAGGATGTTACCTATTGATTGGTACAACAAAAAAAATCAGCTGTGGACTTTCCATGTTTCTGTGGAGGTTTGAAATCAGGACTACATACGGGAAAATAGACGTCGTAACGCATATCAGACATTCTTGATACGGGAAGTATGTGACTTGTACCGCACTGGAAGTAAGTTTTAATCTAGCGCAGCCGCAGTGAACGTGTTAAGCTGTGGAATAGTTTACCGGCACACGTGTTCCCTCCTTCCTATAATATTGGCTCCTTTAAACGGAGTGTGAAGAAGCAGTTAGGTAGGCCGGCATGATCGTGCCGACCAACGATAGACACACTGTTTGTCTTTGGTCGACACTATTCCAAGATTGCGCTACACTTACCATCAGCCCCCCGACCGCCTATTCAAAGCGATAGCGATAGCGATAGCAATGCGCGATAGCAATGCGCGATAGCGATGACAATGTATTGTCTTAATTACTTAAAAATTACTGTCTGTTTACTGTCAAATGTATGGATAAATCATTCGGTCAATTTTTAAGTAATTAAGATCGTTAATTTTTAAGTAAAGACAATACATTGTCATCGCTATCGCGCATTGCTATCGCTATCGCTATCGCTTTGAATAGGCGGTCGGGGGGCTGGTGTGGCGTAGTCATTTTACCGAGCCAGGATAAAAAAAAATCACGAACAGTGATTTATATATTTAAGAATATTTCGTTTAACTTCTACATTTTCCGAGAATCGCCAAATATCACTTAAAAATCACTAAATATTGTTTTAGTGCTTTTTTTTTCAAAAAATCACTGTCGTACCCCAAATAGTCACTAAATCTAGTGATAAAATCGCTAAAATGGCAACGCTGCACACGAACACATACACACATATGGATGCAATAACATTTCAACCTACAGCAAGTAAAAATTGGGATGTTGATTTTATTTAGCTAAATTCAAAAGATTTAAGTAAATTAAAGTCAGTATTTTATTAAAAAAACATAAATAGAACATTCCCAATATACAATATTACTAATTTAATTTAATGCAAATTAAAATGTATATATATATCAATTTTTTCTTGATGTAGGTAGTTATGCTGTTATCGTGTTCCCTCCTTCCTATAATATTGGCTCCTTTAAACGGAGTGTGCAGAAGCAGTTAGGCAGGCCGGCATGATCGTGCCGACCAACGATAGACACACTGTTTGTCTTTGGTCGACACTATTCCTAGATTGCGCTACACTTACCATCAGGTGTGGCGTAGTCATTTTGCCGAACCGGGATAAAAAAAACACAACAGTGATGCCATCTTGCAGGAAAATAAATCACTAGATTTGCTCTCAAAAGTCACTAGATTCCGGGATATTTTGAAGTAAAAAAAACACTAGAAATCACTAAATAGTTTAAAAGGAAATTAAACAAATTTCCTAAAAATTTTGTTAATTTTTTGAAAATGATTACCAAAAATAATATCGAACAGCTAAAAAAAAAACAACATTCAATACTTGTTCTCGTATGTGATATTGTTTTTTTTTAGCTATATTTGTGTAATAAAGGCTGAGATGGATCAGTTTCATTAGATTTATTTGATTTTTAAAGAATATTTCATTTAACTTCTACATTTTCCGAGAATCGCCAAATATCAATAAATATTGTTTTAGTGATTTTTTTTTCAAAAAATCACTGTCGTACCCCAAAATGTCACTAAATCTAGTGATAAAATCGCTAAAATGACAACGCTGCACACGAACACATACACACATATATGTATGCAATAACATTTCAACCAACATCAAGTAAAAATTGAGATGTTAATTTTATCTAGCTAAATTCATTAGGTTTAAGTATGTTAAAGTCAGTATTTTATAAAAAAAAACATAAATAAAACATTCCCAATATACAATATTACTAATTTAATTTAATGACTAGCAAAATAAAATGTATATCTCAATTTTGTCTTGATGTAGGTAGTTATAAACCCTGCACTAGTTCATAACATGATAACAATTTGCTTAACATTCAAATGACCTTATTTACTTACTTTAGTAAAGAACTCTATGTAACTCTATCCATTGGAAATATGATATTCTTGTTTTGACTAAAGTTTTCGCAACCAAATCGAAACATATTGACGATATATTAGCTGACTACTGAGTTTTGCAGGTGTTCTTGTTATGACCATAATTCTTAGAATTAAGCACCCATTGTCAACAGATAAACAGTACAAATAAGGATGTTTGTTAAATTTTAATTCAGCCCCAAATAAATCAGCTTTGTTTGAGTAAAAACACCTACTCAAAGTTAAAATTTTTATAATTGAAGTATCTTATCTTATATACATACACACTCACGCCTATGTCCCACAGGGGTAGGCAGGGACTATTGAGTGCAAATTTAATTAGACCCTGACATACCTCTTTCGCTTCTTCCACATTTATACATTGCTCATGCATGTTCATTGGTTGAAAATACCCATACCCTTTTAGAAGAAAATCATTTATTTAATCATCATACTTCTCTTCCAACCCTCCTATTCACATGATAAATAACTTTCGTATCCTATCTAATAAAAAAATAAATAATATCTGTTGCGAAATCCTCAATACATCTGTCGGTCTCTAAAGTCTCTAGGTAGTTTTTAAAATCGACACTGGATTGCCACTTACCGACTATCTCCTGGTCTTGTTCGTTGGCGGCGGGTGGTTTGGGCGGCGGCTGCTGTCGTCGACGGATCACCTCCACCATCAGACTCTGTTCCATGTGCTCGAACTCGCTCGACATCACTATCGGCGTGAAGTTGTAGTCCTTCACCACGAACCTGTAGACGACACGTGGGTAAAGCCCCATTTACATTAAAGGTTCCCAGACTTTTATTGTCATAGACCACTTTTATAATTTAGCTGGTTCCGGCGGTCCTGCAGCTACGTTTCTACCATAATCCCAAAATTCGACAAAAAATGTGAAGATTAGATCTAACTAAGGAAATTTGCGTAGCGGCTGAGTTCCAACCACGAATGAATAGTTTTCTAAAAAAAAAAGTGATAATTGATTGGTTATGTATGTATGTATATGGAATATGCAGGTTTTATAGAGCGGGCAGCACGTTGTGCACGCACAGGTTGGCGCGCAGGAACCGCGCGCACAGCCCGCGCAGCCGCGGGATGTGAGCGTGTGAGCGTGTGAGCGTGTGAGCAGACCTGAGACAGTACTCCTTGATGCATGTGAGACGCGCGTGGTGCGCGGCGTGCAGCGCGGGCAGCACGTTGTGCGCGCACAGGTTGGCGCGCAGGAACCGCGCGCACAGCCCGCGCAGCCGCGGGATGTTCAGCCGCAGCGCCAGACGCAGCACCTCCATCACTAGCAGCACCGTCGCGGGGGACGCGGGGTCCTCGTCTGACACAAACACATGCCCATATCGATGCAAATATGCAATAACATTTCAACCCACATCATGTAAAAATTAAAAACATAGAGTGAAAACATCCCACTGTCCTGTAGGACAGTAGGTAGTTATGCACCCTGCACCCGTAAGGGTGATAATGGGATAATGCTGCTAATGGGATAAAGGTGATAGTGGGATAAGGGTGATAATGGATAAATGTGATAGTGGATAAGGGTGAAGCGGTATAAGAGTGATAGGGATATATGTGATATGGGATAATGGTGATAGGGATTGCTGCTGATAGGGGATAAGGGTGCTAGTGGGATGAGGGTCATAGAGGGCGGGGTAAGGGGGATAAGGTTGATAGGGTTTAGGGGAATAAGAAGGATTGGGGGATAATAAGACAATGGAATAATGGGATAATAAGACAATGAAATAATGGGATAGTATGATAATGGGATAACGGAATAGTCGGTATAAATAATAGATGTTCATATTTTTTTTTTTCTTAGATCTGAGTTAAAAGGCATTTTTTTAATAATAATAACAGAATTGTAATAAATCCATTATATAATTTACATTATTTTGTAGTTTTTTGTAAACGGCGTTATCTGTGCTACGAGTGAAAAAACGCAGAATAAGTTCACTAACAAGTCGATCAAAAGACGGTGCCATCTGTATTTATAATAATTTATATAAAACAGTTTCGTATCTTTTTAACTGTTTTCTTTCTTTGGAAAGTGAAAATAGTTGTTTACCAATTAAATGTCTAGTAATGGTAAAACAAAACCTAGAAACGGCTGGTGGCAGTTTTTCATAATGAAGAATGATAATACCATAGCACAATGCAAAAATGTCCCCAAAAAATTTGTAGTAATACTACAAATTTAAAACAACATATGGAGTGAAAACATCCCACTGTCCTGTAGGACAGTAGGTAGTTATGCACCCTGCACCCGTTCATGACATCATAACAACTTGCTGACGATTACAAAACATGTATGACCTTATTTACTAAAGGACTCTATGTAACTCTATCCATTGAAAATATGATAATTATTGGCTGACCAATGAATTTTGCAGGTGATTTTGTTTTGGATTAAAGTTCTTGGCATTAAATCAAAACATGTTGACAATAAAATTGCTATAAGTGCTAAAGGTGACATTATTTTGAAATCAGTGATTTAATTTAAAGTATGCTATTAAATATATAAAAAAATTCGAACTTAAATCGTCGAAAGTTATTTGAATTTAATATATTAAATAAATATTTTGGAGTGAAAACTTCTTATGGGAGGGTAAACCGCTTCGTATCGTAACGATAAGGCAGCAGTAGGCAGGCTCCTCCTCTCTCACATTAACCCACAGTTATGTAATAAAAATTGTAATTTTTTTGTACGATAGCGCAATAAATGAATATTGTATTTAACCACAAAAATCATAGTACTTTTATACTGATCAATAATGCAATTCGTGCGAAATTATTCCCTAACCATTACAAAATATTCAAAAATGCACAACGTTAATGTTCAAGTTTTCACTTCTGCCGGCACTCCTAGAGTGCAACCCGTTTTTTTATTACCTTTCTCAGTGGGGTCTATCCTATCTGTGTATATATAGTTGAGCACCATGTTGAAAGCCTCAGGAGTCGCTTCAGGCAGTGTCACTGTCAGCTGTGGTCTAGACTTGTACGAATATACCTCCGACGCTTTCTCTTCACCGGATGCTATTTTCTTTGTCAGTTCGTCGCGCGCTTCTCTGTTCACGAAAGAAAGAAAAAAAAATATTTCGCAGGCCAGTGTTAATGTCCCAGCTGGAGTTTTGGCGGGATTTCTGACAGTGCAGTTTATCGCTTATTTTAATTTATTTCATAAACTAGTTTAGAGTTGCTTTTGTTGAATAAAAGTAGTGTGGATTTGTTCAATAAACATTGACGGTGATGAACAGTGTATGGAAACGATGAAACAAGTGAATTTCGTACTGAAAGGAGTTAACATCAAAACTCCGGCAAGACCTTGAAATCGACCGCACCCGTGTTCCATTGTTCTTGTAAAAATAACTTGAGAATAAATTATACTTGACACTGGCAAAATGCATAATAATACGAAAGCCATAAATAAAAAAAAAAGAAAATGTCCCAGCTTAAAAAAGGAACAGTAACTCACTTGATTTTAGCCTTAAGGTACTGTGACCTGGCAGCCAACATGGCCTGATGCGCCAACACGGGAGTTTGTTCGGCGCCAACCAGCAGCGTGACGTCACAGAACTGCTGCGACTTCAGTATGCGACCAAAGTCATCGTGCAGGGTGCAGCGAGGGTAGTTGGATAACTGCGGACAGATAAATGTTGAAATATGACGATGCGCTCGTCACATATCACGTCATGGGACGGAAATCACCTCGACGAACACGAGGTGGTGTTGCACCTGTGCCTACCCCTTTGGGGGTACAGGTGTGAGCTTATGTTAGGTGACCACAAAGTTATAAATCAAGATTAAGTAAGACTAAAAAATAACAAACAATTCAATAACCAGGAGCTGCTCAAAATATGAAAAAAAAAAATTTGGTGTTGGCGATTGTCTATGGTCGTACCTGAAATCGGAACAGTTCACCGCTACGCACGTTGTTGTCTACGGTGCCACCGAATATGTACAACGCGTCGCCGACGACCGCGCCCGCGTGGAACAAGCGACCTGACGGTATTTGAGAGTCCGGTGACGGATTCACCACAGACCTGGGGATAAGTAAAATATTCATACATGAGTATTTGTGTATGAGTAGCCGGCGAGAGGCCATGTGACAGGTGGACGTCAGGCAGGCAGTCGCTCGTAAAAACTATAAACTATAATGTGTTAAGAAAGCATGTAGCGCTGACCCCATTGTCAGTGTGACAAGGGCGAATGAAGTTATCACTTCCTTGCATTGCTCTGAACTGCACTGCACTGCACTCTAGTCCAGTCCAGTCCGGTCAAAGTCCGGTCATAGCCCAGTTAAAGTCCAGTCAAAGTCCGGTCAAAGTCCGGTCAGAGTCCGGTCAAAGTACACACAATCGTAAACAAAAATGACAATTTATATTACACTAGCGGACCGGGTCACGCGTTGCTGTGCCTAAGGTATATGTTAAATTATATTGTAGTAAACTATTCAATACAGTATGCGCCATGTATTGGATACTTACTCATTTCAGCCGATAAATTACCTTACACCGCCATCTTTTAAAACCTTATGGAACTCACAGATAATTATAACTCTTTTTTCATATAACAAATAATATGCAATAAAAAAATCTGGAGTCATAGGGACTGCCGATAGAAGTGAAAACTTAAGTATATTTATTTAGTATACACTCTCAACTCAACTCTACTACATTGCACTGCAGTCCAATCCGGTCTCCAATCCGGTACCCAGTCCTGTCCGTGCCCCAGTCCAGTCCAGTCCACAGCCCGGTGCTCAGTCCAGTCCCCAGTCTAGTCCGGTCCCAGGTTCAGTCCGGGTCCCCAGTCTTGTCCGGTCCCCAGTCCTGTCCGGTCCCCAGTCCGGTACCCAGTCTTGTCCGTGCCCCAGTCCAGTCCGGTGCCCAGTCCAGTCCCCAGTCTAGTCTGGCCTCCAGTCCGGTCTCCAGCCCAGTCCGGCCCCAGACCAGTCCGGCTCCAGTCCGGTCCCCAGACCTATCCGGTCTCCGGTCCTGTACGGCCCTAGTCCGATCCCCAGTCCAGTCCGGTCCCCAGTCCAATCCGGTACCCAGTCCTGTCCGTGCCCCAGTCCAGTCCAGTCCACAGCCCGGTGCTCAGTCCAGTCCCCAGTCTAGTCCGGTCCCAGGTTCAGTCCGGGTCCCCAGTCTTGTCCGGTCCCCAGTCCGGTCCTCAGTCCGGTGCCCAGTCCAGTCCCCAGTCTAGTCTGGCCTCCAGTCCGGTTCCCAGTCCTGTCAGGTCCCCAGTCCAGTCAGGTCCCCAGTCCAGTCAGGTCTCCAGTCCAGTCAGGTCCTCAGTCCAGTCCAGTCCCCAGTCCGGTCCCCAGTCCGGTCCCCAGACCAGTCCAGTCCAGTCAATCGCGAAACCACAACTTTAGCCTCTACTAAAAAGTGTTCAACGCAGCCAAAGAAGTTTTCACAACAAAATATTAAAATAAATTACCTTGCACCGCCATTTGTTAGAATAACTATAGAAGAACTAAAAATTAAAAAAAAAAAAAATATTGCGACTATAAATTGAGATATAAACTATCCATTAACCCAAGTTGGACCAAACTGCACACAGATTGCAAAATTTGGTTAAGATCGGTTCAGTAGTTTAGGAGTCTATCGCGGACAAACAACGTGACACGCGGGGCCCGCGCTGCGCAGCAGGTGCTCCGTGCACACGCGCGACCATCTGTCACACTATACTGTACCACATACTCACCACATCTGCGTGTCGAGATCGTAGCAGTGCAGGTCGGCGGGCAGCGTGTTGTCTGCGGCGCCGCCGAACACGTAGAGGTGCCGTGCGTGCGCCACCATCACGTGCCCGTAGCGGCGCGCCGGCGCGGGGCCCGCGCTGCGCAGCAGGTGCTCCGTGCACACGCGCGACCATCTGTCACACTATACTGTACCACATACTCACCACATCTGCGTGTCGAGATCGTAGCAGTGCAGGTCGGCGGGCAGCGTGTTGTCTGCGGCGCCGCCGAACACGTAGAGGTGCCGTGCGTGCGCCACCATCACGTGCCCGTAGCGGCGCGCCGGCGCGGGGCCCGCGCTGCGCAGCAGGTGCTCCGTGCACACGCGCGACCATCTGTCACACTATACTGTACCACATACTCACCACATCTGCGTGTCGAGATCGTAGCAGTGCAGGTCGGCGGGCAGCGTGTTGTCTGCGGCGCCGCCGAACACGTAGAGGTGCCGTGCGTGCGCCACCATCACGTGCCCGTAGCGGCGCGCCGGCGCGGGGCCCGCGCTGCGCAGCAGGTGCTCCGTGCACACGCGCGACCATCTGTCACACTATACTGTACCACATACTCACCACATCTGCGTGTCGAGATCGTAGCAGTGCAGGTCGGCGGGCAGCGTGTTGTCTGCGGCGCCGCCGAACACGTAGAGGTGCCGTGCGTGCGCCACCATCACGTGCCCGTAGCGGCGCGCCGGCGCGGGGCCCGCGCTGCGCAGCAGGTGCTCCGTGCACACGCGCGACCATCTGTCACACTATACTGTACCACATACTCACCACATCTGCGTGTCGAGATCGTAGCAGTGCAGGTCGGCGGGCAGCGTGTTGTCTGCGGCGCCGCCGAACACGTAGAGGTGCCGTGCGTGCGCCACCATCACGTGCCCGTAGCGGCGCGCCGGCGCGGGGCCCGCGCTGCGCAGCAGGTGCTCCGTGCACACGCGCGACCATCTGTCACACTATACTGTACCACATACTCACCACATCTGCGTGTCGAGATCGTAGCAGTGCAGGTCGGCGGGCAGCGTGTTGTCTGCGGCGCCGCCGAACACGTAGAGGTGCCGTGCGTGCGCCACCATCACGTGCCCGTAGCGGCGCGCCGGCGCGGGGCCCGCGCTGCGCAGCAGGTGCTCCGTGCACACGCGCGACCATCTGTCACACTATACTGTACCACATACTCACCACATCTGCGTGTCGAGATCGTAGCAGTGCAGGTCGGCGGGCAGCGTGTTGTCTGCGGCGCCGCCGAACACGTAGAGGTGCCGTGCGTGCGCCACCATCACGTGCCCGTAGCGGCGCGCCGGCGCGGGGCCCGCGCTGCGCAGCAGGTGCTCCGTGCACACGCGCGACCATCTGTCACACTATACTGTACCACATACTCACCACATCTGCGTGTCGAGATCGTAGCAGTGCAGGTCGGCGGGCAGCGTGTTGTCTGCGGCGCCGCCGAACACGTAGAGGTGCCGTGCGTGCGCCACCATCACGTGCCCGTAGCGGCGCGCCGGCGCGGGGCCCGCGCTGCGCAGCAGGTGCTCCGTGCACACGCGCGACCATCTGTCACACTATACTGTACCACATACTCACCACATCTGCGTGTCGAGATCGTAGCAGTGCAGGTCGGCGGGCAGCGTGTTGTCTGCGGCGCCGCCGAACACGTAGAGGTGCCGTGCGTGCGCCACCATCACGTGCCCGTAGCGGCGCGCCGGCGCGGGGCCCGCGCTGCGCAGCAGGTGCTCCGTGCACACGCGCGACCATCTGTCACACTATACTGTACCACATACTCACCACATCTGCGTGTCGAGATCGTAGCAGTGCAGGTCGGCGGGCAGCGTGTTGTCTGCGGCGCCGCCGAACACGTAGAGGTGCCGTGCGTGCGCCACCATCACGTGCCCGTAGCGGCGCGCCGGCGCGGGGCCCGCGCTGCGCAGCAGGTGCTCCGTGCACACGCGCGACCATCTGTCACACTATACTGTGCCACATACTCACATACTCACCACATCTGCGTGTCGAGATCGTAGCAGTGCAGGTCGGCGGGCAGCGTGTTGTCTGCGGCGCCGCCGAACACGTAGAGGTGCCGTGCGTGCGCCACCATCACGTGCCCGTAGCGGCGCGCCGGCGCGGGGCCCGCGCTGCGCAGCAGGTGCTCCGTGCACACGCGCGACCATCTGTCACACTATACTGTACCACATACTCACCACATCTGCGTGTCGAGATCGTAGCAGTGCAGGTCGGCGGGCAGCGTGTTGTCTGCGGCGCCGCCGAACACGTAGAGGTGCCGTGCGTGCGCCACCATCACGTGCCCGTAGCGGCGCGCCGGCGCGGGGCCCGCGCTGCGCAGCAGGTGCTCCGTGCACACGCGCGACCATCTGTCACACTATACTGTACCACATACTCACCACATCTGCGTGTCGAGATCGTAGCAGTGCAGGTCGGCGGGCAGCGTGTTGTCTGCGGCGCCGCCGAACACGTAGAGGTGCCGTGCGTGCGCCACCATCACGTGCCCGTAGCGGCGCGCCGGCGCGGGGCCCGCGCTGCGCAGCAGGTGCTCCGTGCACACGCGCGACCATCTGTCACACTATACTGTACCACATACTCACCACATCTGCGTGTCGAGATCGTAGCAGTGCAGGTCGGCGGGCAGCGTGTTGTCTGCGGCGCCGCCGAACACGTAGAGGTGCCGTGCGTGCGCCACCATCACGTGCCCGTAGCGGCGCGCCGGCGCGGGGCCCGCGCTGCGCAGCAGGTGCTCCGTGCACACGCGCGACCATCTGTCACACTATACTGTACCACATACTCACCACATCTGCGTGTCGAGATCGTAGCAGTGCAGGTCGGCGGGCAGCGTGTTGTCTGCGGCGCCGCCGAACACGTAGAGGTGCCGTGCGTGCGCCACCATCACGTGCCCGTAGCGGCGCGCCGGCGCGGGGCCCGCGCTGCGCAGCAGGTGCTCCGTGCACACGCGCGACCATCTGTCACACTATACTGTACCACATACTCACCACATCTGCGTGTCGAGATCGTAGCAGTGCAGGTCGGCGGGCAGCGTGTTGTCTGCGGCGCCGCCGAACACGTAGAGGTGCCGTGCGTGCGCCACCATCACGTGCCCGTAGCGGCGCGCCGGCGCGGGGCCCGCGCTGCGCAGCAGGTGCTCCGTGCACACGCGCGACCATCTGTCACACTATACTGTACCACATACTCACCACATCTGCGTGTCGAGATCGTAGCAGTGCAGGTCGGCGGGCAGCGTGTTGTCTGCGGCGCCGCCGAACACGTAGAGGTGCCGTGCGTGCGCCACCATCACGTGCCCGTAGCGGCGCGCCGGCGCGGGGCCCGCGCTGCGCAGCAGGTGCTCCGTGCACACGCGCGACCATCTGTCACACTATACTGTACCACATACTCACCACATCTGCGTGTCGAGATCGTAGCAGTGCAGGTCGGCGGGCAGCGTGTTGTCTGCGGCGCCGCCGAACACGTAGAGGTGCCGTGCGTGCGCCACCATCACGTGCCCGTAGCGGCGCGCCGGCGCGGGGCCCGCGCTGCGCAGCAGGTGCTCCGTGCACACGCGCGACCATCTGTCACACTATACTGTACCACATACTCACCACATCTGCGTGTCGAGATCGTAGCAGTGCAGGTCGGCGGGCAGCGTGTTGTCTGCGGCGCCGCCGAACACGTAGAGGTGCCGTGCGTGCGCCACCATCACGTGCCCGTAGCGGCGCGCCGGCGCGGGGCCCGCGCTGCGCAGCAGGTGCTCCGTGCACACGCGCGACCATCTGTCACACTATACTGTGCCACATACTCACATACTCACCACATCTGCGTGTCGAGATCGTAGCAGTGCAGGTCGGCGGGCAGCGTGTTGTCTGCGGCGCCGCCGAACACGTAGAGGTGCCGTGCGTGCGCCACCATCACGTGCCCGTAGCGGCGCGCCGGCGCGGGGCCCGCGCTGCGCAGCAGGTGCTCCGTGCACACGCGCGACCATCTGTCACACTATACTGTACCACATACTCACCACATCTGCGTGTCGAGATCGTAGCAGTGCAGGTCGGCGGGCAGCGTGTTGTCTGCGGCGCCGCCGAACACGTAGAGGTGCCGTGCGTGCGCCACCATCACGTGCCCGTAGCGGCGCGCCGGCGCGGGGCCCGCGCTGCGCAGCAGGTGCTCCGTGCACACGCGCGACCATCTGTCACACTATACTGTACCACATACTCACCACATCTGCGTGTCGAGATCGTAGCAGTGCAGGTCGGCGGGCAGCGTGTTGTCTGCGGCGCCGCCGAACACGTAGAGGTGCCGTGCGTGCGCCACCATCACGTGCCCGTAGCGGCGCGCCGGCGCGGGGCCCGCGCTGCGCAGCAGGTGCTCCGTGCACACGCGCGACCATCTGTCACACTATACTGTACCACATACTCACCACATCTGCGTGTCGAGATCGTAGCAGTGCAGGTCGGCGGGCAGCGTGTTGTCTGCGGCGCCGCCGAACACGTAGAGGTGCCGTGCGTGCGCCACCATCACGTGCCCGTAGCGGCGCGCCGGCGCGGGGCCCGCGCTGCGCAGCAGGTGCTCCGTGCACACGCGCGACCATCTGTCACACTATACTGTACCACATACTCACCACATCTGCGTGTCGAGATCGTAGCAGTGCAGGTCGGCGGGCAGCGTGTTGTCTGCGGCGCCGCCGAACACGTAGAGGTGCCGTGCGTGCGCCACCATCACGTGCCCGTAGCGGCGCGCCGGCGCGGGGCCCGCGCTGCGCAGCAGGTGCTCCGTGCACACGCGCGACCATCTGTCACACTATACTGTACCACATACTCACCACATCTGCGTGTCGAGATCGTAGCAGTGCAGGTCGGCGGGCAGCGTGTTGTCTGCGGCGCCGCCGAACACGTAGAGGTGCCGTGCGTGCGCCACCATCACGTGCCCGTAGCGGCGCGCCGGCGCGGGGCCCGCGCTGCGCAGCAGGTGCTCCGTGCACACGCGCGACCATCTGTCACACTATACTGTACCACATACTCACCACATCTGCGTGTCGAGATCGTAGCAGTGCAGGTCGGCGGGCAGCGTGTTGTCTGCGGCGCCGCCGAACACGTAGAGGTGCCGTGCGTGCGCCACCATCACGTGCCCGTAGCGGCGCGCCGGCGCGGGGCCCGCGCTGCGCAGCAGGTGCTCCGTGCACACGCGCGACCATCTGTCACACTATACTGTACCACATACTCACCACATCTGCGTGTCGAGATCGTAGCAGTGCAGGTCGGCGGGCAGCGTGTTGTCTGCGGCGCCGCCGAACACGTAGAGGTGCCGTGCGTGCGCCACCATCACGTGCCCGTAGCGGCGCGCCGGCGCGGGGCCCGCGCTGCGCAGCAGGTGCTCCGTGCACACGCGCGACCATCTGTCACACTATACTGTACCACATACTCACCACATCTGCGTGTCGAGATCGTAGCAGTGCAGGTCGGCGGGCAGCGTGTTGTCTGCGGCGCCGCCGAACACGTAGAGGTGCCGTGCGTGCGCCACCATCACGTGCCCGTAGCGGCGCGCCGGCGCGGGGCCCGCGCTGCGCAGCAGGTGCTCCGTGCACACGCGCGACCATCTGTCACACTATACTGTACCACATACTCACCACATCTGCGTGTCGAGATCGTAGCAGTGCAGGTCGGCGGGCAGCGTGTTGTCTGCGGCGCCGCCGAACACGTAGAGGTGCCGTGCGTGCGCCACCATCACGTGCCCGTAGCGGCGCGCCGGCGCGGGGCCCGCGCTGCGCAGCAGGTGCTCCGTGCACACGCGCGACCATCTGTCACACTATACTGTACCACATACTCACCACATCTGCGTGTCGAGATCGTAGCAGTGCAGGTCGGCGGGCAGCGTGTTGTCTGCGGCGCCGCCGAACACGTAGAGGTGCCGTGCGTGCGCCACCATCACGTGCCCGTAGCGGCGCGCCGGCGCGGGGCCCGCGCTGCGCAGCAGGTGCTCCGTGCACACGCGCGACCATCTGTCACACTATACTGTACCACATACTCACCACATCTGCGTGTCGAGATCGTAGCAGTGCAGGTCGGCGGGCAGCGTGTTGTCTGCGGCGCCGCCGAACACGTAGAGGTGCCGTGCGTGCGCCACCATCACGTGCCCGTAGCGGCGCGCCGGCGCGGGGCCCGCGCTGCGCAGCAGGTGCTCCGTGCACACGCGCGACCATCTGTCACACTATACTGTACCACATACTCACCACATCTGCGTGTCGAGATCGTAGCAGTGCAGGTCGGCGGGCAGCGTGTTGTCTGCGGCGCCGCCGAACACGTAGAGGTGCCGTGCGTGCGCCACCATCACGTGCCCGTAGCGGCGCGCCGGCGCGGGGCCCGCGCTGCGCAGCAGGTGCTCCGTGCACACGCGCGACCATCTGACACACCATAAAGTCCAATAAAGTCTATTTTGCAATAGTTAGCCACTAATGCACCGTTTTCACGCCTGTTACCAGACAACTGTCCACTCTGCCCGACGGTAGAAATGGACCAAGCTATTGTACCAACACAGGCGGCGTGTCTCATACGAGCGACGTACCACGATGTAAAATAATAATAATAAATACACCCAACAGTCACATACATAGTTCTGACCCCACAGTAAAATTATGTCTTTATGTCGTCGGTATCAGGAACTACGAGATACTTTCGGTCTCACAACACCCAGACCCCGAAACAAATATTTGTGGATTTACACAAACATTTGTCTTGTTGCGGGGATCGAACCCGCGGCCTCTCGCTTCACAGCTGGCTACTCGCCCGCTGTGCCACGGAGGCTGTCAAAAATGTGTACAATATATGAACTCACGTATGCGTCTCAAAGTCGAACTGGAAAAGCGCGTTGGTGATCTTGGCCCCACTCTGTCCACTAAACACGAACATCTTCCCGCGAGCCACTGCCACGGGGAAGTTGCAGCATGTCGGGGGACACTCTCCTTTCTGCTCCACCTTCTCCCACTGATGATTCTCACCCTAAAATAGTAGGGTTTAAGAAGAAATAAAGGTTTAAAATTAATGGAATAATTTTCGTTTTTATAGCATAATGTGAACCACTAAGCAGAATTGATGACTAAATGCCATACAGATTTCTTATGTTTACGCGAATATTACACATTGAAATAAAACTAATTTAAACGGATTTTATCGCGGCTTTTTATTAATTTCGATCCTGACGTTTCGAAAGCTTTTCAGCCTTCGTGGTCCACCCCGTTAACAAGTGCCTTAAAACACCTTAATACACCGCGTTGTTGACGACACATTTCCGAAGGCTTCGTTGTACGCAGGTGCAGACACGTGATAGTATACTTGTAATCTATCCTATTTATGAATATGTTTGTCTTTGTCAGGACGCTTTTTCGTTTAATCGAGTTTTATTTCGCAACAATTCTATTAGAAGTTTCACTTCAAAAAGGACTCTCCTCTTATTAATATTTTGTCTACAATTAAAAGATAAAAAGAAGGCGCTTAATAAAATAAATACGTCCAACATTCATACACTAGGTCAGTGTTTCCCAACGTGGGGCCCACGCCACATTTTGGCATTTTGATAGTTAAGGGGGGCAAATTAAAAATGGACTCGACACGACTTTAAACCTTTCTCTTTGGGTTATTTAAATGCAATGCTAGATGTTGGTGACAGATTTAACAAAAAAATCTTAAGGTGGGGCATGGCTTAAAAAAGGTTGGGAAACACTGCACTAGGTTAATCTAATAGATTTAAAAATCATCTCACCACAAGATTTATGGTCCACATGTCGTTAAGTCTCGCGTTACCGTCATAGCCGGCGAATATCCAGAGCTTGTCGTCGTATACAGCCGCGCCGTGAGCTGATCTTGGCACTGGCTCTCTGTCAAAACATGTTCAATCTCTTCTAAAAGCCAGTCAAATATGTACATGAACTCGTGACCTGTTTTACTTGTAAATTAGGATGTTTATGATTATTTTTTAAATACGGAAGCATTTCTTGCCAGTTCCATAATGTTTTTAACAACATAACTGATGATCCCACTTCCTGTACTATTATAAATGTGAAGGTTTGTGAGTTTGAATGTTTGTTAGTAAAGCACGCCTTAACGGCTGATCACTGTCCAAATCCAAAAGGATTTGGACATTACTGTATTTGCTACGTTAATTCCGTGTGGCTTTGCTTGTGTTTATGGGTAGGCGTGGTTTACCATCAGCTGAGCTACTTGCTTGGTTCATCATTCAGGAAAATAAAAAAAAGAATTATTGCAAAGTAGGATTACTTTGCAATAACGGTAGGTACAAAAGGTAGGTTTGATAGGTACAAATTTAAAAAAAAAAATACTCACTGTCCAGTAAACTTCCACTGTACCCATTGTGCGCTTTGGAATTTGTATTCAAACAAATCGTTCTTATTTGTGAGGTTCGAGTTGGCGAGTATATTACCTGTGTACCCCCCAAACACGAACATTGATGACCGATGTACCTGGTAACACATTGTTTTGTTAGGGGATTTTTTAAATTTTACATCGTTAAATAAAGCACATGTAATGTCTCGTATCATTATACCCCATGACAATCTACGAAACTGTGTCGAACACAAAAACATTAATATATTAACTCTCCCGGGCAGCTCAACGCTCGTAAGGCTGGCAGAGCCCAACATAACCATCGCGCCTCCCCTGGGGCGGGGCGGTAGTGATAAAACGCTTTTCCTTTTCTCTTTTTTTGTCACGGAAAAAAAGGGCTCCAAAAGATGTTATTTAGACCTCACAAAAATACAATATGTACAAGGTGATTTTTTATATCTAATCATGCGGTCATAAATGTTGAGACATTGATATCTCCTTACCACTGCTGAATGATGATATCTTGGAGCTGGTGGTACACCCATACACCCTGTTTTAGTCCAAGACTTCTCCCTGATGTCGAATCTGATGAGGTCATTCAACATAGACTTGCCATTGTCGCCACCAAACACATATATTGCATCCTTATATGCTACTGCTGTATGTTTACTGCGCCTGCAAAAAACATTTGAGAGCTATATTATTTATAGCAAATTACTTGAAAACGAGCAAGTGGTTCAGCCAAGTATGTACAAATAAGATTCTTTGGAGTTTGAGTGATAGAGCCACGCTGTAGACAGTTTTGTCTACAGCATGAATTGCTCATGAGTTTCGTATGATGAGCGAGATATTCAGAGGCCCAAATCCCCCTCAAAAAGATTAAAATGGATTTTCAATAAGGAAGACACATGCAGGCTGAGCTTTGAGCAACATTTATGGATATTTACCTGGCCCCAACAAACTCATAACACTCTGACATTCTTTTCCATTTGTGGACAGTCTCAAATGGTCCAAACTCCATCCTCAAGCTTATGTCCAGCTCGTTTGGATTCCGCAGCTGTTCTGTTATCATCTTTGCCAAGTTGTTATTCATTCAGACTGCTTTTGTTGATGCCTCTTCAGCTGCAACATAGAATGAAAAAGATGAGCCTTTTTAGACGGCTTGTTTGTATAGTTAAAATTTCAACAAAACAACATGCAAATAAAAAATTTGTTTATTGTTTAATATTGTGATAGAAAAAAAAAATGATAAAATTTTCCAACCTTTGTGCATATTTGGCGACAAAATCGATGTACAGATGAAAAGTATAATAAACAGGCGAAAAACATGCGTTAAATTAAATATTACCATTTCTGAATTTAGTTAAAGAATAAAAAGAAAGAACGTTTATGTATTTCTTTCAATAAAATAAAAAATCCTAAAATTTTTTGGTCAACTACTAACTGTATATGTAGTTCAAATAAAAATAATTGTCAAGTAAGATTGAAGGAAACACTTCATAAAAACATTGTTTACCCAGTCATTGAAGTGGAAAGAAAACCTTAAATTCCGCGTTATTTGATACAGAACAATGTGCACAAGCAAATAGACACTAATAAAACTAGTTGCGAGTTCCGGCATCAAACTAAAATAGGAAAAAATCTCAAAATAAACTGCGCAAATAGGTCGCCGAAAAAATATAGGTAGAGAAGTCAATGACTTCTTTGAGTCTAAAAGGACATTATTCCTAGCCACTTACAAAAATTGGTGTTATTATTTGATGTGTTGTAAATTTTTGATCGTAACAAGAATTTTTAGATATAATTGTTCCAAAAACTTTAAATAAATCTCGGCAAATTTCACAAACAAACGCCCCAAGAAATGTCAAATGACAATTGACAGCTGATGTGAAATGTCCGGAAAATTCTTGGAGTAATAATATAGAAGGAGTGTGCACATAAACCATTAAAATCGGTTCGTATTTTTGTAGAAGGAGGCACCCAAGTTAGTATTCTGTCTCTTTTTAATATTGGGGAAAATAGGCCACCAGAAAGAGAAGTAATATTAACTCATGTGGCTCAAGGTCACAGATTTTTGACCGTTTTTTGCTATGGATCTCGCACTTCCCATATATTCCCATATATCCAAGGGAAAATTATACTAAAAGTATATATTGGCAACTCTAAACCAAAGAGCATAATGACAGCACTAATATATAAAACCTTAGATTATCTATTCCATAGATAGGACCATCACAGAATGATTTCCCTGCAAAACGAGATAGTTATATAAGTAATTTAACGTGTTAGACAAAGATGCCTATATAATATTGCTGTCACTTTCAGCGTAGCCTATAATTTCTTGTTTGTCACGGTTCGAAGTTTGCCAAACAAACCATAGCGTGATTGTTTTCTGGACTTCCTGGCGTTTTTAAGGTGTTTATAGCGATTATTATTAGTGTTTGTATTAAAATAGTAATCAAATCGTATTCTAATGATGGTTGGGTGTAGTATTTTTGAGTGTAAAAGCCGTAGCGAGCGAAAAAATCCTGGTGTCTCATTTCACATGTAAGTACCTTATAAAATCTGTTTCTGGGAATTAAAATAGTTTCAGATTGTTGTATTGGCGAGAATTTTCACAAGATTTTGGTAAAATTGTTACGAAAATCTTATTTTAATGCATTAATCTAACTTTATAACCTAAAAATAGTGTTGCCGGTTACTAAAGCTAAATGCCGATAAATTATTATTAAAGTAGATGATACATTTTTGGAACGAAGTTCCTTACGGCAGGCTTGGAGGGGATAGGGATTTCGCTGCGTGACTGAACTGAAAAAAATGTGATTAGTAAAACCGTAAGAAAAATGCGTGGAAAAAATGCGTGGAATAAAAGCGTTAAATGAGAAGTGCGCAGGCGCGACAGTCGCATAGCGACCAGCGTTAGTTCCTTTTTTTAAAATGAAATTCATTCAGCCAGTTATAATTGAAGTATATAAAAATACTTCTTCGATTTTTAAAAGATTACGCTAGCTCGTTATTATTTATAATTACATAAGTTGATAAAAAATGCTATACAATAGCTTTACCGCGGCAGTCTCCGAGCGTCACACGTCTTTTTTTTATTTCTATTTTTCTATTCTATTTGTATGTAATTTTATGTTGTCAAACAAAAATAAAGAGACATATTTTGTTATTTTAGTTGATAATTTGTGTCGATTCTACATTAGCCGAAGGAACTTCGTTCCTACCTGGTGTCCCACGACACACACCAATTTTTATAATATGTTATATAATACTCAATACTTATTTCCTGAAAGAAGTGAAATTTATCTTCCGTTTTGTCTTATTTGCAGGTTTCCTAAAGATCCATCACAAAGAAATCGGTGGATCTAAGCGACCGGTGGAATCAATTGGATACCAACTAAAAATGCTAAGATGTGTTACCTGCATTTTTCAAGGAGTATGCAAGTCACCAATGATTTCGCAAAAGATAGAACGTATCAGAATTTTCATACAAAATTAGTTAAATTTAAAGGTCAATGAAGGGGCGTGTTAGCAAAACGACGCGCTATTACTCTCTCTAACACCGAGGGTCGCAATAGAGCATAACAGGAGCTTCGCTTCCGGATGTCATTAAAAACTAGACATCATATAATATCACGTTAATGCCGACATGTTACTCATTAAAGGAAAAAGAAAATGCTCTATTTATGTCCTAACAATGCATTGACATGATTTGGTACTACAGTTGAAATACTTATATCATACACTAGTACTTATATTTGCTTCAATTTGACCACACCTTAGACAGTTATTAGCCCGTGTATCATAATTTGTGTTAATAAAGAAATTAACCATTCACATCTTTTTATTACAAAAATTAAGTGAAACCTAACATTTAATTCACTATCCCGTAATTTTAATAACACTAATTGGTATTATGAATAGGATATTCACACTATTCGTAGGGTACACGCGATTTTTTTAATTATTTTAATATTTTAATTAACGTTGCATATAAAATAATGTGTAAATAAGGATATAGGGCAATATACTATAGCCTTTAATAGTATTTTATTTTACTTTTAAGAATCTTTACTAAAATATAATAAAAAAATAAAATAATTATGGATTTTTTTTACATTCTGACAACACATGCGCTGGGTCTCTCTGTCTCACCACAGGCTACGCTATGGCCGTATCTTGTTCATATTTGATCTGAGTATAAAACTAATATATAATACTATTACTATATTTGAAACTAGAAACCCTTCAGATTTTGGGGATTTATTGAGTTATAAAATGAACTTACCATAACATAACCACTTTATTTCTTTTTAACACCATATAAAAAAACTATTTACCAAAATAACACTTAAAGTTAACCGTAAAAAACTGCCTAACAATAAAATAAAAATATCCAAACGGGACAAAATAACTGAAAAGTAAGATTAAAAAATTAATTATAGGTAATCTGTGCAGCGTTTTCTTTATTTCATTCATTCAATAACTGAACTTCGCCGACTTTGTTTTGTGTTTGATAATTTAATTTTCCTTTTCGAAGAAGGAATTTTTACAGCAAACTTCGTGAGATGTCTTCGCCTGTAAGTACTTTCGTTGAAACTTGTGTATAATGGTAATTATTGTGTGAGTATTGAGTAGGCTGTGGATTGAGAAAAATCATTGTTGAATGTTCTTTGTAGACAGAAGAAAGCGTGCGGCGCAACAGCGAGAGCGAGGGTGGGGAAACCGAAAGTCCTGAACATGACCCTCACTTCGAGCCCATTGTGTCTCTGCCGCTGGTGGATGTGCATACCAACGAGGAGGATGAGGAGGAATTGGCGAAGATCCGCGCCCGACTATATAGATATGACACTGAAGACCACGAGTGGAAGGTAAAGTGCTAATTTAATCTATTGAGAATTATACCCATTGTAACTTATATATTGTTGTAAATTTTTTGTCTGAGGTATTTAACAATTAATTTATAAAGTTATCAAGAGCCATTATTAATAATAGATTAATTATATGCCATTATTTGGTATGTTAACATAAATAAATAAATTATAAGTAAATCTTTTATCATACTTGACAATAGATTTGTGATAAATAAATATCACAAACTAATGCTAAAATATAAAACTATACTATACATATATGATCCTTTATTTAAGATCAGTTTAACAAACTCAAACAAAAATGTAACAGATTTGATTATGGTATAATAATGGTAAAGATGTTTGTGATGTAGCAAATTTTTTTTCAGTATAAGGCAGGCAACACAATAACATGGGAATATCAATATGCTACCAACTCTTAAGGAACTGAACATTCTTTGAGGGCAACTCTCAGTTATCAATGTGTTTGATAATTTCTGATTCCAGGAACGTGGCACTGGTGATGTTAAACTACTCCGTCACAAACTAAACAACACTGTAAGGGTTGTGATGAGACGTGACAAGACCCTCAAGGTGTGTGCCAACCACTTCATAACTCCAGACATCAGGATGAATGTCCACTGTGGTTCTGATAAGGCCTTCAATTGGTCCGTATTTGCTGATTATGCTGATGAGACTTGTAAACAGGAGCTGCTGGCTATAAAATTTGGTAATCCTCAAAGTAAGTAAAATTAATATGGGTCATTTAAATTTTCTCTTTGTGATGATACTGAAACTGAGTAATTTATTCTTACAAAATTTGCATCATTAAATAATATTAATTTGGTCCGAATCAAATTGAGTTTTGTTTAATTCAGACAATCATATTAGTATTTGTAAATGAAATCAATTAACATTTTAAATATTATATATGTTTTCTGAAAAGTTAATTTAATTACAGATGCTGAGCTGTGGAAAACTAAATTTGCTGAAGCTCAAGAGATTGTTCGGACAAAATGCAGCCTCTACACTCAAGATCAGTCATCAGATGACGAAAGCAGTATCACCAGGAGTGAGGACACTGATACTCCAGAGCCTAAGACAAATGCGGACAAATCACCAGACAATGACAAAAGATCTGAGAAAACTGAACAAATTGACTCAGACGGTGTAGTCTTAAAATTAAAAGAACTTAAAGTAGATAGTGAGAAGTCAGAATAAGGAGTACTTGATAGTTGACATGATCTTATAAGAGGCCAATTAGTAATGAGAAATTTTACTGGTGAACTTATGTGAATAAGTATTCTTTGTTGGAGGTAACAATAAAAATGTATTCTACATTATATTTAGGAATTGGTAATATTGTATATGGCTGAAAATAATTTGGTTTACTAACATCGGAATAGCTATTCGTTTTGTCCCATTATTTTCTCATAATAATGTTTAAAATCTTTCTTTCCATTAATCAAATTCTTTACACATGTACTTATTGCATAATTCTACAAATCTTGGATTAACTAAAAGTTTTATATCCTAGCTGGATATAAATTTTTCTAACAATTAATTTTAACTTTTATATTTTTATTTACAGCTTTGTTTAATGAGTTTATTGTTATATCTTTGATTCTCAATATTATAGCAAGATAAAAATTCTTGTCAGTTTTAAGTTAAATCTTGAGTTTTAAACACTTACAAGTCAGTTCAGTAGGTATTGTGCAAAGTTCGGAGAAATAATTTGAAAATTAAAGATTTTAGTTAGAATATATTATTTTTAAAATTGCATACATAATGCTGTCTGTATCTTTAAGATTGATCAAAAGGATCTAATCATTGTTATTGAACCTCCAATGACAACTCTCCTATAATTCTCCTGGTCAATTAGATACCTTAATTGTAGACAATTTGTTTCAAAATGCACTTATTTTATTTTGCATAGATGGGTGTAGGTTAAAAACAATTTATTATGTGCCTTTATAAAACACACAGCGTAATAAGTGAAGAAGCTATCTATGGTTTTGCTTTGACTATGGTATACATACTTGTTTTCTTTGTGATTTCCGGTTAGTTTACTCTTTTTCTCACCAGAGGCGCCACCGTCCTAGTCGACGTTTCGACGAAGTGACCGTTATTCAAGTCATAGCGTTTGTGGTTTTGCTCCGGTACGGACCTCTCGGAAGAGTGAGAATAGTGAAAGTTTTGAGCTTTAATTATTGATAAAGTGGTAACTTATAGAGACAGTGAAAACTTTTGTGCATTTTACACAACGATTCGGTAAGTTTTTTTGGCACAGTAATATTTTGTTTAAGAAATGAGTGTTAATCGTGATTGCGACCATCCTGAGCCTAATTTTGCTGCTCCGGAGGGAGAACAAAATGAGGCTTCGGGCTCAGGCGAAGAGAGAGAAAATATTTCTTCTTCCTCCTCATCTTCGGAAGACGAGGAGGGATTCGCTAGCCCACCTCCTAACAAGCGCTCGAAACGTGATCATAGGCGTTATTCTACTACCCTCAGTGATCCACGAATAGACGCTTTAATAAATCAGGTGGCTTGTATATCCGATTACCTTACACATTTACCTAATAATTTATGTACTTCTAATCTATCGTCAGACGCCATAGTAATTCCGTCAACTTCACGAACACCCTTTCTAAGTAATCCTAACCAAACGAATGTTTCATTGGGTGAAATTCAGGTTGATTTCGATAGTAAGATGGTGACTCTTGAGGCCGATAAGGATCGCCTTAGGGATTTAGAACAGTTGCAGAAGTTTGAAACACCCGCATGGAAATCCATTCGATATAAAAAAGCCTTACAGTCGTGTGTCGCTAGTCCAGGTTTTATTGCACTAAAAGTTAACGAAGAACTCTGCCATTTTAACAAACCAAAGGATTATTTGCATTCTACAGAACATTTATTAGCTGGTTTGTCTAATGCTGTTCTAGAACAACGACAATCATTGCAAGTAGGTTTACAGAACCTGGTAGATTGGGCGGCCGCTAACCCTCAAGAACTGAATTCTAGTACACTAGTACAAAAGTTGACTAGTATATTTGGTCCTAATTCTGAAAATAATAAGAGATGGGAAACAATAATGCAGGTTATTTGTGGTAAAAGGAGTGAGTGTATAGAGACTAGGCGAGATAGGATTTTAAAGGAAATAGGTAACCCTAATTTAAGAGCGACATTACAACGAATTCCACCAAGCTCTGAGTATTTATTTAGCCGTGAAAAATTATTGCCTATTATCCAATCATTGGGTGGTACACAGATTTGGTTAAATACACCAAATTACTTAAAAGAGGATAAACCTTCTACATCTTCTCATTCCAATCGTTTTTCTCATAAGAAGGACGGTAGGAAAAATTTTAAATACGATAGTAAGACTCATCGTACTCAGAAAAATAAAACTGAGTTCAAAAAGAACCAGCCCTTTCGTCAACGCAAGGGTGGTTCAGAATATAACCACAACCCAAAGACATCTCAAAAGTGACCAGAATTTCGAAGGGGGGTGTTTAAGGAGTCATGTAGAGACTTGGAGGAAACTTGGGGCCGGCCAATTTATTCAGAAAATTGTAACTTATTGCCGTATTCCTTTCAAACACAAACCTCCTTTACAGTACCCTTACAGTCAGATCCGAAAAGCCTTGGCAACCAAGGCGACGGATCAAATGTCAAAAGTAATAGAGGACTTAAAGTCACAGAAAGTTTTAGAAAAGCCACCAGTGATAACTTCAGGGTTCTTTTCAAAGATGTTTCTCATCCAGAAACCAGATGGGGGTATACGCCCCATTTTCGACCTACGAAATCTCAACAGTTATGTGGCAACAAAGAGATTTCAGCTAATTTCTCAGGTGGATGTCATGAACTTCCTCCAGGGTCAAGATTGGCTAGTAAAAATAGATCTCCAACAGGCTTATTTTCATCTGCCTATAGCGGAGACACACAGGCGCTTTTTACGCATCATCTACAAACAAGAGATTTTGCAATTAACAGCCTTGCCTTTCGGCCTATGTTCAGCCCCTCAAATTTTCGCAGCTCTATCAAACTGGATTGCGGAAATCCTTCGGGGTCGAGGAATCAGGGTCATCGTTTATTTGGACGATTATCTTTTGGCCCACCAAAATCCTCTAAGCCTTACAAAGCAGGTTGCGGAAACCGTGAGACTCTTGGAGTCTTTAGGCTGGCACATAAATTACCAAAAGTCGATACTAGTCCCTACCCAGCAGCTGGAGTATCTGGGTTTAACATGGGACACTCTGGCCAACGTGGTAAAATTACCTGTTCAAAAGGTAGAGTCAATAAAGAATGTGATTACAAAGATCATAAAGCAAAAGAGCTGCACCATGAGGCAGGCTCAGAGCTTATTAGGCCAGCTAAACTTTGCCAATCATACGGTCTCCAGGGGCCGGTTACACTGCCGCAAGTTTCAGATCTTTCTCAGAAAGTTCCGACAGCACAGAGCACGGGAGAGGAGGTTAATAATCCCTCCTGTGATACAAGATCTGAATTGGTGGCTAAAGGATATAGAGCACAGCACGGTCTCACTCCAAAGGAAGGAAGTCACGCACTTCCTCACCACAGATGCAGCGGATGCAGGCTGGGGTGGTCAATTAAACGGTGTCCTTTTGGCCGGAAAGTGGCGACCGCACCAAAGGAATTGGCATTCCAATATAAAAGAACTATACGCTGTTTTGGCAGCCATAAAAGATCAGCAGACAACCCTATTAAATGCGCATATCCTAGTGCAGTCAGACAACCTCACACTAGTGGCGTATATAAAAAATCAGGGTGGGACTCGCTCCATTGCGCTGCTAGACCTTACGAGCAGGCTTTTAGAGCTAACCGAGCAGCTAAACATAACGCTGTCGCCATGTTACCTCCCGGGGAGGTTAAACGGCATTGCCGACCGCCTATCGAGGGGTCGGCCAGTACCCGAATGGCACTTACTACCCCAGGCCACGGAGGTCATATTCCAACAATGGGGTATCCCAGATATAGATCTGTTCGCGTCCAAAGAGACCGCCGTCGTTTCCAGCTACGTAACGCTGGATTCAGGCGATGGATTGGCCAGATATTGCGACGCATTCAGTCGCGAGTGGGATTACAATCTGGCTTGGGTGTTCCCACCACCCAATCTAATTCCCAGGGTACTGACACACCTCAACACCGCGAGGGGAATTTACATAGTGATAGCACCCCATTGGACCCAATGCTTTTGGTTGCCGGACCTGCAGACTCGAGCCCTGGCACAACCAATACAAATAGTGGACCTGCAGGGACCTCCTGATCAGACCACGGGTCAACCTCGCACTCAGGTGAACAAATTACGTCTCCAAGCTTGGAAGGTTGGGGGTGGTCGCAACATGTTTCTCACTGGAGTCCAAGCGAACAACATTTATTAAATAGCAGCTGGCGCTCCTCAACCCTATCTACCTATAAGGCTCCTATTAGACGGTGGAAAATATGGTGTAGATCTAATGAGGTAAATGATAAATCTCCTAATGGCGATAACATTGCCCGATTTTTGGCAAACCTTTTTCTTAAAGAACGTTTGGCATATAACACAATATTACTACATAAGTCTGCAATAGTCACTTATTGCAGACCAACAAAAGAAAATTATAATAAGAACTTTTTCATACAACAAATATTAAAGGCCATATCTCAGGCTAGGCCACAAACTAGGAAAGCCCCAATTTGGGATACTAAATTGCTATTTGACTGGCTTATAAATACACCCAGTTCTGAGACCCACTTTGATCTTGCAAGGCGTACGGCCTTGATATTGCTGCTGGCGTCAGGCCGCAGAATACATGACCTAACTTTATTAGAAGTCGCTAAGGAGAGTCTTTGCATCCAGAGTGACAGAATTATATTATGGCCTAAATTTGGTTCAAAGACTGATACAGGATCGCATCAGCAGTCTGGCTGGTTACTGTTACAGCACGATGTGGCTAATATTTGCCCAGTTAGGCATGTAACTAAACTTATAGAAATATCGGAGAACCGCCGAACTGCCGGTGGTAATATAACGAATCTCTTTATTTCTATTTCTGGAGATAGTAGACCAGCTTCTAGAACAATGATTGCTGGATGGATCAGATCCATTTTTAAGGAGGTTAATATAGCTGCACCTCCAGGCAGCATTCGATCTGCAGTAGCTTCTAGAAGCTGGGTGGAAAATAGACCAGTTCAAGAGATATTGGACAGAGGGAATTGGAAAAGTATGTCTACTTTTACTAATCATTACTGCCGACCCGTACGACGCCAAGTTGATCATTCCGAAGACTTATTGCAGACAACTTTTTCAATTATCTAAGAAAATCTAACCATTAAGCAAATATGCTGATTTTTATATTGTTATCTGATTTTAGCTGATCTGAGTATAATAAGAATGTTTTTTAATAGTCACTCGATTTTGAACCCCTAATTTAATTATGAATTATATTGAACCTTGGATTATTTTTGTTTCCAAGTTACACATTATATAAAAGATTTTAATTCTATATAATATGTATGATTATAATTGTTAAGAGATTGTAAACCGTTGAACATATATTTTGTATAACTTCAGTTATCTTTTTATTAAATTCCATATCCATTTCAGATACTTACATTGTTATTTTTAAATGTGTACAGTACATTTATATCACATAGCGTTTGTGCATTTCATTCCTTCTCACCAGCAGATACCAAACAGGTCTTCACTTATTACGCTGTGTGTTTTATAAAGGCACATAATAAAACTGTTTTGCATTCCAACAAAACAGATATTATGTGTTGAATAAAACACACAGCGTTGGAGCAAGAGCCTTGCAGGTGAGTGAAGACTCCTATGACTTGAATAACGGTCACTTCGTCGAAACGTCGACTAGGACGGTGGCGCCTCTGGTGAGAAAAAGAGTAAACTAACCGGAAATCACAAAGAAAACAAGTATGTATACCATAGTCAAAGCAAAACCATAGATAGCTTCTTCACTTATTACGCTGTGTGTTTTATTCAACACATAATATCTGTTTTGTTGGAATGCAAAACAGTTTTATTTTATTTCTTTGTACTCTGGTGTATTTTTATACTAAGACAAACTATTCGTAGCTGTGAATAATGTGGTATTAAGAGACCATATATTTTTGTTGAAGCATTGCTTTAGCACAGAAATCTTAGACTTTTTAAAATACATCATCATATTATTATTTACGTTTTAAAAATATTATGTCAATCTCTTTTAATAATAACAATACTTTATGTAAAGGTAAACACCCAGAATATTATGTTTTTAAAATAAAGTGATTAAATTTTAGTAAAGGCGTAAAAGATAATTGAAAAAGCAGAACAAGTATGCCGGTTTATCATAAAAAGAAATAAATATAATTTTTAGCTAAACTAAGTTTATAGTTTCGGAGTCAGCATAATAAGCAGGATAACTTAGTGTTAGAATGACTCTGTAGACACTTTGTATACATTTTACTGTGTGAATGGGCCCTCGCGGACTATCACATTACGATTTTTTCATTTTCAGCGCCCCATATCGTCGATGAAGTACCAATACCTCCTAAGTGTTGAGAATCTAATTTTACACCAGACTGTTTAAAATAAGGTTTTTTTTTACAAAAACTGTTTAAAATAATGTTTTATTTATTTTGATTAACTATTGATAGTATATAGTTTCCAATACATTACCTTTTTATTAGTTACTAAGGGATGTAGTTAATGTTTTCGTCGATTGTAATAAAAAAGTAATTTTGGACTAAATTGTCAGTTAGGAGGTACTGGTACTTCATCGACGATATGTTATATAGCCTGTATTAAAGAGATTGTTCGGCCTATTAGGTCTCTAGCAGTGGCGCAGCGTAGTGGGCGGGGGTGCGCTCGCTCGGCCCGGACGGCAATATTTCACAATAAAATATAATAATAATACATTGTAATCTACGATAAGCCGAAAAGTAATAATCTTTTTCTCGAAATTTTTTTATCCATTGAATTTAAATACCTGGGGGGCGGCGAAATTTGCTTGCGCCCCGTGCGGCTGAAACTCGCGCTACGCTACTGCTCTCTAGACGGGCTAAGTGTTATTACTTTATTAGATTAATCATTTAATTTGATTTAGTCTGAATATAGCTTGTTGTAAGCAGATAAGCATTTAAGAACGCGCTAGACTAAGTTAACGGAAAATTATAACACGTGCAATATTGACACGAACTTAGAGTACCTTTTCAGAAACTAGAGATGTTTAGCAACGTGAATATTTTAGGTGGATAAGGTATTTTTTTTTACTTTTGTAAATCCGGGACACCATTTTTTGCGCCTCGTTTATTATGCCCATTGGCTCATAGCGTAGCATTATCATTATTGAAAAAAAAAACAAAAATGTCGGTGTTTCAATAAGATTTTTTTTTTTTTTTTTATTAGCCCTGTATTATACATGTCCCACTGCTGGGCACGGGCCTCCTCTACTGAATGAGAGGGGTTAGGCCTTAGTCCACCACGCTGGCCTAATGCGGGTTGGTAGACTTCACATACCTTCGAAAAATCTTTCGAGTTCTCAGGTATGCAGGTTTCCTCACGATGTTTCCTTCACCGTTAAAGTAAGCGATAATTAACAATTAATATACACGTGACTTAGAAAAGTCAGAGGTGTATGCTCTTGGGGTTGGTTTCGAACCTGCGACTTTCGTCTCGACAGTCCGTACCAATCCCCGCTGAGCTATCGCTGCTGCGATAGCTCAGCGATGCTGCGATGATGCGATGCTGTAGAAATTTCCATTTTATTTTTAAAATTATTTGAAAAGAGAATTTTAAAGTTACTATTGGTGATACTTGTAATGATCTTAAATAGAAAAACGATTTTAAATGTATTTCGGCGTTGTTCATACTTGGATTTGATATTTAGTGAAGATTCGTGAATAAGCGTTAAATTTAAGGCGTATGTTTATTTTATAATTCATCGTTTAAATATAAGTACAATACCTGCAAAACACTTCGCCGGCCTGAAGTTATTTGCGGAGAGGCGCCGCGGCTAATGACATGAAAAGGAGGCTTTTAGAGCGGGTGAATCGACTAACTTCATTCCGGCCAAGTTCTTTTGCGTGTATTATATGTATGTTTGGATATGTCCGTACTTAATTGTGTGTTGGCGTGCGCTTTTGTAAAAACTCATTTTGGTTATTCAGGTACGTATACAGATTAAGTCAGTGAGGATATATCCAAACATTATAATTTACAAATCATTGTATTACATATCAATATTTAGGCCATTAGAACTTAGAGACACAGGTAAATTAATTTAAAATAATCCATTTGTTTTTCTTTCGTTTCAAGTTTTTTCAAATAACAAACAAATGATTTTCAAAAAACAAATTAAATAAAAATTCACGGGCTAGTGTTCTTTTGCACCTTAAAAAAGTATCAACGACACTGCTCGTTGCAAAGTTCAGGTTGGCCAATATGCGCGGATTGACATAGATTTGAAGATATTATTTGTTTAAGATTTCTTTTACATATTTAACATTTTAACAGCGCTGCATTTTTATAGCTTTTATCTGTGACTCATAGGATGAATTGAGTAGTGCTACATTGTACGCAGTGTTCCGTAGGTAGTAAGCCACTTTCAGGGTGATACAATTAGGAGAAAGATACTTACTACAATGCGCGCAAAATACATATCCGGCCTGAAGTAAGTCACTAGCGATTTATAAAGTGACGAGAGATATACAGGGCGGAATAAGTGACTAAACGAAGTCCGGGGAATATTTTGAGCGTATTGTGTTCCTTGCGTAAAAGTTTACTGAATCGACATCCTATAGAAGGCCTATAGGGTCGCACGACCCGAGGTCCTAACAAAGTCTGCGCCCAATCTTGCCGCTGGATGGCCAATGCTGTGCTTTCCCTGTCTTGGCCACCACTCAGTCAGCGCTTTACTCGCATCTGTTATCAGGCTCGGACATAAATATTCAACCAATTATCAAGGAAACTTAGTATTCTTTTATTTATTGCCACGGAGGCTGTCTGTCATGTTATACGAATTTTTAGGCAAGGAACACAATATTATGTTAGTATGTCTCTACAGACATCTACATTGGCCTTTGTAGTCCAGATTATTGAAACTCATATTATTTTATGTATTCATCGGTGTTCATAACATAGTTGGTAGACATTCCGCTATTGTTTTAGAATAACGTGGCTCAATATGTGACGAAAGCATTTCATCTACATAAAAATTTTATATTTTCTTTCTGAATTTAAATATATGTTTCATGAGAACTTGTTTTATTGATTGTACTCGTCGGGGGTTTCAGTATATTATGTAGTGTGTATCAGAATGGCGGGTGTTTATGGTGTATGGCATTTTTGGACATACCTTTATCTTTTATTTTTTTTATCCGAGCACGGTAAAGTGACTGCACTTCACCTGATGATAAGCGTAGTGTAGTCCAAAAAACTAGCGACCATCGACAAACAATGAGTTTATCGGTGGTCACCAGAGTTATGCCGGCCTATATAAATCAGCAAACAAGGTTTTACCCCTATTCCCGCTCTAATCAACCATCAAGTCATTTATTTATTTGCTGTCATGTCAGAAACCCCTAGGAAGAACCGGGTATACACTGGCTGATCCTGGAACGCGATCCACACAAGTATGGATCACTATGGCGGGCTTTAAAACGCCATGTGTGCGGTGGTCGCTATCCGGGCGGATATGAATATCCTACCGCCAGCAAATAATATAAATATATTGCATGGGATAAAATTTTATTCATAGTTTTAGTTTAGGACTACGATTTAATCATAGAATTTATGCTAATCTTTGCGTAGTATAAAATGAAGTCGCTTCCGCTGTCTGTTTGCTTAGATCTTTTAAACTATTCAACGGATTTTAATGCAGTTTTCAGCAATAGATAGTGATTCATGAGGAAGGTTTATATGTATATCACACTATGACCCATGGGAGCAGGGGCAGTAAGATGCAGGTAAACCCGCTAGGGGTAGGTAGTTTAATATTTAATAAAAATGCGAAAGTGTCTTTTTATGCAACCACAGATCGGCACATTTTTTTATGCATAAAAATAATTTATGTGCCGGAGTAAAGCGGAGAAAAGGAGAATTACAAGCAGGCAGATCCGTGAGCAAAAGCAAGTAAATTGATATTAGAAGCGAGGTGCATCGATGGGTATTTACTAATAAATAGTAAATACCCATCTATTGTGAAATTTTACATTATACGTACACACTCACGTCCCAAATGGGTAAGCAGTGGTGTAACCAGTACATCCACATATGCTAGAGCTTATTTCTGTCCTATGATTGGCGAGCCCATCGTCATATGGGCGTAAATCCAGTATCCAGGCTGGTAGTGATTATTTCGGGATAGAAAAACCCAATATCATTTTACGAGACCCGGAGATCGAACCCGAGACCTCGGCACAGCAGTCACACCGCGCACAACTGCTCCACCGTGACAGTGAAATTTTATATTACACAAAATTAACATTGTTAGTTACTTGAATGAGCCTGCAAAAAAATATTTTATTTATTTATTTATATTTGTATTCATAATGGCAAAAGAGTTAGAAGGCCAAAGTGAAAAACCAAGTTGTTAAACTGGATACATACAAGAGTCATTTAACAATAAAAAAATATTTTTATATCACATTTTATTGCAATCCACACACTTGCAAAGTACATATTAAATAAATAACATTTTGCATAGTACATGTTGCATATTTAAAAGGGACTTAAATGAAAATTTGTGTCTTTATAATGCACAAAATCAGTTTTCTCCTTAATTTTGTTTATAACCTTGTTCACACGATAATTTAATGCATATGTGTTCTTATTTATTTAATGCACTTTTAAACATGCACCATATTGTATTCAACCTGTAATTTCAATTGTACTAAGAGACATTTGGACGTTTGTCCCTTACAATAAAACTTGTAAACATAAATTACACATTGTAGTAACAATATAATAAAATTGATGAACCTTGAAACAGTCATTGCCAAATACAAAAGTAGGCTTACTATGTAAAACACACGTGACTTAAACTAATTATAATTAAATTTGTGACTAATTGCTAAAATTATTTTCTAACTTATGTAGGAATGATATTTAAGGAATTGCCCATATAAGCTACCATAAACTTGTCTTTGTAGAAAATGATATAGTTGTCAGTTAATATAAACCTTTGGTCATCTTGAGGTTGTGATAACCAATCTTCGAAAAATAAGGTCTGTTTAAAATCAATACCGATTTTAGAAGAACACTGAGGGGTATTTAAAAGTAAAAATTGTAGCAGACATAAAGACATTTTTTATTTTTCTACCTAGGCCACTTTGGTTCTCATGGAATGTATTGCAACTATTATCAGGAAAGAATAGCAGAGTGTAAAGTACTCTACTAAAATGTGATAAATTCTTTAAATGGGAGATATTAAACTGTCCCAGACATCAACTACATTTATTTCCCAATTAACTAGATGTTACCAAAATATATTTGTTTATATTTTAACAAGTGATCATAGCTCTTCTTTGGTAGGTTTCACCTGCTTGTCTAATAGTTGGAATGTTTGTAAAATGTTGATTCTGGTGTGAAGTAACTTTTTCTTCTCTTCTGAGACCTTCCCGTTAAGCAGTTTCTTCACTCTCTCATACTCCGTCTTGACAAATTCATCACCTTTCTCCATGATCTTCTCCATTATGGTTTTGTAGATTTTGCCTGAACTTGCATCCTAAGGGGGAAAAATATATTCAAATTAAATTGTTTTTTTGAATGTCGTATTATTATAAGAAAGTAGTAATTATTTATTAAATTGTAAATCATAGGTAAACTTAATTCTCTGAATGTAAATATGGTGTGTTGTAAAGGTAATATAAGAAATATTAATAAATAATTGACACAATTCTTATATATTCTTATACTTGTACTGGATCAACTCCATTATATATTCTAGAATTTCCTATTGACATAAAATATTTCTAGATTCGGCGACACGTCACCAAGGTTTATGGATAAAATAACACTTTACCTGGCTTTTTAATTTTTGCACTGCCACTTCAATGTCCTTAAGCACATTCTTTCTGTCATCACCTTTGGCTTTCATGAATTTTATCGCGAGTTGATCCAGTTCCCGCACGCAGCCCGGCAAATTTAAGTATAAGCCAGTGTTTTCACGCACAAATCGACGTAGCTCATCGCTCGTAAAGCCTTGCGAATCATCAAAAGCTATCGGTTCCTTTTTACCCTTCATGAACAATTTCACAACTGGAAAATTATCTTTGGTGGCTCCGTATTTTTTGGCCAGTAGTTCATTATCTTTTTCGCCGTAATCCTTCACGCCAACTTCGGCGATCAAAAGTTCGTCAACATCTTTAGAATCTTTTGCGAGCGCCACAAATGCTTCATGTTTATCGCCGTACGGGAATGCGACGTCGAACTTCACAAGGGCCGCATCGAATTTTTTTATCACTTTATTAAAAGAAATCTCATCCAATTCTACAGATCCGCTAGAAGTGGAGGCAGTATGAGCTGATGGTGTCGTAAAAATAACGCACAAAAGAAATAAATAACGATACATTTTCACTTTATTGGAGCAGCGAGCGCCTAGAATATTCGACTTATCGTCGGTGTGCACTTGACAAAGTTCCCTTTATGTTTACGAACAACAAAAATCTTACAAACGATTTACTACCACCGGTCGCCGGCCATTTTACTTTGTTTTCATTATCCTTTTTCAATGGAAGCAACTGTCAAGATGGCTGTGTGATTTCTTGATATCAATAATTCTTAAAATAAATATACCTACTTATGTAAACTAGGCCATAAATAGTTGTATAAAATATTTAAATGCGTAAATTCATGGCACCCAATTGAGTAGATGATTATGTTTTACTATTTCATAATAATTGTTAAATTTCCTTAGTTTATTTTTCTTTCAGTAATTAGATGCGTAAAAAGAAATGATGTGGGGCCCACTTCGTCCATTACTGACCGTGTGCCTTTGCTATTGGTCCAAATAAGCGGTTATTCGCGGGTTTATTTACTTTTTGACGAAGCTCTGTTTTCTATTACACAATATTGTAAATTTTAAATAAAACTGATTTTTAGTGCTCGAAAATCGAAATACGTGGGCGTGAGTAAAGGCGTGAGATGTAAAATGTTTCGAATAGCAATGGTAGCTTATTGCAGAAAAATAATTTTAATATTATAGGTTTATGATCACACTTGCGCATTAAAAATACGAATTTAAATATTATATACATACTTTGCATCGACTTATAAAAAAAGGAGGACGGAGCGCTACTAATATCGACAGTGATGCAGGTTCTTGATGTATGTGTGCGAAAGTTGAGGGATACCACATAAATGAAAATATTCCCCATTTTTAACCAACTCCTAAAAGGTTTTATATTCGACCCGTGTGTATTGAATAAAGTATGTACATGGTAATTAAGTACTTAGTTCAAACAATTAATTGTTTCGTGTAATTGTGGGGTAGGTATATGAAAAGATAAAAATTAAATTAAAATCCTTTAAAATGATTTAATTTTTTATAAACATGCCTTTTACTTTGCACGGACCGTTCAGTAGCTTCTAATTTGGAAATATGGTGATCTCGAATGCTCAAATATTTTTCTAAAATACATTTAATTAGATTAATCCTATATTCGGTGCCTGCCAGAGTGTGTTTTAATTCCAAATTGAAAAAAAAAATACTATTCGCTATAAAATGTCGTCACCATTCCGCATGACGAGAACCTCGTAAAAGCCAAAAAGATAAAACTACCAAATATTTAGATGTGGCACACGAGGTTACCGAGATGTGGGATGTTGACTCAACAATAATTGTACCGATAGTCGTCTCTGGGTTGATACCGAAGAGCCTCGACAAACATCTTCAGAGGCTCTCAATTGGTCTTTGGGTCAAAGTCCAGATACAGAAAGCGGTGTTATTGTACACAGCACGCATTGTGAGGAGGTTTCTCTTTCTTAGGTCCTAACCGCCGGTGGCTTGGGTCCTAGGCCTCGCCATTGGAGAGTAATATTTTTATATTTTTAAATGTTTTGTTTTTTGTTTGTAACTTTTATTTAAAAATGTAAAACATCCTTTTAAAATAAAGAGTACTGTACAAAACAAAGTTCAAAACGCACTGATAAATAAATAGTATACGTAATATGTTAAATAATTTTATTCTAATATGTGTAATGTAATTATTATGATCCATGTTGGTTGAAATAAATGATATTATTATTATTATTATAAATAAAAAAAAGTCGGGGCTTGTGCCGCTGCCGCGCAACACAAATTTTACCGAATCCAAAAATACCTTTAGACATTAATGTTATTATTTACTTCTCACAGAGTTTCTAAAGATAAATTTTATGTTTTGGTTATCTTGATAATATGAAGCCGGTTAAGCTTCAAAAAAGAAGGTTCTCAATTCGGCGAATTTATTTTTTATTTATTTGTTTGTTCGAGGAGTTTAATATCTTTACTCCATATTCCGTTATCAGATTTTAACAAAATATATATGCAGTACCATAGCTAGGAAGGGAGAGGGGGGCACTCTACCCCGGTTGTCACCGGTTTTGGGAACTCGACCTGATATAACCCGAAATAATATTCAAAAATTGGGAAATCCTCTCCTCTATCCTCCTTTTTTGAAATCGGTTAAAATACATTAAATCATTTTAAAGCTTTCATTCTTAGGGTAACAGCCAAATCAAATCCACCCCGGGTGCCACCCGTGCTAGCTACGCCACTGTATATAGGAGACCGCTTAGTACTTAAACTTTATCGAACATCAACATATTTCAACAAAGCGGTCCATATTTGATGGGAAAATATATGTTCGTACATTAAAAATAAAATATACGCTTAATTGACAACCTCCTCCTGGTTTAAAGTCGGTTAGTAATTTTTGAACTAATGTTCTTAATTACAACGGAATACTCACACTTTGGGGAAAATACCTCATTTATTTTCTGGCAACACATGCACGTGAAGTTGACGTTTATATTCCGAATATTACGTAAATAATTTTACCAAAAACATTATAAAAGTGATTATAAATTTATATGTTACTTGTGCTAAGTAATTCCTTGATATTTCTTTTTCGATGTCGAATTGTTTTTACAATGTTTTATGACACATGTCGGCATTATTATATTTTTTTAAATCCAAGTTGGAGTGAACGTTACACAAGGCGGTCGTGTCGCGTAATGGCGGAAACTGGCACACTATGATGAGAGTGTGTGCGTGAGACCCGTATACGTACAGCATTCTGGCACACTATGGGTCACTTCACTTTCGATGTATGGGACGTGGTGTCCCCCATAGTCTATGATACTTTGTTATACAGTCTTATGTATTTGGGTAGGTAGTAAAAAAAATACGGATGTAAAATATTGATGGATAAATATTGATTGGATGCAAAAGAAAATTTATTAATATTAAAATGTGGTGCAATAGTTTAAACTTCGTTATATTATTTTTTATTAAATTAATTAACGCTGATAAAAACATCGATGAAGATAATGATGGTAAAGTTTAATATTTTTTTGTTAGTGGTAGTCAGTGATCAACCTTATATATTTAATAATTTACTCTTAATAATAATGATCGAATGTTTGATTTGCGCACTCCTCCGAGGCTTAGTCTTAGAGTAAGCGGACTGTAAAGCGAGTGGCCGCGGGTTCGATTCCCGCACCGAGACAAATGTTTGTGTAGTCCACAAACCTTGTTTCAGGTCTGTTAATCATCAGAATGTACCACGTGCAGGTGGGGTTGGTTTTTTGCCTAAGATGTTGGTGGCCCACTTACACCCCTGATAACACAGATATATAATACTTTCAATTAATTCCCAACAGGTCGGTCTGGAAATCTTTGGAGGAGGCCTATGTTCGGCAGTGGACGTCCTGTGGCTGATGATGATGATGATTTCCAAAATGTGCCACCGCCTTCTTATAATTGTTAGATACATCTAACTTGCTCTAACTCCAAATTAGTAATTGAAACTGATTCAAATTCGACAATTAGTGCAATAGCGACATAATTAAATTCTTAATATCGATTTAATTTAGTTTTAATTTCAGAGCATACATCTCTGACTTTTTTTTATTTACGTGTCTTTATTTATCATTATCAATTATCGCTAGTTATAACGGTGAAGGAAACATCGTGAGGAAACCTACCTATCTCTAGATATCGTTCTCCATAACAATTTGTAAGGTATAATAATGTGAAGTCTGTCAACTCGCATTAGTCCAGCGTGGTGGTCTAAGGCCTAATCACTCTCATCGTGGAAGAGGCCTGTGCTCAGCAGTGGGGCATAGTTATTACATTATATTATTAGTTTCAGTTGATTTGGAAACGCCCAGAATTAAAGGGCTGAAACTGGACATTTCGGAACAAAACTCCCACAACAATGTATTGAAATGGCAATTGGGAATAATTCCTTATCACATAGATACTCATACATACGGTAGTATTATTAACGTTTGGTAATAAATAACTTGGTTAAGTTTTAGCTTAAGAGTTTGTCAGGAGATAACAGAATGTACCCATATCCCCTCCAAATCTTGAAGATTCCCAATAACTGTAGCCTAGCCCGGTTAGTGGCCAATTCAGGATTTCGTCAGGAGGAGTGTCTTTGTTCTACAATATGAGAGACAGGGTAATTACTATTATGTTTACATTTACGGACAATTTTACTTATAAAGTATTTGCTTTACTTCAACATGGGCAAAGAGATTATAATCACTATGTTGAAATTTGGGGGCTACATGGGCAATTATTGGCCCTGTATCGAATTTAATCCGATGTGAAGGCTAGGCTTTTCCGGTACGTTTTATGTTTTTGTATCAGCAAAAATTTTAAGAACACCCATGAATAACACAGTTCTAAAGATACGATTCTTATGTGGTGGGTATCAGGAACTACAAGGGTCTTGCCGTCCCATAATACCCAGACCCAACACATCGTTTTAAGGATCACACAAACATTTGTTTCGGTAAGGGAATCAAACCCGTGGCCTCTAGATTCTCAACCATCTACCCCGCATTATACGATTTCACGAAGTTATATCGTTTATGTCTCATTCTAACTGTCTGGTAAGGTGTTTGTTCACCAATAAGTTTCCCAACGATAGTTGAGGTTATGTAGATCATAAAACCAAAGGCTTAAGCTGGCTTGCTGGAACACGTATAAGGAAATGTTGCTCTAATTCTAAGCGTAGGAACAATTTAATAAAACAAATAATGTTAACTATACCTGACGTCCACCTACAAGGTGGACAGACGACCTGATAAAGATCGCAGGAAGTAGCTGGATGCAGGTCGCTTTCAACAGGTCGGTCTGGAAATCTTTGGGAGAGGCCTAAGTTCAGCAGCGGACGTCTTGTGGCTGATGATGATGATGGTGATGATACCTGTTTTAACAGATCCAATAATATCAAAACGTATTCGCACAGCGATGGATACAATTGAGAGTGTTTCCTGTATCGTCTTTAGACCTATGGATGGCATACCAAAAAGAAGTAACGGTTCTTGGCTACATTTCACCAATCCTTCACAAGAACGGGAATGTGTTCACGAACCGGTGATAGGGGAAGATGGTGAAATGGTAAATATTTTTTCATCGCAGAAGCATACTTGCCTAACTCAATTATGAGTTATTTAGATATCACTAACACCATGCGTCAGTACGCGTTTATTGTGATTCATTTTCGCTTGAAAAAAAAAAAAAACTTTAAACCTTAACCTTTCTTAACCTTTTTGTTTTGTTACATTGCTATAATGACTTCGCTTTCACCTGCTTTTGCTTATTAATTGCTTGTTAATTAATTGGATGTTAAGTTACTTGTTCCCTTGTTAGCCCACATCATGCCATTATTATTTCTATTGGTTGATTAACACAATTAAATCTATGAAAGCAAGAATTTTTCGATATGTTCTAGATTCCGTCATGCTAGATTTTTTCAAGACCCCGCCTCTAAACGCTAGCTTATTTAAAGAATTCAAATATACACAACCTTTATTTATTCCTATGTGGAATAAATCCAGTTTATGTATGCTGGATTTTTTACACTGGAACAGGCTATAAACTCTGCTCCTAATAGATTTTAAAATTAATAAAAAAATCATCATTATGTCCCAGATGATAGTGCTGGGCTTTGAATGCATGCAACGACGAGATATTCTCCACTCAGTTCTTCACGCACTCGGCTTCAAAGATGAAGTGTCGCATCCACATCGGGACCAATACGTAAGGATATTGTGGCAGAACATTCAACCAAGTTAGTCGTTTTGTAATTTCAAAAAGAATTAGGCGATGCATGAACGTTAATTGCTATGAAGCTATATTTTTCAATAGGAACCTGTCTTGATCGAATCTTTGCGGTAATAACGTTTCCATCATTCATTTCTGCCACGCAGACATGTGCTGTACATTAGTTTTATGTTTTAAAAGCCCTGATTCCATGGCTCGTATTCACAAACAACACTTGAGTAAGCTTTTTGCCAAGTATCAATGTGTGTACATAATCTGTTTGTGTCATTTCTGTTTTTATTTAGGGTCAAAAACTAACCAATGACGTTTTGGGAAATCGTCACTATGCCTTGCCGTTCACTATGAGGCCTCATATTTACGTTTATGATTACGTGGGTAAGAGGTATGATGGTTTTGTGTTCGAGGGGCTCATATTTGGGCTATTTTAGAAAAAAATCTCCAAATATCCTAATTATTTGGCTGCAGTTGCGAAGTTTATATATTATTGCAGGGTACATACCATCTCGAAAGAACTCCCTACATCGATGTTTCCTGAGCGTTATGACCTTGTCCTTCTTTATGCGAGGCTTAAATAGTTTTCTTCCAACGGTACGCTGCGGCTTGGGCCTTAAGCCGATGGGTGGCGATTACCGCTTACCGCTATATTATCGCTTACTCGTTTGTCTACTTGGGCAATAAACAATGCATATCTGGATTATTAGCTAGCAGATCCTGTATTCGATTTTCACTTTAATTCTTCATGTGAGTTCTTGGGCGCAAGTGGGAAAATCTCGGGGAATCCTGAGGAGTATCTTTACAAGCCCTTTCTATATTCTATGAATTGCTTTTGTTTACAGAATATAGACCTTTATTTCGGATTCAGCTTCAAAGCGATCGAACCAAAACTTTAGTGGAGTACGACACAATGAGTTTAATGCACTTCCATGATCGAGCGTTTAGTAGTAACGGAGGAGCGACTATTGCGCCTTTGGTAAAATGATTTTATTTAATACAATATTTTTCACTGATACGTTCACAAGCCAGTGAAATTAGGTACTGAGCTTTATTAGGGCGAGCGAAGCGAGCCTTTTCCCTATCCCACAATCTGAGCAGTTTTGTACACTTTATATACTTTACTGAAAAACTATCACGCCTATAGATTTGTGCTTTAGCATAGTAATTTAATTTCATATCTAGATGTGTTATCTGTCAAAAAAATTATATAATTTTATAACCATTAAAAAAAGAACATCAACAATTTAGTATTTATTGGATAGAATGTTATTGTACTACTAACGCCATTTGTTAGAAAACCAAAGACTTAACATCGCTGCAACAGAACTAAACTCAATATATTATACTAAAATACATCGTAATTAATCTACTTAATACTAGATGACACCACTAGAATCAGGTTGTAAATAACGGCGTATTAACAGCAGGTTTTTTTTTATACGGGCACGACAATGTGACTGCACTACACCTGATGGTAAGCGTAGTGCAGGCCAAAAAACTAGCGACATGACTCTGGTGACCACCGATAAACATTGAGTTTATCGGTGGTCACCAGAGTCATGCCGGCCTATACAGGGTTATTTTTAAAACACCAGCAACCTCGCAGGGGTAGATAGCTGTCCCCATACGGAACAACTTTTGTTCTACGAGTTTGGATATAACTCAATATATTAAAAAAAAAATGATTTTACAAGTTTTTATTGTGTCGTGTTTTACTTCGTAGACTGCGGCGTGCGCGCGCGACTCAAAGGCGCCGCTCAGCTGAGCGGCGCGTTGACCTTCAAAGGAGCTAGCCCGGTTCCCCACGCTTCGCGTATTTGTTTACGTAGTCTGCGATGCGCGTTGTAACAATCAAGACGGAAATTAAATGAATACTTATTTTTGTATGAAAATAAAGTGTAACAAATTATCAAAAGTCGTAGAACAAAAGTAGTAGCTTATAACCTTAGGAATCTACCCCTGCGAGGTTGCTGGTGTTTTAAAAATAACCCTGTATAAATGCTGCTTCCCTCTTGGGCGGATATGAATATCGTACCCCCAGGTAATTCAAGGTTGTTCCTGTTCATGGGGCATTTATCATCAGGCGAGCCATCCGCTTGTTTGATCATTCTATGCAGTAAATACAGAAACCGGATAGTGCACAATATTGCCTGCAATTTGGCATATTAATCTCCGAAAACAATTTATCAATCTTTTTGTAGCAACAAATAACACTTTCACAAGTGCAATAAAACATAATTCAATGTATTCCAATATTATTGGTGTTGGCAATAATATGTGGCGTGCAAAATGAGCAATGTTGCTCAACAGTGTGTCGTGTTGAATATAACAGACTGGCTGACTATATATGACTAGATTATAACGATCAAAAGATCGCGGCACCTCCCGCCGTCTTTTTTCGGGATTTAAAAAAGCCTATGTCCTAATTCAGTGAATGGTCTAACTGTGTGCCACAAATCTGTTCAGCTATAAAGCGTCGTTGATTGAAAAGCATCAATATTTACAAGTTGATGATAAATATCCCAACTTTCACATTTATATTAATATTATAGAATTTATCTCTAGGTACCTACATATAATTTTTCAAAGGTGTTTTTTGTTGGAACGCCATAACTTCCACAATTCAAGTCAACCATATGACCATTTACAAACCTATGCTATAAAAAAGATGGTTGATTAAATAATACATAAATTATTTGTTGTATGCATGATTGTGGCCTGTCTTAAACATTAGGTACGTGTTGCGCAACAAATGTTGCACAGTGAATACTTTAATGATATATTGCATTACAGGTTCCCGGCTTAGTGATTAATCCATCAGAAAATTTATCACAACTTGATAAAATGAAACTAAGGTTATATTTTGGACACGAGTGTAATAAACGTAAGGTTGGAGACATACTGGATACTTGTAAGAACGTCCTGCATGAAAACCCTGACTCTCTTCATAAAAAAACACTTCAACTTGATCTCCCTGGATCGCAGGAAAGCGTAGAAACCGAGAATGAAGAAAATGATTCAACAAGCTCTAAAGTTTGAGATGAGAAGAGAAATAGCATAAAAGCTATTATTTAATAATTATTAGTAGTTATTAAAGTTATTTTGGATAATAGATATAGGTATAATCATAATTATGTAATTCTACTATTATAAATAAAAATACTTTCAATTAGTTACGAATCAAATTTTATTTCCTAAAGCTGCATGTAGTGTGCTGTTCGGTGGTAGAAATAGATAATCTGCTGGCTCATACCTACCCAAACGGACTAGACGGATCTGCAAAGTTTTTAGTTAAAGAGCCAAATGTTGTATATTCTTTTGGGAGCTACAACTTAAAATATTTTTGGATGTTTCTCGTAGTTTTGAATTTCTACGTACACGTGAAATATTTAGTTAGAATTTTTTTTGGGGGAGCTGCATTCAATGACTAAAGAGACGCGGTCTGCCAAATAATGTCCTAGTCAGAAGTTTTAATACCTAACCAAATCAACTCATAAGTGGTCTGACTTTCCATTCGTTTCATGTGGTTAGAGCCATTTGCAGTTCACCACTATAGCTTTAGTTGTTTCAACAAGTACTTTTGTACGACCATGCACTGTGATAAATCCGGAATCGTCAAGTGCAAAAGTAGCAATACCTACAAGCAGTCACAAATGGTATTGCCGTTCGTCAAATATATTTTCCTAATGTCAGTATCAAGGAATTTTGATGACTTAATAATATTTGATCCAAGATATTTACACAAAATACACTAAGCACTTATAACATTTTAATTCAAAGACAACTTAATAGGACATCATATTTGATGTGTCAACAAACCTTTTATAAGTGAGGTTTAAATATATATATATCATTTGCTTAAAAATTCTGTTACCATTTATTTTCTTTTGGCCTTGAGAATGGCAAAAAAATATAAGGATTCCGATTAACATCCTCTGCAATATTTAAAATATTTAAATTGGGGTTATAAAAAACATAATTAGAGGAAGCAAGTTCAATCACTTATTTTTTATTCCTACATATTATGCCTTTTTTTGGTATTGGCATTTAAAATTATAAAAATCTTAATTAAATATTTGCTTGATGCGATCGGCTGACGCATTGGGTGAAATAGAGAAGGTTTAGTTTCTGGACATCGATTGAGCTCAGTCCTTGCCAGTGTCCCATTGCCCATCCATCGTTCTAGAAAAAAATAATGAAGTTTTAACTCTGATCGAAGGTTGTCGGTGATCGTAATCGTAGAATAAAGTGCGTCTCCACTTGTGTACTTTCGCTGCACCGAGAGGACTGTATGACTGTGACAACCGTGCGTGATGAACTTTCAAATGTGGGAAGTTGTTAAATGTTACGATCAGCGTTAAATCACGGAGCGATCAGCTCTGAGACCTATAACATTTCACCGTGACATGTCATTTAAAAATTTGTATTTTTTTATTTTAAGTCATGGCGAATTCACCCATCCACATTAACTTAACAAATGCGAAAATGTCGCGGAAATGTTGACGCACTTTTAGATTTTAGTTAGTAAAAGGGTCAAAGATCATCATTAGATAGTATCCCACTAACACACCCTCCACTGTACCTCCTGTAAACCAGGATCAACAATGACGTGCATTTTTATTGACACCGAACAGTTGTCGCGCAACGAAATAAATTAAATAGAAAGTTAGAGAGCTGTTGGAAATATACATTATCCACTTCCCTCAGAAGAATAACTAGTACACGCACGGTTCCCCGAACTTATTTCCATGCAATTATGTGATAGGTGTCGGTCGAGCCTATCGCCATACCGAGGGCAAATTACAACCCCGGGCAACTCATGTGTTATTTATCGGATCGAATACCTCCAATACAAACTGTGATTATCTGTGATTTGAATCCAAAATGTCACTGTTGTTGTTGTTTTTTTTTTGTTTTGTTGTTGTTGTTGGGCTTGTATTATTGCACCAGTTTTACAATAATTTTAATTATGCATCATTAGAGCCATTTTAAATACACTTACCCAAATTGGATACATTATATTGGTAACGCCATTTTTTATTTGTAGCCATGGGTAGTGCATGACGCTTTGGTAATCGTACGGAAAGCCTACTGAGGCTGCTGGTGGCAGTTTTTCCTTCATTTCTTCTTTAATATCTGTTGAGTAGAAAGCAAAGAGGATTAATAAATCTTTGAAAGAATTAACCAAATATTATTCTATTATATTAACCTGATAATCCTACTTCCTACTAATATTATAAATGTGAGAGTTTATGTCTTTAAGAGTTTGGATGTTTCTGACTTTATTAATGTAAGCATCCACATTATGTTAATTAAAGACGCATTGCATTAAAGACAGATGTTTTAAATTCCATTGAAAATAGGTCCACAATACACCGCCTTCATGTGTATTCACTATTAGGTCCCCCTTAAATTGAAAGGTTTGTGGAAATGGGCTTAGCATGTTGATGCCAATATTTTTTAAGAGTCAGAATAAATGAGTAGTCTTGCCTGGAGTTAGTTTCTGCCAAACTATATGCAGATATGAGTCGCGATCGTGCATGTTGTGCTGATGGTCCAATCCTAGCACATGTACGAATAGGTGCAGCAAATCGTTTACTGAATTAAAACAGTCCGTGTTGATTTCTAATACCTAGAATAATAAAAATATTTGTCAACATTGATTGAAATTATACCAGTCAGAACTACGAGTGTAAATGATTTTAATATTCACCACTCGCTGATACACCGCCCTTTTTTTTTTAAAAAAAGTATAAAGTCCATTGATGACGAAAGCTACTCGTCTTCCAGAAATGTCTTCTTTTCGTGCTGTGCTCCTTCTTTGTTTATTTAGTGGAAGGACGAAATACATTATTTTTCTAATGTCCGTTTTGTAGTTCAAGAGCTCGTACCCCATTGGTGATTGGTGTCACGACCTATCAGTGACACGTGACTAGCTGGTAACTTTAAATCGTGGATAGCTTATGTAGTTAGTTACAATCTTACTTCAGGTGAGTATCATGCCCATTATGTGGTCAACTATCATAGGAAGTTTGTAGCACTTACTTAAGAATTTTTATACTTAATCGTCTACGTACGTTAAATTTTTGTTGATGATGATTATTTTATTTATTACACATACCTTATAGCCATTAGGGCGACCTGGTGGAGGACATACGCAACCTGGTTCTGGTGACCTAGCCAGGACTAGTACGTCGCTCGCATGTCTTCGAGATGGCACATTCCGTTTTGCTCTCTTAGAAGGTTTTGAATTTGTTGCTGTTTCAGACAGAATGGAATAAATGGTCGTGTTCGAAGGAACAAAGTTCTGCGTAGCTAAGGTAGACCACATTTAGCCTATACCTCTAAGCGACTTGTACAATACTGTCAAGTCTACGGTTGAAATACCTGCCTATTGTATTGTACTATATTTAGCCTTTAATAAAATGTATAGTCGTTTTTCGGTTACTTCTGAAACTGTTGAAATAACATTCGTATTGTGTTACTCCGATGGGTAATACGTATGTCCAGTACGCTACGTTATATTAAACATTATATTTTGCATAATAACTCGATATAGATGCAAATTAATTAAAATCATAATTGTCTATTTGAAAAAAATAAGTCGTAGTTATATGTAATAAATATAAGTAAGTTTAAGCATTGTCTGATTTTCACAGCTCATAAACCAAAATCTGAATTACAAATTAAATGTTACAAGATGCACTTACTTTTATTTTCAATTTTATATTTGTTTTCATTGTGTCCCATTTTGTTTTTAATTCGTAATATATTGATGTATGCTGTACCATTTTTCCTTTGAATCTTTACAGTTTCTATTTTACTACTGTTATTATCTGGATCGGTTTCGTATTTTACTATCTCATTTTCTATACTAGATTTATTGAAACTATCACCGAAAACCTTTAACTTAATGAAGTTAGTCGGCTTGCTTTCTTTTAGGTAGTTAAGCGCACTTCCCGTGTTTTCTTCTTTATCCGTTGGCTCTTCTGTATCAGATTCATCCTTTATGGTAGAAACATCCCTAAACTCTATACATGTTTCTTTTTCTATGTGCCTCATAACTGCATTTATATTCTCTCTTTCTTCGGCAGCTGTAAAAGTAGTTACCACGATGTTCAATTATTTTGTTTCATCTTGTTTATTCACACGTTTTGTAGGATCTAAGTCCCATCTAGTTAAGTATAAAATGGTCTTGTATAAATCTACCTTTAAGGACACCCTGCGATTCCTATAAAATTTAAGGTCCCTAAATATAAAGTTCCTTATATATTTATAGACAGTGCTTCGTTTCTCGTTGTTCTTCGTTCATCAAAAAGGTTAAGGTTCTATTAAATTATATTACATATGGTTAAGTTCTTAACCCAACAATTATAATAAAGATACCAATAACTTACAAAACTCCATTTTGTCTCTCAGTTTGTAATTAATAATTCCAAATGGCCACAATCTTTCTTTGAAATAGTTTTCGATTTCAATCTGCGAAACGTTTTTGACTTGCGTATCTGATTTGACTACACTGGGACAAGTTTTCAACAGATATTCTTTGTTTCTTTTTACGCATTCATTCGAATAGACTAGACCGATTTTCTCGACGTCAATTTCGCTTAAACCTTCACGTTGTCCAATTTTTATCCCAAGCTGAGGCCATATGAAAGTAAAAGGATTAAAAATGATGTGAAACAAGTTCGCGTTTCATCTTATATTTTTATATATTGCAACAAACTTACAAACATGCAGTAGATTTAAATAATCTAGAATCTAGACATATCAGAATCCATATACATGAAGATAAAATCGATGACGTTGCAAGAAAGCAAGTGAAATTACCTCAGTCTGTATGGTGACTTGGCCGTTTTTGGAGAACGCTCTAGGAGGATAGTGCAACACGCTCGTGTAGTCGTATGGAAGACTTTCTACAACATTCTCGTATTCGCCGTGACTTATATCGAAATATTTTTTGTAACCTGCAATATAAGCTTTACCAATATATTGTTGATAATTTCATCTGAAGTTGAGAGAGAATTTACGATTACTAAGTACGATTTATATTTTTATTAGATTTTTGAGTCTCTACAAATTGAACCTAATTACGTTTAAACTTAAGTCCATACCCCCAGCAAAACGCCGCGCGATCGAGATTTTTAGAGGCTATCTTGTCATTAATTAAAATAAATAAAGATTAAAAAAATATACAATATATTTCTACAATCTGTCAGCTTTACTTTGTTCGATTCAAATTCATGTTAATGTTGATATATTTTTTTAAATTGTCGTTATAAATGAATCATAAAAATGAAAAAATGCAAAGATTCCGTGCGTCTCCTTTTAAAGTACAGATTGTTTTCATATGAGATTAACATCACTAGATAGGCAATTTAATAACGAATATTTTGCCCGTTTCAAATTTTCGAAAAGACCAAAACCTGATTTTTTAAATCAATTATTCGCTAAATACGTGCATATTCTGCACGAAAACTCACGCGCCAAGTACATGAGTTAGTATGGCGCGAGTCAGTCAAGGTCGTTTGCTCACGGAAGGCCCTTAAGGGGTGAGATTTTTGTTTGTCCAAGCAGGGCAACTTGACTGCACTACACCTGATGGAAGCACAATGCAGTCCAAAAAAACAGCGATCACCGACACACAATGAGTATATCGGTGGTCACTACAATTATGACGGCCTGTATAAATGCTTCTTCACAACTCAAAAGAGGGAATTGAAGACACTCATAAGAGGGAAGAAGCAAGTTCAGGAGCCTGCGATAGGATACTACTACTATGACTATGCCCCAACCAACCATCAATGTCATGTCGTAAGCCCCTCGAGAGAACCGGATATGCAATGGCTGACCCGGGAACGCGATCCACACAAGGTGTGTGGGTCAGTATGGCCGACGTAAAGTAGCGGCTTGCTGCTGCGTTTCGTACGGTGAGTGAGATATCCGGAAGCCCAAATCCCCTCCCCTTCCCAATCCCAAATTATCCCTTTCCTTTAAGGTCGGCAACGCGCCCATGATTCTGATATTGTGGGCGTACATGGGTGGTGGAGATCACTTACCATCAGGTGACCCACTTGCTCGTTTGCCGGCCTATGCCATAAAAAAAAATACCACCAGCAGATTACAAAAGATAAAATATTCATCTCCGAATTGCGCGTGACCTTAGTTTCTTCACTTACAGTTATAGGTTGTAGACGGTCAAATTTCGCAAGCTTTTTGTTTCCGTCAAGGATATAACGAGTGGTAGAGCCACGCTGTAGACAGTTTTGTCTACAGCATGAATGGGCTGGCTCGACCGGGTCGTTACCACTGTCTCACAGAAAACCAACGTTTTGCTGGTGGGAGGATACTTGTATCCGACCGGATAGCGACCACCGTACACTGGTGCTAAAACCTGCCATAGTGGCCCGCCTTGTGTGGGTCGCGTTCCAGGGTCAGCCAGTGTATATCCGGTTCTCCCCAGGGGGCTTGCCCCCTGATCCTAACCCTTTTCCCATCCCTTTTCCTTCCCCTCCCCCTTGGCCCTTTGACAGGCCGGCATGATCTTGCCGACCTACGATGGACACATTGTTTATCGTTGGTCGACACTATTCTTGGATTGCGCTACACTTACCATCAGGTGTAGTGTAGTCACTTTGCCGAGCCAGGATAATAAAAAAAAGAAAAAAAAAAGTAGCGGCTTGCTGCTGCGTTTCGTACGGTGAGTGAGATATCCGGAAGCCCAAATTCCCTCCCCTTCCCAATCCCTAATTATCCCTTTCCTTTAAGGTCGGCAACGCGCTCATGATTTTTCTGGTGGTGGGCGTACATGGGCGGTGGAGATCACTTACCATCATGTGACCCACTTGCCCGTTTGCCGGTCTATGCCATATATAAAAATGTATTTAGCAGATTGTCAAATTAGTTTTCAAAACATTGATGTGCACTGATTCAAAGTACTACCTAGTACACCTATAATGAAAAACTTGTAGTGATAAAATAAACTGAAACCAAGCACATACTTTGTTCCTTATAATTGATCATTGTATGAATTTGAACAGTATGTATGAATTTGAACAGTACTAGCCTGGCTTGATGTTGTCCCACATGATCGTGACGTACTGGTCCCTGTCTGAACGGGTGTGTTCGTGGGAGAAGCCTAAGACGTGCATCACCTCGTGTGCTATGTCACCGAGGGACATGCAGTCGTAGCCAAACACCACCATCTGTGTCAAAAGTTAGGATAGGAAGAAATAATCCAAAAATATTCCAAACTCATGTTTCTCCCGCTATATACATTTTTGCAATCGTGTTCAGTACAATATGTTTTACTAACCTGAACTCCTTTAGTTCTTCGACGTTCGTTACTGTGTACACATTGCCTTATTCCCGAAGGATTAGTGATGTACAACCAACCAACACTCTTGAGTGACTCTCTGTCAGTCGGTCTTTCACGTAGTTTCTGCAGGCGAATGCAAGTGGCCTTTTCGAAATAGTCGAAAGCTTTCATTATTATATCTGCTAAATCAGCGTCTAAAAACGGAATAATACCAAGTGATTTTTCGGTTTGTGTTGTTATTAATAACAAAATTAATGATAGGTACCTTGGAATGAAACCATATAAAAATGTATGTGTGCTTATTGGTGGCTTCTCTATGCCCATAAATATATAAGAAGAAGAAACATAACATTATAGTAATGTTACTCATTATAATAATGCAAATATAATTTTTAATTGTGTTTTGAAATATTCTGGTTATAATATTAATAACATGTGAGAGAATGAAAACGAAATTAAAAAAATTTGGAAAACTAGATTTATTAATTTCTTTCTAAACAAAAGTTATGTCGTGTTTTTTCTGTTGTTGCCAAAGGTCACTTGCGTTCAGTACTTTATTTTAATTTGCAACTTGGTTACATATACCAGAAACCAAGAAAATGAACACGTCACCTAACTAATCTAACGTCTTCGACAATTCTAAACTTACTTAGGTTAATTCTTTAGTTAAATACAATAACAGTGTGAGCTGCGCATGCTATATCGATACATGTTAGTATATAATCACAAGTCATAAATTACTAGATAGTTAACACCGTCATAGCAAAACATTTAATTACTTGCCATATGTTTTAGAGTCGATGAAGTAAGGTACAATACCACGTGGAAATCTGGCTATACTCTTATCAAAATCAGGCTCTGTTTGTGAAAGACTTTCCTGCATCCCGGGCAAAGGTCCCAGCAGTTCCGCTGGTGCGAAGTTGAATCTTCGAGCTGTCACATTCTTCGGTAGCTTTAAAGCGACAACGATAGTATTAATATTCTTCACGAGCCTATTTTCACCTATGAGCAGTATTGGAGAGTAGGGACTAGTACAATATTCAGACTGTGCAGTATTGGGTTGCGGGTAAACCTCGTAAAATAAAATGTCCGCGTTCCTGATCTATGTGCCGAGACTTCTTTTTCCCATCTCTGAACATGTATCGGAAGTGATTTTATCTTTTTTTTGATGCATTGTAATGCGAAAATTAGTTTTGAAGCCAGAAGACAGTTCATACATAAAAACTAAATTTAACTTTACAAGTATGTTTAAAGTATACTGATATCAAAAGGTCCTTTAGTTAAAGTGGGTTATGTATGCTAAGATAATTTAATTAAGCAGGTTACTTAACATTATTCAGTAATACGTTTAGTACCTAATGAAAATCAAATCAAAATTTATATTCAAAAAATTAATATTTGTTATCATTAGTTACAGAAGTTAAAAATTTAAGAAGTTTATAAATTACCGTTACAGTAACCGTATTCGTGGGTACACTGTGATGTCGATACGTTACTCTTTCTCCTTTCAATTCTATATCGTCATAGAGTTTATCCACTATGGTCTCAACCCGTTTTTCATCTTCTTCATTTAGTGCTGGATTAACAGAATGCATAAGGTTACCGACATCTCTCTTCTTTCTGTTTCGCCCATTCTTGTTCAAATGATTTAGTTTGTTGGGTTCGTTGTATTTCAATTTTTCACTTTCTTCTGTGAATATACGGCACATCTCTAACGTGTCTTGACGTTTTCTGGCTATCAATTTTCTATCAACTGCAATAAAATATAAGCAAAAATAACACTCACAGGCATAGTCGCACGATGTACCAACTATAGGGGATTTTAAATTTCATTGGTGAGAAAATTATAGTATTTTTAGGGACCTGTAATGTATGTTGGATCTAACTGTTACTAACATTGCGATCGCTAATGATTCAAACGACTAAGAAAGACGCTGTAAAGCCACGAAGGGAATTGTTATTTTGGTAATTTTCGTAATTGCTGCTTATGTAGTAGGAAATTCAATTCAATTAAATCCAGTGGCTTTAATCCGTGTTATTAATCGAACTGCGACCAATTAGTAAGAATGATTAAGTGTATGATTTGCACTAAATGTAAGTTAAAATATTCTGGGTCATTCGTCCTTCGTAAGGTTTTGGTCGATTGAAATCTGTGAAAAATAAGAGTATATTTAAATGGAAAAGTACAATAAGTAGGTAGGCTAATGAGTGACTTGACTCATTAGACTTGACCCAAAATTGCATTGCTACAAACCTTCACAATGCATATTAAAATCGAAAATACCTCATCAAAGGTAACGTAAAGAGTTCAGCTTAATTTATTTATGCTTTGTATGGAGCCGTGATCATGTCACGTTTTACTTACATTTACGGACGTTTAAACTTGGTATTACTGCCTCTATAATTATATAATAAAGATTCATAAGAAAATAGACTTTTGCCAAACCTAACATTTTCAAAGAATCATTTGAAATAAATATTTTACACGCAAGAATAATTGAAAACAGTAAAGTATGAAATACATTGATTGAACTTTTTATGATGTGTTTTGAAACTTGGATTTTGTTCGACATTATTCGATAAGATTTTTTGAATTTGTGCCAACTATTGCCATTTTATGACCACATTACATGCCATGTAAATCATTGTGATATTAATATGTATGAAATATGGTAAGTTTGTAGTTAGCCAATAACAAATGCTGTTACATTTCGACATTATTAAACACGCTGGTAGATTGAATTGATTAATTGAGGAACTTTGGCGGATTTTACTTGTTTTGTCTTTTAGTAATAATACGGACAGCCTTCGTGGCGCAGTGAGCGATTAGCCGGCTATGAAGCGAGAGGACGTGGATTTGATTACCATACCGAGACAAACGTTTGAATGTACCGCAAATGTTTGTTTCGGGTCTGGTGTGTTTTCTCCCCAGAGGGGATGACGTCAGGCAGGCGGCCGGTCGTAACAACTACAAGCTAAATATTTCTGTAACATGTTTTTAAAAGCCTGTTACACCGACACCCACTACGAATGACAGGGCGGGTGGAAGGACGAAAGGAAGGTCTTTTTGTAATAACACAAATTACTTTTAAATGTTGTCTCTCTTTATAAATAGGTATAAGAAACTTGAGTTACGCACCTATTAACAATAAGTACTACCAAAAATAATAATAAATCCAAAGAATTTCTTTTCATGGTAACGTACAAGTGTTACCAGCATCCGAAATTTGTCATCAATTTCTTATTTAAACAATGCAAGTTTAAAAAAGGAATATTTGGCAATTAGCCTTCATTGTAGTTCATTGTAGCATTCTGAATGTGTTTAATTGTTAATTGATAAATGTTTAATTATCCTCATTGTATACCACATTGAATAGCGAAGGGCACGGCAAGGGATCAGGGACCTAGAACTAAGGCCTCAATTGTTCAACGCAATTCAATATGTTCAACTTTTCACACAGTACCAGAAGCTATTGTTGGCTGCCTATTCTTTGACCGGATTGGTGGCTTCACCTGTCCGTTCGGTGGATTCGCGAATTTTGAATTTAGAAAGTTAACTTTTTATTCCGGCACAAGTTTAACAAGGTTGGAGGTGTAGCCGACTGGCCAGTCGCGTTTTGTGTGTCAGTGTATGTACACGTACCAGTTTTACGGAGGTTTGTCAAGTGTACGAACTGTTGCCCTCGCGCGTCTTGTGAGCATATTTATATTTTAAAAGGAATTTATCTGAGTAAGCATTGTTGTCCATTATATTTTTATTTTAAAATTATGTCACCATAATATCTATGTTGGCTGCATGTTTGTCGCCGGTGTCAATTTATATCGAAGTATCAGCATTTTTGTTAACATTTTGTACTTGCTCTAATTAACGTGTTGCATTAATTTGATTGTTGTTGTTTTGTTTCGGATTTAAAGTTATGTATTTACAAATGTCAGTTTCATAAAATATAATAAAATAGTTTAATTAAATTCAACTATCTTTCAGTTAAACTTTTTTATTTAGTTATATAATACTGTTAGAACAAAGATTCTTAGTTGTAGATGTACTTATTGTTGTTTATGAAAATCATAAGATTACATCACAAAAGTGTTTCATCGTTTCAATGACCATCATAATATCTCTGTAAGTTACGGTCTCGGGTCTATGGGAGCACTAAATTTTATAAATTGCAAGGAGCATTCATTGCTGACGTAAATTTTAATTACATACATATGTAGCCTGAATGTTTAATATTATCTGTGAAGGATAACTGATACTTAGTATTATATTCCCAAAAGCTGTCCCTCGCGGTTTCACTTGCATGTTACTGCCCTGCTCCCATGGGTCATGGCGTCATATACATATTAACCTTCCTCATGAATCACTCTATCTATTGCTGAAAACTGCATTAAAATCCGTCGAATAGTTTAAAAGATCTAAGCGAACAGACAGCGGAAGCGACTGCATTTTATACTATGTAAAGATACGCTCTATAATTGTACTATACTCGTACGTATCTATTTAAGCATAGATCTATATATTTTATTCACGACATCACTTACTCGAAAACGAAATTCGGGTTCATAGGCAAAATTAATGAATCGATTATACATTGAAGCCAGCGCAATTACTGGGCATTATTTAAAATTTAACATCTCATGTCTTGGGGTGACGAGCGCAGTCCCATGTGATGCGTTGTTATTCAAAGTTCTGTGAAGTATAGGCTCTGTTTATGGGCAAGCGTATACTTACCACCAGGCGAGCAAACTACTCGTCTCACCATTCAAAAAACAAATTAATAAAAACGTGCCCGCGTCCAGCATTTGAATTTGGTTTGGGTTTATCTTAGGTTTGATAAGGCAAAGGTCAGGAGAAGGGCTTGTACACGTTATCCAACCAGCCCAGAATACGCGCCTGAATAATAACAATAAATACACCCAACAGTCACACACAAAGTTCTGACCCGAAACCAATATTCGTGGATCACACACACATTTGTCTCGGAGCGGGAATCGAACCCACGGCCTTTCGCTTCGCAGCCGACTCGCCCACTGTACCACGATTTCGTATTTATGTAATAGACAATGTGGTCCGATAAAGTAGGTATTTTTTAAACTTTCTTCATTCTATTGACTATTATTTTAATTGATGAATATTTAAAAACCTGTTTACTTCATTATCTTATTTATTTAATCATAGTAATTCTATACGTATTTGACTGCATAATTTGGATGCATGCATTTTTATCACGGCGAAGAAATCAATGACAATGTTTAGCATCACATTAATCACCACACGGGTCAGTTTTGTCTTTCATACTTTCTTATCAATTAACTTTAACTGTTCATAAATGACCTTTTAGAATTCGATATTTCCATACATACTCAAAATCAGTAAATGCTTTATACTTCGTTGCTGAGTACAAAAACTGCTTTATGCTGAGTTACTAAGTACATAAATTTTAAAGTACGTTTTTGGGAAATTATTTGATCAGTATTGTAAGTACCAGATACTGATGTGATTGTGTTTGCTCCTTTCCTTCCTTCTTTCTTTCCAACTAATTGTTTTTACCGACATATTCAGAAGGCGTCATCTTATTAATTCAAATTAAATTATTTAGAAATGACCAATCTTTTTAATTCAAAAACACTCAAATGTAGAGACCCATGTCTGTACCTAGGTTGTAGCCGGTTCCAAATATGGCCCTAGGTCCAAGGTAGTAATCTGAAATTTTAGCATGGTTTCAATTTCCAAGATAGGATTGCAGCAGTAAATACAAGCGGTTTTATTTATAAACTTTCTTAGCAATGCTTAGTTGAAACACTATTTTCGTCTCTTTCTATCTACTTTATAAACCGTACTGACAGAGAAAAACAAAAAATTGTTTAACTAAGCAATGCTCAAGTAGAGTTTTGGCGGGAATTCTGACAGTGCAGTTCATCGCTTATTTTAATTTATTTCATAAACTAGTTTAGAGTTGTGTTTGTTGTATAAAAGTGGTGTGGGTTTGTTCAATAAACATTGACGGTGATGAACAGTATATGGAAACATTGAAATAAGTGAATTAAGAATCGTACTGAAAGGTGTTAACACCAAAACTCCGACAAGACCTTGAAATCGACCGCACCCGTGTTTCATCGTTCTTGTAAAAATACTTGAGAATAAATTAAACTTGACACTGGCTAAATGCATAATACTGCAAAATCCATAAATAAAAAAAAAAAACTCTAGTAACGTATATAAGTAAGGCCCTATATGTATTGAAAATCGGCAGAACAGTATTTTCAGATATCGCTCTACCACGCTGATCTTAAATGAAAAGAATGGTGATTGGGATAATAAGGGGGGTTTGACACTCCGTAAATCTCATTCGTTCACCGTAAGTAACCCAACAGTAAGCTACCACATCACGTCGGTTTTCTATGAGACTGTGGTAATAAACAGGTCGCTTCGGTTCATTCGTGCTGTAGATAAAAGTGTCTACAGCGGCTCTACCATTTAATTTAAGCTTATGAGTTGGGCATATTTCGAATAAAACATTATATTCTATCTAAAATATCGTAATAGGAATGAGGTAGGTTCTGTTCTGCTTAGTTATCTTGGTTTTTGCTAAAAGGGCTTGACGACCTCCCCCCACTTATGTATATAGCTTTAGCTCGCGGCTCCGCTCCCGTGAACGACCTTTTCCGATATAAAAATTAACCTATGTCCTAACCCAGGTCTTGGTTTACCTGTTTGCCAATTTTATTCCAAAACTGTTCAGCCGTTAGGCGTGATTTACTAACAATCATCGAAATTTACAAACTCAAAAATATACAAATTGTCACCTTTATAATAGTAGTAGGAAGTAGGTGTTTTTTTTTATCCTGGCTCGGCAAAGTGGCTAGTGACGACCAATGATAAACAATGTGTCCATCGTAGGTCGGCAAGATCATGCCGGCCTGCCAAAGGGCCAAGGGGGAAGGGAAGGAAAAAGGGATGGGAAAAGGGTTAGGATCAGGGGGAAGCCCCCTGGGGAGAACCGGATATACACTGGCTGACCCTGGAATGCGACCCACACAAGGTGGACCACTATGGCAGGTTTTAGCACCAGTGTACGGTGGTCGCTATCTGGTCGGATACAAGTATCCTCCCACCAGCACTTAGAATAGAGCGCAAAAATTAGCCATATACCAGGGGACAGGAAGGAAGCGGAACTATGGGTGCAATAGTTGTCCCTCTGTCTACTGTCATGGATACAGCTTGGAGGGTGAGCTTATATGATTATTATGCAATGAAGGCATACAACCGATGTCCTAATTTCTCGTTTATAATAATTTTAACATATTTGTAGAGATCTGCCTAGCTATTAAATATTGACCACTTCATGTTAAACAAATATAAATCTTATGTCTAAGATATAGGGTTAATAAGCAGTAAGCGAGAATACAGTTTGCGGTATTATTAACTGCCTAATGTTATCTCGAGGTGACCTGCTTTTTAGTTCAATCTCCTTTGCCATAATCGCGGTCCAGCAGGGTTAATGACCTTATAATTTATCTTCAAGAAGTACGTCAAAACATGTTCTAATTTTTATAAGTGATCATAAAATATGCTTGCTATAGATATATTTTCCGAACGGGGCTCCAATATCGCCAGCTTCCGTGGTGCAGAGGACAAGTAATCGCCTGTGAAACGAGAGTCTATGGGTTCGATCCCGTACCGAGACAAATGTTTGTGGATTCACAAATTGTTTCGGGTCTGAGTGTTGTGAGATCGAAAGTCTTCCTAGTTCTTGATACCCACGACACAAGACTCGTATCTTACTGTGGCGTCAGGAATATATATGTGACTGTTGGGTGTATTTGTTTATAATAAAAATAGTGATAGAGCATCGGTGTGGCCAGTTTTGTCTTCCTTTTTTAGGTTTTCGTAGTCCGTACCCACAGGGTGGCAAGGGAACTCGATGATTAAGCCTACGACGTTTATTACGTCGTCGATCCTCGGATTTTCACCGGATAAGAACTTCATGGTTATAATCATAAGCATTATGGAAGGGTTTGGGCTGTGTAGGCGGAAAAGCAATTCACATATCGAGAACATCATACAAGAATAGCATTACAAAATAATTTTAAATTGGTGGTTGTCAATCGGATTTCCGAAGGCGAGGCGACCGGAAAAGATTGTTCCGGTTATCACGATAATTGAAGCAGAATGCTCCTGAAGTATGCGTTTTTTTCGACCAGCATTAAAACGAAACGTAACGGTGAGCGCGTACGGTAACAAATCACCACGTAACCGTTACGTGGTGGTTACGTGATGCTGGCCGGAGTGGTTCGTGGTCACGCTACGATGATCGCTTCAGTGATACCGACGAACGCTGACGGTTTCCCGCATTTTATATCACGCTTTATTTGTTTTATCGTGATAGCGTTTGATTTGATCACGTAGAGAAACACCGAGCTCTCTCCATAGCTCGCTGAGTGACTGTGGGCCATCTTTACTTCCAACTTGCTTCCAACAGGTCGGTCTTTTTTTTTTATAGCATAGACCGGCAAACGAGCAAGTGGGTCACCTGATGGTAAGTGATCTCCACTGCCCATGTACGCCCACCACCAAAAGAATCATGGGCGCGTTGCCGACCTTAAAGGGATAATTAGGGATTGGGAAGGGGAGGGGATTTGGGCTTCCGGATATCTCACTCACCGTATGAAACGCAGCAGCAAGCCGATAATTTACGTCGGTTTTCTGTGAGACAGTGGTAACGACCCGGTTGAGCCAGCCCATTCATGCTGTAGACAAAACTGTCTACAGCGTGGCTCTACCACTTAAAAAGTCTGGAAATCTTTGGGAGAGGCCTATGTTCAACAGTGGACGTCTTGTGGCTGATGATGGTGATGATGATAACGTTTACCTTAATACGTAGAGGCCCGTATAGCTTTAGGGTTTTAGGTAAGACATAAGCGAGAATATAACAGGAAATCGACTTTGCCGAGGCCGTGTTGTGCGATTCTTTTTTCTTTATAGTATGATGTGGACTCGTAAACAAGAGATAATTATAGGAACCCGTTGACTTTGTAATAATATGGTGATCTTGACCTGATCCAAGGCAGCCTGCACAACCAAAATGTGTTAACACTTTACAGCGGATCGCATTAATAATGAAAATATCTGTGACTCTTTCAATTCGAACAGAACAGAACAGAAAGTTTTTTTTTTGATTGATTTTTGAACGACGCCTGATGGTAAGCGTCACGCCTGCCCATAAACACAAGCAACACCACACAGAACTTTGAATTACACCGCACTGCATGGCACTGAACTGTGCACACTGAGACATAAGATGTTAAGTCTCACTGGTTAAATTTACTGGCTTTAATGTCCTTCAAACCGAAATACAACAGTGCTTACACACTGTCGCTTGGCGGCAGACAAAGCGATGGTACCAACCCAGACGGCCTCTCACATACGAAGGACCTACCACCTTGGTAAAGGCTATGTGCATACATGAGTTGCCTGGGGTTGTATTTGTGCCCGGTGTGGCGATATCATGTCCCGGAAAGAAGTTCAAAAATCAGTGCATACTCTAGTTTAACTCTGTTATCTCTTTACATGCGTGAGCTTATAAAACTAGTGCTTAAAATATTAATTTCCACCGACTGAAAAAAGAAAGAGCTCAATTCGTCTATTGTTTTTGTATACAACATGATATTTGCCAAATGTAACCCGATTTTGATGATTCTTTTTGATAGGAATCACTCCGAGTGTGGTCCAAAATTAATTTAATTAAGATCTAATGATGGAATACAAGGGTAAATGGGAAAGTCATACATACGTACTCACGCCTGCAATCTCCGGAGAGGTACGCATAGGCATAACCAGTTTCCACATTTCGAATAGCGTATTTCCGTCCCATGATGTGACAGTGGTGAGCCTATCGCCATACTAGGCACAATTCCAAACTCCGGGCTGATACTGAGTATTCGAAAAAGAAAATCCCAATATAACTTTTACCCGACCCGGGGATCGAACCCGAGACCTTAGCACAGCAGTTGTACCGCGTACGCGATACTGACTGCGCCACCGTGGCATCGGAAAACTCCTCAATATGCAAACGCGATTCCGGTATTGGTCGTTGTTTAAAGGTTTTAACTTTTAATTATGTCATTCTATTTCGTTCCTGAATCCCACGGAGTGGAACATTTTAATAAGCTAACTTTGTTCAGGTATTTCATTTACGAACACAGTAAAATGTTATGAGACTTGCTCAATTTACTTGCGGAAAGTAGGTTAGTAATTTATTGTTAATTAATATAAAAAGGTACGTGTTAATTAAAATTTAATTGCATAATAAAGGGCACGTGTGATAGCTACTGGTGTACAGATAAGATTTTAAGTTATTGGTGAATAAATTTTCCTTAGTTTGCTTATTTTGATAATTGGTTGCTTAATTTATCATTAGGTCGCTTTGCCTAGCAGTCCAAGAATTTATCAAACATATATGTATACTAATGAGAGGGGGTAAGGACTTAGTCAACTACGCTGGCCTAATGCTGGTTGGTAGACTTCATACACCTTCGAATGATGATGAATTTTCGAATGATGAATTCTCAGGTATGCAGGTTTTCGCACGATTTTTATATGTTTTCTTTGAATGCCTTGGCGGTTGGGATCGAAACTGCGACCCCAGGCCGTTCTGTTTCGCGCTAAGCTATCGCTGCTTATTTTATTAAGTTATTTTTATGTTTAGATTGAATTTTTAGATTGAATTAACAGGTCGCTCGCCTGATGGTAAGTGTCACACTTGTCTATATACAGGAACAATACCACACAGGACTTTGAATTTGACACTGGATTAAGATCGCCATCCCGAGACATAAAATGCTGAGTCTCATAATGCCCAGTAATTCTCTGGCTAGTGATTGCCTGACCTGGAATATGTACCCAAGAACTCACGTATTCTCATTCTCAATAAGTGATTGACTGTTAGTGATTTATGTATATGTATGTTACGTATATACTTTATAGTATATTTTTTATTTAGTGGACCATAATAATGAACTGCAATATTCAAGTATTTATATAACAGATAAATTTAAGACACTGAAATATAAAATTAATACGCTGTTAACACACGGAGAAACGTATGAGAAATGGATACTTCCTACATTGGCTGTTTAATGGCTGACGGTTAAAATTTTAACGGATACTGTGAAATAGGTTCTTATGTGTTTATTAGAGACCCTCTCGACTGCCCTTTCTTTCTCTAATTCTTATTTCCATACCATAGTTGTCTGTAAGAGATTGTTCTGTGCGATAAGGCTGCCAAGATTCTACGTTTAATTTATTAGCCAAATTTTTGGTACACAACAATATGTTAAGGCGCGTTCACACCTCCGCACCGAGAAACGTGTCTGTCACACTTGCTTGTTACGCTAATGTTGATAGGTTTCTTATGTGTCATTTTGCCGCGAATTTAAACAAAAATGACAAAACCTTAAATGATATGTCACGGCGAAATATTACGGATCTCGGAGCTAATTGCTACGTAACATTTGGTCGTAACATTTGACAACCACAACAACCACTTGAAAGTCTGTCACAGTCACGCTTCTAGGTGGGGCGAAATGTTACAAGTAAACTCGCATCTTAAGATTATTGACTTAATAAATGTATATGAAAAAAACAACGCCATGTCAGTCATGGATAACAGACGTATAATTTACTAGCTTTTGCTCGCGGCTTCGCCCGCGTGGTCTGCTTTTTCCGGGATAAAAAGTAGCCTATGTCTTATTCTGATGTATAAGCTATATTGTTGTAAAGTTTCATTAAAATCCATTCAGTAGTTTTTACGTGAAAGAGTAACAAACATACATCCATCCATACTTATAAACTTTCACGTTTATAATATTAGTAGGATGAAATATTTCTAAAAATTTTACACAGACTTAATTTTATACCTACGTCAATTTAGTGTGACCATTGGGTGAAATTTTCAAGCCAGCCGTGAAGTTTTTATTTTTTTTATAGTAATTACTACCAATTACTAACAACCGAGACTGGCTATTTAGCGTGCTCTTTGACGAAAAGAGTTAACATTTAACATTTAAAGTCACACCCAATAACAGTATGTAACCTCGGTCAATTTATATTTAAGTTATATTAGGACTGCACCGTGTCATCAAGTGAAGTGTGGTTATTTATCGTGTCGGTGTAATTTATGAGTTACTTTAGGTTTGATTGTCAGTCCTCACGTGGGGTTTGAACCCACATCACATCAACAGTCAACGTATACGAATAAAGTTATGTGCTTAGGCAATCTCCATTTTTTTATTGATTACGGCAGGTTTATGAATCTCTCAGACTGTTTTTGTATGTATGTGTGCGATAGTTTGGTACCTCGGATAGTTTAACTTTTGAACCGATTCCAATTATTGCAGTATTCATGGATTTGTTGATATGATTTGTGGATGGTAAGGGGTTTGAAAATGGACCCGGGGAAGGATTTGCCCTCGGAATAACCGAATATTGAAACGCAACAGCAGATAATCATTTCGGTTTTCTGCCACGGACTAACCAAGCTATAGATACAACTGGCTTTAGTGTGGGTCTACTACACACTGAAAAGATGTTAAATATTGTAATATTAGACGCGAAAGTTGATATAACACTGAGAAATGTCCCAGTAAATAAATACCATCACGCATGCGGATTGCGATAACACAAAGTGCAGTAGCTGTTAAAAGATAAGATCGCGTTTTAAAGACTGATGAATGTGATAATATAAAATAAAACATGCCATCACGCTTACTCTCAAACATGTAGGTAGGTAGTACACGTCTAAAGAGAATAAAGTTAGAAGTATAAAGGTCTGGGTTTTTGCCCAAAAATGATGAGTAAAATACTTTTGTCTAGAGACATCAGTTTTTAAATGATCGTAAGTAGTGATAACTTAGCACACATCTCTGTTTCTTCGAAGTTAAATGTTTAATTAATGCTCGTTTTAACCGTGAAGGAACAAATTGTGAGGGAACCTGCACACTTGGGAATTTTCTACCAACTTTCATTAGGCTAAAAAAAATATTAAATATTAGCATATTAACATTTTTTGCTATGTAATACATTTGTGAGTTTGTAACTTTAATTGATTGTTAATAATCACGTCCCAACGGATGTACGGATCGTGATGAAATTTAGCACACAAGTAGATCATGACTTTGATTTTGACTTATTATCACGAAAGAAGACATTTCCGCGGGCGGAATCGCAAAGAAAGCTTGTAGTAAGAGATACTATAAAAATGTGATGAAAAATGTAATTAAATAAGTAGCGAGGCAACATGTCGAATTAATTGAGCAGCATTAGTGTTAATCTATCTTCCATTTAACCGTAACCCACTGGCTCTGATGTTTAATGACTTCTAATCACGTTACAGCTGTATGATATAGTTATTTACAATAATACTCATGCACCCATAATCACGTAACAATCGATTATGTTGTGTTAACACGTTGAAGTGTCTTGTTTGCTTATAAACGGTGAAATACAGATTTTTTGTCTTGATATAAAATTGAATGTTTGTCTGTATGTTTTTTTAATAGATAGAGTGATTCAAGAGGAAGGTTTATATGTATAATACATGCGTAATATATTAGGTACATGCGCAGGTGAAACCGCGAGGGACAGCTAGTTAATACAATATTTGAGAGATTTCTGGGCCCTAGACTCCTGTAATATTATGGTAGTATGTAGGTTAAATGGTCGTTCGAGATGGCTGTGTTTATTGTCTAAAATCTTTCGTCTTTACGTGTTTGGGAAAGGTTTAAGGCAGCAGGATTTATGAGCAAAGCCAAAACATTTATAGCATTAAAATTTCACCTCAAGACTGTCCACGAATCACTTATCAAATAGATAAATTTATGTTGTGACTTTAATAAATTACTAGATAGTGGGACGAAATACTAATGAATGCAATATTACGAACAAGCTTACAGACTTATTATGTAACAAACTGCAAAGACCGAATTGCGGTGCGTTTTTTGTTTTCCGTTGAGGATTTTTTCCCCATTCGATTTGACGCAAAGCAAATTTATGAGAGGAGACCACACTCAAATATTTTATAAGATTTATCAAAACTGGTTCACATATGGCTGAGATATCGCGTAAAATTAAAAATAAAAAAAACAAGCAAATTCCGAAACTCCTCCTTTTTGAAGTCTGTTTATAAAGATATTAGCATTTTTTTTAAGTCTAACAATCTTCATAAATCCACATAATAATAATATCCTTATTTATTATTATTATTTCCTGTATTGTTCACGATCCACTGCTAGGCACAGGCCTCATCTACTGAATGAGAGATAGGACTTCGTGCACTACACTGCCCTAATACGGGTTGGCAGACTTCAAATACCTTTGAAATTCTTATGGAGAAATCTCAGGTTTGCAGGTTTCCATACCACTTCCCGGTGAGCTATCGCTGCTTTAAATACTCCTCTAAAATATAAATGTTCGGTGTGATATTTTATGAATGAAGTTTGTGCGTGGCAAGCGGCTTCCGCGACGCGCGGGCCGCGGCCGTGAGCGTTATGCCTGTGACTTTCACACGGATGCTGTAGAAAGTGAGTTACGCTGCTCGAGTAAACATTACGGGTTGTCTATGACGCAGTAAATACACATATTTTAAGGAACATTAATGTTATTACCACGGTTTAACTAATAGTGTTATTACGTATTTGTTTGATGGAACGTTGGCACTGTTTGACTATATTGAAGCTAAGATTCTTGAGAATTATCATTGGCTACTTTTCAGCGACGGTTCTAATATACTTTGAGCGACCAGAAAAAAAATTGCGTATACGTATCACTTAAACATAGTAGGACGTTAGATGCATCCTTACCATACATAATTTGGGATGCCATCTCTACTAACTTAATGAGTGGCATTCCTCAATTGAGTTTTACTTCTCGTACAGTATCTTTACTGTACTTTGACTTAAATTAACCACGCTAATAATTAATTTAATACGATTATAATTTGGCAACACTAGCTTGTTATTAACGAATAGTAATTAGTGGAAAAAGTGGTTCCCTAACAAGTGTTACATACAATCTGTCTCGCATGGTCGAGCCTGTAACATCGTACGATACTTTCGGTAAATAATACGTGCAACTGGTTACAGTTGCGTTTATGTTTTGACGTATACAGAATACGGGTAAACAGAAACGCTAAACTTTCTACTGTAGTAAATTTGTTTATTACATTCTACATTTTTATGATTAATAATTAAATGAAATAATGTATGTATACATTAAATTTCACAATTATTAACTTTATATAAACTGTTTATCCTTGTAGTGTAGTAAATGATTCTTCTTCTGCCTAGCCTTTTGCATAAGTCCGCTTTGCTATGTACATAAGGATACAGATAGGCAATAACATATCAACCCAAATGAAGTAAAAATATATTAATTTTATTTTGATAAATTCATTAACTTAAAACAATAATATCAAGTTATTTTTGTTCGATTTTGGCATAATCGTACATAGGGAATGTTCCATTTATGGTTTATTCATAAAATATGGAATTAATTCCAAATTAATCCTAATTCAATCCAGTAAATTTGGCAAAATAAAATCAATATTTCAATTTTTGCTGTATAAGCGTTGAGATGTTATTTGCATTCATATTTGCTTCCACTTCGCTCAAAAAAGGTTTGAGCTCGGTGTAGTATGATTATTATGTATTTTTTTGTTGAATCATTCTATAACTAAATTAAAATCTAAATTTAAACTTCTTTAAACTAATATTAAACTGTTGTGTCGGTTTTACGGCATATTTACTGCCTGACCTTACCTCCGCGCTGTTTTCCACTTTCACTGTTATTTTACATACATTATGAAAACTATTATAAATACTATTATTCATTTACATTGAGAGAGAGTTTTGTACGGCCATAGTAGAGGATGTAAAAACCTCTCGTTTAGGTATTATACGAGTCTCAATGTCAAATAGCATAACGCGGCCTCTTAAATAATAGCTTTCTGTTAAATTCTCGGTTCTGTCGTGCAACCTCTGTTGCTGTAAATGAGGCTTATAATCTGTGACTATACTTATACTGCCTCGGTGGCGCAGTGGTACGACTACAGAACTGAGGACTCTGTTTCGACCTCCGGTCGGATAAAAGTGATATTGGGTTTTTATCGTGAAATGCTCAGTATAAGTTCGGAATTTGGAATTGTGCCTGGTATGGTGATAGGTTCGCCTCCTACCACATCATGATATGGAAATAATCTGGGCGAAATTTTTGTGTAGGTACTGGTTACACTTCTGTCTACCCATAAGGGGATTACAGGCGTGGTTAACTTAAGTGTATTAATGTAATAAAAGTGAAGAAATTAAATTTTGTATCCAAAAGGTACTTCTAATTAAATTATAGAATTTCACTGGTTTAGTATTGACACAATACCACGAATTCATTACGCTGGGGTGTATGTCGGCAGTATAATTCCATTCCACTGCATTGTCTGTCGAGAGAAAAAAACAAACAATGTTCAAATCTTCAATACTACATAATGCAACACACAAATAAGTCTTACAACACGATTGACAAGGTTATTAGAAAATTAATATAAATCGTGTTGTTCCCCTCACATGCGCAATATGCATAAATCATTGTTTTAAATACATAGATTCAGTGATGCAGAAAATATAATAACTGACTGTGCACGTACAAATATGTTTTTAACCTGGTCCAATCTGTAACGCTGCTACCGAGGCGTGAGATATCATGTTTGATGTATACATTTTTAAGTACCAATAACTTCTTATGTGTTATTTATTCTGTTACGTTATAGTTCGGTAGAAAGCGATTGTTTTTTAACTCACTTCATTTCTGTTTCAGTTGTGTTATTAGTAGAAAGCATATGGATTATTGCTTCATTTGTTTTTTGGTTGGTTAAATTCTCGTAGCCAAATTAAGTAATGGATTTAAACAATTACATTTATGTTATATTATGAAAAGGCTCATGCGTGTATCAATAAAGGGTAGGCAGCAGTTTAACTAGTTCTACGCCCGCGTTTCGTCGACCTTATTTCCATCCTATGATGTAATAAGGTGCAAGAGTATGAACATACCGGGCACAAATTCCCGGGCAAGTCGTCTGTAATTTTTTGTATTTGATACCAGAACCACACGGTTTCCAATCCAAAACACATGAGGCGGTCATCGTGTTTCAACGAATTATAAAATATATGGATATAAATGGATGGAATAAATGGAATGGATTATAAAATATTTCAGTTACAATTAAAAATCTTTAAAAAATGGGTATAAGCCGAAAGGCACTATGTTGGTATAGGGAACATAGGTCAGCCCTAAGCCAAAGTCGCGAATGAGGCGATATCGGACGAATATGTAGAGTTGATTTATTTTTAAAATTCTTAGGGTTCCGTAGCAAAGTAAAGAGCCCTTATAACAAGTCCGTTTGCATGTTGCAGTGATTTCAAAATATATATTTTTATTGTTACAGAAGGCGGGTGTGTGAAGACATGGCCGCGACTAAATATTTGCACCCATTCTTGCGCGGCCTGAAGCCGTTGCCAGAAGGCCATGAAGACGACTTACAGCAAATTAGAGAATGGTAAGTCTTAAAACGTTTAAAGCCAATACTTTTGCCGGTATCAGGAGGAGTGAGATTTTTTTTGTTGTGACTGACCGATATGAATGTTGGAATATAGAAGAGAAATAAAATCGCACCGAATTGAGAATCTCTTCCTTTTTTGAAGACGGATAAAATGCGATCTGAATTCCTGACTTACTTACAATTATTAATCTATAGATAAATTTACCTTTTTCTCCGGATCCTCTACTAATAGCCCTTATTTAATCTCCCACCACTACTAAAACGCCAGCAACCTGCGAGATGACGATACTTTTACTAAGGAGTGCGCTTTATTATCAGAAGTCTCTTATCATACAAATTATTCACAATATCCATATAATCATTAGGTTTTAGTCCTCCATTGTTAAGTATACCTTGAGTACAAATACAAATAATTGCGTTAAAAACAATTGCATCAGATGGTAAACAAATGTATCCGCCTTAAGATTTGTAAAGGTATTATCCTGATGACTTTATTACTAAACAAGGTCATAGAAATTTTGAATAAATGGAAGTCAGGTACATATGTTTTTTGTATTATTTTTCTAAAAATTATTACCTGTAGCAACCTATACGTCTATAAACACTACGAAGAGGCTGTTGTATTGGCCGTGTTAGCTTTTGGTGTGTGTTTTATTAAGCATGATGTTCTTAATGTTTTATTTCTTTAGTCAGTGGTAAAAATGTATTTAAATAACATTCTGTCTATAATGCTACATTAATATTCAAAGTAAATATTACGTTTCGTTGTAAAATAGCCCCTCAACTCCATATCTTATTGGTTTTTATTTACTTAACAGTATGCACACTACGATGATCGTTTTTACCACTACCATTGGTATTTATTACGCTACTAAAGTAACGTTTTTACTTGCAAAATGACGTAATAAACAATGTAGATTTTATTATTATATTTGTGCTTAGATTTTTACACTATTCGTTTTTGCCTGCATCACGATTTTTTTGTATTATGAAACAAAGAAAAAAGCGGAAGAGGTTTTTTTTTTGCAATTATGGAACCACACGTAACTCAGCCAAATGTTGACTAATTTGGATGGTTCTTTTTTCATTCGAAAGCGTTAGTTAGTCATAATTAGTTATAATAAGACTAAGCTCAAAGTTAGTCTTATTATATAATATTTTCAAAAGTAAATTTCATGATAAGATGATGAAATACAAAAAATAAAAAATAAAACTGATTCAAGAAATTAAAAAACAAAGTAAACCAAACTGCTTCTGAGCCGGTACTTTTTATTCATTAAATTATTATTTTTTTTGATCATAAAAATTACAATAATTTCGACTCAAAATTGGTTGTATTTATTATATTAGTTTTTTTTATCTGAGCACGGCAAGGCAAGCACTACACCTGAAAATTGTTCAAAAATTGTCGAAGTGCATAATTTAATGTAATCTTAGGTGTCTTGAGTAGGGTCGTTCTTAGTGAAAATGTATTATGTAACGCTCCATTATATTCGCAATAGTTTTAAACATTTTCTTGACGTTATGTTATATTAAGAATGATTATTTTAATGTTATGTGAACATCGCGTACTAACCGGGTTCACACAATTCAATTTTAGTTAATCAAATACTAAATACGTATGCGCTTTGAACCGTCCGAATAGATTTTCAATCGAGTTGATCAACAAAAACCATACCGCTTTTGTTGATTCAAGTGAGTTGATCAAGTGGATTCATACTGTGTGAACCTGCTATAATGGACTTGTGAATTGTATGTGGGTTAATTACAGATGAAGGCGAGTGCTTAATGTTTGTTATATGAACAATATTTTTTATTATAAGTATAACCGATTTAAAAATCTGAAAAGCAGCTCCACTTTCATGAAGGTCTATTTCTGGAATAAAATGTAGGTTTTTTACCAGAGGCCGGCAAACGAACAAGTGGTTCACCTGAGGGTAAGTGATCCCCAGTCCCCACTAATGAACTTCCATAGTACCTGAAGAAAAATAGACGCGTTGGGATCTTAAAGGAAAGGGTTTCAACTGCGGGCTTGGGAAGAGAGGAAGGGGGGAGGGTCTCCGAATAGCACTTGTACATTACAAGTTTAATATAATAATACATACAATTTAACAGACAGATATAGCATAGAGTCTACTATTTTACTATAACATTAGATGTAGCTCGCGGCTCCGCGCGCGTTAAATATTCTTTCCCAAGATAATAGTGAAACATGTAGCTCATAATCCGTTTCTTAAAAAAGTTTCACATAATGTTCAACCCTATCTTTCTCCAGTTTAAATGTAAATAAAGGAGAGAGGATATCTGATGTTTTTGTACCTTTACCTGTCTGAATAGCGACCAGTGTACACATGGCGAAAAATCCGCCATTGCGACTCCTTCCGGGGTTAGCCAGTAACTTCAGGCCAGCATAGTCCTACCGATCGTCGAGAGACGCAATTTCTTTTAAATAAATAATAAATACACCCAGCCAACAGTCACACACTTAGTCCTGACTCCACAGTAAAATACGAGTCTTGTGTCGTGGGTATTAGGAACTACGAGAGACTTTCGGTCTCACAACACCCAGACCGCGAAACAAATATTTGTGGATCACACATACTTTTGTCTCGGTGCAGGGATCGAACTCGCTTCACAGCCGGCTACTCGCTCACTGCGACACGGAGGCTGTCACAGGAGGCTGTGGGAGGCTGTGTTTGATAGTCGGTATTATATTTCAGCACTGTATTTAATATCAGGCCCAGTTTGGTCACTTTACCGTACCAGGACAAAAAAAATCAACAACTCTACTCGGTGGCACGTTTCATAACTCCAAATGTATGTAGAAGAATGTTCATAAAACCCGCACCGAGGAAAGCCGATTGCCCAACAACGATTAGCATGCGATGTGCGAAACACGCCACGATAAACGATCCGTGAAAAGGTACCAGCAATACTTATCGATTAATAAATCGGCACTCGGTGATTAATAGTTCAGAAATATCGATGTCAACGGATCTAGGCCGGTGGGCTGGATGCCTCGGTGTTTGCCAAATTTATATCGGTCGTAGATTTTTTCGTGTTTTTAATCTCAGACAAAAAGACGGGTGTTTATAAGTTTGACCTCTTTGTCCGTCAGTAGGAGTTTGTGTGTATCTGCTGTGACATCGTAGCGTCTTAACGATTGGGCCGACTTGAATTCGATTTTCTTTTTAAAAGTAATTTAATCGAGATGTTCCTTAGCTATGTTTGAAGAAAGTCTGTTCAATTGTTTAACAAGTTACTGATATATTTCTGATTGACGTCGGCGGCTTCTAATGGCTACTCCCTATATTCCATTTACAGATAGATTTGCTTACCATCAACAGTATTTTGACAGATCTGCTATACAAAATATGTCAGAAATGTATTGTCAGTAAGCAAATCAATCGGTAAATAGAATATGAGAACGACCATAGCGGTTTGTTTATCTATCTTGACATTACATTATTGGATACCCATAACAAATACGGATGCTACTACTATTATACATACATTATTCTATTAGACAATCTACGTAGCGCAGTGGGTGAGTAACCGGCTGCCAAGCGTGAGACCGTGGCTTCGACTCCCGCACTGAGGCAGATGTTTGTGTCCAGATATTTAGATATTTCGGGTCTGGGTTTTGTAGGACCACAAGTCCCTCGTAGTTCCTGATACCCACGACACAGGTTATCCTATTTGTTTTTTTTTTAAATATAAATGTGAATGTTTCTGAGTCTGTGAGTTGCGTCTTAAAGATTGAACGGTTTTAAATGAAATTTCGCACACAGGTAGATAATGACCTGGATACATAGATACTGCTATGGACATAGGCTTCTTTTTATCCCAGAAAAGGCTGTCACGCGGGTGGAGCCGCGAGCAATGTCTAGTAAATAATACATACTCTAAACTAGACAAGCAATTCGCGTTAAGCGTGAGACGCCATTGTCAGTAATGTATATAATTCAGTAACGCCGCGTCTATGTCTACGCGTAAGTCTTACGTACTAGTAGATTCATGGGATGGTAGAGTGATAGTGGGTTCACACGCTTCGATTTTCGTTGAACAATTTTCAGATAGCATAAAATCGCTTCTAAATGTTGTATCACAACTTGTGTTACCGATTTACGAGCACTTCAGGAGTAATTAAAATTTAAAAAATACCAATTTCGACTGTCTAAAGCTAAACTACTTATGCGTAACCGCATATTACAATTTAAAGCAGACACCTAAAGCCGAGTAGAAGTTTGCATTAACACATCATTATAATGTACTATTGTTTACTGATATGCTAATGCGTGACGGATTGTATAATCGATGACAATGTGCCCGTAACAGGGTTGTTCGGGCCAATGGCGAGACATAATTACTTATAGTCTATGTCTAGTCTATTACAAAAGTTTATAAAAGTATACAATACAGTCTACTCAATGATTTCTTATGTTTACGCGAATATTACACATTGAAATAAAACTAATTTAAACGGATTTTATCGCGGTTTTAGGGTAGCCCATCCTGTGACCACGAAGGCTGAAAAGCTTTCGAAACGTCGCTTCGGGATCAAAATTGATAAAAAACAAACCGCAATATAATCCGTTTAAATTAGTTTTAATTCAATATAACCTACTCGTTATATTGAAATAAAACTTAATTTAAGTTAATTTAAGGAGCGTGTAACTTCCTATTAGGGATATAAATCAGTAGTTCCTGACATTAGCCCTTTCAAACAAACTTACAAAATTAATATTAGTGCCTTTCTGTATCAGTCATGCTTACCATCAGTTCATTCACACGTATATACGATTGGTAGTCATTGTCAAATAAACAATATAATTTCTTAAGGTAACCACCTAACAAATAAAAAAAAATAAGAGATAACTATGGAGTTACTTTCATTAATCTTAGGTATCTTAACATACTTATTAAGCAGCATTAATACTGCTTAAACATTCCCTAATAAAACTTACCGCGTGTTAATATGAAATATCTATTTTATAATTGATGTAGTAACTGTCGGCACGTTGCAATTATATTGGTTGTGGACGCTTTCCAGTTTTACAAGCAATATCCGCCCACTAGTTTTTACGATCGGATTGTTTTGCGTAATTAATTGTTAATTAAAAGATTTTTTGCAAATTACAAGGTGTTGGTGAACCTATTTTACATCATGAACACAATAAGGCTGTGGTAAATTAACAATCAAAGGAAAAACAAACGGTCGTCGTAATATTTGTGTATTTTTCGAAGACCATTCTGTCTTAATTCAGAACTTCACTTTCTATTGCTATCTACTACAAATACTATTAGGTATTATGTGGTACTAAAACTAAAAACAAAGATAGCTCAGCGAGGAGTGGTATGGAATGTCGAGAACAAGTAGCAGGTTTAAAATCAGCAGTAACGCACTCAAGGTTCACTCACCTGCACCGGATCGGCTGATTCACCCTGACCCGTTTTATAAAAGAGTGTAAACAGGGGTTTATGCATTTAATAAACTGACAGTGAACCTAATATGCCATTTAGTAGGGCCCAACTGTGTAATCAGTTTGCGTGCTGCTCGTTAGTTATACAATAGCTAGGTTTTTTTATTTATCCGAGCACGGCCAAGTGACTACACTACACCTGATGTAAGCAAGCGTAGTCTAAAAACCAGCGACCACCGACAAATAATGAATTTATCAGTGGTCACTAGAGTTATGCCGGCCTGTATAAATGCTACTTCCCTCTTCGGAGAGGGAAGACGCAAATCGAAGTGCCTGCGACAAGATAGGCATATGACCGATGCAGGCACAGGGATACAAGGATGTACCCCGATACCCACCCTAACCAACCATCAAGTCATGTCGCAAGCCCCTCGGGAGAACCGGATATACACTGGCTGATCCTGGAACGCGATCCACATAAGGCGTGTGGATCACTATTAGAGGTTTTAACACCATGTGTACAGTGCTCGCTATCCGGGCGGATATGAATATCCTACCACAAAATTGGTGTGTTATTATTGTGATATATGTCAAGAACATTAATATTTCTTCGTCATATAACCTTACGCATGTTATTGTAGCATTTTATTGATCCAGATGTTTTTAATTGTATGAAAGGTTCAAGGCGACAATTAACCTTTTGTATTTTGTAGTAAAGGCTGCGGATTATTACTATATAAATTTTAATTTCAATGTCAGGCATTTAATACGTATGTAGTGATGGATCTTGATAATTCTGCTTCCGATATGTAATTATTAAAGCATATTGATTGTTTTTTTTATCAGCTGGTGTCGACGTCATTTAAGTGCATTAGTCTTTTCAACATTTCAATAATTTAAAAAGATTTTTTTTAAATTATTCTGAGGAGGCGATTATTGTTTGTCTTTATGACCGAAACTGGCAGTTTGGGCCTCTGCAAAGCTCATCTACCGTACGAAACGCAACAGCTAGCTGCTTTTTCACATCGGTTTTCTATGACACTGTGGTAAAAAAATTGTTTACAGCTTGGCTCTACCACTTACAAGGCTAATAAATTTAAATTGCTTTATTACGGTTGTCTCTAAGATTATATAACTAATAATTATGGTTCCCCCAAGCGTGACGTGCGTCACACAGATTACGTACGCATACGACTTATTGCACTTTTTAGCGCTTGCACTTAAAATATTTATAATACATAACGCTTCAACCTCCAAAGGGGTAGGCAGATGTGCAACTAATGCTACACCCACGTTACGCCGATTTTATTTCTGTCCCACGATGCGGTAGGGGAGCGTTTTATTATTGCCTTTTTTATGTATGTATATCGATTTCTCCGCCAATTGTGGATCGATTCTGATGGAAAAAAAGTGTTGGTTCAACTCCATTGATCAATTAAAATCGACCCGTGTGAATCCGTTACAAGTGTAGTAGAGTGTCCTAATTGGTCCAAAAGGCCAGATAAATAAAATTTCGTTTTATTTTCCAGGATGAAGAGTCAACCCCACCTGCCTCATATACCTGATGAATATATATTCCTGTTCCTTCACTCCAACTATTATAAACAAAAGGAGACCAGAGACACCATAGAATGTTACTTTACATTGCGAGCCAATACACCCGACTTGTTCACTAACAGGGACCCGTTGGTACCGAAGAATCAAACTATTATGGATATTACGTAAGTCTTCACTTTTTAAACAAAGGAACTAATAGTTTTAGTAGCTAATAGTTATAGCATAGGCCGGCAAACGAGTAAGTGGGTCACCTGATGGTAAGTGATCTCCACCGCCCATGTACGCCCACAACAAGAAGAATCATGGGCGCGTTGCCGACCTTAAAGGAAAGGGATAATGTTTAATAATATTTTTCTAAAAGTGAAAACTTGTTATTGGCTTTTTGTCACTTAAATTGTTGCTATTTCTAAGTTTATTATTAGATGTAAGTTTTCCATACTGTAAATAAATAAATAAATATGGGATTGGGAAGGGGAGGGGATTTGGGATTCCGGATATCTTACTCACCGTACGAAACGCAGCAGCAAGCCGCTACTTTACGTCGGTTTTCTGTGAGACAGTGGTAACGACCCGGTCGAGCCAGCCCATTCATGCTGTAGACAAAAGAGTCTACAGCGTGGCTCTACCACTCAAAGCTGACGGTCCATCGGTGGCCAACGGAATGGGAGGGAAATTATGACTGGCGGTAGTTTCAGTCTGTAGTTCACTTTTAGGGTTCTCATAATGATTTCTTACGTTTACGCGAATGTTACACATTGAAATAAAACTAGTTTAAACGGATTTTATCGCGGTTTTTTATTTTAATTTTGATCCCGACGTTTCGAAGACTTTTCAGGCTTCGAGGTCACGGGGTGGACCACGATTATAAAATCCGTTTAAACTAGTTTTATTTTAGGGTTCTGTAAAGGACTCCAACGGAACCCTATTACTAAGTTTACGCAGGCAGTCTATTAGTCCTATTTTAAAGATAATTTTTTGATGCGTTATAGGTAGCTGACTGTGTGCCAAACTTTATTCAAAACCATGCAGCCATTAAGGCATGATTCAAATATGTTATAGTAGTAGGGTTATGATCACCGTCTCTTATGAATATTAGTAATATTTGTAGCTCTTTTTGTGGTACTATTTTTATAAGTATTCAACATCACCAGGTGTTTAAATTTTTGCTCACTGCTGGGTTGAATGCCCAACTTATTCTCTCTGGTTGGAACCCGTATACCGAATAAAATACCGAAATTGAGTAACACAAATAATGGTCAGGGATCCCTGAGCCATTTTTCCACTTGATTACTATCAAGCTAATTTTCCGTGAGTAGCTTCAATTCGATGAGACGCCCAACAATTCCCTATGCGAAAATTCTCTATTGTGGTAGCTAACAGAGGTAGCAAGGATAAAATATTTCGATTTGATGATACTCAAAAAAATATTTTTTTATTTGTAGGACAATATGACTGTTAAATTATATAAATATTAACTAAGTAAAAACAAAAAAAAATCAGTTGGTTAGTAATCATTTTTGATGACCTCGCTATCGATACATGTTGGAAGCAGGGGACTCTTTGATCATACCATACATTTTGTAGGACAAATATTTTTTCGAATAATTTAGATAATTATCATCAGATTTAACAAAAAAAAAACCAGTTAGTAATACATTTTTGGGACTCATCAAATCGAAATATTCTATCCTTGCTACCTCTGTTAGCTACCACAATAGAGAATTTTCGCATAGCGAATTGTTGGGCGTCTCATTGAAACGAAGCTACTTACGAAAAATTAGCTTGATAGTAATCAAGTGGAAAAATGGCTCAGGGATCCCTGCCTATAAGCTTTTCCTCGAGTTTTTCGTAATATAATCCATGAAGTTGAGATACATTGTGGGCAATGTAAATCAGTTTATTTGCCTAATATACACACAAAGGAACTAAAATAATTGTATTCTGTGTATTAATTGCTCGGGCCTGAAATCCACAAAAACAATTAATAAAATTTACATACAATGCCAATAGAACTTTAAAATGATAATGATACTAAATTAAAATTACACATAATATCACGGCATTTATCGCCGAAAGGGTAGGCAGATGAGCAATCCACATTCCGCTGAGTTTATTTCCGCCCCATTTGATAGGGGGCGAGCCTAAATTGTAGACTTAACGTATTGGAGGGAGACATGACAGCCAATAGTCTCACTACGAAGGATGATAAAGATCATTGAAGCATTTAAGTAGGAAGGAGGACTATGGTACTAAGTCGGGACAACACCCGGCACAAAGAAAAGCAACCTAATTTATAACAGACTCCGGAAAATGAGTAAGTGGGTCACCTGATGGAAAATGATCTCCATCGCCCATGAATAGCCACGATACCAGAAGGATCATGGATTCGTTGCCGACCTCAAAGGAAGGGTTTTTAGTAATTTAGAAGAGGAAGGCGATTTGTGCCTCTGGATATCTTACACACCGTACCAAATGCAACACTAGGTTGTTATTTCACGAAGGTTTTCTGTGGTACAGTGGTTATTATTGTACATATGCCAGCCTTTTCGTGCTATAGACAATTATATATATACTAGATGACCCGGTGAACTTCGTATCACCTACATAATATATTTGTGTAAAATGTGGTCAAAACTTAATACAAATGTTTTATTTACATTAAATGCAATTAAGTGAGGTACTGCGCCATTGCACGTGAGGTAGCCCGTCGCACATTTAATTGACTTCGACGACCTAAGTCAGGTCGTCTCCCACCTCCCTCCGGTTGGACAGTCCTGTCCCCGTCCCGTCCCCGTCCTGTCCCCGTCCTGTCCGCGTCCTGTCCGCGTCCTGTCCGCGTCCCGTCCCCGTCCTTTCCCCGTCCCGTCCCGTCCCCGTCCCGTCCCCGTCCTGTCCCCGTCTTGTCCTGTCCCTGTCCTGTCCTGTCTCACTGTCCTGTCTCTCTGTCATGTCTCTCTGTCCTGTCTCTCTGTCCTGTCTCACTGTCCTGTCTCACTGTCCTGTCTCACTGTCCTGTCTCACTGTCCTGTCTCACTATCCTGTCTCACTGGCCTGTCTCACTGTCCTGTCTCACTGTCCTGTCTCAATGTCCTGTCTCACTGTCCTGTCTCACTGTCCTGTCTCACTGTCCGGTCTCACTGTCCTGTCTCACTGTCCTCTCACTGTCCTGTCTCACTGTCCTGTCTCACTGTCCTGTCTCACTGTCCTGTCTCACTGTCCTGTCTCACTGTCCTGTCTCACTGTCCTGTCTCACTTTCCTGTCTCACTGTCCTGTCTCACTGTCCTGTCTCTCTGTCATGTCTCTCTGTCCTGTTTCACTGTCCTGTCTCACTGTCCTGTCTCACTGTCCTGTCTCACTTTCCTGTCTCACTGTCCTGTCTCACTGTCCTGTCCCTGTCCTGTCCCTGTCCAGTCTAGACGCTATACGACCCGTCATCACGGCAAGCTTCGCAACGACAACTCAACAACTACTAATAAATTAAAAATTAATAAAAAAAACATTGTCCAGCGGACAAAATTGTGAATCTAAACCATTCTCAGATCCCCTTGAACACACACAAAAAATTTCATCAAAATCGGTCCAGTCGTTTAAGAGAAGTTCAGGAACATACACACTCACAGAAGAATTATATATATAAAGATTCGTGATTATTATTTGATGCTAGTAGTTTTTCTATTTGATTATTTTAGTTAGAGAGTATCTACTATATGCTTATATAATAATTTACTACTAGTATTTTTATATGCCAATTCATAAGTTAGATCACTTCCTCATTCTTACGATGAGGACGAAGTCGATAAAGTTATTTTTATCGGTGATTTGTATAATTGCTATTATTGTACGTACCTAATTACTTATTACCTTCAAAAGTTCTTACGATTTCCATAATCTTTATTGAAGTAAATTTGAAAAAAAAGCTATATTATAGAAGCTCTTGTTGCTCTTGTTATTCAAGAGACGAAACGATCTACTCAATATACGTAATCTATATTACATATATAATGGTGTTAATTCGGGTTTTACATAAATTTGTATTGTTTCAGGCACATGGTAGCTCTTCCGAACAAGACGTCGGAGGGATACCACGTCCTTCTGTACCGGCTCGCTGACTTCGACTACAGTAAGCTTAACTTCGCGGACGCAGTTCGTGTGTTCTGCATGTTCAATGACGTGAAGTTGTCTGAAGATAACCTCTCCGAGGGATATATTGTCATTTTCGATATGAAAGGCTGCAGTCTTGGCCATCTAACCAGGGTTACGCTGCCTGCGTTGAGGGCGTTCATGCACTATATTCAGGTTAGTTCACGAGTAAATATTATTCATATTCAAATTTTCATACATTTTAGAACAAAACCCAACCTAAATTGCATTCTGTTTCATGTTTAAATTGTTATTTACTTTGCTCAAAATTCCATTTATATCTAGTATAAAACTTATCTAATAACTTTGATCTCCATTGATTTTTAAACATTATTTGGTCTGTATCAGACTTGATATTTCCTTTATTATGGGTTTTAGTCATCAATAATCATACAACATGTAACTTTTTCCAGAATGCCCACCCCTGTCGTCTCAAGAAGATCCACGTGGTCCACACTGTTTCTTTCATCAATCAAGTCATGTGCCTAGTTAAACCACTTATACACTCCAACCTGTTAAATCTCCTCAATTTCTCGTCCGAAGGACCTGAATCTGTGGTCGATAAGGAGCTCCTACCGGAAGACTTCGGCGGCCCAATCAAATCAGTGAAGCAACTGCACGAAGAACAAAGGAAGAATATGGAAGAGAATTACAAAGATTGGTTGATAGAGACAGAGATATTCAAAGCTGATGAAAAGAAAAGGATAAAGAAACCTAGCAAAGGCATGTTTGCTAGCTTCACGAGCAGTTTCAAGAGTCTGGATATTGACTGATTTAGTTGTAATATTGCTATCGGTGATGCGCGAGGGACCTGATGTTTCTTTTATCTTACGCCTATTTCATGGCTCCTTTAGATGTAATAAAGTGGCCAAAGGGTTTCTAGTTGTCATTTCTTTACTAAGAACTATTTGTAAGCTGTTTTATTCTAAGTTCACTGTGTATTTAGAAAACAGACTCTTAAATTCACCCTTGATTTGTATTTCAATACATTTAAATAGACCGCATGATGTTTGATATCAACTACTTATTTTTCTATTTTACGATATCTCGTGTCGTTACACGTTTTGATTATTTTAACAGTTACTTGTTTTTGATTGCCAATAATGTGAATAATAAAATATTGATCTGTATAGTCGAATGGTTAAATGTATATGATCCTTATAGTTAGTTATAATAGGTGTACAGGTTGTGACACTATCACTTGTAAATATTGTTTTTATAATAAGGTATATTTTGAAAACTTTTTATACTTTTAAGTAAATGAAAATATTGTACTTCTATGTGGACAGAGAGAGAACAGTCAATATTGTTTAAAACCGACGTAGATAATTCGTAGATAAATCTAGACAGTATCGATCATTCAAGCAATGGTTGAAAATAAAGTTAAGATTTATATTTTTGCCTATGTATGGTCAGTTGGCAGATTAGAAAATTTGTTTTTTATTAGCTTCATTGATGAGACGAGCAGGTGGATCACCTAATGGTGATCGCTACTCCTGCCCATAAATGGAAACAACACAAATCAGAATTTTGAATTACAAATATAGTTCTGGAATTCGTCACCCCGAGATATAATAGTCTCATAATGTAATTTTACTGACTTCAATGTCCTTCGAACCACAAGCCGAGAGACAGCGCTTACAAATCGCTGTCTTGAAAGAAAAGCAGAAACAGACAAAGCAGTAACACCAACCCAAACGGCTTTTCGCATTCTAGGGACCAACCACCTTTATAACCATAGATGTCAAGATAGCTTGCCCAACAGTGGACCTTTGAGTGGTTCGTATCATTTTCATTCCAATCTTTTCGTAATCATAAAGCAATGACGGCTTTATAGTTTTATCTCAACAACTACGTTAAATAAGAGTTTAAGTTGTATGTTTTGATTTCAGATCGTCTACTTATCTAAATTTAGTGTTTTGTAATTTGCTAATTTACCATACAATGCAGAGGCATGCTATAAAATTGACGGTTTTCCCACGTTACGGCCAACATCTATTTTGAGACTAAAAGGTATTCGGGGTTTATTGTACGTATGAATAAATCGTATTTATTTTATAACAAAATATTTCTATTGGATGTAACCATTATATATAGGCTATATAAAAGCTGTTCTTAGAATTTATTATGGGCTATGCTAGGATACTATTGACTCTCAATATATTACTTTTACAAGATTTATAATTATACGTACTCAAATTATAGCAAAACCATATGTCATCAAAAATATATCGTCCAAAAGTAATATTTGTATTTTTGTACATAGTTAATTAAAATACTTTTCCATACTTTCTGTTTAATTTAATAACTCATATATCGAATCACATTATCAAAGATATCGAGAGGCTGTTGCGATATCTGGGAGATAATAAATATCAATAAATAGAGGAAAGCAGCTTTAGTACTTATTTGGCACTGGTTGAATAGCAAAGTTGGGGTCTAATTATTATGACATTCTTTCATTGGAACAGTAGATTCCTTGGTAATGGATGTGCAGATTGTTATAATAGTGTGCTCTCTATTATAGTATGCAAATATAAAGTGAAAAATGACATATCAGATACAGAAACTATACCAAGTAATTGGTGTACTGAAAAAACTATAAGTAAATCTATTTTACATCAAGCTGCAGAAAAAACCAAAGATAAAACTGTTATAGCTAAAAATGGAGATTTAGTGGATAGTTGTAGAGATAATAAGAATAAAGTGTATACAATTGAAAGTGACCCAAATTATAAAACTGATAATGATGTCATATTTATAAAAGTTGGTCGAAAACGCTCCAACAGTACCGACGAAGACAATGTAAGTACTCCTGTGGATGTAAAAATAATTGTATAGTAATAGTCGAGATCATTTCTATACAAAATTTAATTAACATTAGTTTATTTCAGAATGTAATATTCACATTAACATTATAGAAATGTTCATGAACATTATAACTACACCATATACATACCTTGACAACTAACAAGCATATCAATATTGTGCGTATGATTTTTCAATGTAAAGGTTAAACGATTTACTGTACAGTTTTGAAAAAGTTGATGTTAATTGAGCTATCAGTGCTTAGTAGGTCCGGTTATAGGTGCTGTCTAAGTGAGTGATCCCCGAATAACGAGCTCGCATGAGTAAGAGTATCGGCGGCGACGGCGGCGACGGCGGCGGTAGCGGTGGCGGAGACGGCGACTGCTGGCTGCGGCCCATTGAGGAGGTCGCGGCCTCAGGGCGGCGGCGCGACTCCGTGACGTCACACGGCGCCGCGCCTCGCGCACGCGCCCGCCTATCGAGCGGCATGTGCCTCTCGCAGCCGGCCGACCGCTCCGCCCGACATATTCACACTTTTTTATTTTCCTCTCGAACGTAGTCTGTCGTGCCATCCCGATTTCACACGGTAGCCGTTTGAAATCACAAAACCGCGTTCCGTGTGACCGTAAGGCTTTCGGCCGCGTTCCGTCGACGACGCCCGTCGCGCCCGCACTTGATCGAATCCAAAATGGCAGGACGAAGGCTGAGAGCTCGCGTGCTCCCCAGCCTCTAACCGATCGGTTTCCATCACGAGCGGTATGTGTCTCGTTATATAAATGTTACGCAAGTTGAGGACGGAGTGGCCACGAGAACGTGCATCTGTTGTTATACGAACTGATACGACAGTCCGCTGGTGCAGTGTACAGTGGACCTCATGTAACGCGCGCGACCGATACATCTTACCGTAAGTATATTAAGTTCTATTCTCGATACATTTATTGGTTCTTGTTTACACGTCAGTTACAAATGACAACAAATTGATGTTAAGGCGTAAAAGATAATTGCATTCGAATTTTGCCTATATCGATCGATTCATTATCACGAACCTGAGAATATTGTTTATCTTAGACGTTAGGAAGTTCAGGATCTAAGACGTGTTAATAAGATATTGGAAATATTTCTAAGAACACATGTAAATGATGCAAGCATGTAAGATGACCTTATTCGAGAGGATTCGCGCCTGTCAACATAATGTGCTCGCAGACTGCGTGCCTGCTCGCATGTGGAGCCTTTATTGATCAATCTACTTATATTTCTAAAGGTTTTCTATTTTTGTTCAGCTCTTTTCTGTAAGAATGACCTTTAGTGTTTAACTAAGCGAACGGAATAAGTCTGTGAAATAGAAATTTTAATATAACTTAGTCTACAACACGATACACTCTTAATGAGGTTATCTCGAATCTAAAGGCTTTTATGTAAGTTATCCCAACTTTTTATAATATAGTTTATTTTCGTTTTCGGTTTTACGTATTATGCATACAAAAGTGATAATATATTTATTCGTCTGTCATCACTAATTTTATTTTGTTTATGTGATTTATTTGAATTAATGGTATTTATTTATTAACTATTGTGATTTTAACATGAACAATAACAGTTTAGTTATGAAATAGAATGGTATAAAATTGTGCTTTTATGCCCTCCCAAATAATTATAATATGTACTTGCGCCAACGAACTTCGATTGAACTTTCTTGTCAATATGTAGTTTAATCTTAAATAATGTTTTTATTGTTACTTTGGCATATCTAGAACAAATTTTGGTTACTAGAAGTCGCTATACCCCCATGACTGTGTCTATACATATTTCAGTCTGTACGAATTTCTTGTAATCTTTCGTGATTTAATCTTTGTATGATCAGTTTGGGGAAAGAAAATGTTTAGGTACATTCAATAACCCTAGTAGCTATATTTAAAGTTTTGCATAGTGATTATTTTATGTATGCATTGTGATTATTATCGCAAAACTATTTTGATCGATATTATGGCCAAGGATAGAGCTGTAATTTTTACAAAACAAAAAAGAAATTGTATTTCGCGGGCTAGTGCAGATGTTCGACCTTAAAGTGAGTATATAGGCGGCGACAAACACTTCAGTATCACTTACTATCAAGCGAAGTTCTTGGTTATTTCTCCTTCGTACTCACACAGAATAGACGAGAAGAAGAAGAGAGTATCTGCTATCGTATCAAAACATACTAAATTGATTTTGGTGCCAGTTTTATCATTTTGTTGAACGAAACTCAAGTGAACATAGAAACTATAAAAACCTATGTTTAACCCAAACGTAGTATACAGTACTTGGGTTTAGCTTTACTTATAGGGGCAATGCTTACTCTGTTGTATCCATCCATATAGTTGACAATAAATGACGAACATGTACCGTACTATTAAACTATTGAATATCCCACGGATTCAATCCATTTTCCAATAATAAGTTCTAGCAAAACGTGAAAAATTCGTTTAACAGATAACAAATCGTTAAGAACAATTTTTTGAACGTCGAGTTATTATATTTATTTAGATTGCATTAAAACTACCATCTAGTTCTGTACAGACCCGTAGTAAGGAATTGTTTTCGGGGGACGACGGTAAAGGGCTAGCAGTAATTAAGTATCGAAACAGTTGATTTTTGGGATTTTGTGATAAATGGTGGGGATGGGATGGGAGGGTACTTGATATATATTCTGAATAACTACCACCGTCCATGTTAGAAAACAGACCAAATTCGTTCGTACCCAGTAGTTCAGTTAGTCGCGTTCCAGTAATCACTTCGCCGGACCAAGATTAAAAAAAAAACTCTTTCTGGCCTAGTACTCTACAATTACTAACATGTAGCCACACCATTAACAATTACCGAAATTACCATTTTAAATTGAAAATTAAATAATTTTAATCGTAATAAAGATTATGTTAGGTACTAATGTGTGTTCAAATATTGAAATTGTAAACCTGTGTGTTTGTAACCTTTTAGCGTTACAAGTAATCAACGAATCGATGTAAAAGCAAACCTGCGGTATTTTGGATAGTAGTGTTTTTTGCGCTTTTTTGTCCAAACTCGTAAAATCACGTTCGATTAAATCAACTACCTACTTGATGTAAAGTTCAGGCAGTACAGTCTAAAAACGATAGCGCTTAAGGAAAGAATACTCTCATCCTACAAAATAATCGGCTATAGGACCAGATTGGTTAGAAATTGTGCATTTTGTTGTGCCATGAAACAATAATGCGATGGCGGTATTACACCCCAAGTACAAATCTTGCTATGAAATCTCAATGTGCGCGCAAAGCATAGGGGCGGTAAATAAATCCAATTCATGAACATTACCTACTTGAGTTGACTCTGCCACACTTTCGTGTCAATATTTTTTATCAAATGTGATCATTTAATTCATCCTTGGCATAGTATTTCTGTCATAAATACACAAGTAATTTTTGTGAATACTGGTCCTCATCCTACAACAGTTTCTCCATTGCTATCGGTGGGTAAATTTATTTGAAAAATACAAGTAAAAGGTTTCATAACAGATGCTTTGTTCAAGCGAAGTTGCGATAAAAACAAGTCTCATAAGAGGCGTGGCCAAAGAAATCTGGAGTTGGCAGCGGATGTCGGGCCGCGCGCCGCTGTGCTCAATGTTCGGTAGTCTTACAGCATGAAATTAAATAAGGATATATTTGGCAACGGGAACATATTCCCGAGGTAGTTTTGTGGATATTTTATAGATATCTTATTAGGTTTGGATATTATCTAAATTCTAAATATAATCTGGGTACCAAAAAGGAATGTTTGAACGTTATAGTTTTTCTTTTTTGTCTTTTTACCTATTGTATAAAAATATATGATGGTTTCATGTACAGTTATATTTAATGTTTACGTAATATGATCTATATTAAAATATAGTCTTACATAATCATTTAATACGTGAACATATTTGTTATAATCAATTATTAATAAATTAATAAAAAGTTTGCGTTTCGTAATACATTCATAAGTCTGTACTTAACTCTGAAACAATTAAAAAATAAGTCTTTTACCCTAGAAAAACAAATCTAAATTCTTCGAAAAACAATCGTGGAAAAAAAACTCACGTAATCATGAGAAACCGTAAGACGAACATTTCAATTTCCCTTCTCGCCAAGCACTCGAGTTGATAAGTAAGTTATCTGTAACTGATGGGCCGCAGTTTAATCTGTTGGGGGTAGATACGGGCGCAATTTGCAACTTGTCCCCTACTAAGCAAGGATAAAAGTTCTAAATGAGTTTTTAAAGTACCTCATGTATCTTACAGTAGTGATTGTGTTTTTATGCCGAATTGCATAACGATCCTAAATTGTGTTTAGCCACTAAACCAGTTTATGAAATGTTAACCATGTGAAAATTTGCCATAAATAAACAAGTCTCGTGGTAAAGCTCGATTTAAGGTCGTCGTGTAAGTCGGCTTAACAGTGATTTTTTATTGTCGAAGTTAACGTCGATTTCTCAATCTAGATCATATAACTTGTTTTATACATTTCTAAAGGTTTATATTTATCGTATCTAGATCGCCTAATGGTCGTGATCGTATATACCGAGAAACGAGAGCTCTAACGTGAGTCCTGGAGTCAAATCTAGGAATTTGATGATTTAGTGTTAATTGTTTATGTATAAGATATAGTTAAATTAAGCGCTTCTGTTTAAATAATCTTTAATAACACAAAACAGATAACACCACACAGAACTTTGAATTACAACGCATTACATGGAACTGAAGTGCGAACGTCAAAAGTATGTACTGGCCTTTACAATTTTACAATTTTTATAATTGGAACGAAGTTCCTTACGACAGGCTTGGAGGGGATAGGGATTTCGCTGCGTGACCGAACTGAAAAAAATGTGATAGTAAAACCGTAAGAAAAATGCGTGGAATAAAACCGTTAAATGAGACGTGCGCAGGCGCGACAGTCGCATACACAGACGAGTAGTGTATAATACCTTTCTCTTTTATTTCTATTTCTATGTAATTTTATGTTGTCAAACAAAAATAAAGAGACATATTTTATTATTTTAGTTGATAATTTGAATTACGATGTTTTTTTATTTTAAGTAATTTATTATTTCCTAAAATACTGAATTTCCTAAATACTTTCTTGTACTTAAATAAAAACTAATCAGCAAAATTTAAGAGAAAAATCAAGAAAACCTACATAAAATTGAGCACGACTTTTTTGCAATTTGTGTCGATTCTACATTAGCCGAAGGAACTTCGTTCCTACCTGGTGTCCCACGACACCACTAATTTTTATTTATTGATATAAGATACACCTATTGATTAACACTATCCACTTAAACCACAGTTAGAATTCACAGTCTTAGTATATTTGAGTCGCCTATTAGAGTATACAACAATTTATAAATGGTAAACTATAAACTACAGGTGATCAAAAAATTACAATTATTTTAAAAACATAAAACTATCCATGAAATTCTTTTAGATTGTAACGCAACTTTTAGAAAACTTAGCAATATCTGAACACGAAAATTTCCAGATCGCAGGTCGAATTACCTCATTATATGTCCACATTAGCCTGTTCAAGTGAGCATGTGAAGCATAAGCCAATGTTAATACAGCCACACCATAGCTTATGGTGCAACCATAAGCTTTAGGTACTAAGAAAATAAAAGAAATAAAAATTCTGCATGTTTAATTTAAGTTCAGTGCAACAGACCCTCTCAAAGTGAAACTCGGTCAATCAGGGACGTTAACTATGTCAACATAGAAAGGTTAATTTTTCTACCTTGCTCTCCGAGCGTGGTGGAGTATATAAAATAATCTAGTACCCGTTTATTCATGCTTATCAGCTTAGCTACTTAAAATCAGTAGCAAGGGGCGATATAAAATAGGTCAAGTGCGATTCGGCCTCGCGCACGTAGGGTTCAGTACTCACGCTCAAATTTGTACTTTTTGTTTTTTAAATTAATTCTACCATACTAACACACGTCATGTTCTGTGATTTTGAACGACTAACTTGTTTCCGTATAAAAGGTACAAAGACAAAAAGGTACAGACTTTAAATGAGACAGAGAGATGCGGCGCGACCGCGGCGTAGGTAGGCTTAGTAATAGGATTCCATTGGCACCCTTGGGGTACAGAACCCTAATAAGGAAATCGGTCAGTGTACCCGAGCCGGTAACGTGAAATATTCAGAGACGTTGGGAAGCACACGCGAGCCGCACAGGCCCTAAACGGAAAATGCCAAATAAAATATGTGTATTGTTCTGTAGTTGAGTTTGTGTTGTGAGCTTTATGTTCGGATTACACGGAGTTTTTGGTTTAAAAGTCCAAACAAAAAGGTATTCGTTTCTATATGAATACATAATGGTTGTGTGCACGCTTTGTTCCGTACTAACTGTTTTAAAGTTTGATGGTTTGAGGCGTGTTTTTGTTGGCTGTTTTTAATGACGTGTGGGCAACGGGCTTCTAAATTAATTATAATGAGAATATAATCTCGTGCATTGCTTCTATTAACATGTGGCGATATGTGTGATATTTTGTCGTACTGAGACTCCGTGAACGTGTCAAATTTGCGTAGCAGACACAAATGTGGACGGTTGTCAAATGTCACAAAACATGCAATATCCAATTTCCAGAATTCCTAGTTGTTGTTTGGCTGGTGGTAGGATATTCATATCCGCCCAGATAGCGACCACCGTACACATAGTGTTAAAACCTGCTATAGTGATCCACACGCTTTGTGTGGATCGCGTTCCAGGATCATCCAGTTTATATCCGGTTCTCTCGAGGGGCTTGCGACATGACTTGATAGTTGATTGGGGCGGGTATAGGGGTACATCCTTGTATTACTGTGCCTACATCGATCATCCGCCTGTACTGTCGCAGGCCCCTCGATTTGCTTCTATCCTCTTCGAAGAGGGAAGAAGCATTTATACAAGCCGGCATGACTCTGGTGACCACCGGTAAACTCATTGTTTGTTGGTGGTCGCTGGTTTTTTTTTAATTGCACTACGCTTACCATCAGGTGTAATGCAGTCACTTTGCCGTGCTAGAATAAAAAAAAAGTATAAATATCGGATCTTACTAAGAAGAACTTCGAAATTCAAATCCACTATTCGCAAACGTTTCTAGTCAAATCTTTTATGAAATCACAATGCAGGGGTTGCTCTTTATCGAATCAGTGGAAAGCGAGAAAAATCCCAAGTATTATAATCATCCTCCCAAAACCATTAGCGCGATACACGTCGAAGTTATGATGGATTGTGCTTTTGAAGTATTTGAAGACCGCTACCTCGGCTCGCTAGAGTAAATGCAGCGGGCTTATCTATACGTACTTAGAGTTCGGCAATGATTTTCGATATCTTTTACGATTCAACATCGGATAACGTAATGTGATGGGATATCGGTATCATATCTTTTCAGTCTGATGAGATGAGAAGTTGATTTTAAGTGTATTTTGATGATATTTTCCAAAGAGTTTTTAAGGTTCCAAATATGAAAATAATGGTTTTCAAAATGAGAAGTGCAAATACCTAAAAAGGGGAGCGCGGGCAATCTGCGTGGTACATCGGTCGAATATTAGAACTTTTGACCATTAGAACTTTTTAATATAAAACGATTCGAAAAGAAATATAAGCTAAAATTAATAACAATAAATTGCGTGTGGGTGCTGTTGAAGTGTAGTGGCAAGTAGAAATGACCGACTTAAAATTGGTTGTTTTAATTTTTTACTTTTCATTTCGGGTTGACTTTAGTATCCATGTGCGGGATTTTGCTGATAATTTTTATAGTAAACGTTAGACACTAGTCCGTATTAACAAATGCTAGCAGTTTATTATGCGGAAATGCATAGTTTTTGTGAAATTAATTTTTAAACTTTTGTAGGTTATTACAGTTGTAAACACACTAATATTGAATTAGAAAGAGACAAATGTCATTGAACGTGGAACGCGACTAATTCTGTCTCTTTCTGACAAGTAGTTATATAAAAACGAAATGCTTAACATATTGTGCTCGCGTTACTGGAACGTTTTTTTTCTTTACAATACTACTATAATTATTATTTTCCTATTCACAACTACCTACTTTCATTGTTGTTGAGTGCCGGCTGTGTTTTTATTGTGGTCTTATTATCTCCCATTCGACCTGCTTACTTTATTGATATTGGTGGTGATTATTTTTTTCTTAACCATCCAGAAGTAGGAACCGCACAAACCGAGGCTTATGCACGCGTGAGCGAGCGAAGCGAGCTCGGGATTTGGAGCACCCCGACTCGGACAAATTAGGTTAGAAGGGGATGGCAGGGTCTAGTGAGCGAGCGAAACGAGCGAGCAGACCCTGCCATCCCCTTCGTGGTTATTTTTTTTTAAACCACCCAAAAAGTAAATATTAGTGTGTTTACAACTGTAATAACCTACAAAAGTTTAAAAATTAATTTCACAAAAACTATGCATTTCCGCATAATAAACTGCTAGCATTAATACGGACTAGTGTCTAACGTTTACTATAAAAATTATTCAGCAAAATCCCGCACATGGATACTAAAGCAACCCCTTCATTTCACTTGAGGCGATTTTATTTTTTTATCATCATCATCATCAGCCACAAGACGTCCACTGCTGAACATAGGCCTCTCCCAAAGATTTCCAGACCGACCTGTTGGAAGCGGCCTGCATCCAGCGACTTCCTGCGATCTTTATCAGGTCGTCTGTCCACCTTGTAGGTGGACGTCCAACGCTGCGCTTGCCAGTACGTGGCCTCCATTCCAGAACCTTTCTGTCCCATCGGTTATCGGTTCTGCGAGCTATGTGGCCTGCCCACTGCCACTTGAGCTTGCTAATCCGCTGAGCTATGTCGGTGACTTTCGTTCTTCTACGGATCTCCTCATTTCTGATTTGATCACGTAAACACCGAGCATAGCTCTCTCCATAGCTCGCTGAGTGACTGTGAGCCGTCTTATACGGCCCATATTTAGAGGCCACGTCTCTATTTTTTTATAGAAGTTTAAATTTTACTCTGCATTTTAAGTGAACGAATCTAATGATTATAATATATCTTACATAAATGACGATTTTTTGTAGAGGACGTGACTTCAATAACTTTGGAAACTCCTGCCGTAGGTAATATAACCGTTATAATAAGATACAAACGTGCTGAGTGAATTTTATTAGTGACCAGGATTTTTTACAGAAGTCAAAGCAGCTATGTGAAAAGTGAATTATTCGAAAAATTGCATGACTTAATTAGTAGCTTACATTTCGCGTCGTATAACACATTCGCCACATTTATGCTTTTCGCAATTTCTAAAAGGAATCGTGGTGGTTTTCACTGGTGATCCCAACTTTCATATCACATTCGAGTGTAACCCTCATCATAGTTTACATCACTTTACATGAATACGACAATCCGTCCGAGCGTCTTCAAAAATGTGCGAAATTGCTTATTCACTGGGATTGCGTCATTACGCAAATTGTGATTCCACAGAAATGCGAGCGAACCTTTTACTCCGGTCAGTCTCCTTGTTGAAATGAGGTAGGGTCGGTGTTCAAGTTTTTTCCAATTTCAAAATGCGGTTGGGGAGATCAGCGTTTGAAATGAATTTGAATTTTCAAATTGCTTCGTAGTATTTTTAATTTTAAATTTGGTAATTGGTGTGACCTGTGAGAGGTCGAATTTAAATTAATTGGATTAACATTTTAAACTAATAAAGTTTCAGTTGCATTAAAGCATACGGACTAGTGATTTTGACTAGTATTTTTTTTACTTATCATCACTTACAGGCTCCATTCAATGACCTCATCTTACCAGATCGGTCTGATCTAGCCTAACAAATATTAGAAGTATCGAACTAGTTGTTTATTCCAAGTTTTATTTAATCTGTGTCAGGCTCGCCAAGTTACATCGGCGGTTGGCACATTAAACATTTTCGTTCAGCCAATATCTTTCGTTTCTAACTTATCTATGCAGCGTGATCTGAAAGTACAACCTTTTGTTTGTAATTTTTCGGATAGTGGGTTTAGTATAATGTATTTTTGCTCGAAATTGGATTAAACTGTTGCGGCATTACTTTTATTATAGGACATCTTAATGCTTTTATTATATTTTGCTATGTAGATATTGACTATATTGATATAACATAATCGATTCTAAATAAAGCAGTGTTGGCTTAACTGCCTTTATTAGTATAAATAAAAAGAACTTAAATTTAGAATCAATTGGAATATGAGGGTTTCGGCCATAATATGTGTTTTTATAGTCATTAACATTTTCCCGACAACACTACAAATTCATTATAAACAGGGAATGTATAAATACGGTTTACGAAGTGGTAAGTGCCTCATTTTGGAAAGGCCGTCTGGGGTAGCACCACCGCTTTGCCTATTTCTGATGCCAAGCAGCAGTGTGTAAGGACTGTTATGTTTTGGTTTGAGGGACAGAGAAATCAGTAAATTACTGGGCGTTATATGTATATGAGACTTAACAACTTTTATCTCTGGATGATGAACGCAGTCCAGTACCATGCAGTGCGTTGTTATTTAAAATTCTGTGTGTGGTGGTTTGTTCTGTCTTGGCAGGTGTGATGCTTACCATCAGGCGAGCAAACTGCTCGTTTCCTCATCAGGCATACAAAAAATAAATAAAAAATTACTGTTATATTTACTGTATATTACTATATAGACTTAAAGCCAGTGAAATTATTGGACATTATGAGACTCAACCAGGTATCTCCGGTTGACGAACGCAGTCCAGTATAGTGTATAATTCAAAGTTTTGTGTCGTATTGCTTCTGTTTATGGACGAGCGACCTACTCGTTTGGTCATTCAATGGAATAAATTAATGATTCCTATGCCGATTGTTGGGGGTGCAAAATAAATATATTTTGGTGGGAAATCCAGTCGTATGGTCAGACGAGTATTGAAATAATGGTGAAAATAAGAAAATAAGTTTCTCAGCTATTAGGAAAGAACTATATATTGTTTATTAACGTTTTGTAAAATTGTAGCTTGATAATTTAATTTTGTTGTTTTTTGTGGTGAATGATGTTTACACCTGTAGCACAATAATTGTGTACAAGTAGTTGCACGTAAGTGTGCAAGTAGTTGTAGTGTGCACAAGTGTGTGTGTATACTGTACCTTATCATTTTAAATCACAATTATTTCATATGTAGTGCTGTTGGTGTACCCTATTAAGAAATAAATGAATTATTTTTCAATGAGTATTTCTATAGAATTACTTATTAAAGAAATTGCGCCTTATGAGGTAAGCTGCAGCAACTCTGACTTTGTAAGTCAAGTCTCTTGCACTGTTAAATAATCATACGTATTGAAATAAAATATACCTATACTTAATTCACTCAATTTGCCAACATCTAGTTATTCAGTACTCAAAACGAATGCAATGAATCTCCAATAGTTCGAGATTCGTCTCTGAAATATCGAAGGCCGTGGCTGGATTCTTGCGCCCATTTTTGGGATGTCTAGCCCAGACGCCATGGAGTCTGAGGGCGTGGGTACAATCAGGTCAGCGCACTCTCCACATGGGGCAGACAGGGCGGCGGCGAATCCTTATGTAATTCAATGTCTGGGGATCATAAAATTTCAAGTCTCGTTGGTTACGAATTGTGTAGTCGTTTGTTTGGGAGTCAAAGATTTTTTATCGTGTCTTTATTTAGCTGCAGTGGAGTGGGAGTATCGAACATTTTCAAGCTTTTACGTGTTTTGTTTTATTGGTTAGGTATTGAATCTTAGCAATAACTGGTGGCTCATTTCTGATGGTCGCGTCAAGCCACGTGTCAAGCTTTCGTCAATATAATTTTCAGCTTCACAGCGGCACTGACGTCGGTGATGCTATCGGAAGTCTGCCTTAAGAGCTCACACATTTAAACTCGTAAACATACACACTTTCATATTTACAATATTATTAAGATACTCGTGACCCGCGTTGGCTTCGCACGGGTAAAGCCTTGATAAATTATATACCTAAACCTTCCTCATGAATAACTCTATCACTTGGTGAAAACGGCATTAAAATCCGTTGAATAGTGTAAAAGATCTAAGCGAACAGACAGCGGTAGCGACTAAATTTTTTACTATGTTTCTATTAGGGTTCCATGTTTCATATCCTTTTGCAACACAGAACTTTGCAACTGCAAGTTAGGGACATGTACTTTGTATACAGTAATATTATACTTTCAGTTTTTACGCTGAGAGCATTTTTGAAAAGACATAATCTTCCTCCGCCGCGCCGGCAGAGTAAGGCCGCGGACTCGAAGTCAGCGGGTGCGGGGCGGCGGCGGCGGCGGCGCGGGTGCGGCGGAGACCCGGTCTCGAAGTCAGCGGCGCGGCGCTAGAGCGGCGTAGTGTTGTACTATGAGAAATTAGTGTCTGTTCGCGAACGAAATTGATGTGAATATGATGTTCCATATAAAAAATCATTGAAATAATTTGCTCCACCACGTCGGCGGGCATTTTTGAAAATACACAGCACTACGTCAATGCAGACGCGCAGTTGCCGCTCATTTGGCGCGCGCCGCTCGTACGTCGCTCCTCGCGCCCGCGCCGCGCCGCTGCTTTCGAGACCGGGTCCATTTAAATCTATGCATTTGAACGCGCCGCACCCGCGCCGCCGCCGCTTGCCGCTGACTTAGAGTCCGCGGCCTAAATGTAAGAAGCGATGAACCCCGTCCCCGTCGCTTTGTGATGAGCGCGTCTAGTCTGGCGAGTGGGTCGCTTCCTTCCTTAATTTTCCATTCCACGCGACTTACATGAGCCTGCCAAGTAATTATAAAAACATGTTACATCGTGTATATTTAGATATGGTAGGATCATACAAGTTTTTTGTGTATATTTATTTAGCATCAGGATTTTACGAGTAGGTGCTATATTGTTATTAATTCCACAAAAAAACTTAACTACAGTAATACCCCGACTTACGCTACCCCGTTTTACGCGAATTCGGAGATACGCCGTTATTCTTTTTGATGGCCGAGCGCGTCAGATCTCCTATTTCGCCATGTTAGTGGTCCGTTTACGACAGGTTCGAACGTGTTCCGCGTTGAATTGTTTTACGTACGTTGTGTTTTATTGATAACCTCAAATTATCTCACTCAAAAGTGAATGCAAAGTTGTACCCCGACTTACGCGAATTCGACTTACACGGTTATAGCTCGGTCCCACCTATCGCGTAAGTCCGGGGTATTACTGTACTTCGATAACATTGAAATATATAACATTGAAAAGCAAAAAATAACAATTTCAAGGGGTCTTCTTGGAATCGACACCGGTGCGGCTGCTGGTCATCTGAAATTGGATCGACTCTACAAATATGCCTAGAAATTTTTAATTTTGTGATTTCAGTGTTATTTTTTGAGGCCAGTTCTTAAGTTTTATTCAACCATTTTCTTTTTTAATTGTCAGTGAAACGTACAGCTTTTTCGTTGCGTACGTGCGTTTATCGAATGAAGTATTTTCCAACAAAATCGTTTAGCAAAATGCGGAGAAAGTGATATACATAAAACACACACAAATGGAGAATCCCCTATTTTTTGTTTGCAGGTGGTTAAAATAAATATGATTAATAATATTTGCAGGCAGAATTTATCTACACGGGATTTTTGATTAACATAAAAATGCGCAGAACCAAGATTTTTTATTGAATTCAATTAAAAATATACATAATTTTGTGACCCTTCTTATTAGCAAGTTTGGCTAATGTATTTGATAATTTATAAAAATTCACCTTAGAAAATTAATGCATAGATAATACATATTCTGGTGTAACCATCATGCATCATGAGTGTTACGAATAGTTAGCAAAAGTTATCTACACATAGGTAGGTTTTACGTAAATTAAGCGACAATAATTTTACAACTGAATGCTATCCTGAGAAATTAGCTCAGCGACTAGATTACAGATTAAACATGAAGTAAAGAGATTATCTTATTAAATATATCTTGTGCATATCCTTTGAATATATACCTACTCAACTGAACACTATTCAAAGGATTATATTACGGGGGGTGGGACGCGATTATCGTTAGCGCTTTTAAATCGTATCGTGTCGAGTCTCAGGCGAGATAGTGGTCAAACGCTAGTCTATTATGAATTAAAAAAAGTCTCACATGTATGTTGTTTTGACGTAGGTATACTAAAGTTCTTCTTACATTTATGATTTTTGTGGACATATTACGGTAAAAAGTGTTGGTATCTGGTCTTAAGAGGTAAAGCGATGCTGTAGACAGTTTTGTCGACAGTATGAATGGGCCAGCTAGACTGGGTCGGTCGTGTCTCTTTGTCTTTATGGACTTCACGCCGCTGCCTGTAAGCAGAGTTGATTAGCATTGTATTTATTGGAATATTAGAATGGTTAAATACGCAAGACTAATAATCTACAATGGAACCTATTGTAATGATATCAATGGATATTACGACCTCCGCGGCGCAGGGCAGGCGAGTAGCCAACTGCGAAACCAGTGGCAGCTGGTTATATTTCCGCACAGAGACCAATATTTGTGTGATCCACAAATTTTGCTTTTGGGTCTGGATGTTGTGGGACCGTAGGCCTCGGAGTGTCTAATACGACACATAACCTAGTGTTTATACTAGAGAGCCGCGACCGCTTCGCACGGGTAAAATACGTTTGTTACGACATCACATTACAAATGTTTATAAATTTTTCGGCTTTTCTGTACTATAACATGTATGTATTACACATATAAACCTTCCTCATGAATCACTCTATCTGTAGCTGAAAACTACATTAAAATCAGTTATATCATTTAAAAGATCTAAGCGAACAGACAGCGGAAGCGACTTCATTTTATACTGTGTAAATATTTTTAGTCCTGTGTTCTAAATACAATATTTGAGAAGCTCTAGCTTACGTTCTCCTAAGTAGTTTTATGATTAATGATTGTTTGGTCAGACTGTAGCTCATATCGGCTTTTATCGGATGACGTCAATGCTATGGCTGTGTTTACTTACAGACTAAGATCGATACCCATGAATTACTTATTTCCAAAACTTTCGACTTTTGTAGCTATTACTATAGAAATGTATTATTCAATAATAATTATACTAATTTGTTATCAGGAGATCATAATAGATAACATAAAATAAGGTTACGCCTGTATCTCTGAAGGGGTACGCAGAAGTGCAACTAGTGCTTTACCCATGGTTTTCCGAGCCTCTTGCCATCTCATGATGCGATAAAGGGCGAGCATATTAACATGCCGAGTACAAATTACAATACCATACAAGTAATGTTTGATTTTTTTTAATCGATAACTTAAACATAAATTGTGATAATAATTGTGATGTAATCTTACTGCATCAATGAATGTTGAATTAACGTCCTAGAATACAATCCCCTGGATGACCCAAAAAACGCTAGTTTGATTTAATAAAGGAATACATGCGAACCAATGGTGCTACTACGGAGGAGATCGGATAAAGTGGAAATGTCTAAGAAAGATAGACCCTGGCACTAAACCAAGATAACGTCAGACAGAAAGAAAGTCTTTGAGTGGTAGAGCCACGCTGTAGACAGTTTTGTCTATAGCATGAATGGGCTGGCTCGACCGGGTCGTTACCACTGTCTCACAGAAAACCGACGTAAAGTAGCGGCTTGCTGCTGCGTTTCGTAAGGTGAGTGAGACATCCGGAAGCCCAAATCCCCTCCTCTTCCCAATCCCTAATTATCCCTATCCTTTAAGGTCGGCAACGCGCCCATGATTCTTCTGGTGGTGGGCGTACATGGGCGGTGGAGATCACTTACCATCAGGTAACCCACATGCCCGTTTGCCGGCCTATGCCATAAAAAAAGACAGAAAGAAAAACGATACCCTAAATTATTTTTAAATAGTTGTTTCTTGTTGACAGCCTCCGTGGCGCAGTGGGCGAGTGGCCGACTGTGAAACGTGAGGCCGTGGGTTCGATTCCCACAACGAGCAAATATTTGTCTGATCCACAAATATTTGTTTCGGGGTCTGGGTATTGTGAGACCGAAAGTCTCTCGTAGTTCCCGATACCCACGACACAAGACTCGTATCTTACCATGGGGTCAGGACTATGTTAGTGACTGTTGGGTGTTTTTTATTTATTATTATTTATTTATTATTGCAGAATATGAGTGTTTACGGCGTCGGCGACACGGACTCACTGTCGCGGCGGCTGCGCGACGCGGAGCGGGCGCGAGCGGATGCGGAGCGCGCGCACGCCGACGCCCTCGCGCACCTGAGGACGGCGCAGCGCACACCGCTCGACACGCACAATGTCGAGCAGTTGCAGAGCAGGGTCCGGGAGCTTGAAAAGAAGGTGATGTCTCTGTTTAGCTCTGAATAAGAAACTAGAGTAAAACCTTCGCACCTGAGGACGGCGCAGCGCACACCGCTCGACACGCACAATGTCGAGCAGTTGCAGAGCAGGGTCCGGGAGCTTGAAAAGAAGGTGATGTCTCTGTTTAGCTCTGAATAAGAAACTAGAGTAAAACCTTCGCACCTGAGGACGGCGCAGCGCACACCACTCGACACGCACAATGTCGAACAGTTGCAGAGCAGGGTCCGGGAGCTTGAAAAGAAGGTGATGTCTCTGTTTAGCTCTAAATAAGAAACTAGAGTAAAACCTTCGCACCTGAGGACGGCGCAGCGCACACCACTCGACACGCACAATGTCGAACAGTTGCAGAGCAGGGTCCGGGAGCTTGAAAAGAAGGTGATGTCTCTGTTTAGCTCTGAATAAGAAACTAGAGTAAAACCTTCGCACCTGAGGACGGCGCAGCGCACACCGCTCGACACGCACAATGTCGAACAGTTGCAGAGCAGGGTCCGGGAGCTTGAAAAGAAGGTGATGTCCCTGTTTAGCTCTAAATAAGAAACTAGAGTAAAACCTTCGCACCTGAGGACGGCGCAGCGCACACCACTCGACACGCACAATGTCGAACAGTTGCAGAGCAGGGTCCGGGAGCTTGAAAAGAAGGTGATGTCTCTGTTTAGCTCTAAATAAGAAACTAGAGTAAAACCTTCGCACCTGAGGACGGCGCAGCGCACACCACTCGACACGCACAATGTCGAACAGTTGCAGAGCAGGGTCCGGGAGCTTGAAAAGAAGGTGATGTCTCTGTTTAGCTCTAAATAAGAAACTAGAGTAAAACCTTCGCACCTGAGGACGGCGCAGCGCACACCACTCGACACGCACAATGTCGAACAGTTGCAGAGCAGGGTCCGGGAGCTTGAAAAGAAGGTGATGTCTCTGTTTAGCTCTGAATAAGAAACTAGAGTAAAACCTTCGCACCTGAGGACGGCGCAGCGCACACCACTCGACACGCACAATGTCGAACAGTTGCAGAGCAGGGTCCGGGAGCTTGAAAAGAAGGTGATGTCTCTGTTTAGCTCTGAATAAGAAACTAGAGTAAAACCTTCGCACCTGAGGACGGCGCAGCGCACACCACTCGACACGCACAATGTCGAACAGTTGCAGAGCAGGGTCCGGGAGCTTGAAAAGAAGGTGATGTCTCTGTTTAGCTCTGAATAAGAAACTAGAGTAAAACCTTCGCACCTGAGGACGGCGCAGCGCACACCACTCGACACGCATAATGTCGAGCAGTTGCAGAGCAGGGTCCGGGAGCTTGAAAAGAAGGTGATGGCTCTGTTTATCTCTAAATAAGAAACTAGAGTAAAACCTTCGCACCTGAGGACGGCGCAGCGCACGCCACTCGACACGCACAATGTCGAACAGTTGCAGAGCAGGGTCCGGGAGCTTGAAAAGAAGGTGATGTCTCTGTTTAGCTCTAAATAAGAAACTAGAGTAAAGCCTTCGCACCTGAGGACAGCGCAGCGCACACCACTCGACACGCACAATGTCGAACAGTTGCAGAGCAGGGTCCGGGAGCTTGAAAAGAAGGTGATGGCTCTGTTTATCTCTAAATAAGAAACTACAGTAAAACCTTCGCCCCTGAGGACAGCGCAGCGCACGCCACTCGACACGCACAATGTCGAACACTTGCAGAGCAGGGTCCGGGAGCTTGAAAAGAAGGTGATGTCTCTGTTTAGCTTTAAATAAGAAACTAAAGTAAAACCTTCGCACCTGAGGACGGCGCAGCGCACGCCACTCGACACGCATAATGTCGAACAGTTGCAGAGCAGGGTCCGGGAGCTTGAAAAGAAGGTGATGTCTCTGTTTAGCTCTAAATAAGAAACTAGAGTAAAACCTTCGCACCTGAGGACAGCGCAGCGCACACCACTCGACACGCATAATATCGAACAGTTGCAGAGCAGGGTCCGGGAGCTTGAAAAGAAGGTGATGTCTCTGTTTAGCTCTAAATAAGAGACTAGAGTAAAACCTTGCTCTTAAAAGTGTCTTTCAAAATCAAAATCTTTATTAATCATGAGGCTAAGAAAGCGCTGATGACAGGTCAAGTACAGAACATTTGTCATTAATAAGATAAACTTAAAATAAAGGGAACTTTGGAATAACCGCCGCGCTATAGGCTGGCAGGAAAAGGCACACCAACAAGCAGGGGAAAAGAGAGGGGATCCTTAAATGTAGGGATTCACGGACTGGGAGGATATGGAAAACGGGACAAGGGCAGGAAGGAGTTGGGTAAATGAACAATAAATCTGTAAGGGTTTTAAAGGTAAGGAGATGTGACGTGGACCTTACTGGCAGGAATATTTGCTTTGATGTAAATTTACAACAATTTTATAATCTTTTTTCGTCTAGTCTAAAAATTACCTAGTGTTTGATTGTGCACAATTTGGTCAGTAACATCTATTTAGAAGTTTGATGTAAAGTTTGGTCTAAACCAAACGCTCTGGATTTTTGTGGATACTATAAAATATCGTCAACCTATATATTCACATCACAGCTTTGTCAACAGGCAGCGTTAGAAACAGTGCGATGCGAGGAGCTACAACTAGAGTTGTCATCTGCTCTACGAGCTCGGGGCACTTCTACCTCTGCCACGTGGTCTCATTCCGTGCAGCCTGCGTCGGAGATCGAGCGTATCATGGCTAAGATTGAACAGGATAACCGTATTCTAGCAGAGCTGGAGCACACTAGATCCACAACGCACGGTAAGCCTCACAATCTACAAAATTATCACACCGATTAAATATTGATTCTCATGAGATACACTATAATAATATGTTGATTGGAAATAAACACCTTTGCTCCAAGATTTGCAAGAGGGAAAGATTATGTTATTGTAAGGCCGTTCCGAATTTTGCGTTATAAATTTAGAGAATTTTGGGTCTATAATATTTATATATCTGTTGTACAGGAATACAATCCAGTGGATCTAACCAGGCCCTGGGCGAGTTTCATTCACCGACGCCATCTCCTCTACCGCATTCGTATACAAGCACGGCAGGACATGCAGTTATATGCCAGAGCAACACGATGCCGACGCTATCCTCACTTCATGCCACCGGCCAGTTCACGGCTCCCAACTCCAACACCGTTGCCTATTCCATGAGCGCACACAACCCCACCTCATACTCTAACCCTGTCGCTGCTTACTCCACCAGCTCTTACGGCTTGCAAAACACTCACCAGGTCACATTTACCAACCCTGTCACCGCTCCCCTCGTCAACAGCATCGGCCAAATTTCCAGCACTCTAGCGGGTCTGCAAAGCAACTTGCAGAACATCACTGGCAACGTGTCGGCTATGAGTTTAGGCACCGGCCTGACCACGGCGGGTATGACGGGCACTTTGCCGGGTGCCGGGCTGTCCAATATGAACAATGTACAAACTAGTTTATCAGGAGGGTTGACGAGCACTCTCGGTGGAATACAGTCAACGCTGACTGGAGGTCTAGGAAACGCTCTGAGCAATCTCACAGGTGGGACACAACTTGTTCCGCTCAACACTAGTTTAACTGGAACCGGCGCGTACGCGACCGGTACTTATACAAATCCACTTCTATCTACAAGTTTAACAACAAACCCTATGAATATAAAACTAAAACCTTTAGATGAAATAGATCTGGGTCTAAGTAAATATGGAACGACTACGGCGGGCGTCGGTAGAGTGGCGACCCCGGTGACGCCGCATCAACCGTCGTGGGGGTTAGGATTAGATAGCCAATTTGGAACTGATAGACTAGGAGGCTTAGACATGGGATTCAGCCACGATCGGAACCAAAGATCTTTGGTACGGATGATGCCGAATCCAGGATTAGACATGGACGGTAGGTATAAACATCAAACATGAGGTAATTTAAATTTTATAAGTAGAGCTACATACAATTTTAAATATTTTAGTTCGAAACACGCATTACATGAATGGAGGTGCACAACCTGAAATGCAAGTAGACATGTTGGACATTCCTGGCAAAGGCCGCTGTTGCGTTTATATTGCCCGGTTTTCTTACGACCCACCTGAGTAAGTCATATAATTTATCAATTACAATAGCGTTCATCGCCTTTTATTGGTAACCTCGTTCACGATTATTCTTTTTCAGTATTGAAGGGACAGAAGGTGAATTATCTATTTCTGCTGGAGATTATTTATTAGTGTGGGGTCCGCTAGACCCGAATGCTGCAATGCTAGATGCTGAATTGCTCGATGGCCGGCGAGGCTTAGTTCCAGCCAATTTCGTGCAGAGATTGGTCGGGGAAGACCTTTTGGAATTCCATCAGGTATATGACAAAGTGTGTACATTGCACAGATTCAATTCACAGACAGTACTAAAAAAAATTAAAACAAAATTGAGCGTAAGAGAAGTTTTCTGTTAAGCAGGCCGTGGTGGCGACCCTGAGAGATGTGGATGAATCTGCCACGACAGCTATCAGTGACTTGTCTCTGAGCCGTGATGTTGCGCGTCTGAGTGAAATGGCAGATATGAGCGAAGGACCCGAAGACGACGATAACGGTATGCACACAGTACTTATTACTCTGTACACTGGTCTAAACAACAATCCACTTTCACAAATTAACTAGCGACGTCGTGTATATTTTTTTAATAACTTATTTTGACAATCGCATGCCTCTCTCAAATCCATACCACATTGTATAAACATAACCAAACATGCAGTACATAAAGATCATTAGTACATATTATAGCGCTTTTAGCTTAGCATAAATGATAAAGCACCATACCTACAGTACACATTCATTTATTGAATAATATATATCTTTAGAACCATATCTGATTTAATCAACAGTAAATACGTAACTGAGAATGCGTCTCGGCAATTTTCGATTATAATTATCCTAAGTAAATACTACATGAATTCCAGTTATATCGGTATAAGGCCAATTTATTTAATTGTCTCAATTTATATTATAATATACAATTTTTCTCTTCTTATATACCAACTTTTTCATAATATTGAATTCTATCAAATAATACGTTAGAAACAAAATCGGTTATTTACATTACATTAAGATACAGGTGTGAGCTTATGTTGAAATATTTATCTGATTTGATCTAAGAAGAATTATAGTTAGTCGCTAATATATTTTTATTTTTGAAATAAACATAGAAAACATTTATTCAACAACAAAAACAACTTAATACAATAGGAAAAAAGAAACAAGGTATAAAAAAATAATTAATATTCATACAACAAAAAAATCAGGATCTAAAATTAAATCTCTGTTTTGAAAATATGGATATAACTTACTAGGTTGTAAGTCCCTCACTAGGTCGTAGGTCCTGCGCACTAGGTGGTAGGTCCCTCATATGCGACAGGCTGTCTAGATTGATACCACCGCTATAAATCTAGTTCTGCCGCCAAGTAACAGTGTATAACCACCGTTGCGTTTCGGTCTGAAGGACAATGAGCCAATGAAATTACTAGGTATTATGAGACTTAACATACTATCTCTCAAGTTGACGAGCATAGTCTAAAGCCATGCAATGCTTTGCAATTCAAGGTTCTGTGTGGTGTTGCTTGTGTTTAAGGACAGGCATGGCGCTTACCGCCAGGCGAACGACCTTACGTCACTCAGTCTGGCCAGTATAAAAAAAGCATTGCCGAGGCACATTCCGGATTGTTTGTACATCTCCATCAGACAATACTTAGTTATCTATAGTTGTTCCTTCCTCCCGATCCCTTGGTTGGCTGCACGCTTCTTCACATAATCGCACCCCGCTGGCCTCGAAACTCACGAACCTGAACGGCAGAGCTGTTTTTCTCGTCGCTAGTGCCCGCGCCGAGGCAGTTGACCCTCGAGAGACAGTTGAACAAGTCAGTGCTGATCGGTTGGACCGCGCCCGAGGGGGTCCAACAGGCGAATATAGACAGCTATCACGTGTATGTGGACTGTGTGCTCAAGACCACTGTTAAAGCTACGGAACGCACCCGCGCACTCGTTGAAGGCGTTGATTCTAATCGGGTGAGTTTTCTAAAGTATTACTTCGTTATTGCTTTTTATACTTCTTTTAAGATCTTTGGTTTTGTTTGTTTATTTTCCGTAATTTTATTTGCCACATTTCTGCTCTTGTTCTCTATTCATTTGTGTCTTCTCTTATTGTGTCAATTTGTTATAAAGGGTACTTTTTTAAAGCCCCATCGCATAAGCGTGCGGTCCGTAACGGCCTCACGGCGAACTTCACGCGACGCCGCCTGTACCATGGTTATCGGCCGTGACACTGCCAACATGGGCCCAACTTGTGTGAGAGCAAGCGGTGTGACCTGCTCTCAAGCAGTCATCTCCTGGCTGCCGGCCAATTCCAACCATCAGCATGTCGTCTGTGTGAACAATGTTGAGGTCAGAACCCTGACTTTTTGCAGTATTTTGAATTAACTACAAGGAACACAGGTAGATTTTCAATAATGCTATATTTTCAGGTTCGCACTGTAAAACCAGGAGTATATCGACATACGATTACAGGACTATCGCCTAGCACTCAGTACCGTGTGACCGTAAGAGCTAAACATTTGAGAGCAGGTCCTCCGTCGGGTATTCCAATCGAGGAAGCTCCTGGAGCCTACACTGACTTTAGAACATTGCCGAAAGGTCTTCCGGACCCACCCAACGAAATAATGGTAGGTGCGATAAGTATAAGTAATGCGCATGTGGTCGACCCGGCATGCATTTCCAAACTATGACATTCCACTCACAACTTCCTGATATTTCATAAGATATGTAAATACAAAATAACACTGTGAATACTGAAACTATTGAATATACGAGTGTAAAGTTTTGCTTCCTCAGAACTACAAAGTGACTTCAGCACATGCACATTACGGTAGCTTCCTAATGCTCCACAACGATTGTGACGAAACTCTACTGACTTACTCACAGTGTCTGATACACCCCGTTCCTTTCAAATAATCACGACCTCAGAGCACACAGCACGCCCAAAATCTCGAGGAAGTCGCGTCAATCGCAACCATAAATCCAGCTCCAGGACTAAAATTATGTAAACCGACCCAGCGCCCTCATCGCCTGATAGTTTATAGTACCCAGCCGTGTGAGTCCCCCCCCTCGGTGTGGCCACAGCGACCCGGAGCACGGTTGCGAACATCGTTTTGTTGAAACCCAATTGGCTAGCGTGACGAATGTGTTGCTGGATTGTTGGTGGTGATTGGTGCGGTGTCGCAGGTGGAAGCGGGCCCGCAAGACGGCACTCTGCTGGTGACTTGGCAACCAGTGCTACGACCCCCCGCCTCCGGGCCTGTCACTGGGTACGCTGTGTACGCCGACGGCAAGAAGGTGACCGACGTGGATTCCCCGACTGGTGACCACGCTCTGATCGACATTGGCAAACTGATTGGCCTCAATCCAAAATGTGTCACCGTAAGTATCGCTGTACGGAGCTTCCTTTGGCTATTTGAGCGCTACCTTTAATACTTGTTTCGGACATGTCACTTTGGTAGATGTAAAGTTGACTTAAGTTTCTTAGACTTATTTGAAATTCCGTGAGGTGTTGTTTCGAGTTGATTCTGTTTTTGCAGGTTCGTACGAAATCACGAGACAGCCAGTCTAGTGACAGCGCGCCTACGCCCATCCCACCACAAGTGTTACGTGGTGTAGTATCTAGAATTCCACGTCAGCCGGGTCCGGGGCCCGCCCAGCCCGGGCCGGGGTACCGAGGCGTGCAACGACCTCTGCCTTACCAACAACAACAACAACAACAAGTTATAGAACACGACGAGAATCTGTCTGATAAAGAGATATTCCCATCGACCAATAGACACGACCAACAAGCCACTCAGGTGATAAATCAGTTCTTGTTTTTGCTATTTAAACATTTTGTATCATATTGACCCCTTTAATGTGTTGAAAAATTGAAATCATATCCATAATCTAAATGTAATATCCATATTGCTCATGTTGTCTATCCTAAAGTAAAAAGAACTTAGATGAATTGAAACCCTTAATTAAGAACCTAAATTCATTAAAATGCTAAAATCTTGAAATGTTGATCGTAACCGCACTTTGTCATACGTACTTAATTGTTTTGCAAATCAATGTTGTATATTTTGTGTGTATCTTCGATTTCATTTCCTTTCCAATATATTTTATATGAGCTTCACATTTTTGATTTTCATCTCTGATAATTTTCTTCGTCTGTGTCTTCTTAGCTATCATTATAATGATCAATGTCATATGCTCTTTTTTGTGTGACGAACTATTTCTTAATGGCGATACAGTTTGGAGTTTTTTTAATACTTGTATCTGGTATTTGTGTAGACTATGTGTAATTGCATCTGCAGTAATTGTATATGTAGATAGTTCGTCACGCATCATCGGTGTTGCAAACTGCACTCTTTATACTATTTCCTGTGGTTCTGTCGCTGGCATCTTCTAAATGTCCAGTATTTAGTTCTCTGCCGACGGTATCACGGCACGACCACGCGCGCCATCGACTCTAGCTATGCACTCGGCTCGATCGTTCAAAATTAAATGCATATTGCTTGCGACTAGATCAGTAGTCTCTAGTGCTATTGGCCGATACCCGATACAACGCACGACACCTTACATATAATACTTACTGATAATATTACAAATAAAGAGCTTGTACTTTGTGACACAGACATCGTCCATGTGAGCTCATGAGTTGTGATCATGCCACTATTGTAACCTGACGTCCTCACATAACTTTACTGTTATACACCTTTTCGTAGCCTACGAGCGGATTCGGCACAGGCCTACTAAAGAGTATATTCGACAAAATAACCCCTTCGGTAAGGAATTTTAACACGTCTTTTCATATATCTTCTTCTTTTTGTTTTATTCTGAAGTATATATACACGATTGTTTTTCTTTGACATTTTATCAATTTATTTTATTTTGTGAGTGACTTTTGTTTGAGTGATTAGTTATGTAATAAGTTTTGTACAATTTAGTTTTGTTTTTCTTATAATCACACAATGTGCCCGTATTCTAATAGTATGATGTACATTATAATGTAGACATATGACCAGCATATGAAGACAATATTTAATTTGAGTATGCTTTTATATTTATCTGACAGTAGACAATACCAATCGTAGAAAACGAGTACATATTTAGCGAAATGCATAAAATTTATTTTTTCTAAAAAACAAATTTTCAAATAGTGAAACATTTACTTATAAACTTTATTCTATCTGGACATAGACAACATTTTAATCAAAATAGCAGATATGAATAGATTAGAAAGATTCGCATTTTTTTGAGAATACAGTTTGGTATTCAAATCTAGAAATATTATTGTTAGTTTTATTTCGTATAGCCTTTGGTGATACAATAAAATTTCATTACTCATTCATAATCATACATTCACCATAAACACTGAAGATCATACATCATAAACGAACTATGTGTATGTACTAAAACGAATTACGGCAAAACAAAATTAAAGTCGCAAATGCAATGTTGAAATCATCTACGTTACAGCCGAATGCTTTCATGGCAGTGAACCTCCTATTTTCACTTCACCTTTCCTATACGGCTTCACTTGCTCTGTATAATCTTCTTCAAAATAATATCACTTCATATAAAGCTTATACTCGTTTGCTTCACTATGGTAATATATATTTAAAAACGCTTCCATAACAATGATATAAGACAAAAAGCAGCAATGAACAAGAAGCAGCGATCACGCCATTAAGTATTGAATAATATGCCATATCTATCGACGTACATTTCATTTGTCAGCACGTTCACATTATTGAATTTAAAACATGTCTCGTTGGTAAATGCTGTAATGTAAAATGACCATGTGGTGTCAGCAATCGGGAATACCAGCCATCGAAATCACTAAAGAGGGTGCCGTGGAGCTGGCTAGTGAAGACGAGGAAGCAACGCGCCGCCGCCCGCAGGTCTGCGATCTCTCTAACTGTCATCGTTGTGCTGTCCATGTGCTAGCACTCACTGTACTTTCTCTATCGCAACTTTATCGTCCCGGATATGAGTTTCCACTTCTCGGTGTGTCTGTATTGTGACTTCACTATCTTCTTTAATGTACGCCCCCACACACGCGACACTGGTCCACGCGCCCCGGTTACCTCCTATAACTAATACACAAAGCACAACGTCATAGTGAAGAACCCCCTGAATACATATAGGTGATCCTCGAAGAGTAGGCCTCTCACAGAGCACTCGATACTTACACAATCACTGAAGCATGACCGCGCGTGTCTGAATGATTGTTCCTGCATGTTGTCTTGGCTTTGAAGCATAAACTCATCACAGACCTTACACACCCGTCACACCTCAATCTCTTTAAGTTAACAGTAAGTGTGGTGTTCAGACAAAGGTAACGTGACTCGATCGAATTATCAAGGTCATCTACGAAACGAAGCTGCTATTTTTTTTAATAAATAACAAGCACTTTTGGAACTGTTACTGTTACGGTTATATATGCTGCGAATGACGTGATATAAAGTGTATACGCTGCACGCTAGCTTTCGTTATGCATGGGGGTTGTTAGCGCTACAGAGGAATGGTAACGTTTTGATATTGACGTCCGAAGATCAGGTAATATTTTAATCGCTTTGGAACGCAATGCCGCAAACGAAGATTATGGCTATGGGCTTATTATATTGCTGTCGGCTTTGTTATGGAAAATCTAACCTAATTAATGTCGTTGGTTCGTACGGACGTCAGCAGCAACCGTCCCAACCTGCGCAAGCGTCGCAGCCGCCATCGGGACCGCAGTACCCGAGTACACCAGCCTACCATGGCACGCAGCAACCCCCCTATCCACAAGCCGGACAATTCCCAAGTAATCAGCAAAATCAGTACACCAACCAGCCGCCGCAGTACCAGAATCCACCGCCGAGGAACCACCAAGAGAGAGGCCGTCCGCCCAACCCGCACCAGGTTCTTAATTTTGCATTCTTTAATTTATTTTAATATTCCAAGAACGTAATAAAATCGATAGATTTTCATTTTTGTTGATTCATCTTTGTCGACAGTTTTTATGGTTCAGTACCGAAAGGGTGCCAAAAAAACCCTATTACTAAGTCTATGCCATCTATCTGTCTGTTATACCTTTAAGTTTGAACAATAATAGGTAGCAAGCTGAAATTTTCATATAATATGACATATAATAATATAATATACATAACGGATGTCCCATCGGGAACGCACATTTTAATAATGGTCACATTTTGTGTTTTTCAATCGTCGGAGAGAAGTGCACCAAATGGAACGAAAATCGTAAAATTAATAAGAACATTTGAAGAAACTGGATCGGTTTAGGATAAGGAAAATAGGTTACATTCTTCCGGACAATTGAGAATATTGCCTCAGCTGTACATGAAAGTGTCGCTCATTTTGAACATCGGTTTCTCATAGTGGGCAATATTATCAAAAACTTCTTTGTAAGTACTGAAATTTATTGAAAGAAGTTCACGTTTCGCTTTAAAGAAAGGATACAAAAACTCAAACCGTAGAGTGACTCAAGTGGTTACGGGTTTGGGATTTAGTTTTTTTGTCAATTTTGCGAAGAAATCATATTCAGTAAGGCGCACCTTGAACTGGGTTGCTTTGTAAGTAGTAAAACTACCGACTTTAGAGGAGAACAAATCTTGAAGACATTCAAGAGGGACCCATCACTTATGCATCCACACTAAGGCCCAATCTGGCGTAGTATGTATAGGGTAAAGATTTCCATGGGTCATCTTTACGAATTGTCTCCGTATAATGTGACCATATGTTTATACTGAATTTTTACAACATCAACCATGTTTTTCTTCGTACATATATCATTTTATAAGTAACAACTGTAATAATTAATATATTATTATAACAAATATCTAAGGACTATTTCTCTGTTATAACTTAGAAAAAAAGAAAAGTGACCACTAGTAAAATGGCATGGGAACAGGAATTTCCAATGGGACATCCTATATAATAATACTAGGCTTTAAATAATACAAACAATAACACATCCCAATATTTTTGGGTTTCCCCTCCTAATGAGAGTGATTAGTATACTACACTGACCTGGCCTGGCCTCTCCTAGATAGTAAGTAACTTCAAATTCAGTTTATTCAAAAAGGTATAATGCTAAAACTGAGGTAATCAAACTAAGATCTAACAATATCGTCACTAGTATCCCATTCGCAGGGAGACCTACAGTTCACCATCAGGGACCAGAAAAAAGCTATAATTATCGTAGCCTTTATCGTTCTGCATCAGTAATGTATTTCTGTCCCAAGAAGCAAGCCCAGCAAGGCATGCAGTACGCGGGCAGGGGCGTGGCCCCCGGTGGTCCCCCCGGCGGTGCGCCCCGAGGCCCCCCGCCCGGCTCCCGGCACGCGACCCAGGGCCATCCGCAGTCGAAACGATGTCGCTACTTCATCGCGCTTTTCGACTACGACCCGGCCACCATGAGTCCCAACCCGGAGAGCTGCGATGAAGAGCTGCCGTTCAGTGATGGCGACACCATTAAGGTATACTTATTCGTTTTTTGCAACTGTCGTAAGTGATGATTTTCTTGATATACCATACTGATTCATAATCACATTCAATTTATTGTTGGCGATCTGTGATTTTTAGTCGTCATTATTTATGATGACATCATCAATTGTGAAGGTCTATATATCTAGTTCTCCAAACATGTTCGAATAAAATCAATCACCAAGCTTAAGATAAAATAAGATAATCACATGGGTCATGGGGCATACAATTTATAAAATCTACGTCTATGATAATAATTTATCCAAGTAGTAGTAATATAGCTCTGTGTATTATAAACTCTCCCGCTGCTGGGCAGAGGCCTCCTCTATGAATGAGAGGGGTTATGCTTTAGCCCACCACGCTGTTTAGTGTAGGTTGGAAAACTGCACACATCTTTGTGTTTCTTATGATAAATACTCAGGTACATGCAGGTAACCTCATAAAGTTTTCTTCAGCTTAAGATATTTTTTAAATCCACTGATTAATCCATTACTCAGGTGTGGGGTGACAAAGACGCGGATGGTTTTTACTGGGGCGAGTGCCGTGGGCGGCGCGGCTACGTACCACACAACATGGTGATGGAGGTGTCGGAGCAAGAGGCCACGGGGCAGGTGGCCAAGCCCCGTGACCGTTGGACCGACGCGTACGCCAACCAGCCCGTGCGCAGAATGGTCGCTCTCTACGACTACGATCCGCAGGAGCTCAGCCCTAATGTGGACGCCGATGTGAGTCATCAGTATCCTTACTTAATAGAGTACGAATCAGGCACCAAACTTCCATTGCTTTTCATCATCATCTTCAGCCACAAGACGTCCACTGCTAAACATAGGCCTCCCCCAAAGATTTCCATACCGACCTGTTGGAAGCGGCCTGCATCCAGCGACATCCTGCGATCTTTATCAGGTCGTCTATCCACCTTGTAGGTGATAATAATTAATAATAATTATTAATTATTAATTGTGATAATTATCAACCTCCCAATGATAAGACATTGCTTTTGCTTAAACAAAATTAAATTTTCATAAAAAACTCCACGTGTGTATGGCACGCAGTCATGGCGTCGAAAACTAGACATCTGAGGATTCTTTTTCGTTATCAGATTCAAGGTGACATAAATGTTTAAACCATAACTAGCTTACGAGAATACAAAACAAATTATTTCTATTGACGTAAAAAAATAGAAGTGGTAGAGCCACGAATGGGCCGGCTCGACCGGGTCGATATCACTGTCTCATACAAAACCGACGTAAATTAGCGGCTTGTTGCTGCGTTTCATATGATGAGTGAGATAACCGGAGGCCCAAATCCGCCACCCCTTCCCAATCCCTTAATTATCCCTTAGAATTTTATTATTAAAATTTTCAAAAATGACAAAATAATATTTCAATTTTGGGTGCTTATTATCATCTGTCCCACAGTAAGAAAGATAATTTGTATTTGACACATCAAACTCATTATTTTCCGTCGGGCCCATTGCCGTTATTCTCCTTGGAAATTATACCGGATTATTGGCTACTCTGTCTCCGAAGGGGAGAGGAGGGGGGGGGGGAATTATATTAAGAACAACAATAATATCAACCCTATATTATACTATTATTATACATTGTGCCCGTTTACCGACCATCCCTTAATCTTCCACGAATTATGTAGTGCAAGCCACCTTCCTATAAAATATATTGCTCATTTCAGGCCGAACTAAGCTTCCAAACTGGTCAGATAATCCACGTGTATGGAGAGATGGACGACGACGGCTTCTACATGGCGGAGATCGATGGAGTTCGTGGGCTGGTTCCAAGTAACTTCCTCACGGACGCCAACGATCAGTACGCCACTACGGGTCAAAGTAGTCAAGGTGGGTAGTAAGATACTATTATTAATTTGTAGTTTACAGATTTAATATAAAATTTGAAATGGAGTAGGGATCTAAGAATAATGGCGGTAAAACTTCCAAGTACTGGAGAAATGCAGTGGAAGAGAATGGGATTATTACTGAACAATTAGTAGTTGTTGGTAGACTAGATAATAAAATTTGGAATTATCAGCCAATCTTTATTTCTATAGTCCTCGGTCTTGAGTGGTGTCAGTTGGAATTAATTATGCCAAGTCAGATATTCTCTTATTGCCTTATAATTGCTTGCAATTCAGATATTATAAAACAAAAATATACTGGAAAACCTCTGCCTACTCCTTCATGGATTAGAAGCATAAGGGCATATATAGGTAAAAAAATTATAGGTAAATATTTTTAGAAATTCTACGATTGATTTTACACAATAGATACGATACAACAGGATTTGAAATTGAACATAGAGAAGTCATTAACAATGAGTTGAGTCATTTACTATAATCTATAGTAGCAGCATTGTAAGGTGGCATTTGGGACAACTAACAATAAGTGTTATTGTATGACACGTAGTTTTTATACACTATAGCTCCAGCGGTTGTCACTATTACTGTTACTTCAACAATTAATTTGAAGCAATTTTATCAGTGTGCATACATTCAAGTATCACAACTCTGAAGGACTGAAGGATATTATCTCTATAAGCACTCGTGATGCAGGCCGCTTCCAACAGGTCGGTCTGGAAATCTTTGGGGGAGGTCTATGGTCAGCAGTGGACGTCTTGTGGCTGATGATGATGATGATGATGAAGCACTCGTAAGAAATAATTAGAGGTGTGTACGTATGTGGGTGCAGTTGGCGTGGCGGGCGCGCGTGGTTCAGGTGCGGGCACGGGGCGCGGGCGGGGCATGGGTCCGGGTCCCGGCCCCGGTCCCAGCATGGGGGGCGCGGGTCCCGCTCCAGGTCCGGGTGCCCGGGGTCCGCCACCCCCGCCCCGAGACAACGTTGCGCCCGCGCCGCGCAATCATCACCGCAAGACAGGTGCGTCTCCACATGAACCTCTCCCCCCACCACTCCCCCTCCTCTTGATCTTTTATATATTTTACTTGTTAGCTGATAAATATAAGATAATCGGATCGGTCGATTTGAAATTATCAATAGAACGCGTTAAGGCATAATAAAACTTTCTAAGTTAAATGACAATTGTTAGTTCTAATTGAGCGAATCAATTTCTTTTTGACCGTGGTTCTAATTTTAATTAGATTGATTTAAAATTAGAAGTTTCTATTGATAGTCAGGTTGGCCGCGTCCCCTAATGTTTAGGTAAGTGTCGGCGTCGACCCACGTCGACTCCGATCACCGAGAGCTTTGAGTGTTTCATGTTTGCACCTTGGACTTGCTATGTGGATACTGAGAGACGCTAGCTATTTCGCTCTGATACCCTCTATCATCTTTCCTGTACACTTTCGATTGCGACGGGACTTGCTCGCCGGTTTCCAAATTGTTTCATACGAGTCAAACATTCCGTTTTGCTATCCACTCGTAGAAACATATTCAAGATTTTCTATATGTGGTGTAAGTAATACAGTGGTTATAGCACAACTTACACACATAGCAACATATTAATTACAGACACATAACGCCTTAAGTTTTGGTTGGGTCCGGTGGTAGTAAAACGGAATAGTACTGCGAGTCCGGTTGCAATCTACGGAGCACAAAGACTCTTGGTGTACACTTTGCTAATAACACCATCTTGGATTACACAGTCACAGACATCGATTGTATATCTTATAACATGTATTTATTAACGCAAACGACACAAGTTGACGACAGAAACGCTTAGGATATACCCACTAAGGATGCCACGGCCCTTATTTTTGATTTCGTCTATCCAATTCTCTATCCTATTTTTATTTTTGTTTTTGCAACTCCTGATTATTTACGGTCGGTGGGTGGGCTGCTATGTACAAATACACGCAACATAAATTCGCACAGATCCCACGGTGTCCGTGAGGTGTGATCCAAGATTAAAGTGGTTGTCTGTGGTCACTATATATGTTGTGTGTATTGTCTGTTTGCTAGATGCCTGCCCTCTTCCCCCTTCTCAGTTAGACCACAACACATGCGCCAGTAATCCAGAACAGGCGAATTCTCAGGTAAAAAAGTTTCTAATCGACCCACAAAATACTGTTTCAAATATACTATGCAATTATACTAGACGTTTTATGTTCAACTATCACTTCATACCTTCAGATTATGTTTTTCACTGTTTACTTTCTTCATTATTTTCTATATTTATATTACTTTTCATGAGTGCGCTCAGTGTACGAAGGGCGTCTGCTAGTGGAACTGTCACTGTCGCGTTTTCTTGGTCCATTAGTACATCTGCGGCGTGGACGTCATGAGTTCCATGTTACTGTTCGTACACATCATTAGTTGTCATGTCATATACTGGACCAGATACAAATACTAGTACAGAACATACACTGGCGTATACTTCACTCACATAAAATATACCATAACCCATTCACTATTGCGACTACAGCGCTGAGCCTGTGAATGTGGTCGCGTTACTACACGATTACTTGCACGTGAAGTTGATATCATGCGAGAGCGTCCAATTTTTGAAACGAACAGCTTTCGTTCTCTCTGTGTGTAATCGGATAGTAATGTTTGTCTGGATGGAACGCTTATTGTCGTAGTTTCAAAGCATGATCTGTGGTCTGAATGATGTCATGATGTATAATCTAATGTTTAGTTTCACAAATTTAGGATCTGTTCTACTTTCATCACTAGCTTGCCCTGCATGAGATATGGTTGCATGCATTTCAATATAGTTTTTATTGGCAATAATGATAACAAGTATAGGATTGTATAAATGCGTTATAACGATAGATTATCGTAATTTCCATGAATTTTGTACAGTATCAAAATATAGCTCAATATCTGAATATTCATTGCGTTGGTCAATTAAAGATATGATTCAGTAGCGATTTTCTCATCAATTTATTCATTTCAATTAATCATAAAGAATATCAATGCACTACATATCTGCGTAGTATTTTATTTTAATCAAGTTGCATTTTCAGAATTTTTGATTGGATTGTTTTGAGAATATTCAAAAGACCAGTGATTTTTCTGGTTCGAAGTAAAACAAATTCAGTTAGATGCACGCAACACGGTGATAACCGGCATTCTATTGTCCACTATTTTTTAATTCTTGTTCTAAATACGAGAGGATGTCGTTGTAATGAAAGTTTGGCGGCAGGCGAGGGCGAGAGGCGCGGCGAGCGGTCAACCGGCGAGCACGATCGCACGCACGAGCGCTGGTAACGCGAGCACGCCCACCGCGCAGTCCCCCGGCACTGCGCCCGGCACCGGAAGCGGCACCGGCACCGCGGGCACACCTCTGGGAAGCGCGGGCGGCACGGCGGCGACAGGCGTGGCAGCCCCGTCCCCCGCGCGCCGAGCCGGACCCGCCGTCGTGCCGGCGCCCTCCGCACAGCCGCTCACGCCGGCGCAGCCGCCCACTTCGCAGCCTAACCTTATGCAGAAGTTCTCCGAGATCACGGCGCCCGGCGGTGACATTCTCAGCAAGGGCAAGGAGCTGATTTTCATGAAGTTCGGTCTCGGCGGCAAATAATGTCGGCGGTTGGGGCGGCGGTCGGGGCGGTCAGGGCGGCGTGGGGTTTCGGCGGTGTCCCGGCGCGTGTCCCGGCCGGTCGGGCGGCTCATCCCTGGACGCGGTCGGGCACGGGTCGGTCGCGGAGGTTGTAAATAGTAATTCAATAAACGCACAGTCTAGTGAATATTCGAGCATTAGTGCTGTCTGGTACTCGGTAGCATCCACGGTTGGAGTTGTGAAACTGTTAGTCGTGTGTCTGACGCTTCTCTCTCGGACTCTCGCCCGTTTGTTGTTTGTTAGGTTAGACTACGGTATGGAGTGAATTGTTTACGCGTTCGTAGAGTTTGCCCCGAATCATTTTTACGTGTGGGTATATGTACATTGTGGTAATGCCGCCTAGCTGTTACTTCACAATACTTGGACTTGGAGCATAGTCGTTGTGATTTTCTACTTACGTTTTCGATCGCTAGCTGTGAGTTACCCCGAACGATAAGTAGATCTAATGTTATACATTCCTTCCTGCGTTTGTTTTATTATATTATATAGTGTATTTGAATGTTTAAAACACTTTATCTAATCTATTATAGATGTTGAACTTCTGTTAGATGTGTAACGCTATGTTACGACCGTCCTATTGACCAATAATTTTGTTGATACGTTTAATTTGGAATACATCCTGATGAACGATAGTGCATGAGGGATCATGCGTGTACATAGTACTCGTACATTATACATAGCTAACAGTATTGCCGCGTACTCGCCATTCAATTGTATATCAACGAATTGTATATCTTTTCGTAGAGTAATACATATACAAGCATACATAAATCCAGTATATAAGGCAATATCAGTTGATTACTGTAAAACGTTATTGTAAATTTTTGAAATATAATGTATAGGCTGCCACGTTGCCAGTGTTCCGATCAATACCAAGCTTGTAATTCAGTGTAATGATTTAAATAAGAGTTGATGTGTAAGCGCATTGGATTTACATGCTGATCTTTTTAATATTCTCGAATAATAAATATTCTGTGATAGTAGAAGTGATACCATCTACATTCTTAAATTATAATATAACTGCGTCATTTGTCAGAGCTCGTGTTTATTGAACAATCTTCATTGTCGTGTTGAGATTTCTTCGCCGCGGAGTTTACTATCCGCTGTCCAGTATCCACGGATCTGTCGACGAACAACTCGCAACTAACAACTATCAACCAGTCGCTGAACGATGGATGTAACTTCATTGTCACTCATCTAAACATTATTCGATTGTTTGTGAAGCATTTGCTTTTGTAACTCACGCCATTTACAATTTATACAAACGATGATATTTTCATTAATGATAAAGTAATTATCTGCAGATAAGGCTAACGTCGTCGATCCGACATAAGACTGCTTGCATGGAAATATTAAGTTTACTGTGATTGTTTAAAGTTTATATACTTCTTTATAACATAACTATCGGTTCTATATTAAAGAAACTAACTATATTAATGAATATAACGTTTCATATTTTAAAGGTATAAAAATGTAGAGATCTCGCCAATGTTTATGGCCGCTCTGAAGTTAGTCACAAGTTGAGCAGCAGTTGTTGTTTTGGGGCTAAAAGGTGAATGGAGGAATACACGACGGGGTAAAGTGACTAACTTCGGAGCGGTTATAAAGATTGACGTGAATTATACAGTAGGTCTAGTATAAGTTACAAACTCGTTCACAGTTTTCAAATTCGTATAAGATTACTATTTACAAAGTATGAAACTTGCAGGTATTTAATTCACACTATAAAATACAGAATAGTTCGATGACTAATTTCAAATTCGACTAATAAAATCACTCATGCTACCAATTTTAGTTCGTCATAGTTTATGCTAAGAAATGCAGAGAAAACTGAAGTTGTCATGGTTTTCGAACCATATCAAGACTTGTACTAGACCTACTGAATGTAAGGTAACAAGGACCTCGCCGGTGCTTGCGGTGCGGTGACTTAGTAAAGCGCGAGACACGGGAGTGTTACAGCGAATGATTTATATTGTTCTGATTGTTATGTACATACTCGTATGGGGTAAGGTCGGTGGGCTGTAGGCTACTTCGAGATTGCTCACTTCGAACAAGGGATTCTCTATAAGTCCTTTATATTGCTTCGTATCTATCCAATACATTGGCTCGTGTATCTTCTCTTAACCTTTCACATGATATCCGCTTGCGATTCGTAATGTTAAGCGTTAATATTATATCCCCACTGTTTATTCACTAAATTCCAATTGGTTGTAAATAGTGCCGCGCTGGATACGTATATTTTAGCTAAGCACCGCTACATATCTACATAATATATGACATGTATTTGCAAATTTTTCTATCATTAATATTATCTAGCGTTATTTCTAACACGTTCGAAATGTTCACTTGTTTATACATTGTTATAAAATGTGTATTGACTATTGATATCTGTCACGGCGTACTGCGGGACCTGCTGCGTACTACGCTCTACGCAGTACGCAACACGCAGTACGCACACGCAGTACGCACGTGTCTTTATATACGGGATTATATGAATTATGTATATTAATCGTGCAGCCATGTATGCATAATTTAATATAAAGAGTTGTATATTACATATATATTAAACGATGAATTATGGCGACACTATATAACGGATAAATCTTTAACAATGTACCAATGACATATGCTGATACAAAATAAATAATACGAATGCCGCTTCTTTATTTATTGTATTTTTACCTATTTATATCGTATTTAAAATATTCACTTTTATAATCATTATGAACACTATTTATTATGTGTATTATCGCTAAAGTTATTATTTCGATTTATATCAAATAGGTACAAAGCAATCTCTCTTGACAATAAATAGAAAACCGTCTTATGTGTGAATAAATTGTTTTCTGCCATATTTATTTTCGTTGTCCTTTATTCCAATAGAGAATAGACATGTTACAGTCTGCAGTGCGTTCACTTTAGGTTTAATCCGATTGTTACATCACACCAATGCTGAATTTGCTGAACAGAAGTATCACACGTGTACAAAGCAATCTTTCTTGACAATAAATGGATAACCATATTTTATGTGAATAAATTGTTTTCTGACGTATTTATTGTCATTGCCTTTATTCCAATAGAGAATAGGCACGTTACAGATTGGAGTGTGTTCAGTTTAGGTATAATGGTGTTACATCACACTACTAGTGAACATGCTGAACAAATGTATCATTTAACTACACCAAGCATTTAGTCAGCAATCTAAGAAATTTAGTAAAAGGATTGTTCTAGGAAGTGGCATTTCGGGGTCAGCTAGTGTATATACAGTGACGACAGGCCTGCATGATTCTGGCGACCATACCCAAGTAGGTAGGTTTCTCCTATGCGAGAGTCCGTCTGGGTTGGTACCACCGCTTTGTCTACTTCTGCCATCAAGTTCATTGTGTAAGCGCTGTTGTGTTTCGGTTTGACATTGAAGCAGTGAATTTACTGGGCATTATGTGACAACAACTTATGTCTCAGGGTGGCGAATGTAGTGCTTGCTGTATGTGTTTATGGAGAAGTGTGGCGTTTACTTTCAGCCGAGCGTCCTGCTCGTTTCATCATTCAAATAAAAAAAACCATCCCATCGATAATGTATAATACCACACAACAATTTCATTTTAGTTCTTCTTCCACTAGTAGAAAAATGGTAAGGATAATAAAAACATAATTCATACCTTAAAGCTAAATTTATTTCTGAGATAAATACTATTAAATACTTTTTTTATGCTAAGTTTTATCTTAAATACGTACAACACTAAAACTAATTGAACACTAAAAAGGCGGTATCGAGTATTTACAAGTACTTTGTTTATAATAAATAGACAGTGGCAATTGCCTGAAATTAATACATTTTGAATAATTTTAAGACTTTTTTGCAATAGATGTTTAAATTGTACTTAGTCCTTATATTAAAGTAATCCTATTTAAAGCTAACGCAACTTATAAAATACTATTAAAGCTTTGGTTATACATCACAATGAATAATCTTAGAACACGATTATAACTATTTGGAAAATTATAAAGCTAAAATTGCCTTCTCTAGCATAATGAACACAGTCTTTAGAAATTATAAATATAATTAATATTACCTATTTGTTAAGAGGACAGTTACGTAATACTTGTTTGGTAAACAGCTAATTAGATTATTTCAACAAAATGTTGAACGGATTAACATAGAGTTCGCTAAAGACATTCTTATATGAGCATACAGAATATATCAGGTTATTTTCTTAATACAGAACGAATTGTTTGGGTGATGAAATAATATTACGTACAGTACAGTCCTGTTTAAGTAATGCTATGACGTTATTTATATTAGTAGTTATTGACATCGAACCACTGGTAGATTTGTTCGGAGGTGTTGTCGTACGAATAGTCAACACATTTTCTTCTAAACCACCTGAAACAATAAGTAATGTTGTTATTACCACTGCTTTGATAGTGATGATGATTTTATGTGATCAATTTGTTATAAAAAATATCCATGGGGTTTTCTATTCGGTTATTGCGAGTACTTCTTACTCTATGAATTGCTTTTGATACGACTCTATTAATTATCACAATTTTATCCAAAATCGGTTTAACAAGATAATCAGTGTATTTAAATGAATAATTAATTGAATTGTACTTAAATAATAAAGATTGAATGCTTACCCGCCGCGTGAGTTACAACCGGTGACCGGGTAATCCTTCCTGTAGCATTTAGTACCCAAAGCGTTGAAGTAAATCTTTCCGATTCTGTTTGCTACTCGGCTGTTGGCGTCGTGGAGGCAGAGACGGAATTTCTCGTCACACTCACAGTTCAGGCTAGAAGCAAAAAGATCTATGATATTATGTCTGACTCTAAAAGACCAATCGCTTAAAGCGCAGAATACAAATTAAGAATTCAACCAGAATATAAATTAAGCATTAAACTGTTTTCGATGGAGGTTGCAACAATTTCGATAACGAAGAATTTTATAGATTTTTTTCTTTAGAAATTTTTACGCATTATTTGTTTTTGAATTCAACGACCTCTTAGAATTGAGTGTTTAATTTCAACCTACCGGGTGTAGAAAGCGGAGTTAGTAAGGTTGTATTTGGTCTCCCCGCCGAGGATGAGATCGCGGCAGTGGTCGTGGTCCCTGCAGCACATGTCAGTTTCCCTGGCTGATCCGAGGTCATCATAGTTGTCGGCGATGTCACCAGTGCCACACCATTTAGTGTCTGCAAATGTTAAAGTACGTTAAATATTGCTATTACGTTTAGTATTAAAACACATCTTGATTGCATCATATTATAATAAGTTGAAAAACTTCCATTATTCATCATTAAAATTCTCTATGAGTTACATCGCAAATTCTTCTTCTTGGGTTGGTGCAACATGATTTTTACCACATGTTACAAAAAGATTTGGTTTGTCGTTTTTACGACCGCCTGCCTGACGTAAACCCTTCTGGAGAGAAAACACACCCAGATCCGAAACAAACATTTGTGGAGCATACAAACATTTGTCTCGATGCGGGAATCGAACCCGCGCCCTCACGGTTCACAGCCGGCTACTCGCCCACTGCGCCACGCTGACAGGGAGTAGAAATTGAAAACTAAAAATAATAAGTTTACTGAAAGTAATATTATGCTGAACATAGAAATATTTTAAAACGTAATCGAGAAGTACATCAACGAATTACAAAAATTGCTTATAACAAAGTACGAAACTACTACGCATTAATAGAGCATTTACGAAGTAAAACAGGAAAATGAAAAGAAACAATTCGATATAACTACTAAAAATCTACATATCAGTACATTAGTTTCAATATTAACGATATATAGAAGAAATAACAAGAGTAATTACGTGGAAAGATCAAGTTGAACTTCTGCCGCGCCACCTCCTCATTTTTGATATCCTCTAGGTCTTCATCAGGAATGCAGTTGTCAGGGGCCGGTTGCTCATTTTCTGTCATCACCCAGCATCTATACGAGCTGAACAGAACCACGAAGAACACAAAAACTTCAATCACTTTACACATGATTTCTTTTATAGTCCAAATATTGAAGGAATTGAATAAATATGTTATTATAAGACCGAGTGTCTCGAACTGAATAATTCGGTTTGAATTTGTTTCTCTATTTATACTAATATTGTTGTGTTTGTTTGAGGAAGATTATGGTTTAAGTGGCTTAAGCGGTAGCGGATGCGTGCTGTGCTGTAAAGCGACAGCGGAACTGGGTATTACATTGAAATGAATGTGTTAGGTGTTGTTGTATTATAGATTGATTGTCACAATATTGAGATATTCTCTATAATTAATGCCTCGTCGTTCATTTTGTTAACTGTAACGGAGGAGATTCTCAATTCGAATCGTTTAAAAAGTTCTTTTGTCCTTTTTATATAACCGCTCATATTTAATGTACCTAAACCAATTTGAATGATTCTTTTTTCATTTGATAGAGTATCTATACACGTGTTGCAGAAAGGTATGGTCATGTTTAACGGTCGGTTAATTCTTTCACTAAAAATGGTAAAAAAAAACTTAAAATATGAAAATAACAAATTTGAGTTGGTGCTTTCGACGAATAATTGACCGTTAAATGGCAATAGCACTGACTCAAAATTGTTTATTTATTTTTAAAAAATTTAGATTTGTTTTAAGTCGATTTTATATAAAAAAATCACCGCAGTTTTTTCTTTGCGCACTTAAGTTTAACAATCATAATGGTCTATTTTTCCACAATTTTTTTTATTATTTCAATTTAGACAATTTAGTAAAGTGGATATAATTTCAAATCAATCATTGTTTATTAATAGATCCCCTAATACAGGAATTAAAAAACAAACCTCAGGTATTTCATTCTCTATTGTCATAACGAAATATATCAGGAAGAAGTTTAGATTTCCGCGCTCGCTTATGTCCGTATTGCAGCCTCAATAATATTATATTATGACGTGTCAGTTAATAAAGGTAAAATGATGGCAAAAATGTTTTCCCTTTACGTATTCGACGTCATAATATCGGGATTGGCCGACTACAACAATACGTCATATTGAGTTTCGTAAGGAAATACCGAGGAGGCATTCTACTGATTGGTAGAGTCTGTACTATACGAGTACATTTTTATGAATTTATCAAAACACAATTTTCGCGCTCGATTCGTACCTGGCTCCCATAGAATTAAATAATGTGTACATTAATAGCTTTCGTATGCCATAAGATTCATTATTGTTGACCAATTGGTGCAAAATGCAAGTATTCCTCTCGAAGCCCTCTCCGAAAAGGGAAGAAATTGTTAGTGTTATCTGGAAGATTTAAAGCGTTTGTGGATTTATGTATATTGTCATGGTCGTGGCTAAGACAATGAAAGTGACAAAACGTCTCAATATTGTACTGGTGAATGTGGAACTCCTCCCTAACCTTCTATCTGATTAATTTCGTTGCGGGACAAATACATTTACATTCCCAGAGACTCGCCGAGCTTCACTGCTCGGTGTCATCAAAAATGCGTGCCACTGTTGATCCTGGTGCACAGGGTTACAGTGGCGGGTGTGTGGGCGGGATTGTCTTTCTGGTAAATGGGGAAACAGAATGTCTGAAGAAATATTTCTTTCACTATAGAAATATTAATCATTCGAAATCATTTACCATCACTTTAATTGCCAACCAATATGCAAGTTCAAAGTGACGTCAGTCGCTCTATTTGTTAACAAACCTCTGGAAAGCCACTTGTTGTTCCCGAGCGTAACATGCATGACGGAACACGATGACGTATGTGAAAGTATTAGCTAATAAAATTGTTATTGTTTTTATTGTATAAATCCATAACACGTGCGGCTTGACGTACCAATCCAGAAAACCCGTGCAACCCATGAGATTAGCTCACAGAAAACTATACTTTCTACTACTGTTTTAAATGTGTTGTGTGTTAAGTTAAATGTGAGTTTATAAATTTAGATGTTTGTAAGAAATTTGGCACAGGTAGATCATGATCTGATTAAGAGATAGAGCACTTTTATTCCGGAAAAAGCTGTTCATGTGGATGGAGCTACGAGCTAAAACTAGTAAACATATAAAAACTTATGCTTGTTTGTCCTCCTTGCCTGCATATACCATTCATTTTGTAAGTGGCAGAGCCACGCCGCGACATCTGTAGAGACTTTCGTGTACAGCATGAATGGGTCAGCTCGAGCGGGCTATTACCAATGTCTCGTAGAAAACCAACATGAAGTGGCAACTCACTGTTGCGATTCGAACAGTGAATAAAATGAGGCCAAAATTCCTCTTTTTCCTTTCCAATCCCTATCCCTTTCTTTAAACGCTGGCAACGCAACAATATTTCTTTGCTATTATACATGAACGGAAGCAGCGATAGCTCAGCGGGGAGTGATACGGGCTGTTGGGACGAAAGTCGCAGGTTCGAAACCAGCCCCAAGAGCATACACCTCTGACTTTTCTAAATTACGTGTATATTAATTGTTAATTATCGCTTGCTTTAACGGTGAAGGAAACATCGTGAGTAAACCTGCATACCTGAGAACTCGAAAAGATTTTTCGAAGGTATGTGAAGTCCTCCAACCCGCATTAGGCCAGCGTGGTGGACTAAGGCCTCACCCCTCTCATTCAGTAGAGGAGGCCCGTGCCCAGCAGTGGGACATGTATAATACAGGGCTAGTAAAAAAAAAAAATATACATGAACACTCGTTCATGTACGATGGTCTTTCATCAGGTGACCCATATACTCGTTTACCGGCTTCTGCTAAAAAAGACGTTCGCGATGAAACTTTTCTGAGTTGTACACCGCAGGTCCGGGAAGCTTTTTCGAAATTTAAAAAATAAACAATGAACAAAACGGCTTTGAAAATCATTCATTTTTATGACCTCGTTATCGATACCTATTGGAAGCCCCTCCTTCCAATAGGTATGATTACTAACCAGCTGATTTTTTTTGTTTTTATTTAGTTAATATTTAACAGTCATATTGTCCTACAAATAAAATAATAATTTTTTGGGACTCATCAAATCGAAATATTCTATCCTTGCTACCTCTGTTAGCTACCATAATAGAGAATTTTCGCATAGGGAATTGTTGGTCGTCTCATCGAAACGAAGCTACTCACGGAAATTTAGCTTGATAGTAATCAAGTGGAAAAATGGCTCAGGGATCCCTTACCAATATAGGTATTTGACCGGTTGAAAAATTACAATTCCTTGCAATTGTTAAACAATTTCGGTTTAAACAATATGGCACGGGGTTGCCCCAGGGCAACATGCATTATTATCATCAGTAGGGCAATTTGAAGAGGGTCCCATAAAAAAATTGAGGTGGAAAGTTTTCGGTACCCATGCGCCGATTCCTGCTAGACTAGATAGCAGTTATAGTATATATTATAGGTTTATGTCAAATTTGACGATAACATTAACGCTGACTTTAAAATTGATTGCGGAATGTGTTCAGTGTTGCACCATCGTGTTCCTTGGCATAGTTATAGTTATCAGGGTTGCAAGACAATTGAGATCTTATTTGCCCCGAATCAGTGGCAAGAAATATTTTGAAATATGGCAATATAAGGTATAAATAAAATGCTCTACCAGGAAGTTCACGTATTGGCGCTTTAATATTTTTGCCTTTCCAGTGACGATATGTTGCACCCATTCTTATTCTTGACTTATTCCTCGAAATAAACCACCACTGGCCTTTTCCCCCCTTTTTCCCTTCTTTCCATAAAAATTTACAAGGTGGTAGGTCTCTCGTATGCTAGAGGCCGTCTGTGTTGGTCGGTGGTTGGTGGCCACCGCTTTGTCTATTTCTGCCGCCAAGCAACAGTGTGTAAGCATTGTTGTGTTTCGGGTTTGAAGGACATTGAAGCCAGTGTAATTACGGGGCATTTTGAGACTTAGGCTGGATTGCACCATGATAGCTGTTAAAGTTAAGGTTTATGTCAAATTTGACGATAACATTAACGCTGACTTTAACAATGACTGCGGAATGTTTTGCACCATCGTATTCTTTGCAATAGTTATCTACAACATCTTTAGAATATTGAACCATCTGACAGCTATTTAACTTTAACAATAGCTTTAACCAGCGAATCTTTGGCAGTTACTGTTAACAGCTAAAGTTATGACGTAATCTAACATTTGTCAAATGGTGCAACTCATTTTTTGCTTAACCGGTACTTTAACATGTTTGTTATTGTTAAAGTAAGATGGTGCAATCCAGCCTTAATATCTTATGTCGCCGGGTGACGAGCGCAGTTCAGGGCAATGTAGCGTTTTGTAATTAAAAGTTCTGTGTGGTGTTTCTTCTGTTTATGCGCAGGCGTAGCGCTTACCATCAGGCGAGCGCTTGGCTCGTCTCGTCGTTCAATCAAATAACAAAATTATTATTATTTCAACATTCGCTGTAGATGTTTTGCTGATAATATTGTTCACATAAAGCTTTAAATCCTTTGTTTACTTAATGATATGTACTATCAAGGATCTTTTGGAATATGGTATAATAACTAATATAATATATAATAGATAGAGTATATCAATTTATATACCAGTGCTACGAAATTGTGAGGTGAAGGTTCAAACATAGAGACACTCCTAGACTATAAACAAAATTTTTAATACTATGCCTAACTACCCAATCACTACCATTTGTCCGTATTTCGAAATTTTTGATATGTATATATTTATTAACGTTTTTTTATTAAACTTACTTCTATCACAGAATATACAGTGTCATTTTGACACCCTATACTTAAATGAAACCATGTGTAGTGTTCGTTAATATAAGTACTTTGAGCTAAAACACTTTCTTATTAAAGGCAAAATAAAAAAATAATATTTCCTAACAAATTAAATGCCATTAACATTAGATTAATTTTAAACAGTCTGTATACGCGCGCACACACATATACAACTCAACACATCGTACACAGTACACACTACACACCCGTCATCGAATGAATGAGACACACACACATACATTACCATTAGATACATGCATTAAGCAACTACGGCAAATAATATTAATTCAGATCCTGCCCGTAAGATTGCGCCCCGGATGTAAAGTAATAGCTTATAATTTATCAAAAGCAGCAAATAAACGACAGTGTAGTAGTGCAGTATCGCTGAGCCGGAAGTAAACTTAAATTTTAATAAAACCCTATAAAATGTTATTGTCTCCCTGAGATTTCTAAACAATTATACATAATACCATAATACCGCGAAGTATACCAAATACTTCGCGGTGATACTCCCGGCAGTATACATGTAGTATGTACTTAACACAAACACTACACAAACACTTAGGCATTATTCTAAACTTGATAAACCGGTTAGTGTCAATTTCACTTCAATACGAATAATTATTACACACTTAAAACATTACACAAACGTTTGTGAAAACAGTATCAATTTCACTAAGATCGCCGCACTAATAAAAATTACGAAATACTAATAAAAACTAAATACTGAGCAAAATGGCGGAATATGAAAAAAAAACATGCACATCAAACGAAACGACCCGAAGTGAACTAAACTAGAATATGTACCTAGTTTGTTTTAAACTTGTGAGTGTAAGGTATAGTGCCGTATTTACGAAAATTAAATTTTAGGTACTGATTCATCAAAAGATCAACTGATTTGGCGGGAACAATTAAATACCGTGATCAGGTTGGCTAATGGATTAATAACATAGAAATACTAAGCCGGGGTTGGCGAATACAAAAACATTACGAATTATTACGCGTTACAAGTTGACCAATTACGACTTTGAATGCACGCACACCAAGGAATTAGGAATGCAGTAAATCATAAATTTTAGTGTTGTCCGAATGTGTGTATGATTCGATCCGCGAATCTATGATCGAATAAAAAATACCGATTCTTGGAATTGCGATAAACATATCGATATTCTCATTGATGTAGCAGCAATGTCAGTACATTGCAGGCTGAGACCGATGAGCTATTGGTTCAAAAATGTATGTAAGTTCTACGGTTCCAAAACATGTATTTTATTATGAATTTGTATTTTACATAACGATACGCGAATTATGTGTATAATTATGGTGCTGCTTAGGTAACTTGTACGGGTGGTTATAACATTTAGAGTGGTAGAGCCACGCTGTAGACAGTTTTATCTACAGCATGAATGGGCTGACTCGACCGGATCGTTATCACTGTCTCACAGAAAACCGACGTAAAGTAGTGGCTTGCTGCTGCGTTTCGTACGGTGAGTGAGATAACCGGAAGCCCAAATCCCCTCCCCTTCCCAATCCCTAATTATCCCTTTCCTTTAAGGTCGGCAACGCGCTCATGACTCTTCTGGTGGTGGGCGTACATGGGCGGTGGAGATCACTTACCATCAGGTGACCCACTTGCTCGTTTGCTGGCCTATGCTATAAAAAAAAAATCATGAATTTTCAAGCTTAATTAATATCGCGACATGAGCACACGTAAATGATAGGCCATCACACGAAATATTTTGCCTTTACGCTATAATAATCGTCATAAATATTCTTTACTAAAAACATTTCAAGAAACTTATTAAACCTATAATGTATAATTAATTGAAACCTTTACAGCAACATTAAATATTCGTAAGATTAAGATTTTCGATTTGAAGGATCGATTAACAGAAGATTGCAACGCATGCATAGCAATGAATCCAGCACTAGCGTTACCCGTGTTATTGCGAGACAGTGACAGCTATTGCAATTACTGGAATGCGAAAAGAGTCCCGATAATAGTTTATTTGTGTGCATTTATTATACCGTCAAGTTCAATGTACCTGCTTTATAAAAACGCCAAGCGCACAGAAGGCAAACGGCGCATTAGATAAGTTAAACGTTTTGGAAATGACGGCTCAAAATTGTAATTTAGGAATAGAAATAAATATTAGATTACCCTATGAAATGTAATAAAATCCTAAGTAAAATCGAATCTTGTAACTTTTGCAATGATTATTTGTTTTTAGTCAAATTTGTGATACCTATTTATTGTTGAATAACGTTACCTACTCCTCGCAAACACAATTTTTTTACGTTTTGTCACTGAACAAAGTAATACTGTCGCAACTTTTTCCGGGAATGTGTCAAGAGCGTCTTTGTGAGCCTGAGACGTATTTTCATATGTATGGAGTTGCCCTTCTTAAGCGTTTGTGTTTTATAATTACATCGTCAGCTGTGACATTTTATTCAATAGATTTTAGTGCAAAAACCGTACAGCGTGATTTAAAAGGCTCAAAACTTAAATCACGTTTTTTGGCAAAACTACTACAAGCTCAAGCCTCATGTTTGGTACAAGGTAAGCAGAGGCGATGACGAATATGTGGTTTCATTTAGTAACAGGGTGTCAAAATAACCCTGTATATAATAATCTAATAGTACTTAGTACTTGTACAATGTTCTTACATATGTTCAATGTTATAAAGACGAAAATAATTGAAAATAAATGACTGATATTTTCCTGTTTTACTTGAATTTACAATTAAGAATTTATTATTTGCAAGAATTTTGTCTACGAGAAGCATACACTAAACATTTGGTACTGTATACATAGTGTCTGAATATAGATAGTTCCATGCTGGTTTTAGAGGCATACTTTCGATAGTCGCGTTTGCTCAGAGGAGAATAGGACGGACTGCCAAGACAAAAGTCACAGGTTCGAAACCAGCTCCAAGAGCATGCACGTCTTATTTTTCTATAGTTAGTTGTCGCTTGTTTTTACGGTAAAGGAAACCTGCATAACTAAGATCTCCGCATTAAGGTAGCGTAATGGACTAAGGCCTAATCCCTTTCATTCGGAGAGGAGGCCCGTGTTCAACATTGAGACTGTATCATCCAGGGCTAATTATTAGAAGTGATTTTTCGCTCAATAATAATAATTGTGTTTTTGACTCAGGCATAATAAAAATACTTAAATTCAAGACTTAAAACTACATTTATTTCTGAAATAAGTTAAACACACATACTAGTTTAGTTGCAATTCATGATATACCTACCTATTTAAATTAATTGAACACTAAAAGGCGGTATCAACTATAAAAACTATAAAAGTATTTATGTACGTAATAACATTACTTTTTCGATATTTAAATTAGTTGCCTAAAATAGAAGGATCTCGATTAATTTAATGACACTTTTCCTGCAAAACATTTTCTTCAGGAAAATTTAAATAAGAATACTTTTCATTTTTGCATACAAAATGCGACTTATAACTAAAGCTTTGGTTATACATTATAATAAATTATTATGTTAAATATTCTTACATACAAATATTAGGAAAATTAGAAAGCTTTAATGGCTAGCTATACCATAATGAACACAGTCTTTAGAGATTAAGTACATAATTAAAATTGGGTAAGCATTTATTGTACCAATTTGTTAACAGAGCCGTTACGAATTTAATGGAAACCAGCTTTTAGATATTCGTAACAATTTTCTAACAGCTTTAATAGTTTGGCAAGATAGACGTTCCCCGAATAACAATTCAAACGGTGATTTAAAAAATCATTAGATATTTGTTTCTGAAGCATAATTACACAGTGAATGTAAGGGTTTTATAAAAGTAAAGACCAAATTATAGATACGTATACACATGTACGTTGGATCCGTAGGTACTGTTGTGAACTGTTAAATGATATTTAGTAGTTTTTGACATCGAACCATTGGTATTTGCGTTCGGCGGTGGTGTTGTACGAATGATCTACGCATTTCCTGTTGAACCATCTGAAAAAAAAATATTAAAAATTATTACAAAAATATATTATTATAAGTGTTTAATAATTTTAATATATAAAAATTTCGTGTCACGTTGTTTGTCCGCGATGATCGCCTAAACTACTGAACCGATTTTAATCAAATTTTGCAAACTGTGTGCAGTTTAATCCAACTAGAAAGATAGGATAGTTTATATCTCAATTTATAGCCGCAATATATTTTTATCGCAAATTATAATGACAAAGAGTTATAATTATCTCTGAGTTCCATAACATTCTAGCAGATGGTGTAAGGTAATTTATCGGCTGGATTGAGTAAGTATCCAATAGAAGGCGCATACTGTATTTAATAGTTTACTACAATATAATTTAACATGTACCTTAGCAACAGCAACGCGTGGCCGGGTCGTCTGCTAGTAGGTAAATAATTCATAATTAAGATTTTTATAGCTATGATTGAAAGGCAAAAATATCTAACGGATATTGAGTAAACTTTACAGGAGAGTGATTTTAGGCTTCGGTAAGGATAATGAACCGAAGTTATAATGTGTGAAATCTCCATTACGTATTCTAGCCTTTATTCGTTCGTACAGTCCTATTAATTGTTTTTTTACGAGTTATTTATTATTAATGTTATTTGAAACATGTTATTTATGATGATTAAATGCTTACCCGCTGTGTAATTTACAACCGGTGACCGGGTAATCTTCTCTGTAACATTTCGTTCCTAAAGCGTTGAAGTAAATCTTTCCGATTTTGTTTGCTATTCGGCTGTCGGCATCGTGGAGGCAGAGACGGAATTTCTCGTCGCACTCGCAGTTCAGTCTAGAAACGGAAAGAACTATGATATATCTGTTCGTCCTAGGCGAAAATTCAACATCCATCGAGAAACTTAAAAAAAAATTTAAAGGGAAAAAAAGATAATATAAAAATAGGGATTTATTGATTTTGATCACAGTTATGGTAAGCATTGATGTAAACTAATTCTGTAAAAATATATTCAGATATATCAGATTCATAAAACAGATTTGAATTTAACGGTGTCTAGTTCGAAATTAGTTTCCACGTACCGGGTGTAGAAGGCGCCGTTGGTAAGGTTGTATTTGGTCTCCCCGGCGAGGATGAGATCGGGACAGTTGTCGTGGTCCCTGCAGCACATGTCAGTTTCTCTGGCTGATCCAAGGTCGTCATAGTTGTCGGCAATGTTACCAGCACCGCACCATTTTGTACCTGCAAATAAAACATGTTGAAAATTGCTATCGCATTAAAATATTTTTTTAAGGACAGATTAAAAAATATATTTTTGCGAAAAGTGCTAACTTAGTGTCATAGATTTCTATCGTTTTTTTTTTTTTTTTTTTTTTTATTGCCTTGTTAGGCAGACGAGCAAGCGGCCCGCCTGATGGTAAGCGGTCACCGCCGCTCATGGACATCGGCAATGCCAGGGGCACAGCCAAGCCGCTGCCTACCAACCGTTTCTCGTTACTAATCCCATCTCAAGCTGTCTTTCAATCATTCTACAAAATATTTAATTATGAATTTAGCTTATGGAGCTCTAATAGTTTTATTTAAGAAACTCGAATCTTGAAGAGTCGTCCATAAAGGAATTAAGAAATTTAAAGCAATAACTATATCAACACTTGAATACTGAACATGGAGATATACAAGCATAACCAAGTTATTATGAAGTTGGCACATCAAGATATTAAAAGATATAACTGTGACTATAATACCAACTGCGATCGTTATTTCCAGACAGAGTATTTCCCAACTCAAATTAAGTGTTAATACATAGTCAATAATATAAAAATAAACAATAATTACTTCGAATCCTAAATTCCGAATGAAGTAGATGTAATTTATTCTTACATTACTTTTAATAGTTAAATAAATACGTTAACAAACACTTAATTATAAATCAATAAATTAATACGAATTACCTACTAAAGAATTTATATCACAAACATAAAACTTAATCTGAAAAAAGCTGCATGTCGAAACTAACAGGATTTGAACCCGTCAGAAGTTAATCAGTGATATGTACACGTTACCTGGGAATATCAAGTTGAATTTTTGCCGCGCCACCTCCTCACTGTTGATACCCTCCATATCATCGTCAAGAATGTTGTGATCAAGGGTCGGTTGCTCGTTTTCTGGCAGCACCGAACATCGATATGAGCTCAATAGAACCACGAAGAAAACAAAAACTTGAGCGACTTTACACATGATTTCTTTTAAACTCCAAATTTTGAAGGAAATAAAATAATTTATTTTATTAGATCGAGTGTCTCGAACTGAATAATACTGTATGAACGTTTTTCACTATATATACTTAGTTTTGTTTTGTTTGTTTAAGGAAGATTGTGGCTACAGTGGCTTGAGCGCCAGCGGGGGCATGCTATGCTCTGAAGCGACAGCTGAATTGGAAATGACATTGGCGATGTAAAAAGAATATATTTTTGGATATTTAATAGATTTGTATTTTAAGTTGGTTGACATAATACTCAGAGATAAAAACATTTAATACGAAAATACCTATAAAATAAAAGGTTTACTTATTTTGATGCCAATGTGCAAACTAATTTTGATAAGTTTAATAATATCGGGATTCGCTTCTTGAGTATTAATTTACCCGCATCATTAGATACCAACTGTGTAAACACACTAGCTTAAGAGCTTAGGAGCTAGTGTGTTTCTAGTGTGTATCTAATGCTGCGGGTAAATTAATACACAAGTAGCGAATCCCGTTATTATTAAACTTATCAAAATAAGTTTTGCTAGTGCTAGGGCACGGATATAAAAATATACACGTAAACATAACATGAAGTAGCAGGAATGAAAATAATCTTCTCGCTACCGCTCATGCCCTTATTGCCACCTGAATATGATAAGTGTGTGAACCAATGAAGGTAAAATGTTGGTAAAACTATTTTCCCGTTACGTATTCGACGTCATAATATTTGGATAAGTTGAAGACAATAATTAACGTCATAATCAGTTTTGTAAGGAATTACCGTCGACGTATTTCTCGCTTTGATTTGAAAATGTAAGCTGTGGAGTCATTTAGAGCGTAATTATTATTAATATTTCGATCAATCCATCACCTTGATACTATCATTTCGCTATGGGATAGCTGAACAAAACAAATCAAAACAAAACAACAAATAAAGCTGATTCATGAGAAATTGAAAAAAGCTTGTCTATAATTTTGTATTATTATTCTGATAAGCTCCAACGGAACCCGTATGAAAGACAAATAACTAATTTTACTCGTATATTCAATCACTCGATTTAAATATTCATCTTCAACCGATTTATAGTTGAAAGCTAATCAAAGCCAGTTCAATGTTCGACTCTTCTTTTTATCCTCCGACTTTGCCTGTCAGTTCGCATATCTTGGTATAGTATTGTAGTGCCTATATAAGTAGACTGATTTGAGCTATGTATATACATATTATATATGTTTTCCTATATTTGGCTCACTAGTTTATCACAAATGCAAATATTATTTTTATAAGTATATTTTAAAGCTCGAATCTGTGCTGAGACAATAAAAGTAACATGGCCTCCTAATATTGTTAGTATAATAATAGTAGATTGTTTTTTTTTATGAGTGGGGGCAATAGACCAAGCTGATCACCTGATGTAGCATTTCGTAGGTTTTTTTGTTTTGTTGATTTTTGTGTTCTGGGCATGTACTGGCTACGAAGACATAACAGTGATACAAAGTCATAAACAATCAGTTTAATTGCCAGCCTTAACAGTCATGGTGACATCAACCTTTTTCCTTAAACAAGGTTAGGGTATAAGCAGCGATAGCTCAGCGAGGGGTGGTACGGACGATCGAGACAAAAGTCGCAAGTTCGACTTTATGCACTTTTGACTTTTCTAGGTTACGTGTAAATTCATTTTTAATTATAGCTCGCTTTAACGGTGAAATTTGCTAGCTGAGAAGTTTTTAAGAATTTCGACAGTAAGTCTGCCAATCCGCATTAGGCCAACGTAGAGGATTAAGACCTAACCCCTCTCATTCAGTAGAGGAGGCCCGTGCCCAGATGTAGGACGTGTACAGGGCTAGTATTATCTAAATATATAAAACTCAAAGGTGACTGGCTGACATAGTGATCTATCAACGCACAGCCCAAACCACTGGAGGGATCGGGCTGAAATTTGGCATGCAGGTAGATGTTATGACGTAGGCATCCGCTAAGAAAGGATTTTGATAAATTCTACCCTCAAGGGGATAAAATAGGGGATGAAAGTTTGTATGAAACTTTGTCAATTTTAAACGTTCACGCGGGCGGAGCCGCGAGCAAAAGCTAGTTATAAGGTTAAAGTGACGTCAGGACATCTGTTTACAAAACTGCGGCAAGTCACTTGTTGTCCCGGAAGGTAACATAAATGACGGAGAACTATGACGTATATGAGAGTATTACCTAATAAAACTGTTATTGTTGTATACTATTATTTACTTACATTACACGTGGGACGTGTTGACGTACCAAACCAGAAAACCCGCTCAGCGTCGAGTGTAACCTTAAAATAATTGTTGCTTTCCAAGAATATGGAGTTTTACAATTTTATGTTATATGCCAGAGTAATCGTTGTTATATCTTAAAATCAGTATATTTAATAAGATTTCGATAATATTTTATACAGCCTTGACCCTGAGAGAATCTTATTTCGAGATATATCTTGAGAGATTCGCTTATTTTTATACAGGGTTAATTTTAAAACACCAGCAACCTCGCAGGACCAGATAGCTGACCCCATACGGAACAACTTTTGTTCTACGAGTTTGTATATAACTCAATATATTTAAAAAAAAATGATTTTACAAGTTTTTGTTGTGTCGTATTTTTCTTCCTAGCGTTCGGCGTGCGAGCGCGACTCAAAGAAGCCGCTCAGCTGGCTCGGGCGATGACCTTCAACGCTAGCCCCGTTCCCCACGCTTCGCGTGTTTGCTTACGTAATCTGCGATGCGTGTAGGTAACTTTCAAGACGGAAATTAAATGAATACTTATTTTTGTATGAAAATAAAATCTAACAAATTATCAAAAGTCGTAGAACAAAAGTAGTAGCTTATAACCTTAGGTATCTACCCCTGCGAGATTGCTGGTGTTTTAAAAATAACCCTGTATACGACTAGGTTTTGCCCGCGGTTCCGCCAATCCGGAAAATATTATTTTATGTACTATGGAATTCACACAGAATTATAATTGCTTAAGTTTAATAATAGCTTTCATTTAATATTTGATCTATAATTTGTAACAATGCGGCGCTCCAGATATCGACTTTAAAATAAATAACACCCAACAGTCACACACATAGCCCTGACCCCACAGTAAGATACGAGTTTTGTGTCGTGGGTATCAGGAACTACGATAGACTTTGTGGTCTCACAACACCCAGACCCGAAACAAATATTTGTGGATCAGACAAATATTTCCTCGGTGTGGGAATCGAACCCGCGGCCTCACGTTTCACAGTCGGCTACTCGCCCACTGCGCCACGGAGGCTGTGACTTTGAAGTCGATATGCTTTAAAATAAAAAATAAAAACAATATGTACTGTGGCTGCTTTTCTATTAAGATATCAGTTTTATCATTGACTTTAGTGCGTCCCAGATCTATTTTGAAATCAAGGAGCCTTAAAAGAAAGACAATCAAACCTGCGGCCACTATTTTCATTTCTAACACCGTATTTATCATTTGTAATTACTAGGCGTACTAGATATCGATTAGGAAGTCTATCCGATTTAAATGACGTTGAAAATGATTTTTTAGTGGTAGAGCCACGCTGTAGATAGTTTTGTCTACAGCATGAATGGGCTGGCTCGACCGGGTCGTTGCCACTGTCTCACAGAAAACCGACGTAAAGTAGCGGCTTGCTGCTGCGTTTCGTACGGTGAGTGAGATATCCGGAAGCCCAAATCCCCTCCCCTTCCCAATCCCTAATTATCCTTTTCCTGTAAGGCCGGCAACGCGCCCATGATTCTTCTGGTGGTGGGCGTACATGGGCGGTGGAGATCACTTACCATCAGGTGACCCAAGTGCTCGCTTGCCGGCATATGCTATAAATAAATTAAAAAATTGGTTTCAGCAAAATCAAAATAATATACAGGTTAAACAAAACATCAATATTAATTCATACATGTATGGTGTAAATATGGTATATTTTGCTGACCATCAAAACGTATCTTAAAACGGAAATTTCTTTCGATTTCCTCACTAGGCAGGCCTGCATCGAGGAAGTCCGCATACGGGAATAATTTATATGTTCAGATAGTACCTACAGATTACTTTTATATTTGGTTATTAAGTAATATTTAAAACATTTTTGGTGTAGTGCTAGCATGCTGGCTTTACAAATAAAATGTGTAATTGTACTTATATATACATAGCATGTATGTGTAATTTATATTACATTCGTTTAAGATATAATGTAAGTTTATCGCTATGAGAGTATGGATCCTTAGTTGATAAATCTGTATTGTCGAAAAACTATTTTATATATCGAATCTTAACAATGGCCTGCAGCATGGTTCTAACCTCGATAACTTTTATCGAGGCCTGTCGAGTCGATATTTTGTCGAAGCTTCTCGACAACGTACCTATTTGATAAGTGGCAACTTACAATCAAGCAATTTTTGAAGTTATACTTCTTTAGGCGCGTTATGAAAAAATGATGAGAGTGAAATTTTAAGATGCGCGCGCACCTGTGACACAAAATTAACAGTATGAAGCCGTCTGCTTAACCGCTCATTAAGTCTCGAAAAAAAAGCTACCAACAAAATAGGAATTGAACCTCGATATTAGTCGCGCATGTTGGTACGCTCGTCACCTCTGATCACTGTTTTCATATTTATAATATTTATCAACATGTCTCTAGTTTATACATTCACAACACGTGTTTGAGTTTCATACAAGTGCGAATTATATATGTGCTAATAAATTATATTCAGTAGTGATTTAAATTGAATATTTTGATTGATATTACTTACTATTTGTGAATATTAGTGAAAAAAATTGTGCTTATATACTTTTTCAAGTGCTCCAATATAATTGAGGTTAACTATCCGTATGTATTATTTATTGATATAAATTAAAATACTTTTATTTAATATAATTAACACTAAATATTATTAATGTTAAATACTTATTATTACAAACGTAGAGTACTGGTATGCGGGATGAAATTTTTGGAGTTAATTTTGTTTTGTAATAAGAAGTATAACTTCGTACGTGCGTACATAAGTACACACACACGGGTTTTTTTTTTCATTCAGTTTCGTCCGTCATTCATTCACCTATATTTTATTATAATAATTCAAATTAATTAATACGACAAATTTACCAGAAATAATGTAAACAGTTCATTATTCTTACTTGAACGTGTGGCTGAAGATTTAATGAATACAGTATATTTTATTTGGCATAATTTGGAGGCAGCCTTTGCTAGTTAAAGATGAAAACTTAAATTAACCATCTCGTTGGTCTGTGGTCATTGCATAAATCTATATAATTTATATTTATATTAATGCCTGTGCATTAAATTAAAAAACTAGGTGGTGTTTATTTTTGAATACAATACTTATACGTAGTACATACTAGTAGTACGTATTGTTTAATTAATATGTCGAAAAAGACTGCCTCGGTGGCGTAGCTGTAATGCGTACGATGTACGACTGCTGTGCTTGAGTTCAATCCCAGGTCGGGTAAAAGTGATATTGAGTGTTTTCTATCACGAAATGCTCAGTATCAACCCGGAGTCTGGAATTGTGCCGATATGGAGATAGGATAGGAAATAGGATACGATAGATAGGTATTTATCACATCATGGGACGGAAATAAGATGTCGGAGCCTCCAACGTATACGATTGTTATATTCTTTTAATAATTCTTAAAAGTACCAGGAACTGATAATCTAGCACAATATTTAATAAATTCTTAAGATACCTATATATTTCTTGATTTTTTTTTATCCTGGTATAACAAAGTGACTACACTGGACCTAATCACGTATGTTAACCTCTCGTCCCAGGTTGCATGCAATTTTGGGAATATATTTTTTAAAGTAAAAAACTAAACACTTAAAGAAAAAAAAAAAAAGTGTGCGTCCCGGGACGCTCGACAGAAGTGATAACTTAAACTAATGTGGGTTAAAGTGAGAGCGGAGCGGAGCCTGACACAGTCGTATCAGAGTCGTGTCGGAGAAGTCATGTCGGAGTCGTGTCGAAGAAGTCGTGTCGGAGTCGTGTCGAAGAAGTCGTGTCGGAATCGTGTCGAAGAAGTCGTGTCGGAGTCGTGTCGAAGAAGTCGTGTCGAAGAAGTCGTGTCGGAGAAGTCGTGTCAAAGAAGCCGTGTCGGAGTCGTGTCGAAGAAGTCGTGTCGGAGTCGTGTCGGAGAAGTCGTGTCGGGGTAGTCGTGTCGGAGTAGTGTCGAAGAAGTCGTGTCGGAGTCGTGTCGAAGAAGTCGTGTCGGAGTCGTGTCGAAGAAGTCGTGTCGAAAAAGTCGTGTCGAAGAAGTCGTGTCGAAGAAGTCGTGTCGGAGTCGTGTCGAAGAACTCGTGTCAGAGTCGTGTCGAAGAAGTCGTGTCGAAGAAGTCGTGTCGGAGTCGTGTCGAAGAACTCGTGTCAGAGTCGTGTCGAAGAAGTCGTGTCAGAGTCTTGTGAAAGTCCGGTCAAAGTCCGGTCCAAGCCGACTGGTCACTGTGTGACGCAACCTGGGACTTTGAAATTATCGATGTTCCAGGGAGGTCGGCTAACGCTGGCTGGTCGATGGCCCGCTCGCGTTACGGAACGTTTCGGTTCACCCTCCCATAAGAAGTTATCACTTCAAAAATATCTTGAAAATTAGAACAAATATCCTGACATTTGACCCATGGTCAAGAAGAAGCATAATGCAGTCCTAAAAATTATAAATTTTACCATTCGTTAAACATCTAAGACCGTAAAATAAAAAAGTAAATACCATACTCTAATAACAAAATTTATTATTGTTTACCATTTTAGTGACGCGGTTTAACGTATAATTAACGACTTCCCTAACCATTTACAGTTTACCTCATAGATATTATATGCGAGTAATGCTCAACTATTAGTCACCACTTTTACCACTTGTCATCAGTGGTTAGTGGGAATGCTCTCACCATCAAGGTTGCGACGTCACATGGATTTGTCACTTAGGAAGTATTGTGAAATTAATTAATTGGTATATCTTGGGTTTTACAAACACGCTGTATGAATGTGATGTTTATAAATCAGCAATGACACCATAATATATGAATATAATGTCTATACACGTGCGTTTAAAACTTGCAAGTGGTGACAACGGACTTCATTTTATACTATGTAAAGATAAGGCAAGCATACAAAGTTGTTCAAATCAGTTTTTCGATTAGGTTACAGACTTCGGTCAACTTATGCCCCAAGACTGCCTCGGCATAGGTGTATTGCGTATGCGGTGCGACTGCTGTGCTGAGGTCTCGGGCTCGATTCCCGAGTTGAGTAAAAGTGATATTGCGTTTTTCTATCACGAAATACTCAGTTTCAGCCCGGAGTCTGGAATTGTGGCCGGTATGGCGATATGCCCCTATTACATCCTGGGATAGAAATGAGGTCGACAAAATGTGGGTACATTGGTTACACCTCTACCTCCCCCTTCGGAGATTACAGGCGTGAGTGCGTACTTCGGTCAAAAAGTCGGTACAAGAGCACTAAGCATAAAAATTACTGATGTAAACAATGAAAAGTGCATATCATGCAGAATATGCACATTCGAAAGTAGGTCCACTAATATTTCTACGTCAAAGGACTGTCTCATATTTAAAATAAAACTGTGTGACAATACTCACGCATTCTTTATGACTTATGACCTAGGGTAACAAAAAAAACATATTCCAAGGTGAGGTTGGTAGAGGTTATTGCTCCCAGTACGTCAGAGTAATATGGAACTCTACTAAAATTATTAATAAAAGTGAGAGAAAGATATGAGTTAGCAGAATAACTTATCTTTTCATACGTTAATCTTGAGTTGGATTTCCATTGCAGGCTCCTTCCCCCAAAATTGTAGGAAATGAAATTGAACTTGAAAAGATTAAATTACATCATTAGGGAAAAAGATATCTTTGCATCCAAATAAACCAAATTGCATTCGGAAAACAAATTATATGACGAAATAATTAATTCGTGGAAAAAACTGCACATCGTTTCCTCTGATGTGTCATAAAATTAACAGAAAATATGACACGCGACCTATCTCAATATTATATGCATAATTATTAAAGTTTAATCATACGATTATGAAGCAGACAGAGGGGTTTTTTATATGGGGAAATCCTTTCGCATGGGGATTCAAGTTCTTTGGCCGGGGCCCGGTGTAAAATGTTGATGAACTATGTCGGATTTTTATTTTACCGCCTAAGCACATCATTGTTTCCATATTATAATTCTCGGAACTCCGGACCTCTAAAAGAAACACGAAACGCGGGGCACGCAAGTCTGACTTTGCAAAGTTGGATATGTTTTATAAAGTAATGTAAAGTAAGATTAGAGCTCTCCATATTGATTTTAAAGATATGTTAAATATCATCAGTAGAAAAGGCCTTTCACTATTGGGAGTGTGTAACCTATATTATGTCGATTAATGACTAGTGGACGTCTACAGTCTAGAAGTCTATTAGCGGGTTTACACGGTTTATCTGCTAAATCATAATGAACAGACTCAATCGAATTGATCAAAAGCTGTATGGATTCGTGAGTTGATCAATTAATATCGAACCATGTGAATCCGGGTATAAGTTTAGGGCATCCTACTAATATTATAAACGCGAAAGTTTGTAAGTATGGATGGATGGATGGACGTATGTTTGTTACTCTTTCACGTAAAAACTACTGAATGGATTTTAATGAAACTTTACAATAATATAGCTTATACATCAGAATAGGACATAGGCTACTATGTTTTTCAAAAATCAACCCCTGAAGGGTTTAAAAAGGGGATGAAAGTTTGTATGAAAAATATAAACCGCTGAACCGATTACAATGAATTTTGGCACAAATATAGTTGATGACCCAGGGTTAAACATTGGTTATTTTTTTCTTTAAATTTCAACCCCTAAAGGGCCCCAATAGGGGATGAAAGTTTGAATGAAAGCTTTTTGATGGTGAAATACTTTTATCGCTTCTGATCTATCATAATTTACCGGCTGAATGAACTGGGATGAAATTTGGCACATAAGTAGGTATATGATCTAGCATAAAACTTACAATATATTGTATTCAGATAGTCCGTTCCCGTGGGATCTAATACAAAATTACATTCACGCGGACAGGGTCGCGAGCAAAAGCTAGTTGAATAATATATTGCAAAATATATTTTCAGATGAAACGAGTTTTATAAATGGTTAGGGTTCAATACACAAAAGGAGCCAATGGAGCCTTGTTGATTTCCTTGCATTGCTAGACTACTTTTAGACCTGTCTAAAGAAAACCCACTATATAGAGTTTTTACATTATTGTGAAGCTTCCATTTTTTTTTCTTATCAATGTGCGTTCAATGTACCATGTAACCTCCCGTGGTGAGTTATCTCTCTGTTTTGACCTCGTTTCGGAACTTTTAACTTACTGGTAATTTAAATACATGATATAAGCATTGCTGATAGCTGCGATAAAATACTGGCAGAAGCTCTTTTCTGCTGGTCGTTCTGGGTTCGGTTCCTAGGTCTCGCAATCAAAATTTGTGTATCGAGATTACGATTCGAAAATAAACATGAATTGTTCGGGGTTGGAATTTGTTCCGGTATGGTGATAGGCTTCCGCCCTGTGGAATGGGGGCGTTTGGAGAATTCCACCACGGTATCCCCTGCCTGTCGTAAGAGGCGACTAATAGGGGCCATCGGGGGTCGCGGGCGCGCAGCGGGGGACTGTCGTAGCGCCCATTTCGTACCTTTGTACGTGCGACCCCGAGATGGACGGCAGCACGGGTGGTCGGCCTCGTTGCTGCCGTTGACGCCGAGGGCGTCCTTCGGTGTGCGGGGGCTTCTGAGCCCCCCCAATTGGAGACGGGCCGCTAGGCGGCACCGCGCAGGGGCGGTTCCGGCAGCAATCCTTGACTTCCCAAGGAGACCCCGGGACCGCTCCACATGCGCCGAAGAAGGCCACCGCGGGGTTTTGGTTGGTAGTTACCGGCATAGGGTGTAAATAGTGTTAGGGACTCGGCTCAGCGGTCGCCCGGATGTTTTCCATCTCTCCCGGGCGATTCGCTGGGTCGTAAGGCCGGTAGAACCCAACATAACCGTTCCACCTTCCCCCGGTGGGGCGGTAGCAATAAACGGCTTTCCCCGCGAGAAAAAAAAAAAAAAAAAAAAAAAAAAAAATGGTGATAGGCTTGCCTCTATGACATCATGGGACGGAAATAAGCTCGGCGAAGAAGGGTGCAGCACTACTTATACCTCTGCTAATTCTTTGAGGATAAAGGTGTGAGTTTATATTATATGTTACGTAGGAATTCTCTTCTTGTATTAAAGTTATCAAGACGCTTTATATTTTTATAGTGATAGAGCCACGCTGTAGACAGTTTTCTCTACAGCGGGAATGGGCTGGCTTGACCGGGTCGTTACCACTTTCTCGCAGAAAACCGATGTAAATTAGCGACTTGCTGCTGCATTTCGTACGTGAGATATCGGGAGGCCCAAATCCTCCTCCTTCCCTTAATTATCTCTTCCCTTTAAGGTCGGCAACGCGCCTATGATTTTTCTAGTATTTTGGGCGTACATGGGCGTACGTGGAGATCACTTACCATCAGGTGACCCACTTGGTCATGTGCGGTCTACGGTACCCTTAAGGTAATTTCATTTACAGATCAGGTTTGGGAAGTGTAAAATCACTCAAATCGATCATAATGGGTGAAAGAAAAACGATTTATTTGCACAGTCCACAACGCACATATGCCATAAAATTAGGTAAACATAATTTGAAATTTTATTATAATTATATCTACGAAATATTATATTTTGCTTACTGCTGAGCTATAGTACGTCATATAGCACAATACATTTCTGGTTTTTAATGCGTAAACCGTAATCTTCCCTTTGATGTGTTACTCAACAAACTTGATCGTCTTTTGTCTGCATTCAATTCGTTCTCAACCTTCGTAAATATGAGCACGGATTTAACTGTTCACTGCTGCCTGCCTATATACATACTTAACACATTCAATGCCTCTTATGGCAGTTAACTGCATCTAGGTGGCCAAAAGTGTTTTCAAGCTTAAATGCTATTTATTAGAGATTATTGCTGACTAGTATTAATAAATATATATAATATATCTTTAAAAAAATCATATCAATCAAAACGAATTTTTTAATTGTTTGTTTTATTTAAATGTACAATAAATGTAATAAAAATAATAAGGCCCGTTCAAATAGGTAACGATTTAGCATTACACGGCGCCGTGTACGCGGCGCGGCCCCACGCCTCCTACACGGCGCCGTGTACGCGGCATTGAACGTGTTAATTAAAATGGGAGGTTAAGTTAAATTAGTTGTCAAATATTTTGTTTTCTTGCTATATATTCGAATACCGTTATTATAATGAGATAAAATAAATTGACTAAATGATTCCATTAAAAAAGAGTCGTGAAATAAAAGTGTACTGCCGAAAAAAGAAATAGAAAATCAAACATAATATAACTCACCTACTATGTCGAGGCGTAATTTTTGAAGTGAAACTTCTTTATCGGCGTTAGAAAAATAAAATCGTCACATTTTTCCGTTACGCGGCACGCGTCACGTTTTTGACTCTGACTGGACTGGACTTTCATTGGACTTTGACTGGGCTTTGACCGGACTCTGACCCGACTTTAACCGGGCTTTGACCGGACTTTAACCGGGCTTTGACCGATCTTTGACCGGACTTTAACCGGGCTTTGACCGGACTTTGACTGGATTTTGACCGGACATTGACCGGACTTTGACCGGACTCTGACCGGGCTTTGACCGGACTTTGACCCGCCTTGACCGGACTTTGATCGGACTTAAACCGGGCTTTGACCGGACTTTAACCGGATTTTGACCGTGCTTTGACCCGACTTTGACCGGGCTTTAACCGGGCTTTGACCGGACTTTGACCGGGCTTTGACCGGGCTATGTCCCGACTCTGACCGGACTTTAACCGTGCTGACCGGACTTTGACCGGACGTTGACCCGACTTTGACCGGACTTTAACCGGGCTTTGACCTAACTTTGATCGGGCTTTGACCGGATTTTAACCGGGCTTTGACATAACTTTGATCGGACTTTGACCGGACTTTGACCAGACTCTGACCAGACTCTGACCAGACTCTGACCAGACTCTGACCAGACTCTGACCGGACTTTAACCGGGCTGACCGGACTTTGACCGGACGTTGACCCGACTTTGACCGGACATAGACTGTGCTTTGACCGGGCTTTGACCAGACTCTGACTGGACTTTAACCGGGCTGACCGGACTTTGACCGGACGTTAACCCGACTTTGACCGGACTTTAACCGGGCTTTGACATAACTTTGATCGGACTTTGACCGGGCTTTGACCAGACTCTGACCGGACTTTAACCGGGCTGACCGGGCTTTGACCGGACGTTGACCCGACTTTGACCGGACATAGACTGGGCTTTGACCGGACTTTGACCGGGCTTTGACCAGACTCTGACCGGACTTTAACCGGGCTGACCGGAATTTGACCGGACGTTAACCCGACTTTGACCGGACTTGACTGGTTTTTGACCGGACCTCGACAGGACTTTGACCGGACTCTGACCGGGCTTTGACCGGACTTTGACTTGAACAGGACTTTGACCGGGCTTCGACCGGGCTTTGACCAGACTCTGACCGGGCTTTGACCAGACTCTGACCGGGCTTTGACCAGACTCTAACCGGACTTTAACCGGGCTGATCGGACTTTGACTGGACGTTGACCCGATTTTGACCGGACTTTAACCGGGCTTTGACCGGACTTTGACCCGATTTTGACCGGACTTAGACCGGGCTTTGACCAGACTCTGACCGGACTTTAACCGGGCTGACCGGACTTTGACCGGACGTTGAACCGACTTTGACCGGATATGGACCGGACTTTGACCGGACGTTGACCGGACGTTGACCGGGCTTTGGCCGGACTTTGACCCAACTTTGACCGGACACAGACCGGACTTTGACCCGACTTTGACCGGACTTTGACCGGGCTTTGACCGGACTTTGACCGGATTTTGACCGGACTTCTTCTGTCGAGCGTCCCGAGACTTTTTTTGTATTCATGTCTATAATAAAAGCCTTTTGTTTAAACTTTATCTAATTTAACTTTATTAGACCAATTTCTGTAAAATTGCATATAGTACATAGATCATTTTTTAAATAATAAGGTAATAAAGAAGTTTCACTTCTTACGTGTGTACACTAGTACACGCACACATTTTTTTTTTTGTAACGACACAATAAAAGAATTTAAAGCGCAACTTCACCTCTGAATAATAAAATATGACACATTCAAATATACGTCACTCTCGTACATAACTATTAAACCGGAAAACAGATTTCTACCCTTGAAAAAAGTACCCATTTATAACTTACTTTCAAAAATAACTCCATCTCAATTGGACTAATGTCCATGATATCATAAAGGGGAATTTCCCTATATCGTTGGGCCCACATCTTGATGACACGTTACAACCACGAAATTAGTGTCATTTTTTAGGTAAGTAATTTATATATAGTACTGTATGTTTTTTGAATGAATTATCTAATAATATATAATATAATGTAACAGAGTGGTTAGAGCGTGGAACAAGCTTGCTGGGGATGCAGTTTGGTCTTAAAATATTATCAGCTTTCGTCGACAGATACGGGCGCCGCAACGGGAGATGGGTGCAAGGTCGTGCCCTTGCACCCCTCTAATCACCCTAACATAAACCATAATACACAGAAATAGAATATGTAAAACTTTTTCTTTGGTATTACTGTTAGAAACTCAAGGCTTTTCAATGGGTTGCAAAGGATGCACTATTATAGATTATATCTTAATTATTAATAATATAGATAATAAATATCTATTTAATTGCAGATGCTACCCTGAGAATTATCCTGCCGGCGCCCATGCCCACAGATATATCCAAAACTCAACTGAGAGATTTATTCAATTTGGAGACTAATTGGATTTCAGTTGTTTTAAGTGACTGACTGATAAATAAAATATCTACCTTTATTGATTAACTTGTGAAATAGTCCATTAATCATAAGATACTAATTGCCAATAAAATTCCATTTCTATTACGACGTGAAAGAAATGTATTGTTTTAAATTACTCACCTAGAAAACAAAAACATAGAAAGTAAGAAAGGAAAGACCCAATACTTATAAACATTTCTCCGACTTACCCAACTTTTGTTCATTGAATCATACAAGCCGTTGAAAAATCCTACTTTTGCCGTTAGTTTATTAGTACTTTGCGGTTAACGGAAAATTACTATGGTTGTGAAGAACATACCGAAAATTTTCTTTTTATTTTCAGCTTTGTCACATTTTTTTAAATAAGTGTTCACGATTCCCTATTGCTTGTAGATATCGATCCTTCAATAGAATTTCTGTGCGAATTTTCTGCGAAATTTCTTTAAGAATGGTGACGTGAAGACGCTTCTAAGGCGACGGGAACAAAAACGATTTTTAGGATGCCATCGAGCACTAAAGGCCGATATGGGACCAAACGTCCAGCAGTTCATGGCATTGTAGTGACTTATAACACTATTGTTCTCGTCTGTCGAGTCCTACATATAATTTCGATTGAGATTCAAATTGCTTTCACGGAGATATTTAATAAATAAAAGTTATGGCTTTTAAGCTTGTTATGTTTATTGCTGTTCAACAAATCGGACCGTGTCAACACGCCATTAGTGACACTATTCGAATGTACTCTCATAGACTCTTATAGATTTTTATACAATAAGGTGCAGTCGCGTACCTGCTACCTACACCTTGTAACGCGACAATCGGAAGTTCGTCGTTAGCTATTTTATATTACCTTTAATAAAATTTATATCTTTATCGTATTTCCGCAATTAACCTAATTTAAAATAACATTACACTATAATCAAATTTAAAGAAGGTTAAGGCTATAAATTTTGACCCGCATTCATAATCAAAATGAGGTGCATAATTATTATCGCATTTATTGTTTTTGTTTATATATTTAACTCTGCTTCGGTAAAGCAAGTCTGTTTGACATGATATATGTAGTGCAAATAAGAGATAACAACTGTCTGATAAAGTGGAGTACCTACACCGACTTTGAACTATACGCGAAATAGGTTAGCTGACTCGTTGTTTTTTTGTTATTTTAATCAATAAGTTATATTTATTTAGTATTGAAAGAATTTTATAAGTCCGCACAAAAAAAATATATTAAAATCTGAAAGACTGCCAAATGAGGGAAAGATGACGCACAGTTATATTGTGACGTCAATATTCGCAATGGTCATTACAGTCCACGCGCGCGAGAGAGATAGTGACATGTTTCCTCTACGCGGCTATTTTTGCTCATATCAATCTCATATCAAAAGTTAAAATATATTTTTTTTATTAACACTTTTGTTTTGTTTTAATCAATATTTCAAACATTGATTGCCGGTCAAATTTTTTAACCTTCTGTTTTTTAGGATTATTTTGTTGCGTTTTTATTAGTGTACCTACAAAAAATCAAGCAGCAGGCGCAAATTCTAGTACCTACTTACTTACCAGGCAAATATTTTAATTAATAAGTAGACAGGGGCTTAGTTTTAATCGTCACTTATAAATGTTTTTAAGTAAGGACCTATTTATATGTCAAAGGGGTCCATATATTTATTTGGAACGGTGGTGGTGGATTTTAACATTTACCTTCACAAATAACATTTTATGTAAGTTCTTTGCCGAATGTCGAATTTTATGTAATTATTGCACTGTTTTCATTATGCGCTAAAAACTAATCAAGGATGTTTAGAAAAATCGTCACTATGCGTTCGAGCTCACAATGAGGTCTCATCATAACGTTTATGAATACAAGGTTAAGAGTATTGACCGACCTTGTGCGTTCGATTCGCTTGAAGAAAGTCGTCTGAGAAGCATCATACTAAACGGATTAACACCAAAACTCCGGCAAAACCTTGAAATCGACCACATCTGTGATCCATCATTTTTGGAAATTAAAGATATATTACATACATATGACGAGGCAGTACGTGCTAGAACCCTTTGCTTCCCAATGAAAGGGAAAAATGTTGAAAAAAAGTAACAGATGATTGATGAATGACATCAGTGACATCTCTGAGTGACATGTTGATAAAAATTTGTTTACGTTACATACCATTTCCAATTAAATCGTTAGCGCGACAATTTCCCAACACCTTGACACACTAATTTAATGATAAACATAGAACAACACCACGGGTTGATGAAAACAAATATTTGCCATGGAGAACCTGAAAAATATTTGGAAACCCGAACGTAAGTATATTGACAATGTTTGCTGTGAGAACTAATAGAAATTGTTACCAAAACATTGATATTTACAGTCTATCGCATCCAAATGGAGGCGCCGTTGCCTAAGCGTGTGCCCTGCGACAATTGTCCCGACAGACCTGAGTTTTATGGCAAGGAATATCACGGTTTAATGGGACATAAGGAAGCGACATTGTTGCTCGAGAATGAACCAAACGGCGCGTTTTTAATCAGAAAAGGAAAACAGGGCAATGATTTCTACACTTTGACTTGGAGGTAAAATAACATACCAGTGCTATGCCGCAACGATATCGAGATTAAATAACAATAAAACTGCTAATTACTTTTGACTTCCTCTTTGCACCATTGTGCAAGTAAATAGGTTTTTCGACATTCTTTAATTGAAAAACTGCAGCCAACTTCTCCAGATACAGCCCCTGTGACTTTCTAATTCTGATTTCAAATAATGATAGACTTTTTAAACTTTATGCTTTATGAAAATTTAAAAAAATATGTATCATGTTTTATTTTTGATACTTTATTTCAATGGTGTGTACCTTTGAAGAGGTCGCAGGAGTACTTTGGGCACAAATACCAGGGCTGGATCACACCAATATAAATTATTTCAGATACTACATACTTTCGACCATTTTCTAAGAAATAAATTTATTTTTTGTACTTTTTATATTATACTTATTTTTAGGTTTAATGACAAAATACATCATTACAAACTGTACTATGATGGCACACATTATTTGAAAGAGAAGCGATATGACACCATATATGATTTGGTCGCGGATGGTTTGATAGCATGCCATATGGAAATCAAAGCTCATCACATCCTGGAAATGATCAACTCAAGGAGTAATTACACTGAAAGTCCATATGTAACATTAAACAGGCGAAAACTAAACACTTTGTCAAAGATACAGCAGTAAGTAATTTGTTGGATAAAGCAATAGTTGAGTTAAATCTGTTGTTATCTGAAATTTTATGACTTCTTATAACTATACACTTAAAAAAGATGGGACATTGACATAAGACAGGTCCCTAGAACATTTGGGGGGTGGGTAGGTGAGAGACCATGATGGTGATGGTTAGGGAGGCCTTTGCCAATTGGCAAATAACCATACAAAATATAAGCAAAAGCAAGCTCACAAATTACGGATAACTTAGTAGATGTCATGTTGTACTACTCACTGCATTTAGCATAACTTTAAAATACAAAAGCTTTAAAATCTTTGTGCACAGTGATTACAACAACATTGTGTTTAGTAATAGTAGTAGTATAAAAAAATCTAATGATTATTCATGGTGTAATTTTTTTATGGGCTAGCGTACTGACAAATTTAATCTAATTATTTTTGGCGAGAAATACTCCAGCTAATTTAGAACTAATTGAGATTTGTTCCATCAAAAGGTTAATAACTCTGTTTTTATACATACATATATTCTAAATTCCAGGGCGTCTAACAGATCTAGTCCAATTATAAACAGAATTGATCGTAAGGAGATTGACATAGACCCAAAAATTCCACAATTTGACCTCACACCAACAATAGAAGACAATCCATTAGTCATCAAGTATTCTAAGTCACACGGCTTTAAAGTGCACACCTTCAAAGGTCTTAACTGGTGTGAGCTCTGTGCCAACTTCTTATGGGGATTTACCGCTCAAGGAGTGAAATGTGAAGGTATATTTATATAATTCATCATTGTTAATGTATAACATATATTTTTTTTTAAATATCATATCATCTAGTCAAGCTGCTACTTTCGAAATTAGCTGCCTAATGCCATATTTAAGAATTTAAATTGCCCGGGAATATGTATACTTCTTTTGTCGATTAAATGTTAATGTTCTTTCTACATTTGTTACGGTTTTCAGCTTGAACACAAATTGAACACAAAATTGAATATCCATTATCTTAAAAAAAATTGTCTACATAGGGGAGAGGTATGTCCTAATCCCATTATAAATATTTACATTGTTTAAACAATGTAGGTAAAAATAAATAAGAAAATATACAGATATTATTTATGTTAAAGATAAAATGAGCAGTGTTTACAAGAGATCATGTTGTGATTAAGATAGAGTACAAAAATATGCCTTCCCTTTGTAAACTATTACATTAATGTAGCGGTAATGTCACCTTGACCAAACTTTTTTGATGAAGGGCCTCATACCTTGACATGAAAGTCTATTTTGCTAAGAAATATGATTTATGAAATAATTATTTTAAACTTCTAGATCTACATGGTGTTAGTATTGTTTATTGTTTAATTAAATATTATCAAATAAATACACCCAACAGTCACACACATAGCCCTGACCCCACAGACAGATATGAGTATTGTGTCTTGGGTATCAGGAATTACGAGAGACTTTCGATCTCACAACATCCAGACCCGAAACAAATATTTGTGGATCACACAAATATTTGTCTCGTTATGGGGATCGGTTTTGATTCAATTCGCAGCCCTCTCCTCGCCCGCTACGCCGCAGAGGCTGTCAATAAATGCAAAAGACGAAAACTTTGCAGTTTATGAAAACAAGTTTTTTAGATCAATATAGAAAATCCCTTTTTTTAGGCTACTAACGGAATCGTGTTGTAGAGCCTGCACCATCTTTTTATCCCTCTGTATTACCTTTATAGGGCTATCTTTTGAACTGTAATAGGTATCTGGTTGAATTTTTCACAGTATATGTGTTATCATGGGGAATTTCTTAACAAATTATATGAACAAAAAATGGGCGTGGTACGGAATCTTCGGTGCGTGAGTCTGACTCGTACTTGAGCGACTTTTTATTTCTTTTTATCAGACTGCGGCTTCATAGCTCACATAAAATGTTCAGAGAGAGTGCCCAATCAATGCGTACCGGACCTCAAGAAGCTGCGTGGCGTGTTTGGTATAGATCTCACCACCCTACTGAATGCCCACTCCAGCACACTGCCGTTCGTGGTCAGGAAGTGTGTGAACGAAATAGAAAATAGAGGGATGGATTCTGAAGGTATATACAGAGTGTCCGGATTTGCTGATGAGATTGAAGCATTAAAACTGGCTTTTGACAGAGGTAAGGTGGTTCTTATACACCAGTATGATAAGATAATTATGTTATGCAGAAAAATAAAATTAAAACAAGCTTAAAACGATCGCCTATGATAGCCAATTTCAATAAAAGATCTAAGTTTGATTAGCCAGACAGGTCGGGGAAACCAATCAATGAATATAAGTAATTTGTACGCATGACTTTCAAATTGTATTTTGATTGGTTCATTTGTGCGATCTATTCGGAAATCAAAGATCGCCTATCATTGGTGTAATAGTAGCGTTTATAGGCTGATAATGTTACGAGGTCTTGAAAGTTGGTTGAGCAAATACAAGTGTAAATATACATGATTCTATTCTATGTTGAAAACAATAAATAGAATTCTATATTCTTGTTCTATTGTAATGTTTAGTTCCCCTATAATAAATAAATAAAAATGCTATACAATTAACAAATTAATAATAACTTCCTTTCAGACGGTGAGGCTGCAGACCTCAGTGTTTACAGTAATATTAATGTAGTGGCGGGTACACTCAAATTGTATTTAAGATTATTACCCGTGCCACTTATAACCTACGAGGTGCATCCCATATTAGTGCAAGCTATACGTAAGTACTGTTTATAAAAATAGTCCCTATAGTTGGATGCAAATATGCAATAACATTTCAATCACCATCAAGTAAAAATTGAGACGTCAATTTTATTTTGGTAAATTCAATTTTTTTTTATCAATAACTTAAAGTTCTATTTTGCATAATTGTACGCGGGAAATGTTCAATTTATGTTTTCTTCTATAAAATATGGAATTTAACCTACTTAAATCTAATACAATTAGCAAAATAAAATCAATATCTCAATTTTTACTTCATGTGGGTTGAAATGTTTTTGCATCCAGTTCATGTTATCACATAAAATAAAAGTTGGTAGTTTTAATATCAATAGCGTTTCTGCCCTTTTATTCAACTAAATGACTACACTGACTTTGCAGCCATTTTTTTTAAAAATATTAATGATTATTAGATATACATTTTTAGTCGAAACTTTGATGGATTTATATTTTTTAAGTTTAATTAAAATAATTTATACTATCTATATTTTTACATGTTCAAAATATTTACAGAAGCCAAAACAATAGAGCAACAGACAATAATGTTGCGTGAGTGCTTAGATTTGCTGCCGCCAGCACATTTCAACTGCTTGCAGTACATGGTTCAACATCTGCACAGGTATCATATTGGAGTCTATATTATATAATCAGTCAAAAAACATTATATTTCTTCGAATTATTCTTTGCACAAAAAATCTTAAAGTGGACAGAGGAAAATAATTATTTCTTTTTATTCGTTTGAATGATGAGAAGAGCAGATCACTAGCCTAATGGTCAGGATAGGTTTTTGGAAATTATACTAACGTTCTTATAATTAATCCTTAAAGGACCAATGTCCTGAGTCATAATTTTAAACAGCCATTAAGGAATAATATTTTTTTAAGTGGTAGAGCCACAGTTTACAACATAAATGAAGTGGCTCCGCCGGGCTATTACCATGGTCTTATAGAAAACCGACGTGAAGTGGCAGTTTGCTGTAGCGTTTATTACGATGAGTGATATCCGGATACCCTAATCCCCTCCCCTTCCCAATCCCGTAATTATCCTTTCATTAAAAGGTCGGCAATGCATCTATGATTCTGGTGATATTGTGGATGTTTATAGGCGGAAAAAAAGTACTTACCACCAGATGACCCACTTGCTCGTTTGATGACCTCTTATAATTTAACGAACCTAACCTGGGACCCCTCGATATGGGCTTGCCTAGTGAGGGGACCGCGTACGAAAACATTGTATAAATCACTGAAATTACAAATTTAACAATGTTTCTCAAAACACAATATTAAGTATACTTGTGTTAAAACATTTGTAATTTTTTAAAAATCTTTTTTCATTTTTCATAAAAAAAATATAAATATGATAGATTTTCGTTTATTTCAGAGTGACACTACAGGTTTTCGTTTATTTCAGAGTGACCCTACAGGCCGAGGTTAATAAGATGAGCGCACACAACTTGAGCACAGTGTTTGCACCGACCCTCGTCGCTACTCCACCGGCTATTACAGACCTGGCGTTTGAGATACGAGCATTACAAGTGCTCATAGAACATTGCCCGCAAATATACTACGGTAATAAGTAATGTTGCTTCACTATTACGTCAAGATTCTTTGAAATGATAACTTCTTATGGGAGAGTGAACCGCTTCGTAACGTAACGCGTTACGGCGCCATTCTGTCTGGCTTCCCTTTGTCTCACGCATACGGCAGCAGTAGGCAGGCTTCTCCTCTCTCACTTTAACCCACATTAGTTTAAGTTATCACTTCTGTCGAGCGTCCCGAGACGCAAAATTTGATTATTGTCTGATTTTTTTTTAAACTTAATTCATCACTATGGCTGAGATTTAAAAAGCCAACTTTGACTTAGTCTTAGTCATATTGAAATGACAAAGCTATGTTTGAATTTACTATACCGAGACTCGACCGTCCCAGGACTTTGTCTCCCAATAACATCAGTGCCAAACTTGTACTTTGACGATTTTTTTTACATTCATTCCTTTCCTTACTAAGTAATATAATTAGTTTATAATAAAATGTCGCTTTTAGTGAAATGATCTGTTTGAAACAAGCATTGTTTAGTTGACTTTGGGGAGTTAATATCGAAGTTTACTACGCAAAGTCACTTTTTAAAAGACTAATCCAGTTTAAAGATCTTAGCTTAATTTACCTATAATTGTTATTATGACGTTTCTTAAAATTCGCTTATACCCAAACTCGGAGCCAGTTAGTGGTTTATGCTAAGTTACTGAGTACATAAATAAGTTTAAGTCAGATTCGTTTAGAAAAATAAATTGACAAATTCTGAGAAATGTCTAATAAATTTTTAACTAACATTTCGAATACGACAGTAAATTGCTTAATAATATTTAAATTGTTATATTAGTACCATAGACAATGTTTACTTCGAGTATTAAAATATTCGTTCCTAGCTGGACATATACGGGCAAACTATTATAAAATCGCGCAGCGACTGAACCAGTAGAAACTAGAAACACGTGCACAAAAAAGGGTGCTACAAAACTGCCAACTTATGTGTCAACTAGCTGTTTTTATATTAAACTAAGAGATTGTCTTACAATGACGTGCGCTCTTTTTTTGATTCTGGCGCGGCACAATGACTACGCTGTACCTAATGGTAAATACGGTACAGTGGAAATATGTATGTTGAGACATGGCGTACCTCGGCGGTTGCCAGAATGATGCCAGCCTGAAGTTACTGGATATACACTGGCCGTGAACAGAACTAGCCTTACGAGTCCCTATGGCCAAGGTCAAGGGTTGAGAGCGCCTAAAGCGCTCACCCGAAAGGCCGGTGAAGCTGTCAAAACCCGACTCGCGTTAGGCTAACAGCATAATGTCACACAGCAAAAAAAAAATGTGTGCAGTAGTCGCACAGAAATGTATCGGGATAATCCCCACTACTATGAGCAATATTTATGTAACACGTCATTTTAGATTCGAAAATCTATATATTTTTTTAGATTGACTTCTCATAAGTTTATTATTAATGAATAATAAATAACCCTGTATTGTACTCTCCCACCGCTGGGTACGGGCTTCATCTTCCTTTGTTTATAGTAGACAAAAATATATCAATGGTTCAAGCCATTTTAGTAATTGTGTACGTGAGCATGTACATTTGGTTTTGATTTGTGTGACAGTGAAGGGTCAACCATCGTTCTTTACCAACTGATAAAGAACGCTAACAGTAATTGTTTCTATACAAATAAATCACGTACACACAAACCAGTTAAATAATCTAAGTAAATTATTATTATTTTTAATGTAAGCTTTTTATATTAAAATAAAAATAGATATTTTTAGACCTGCCACGTGGTTGGCAATACTCATTATAAATATAGGTATTTTGTACTGTATTAACTTACTGACACGAGTCGTGACCACAAATGAACAGTAGTGGGGGTAGCTGGGATTTCAGTAGTTTACAAGCATCTATTGATATACCAATTGCGTGAAGCGTAGCTGCACCCGCGCTCTTTTGTTCAGCCAATAATGATCATAAATTGATGTAGAACTCCACAAATGAGTTTCAGTTACAGATCACGACTCATGCCGGTAATTGTAGATAGTTATTATTTTTTATTTTATTTATAAGCAATGCAGTGCAGTGCTATCTCAAATTTGGTCCTTCGAACCAGATTAACAAAATGTACTACAGTATGATTTCGTGTGTGTAATATAGTCCATCGATACGCATTGGCATATCACTGACTGAATTAAATGATATTGATAATTTGCTTTAATCAATGTCAGTGCTTGAAAATGAATAAACTTATGAATTCTTTTGTTTGGATGAAAATATTAATGTTGACAGCCTCCGTGGTGTAGCGGACAATAAGCAGGCTGTGAAATATGAGGCCGCGGGTTTAATTCAATTCAATTATTTAGTCACAAAAATAAATTAGTGTCTAATATTATTAAACAATTAAATTGTAAGGAAGCTTGTAGCAATGTTGGCTTATGACTATCTTTTGAAACTGCGTGGAGTGATTATTGTTTTTGGAAATTAAAGGGTGGCGTGACTAATAACGAACTTCAAACCGGTCAAAATAATTAGCGCGTGTAAGTGGATAAAATAGTTCATTACCTTTGACACCACGCTACGCTGTAAACAGCTTTGTCTACAGCATGAATGGGCCGGCTCGACCGGGTAGTTACCAGTCTCGCAGAGCACCGAAAGTAGAGGTTTGCTTCTGCCTTTCGTGCGGTGAGTGGGATATTCAGAGGCCCAAATACCCTTTCTCGTCCCAATCCCTCAATTATCCCTTTCCTTTAAGGTCGGCAAAGCACCTATGATTTTTCTGGTGGTATGGGGGTACATGGGCGGTGGAGATCACTTACCATCAGGTGAACCACTCGCTCGATTGCCGGCGTAAGCTATAGAAAAAATCTCACCACTAGGTGGATCATGAAAAATCACCTATAGATGATTCTCCTATGACTTGGTGGTGTCAAAGCAAATTAATTATAAAAATCAGACATTGTAATCGACGGAATAAGCGTCAACTCAGTGAGAATATTCCCAGGAATAATAATCACGTGGCCTGCATCATTTGTTTAAAATAACTGCTTAAATTACTATACTATGAAAATAAGTTTTAACTTATAGATTGGAAATCTCACAAATTATTGATAAGTTGTAGTGTTGGCGTGCAATATATTTTACTCTTTCGGTTTAAAAATCATCGAAATGTGATATCGGAATGTGGATCTTTCAAAAAGAATAATTTTAATATAAGCATTAGCCATTCCAGGTTGTAAGTTTTAAGTCACTATTATATTGTATTTTATCTTTTTTACTTTGTATGTAATTCAAGTCGGTTAGAAATCACAATATACTCTCAAAGAAACTGTGTTTTATTTTTATTTCAAGACAATTATAAGGGCGGGTTTTACAATATGCAATGAAATATTAACCGCCAGATGACCCAGCTAATTTATATATTAGCCTTGTATTACACTACCCTACTTGGTGGGCACAGGCCTCTACTGAATGAGACAATTACCTCCTAGTAAAGTGACGAGATGTCCGGTTAGAGGTGATGGTGTAATTGGGTCTCGATCATTGTATCGTGAAATGTGTAACGTGTGAAAAGAGCAACGTTGGGGTTTTTTGCCAGTTCTTCCTTGATGAAATAGTATTCCGAACGGGCGGTAGCTTGACGTATAGCGTTGGACGTCCACCTACAAGGTGGACAGTCGACCTGATAAAGGTGGCAGGAAGTCCCTGGATGCAGGCCGCTTCCATCAGGTCGGTCTGGAAATCTTTGGAGGCCTATGTTCAGCAGTGGACGTCCTGTGACTGTTGATGATAGCTTAATAAACGATTTATCGATGAAACCACGAAATATAGCTAAAATAAACTATAAGCTATCTCTTTTGTGCAAAATAAAACATCCTATAATTAAATTTAGATATTTACGGAAATCAAATAATTATTAAGTACTTTAGTATATTTTATTACGATAAAATGTGTATCACAACGATTCACAGTAACATATGGCTATTTTTTTCTTTTCTTTTTCGGTATATCATTTTGAGATTCATCTCCTTTTTGAAACTTCTTCAAATCTGCACAAAATAATACCTGAAAAGATATAACGGTTTTAAGGGATGTTATTAAATTGTATGATAAATAATTCAAGCTTCAGACTAACAGAAACCGTTACGCTGTTGATATTGCCTTTGTGCGTGATTATTAAAAAAAAGTACTCTTCGTTCGAATGGACCTTAGTAGGGGCAAGAAAAAGATGGCGCGTAACGGAAAAATGTGACGCGTAACCGAAAAATGTGACGATTTTTTTTCCAACGCCGATAAAGAAGTTTTACTTCAATTAAAAGTGAAATTACATTTTTCAATACAGATCTGCGTAACAATCGCCTCATTGATATAATGGCAACTTACTTTGGCTGAGGTACTAATGAAGTCCTCGATTCAAATACGAGGTCAGCCAAATACAATTTGTATTAAACTTTTCAATACGAAAAACCACATTTGAGAGGTGTGGCCTCGGTATTCGTGCCCGATATGCCGATAGCTTCGCCACCTATCAACATAATGGAACAGAAATAAAATCGGCGAAACGTGAGTGTACTACTGCTCCCCTGTAGTTTAAGTATACAAGCATACAAACGCACTCACGCCTGTAACCCCCGAAAGGGTAGGCAGAGGTGTAACCCGTACACCCACATTTCGCCGAGCGTATTTCCGTCCCATGACGTCATAGGTGGCGAGCCTATCGTGATACCGGGCACAAATTCCAGCGTCAGGGCTGATACTGAGTATTTCGTGATAGAAAACCCAATATCACTCTCAACCAAACCCAGGGATCAAACCCGAGACCCCAGGAAAGCAGTCGTACTATATACGCAATACAACTACACCACCGAGGCAGTCAATTTATGTATACAGGGTTACTTTTAAAACACCAGCAACCTCGCAGGACTAGATAGCTAACCCTATAAGGAACAACTTTTGTTCTACGAGTTCGGATATTCGGATAACTCAATACATGAAAAAAAATGCCTGAATGACAGACGACTGGCGGCTAAATAAATGCGCTGCACCCCCTTCCTCACGCTTCGCAGGGGTTTGTTTATGTTATCTTTGCGATGCGCGTAGAGATATAAACATTCAAGCCGGAAATTAAATTAATACTTATTTTTATATGAAAATAAAATCTAACAAATTATCAAAAGTCGTAGAACAAAAGTTGTTCCTTATGGGGTTAGCTATCTAGTCCTGCGAGGTTGTTGGTGTTTTAAAAGTAACCCTGTATATGTATAAGGTTCTTTGATCATCATCAGGTAACACTTACCGTATGAGCCCAGCCTGCCATTTCACCATAAAGACTTCTAAAATGATCACCAATCTCAGCATACATTTTGTCCGTAACATTCTTCTTGCCTCGTAAGTGGGGTAAGTAGTTTTGTGCTGCTATTTGATAAACATGGGTGTCCACCGGCAACGCTTCTAAATGATTCAGTGACATCAGACATATGCAATCAGCTACCTGGAAGATAAGATTAAAGTATAAAATATGTACTGAGCTTTCGAGGTATGTATACATACCTACTTTATTATTTAAAAAACTTTTTGAACGAAGAATAAACCGACAAAATAATGATTTTTTATGTTTAGGAATATTACTCATTGAAATAAAACTAATTTAAACGGATTTTATCGCGGTTTTAAATTTTAATTTAGATCCCGACGTTTCGAAAGCTTTTCAGCCTTCGTGGTCACGGGGTGGACTGAAAACTACTGACTGAAAAGCTTTCGAAACGTCGGGATCAAAATTAATAAAAAACCGCGATAAAATCAGTTTAAATTAGTTTTATTCTGACAAAATAACTTAAAAGCTTAAAATAAAATTAAATAATTTTGAGTCAGTGGTATTGCAGTAACTACACTGTACACAGTACTGCAGTTTAATAGACAGTGCTTACACACTGCTGTTGTATAATGATAGGAATAGACAAAACCTATATAATAACCTGGAATATTAGTACAATTACCATCTTACTTTAGGGCCAATTCCATGCAATTTCATCAATTCTTGTTTAGCATCCTTGTACTTCATGTCTTGTAAACTTTTAAACCAATCATTACCACCCCATTCGATAATCTGTGTGGCTGACTTTTGTATGAACTTGGCTCGGTAGCCGAATCCTAGCATCCTCAACTTTGATTCCACCTACAATGTTTTAAAAACATTTTTTTATTAGTACTTAGTCTTACACTACCCTTATTCATCTAGAGTCTAGACTTGAGATTGTCAAGCAGATTTCAGTGTTATTACATTAAAAAAATATGATGTGATTTAAACTAAATAAAAAAAAACAATTTTAATTAAATAAAAAAATACTGTGATTTTAATTACATATAATAATAATAATATAATAAAATACTAGCCCTGTATTATACACGCCACACTGCTGGGCACGGGCCTCCTCTACTGAATGAGAGGGGTTAATTACATAATCAGTTTGAATACTGTAATATTATAGCACTTTAAAGTGTCTTAACGCTAAAAAGTAGCATAACGCTATTTGACAGGAATTTCGGTGATGACACTAATGGAATAAAGTTATTTTCTAAAAGGACTTCAAACAGTATGTCTTCAGTCCCCCAAATGACTTAAGAGCCCTGTCTTTTTATGTCTGTCTACCTCTGGTTGAGCCAAGCTTTCCACTTCAGGGAAGGCATAGTATGTCACTCCTTCATGTTTACATATCTCCTCTCCATACTGTGTGCACAGCTTTTCAACCATACTCGATATCCTGGAAGTTGAATTTAAATGGTATAATCCTCCATTCCCAAAAAAATAATATTCTGTCTGATTCTGATTCTGCATTAGTTGCACCTGCCACCCCTTCGAGGGTAAAGGTGTGAATTTGTGAATGTTATTTGAAATTATTTTTTTTATGTATTTACATAGCACAAAATAACTTGGCACATCAACCATCCTTTTGTCTTTGAAAATGATGGTTATGATGCTGCTTGTGGCTAAATTAATGCCAAATAAAGTAATTTTGTAACAATTCTAAACTAAAAGAAATAATAATGAAATCATAATTTAATTCTATTTATTTGAACATCATACCTTGAAATATGATTGTTTTGACTACAAATAAATGAAAATAAGTTTTCCACAGGTTCTTGACACATCATTCTTATCCCATAAAACTGTTCACATGCCAGTCTAAATAATTCATCTTTTTCTGACCACTCTTTGTAGTATTCTCTCAAATTTAAATCAAGTCTAAAATATTTTTTCAATAATTTGCTAAAGACAATGCTGTTATCTGTAACATTTTGTTTTTTCTGTTTACTTCCATCATGTGCTTCAGTAAATAGCGAACCAATTACTTGATAAAGTAAATAATCATTTTCCTGTTTTAATTTCCAAACTGTTTTAGAAAATATCCCAGTCCATTCATCATTTTCTTTGTTATGCGTCCATCTAAAAGAATTCAGCCTTATTAGTGTTAGCCTTATTTGTTAAAGTAAAATAGTTCACAGATTGTTTTATTAAAAAAATAAATTTTACCTAAAACTTTGCCCTCCGGATAAAGTACCAAGTAAATGAAGCTCCCGTTGATTGCACAGTAATTTATTCCAGGCCATAATAACGTAGAAACTGAATTTTAATCAACATATTTAAAATAAAAACCCTTTCCACAAATAGACAAACCGCGCCAAAACACCCAAACCAAAATTTACAAATATATGACATTGACAGTTAATAAATAGTTCGTTCAGAAACACTAAATTAGGTTGCCACAAACGGTCAGTTTCATATGTTAAGTGGTATATTGACTTAGGTTTCAAAATCATATAAAACTACAAATAACGTTACATATTGTCAGAAAATAATTTTCTCTTTGCATTTAGTAAATAACAATGTCGTAAATGTAAGTTTTTTAAACAGTTCTCAAAACTAGATATGCGGTCGGTACTGTTCATGCGTCGCTCAAGTTTTACTCTGCACTAATATCGAATTTTTGCCTATCAACTTTCAATTTTATTTGTGTGTAATTTTTTTTGTATTTTAATGTAAAAATAAAACCACATTAATTTATAACTAATATTAATATTATATTTTATTGTCCAGTCTATGAAGTTGAATAAGTACATTTATATCCTATTATGCCTTCTGCGGTTGTGACAAGACCTATTCTTGTTCTAAAGTTTATCAGTCATTTTAATCATACAAGTTTTGTGACATTATATTTCTCATCCATGGGAGATACTGAGCTGTATCAGTGAAAACAATGTACTCGTTTAAGTTACAAGTGTTGTCTCCGTTTTGGGGGCGAAGTGAGAGTGAGACTACTCCACGAATCCTCCAGCGGCCTCCGTCTAGAATGTAGAGACCTCCTCCAGAATCTCCGGTGCAAGGACCAGAGCCCTTGCGATCACCTGAAATAAATAAAAAATGGTTCAATTTAAAACTTGTAGGGCACAGAACATTGACTGTCAGTTATAGAATAATGTACTCTGTGATTGACTGTAATATAATTTTTGACAGGAACATAGAATACATATTTAAATGCAGTGAACATACGAGCAAAAATTCAGAAAGACTCAAAAGTATTTTCATCTTTTTAAATATTTTCTTTATATAATATAATTTATTAATATGTCGATGAAGATAATCGTAATGTGTTACGGTTAAAATTGTAGGCTTGGATAGTATTGTATTTCTACTATACGATAGTGTGGTGATTATGGTCTTATGTGGACTGTAGTTTTAATTAACATTGGTTTAAGCACTTATTTTTCTCCTCAGTGAATGTTGAGTGCTGATTCACCAGGCTTAGATGGCCGGCAATTGGTTGAATTTATTATAAAACGCATAACTTTAACCGTAGTGTATGGTAGGTGTATATTATATTTTGAAGTAACAAAACACTTAAGGAAATCTGTGGAGGAAGTCTTTTGTTATATTATATTACACGAAGATGTGTCATTAATCAAAATTAGAAGTGTCGTTTTTTGTTGCTCTTTTGTTGAATACCATCATTCATAATTACTATGCGTGCCAAATAAGAATAGGATCGCGTTTGCTGCCAACTTCACACGATAACTGTCAAAGTAGTACTGCTAGCAAGAAAAAGTGCAAAAAAGAAATTTCATATATTTTTTATTGTTAATAGATATAGATTTAATTATTGTATAACCATTATATTCATTTAATAAATACTATTCTTGAATTATATTAATGGATAATTTTGGATAAATTGATTATGGAACTGTATGGAAACAGTTTAAAAAATGAACAAATACACATTTAATGCTACTGGTTACCCTAATATGACGCAATTTTGTGACGCTATTGAGAAGCTACCAGTGTGCCGTTAGCTACGCTTTCGTGTATACGCGCGTGTGTCCTATATATGTTGCCTACTGGACTTCCTTGTTATTGTTATTTGTATAAATATGCTTTTTCTTTGAAATCCTACTCATTTATAATTAATTTGGCGTGAAATGTATTAGAAATGCCAAAAAAAGCGTACATTAAACATTTAAACTGAATATATTGTTTTTGCACACCATACACTTTGGTAATGAAGTTTGCGCGTATTGCTGAACAAAATGGCGTCTTGACAGTCCTATACTTATTTGGCACGCATAGTATTATTATGTACTTAAGTACCTGCACATAAAGTCTTGGCGGAAGTTAGTTTGTGGAATTCGGGTTTGCTTGCCCTGCATTGTGCAGTGCTTACTATTGGTATTCGCACCATACGTGGTTCTCCTTGACCACTTGGCCCCACTTCACTGGTACCCCAGCCTGCCACCTAAAAAGTAAAATCCCCCCAACACCAATTAGATAAACATCACTTTAGTAGTAATTTTTGAAAGTTGAAGTTTTTTTTCAAACATATCTAAGGACCGTTTAGATTGAACCCGTTTTTAAATACTTACTCTCCTTTCAGCACTACGATGCCATGTATGTGGCATCGTAGTGCTGAAAGACTGACTGTGTATCACTACGATGCCATGTATGTGGCATCGTAGTGATACACAGTCAGACAGACAGACAAAAGAGTGAAACATATGTCCCTTTTATGTCGAGGGTTAAAAGGAATATAACAATGAATACAGCTTATTTTTAAAGCAGAACAATTTTGAAGTCTTAAATTATATTTGTAAAAATGCTTCGAAAATAAAACTAGCAAGCTGATTTTTTAATGGACTAACTTCTTTCTATTTCTATATCAAATCAAAATGTATTCTTGTAAAACTCGTAGTTATAAAAAATATCAAATATCAAACTGCCGGGAATTTTATATATTTTCTATTTTCATTCTAAAATTCGATGACTTGCGGTGCGCGTGCGCTTAACTGTAGTTAGGTATAAGTTTGCTGTTATAATCACACAGTGTGATCACACATAGTGATCACACGAAGTATTTATTTGGAATTAAAATCCAATTAAATACTTCGTGTGATCAATGTGGATAAAAACCCCAAATAAATCCAATCTCGATTCAAGTAGGAGATTGCAATGGACGAAGAGCTGATTAAGATAAAAGTCTTGGGATAGCCATAGGTAGGGATAATCCGTGAGTCCGCTACTAACTAAATTTTAATACTAACCACACCTGAAGCCCCAACAATCCTACTTATATCCGTATTTCCGTTCCAGAGACAAGCAGGTCGGATGTATGTATTAAATTCCACTTTCCTTTCGAATGTCACCACTAGAATATCATCTGAAAATTATTGTAAGACAATTCTAAATTAAATGACCATCATATTTTTGAGACAAAACTTATAAAAACAAATTAAGTTAAAAAGTAAATATTTAAAAAGGCAAATACGTATTGCTTTAATTAGATAATGACATGGAAATTGGCCGCGAAATCGAAAAATATTTTGGAATCGTTTTTTAATTGATTTGGGATTAAATTGGCCAACATTCGTTTTATTGATTTTTGAATTTTATCATCACTAATGTACCATTTAAAATTTCAACAAAAATATTAAATTAAATAAATTCGACCATTAATTGAGATATAAAGGCATCCGCCCGTGCATATCATAATAATAATATTTCTACATGTATAAATTAAAGATTGTTTTAATTATAAGTAATACAACCACGCTGTAGACAGTTTTCTTTACGGCATGAATGGGCCGGCTCGATCAAGTTGTTACAACTACTGTCCCACAGAAAACTGACATGAAGTAGGAGCTTGTTATTGCATTTCGGACGGTGAGTGAGATACATGAAGGCTCAAATCATCTTTCCCTCAGCCTTCCTGATCCCTTAATTATCTCCTTCGTTTAAGGTTGGCAACACGTCCTTGATTCTACTGGTATTATGGGTGCATGGGCACATGGGCGGGCTAAATGGGCGTTGTAGATCAAATACCATCTGGTGACCCAATTGCTCGTTTGTTATAAAAATTATTCTTATAAAAAATCAAATGGTAATAATGGCTTACTCTCTAATGTGGAAGCGTTATACGATTCATGTATGTTGGCCGAGGTGAGCGTTCTCGTGACACTGACATCATCTCCCCAATCCTCTAAATCGTAGACGCCTACTTTTACTACAATATCTTTGATTGTTGATATCTTGCTCTTCTGTTGCATACAATGAGCAGCTGGTAAAAAACAAATAAGTATGTGACGTTTAATTAACGAAATAGCTCCTTAGTTTTAACGTACTAGATAGTATTTGAAATGAACGTAGATACAGCTCGATAACTGTTTAGATATACCTTTAGAAATAGATAAATATTTCATGGTCGGGTCGATGGCACAATTTTAATATAATAATTAGTACAGGTTAATAATAAAACTGACAGTTTTGACTGATCACGTGAGCTATACATATTTGATAAACGTCAAATTTAAATTTCGAAAATTACCAGTAACAACATGCCGATCAGAGACCAACGTTCCAGAACAGATGAAGGTCAAGCTGCCCTCCTTCCTCCTATAAAGTGCTACCAGCCAGGGCCAGTCTCCTCGCGAGTAGGATTGTCCGTTGAATATGAGTGGAACACGCTCGTTCCCTCCGGCTATGACGCCACATTCAACATGTGTTGTTGGTGAGACCTCAGGGGTTCTGGTAGGTGTTGGTCTGGAAAAAAATGGTTTGCATATTTTTATAAATACACATGCACAATTAAAACTTGGCTGCACTGAAGTTGTCGTACGCGACGTCGCGATGGCGGGAGACCGGAGACGTAGAAGCAGGCGCACGTGACCAATTTCAGCCCGAATTAGCCTGCCGCTTGATTATTTCCATACGCAGGCAACTTATGCTTATGATCCGAAAAATGCTTATGATCCGAAAATAAACACAGCAAGTACTTTATATGCTCTGTTACTGCATGAGAACAGATATAAACTTAAATTATGCCTCTGAGAAATTATAAGATCTCATAACACCTAAACCTGCTGGAAACAAATATTTGTGAATCGCACAAACATTTGTCTGAGTGTGGGAATCGAACCTGCGGCCTCTCTCTTTACAGCCAGCTACTTATTTATTGCGCCACATATAATGGTACGTATAGTGCAGTCCAATTACCATGGCATCCGACAATGCATCTCTCGCCAGAATTATGTCGGTCTTTTCAACATGCGTATAGTGGACGCTATACATTCGGGCATAACACACCTACCCGATTCTCTTCACCAGAATGCTGTGTGCTGTTTGTAAGCTGGTTTTATCGAAATAATCCTTTGTTTTTGTTTGAAGTACATCTTATCAGCTGTGGTTGAGTTTTTAGGTTATACTAACAATACTTGCGGTGGTGGAGGCCTCTTCTGTGGTGACTGCGTGGTCGGCTCCTGGTAGTAATAGTTGTAATCAGGTGATCGGTGCACAGGATGGGCAGTGTCTGGCACCTGCTCGTATATAAGAGTGGGACGCGTGCTGTTCGGCACATCGTGCGGGTAGTAGTCTGTAATGTTTGATTATATAATAGTGTAGGATTTGATTATTTCTGTTATTTTAATCAATAAGTTACGTCACCCAAAACCTATTGGAGAAAGAATTTTATAAATCCGTCCAAAACTTAACAAGTTAGGAGCCATTAATCTGATGGAAGGGATATTTGTCAAATAACAAACGACGCCAATTTTGACGTTATTAAAATCCTAAACGCGGGCTCATTTTTAAACCAATTTTGATTGTGTTATAAGTAACAAAAGGGTTTCTTTTTCGTATTATTTTCTGTTCAGTATAAAATAATGTATAAAGTTCAGTATATTTAACTACCCTATTATGCTTTAGTCCTTGAAGGATATATATGTAATATTGTTGGGGTAGGTGCCTACTCTCTGTTCAATTTATCGGTTGTTAATTAAGCTTTCCGATAATGCACACTGGGTAGATTGAAATAATGGCCGTACATGTAGTAATAATAATATTGAAATAATGGCCGTCGCGTAGTCATGGTTCTAGTTTATTTGTCTCTGGTCATGGGATGGTAGACAGATATAGAGGATGGATGAAAGAAGGTTCACGGAACAAAAATACGTGGAAAGTGTGAATGGTACCATTGAGAGGTAGGAGGAAGACCTCGGCGAACATCAGCTCAAGAGAGAGAGAGATTTTCTTGAAAAAGGTAGAAGTACCTACTCTGACCGATGTGCATACATGTAGAATGTTATCAGATTGAAAGAGCCCAAGAGGTGTGCCAGGATCGTATTAAGTAGAAATCTGTTATCTCTGTCTATGGGAAACAGGCGTGATTCTTTTTAAAGGTTTTAATAAACCGTTTCAACTCACTTGTATTCCACGAATTAGTATCAATATCATTCATAGTGTACAGTTGTGCGTTTCCGAATTCGCCGATGAGTTGAAGCACCGCGTCCGGCTTTGGTCGAGGTTTGAAAGTGTTAAAGCCGGTTGCGCCTCCGGATTTTAAGAACAGCATGTGTTCCAGGCTTATTGTTGTTACATATTGGTTCGGACCTGGGATATCTGAAAAAAAACATATATCTTAAATATATAAAACTCAAAGGTGACTGACTGACATAGTGATCTATCAACGCACAGCCCAAACCACTGGAGGGATCGGGCTGAAATTTGGCATGCAGGTAGATATTATGACGTAGGCGTCTGCTAAGAAAGGATTTTGATAAATTCTACCCCCAAAGGGATAAAATAGGGGATGAAAGTTTGTATGAAACTTTGTCAATTTTAAACGTTCACGCGGGCGGAGCCGCGAGCAAAAGCTAGTTATAAAATAGTGAAGCCGCTACGGTAGCACACTACGTCGACGATGTGGTCGCATCATGCGTCGGTGAATTTTTTTCTGTACATTGGAAACTTCCAGTACTAATATACATTTAGGAACACAAAATTAACAATGTCTTACCTCCCGGCCCGTAGCATAGCACATTTCCATTGACTATCAAATTAGTGAGTCGCGGCAACGGAGACACCACCGGGAAGTGAACCCTGTACGTTAGAGGGTCGCCTCTGTTGAAGTTGAGAAGCGCTCGCTCATTCCCTATAGGTTCTATTTTACCGACGTAACTCTGGAAGGAGAAAAGCATAACTAACACGCGTAGCATGACTTGGTCGGCCTGAAGTTATCTAATGATTTCAACCGCCCTCTACGCCTCTGGCAACTTATTTTACCCGACTTTAAAAGGACGATCTTGTAAATTCCTCTTTTTAAAGTACCCTGTCGAAACGCCATAACTTTCATTATTCCTCATCAAATGCCTATGTTTGCCGATATTACCGAAAAATAGATAAATGTTTAAAAATTATAGGTTTTGCCAAAATGAGATGAAAAATTAACAGTTATTAAATATTTACATTTAATGATTACTTAAGTTTACGCGAATATTACACATTAAAATGAAACTAATTTAAACAGATTTAATCGCGGTTTTTTATTAATTTTGATCCCGACGTTTCGAAAGCTTTTCAGCCTTAGTGGTCACGGGGTGGAGTACCCCGGTTAAATTAGTTTCATTTCAATATTAATATTTATTTATTTATACTTTATTATATTACGTAACATACCACTATCGGTGCGAAGTATTCGCACGGGTAACCTGGTATAACTCATATTTTAAATATGTAAAATATGTTAATTAATTAAAGTCAAAAAGATTGTTCGGACAATCCAAAATCAACTGCATTTGGCACTTGTCAGAAGTACTCGTCATAAATCAGAATCCAAAATTAAGTTATAAATCATACAAATAATATTTATAATATAATTTACCAAACAAAGGCAATAAAATTAAGTAGCTACCAACAAGATAATCTAAATTTCATTTATCAATGTCTGCAAGTTTCGATAATAAAAAATAAAACTACTTCGACGAAGGTACGTATTTACATATGTAACATGTTACCAATCTGCAAAAACAATAAGAGTATAATTAAACGTTTTTTCGAGTATAATTAAAGGTTTTGCTCGTGAATCCGCCCACGTGAATGTTCTAATCCGGTTTCTACTTGTGTAGATACCAAATCATCCAAATCCGTTCAGTCAGTGTAATTGATTAAAAAACATATAAAGTTTGGATTCCTAACTTACAAATATTTATACTTTCACATTTATAGTGTCAGGTATCCACACAAGGCGCGTGGATCACAATGGGAGGTTTTAACACCATGTGTACCGTGGTCGCTATCCGGGCGTATATAAATATCCTACCACCAGCCGGATTATAGTTGCACCTTTGCCTACATCTCCGGGGATACAAAAGTGAGAGGTAATGTCTTATGATTTCTTGTTTCTGTTAATATTAAAACATCTCTCTTAGGTGTATTATTTTGAAATGAACACACAGTCAAACACATAGTGATCCCACATTAGGTTAACGTATCGTGGATGTCACGAGCTACGAGGAACTTACGGTCCCTAAACACCCAAACCCGAAAGAAATACTTGTCGCTTACAAACATTTGTGTCAGTGCGAGAATCGAACCCGCCGCCTCTCGCTACGCTGCCGGCTACTCGGCCACTACGCCACCGATGCTGTGTAATTTACGGCCAATCACTGTTATTTGTAGATAAATTGTTCCGTCGAAAAAAGAAAATTAAATTCTACCATGTGAAAAATAACAGAAGCCAAGCACGAAACGACTTGGAACTTTTAAGAAGAGAGTATATTCTTTCCTGAAAGGCCGGCAACGCATTTGCTAGCCCTTCGGTGTTGCAGGTGTTCATGGGCGGTGGTGATCACTTTCCATCAGGTGAGCCTCCTGCCCGTTTGCCCCCTTTTTTCCATAAAAAAAGAACGAAACGTGACGTCCAATAAAAATATCAATTTAACCACATTCTTTAGACATTTAATTACTGCTAGATTTCAATTCATACCCAAAACTAGTTTGGACGTATCCGGATATTATACTGCGGGGTCATCACGTCATATGTATTACGTTATTAAAAAATAAAAAAATAAAAATAAAAATATTTATTGTCAGACAACCATGATCCATTGTGTTAGTAGATTTAGATTTGAAGTTAATTTATTATTAGTTAAAATTAAATATTCAAAATTAAAATTAAGAATTTTATACATATTATATATATTATATTATATTATATATATTTTTATACATATTATTAATATCATTTTTAAATCGCCTGTTGGTCTAGCAAAGTACTAAAGCTGAGAACCGTGAGCTCCTGGGTTAAATTCCCAGGTAATATTAAATTCTCTTTGTTAATTAATAGAAAAACTACACATAAATTGTCCAATGTTAGGATTTACGCTATGGCGGTAGGCTCACCTTTTATTACATCATGAGACGAAAATAAGCTCGGTAAAACGTGGATGCACTAGTCGCGCTTCTGCCTACTCCTAAGGGGATAAAAGCGTGAGTTTATTTATGTTATTATTTTCTTCGCAGTAATTTTTATATATATTTTTTTATTACAGTATTGGGGTACGATCCCGTGGACGGCCCAAAAAGCGTTGACTTGACATTGGAGGGAGACATGAGAGCCAATGGTATCACTACAGAGGATGTTCAAAATCGGGTGAAGTGGAAGCGTTTAAGTAAGAAGGCGGACCCTGGCACTAAGCCGGGATAACGCAAGGCAGAAAGAAAGAAGAATGGTTTTGTGATAGAACTTCCTTAACGGGCTCTGTTGTCATGCTATTTTTACGATCAATAAGCCTAATTTTATTACGCACAATAGTATTTAAAGAAACCTGTGCTTTGTTCCCTTTCTAGACGTTACAAAAATGCAAATCAAGGTGTATATTTACCAGGCAATTATATTCATTATGTATAAAATATAAATACTGTTAGCTTTTTGGTACTTCAACAAATTGTATCTAATTTATGTTTGCGTAGCCGTTCTAAAGCCGTATTCAACCTTTGTTGATCATTCCAACTTGTTTTTTTTTATTTGATCGAATGACCAAACGAGCCAAGCGCTCGGCTGTTGGTAAGCGTCACGCCTGCCCATAAACAGAAGCAACACCATACAGAACTTTGAATTACAAAACACTGCATGGACTACTCTCGTCATCCCGAGACGTAACGTCTCATAATGCCTAGTAATTTCACTGGCTTCAATGTCCTTAAAACCGAAACACGACAGTGCTTACACACTGTTGTTTGGCGGCAGAAATAGACAAAGCGGTGGTACCAACCCAGGGAGGAGGAGGAGGGACCTACCACCTTGGAATGTAAGTAGCAAAGCAATATCATAGGGTTTCCCTTTTTAACCCACACAAAAAAATAATGCTTTTCAATTTGTCTGTTTATATTTCCTTTAACGTAATTGTGCATTTCCTTCAAGGTCGGAAACACGTCCATAATTCTTCTCTGTAGCGCAGTAGAAGAGTAGCCGGCTGCGAAGTAAGAGGCCTTTGGTTCGATTTCCGCATGGAAACAATTTTTTTGCGATCATCTTGATAACGACATCCCTTGAGAACGACTGGACCGATTTGGCTATATTTTTTATTGTTAGTATTTAGAAAAGTTGCCTTGAAATTAATTAAACTATAAGTGCTTTTTCTATGAGAGTTTTGCATGAACTTCACGAATCGAACTCTGGATATGCGTGTATCTTTTTTATTTATTCGTTCTGTTTCTAGATATGTTTGCAGGTAAAATGAATTCGGGACAATCATAATTCAATTGAAAACAAACAACTGAACATATTTTTCGTCACTATGTTTTTTTTATTTGATTAAATGACGAGACAAGCAAGGCGTTCGCTTGATGGTAAGCGCCACGCCTGCCCATAAACAGAAGAAATACCACACAGAACTTTGAATTACAAAACACTGCATGGCACTGAACTGTGCTCGTCACACCGAGACATAAGATGTTAAGTCTCATAATTCCCAGTAATTTCACTGGCTTTTTCAATTTCAATGTCCTTCAAACGGAAACACAACAGTGCTTTCACACTGTTGCTTGGCGGCAGAAATAGACGGCGCGGTGGTACCAACCCAGACGGCCTCTCGCATACGAGGGACCTACCACCTTGCAAACTAACTAAAAAACTATGTATGTAGTTGAGAACTTTTGTACGCCTAGAACTATTGAGGTCATATTCACACCAAATATTTGTTTTGTCGAGACATTGGTTCATAGCTATATAGCATACAATCAGGTGTAACCGCGAGGGACATAAAACAGCAGTGTTTTGTTGGTCTGTGTATTAATATTATTTTTTTGGTTTCGCGGGTAAATTCCCGGCAACTACGAACTCAAAACCCGCGTTGGCCATCTTCGGCGCATTAGGGACGGCCCCGGGTTCCCGAGGCGAAAATCACCCAGGCTTCAGGCGGAACCGCCCCTGCGCGGTGCCGCCTAGCGGCCCGTTCCAAATGGAGGGGCTCAAAAGCCCCTGCATACCGAAGGACGCCCTCGGCGTCAACGACAGCGACGAGGCCAAACAACCGTGCTGCCGTCCATCCCGGGGGTGTAAAAATGAACAGCCTCGCTATTGTTTTAAGCAAAAACCTATTAGTAAACATAAAGGCTATAAAAACTTTTTTCTCAGAAAAATACTTTTACGGGTGGGAGCAACAATTATGTATATTATTAACACACAAATTCAATTTAGTATCTACATCCCAAAAACGACAATGAGTGCAAGAATTAATGGCTTGTCGATAATTTTACGATGTATATTGAAAAACAATTTTGACACGGCATATTCAAAATAAAAATTTAAGGGCGTCATTAAAATTTTGTATCGAAGTTTTATAACCCATTCGGCAACTTGTTTGCATATAAAATTATGATGTTCAGCGTGTGAGGCAATAATTGAGTCATACAAATTTAAATGAGATTTTTTCTGTCTATTACGTTACTGACCTTGCGGTTTGCAATAAATGTTATAAAAACGCGTATAATTTCTTTAGGGTTCCTTACTAAACCTGAGCTGTTTGTAGGTCCATCTATCAGGGGAACACTCAAATACTCCGAAATATTTTATTCTGAATTTCGATGTTCCGATTTTCAAAAGTCCGCATTTCTTAATAGGCTACCTAAAAATTATAATGTCTATTATTAAAATTTACGAAATTAATTTTACCGAAAGTCGTAAATGCGATTTGTTTGTTTTCGGATTTCTATATGTTCGAAAAATCAAATGCTCGATGGGTTCTCGGTCCGAAAAATGACATTCCGATTTTCAATACTCCGAATTAAATGCTAAAATTTGAATTCTGATTCTGATTCAGTTAGTATAAATATTCCGTTATGCATTATATTCAAAAGCTATAAGTAACGTTTAATGTAATTTAAAAACGTCTACTTTGTTATTAATATTTGTGTATTAATATTTAGTCATAATCGCTTTCAACGCTAAAACGCCGACCGAAACACAAAACGCCTTTATTTTTACACCTTCTTTTAGATATGAGTATGACTAATATCTTGGGGCATGGGACAATACCTTTTACGAGTACAGTACTCTTATAAAAACACTTCCTTGTATATTTTTTACCGTTTTTATAGCACAACAAAGGTATTATATGGCAACAGGTTGCTTACATGTTGATGTTTGTGTGTTATGTGTAAAGACCTGAGTACGAAAGGGCATACCAATTAGTTAACAGAAGCCAAGACCTTGAATCTACTTTCATAAGGCAATTAAATTTGTCATTGTCTTATTTTGCTGCTAGTATTTTATAGGTTCGTTGCAATGGTCAAGTTTATTTGAGGAACTATGCAGTTTCTTGGCACAGAAAAGTTACTTGCATGTATAATAATTATCTTAGGCCGCGGACTCGAAGTCAGCGGCAAGCGGCGCGGCGGCGGCGCGGGTGCGGCGCGTTCAAATGCATAGATTTAAATGGACCCGGTCTCGAAAGCAGCGGCGCGGCGCGGGCGCGAGGAGCGACGTACGAGCGGCGCGCGCCAATCGAGCGGCAACTGCGCGTCTGCATTGACGTAGTGCTGTGTATTTTCAAAAATGCCCGCCGACGTGGTGGAGCAAATTATTTCATCGATTTTTTATATGAACATCATATTCACATCAATTTTGTTCGCGAACAGACAACACTACGCCGCTTTAGCGCCGCCGCACCCGCGCCGCCGCCGCCGCCGCCCCGCACCCGCTGAATTCGAGGCCGCGGCCTTAGACATTTAGTTGTGTCTACTCATCGATATATAAAAAAGGAGGATAGAACGCTACTAATATCGTCAGTGATGCAGGTTTATGATATATGTGTGCGAAAGTTGAGGGATACCAGATAAATTAAAATTTTCCCCAGTTTTAACCAACTCCTAAGAGGAGGTATTATATTCGGCCCGTGTTTATTGGAATAAAGTATGTAGATAGTAATTAAGTACTTAGTTCAAACAATTAATTGTTTCGTGTAATAATGGGGTAGGTATATAAAAAATTAAAAAATAAGTTAAAATCCTTTAAAATTATTTAATTTTCTATACACATGCCTCTTACTTTGCACGGACCGTTCAATACTTTCTAATTTAGAAATGTGGTGGAAACGAATGCTCAAATATTTTGTAAGATACATTTAATTAAATTGATCTTATGTTCGGCGCCTGCCAGAGTGTGTTCTAGTTCCACATTAAAAAAAATATTATTATTCGCTATAAAAGAATCCAATATTTTTTTATATTATGTACGTATGTTGTTTTTCATTAGAAATTGTAATGTTTTCTTTTATGAGCCTCCTGGCTGCCATCTCGCAAATGCGACATACTTTGTATAAATCTTCAGCCGGGAAATGTAGGCCCCCTTTAGATTAGACAGAGACACAGCACGCATTGTGAGAAGGTTTCTCTCTCTTAGGTCCTAACCGCCGGTGGCTTGGGTCATAGGCCTCGTCATTGGAGGGTTATGATATTTATTTTTAAATGTTTTGTTTTTTTTTTGTGACTAATATTTAAAAATGTAAAATATCCTTTTAAAGAAATTATTATTATTATTTTTAATTATTATTTTCAATTATTATTATTTTTAATTATTATTTTTAAATAAAGAGTACTGTACAAAACACAGTTTAAAACGCACTGAAAAAAAAAGTCAGGGGCTTGTGCCGCTGCCGCACAACACATATTTTACCGAATCCAAAAACACCTCTGGAAATTAATGTTATTATTTACTTATCAATGAGTTTCTGAAGATATATTTTATGTTTTGGTAATCTCGATGATATGAAGCCGGTTAAGCTTTAAAAAAGGAGGTTCTCAATTCGGCGAGTTATTTTTTAATTTATTTGTTTGTTTGAGGAGTTTAATATCTTCTTTACTCCATATTCCGTTATCAGATTTTAAGAAAATCTATATGCAGTAGCGTAGCTAGGACCGGGGGGGGGGGGGGGGGGGCACTGCACCCCGGTTGTCACCGGTTTTGGGAAGACACTCGACCTGATATAACTACCACTACACACACCACTGTATATAGGAGACCGCATAGTACCTAAACTTTATCGAACATCAACATATTTCAAATTCGGTCCATATTTGATGGGGAAATTTATGTCCATACATTAAAGATAAAATATAAGCTTAATTGACAACCTCCTCCAGTTTTAAAGTCGGTTAGTAATGTTTGAACTAATGTTCTTAATCACAACGGAATACTCACACTTTGGGGAAAATACCTCATTTATTTTCTGGCAACACATGCACGTGTAGTTGACGTTTTGTGTTCCGAATATTACATAAATATTTTTACCAAAAACATTATAAAAGTGATTATAAATTCGTATCTTCCCTGTGATAAGTAATTCCTTGATATTTCTTTTTCGATGTGGAATTGTTTTTACAGTGTTTTATAACACATGTCGGCATTATTATAACACTAGTTGGAATGAACTTTTCACAAGGCGGTCGTGTCGCGTAATGGCGGGAAATGGTGTACTATGATGAGAGTGTGTGCGTGTGGCCCCTATACGTACAGAATTCTGGCACACTATAGGTCACTTCACTTTCGATGTATGGGAAGTGGCGTCCCCCCTTTTTTTATATGTCGATGTGTCTACTACGTTTTTTTATTGACTTGGGAAGTTCAAACATCGGAATTTAATGTATACATAATACATCATATATTTGTATATTGGTTTATTGATACACTACGTAATATTATGGTGATATTTTTTGGGCACTAATTAGACATTTAGTTAGGTAGGGGGTCTCAGAAAGTTGTTAAAGTGTGTGAGGCTTATGCCGATGTGCATGGCCTCATAAGTAACGTCGGAAAAAGTATATTGGAGCCGCCGATGGATGCCGCGATTACTCGCACAATATTATCATAAAGGGGTTGTACATTAATCGTGTTACTATGTATTTGGGGCATTTCCTTACCGAAGATCTTAGGGAGAGAGAGCTTAGGGCTTTAGGGGTTCGGAGTAATATGTTGGCCCGCAGATTTCCTTAGTATACGTTATGTTATTTTATTTTATTGTAAAAAAGGGGGATATTGTGGGGACATAATATGTATGAAATGCACACGTCATGTATTTGTAATGTATAAAATATGTAATTGCGTTTAATTAATAAAGGCAGTTGTCAGTCGAGACTCGCTGGTTTCATTCCTCCCGCAATCACGCACACTACACACCTACAAGACTAAGTTAAATTTACAATTTTCAAGGCTTAATGTCATAGTCTGTATACGAGCTATCTGTCTATCGAGCTATGTGTCAGCTATACCAATCGCTGGATGTCTTACGCGTCCAATATAATAATGATTTCAGGATGTTTTTGAGACTACCAAGTTACCGCAATGCATCGGAGATGTTTTTAGCCAGTACCGATGGTTTTTTTGCGATTATAAGTACGCAAAAAAACGACTTCGCTACTGAAAAAAGGTAGTCAGTCGCAACAGCATCCTAAAAACTGAGAACTTCAACTCTCAAATTATTAAAACTTGTGCGAAGAGATTATCTGTATAAATACTAGGTAATAAGTTATTCTTTTTTAATAACACTATAGATTTGAAGTCCGAAATAAAGTTTTATTATTATTATATTTACACAACATATTTTTGTAAAAGCTAAATTAAATAAGTCCATTTCTGATTCTATGTATGATGATTGCTAATAATAAAAAAATGGGACGCTGCATTGGGCCTTTCGGGAAAGGAATTGGCGGAGCTCTTCCAAGATTTATGTATTACAACGGGTGAACTCAATTTATTTTTCAAACTGCCTCTTGTCAAGAAAAAATATTACTTAATCAAAAAACATCGTTGAATATACAAGACTAAATTGATGCCCCTCCCTACGTAAATCGAACAAAAGTTTGGTTTCGTTCCACGAGAAAGACTTGCCTGGTCGAGCTAAAATTAAGTCCTTTTTTTTTTTTTTTTATTCTTTTTTTTTAAGGGGTTTTTACCTAATGGCATGCCAACCCCATGCCAATACCTTAAGCTAGATTACATAACTATTTATATAATAATATAGCGAAAACACTCACTGATGGACTTCTATCAAAGATGTTAGTTTTTTAGTATTATGTGATTTTGGATTTGACAGAAGAGTTTGGATAAGACCAACATCAAGCACATTTAAGTTTAACTCATCAATAAGTGATTCTCTTTCCTTTGTGTTCTTAATGCAATCCATCAGCAAAAAAAATAAGTCCTAAAATAAAGAAATAAAATTAAAACATCTCGATGATTGTTAGTCAGGTAGGTCGGAAGGTAGTCACTTTCATTTAGAACGTTTGTTAGTTATGATTCATATAACAATCACATATGTACCTATCCTTCAACAATTCTGACCCTTTTGATCAAATAATATGACATTGCGTTCAAAAAGGCTAATCAAAAGGTTTTGACACCACGTTTGAAAATGTGATGATGAGGGTTTCCTTTTGTATGGAAGATTTAATGTTTTTATTGCATGGTTGTTAAGAATCATTAGTCTTATATTAAAAGAGCCTAAAAAGGTAAGTGCTGGGGATTATTAAAGAGAAGTGTAAGGTTCAACGTCTTTTTAATATGCCTTTGTTCGGCAAAGGAAATGATGTACAGCCTAAATGCCGATTCCTAAAATAATAATAGTCACAAACGACGCGTACCTCCTTGAATGACATAAAGAATGTTATTTTTCACCGACGAAAAATCTGAGGAAATTTCTCAATCTTACGTATAATATCGTCAGTGGAAAAAATGAAAGGAAAAAATGCTAAAGCTCCAATATGTCAACTTTGAGCATTTGAAAGTTGTTTTTTTACTATAAAATACATTATCATTATATAAGGAAAAAAATATGAATTAATAAAATATAAGTATAGTAATTGCGGTTACAACTCATTCACTAATAAAACATAATCATAAAAACTCATAAGTTTTTTAATATAAAAACATTAGATTTCAATAATTTTTGGATCTCCGGCAAATATACTGGCCACACGAAACGCAACAATAAAACAGCTGTTATTTCATCTTAATTTTCAGTATGAAAGTTGTTCATCCCTACTGCGCAGTCGTGCTGTAGAAAAAATTAGCAAAAGCGCGCAGCGTAGCACTCTTTTCCACATACAATATAGCTCTTATGTCATACATAGGCTATTTCATTTAATGCTATATAGTTGTTGATAGTATCATATTTTAATGAGATGCACTGCCGTTTTCCTTAGGCATTGTTTAGCTCGTGTAAACATATAGTCATCGTGACTATGTAAATATACTTAAATTAATAAAATTGTACACATATAAATGTACAATTTTATTAATTTAAGTATATTTACATATATAAGTAGATAAGTTTTTTTAAGGGGATCTGACTTTATATAATGCGGAAATCTCAATGATGAAAGAATCTATAGAAAATCTAGAGTCTAGATTGTCAAATATAGAAAGATCTTCGAACTAGAGACTTTTTTGAGTGGTAGAGCCACGCTGTAGACAGTTTTGTCTACAGTATGAATGGGCTGGCTCGACCGGGTCGTTACCACTGTCTTACAGAAAACCGACGTAAAGTAGCGGCCTGCTGCGTTTCGTACGGTGAGTGAGGTATCCGGAAGCCCAAATCCCCTCCCCTTCCCAATCCCTAATTATCCCTTTCCTTTAAGGTCGGCAACGCGCCCATGACTCTTCTGGTGGTGGGCGTAGATGGGCGGTGGAGCTCACTTATCATCAGGTGACCCACTTGCTCGTTGGTCGGCCTATGCTATAAAAAAATATATACGAGTATATATATGTATAATCTCAATTAAAAAAAGAACCGCATTAAGATTTACTTGCAAACGAAAGCATATGTCATAACCATTGGTCTAAAATCGTTGGAAGACCTGGAGGAACATATTTAATTTTTCTATTTAATTTAAAATAAAACGCGTCGAAAAAGTATTATTTTATGGAATAGGGGGTAACTGAGCAAGTGGGTCACCTGATGGTAAGTAATCACCACCGCCCATAGACACCTACAACACCAGAGGAATCATCGGTGCGTTGCCTGCCTTTCAGGTAATAGAAGGCTCTTTGCTTGAAGGTACCTAAGTCGTATCTGTCTGGAAATACCGCAGGTGAAAGCAGATTCCACAAAGGCGCTGTACGGGGAAGAAAACTCAGAGTAAAGCGCACTGATGGGGAATGCCATCCATCAGATTATAAGGATGGTATCCCAACTTTTGGCGGGTAGTGCGGTGATGAAACTTGGCGGCTGGTATTATACCAAACAATTCCTCAGAACAATTCCCATGGCACAATCGATAGAGGATACAAAGATATCCAACATCTCTTTCACAGAGCCAGTGAGTATTTGGGATATTTGCAAAAAACAACGTAACAGTAATTCTTGCGCAGTTCTGCAATATCTAGTTGAATGAGGGGACTCATTATTGAAGTAATACGTTTTTAAAATTATTTTAATCTAAATATAATATATCGTTGGGTACTGAAATATTAATAGACTTTTTCTATTTTCTTTCATAGGCCCGAATCAAATGCGGTTTTCTTAGTTGAAAACTGGTTTACTGTAGTTTTCAGCTGATGTTTATAAGTTATGGTAAAAAATGATTCATTCATGTAGCAAATTAAATCACACATGTTTTTCAGTTGATATCGGGGATTGTAAACCGTTAGATTATTCTAAAGAATTCCCCCTTTTGAGTCTGAGAATGTGATTGATTTTATTCTGGGATTGTCTATGTACTCTTTGGATGACTTGATATTTTTGATATGATATTTTTTATAATTGTTAATATAGGTATGTGTGCGCAGTGACCAAGCAAGGTTTTCGCCAATCGAATATAGGTTATAATGAATCATGACATTTTTTGTACTGTATTGTTTAATGAAAAATATAAGAACAGGAAATGCACTGCACTAAGGTGTTGGATAATGTTAAATGTCTATTTAATTTTGTTCATTATTTAAAGTTACGATATAAAGTGTGCTAAAAGGTTAACAAAAATATCATATAATTATGTGCACAACATCGAGACGGAAAATGTACGTATGTAATGTATGTGTGAATGTTTTGCGTTTTTTTATATTCGGATATTTAAATTTTTTGTTTTTAATTCGATCACTAGGATTATTTGAATCGATATGATGATTCACTAGAGTTTGCATCAAACATCCGAAAATGGTAGTAATTAAACTTTATTTTTATAAGGAAATGACATTATATTATAATTTATATATACATATTTATTAATTTATACATATTTTTTGTGCAGCGGTTGATTCAGCAGGTTTCTCAGAAATGTCTCGTAACCCGTCGTCATTTTTACGATTTAGGATTACAATTAGTTACATACAGCCTTAAAGTCGACAACGCGTCACTAATTAATAAAGAAAGACTTGCAGCTGTTTAATTGTATATGTAAATCAATATATAATCAAGGCCGCCTTTTTTATATAGACGGCTTTTGCTATACAAAGTTACTTTATGTAACAATATTAGATACACATAAAATTATCATACTGAGGAATTTATTAAATAGAACACTTGGGGCAAACAATTTTTTTTTTTTTGTAATTTACTACTTCGACTATTTTTATAAGCTTTAGTGGCGCAGTGGTCGAGTAGCTGGCCGTGAGGTGAGAGGCCTCGGGTTCGATTTCCGCATCAAGATAAATGTGTTTGGTTTGTGTGATCCCTAAATAGGTATTTCTTGCAGGTCTGGATGTGTTTTCCCCCAAGAGAGGTTGACGTCAGACAGGCAGCCGGTCGTAAAAACTACCAGCCAAATCTTTCTTTCACTGCGAGCAGGATAAGAGCAGGTGGAAGAACGCCATTCAGAAAGAAAGAATCCACATCAGTTTTGCAACAATAATTGGGTTTTTCGATAATTGTCGATTGGCATGAGTACATGATGAGTGTGCTCTCTATTGTGGGCACTACCCTCGCTACAAGGTGATGCAAAATTAAATGCATGAAAATTCTGATAGAAGTACATACCTACATAAGTATTTAATTTTATTAAATCTTTATCTTAGACCTTACAATAAATTGAAAACTTGATTACCGTTTGAAAAAGGAAATTTTTGCATTCCCAAACGGGTTTTGCTTATCAATTCGGATAATATGTGTCACAGACTAGACGTCAAAAATTTAAATAATAAATATAAAGTTTATTATAAAAAAAAATATCTGATTTTCAACTCTGTTTGCTTAAAAGCTGTCATAAAGGGATTAAAATGGTCACTCGAAATCCTGATATATTTTTAAGTGAAATTTGTTAACGTCCACCTGCAGACTTAGGAATTTTCATCTTTGCATTTATCTTACAATTAACATTAAATAAACATGGTATAATCAAGGGCTTCTGAGGGTCTCTTCCTTAAATAAATATATACACTCAGTAGCCACACACATAGTCTTGACCCCACACTAGGGGGTACCTGTATCGGGGGTATCAAGAACCACGTGGGACTCACGGTCCCATAACACCCTGACCCTAAACAAATATTGGTGTAAATATCACATCAACATTTGTCTCGGTGTGGGAATCAAACCCACGGCCTCACGCGTCGCAACCGCCTATTCGCCCACTGTGCGACGGAGACAGTCTTATCGGAAAGATCTGTGTCCAGTGTTGCCAGATGGGGCTATTTAGCGCCAATCGGGCTATCTCCCTTACCGAGCGGCGATATTATTTTATCCGCTGGCTACAGGTAGCCGATTTGGCTATATTTTTTTTCTCAGAAATATTTAATTAAAAAATCATTTTTATGCAGAAAAAAAAACTTTAACACCAACAATCAGTTTTAATAGTTTTTATGTATATGTTATAGCAATCTTATTTCTATTTCAAACAAATTATTCATATATATTTCAAATAAATATAAAAGCAATAATAAGCTCACGAATTTATTTACACTTTCCCGCCTTAACTACCTGTGCGCCATGATGGGGCTATCTCGGGGCTACACGAGCGCTCTGGCGGGGCGATTCGAGAATAAAATATTCTGGTAACACTGTCTGTGTCTGTCAGATGATGGCGTAACGCGTGAAAAAGACTGGTAACTGTAGCTACTGTAGGGGTAGAGATAGAGCGCCAATTCCAACGGGATCCTCAGATATTGCCGATAGTTAGTAGAAATTAGTAAAAAATTAAAACATTAAACTTTTAAATACATAAGACATAGTCTAGGATTAAAAAACAGATTACCTATATAAATTGTTTAAAATGAGATTTTATAACATCCTGTCGATTTGATATATGAATATAAAAATATAATTAAATTTCATCAAAATATTTTTGATAATTTGTAGATAAATATTTGGTTTTGAAACTGAAATTTGAATTTTGAATTAAGGATTTCAATTTTACTAAACATTGGGAATAAAAACGGTCCGAAATTAAATGCCTTGTAACCGTCAAAAGGCAATGCCGGTCTACAGAAATAGTAGAACGGACTTATGTACACATTTTGTAAAGAAAACCACAATATCTCGTAATTGGGATCTTATGCATCTCATTATACATTTATATGACTACAATATTTATGTTGTGTTCCTCAATCTTCATACTACTAACTTATATAAGATTGACAATGATATTAAAACCCGCCCAAACAACATTTTAAAGCGTTTTCCTCGTACATAAATACATATACAGCAACCACATGTAATTATACTAACCGTAAAAAATGCATTCACACCTGTAAAAACCGTTAAATTTATGCATTTGTCCAGGATATAAGGATTTTAAACTCTATTAGCGCGGCGCAAAGAAAACTATCCCCTGACATGACATAGCTCGGGGAATCACGGCGAGCATCAAGTGATTTATTGCCTATCTGGAAGCTAAGATGCAGACATGAAAAAAAAATATTATATTTCAATAAGAAACATTAATAACTATATCCATGAAACTGATCTAGTGTCATGGACTACAATAATTACTATTGCGTCATTAAAAGTACAAGTCAATGGGACTTTCATCCTGACTCGGCAAAGTCACTGCTACACCTGATGGTAAGTGCAGCACAATCCAAGAATAGTGTCAACCAAAGATTTATGATGTATCTATCGTAGGTCGGCAGAATTATGGCGGTGCGGCGTGCCCCATTGCACATCGCATTAAAAGAACCCATATTGTAAAAAGTCGCGTGCGCGTAAACTAACACCACACCACACTAACCACAGCGTTATAGTCCGGCAGAAGTAAGATTTAGCAAACTTCTTAGTTTGAGTTGAGATGCAGAAGACTACGAAAATATGGTTCCGCAGGTCAAAACGCGTGGTTATGTTCAGGAAAGGTGAGGATAAGTTACAACTTTAAATATGTTCCTAATTCATTGGAACATTCTCCGTGATATAGACGATAAAAATCCCTAACCGAGGAGCGAGGAGGATCTAAGTTCTTTGTAACGTCTCCATCATGCACAATACGGACAGCCAGTCGCTGCATTCCGTCCAAGGCATCGAGCAAACACAAGGTTCAAAGAAAGGTGGTTACAAGGAACAGTTCCTAAGTTGCGAACAGTATCTATTCCACAACCAGCCGTGCGTGCGCTTTACGCTTTTTTTATTTTGTTCAAAATTCCGACCTAGAGTAATGTGGTGGATATTATGTCTTCGATGTGCGATTCAGATCACAGTAAATAATAATAATTAAAATAATAATTCCCAGAACACTAAAGTAGTTCCGCATTATGAGTGGGTCAACCTGAAGATTGATTTTGCACGTAAACACGCACACCTGGGTTTTCTTGCCATTTAATTTAACCAGATTCTTGGTACCTCATTTGAAATCAGATATAAGGTCCGGTTAAGAGACATGCCAAAATTGTCTCGTTGCCTCTGGGTGATTCCCTGGCTATCAGGCTTACTGCAGTAATGGTGCTGCCACACCGATGTTATAAAATGTTAACAAACACATTTTCTAACATTTTCTAACATTTTATAACATTTGAAAACATGAAATCGGCCCTTCTTTGACGGCTTTTTTGACGGCGCCGTCTCAAAAGTACCGCCGCCCGCGGTTAAAAAATGTAAAAAAATGTTATAAAATGTTACAAATTGTTAAGAAATGTTTACTAAATGATGCTGCCACACCGCTGTTATAAAATGTTATATAACATTTTCTAACACCGGTGTGGCAGCACCATAACGCCCATGCACTGTGTCATCTGCGTTGCATTGAATGCATATCATTGTTATGCAGAATAAATAAGGTGGGTGAAAGCACACAGCCTTGTATGACATAATAATATGAGTTGTGAAGTGTGTCCTTCAACTATGACACGGATTCTGCGCTTATGCAGAAAATCAGAGTGTCAAGTACACGGTTTGTCGGGGAGGCCATACGCGGCCGCGCCGGAAGCTTGAAGAGAACGCCACGGTGCCACTCTCTATTTAATTTTATCCTATTTATGAATTGTCTGGTTGGATAAAGTTGTTATGGAAAATAAAAAGTACCGAACTGAGAAACTCGTCCCTTTTTGAATTCGGTTAAACGCAGATAAAGGTTAACTATAATTAAATAAATTGGCTATGATTAATAATTACAAACGATTACTAGAATAGGCAAATTCTGTTAAAAATAATTATAATAAAACAATGTTGTAGAACCAGTGTAATTTTATCATACTTATTGGATTTGTGTACAAAAAAGGTTTTACTAGCGATATGAGGCACGTGCAGACTTGCTAGCAAAACATTTGATTTTTTATTCACAAACAATAAATTAGAAATTGAATTCGTGTGAATCAAAAACGAAGATATTGTTTATTTTCAGTATAGCTCAACCAACTTTTTGCACCAACACTATTTTTACGGTAAAAAGGATGTTAAAAAAGCGAGGATCATTTTCCTGATATCACGATTTGTAGAGGCGATAAACTTCAAGAGAAAGATCAAAGACCCGCCAGTGGCAACGCCCCCTACAAAGTGGTAAATTAAATGGAGCCTAGTCTCGAGACGCATCCTAAGCGACGCGACGCGACAGAAACGCGTCCTATAAGTTTTTTTTATTTAGGTCACCTTACTCATCTATCGAATCCCAATTTCTTAATGCCTATGCCTAACATAGCAAGCTGTAGGTATTGTGCAACCTTTATCTTGTGGAAATGCAATCTCATTTTGTGTAATTAAATTTCGTATTTAGTATTATGTTCTTTATTGGATTCAGAAATAATGATAATCCTGTCCTTTAACACTATGTAAGCGTGCCCATATACCCAAATTATTGAATTAACATTGTATTTTCCCCTTTGGTTCGAAACTTTTCCCGCACACGATTGAAATTGCCAATCTTCGCGGCCTCAATTTCTCTACTGTTGGTGTACCTACATAATAAAAGTTACACAAGAATAAAATCCAAAATGTCGAAATCAAAACGTGTTTTGTAACACAGCAGATGATTTAAAAACCCATGATATTAATATTTTAGTCGTGTTAAATGGAATACGGTTTTTTTGAATGATCAGAACAAGCGTTTTAAAAAATCAACAACCTCACAGCCGCAATGTTTATGACTATGGTCTCTTTATTTTATTACACATTTTAACGCTTCATAAATTTTATAAAGGCATCGACATAATATAAAATTAAATGACCCTGTTTTGCACACGTGCCTGGTAATATTGACGATGATTGTTTTTGTATCAATGAATAGTAAAAACCGAAGTATTATTATAATTGCTTAGTCAAATAATAGTCAACCCAAGTATCTTTTTGCTAACATAATAACGTCAAAAAAGCTTGTTGCAAGAATTTCCGATTCCGGAATATTACGTCACTTTTTTTAAAGGTATCAAAGTAACACAAAAAGTACCTAAGTATTCGTTTTTTGTCACCTATTATTAAATTCAAAATGTTCCTCTGCTTCACGTTTTTATTTTTTTAGACAAGTATTAATAATTTGCGCTGTGTATGTGGATAAAAACCGCAGTTAGACGATTTGAAAAAGGAAACTAGTAGCGGTTACTTATGGACCCAAGTCCTGGATTGTTAACGCTCTCACTTGATTAAGCTATGTTAAGCGGACGGTGATATGCTTAATCATAATGTTTCACATATAAACGTGCCAATATTTAATAGAACTATAATACATTTTAAAACATTACTCACAGATAATAAGTGTGCTGCAATTGTAAAATTAATTCTTAGATGGACAGAAGCCACTGGTCCATTTGACTTCAGACGCACCACTCCGAAGATACCAGACGCATCGGTTTGGTAGTCAAACACCGACGGACAAGGCGACTGAGCATACTGGGAGTCAGCAAACAAATTAAAAAGTCCTAAAATAACAACGCTGAGACACGTCCGTTTCATGTTTGTTGATTCAAAGATTGTTATAATTTGCGAACTGCGTATCGCATTTTGTTCTAAAAACACACGCTACGTGTCTTCGTGGCCCCGGACGACGAAGGACTGACTTTGGTTGAATTGGCAATTTAAGTCGTAAAGAAATTTTTCTTTCGCGTCCTTGTCCTCGGGGCACATTTCCATTTCGTCCTAAGCTAGACGTAGTCATTGCTGAATACATTGTTGTCATATTTAGACTTAAGACACTTGTAAATCACTCCCATTTTTTTTCGAGTGGTAGAGCCACGCTGTAGATAGTTAGACGTAAGACGGTAGACGTAAAGTAGCGGCTTGCTGCGTTTCGTACGGTGAGTGAGTTATCCGGAGGCCTAAATCCCCCTCCCTTTCCCAATTCCCAATTATCCCTTTCCTTTAAGGTCGGCAACGCGCCCGTGATTCTTCTGGTATTGTGGGCGTACATGGGCGGTGGAGATCACTTACCATCAGGTGACCTACTTGCTCGTTTGCCGGCCTATGCCATAAAAAAAACTCTGCATTAGGCACTTGTATTACACTGTTTACGTTACTAATTACTCATATTATCATATTCATAATATGTACATACGTGTTTGGAATTCTGACACAACTTTTAACTTTATGAACACACTCAATGAATCAATGGTAGGACTTTTTTTATTCATTCACGGGTACGACAAAGGGACTATTAACGGATCGTATTCGCTTCTGGCTGATGATCAATTTTTCAAGCTTTAGAAAAGGTTCATCAAGAGGCATATTGGCGACAACTGGGTAGGTCTCTTGTAAGCGAGAGGCTGTCGGGGTTGGAAGCACCGCTTTGTCTATTTCTACCATCAAGCAGCGATGTGTAAGCACGTTTGTGTTTCGGTTTGAAGGACATTGAATATGGCGGAATTATTCCGCATTATGAGACTTAACAAGTTCTATCTCGGGGTCTTGAACATAGTCCAGTGCCATGCAGTTGTATGGCACTGTATACAACTGCAGTTGATTGCCGGCTATGGCATAATGGCACAAAAATAAACTTCGCGAATCATGAGTGGACTATATGCTTCTCCGTATATATCTTCAAATGAGAGCTTAAATGAGAGCTTAAGATATAACTTATCTTTCAGGTGTTCCACTGTGAAGTAGTGGTTTTACTGTCTACTCGCCCACTGCGCCACGGAGGCTGTCATATCATGTTCGATTTAAATAAACATGAAAACAATTTAATATCCTTATCGTAATATAAATTACAAGCTCATGCTCGCGGCTTCGCCCTAATGAATCTCTTTTTCTGAAAGGAGTATCCTATTTTAATTTCCTAATCCAAGCCGTGGGTTACATGTATGCCAAATTTTCATCCAAATTCGTTTATACGCATGATAGATTAACAAATATCTAAATTCACAAACTGACTACGTGTAATACATGCTCATGTAAATAAGACTTCTGTACAATTTTCATACCCGATCTCGTAATGCATAAAGGATATTATTATCAATAAAGAATCAATAAAAAAAAACAAAATTGACACAATAATTATATACTGCATACATAATAGCCATCCTTTTTTAAGTTATTTTCTTTACTTACGCGTATTATTTACTTACAAAAAACTTAAATCTTAGAACTCATAACTAAACATCATTTATTATTGGCATGGCATGTCATTAAAATGAATCAGGTTTTGGAAATACCGGTTTTGACATCACAATAGTATATGGTCCGGAGTCCCTGGGCCAGCTCATCCACTTGATTACTATCAAGCTAATTTTCCGTGAGTAGCTTCGTTTCGATGAGACGGCCAACAATTCCCTATGCGAAAATTTTCTATTGTGGTAGCTAACAGAGGTAGCAAGGATAGAATATTTCGATTTGATGATACTCAAAAATTTATTATTTTATTTGTAGGACAATATGACTGTTAAATTATATGAATATTAACTAAGTAAAAACAAAAAAATCAGCTGGTTAGTGACCTATTTGAACTGAATTTTTAAAATGATGCTCCCCTGCTAACTTATCGAATTTAAGAAGGATTACATAGTTCTTCTTGAATTCGAGTAGTTTTTAATATTATATGTAGTAAAAAAAAACATCCATGCCATTAAGTCCTATAAAGTTTGTAAGATAATATGTATAAACTTTCTTTTATAAGTAGATTATTTTATATTTTGAATTTTTTATAATTCTGACTCTAAGTCGTATGACGCTCAATTGCCTCCCCATTCCGCATAAAAAAAAATCAAGCTTGCCTTAAATGTAACATGAAATTATTCATCTCGACAGTCTGTTAATTTAATGAAAACGTAAAAATGAATCCCCGCTAATGATCGTCGGGTCGGATCCTCGGGCTTAAGGCAGATATCTCACTCACCGTAGGAAATGCAACAGCAAGCTGCTACTTAGATTTTTTGTAAGACAATGATAAAATTACAGTGGCTGCAATTTAATCCATTTGTAAATAAAAAAAACATTACACGCCACAGCCTTAAGGTCGCAGTGGGCGAGTAGCCGGCTGTGAAGCGAGAGGCCGCGGGTTCGATCCTCGCACCGAGACAAATGATTGTGTGATCCACAAATATTTGTTTTTTTTGGGTCTGGGTGTTGTGAGACCGAAAATCTCTCGTAGTTCCTGTTACCTACGACACAGGACTCGTATCTTACTGTGGGGTCAGGACTATGTATGTGACTGTTGGGTGTGTTTATTTATTATATGTTTGGACTGTTGGAAGGCTCGATAACGACCAAATTTATTTTATACAAATTACGGAACTCGATACACTATGAACTCATAGATTACTAAGGGAAGCTACCGCTTCTCGGAAGAGACTAATTTTTCATTATCTTACTCTTATTGACCTTTAAGCTATTTACAGATAAATTTACATACTGGTAAGTAGTTTTTTTGACTGATCTTACATACGAATTATGTCAAACTGTCAATAAATATTATTTAGACTGATCTTTTGTCGAAGGCCCTACGATTGAAGGTATTAAAATGGTTTTTAACGCATTTCTGAACGAAACAAATAAAACACATGTTACATCTACATATTTGCCCACAGTCCAACTTGCTAACTCATACCTAAACATTCTAGCCTTTAAATTAAAAAATATGACCATAATCCAGCCGCGTAGCATGATCTCGCAAGATGGGTGAGCTTTTCGTTTGTATCGTAACGGGCACCGCACGACATAATAAAGTGATATCGTGACAAAACGAGACATTTTCTCAAAGCCTATGTTAAATGCGTCGTGTTAGCCTAGATAGGAATCTTCTTTAGAGGGGACAGTCGAGTAGTGATCGACTACTGCACGCAGAGTCGCGAAATACAATCATGGCTTAGTTCAAGACTCGCAGAACATAATGTACACCAGTTTTTTGCTTATACACGATTATTATTAATGTATTGTATGCTTTTCCAGGCTCTACAACATTATATCGGGACTATAGAGACCCGGATCTTTGGAAGGAGTGCATGAGGCTAAAGCCAATACGTAGATGCTCGTTATACAATTTTAATTTGATTTTAATCTAATAACAATAATATTTTGATGTGACACGACCCGTTATTTTTGAATTTTATTAAAAGTAATCACAGATTACTAAGGGAAACTACCGCTTATAGTAATTGTGGTAGAATCCACAGAACAATTTTGATCAGAGGCGGGCGTTTAGTCCTTATATTACTATAGTTGTCAAAAAGTGTAGTGATGTGCCTACCTAATGTGCCCATCAATGAAGGAAGTTATCAACTATTCTTTATATAGTCGTGAGTCTACGATTTTTAGGGGACAATGTGGTTTCTATGGTGATCAGTGTTCATATACGTGTCTGAACCACCAGATCCACATATTATTTTAAATTTAAGTTATTTTTAGTATCATTTACGCACAAAAAGCTAATCAATAAAAAATCAACTCCTGATTTTTATCTATCCCTGATATTGTACACGATCCAAACATGTCTAACACCAACGGATGCATGGTTATGGAGTTCAGCTAGTGTGTGGTTGATTCCTATTACCACGCACCTACCATTTTATTTTTCGTTTGTGGCAACATTAATCATGGACGTCGTTTTTGCATGAGTTTACTTTCGGCATTTTGTTGTAAAATCTGACAAAATGTATTTTTGTTTATAAATGTTTTGAAACGAGTGGCTTAGAAAAAAAATGGTAACAATAGTTGATGACTTAGATTCGTTGAACCTGCAAGAACAAATTTTTCGGGACTTAAAATATTATATATCTGGCGATGTCTCTGAAAAGGTTTGTTTTTTTTATTATTTACTAAACATGTACATTTGTGGAAACAATAGTAATTTAATTAGATTAAAATCCGCTCATTATGTTTTACGAACGAAACCTGTTGTGGTCACTGTTTAAACTAATTTTGATAACCATCTCCCGCGCTACATGGTTTTGTTATTTGGAATTCAAAATATTTGTTCACAACTTATTAGTGAGGTATTGGCTATAGTATGTACATAAGTACTATTCTATTAATAATGACACACTATCAAAATATTAGCATGAAACTTATCTGATCTTTGATTAATATTTCTCAAAAATAATTAAATTTATAAGCTAGGCTGGCCCTATAATATGGCGAATGAAGCTCCAAGTGCCAAACCCGGGAGAGTTGCTTTCACATGACCGTGCTTTTCCATACCAAATATTATAAGGCTTGCTATATTTAACTTTTACTCCATGCTAAATGTAACTATTGGTATGCATTGATAACAAGACTCGCTATTTAATGTGGTTGCTGTAGCATTGATGGTATTTAAGTAGAAAAATATTGAAACCTTATGAGATGCAAAGTCCCTGCACCTGATTTGTGAGAGAATTATGGATCACATCACATTTTTTTAATGCGATTCTGTTCATATGATTTGACTCAATATGAGCCACGTTTCATAAAAGTGCTAAAATATTCATACTAAAGAATTCTGTTTTTTTTTATTATGGTCATATGTCTACTTCATTTCATACTAATATAACATCATCTGATTACAGATTATGCTTCTGCTCCAATCTGGAGGTGCAGAGAACACAAAGTATTTCTCTGACTACGTCACACATTTAATTTGTGGTGACAATGCTGCAGATACTGACATTGATGAAGCTCAAGACATTTACCAGGTCCCCGCAGTGACCGAGCACTGGGTACTTGCGTGTGCACGTCTGAACAAGCTTGCAAACACTAAACCATATACTCCTTATAAGAATAAGATATTTAGTAATGTTGTAGCATGTGTGTCTAAAGTAAGTTCGGCTGATGCAAAAGCATTGTTTGCGTTGATCACATTTCACGGTGGTAGAGTTAAGTTGAACTTGGACTCTCAATGCACACATTTAATCTGTGGTTCAGCTAGTGGAAAAAAATATAGTGCCGCGTTAACATTACCTCCTTGTAAAATTAAAATTGTTACACCTGATTGGGTGCTAGAAAGTTTAAGGGCTAGGATTCAGGCTGTGGTGGAAGTATTTCATCCTAAGTTATTGGTCGTCCCCCAGCCTCTCCCAAAGCCCATGGACCGTATTAGTGCTATAACAGGGTTTGATTTTGAAGAAGGTATTGCGAAGAACGAAGTGCCTACTCAAAACATGGCTGAAAATAAGGACGATAGTACACAAGCATTGTTGGACAAGTTGAAACAGAGGATGCCGTGGAACCATCCACCTAATCCCACATCATCAGCACCCACATCCTCTGCTATTAGTACTATGGGATACACAACAACTTCGGTGCCTACATCTAGTATTATGAGCAAATCTATTCCTCAGGGAATTGTTACACAAAATATACAAATACAGAGTAGTCAAGCTAACTCGCCTCTTATGCAAAAGTTTAATCAAAATCCAGTAGTTTCACAGTCAAATATGAACATTCAAAATCAAGTTAATATGCCACAACAAACTTATCAAAGTCAGCAACAACAGCAGCAACAGCCTCATGGCTTAACAGCAATCCAAATACAACAACAGAAAATGTTGCATCAACATCAACTCAAAATGCAAATGTTGCAACAGAACAAAATTAATAACCAACAACAACAGTTCTCACAAGCTAACTCTTCTGTGTCACAAATATCACAGAACTTATCAGGGCAATTACAGCAACATATTCAGAGTAATCAGCATCATTTACAACAATCAATCAACCAGACACCAACATCAATGAGCTCAGCTCAGCAACAGATAGAAAATATCAGTCAAATGTTGAGCCAAAGTGCTAACAATTTGCAACAAGCTCAGTTAAACCAACAGAACATGGCAATGAAGCAGACTTTAAGTTTGAGCCAACAGAGTGCCTCACAGGCTGTGCAAAATATTGCCCAGCAATTAGCACAATCTACACAGAACTTGCAGAATTTACAAAATGCTAAGTTGAATCAGAACTTGGGACAGTCCCAAGTCATCAATCAGCAAATGTTAAACACAGGACAGCAGATGTCCAATCAGGGACAGAATTTAATTCAACAGCAAACAGTTCAGTCAATGACCAACCAACAACAAAATATAAACATGGGTGTAGTGAACCAAGGACTTGTGGCAACATCACAAGGTCAACAGACTCAGGGAGTGCAGCTTAACCAGCTAGTAGGTAATTCAGGACAGCAGCAAGTGTTGAGTCAACAGATGCAGACTGTTCAGCAAACAATACAAGCTCAAGGCTCTAATGTGCCTGTACAAGGGGCATGGAGGCAACAGAACATACAAATGGTGCAAAATGTGCAGGGCCAGCACCAGATAATTAGGAACTCTTTGGTGCAGTCTCGCAACCCTCAAAGCCAAGTGATATTGCAGCAACAGATCATGCAGACCCAACAACAGGCTTTAATAAGTAACCAACAACCTCAGTTGAGTCCACAGCACACAATCCAACAATCACCTCAGCAAATTTTACAGCAATCAATCAACTCACAAGGGCAGACAATTGGTCAAACACATCACCAAATATTAGTACAAAAACAGCAACTGTTGAGCAGTTCTGGACAACAGCAGATTGTGCAAGGACCCCAGCAGGTCTTAATAAACCAGCACACTGGTCAACAGCAGATATTGGTACATGGCAACCAACAGGTGACCTTGCAAGGTGGCCAACAAATTATGTCTCAAGGCCAGATTGTACATCAAGGTGGTCAGATTGTGAACCAGGCTGGTCAGCAGATAATAACGCAAGGGACCCAACAGGTGCTTTCGCAAGGCCAACAGCATCAAGTGGTGATTGCTCAGTCTCCACAGCAGATTGTGACTCAGTCTGGACAGCAAATTATTGGTCAGGCCGTAGGACAGGCGCAGCAAGTATTGTCGCAGTTGCCGCAGTCGCCGCAGGCCGGCGCCCAGTTGTCGGCCGGTGGGATCCAGCAGATCATCACGCACGGCGGTGGGCAGCAGATCGTGTCGCCTGGCGGCCAGCAGATCGTGCAAGGCGGTCAGAATGTCACGTGGCAGCAGCAGCAATACCTGCAGCAGAGGCAGCAGATTGCACAGCCTGGTGCAGTCGGACCTAGGGTATGATTTGAACACATTGTATTTAATTAAAATAAAACTGAATATTTCTGTATGGTAAGGTGCCCAACACAGCTTTGCTGAAACACTGTTATCTACATACACTAATATTATGAAGAGGAATAATTTGTATTTTTGTATGTAATGAATAAACTTAAAAAGTACTGGGCCAAATTCAAAAATTATTTTGCCGTTAGAAAGCTACATTATCACTGAGTAACATAGGCTACTTTTTATCTCGGAAAAACCAGACTACGCGGGTGGAGCCGCGAGAAAAAACTAGTACCCAATAATTGATCAGACAGGTCAAGAAAAAGAAATGATTGCTCTCAAAAATTTTATAATTTGTATTGTTAATGTGAGCCTAAACCTGGATTCTCTGGTTGAATTAATTTTCAAAATTTAAACTAATAAAATCCATTTAAACAATTTATTTTTTTACACACATATAGCACAACAAGGCGTAATAAAGAACATACATTACTATAAACATATATTTACTTCATTAATATATTTAACCTTATAGTAAGTATTATCTGTAATTAACTAAGCTTAAAGTATATTAAACATTTCTGATATTTCAATACGGCAGGTATCATGGACGGCAGGCGGTGGCGGCAGACAGCTGATCCACTTGGACGCACAGACTCACGCGCAACTGCAACAGATGAATCCGAAACAGCGCGCCATGTTTGTCGCGCAGTTACAAAAGAGACGTCAACTGTCGTTACAGCGAGCCGCCGCTATGGCGCAGCAGCAGGTAACATAGACGTGTGTATTTGCAAGGGAATATTTAAATAGGTAATATGTAATGTATGCGTGTGGGTGTGTGAGAGTGCGTGCGTGCGTGCGTGCGTGCGTGCTTGCGTGCGTGCGTGCATGCGTGCGTGCGTGCGTGCTTGCGTGATTGCTTGCGTGCGTGCGTGTGTGTCTACATCGTAGTGCTTAAACTTGGAACGGTAATGATGTGGTTATTTTTATTTCAAAGCAGTTTAATCAAGAAGATTATTAGCTATGTTTACCTTTTCATCCAATTAAAAGCTACAGATGTTTTTCTAATCAACTTCAGGGGGTTTTGACCAAAATGAATTATATTTCTTATTTTTAAATTGACGAGGCATGAGATGTTGTACAGACAATATTACCAATCTATAGCCGGTTCTGAAGCTGTGCTGTGTGGCTGTGTGTTGGATTCCCGCGCATAGATAAAATTTATGTGAGACACAATTATTTGTTTCGGGTTTGGGTTTTGTGTCGCAAGTCCCTTGTAGTTTCTTATACAGGTAATCGTAATGTGGATAATGGGGAGTATGGGAGTGACTGTTGGTATTGTTTGTATTGTTTATGGTATCTCCCAACAGCCAGGCGTAGTGGCAGGTTCGCCGGGCGGTCAGTCTCCGCCGGGCGGTCCACAGAGCGTCACCTTCATACGGAGCCAACTTGCACCGGGACTTGCGCAGCAGCAACAAGTAAGCTACAGTATATAGAGGGCTTTATATCGCTAATCATGTATCAGAACAAACATATATATTGACACCTTCGTGGCGCAGTTAGCCAAAACCTCAATAGGTTTTGGATAATGTACCTTATTGATTAAAATAATTAAAAAAGTCATGTCCACTACCCTATTACTGGACATTTTGAGACTTAACATCTTATGTCTTGGGATGAAGAGCGCAACCCAACGCAATGTAGTACTTGTATTACAAAGTTCTGTGTGGTGTTGCTACTGTTTATGGGCAGGCGTGGCGATTATCATCAGGTGAGCTACCTGCTCATTTCATAACTCAAGCTAATAAAACTGTAAAATTGAGAAACTGTGGCTGCCCGCACTGACATAATATCCATTCTATCGTGCAGGTACAGTGGTTACAACAGCAAGGCGCTAGGACGGCCACCATTCCTGCCGCAGCAGCTGCACCCCCTCCACAATCACCAGGTAACGAACAGGGTTCGAGGATATATATCAATGGATATATATCAAGATATATATCCGATATATATCAAACCGGTTTCGACGATATATATCAATGGGTATATATATCAAATGTTTTACAAAAATAATGCAACAAAAAAAATATTGCAATACAAAAATGGTAAAAAAAAAATATTAAGTAATTTTTTGCGTTTATTACTGTATTTCTAGTTCCCAAATGTAGATGGCGTGGGAGTAGAGTTAAAACATACTCCCTAATGGTAAGTTCTAATCCATTAATGGCAACACTTCTGCCCTAAAAGAGGATTTTATGTTTTTTATTTGATTATGCCTTATCTAAAAGTTGATTTTGCAATATGCAAACAGTATTAATAAAAAATACAATAAAATAATAATATGGCTTTCATACAAAATTGATATACAGTGTCATTTTGACACCCTATACTTAAATGAAACCATGTGTAGTGTTCGTTAATACAAGTACTTTGAGCTAAGACACTTTCTTATTAAAGGCAAAATAAAAAAATAATATTTCCTAACAAATTAAATGCCGTTAACATTAGATTAATTTTAAACAGTCTGTATACGCGCGCACACACATATAAAAATCAACATACACACCCGTCATCGAATGAACGAGACACACACACACATACATTACCATTAAGCTAGCAATACATGTTGGACGAGATAAGGCCAACACGAGTGTAGGTAAATTAATACAAGGCAAGCGCTAGTGCCTAGACGTTCGGCAAGTTTATCGAAAACCAATCGAGTAGCCGGCTGTGAAGCGAGAGGCCGCGGGTTCGATTCCTGCACCGAGACAAATGTTTATGTGAACCACAAATATTTGTTTCCTGAAACAAACCCAGACCTCGGGCTGGGTGTTGTGAGACCAAAAGTCTCTCGTAGTTGCTGATACCCACGATACTATCCTGATACCCAAAAATACTATCTATACGTTGGTGTTAGTCATCACTCGGCAACACACGTCCAACATGTATTGCGAGCTTTATACCGTCGAGGTCAATGTGCCCGCTTTATAAAAACGCCAAGCGTACAGAAGGCAAACGGCTCAAAATAGTAATTTAGGAATTGAACTAAATATTAGATTACCCTATGAAATGTAATAAAATCCTAAGTAAAATCGAATTTTGTAACTTTTATAATGATTATTTGTTTTTAGTCAAATTTGTGTTACCTATTTATAGGTATGTGCATTTCCCAAACACATTTTTTTTACGTTTTGTCATTATCAATGAACTAAGTAATACTGTCGCAACTTTTTCAGTGAATCTGTCGAGAGCGTCTTTGTGAATCTGAGACGTATTTTCATATGTATGAAGTTGCCCTTCTTAAGCGTTTGTGTTTTATAATTACATCGTCAGCTGTGACATTTTATTCAATAGAGTTAAGTGCAAAAACCGTACAGCGTGATTTAAAAGGCTCAAAACTTAAATGACGTTTTTTGGCAAAACTACTACAAACTCAAGCCTCATGTTTGGTACAGGGTAAGCAGAGGCGATGACGAATATGTGGTTTCATTTAGTAACAGGGTGTCAAAATAACACTGTATATCAAACATAATATATATCATAAATATCCGATATTTTGATATTTATAATAAATATCGGATATTTTCGAACTCTGGTAACGAATAATGTTGGTGGAGGAGCACGACCGTCTTAGGCTATTTAGGGCTTTCTCAGAAAGTAAAAATAAAACGTATGCGTCTCGGGACGCTTGACAGAAGTGATAAATTAATGTGGGTTAAAGTGAGAGAGGAGCCTGCCTACTGCTGCAGTATGCGTGAGAGAAAGGGAAGCCAGACAGTGTGGCGCCGTAACGCGTTACGTTACGAAGCGGTTTACCCTCCCACAAGAAGTTATCACTTCAAAAAAAATTATGTTATCAAGATTGCTGTTAATATAGCAAATTGTTTTTTTGATTCGATAGGTGGTTTTGTATTTGTGACCCCCCATCAGGCTAGGAACCCAAGGCTAGTGCCCGGGTGGCTCATAGGTTAAAGAAGGTACTATGGAAGAGGATAGTTGTTACATTTCACGTTTCGCTTTTTTTTTGTTTTCACGGATCTTATATATGGGTGATTATACAAAAGTTGGGTAACTTTTGAGGATATTTTGTTTACTATTGTTATTAAATCAAATCATTACAAATTCGGGTCTATATGATGGCTAATCTAATGATTATATTGTTCCAAATCGGGCCAGTCACTTTTCGGCTTCTCTCTTTTTTTTTAATATTTCTTCCTTAGTCAAATTGTTTTTAGCGTGCCGCATGATGTTTTTAACTGAAATATAAAATAGAAATGCTTACACACGGTAGCAATTACGATAAAAGTGCTCTAACACAAAAAAAAACATCAGTACCTGACAACGGACTGACGCCAACGGACTGACGAAATAGACATAATTTGAGGTTATAATCAAAACTAATGTTTTTTTTGGTAATTTCGAATATCAACAAACTACATTTTAACAAATCATAGTTAACTATGTATAAATGAAAATAAACCTCAGATTAACAAGAAAATAACGACTCACCGTGGGACTGACATTTTGACTGGCTGCACACGTGTATAGACGACAAACACAACCCAAACACTGGTACTATTATGGCGGCCGTCAAATTGTGCGGTCCGCAACTAACTTCATTACCAACATTAAAACTTAAACAGGGATTTGACCTTGACTCGGTGATATTCTCCGCGAATTTTAAATTTAAAGAACACACAACGGACTGACGAAAGAAACTAAACACAAAGTTTCTTATTTTTTATTAAATAAAATAGAGAACATTGCATTATGAAAGTTGTAGTATATAATACTATGTACATCACAGATTGTAGTAAATTAGTAAGTTTTCCTAAATCAATGATAATGTTTAATGGATAGTCACTTGATTGTTGGTTTTCGGGATTGTGACATGCCAACGGACTGACGTTTTGAGTATTAATTTTGTTTTTTTATTAACTTGTATTTAAAATGAAGAAGTGAAATTGGGTGACCAAATAAAGGACTTTTCATTGTTTTAAAATAAATTGTTATTTCAATACAATATAATAAGACTTTGTATATATTGGCTGGTGACATTGAGTTACCCAATTTTTGTAGAATCACCCATATGTATTTGTGTTTCGGTTATTTCATCGAAAAATCTTTTCTTTTTATCCGAGCACGGCAAAGTGACTGCACTACACCTGATGGTAAGCGTAGTGCAGTCCAAAACACCAGCGACCACCGATAAACAATGAGTTTATTGGTGGTCACCAAAGTAATACCGGCCTGTATTAACGCATCTTGCATCTCTGCTTACCCATACGCGGCTACAGACGCGAGCTTATGTTAAAAGAAACAAAAGAAAAAAATAGATACGTCAATGACAGCCTCCAAGCAGCCAGCCAACGTGGGTTAGTTTCCCGCATGTTTGTGTGATCCATAGCTATTGGTTTCGGGTCTGGGTGTTGTGGGACCGCATGGCCCTCGTAGTCTTGATGCATACGACACATACCTATTATGGGGCCAGAACTATTTGTATAACAATTGGGTGCACTAATATTATTGATACAAATACGAATGGCACTTTAACCGTCTTGAAACTGTGACATGTTATATTAAGAATTCAGTATAAAATCAATAAAAATGATATCAAAACGCAACGGAAAACGTTCGACAGTTTTAGACTTAGAAGGTTTTGGTATTTAAATAACACCTTCATAAATAATTATGCGGTCTGGTGCGACGGTGTTTTATCACATTATAATTTCAATGTGTTATCTAGCTTGGTTCTAACACACTGTTCAGATATTTCACTTTCGTACCACGTGTAAATTTGTATGTGATGTGAAAAAAGTTTTACAGAAATGGATTGTCTCAACACGGAATGTAAGAGTGTAATGTGTTTCTATGGTATTTGTTTGGTTGTAAAGTCGGACCGGGCGTTTTTTAAATCTTCACTGAATTATCATCAAGTCATGATTTGTATTGAGAGTTTCTGTATAGCATGACTTATAATTTGCATATATATATCTATTTTTTATTAGCTTTATATGTACTTATTTCTATAGCAAAACACCTAATTGTAATTCTTGGAACACATGTTTTGGGTTGCAAATTATGTACAAACAACTTTTGTTAATTACTGATTTTATATTTTGATTGTAACCTGTTTTGTGTGAAATAAATAAATAAATAAATTAATTTACAGTAATAAAATTGTATGGATACTTAACCATGCATCGCACGGCCTTGTTGCACGATCCGTCGGTCCGAATTTGCTGCCTCAAGCTTCTGGTTTGCGTGAATGCAATTACGGATTTCCTGCGCACGCGGTCGGTCCGCAATACTCATATCTATAGTACATTTTAACCCGCAACAAAAAGAGGTGTGCTATTTGAAACCTTTGTATGTCGTCTGATTTCTGAATGGCTGATCAATGTAAAAGTTAATCAACTGTCAAATCTCATGTTAAGTGTAAATTGAGTTGCTAGAAGCGTGGTCAATGCTTTTGATTTGACTTTGGCTTACGGTTATACACACAATACGGATTTTTTTTATTAGAAATGTCTTTCTAAATTGTTCTTAGCTATGTTTGAAGAATAATATAATATTATTATTATCTTTATTATACATGTCCCACTGTAGGGCACGGGCCTCCTCTACTGAATGAGAGGGGTTAGGCCTTAGTCCACCACGCTGGCCTAATGCGGGTTGGCAGACTTCACATTCGCCTTCGAAAAATATTATCTAGTTTTCAGGTATGCAGGATACCTCACGATTTTTGAAGAAAATAAATCATTTACAGTTAAGTTTAATTCTATGATTTTTAAAGGATAGATTAGTTATGTCCCCGTTAGTACGAGCTTCGAAGTAAACAGATTTCCGCATGGAGCAAATCCGCAATCGCATCTGTATTAAGCAAAAAACAGACTTAAATAATTGAAATTATTATTAATATGTATTTTACACGCCTGACCCGCATTCGATGTTTAATTTATGTATCTAACATGGCAAAAGTATAGGGGTTGATAATTCGAGTAAATTGTTGAGATATTGTTATTGGTGTTTGGAAGGTCAATATGTAAATTACCCGACTCTATAACATTTTCATTGTCTAATCATTGCTGGTGGGAAGGAATCTGATAGCGGCATACTTATACATGCTGAAAAACTCGTCATAGTAGCTGTTTCAGGCGAATTGTGTTATGGGGTGAGTCGGTTTATTTCCAGCGACTTCAGGCGGGTATAATTTTAAATAAAAATAAATATCGATTAAGAACTATTTTTTTTCCATATTTCATTTATCAGGTGTACACATTTTAACGTTGTATGTGCTATATTAATAAAAATATTTTTTATGTGAAGCACAGTGTAGTCTAAATATTATTATAGACCGTCAAGAGACATTGCGTTCCGTGCGGTGGTCGATTCTTACTGGGGTACAGAACTGTATCAGGTATACACCAACCCACGGTGATCGTAGGCTAACCGCTAACCTTCCAAAATCAATAAGATTTTTGTTTAATTTATAAATAATCGAATAGATTTTTTTCAAACATAGTAGTAAGACACCGCGATTAAAACTTCTTTCAAATAAAAAGGAAAAAATTGAACCGGTCCATTCGTTCGACGTACTAACAAAGAGGTCAATCTTATTGAACACTTCTCAATTTTGTCTGGTGTTAAAGTGTAAACAGTGTACAGTACAGGTGTGTCGGTAGGTGGCGCGGCGGTGGGCAGTCCAGCGGGCGGCGCGGTGGAGTCCCAGCTGCAGCAGTTGCAGCTGCAGCGCCAGCAGCAGTACCAGCGCTTGCAGCAGCTGCAGGCGCAGCGGGACACCGTGGCGCACCACCACGCCGCCGTCAAACAGGTACTAACTGCATCATCTTCATGGTGGGAGGGAGCACTAACATCTTAGGTCCAAAGCCAACATCACCTGCACATGGTAAGTTCTGCTGATTAACGGATGAGTTAATGGCGAAACTTTGTACCCGTTGCTGGTTGTGGGGGTTAGACGGCGGGTCGCACCACGTCGACCGTCAAATCATTCCAAAAATTTTCACACGGCCGAAGCCACGAGCAAATCCTAGTTCGGTACATAGAAAAACATGACAAGATTCTTTTAGTGAATTAGTACGCTACATACTAACCCACGTATTCATAAATTTACTGCCAGGTCTCATAGTGCGTGCCAACGCATAGTGCCGATTTCCAAATACGATATTGGTCCCTTTATGACACAAAAACAATGGATTAATACCCATACAAAAATATATATATTAGCAAAGAGTTGTTCATGAATACGGATAAACGTGTGTCAGGTGTCTCCCGGCGTGTCCCCGCACGTGGTGGGCGCTTCGCCCTTGCCCGACCAGCAGATAGACGCAGCTCTCATCACCACCAACGCAGCTGATCAGCAGCAAGGTATATTGAGCATTTTACATACATCACATTGTTCCATCTATATGAGAGGTTCCCAGACTATTTTTCTCATAGACCATTTTCAAAAATAAGCTGGTTCCGTTGGACCCCTGCAAGTCTCAACACGTTGTACTGAATATGGAATATGCAAGTTTTTACAAGTAACCGTCGCTGGGCTTCTTAAAATATTATCTGCCTACATTGATAGGTGAAGTCAAGCCAACATTTTAGTTCTTCACTATCGAAACCAGATAAATTTTCGTGGTTCCCCGCTTACGAATTGTGAACCCCTTTTTTGTCACACCAACGTAGACCTCCGTCGTGTCTCCCGTGAACCCCTGGGGGTCCACCTGGACCACTTTGGGAACTAAGGATCTTTATGAACGATTACATACAAACACTCAGGCCTGTATCCTATGGAGGTAAACAGAGTGTGTGACACAAGCTATGGTTCTGACATATTGCCCTTTTCCACATTCATACATGGTCGTCGGTTGTACTCGTCACTTGTGCCTTTCGGAGAACATTGATTTGACATCAACACGTGGTAATCTTTCTACGAACTTCACTGAGTATGGAATGTGGTTTAGGTGAAAGGATTTTTTTATTCGCTCGACTGGCGAGGCGACTACATTGCTCTTCTAATAATAAGTACTACAGTACTGCATGGCACTGCACTGCAATCATCCGAAACATATGATGTTTTGTGTCATAATACCCGGTAATTTCAGCAGATTTAATGTCCTTCAAACAGAGGTACTACAGTGCTTAAACTGCTCTTTGCCTAATTTACAGGAAATGCGTTGCTGGTGAATCCAAAGACGAAGACTGCTTTGGCCAATATGCTAAGCATCAGGTTGCAAGGGACCGCGCCGCCTGCTGAACACGAGCCTTCCGCCGCTGGCACGCTCAGGTAATTCAATTATTATGGCTGTATGTTCTGTGTTCCTTTGACATTTTCTCATGGCTTTATGGAAAACGATTTTTTGTCTTTATTATTAAGCAACTAGAAAGAACACAATTTTGTGTATGTGGAGCATATTATGTAAAAAAATATTTTTTATTAACGTTGTATTATATAACGTGTCAAGTGTAAATTTAAGCAACGTGTACTGTACGATATAAGTATTTTAGCCATAACATGTCGATGTCCGACTTGCAACTTTATAACATTAAATGATAAATAGCTGAGCTTTTGTCTCAGTCCAGCATTTTTATTCTCGCTCACGCACTTCACTTAATTTATCGGGACGTGAGCGATCTCATCGATCCTAACAAAGGAGTAATTCAAATTAGCGTGATAGTTTAGGATGTGATGATTTTTGATAAAATCACATAAACACATTATCAAGATTAATAAGAATTAGACCTTATTTAGTCCACCACTCTGGACTAATGCGAGTGGGTAGACTTCATGTCCCTTTAATATCTTTATGGAATAATGTCAAGTACGCAGGTTGCTTCACGTTGTTTTCCTTCACAATTAAGCCGAGATCTATAAACCAAACTTTGATTTAGTTTAGTCCTAAGTTTATAATGTACTACCTTTTCCTCGCGGCTCCGCCCGCGTGATCTGCTTTTTCCGGGATAAAAACTAGCCTATGTCCTATTCTGATGTATAAGCTATATTATTGTAAAGTTTCATTAAAATCCATCCAGTAGTTTTTACGTAAACGAGTAACAAACATACATCCATCCATCCATCCATACTTACAAACTTTCGCGTTTATAATATTAGTAGGAAGTAGGATTCATTACAATGCATTCACTTTCTAGAAGACAAGTTTCTAGAAGGTTAGGTTAGGTTAGGTTTATAGATCTTACCCTAAAAATGAGCTATAGGAAACAATGAATAATATCAATTAGTGTGAATTTATTTATTGTGTTAGGTTGATGACGGCTGCTCACGCGGCGGGCGGAGTGCGAGCTCCAGCGAGACTGCTTCTAGGTCCAGCTCATCATCATCAGGTGAATATTGATTTTGGACTGAAATATGAAGAGCATTTATTTTGGGTTTAAATAAAAATGAGAAATGACAATACATTTGGAAATGATAACTCAGTTAAACATAAGTAGTTCTAAGTGTACAAAATCTTTTAATTATTGACATGTTAAGCATGTTCACAAATCAGACTGAAAATTTTGATCCTTGGAACCAAAAAGATTTCATTTTTAGTTTGCTGAGCAAGGATTCCATTGGTCTTTTGAACCGGATTAAACTTTTTACATAGGACCTTACTAATAAACATCTAACATCTAAACATCTTTCATGTAAGTGTCTTTGTCCTGCTTTTTCCGACGTTACATGTCACTCGACATCAGAAGACAGAATAGTGTAGAAATAATACAAGATAAACGTACGCTTTATTAGTAAAACGGTAAATATTTATAAAATAACGTTAATAAATATTTTGGTCCTACGAACCAGATAGTTTGACATGGTTCTTCGAAGTGAATTAATTTTTCTCTGGCATTTTTAGATAATACTTACTGAACACTGTTGTGTTACTTTTGTAACACTTGCGTGGTCCTTCGAGTCGAATGATGTTTTGTAACTATATTGTATTGGTGTGTCAGGGTGGCGCAGGTGTGGCGGCGGGTGTAGGTGTGGGCGGCGCGGTGGCGCCGGGTGGGGTGGGCGGAGTGGGCGGCGTGGGCGCTGTGGCGGGTGTCGGCACAGTGGCGGGGGTGGGCGGCAAGGTGTACACGGGCACGGTGCGAGCGCCCCCCGCGAGAGTGCAGTTCTACGGACACAACCCCAATCTCAAATTGCCGCCAGACCTGTTCTTGCTCGGCTGCGTGTTTCATATTGTGAGTTGTTTTTACAATTTCAGCTGTAATGTAATGATGAATATAACAACTTTAAAAACCGACTTCAGAACCAGTTTCCTATCAGAACTTAGCCAAATTTGGGTCGGACACTGTTGGAGTAAAACCTATCGAACAGAAAAAACATCAAAATTAGTCTACATTAAACGATAACATTATGTATACTGCCTAATTGAAAACCTTTTGTTTTTGAAGATTGGTTGAAAAACAATATAAATATACAGTACAGTTAGTGTGTCGGAACTGTAAAAGTATTGATTTATGTTTATTGTATCGATATTTTAAAATAGATCGAAAATAATTTCGATATATCAAGAAAAAAAATCGATATAAAATGAAGTGCAGCACGTAATGAAATACACATTGGCGTCAGTTTGCTGTGTATTGAGCATTAGTGGTTAATTTAAGATATGCGAAAGTCTGTGAAATTAGGCATATGATTGTCGAATCGGGACATAATGTTTGAGTGGTATAATGGATATACTCAGGGTTTTTTTAAATGTGTGTCGCTTGCTGATAGCCTGGCACGAGTCGACTGTTTTCAAGTGTTATGCTCGCTCGCTGAGGGCACCCCCTGTGGGGTACGAACCTCGGCTCAGGATGGTCGCTGGGGGAGAGCAGAGACATGTGCGATTACTTCTTTTAAACACTCAGGTGGAGTACCAACAGTCATGGGGTGCGGAGCGCGTGTCCCGCTGGTCGGAGGCGATCACGCGGCGCGGCGGCGAGCTCGAGGCGGGCTACTGCGCGCGCGTCACGCACGTGCTCTGCGAGACGCAGCGGCACGGCGTCGTCATGCAGGTCAGTACCAACAGTCGTGGGGGGCGGGGTGTCCCGCTGGTCGGAGGCGATCACGCGGCGCGGCGGCGAGCTCGAGGCGGGCTACTGCGCGCGCGTCACGCACGTGCTCTGCGAGACGCAGCGGCACGGCGTCGTCATGCAAGTCAGTCAAAGTCAGTCCAACAGTCAGTCAAAGTCTGGTCAAAGACCTGTGAAAGTCTGGTCAAAGTCGGATCAAAGTCCTGGTAAAGTTCGGTCAAGGTCCTGTCAAAGTCCGGTCAAAGCCAACTCGTCACTATGTGACGCCACCTGGGACTTTTCTCGAAGTACCAGGGAGGTCGGCTAACGCTGGCTGGTCAACTGGCCCGCGTGACGTCTCGTTGATCGATGGACCGCTCGCGTTACGGAACGAATCAGTTCACCCTCACATAAGAAGTTACCACATCAATAGATGCTCTTACCGAAATACATTGTTAATTATTTTTCAAAATATTACATGGCGGCATGTTTCACGACTTTTTGCCTGTTCAAATAATAATATCGCAAATGTACCAACGGTCTACGAGACGACGCTAATCTATATTAACCATCCGTAGGCATTACGAGACGCGAAACGCTGCGTGACCGCCTATTGGCTGTCGGACGCGATGGTGCGCCGCGGCGTGACGCCGCCGTGGCAGGCTCTACACCTGCCCAGCATGTACGCGGCGCGCGACCGGCCCGCCAAGCATCACCGCGCCGCCATCTCCGGCTGGAGGGACGACGAGCGCGCCAGGCTCACGTTCTGCATCGAACATGTCGGAGCTAAGGTACTCACATATCGACATCTACTGTGTGTCGAGTAGGCTATCACATTAAATAATATCACATGTACTACATGTCATTCTTTAACCATACACAAAAAATAAATGAAATACCTACGATATTTTAGTTAAGGGACATTTTTTCTGATTTAATATTCGAGAACATCATGTACAACTAATATGTAACAGGGTGTTTTATTTCGTGGCAATTTTTAGGCTATTTATTTTGTTTGAAAGTTGCACATTTTTTATTTATGGTATAAATGTTTATTTTACTCTTTGAACATATTTATATGAAACACTTTTAACCGCTGTACCATTTAATGTGATAACCAAATCGCCACTCGGTATACCATCAACGTTATATTTATCGTATTCAGTTTTGTCTACAGCATGAATGGATCGGCTGTCTCACAGGAAACCGACGTGCAAAGAGATACACACACACCAAAGATCGTGCACAAAGAGATCAATTTTAATTCCTCAGAACATCTTCATTCGTATTCAATATATCGAATATCGGAAACTATTGCTTTAGTGCTGATTCTATAACGACCCACGAACGATAGTTCCAATGCAGTACAAAATTAGTACAGTACTTAAAGACACAAATCATCCTCAATTTTTACCTTACCCGCAACGCTAAATAAAAAAATCCTTTATTGTTTTCAGTTAACGCCATATATGACGCGAGACAACACAGTGTTGATATGCAAGCGGGCGGAAGGCAATAAATACAGGCGAGCGCGCGAGTGGGGCATACCCGTAGTGACTGCTGCGTGGCTTACTGACTTGCTGCTTGGCAACATGACTGCACTGTCGCAGGTAATAAAATTACATAAACTAGACATAGGTAGGTGGATCGTGCAGTTTGATATAAGTTTATGAGTGGTAGAGCCACGCTGTATACAGTAATGTCTACAGCATGAATGGGCTGGCTCGACCGGGCTGGCTCGAGCGGCTTGCTGCTGCGTTCCGTACGGTGAGTGAGATATCCGGAAGCCCAAATCCCTCTCCCCTTCCCAATCCCTAATTATCCCTTTCCTTTAAGGTCGGCAACGCGCCCATGATTCTTTTGGTATTGTGGGCGTACATGGGCGGTGGAGATCACTTACCATCAGGTGACCCACTTGCTCGTTTGCCAGTCTATGCTATAAAAAAAAAAAGTAAAATGCTACATGACTGTATGAATATGACGCTGTATGACTTCGAACCGGATTATCATGATAAAACATAAGATTTATTATACATTGTTTTTATTTCTTTCAGATCGAAAACGCCAAATATCAGCAGTTCAATTTGGGTAGTCCCTTCAGAATGGATTATAGTTTGGTGTCACATCTTATGAGTAAGTACAACTTGGTGTTTACGCACGCGGGTCACTTGTCACCCACTGACAACTTTTCTTTATTTTTATCCGGGTACGGCAAAGTGGCTGTACTACACTTGATGGTAAGCGCAGTGCACTCCAAAAGAATCAGTGACCACCAACAAACAATGAGTTTATCGGTGGTCAATGATGAGATGAACCAAATCGAGGGGCCTGCGATAAGATAGGCAGGGATGACTGATGCAGGCACCAGGGATACGAAGGCTGAAAAGCTTTCGAAACGTCAGGATCAAAAATTAAGAAATAACCGCGATAAAATCCGTTTACATTAGTTTTATTTCAATGCAATAAATATTTTTATTTTATTTTTTCGGTATATTTTACATGACTTGGTTTAAAATGAAAAGGAATGTAGATTTCATCTAATGTCCCAATTCCCCAGACGCGTGGAAGATGCCCATCAACATAACACCCGAGTCGCACGAGCGCGCCAAGCGAGCCGCGGCCGCGGTCTGCGGAGCGCGACGACCCAAGCGAGCCCGCCGAGACTCGCCGCCGCGCACGCCTGCACCCACTCCCACACTCCAGCACCCGCACCCGCATCAGCACCCGCATCAGCACCCGCACGCGCACCCGCACGCGCTGCACGCACTGCCGCCGCCGCTCAACCTCGCGCCCAGGGTGCTGTTCTCGGCCATGCCGCAACACGAACAGAACAAACTCGCCGCTATAGTCAGGTAATATTTACACACACACATACGCTCACACGCACACGCACACGCACGCAATCACACGCTCGCACTCACACACTCGCACTCACACACACACACACACACACACACACACACACACACACACGCACGCACACGCCTACGCACGCACTAACCCGCACGTGCTCAACACTCACACGCACGCACGCACTCACGCATGCGCACACACACGCACACACACACGCACACGCCTACGCACGCACACACACAGACTCATGCACGTGCGCAATAAAATAAGACACGTTAACATCAATCTAAAAGTACGACTTAGTAACAAAAAAAATTATTGTATCCATATACCCAAATCAAATAAAATTATGTTGTCTAGTATTGAATTCCAGACTCAAAACTTACATTAGCAATCCTTTTTATTTCAGCAATAATCATAATGAAACCTTGTGAACGTATATAAATTTATCACAGAACTATGTCATGTTTTTGGAGATCTAAGGTGCATCAATATTATTCGAAATGTAGCATAGTTTAGATTAAAACACTAGCATTATCTTACATTTATTAACTTTAAAATTTTAATATGTATTTTAAAAATAGATTTCAACAAATCGTAACAATTGCTATTCACTGTTCGATGTATATTTTACATTATTATCATAATCATTTAATACACTTCATTGAACATATTATGTCTTAGGCTTACTTTCTAGCTTTTTCATATACAAAGTTCCCATTAGACTAAAATTGATTGTAATATAAAGTTGATCTATCTATAATAGTTTACAGTAAATCCGGGAGCAATCATTTATGTCCATTGATTATAGCATATTCAATTATACTAATATTGAAGATAATAAAGAAAAAAAATAAAGTAGCAAATCTTTTTTTAATTCCAGACTACTGGGTGGACTGGTGGTAACATCGGCAACAGAAGCAACTCACCTCGTGATGGAGAAGCTGGTGCGCACCTGCAAGCTGGTCAGCTGCCTCGTCACCGTCAAACACTTACTCACGCCGGAGTGGGTGCTCGAGAGTCAACGACTCAACAAGTTCGCTGATGAGGCTAAACACGGCCTTAGGGACGAAGCGTTCAATATAATGTTCAGGTGTGACATCTCAGAGGTACTACTGTGTGGTGAACAACGAAAGAAACTATTCGAAGGTATCACCTTCTTCCTGACACCATGTGTAAAACCATCGAAGGCAGCTCTCACCGAGATGATAGAGTTGTGCGGTGGCAAAGTCGAGAAGAATCGACGTTCCTACGTGTCCATCCAAGCGATGCACACACAAAAACCGTACAGTTACATAGTTCTGACGGTGCCAAACGATCTGCATTTAGTGTACTATTTGTTGCAATCGGAAAAGACGTTGAACGTCGTTTGCAGTACTGAAGTGGTGCTATCGGCTATCATGAGGCAAAAACTCGATGTCGAAGAGTTTCTCGTAAAAATAGACTAATTATGTGATAGATATATGAAATTTGTAAAATTGTCTATGGAATATAAGAGTTCTCTGTTCCGTATTTTACTTTGTACATCTTTATATTGGCGACTGCGCACTTGAGCTTTTAATGAAAATTGAAATAACTAGTTTTCTATAAATATATTGGCTTAAGGACATTTGTTGGAAGTGTGTGGTCGTTTTAATAATTTTAAACGTTTTTAAGCACTGTAAAGCGTACAAAGCTAAATATTGTCTTAAACTAAACTATATCTTGTTGAACGAAAATATTTTCTGTTAGTCTAATTTTTAGAAGATTGTTTAAAAGTGGTGTATGCAAGAGGCGTTTTTCTTTCTACATTCTATTTTGTGTTTAATGACTTCTTTTCTGTTATGAAATTTTATAAAACATTGTGCGTCAAAATATTTATATATGTGTACCTTTTTGAAAATTCGTTTATGTAAATAAATAATGGTACGTGATGCGAACAGGATTCCAATGTGAAAAAAAGGAAATACAGTATGATATTATATGTAAACATCTTTTTTTACAACCCCATACTCCCTTTTTTGTACACTTTGGGCTTAGTTAAAATATAATTTTTCATGAGTAGGCGTTTAATTAAACCTTAATTATTGCTGTAACTAAGGCTTATTGCGAAAATTACGTTGCGATACAAGAAAACTCTGTAAAACCTGCCGAACCCAATGGCTGTAAAACTAATGTGGGTTAAAGTGAGACAGGAGGTTCCTGCCTACTGCTGCCGTATGCGTGAGAGAAAGGGAAGCCAGAGTGGCGCCGTAACGCGTTACGTTACGAAGCGGGTTACCCTCCCATAAGAAGTTATCATTTCAAAAAATATTTGTACAGAATGCCGAGACGCAGACGCAAGTTCAGAACCATCACCGAGAGACTTTTCTAAGTTACGTCACGTAATTTAAAAAAGTTCGGAGGTGTATGCTGCACGTAATGTTATTGTTAAGTTAGTTGCTATAACGTGAAGGAAACGTCAAGACGAAACTTGCATACCTGAGAATTTCACCATATGTTTCGAAGGTGTGCGATGTCTGCCAACCCGCATCAGGCCAGCGTGGTTGACTTACTCGTCCTTTTTTATTTGTCTATGCTTAGGCCTTATCATTCCTAAAGGAGGGCCGTACTCAGCAGTGTTGGTATTTATTAATTACTAGCTTTTCCTCGCGGCTCCGCCCGCGTGATCTGCCTTTTCCGCGATAAAAAGTAGCCTATGTTCATCGGGGATAATGTAGGTTCTAATGGTGAAAGAATTTTTCAAATCGGTCCAGTAGTTTTTAAGTTTATTCGTTACATACAAAACTACAAATATTTCCTCTTTACTTTATATTTATTAGTGTAGATGAAAAATGAAATATGAGTGTCTTTAGAATTATGCGTGGAAATTCAAATTTCTAATATTTAATACAAATTAATTTATAAATGGTAGAGCCACGCTGTAGACAGTACACTAGACCAGGTAGGTAGGTCGTCACCACTGTCTCACAGAAAACCGACGTAAAGTAGCGGCTTGCTGCTGCGTTTCGTACGGTGAGTGAGATATCCGGAAGCCCAAAGCCCCTCCCCTTCCCAATCCCTAATTTTTTATTTAAGGTCGGCAATGCGCCCTTGATTATTTTGGTGGTGGGCATACATGGGCGGTGGAGATCACTTACCATCAGGTGACCCACTTGCTCGTTTGCCGGCCTATGCTATAAAAAAAAGTCTGTATTCATTTTTAATTAAACTCACACAATTAAGTACTCTTTACCATCACCATAAACCGACTTCAAAAAAGGAGGAGGTTCTCAATTCGACTGTATTTTTTTTTATGTTTAGAACTTTTGACTGGGTGAACCGATTTTGACGATTCTTTTTTTATTTGAAAGCTGGCGCTTCCCGTCTGGTCCCTTGTTCTGACAATGACATCCATGAGAAAACCATATATCTTAAATGTGCGCAACAAATAGACGAATAACTCAATATCACACCAACCGATTTCGATGATTCTTTTTTTATTGGAAAGGATGTACTTCAAGGGTAGTTTGATGAGAGTTTGGTTAGGTTGTGATTATGAGATCCATGACAAAGTATCGGAACTCTTCAATTCTTAGGAGCAAATTAACGATAATCGGCCGAATCTTTTATAGGCTATCCTGATATTTGAGTCACCTATACATACCATAGCTGTACTTAACACTGAAAATTTAAAAGTAAAATAAAGTTTAACGCAACTCAAAAACCTTAAAAACCGTGCCTGTGTCACTACCGGTCAACTGAAGTTGCACCGACTCCAAAGAGAGCTAAAATTGTTACTTTCTACTTTTCAGTATTTTTTGAAGACAGTTTTTAAGTTTTGTTAAACTTTATTTTATTAATGTATTACTTTTGATATCTATAAACCCCATTAAGCAGAGATAAATTAATTGAATCATAGTAAATTATTTGATTTAACCAAAATAAAACAAAGCAGTCAATTTAACATAAACTTATTTACTTTCATATCTTATAAATATATCGATACTTAAATCTGTAACATTAATACATTATAACATAATTATATATTATTATTGTATAATATTTGACAATATAAGACAGAATTGAATAACCAATGTTACTTTTATTCAAGACATTAAACGGTGTTCTGAACATTTAAATAAGAACACCTTTAAACTGGGTTGAAAGTATCGATAAAAAGTATTGAAGTTACATTAGCTCATTCTTACTAACATGTAAACCAACTCACATAACTCATTTACATTTACACATCAATGGAATTTACATGCCAAGTCTTTAACATGGGAATACTTTGATCCAAATATACATATATCGATATCGATGAGATTACGACTTGATTATAGCTTCGTAAGCTTGGAATATGCAGGTGGCGACCTCTACGGTCCTTGATTTCAGACTGAGCGTCGCTTCGGGGTTGCCAGGCTGCAGTTTTAATTCTAACAAGACCCATATATTGTTAGTTAATTTTAGGGACTGGTAGAGCATGTCTTGACCTTCTACGTTTCTTTTGGCGATTGTGAAAATGTTATTTAGGGTCATTTTTTGAGCGATTGTGTCAGCGTTGCCGACTACGTTGGACAGCGTGTGTTGTACTTCGTTGGCTGCTGGGATTTCTTTCCACGTAGTGAGGAACACTCGTTTGTCGAGCTGGCCGTCCTCAGTGAACAGGATTTGCGCTGGTATCAGACACGCGAAGTAGAACACGTCTACGTTGTTTTTGATAGCCACCTGTGAAATAAAATGTATGAGCGCCTGTAATACTCGAGTATGGTGTCAAAAGTATAGAAGGCGTTTGATTTTTTTTAATGCTTACTATATTTTTAACAACCTTGTCCAATAATAATCGATCATGGTTAATAGGCACAATGATTTTTAACTTTTCTCTTTTTTTTAAACTCGAAATTCCATATTTGGGTTACTGTTCTTGATTTTATTAGCCGATTTAAGGACTGCCATCTGTGCTAGTTTTTCCGAATTTGTCTGAGTTATCAAGGAGTTTTAGCCCACAAAATGTGATTAAAACAGGTGGGTCTTTGAACTTTGTAACTGCATATTATAATACCCGCAAAATAACATTATGAGTATCATTTTTAGAAGTAATAATGTAACTATTACTGAGTGTCCAAATATTAAAATATTTTTTTTATCCGAGCACGGCAAAGTGACCGCACTACACCTGATGGTAAGCGTAGGGCAGTCCAAAAAACCAGCGACCATCGACAAACAATGAGTTTATCGGTGGTCACTAGATTCATGCTGGCCTGTATAAATGCTTTTTCCCTCTTCGAAGAGGGAAGGGGAGGAATCTATGTCCCAGATTTTAGGTTAAGAAAAACGCGAATAAAACCCTATAGCAGTGTTTCACAACGTGGTGCCCACGCCCCACAGGGGGGGCAATTTGATAGTTAAGGGGGGCAATTTAAAAATGGACTCGACACGACTTTAACCCTTTCGCTTTGGGTTATTTAAATAAATATACACCCAACAGTTACATACATAGTCAAGATACAAGATACGAGTCTTGTGTCGTGGGTATTAGGAACTACGAGAGACTTTCGGTCTCACAACACCCAGACCCCGAAACAAATATTTGTGGATCACACAAACATTTGTCTCGGTGCGGGGATCGAACCCGCGGCCTCTCGCTTCACAGCCGGCTACTCGCCCGCTGTGCCCCGGAGGCTGTCGAAAATAAAAATACAATAACAAAATATGTTAAGGTGGGGCATGGCCTAAAAAAGGTTGGGAAACACTGTCCTATATTTATATAAGGTGGTGGTGGTGGTGGTGACCTGCAAGTTGTTGAGCGGGTCCATGCGCTGCACTGGTCCGGTGGTGGCGAGCGCGAGCGGCGCGTCCGTCGCCGAGCCCGCGCTCAGTACGCCCACCGACAGCCCGCCCACAGGGTACACGCCGAAACTGCACACACACATTTAACTCTAAATAAGGTTTTTTTTATTATTTAGTTGATTGAATGACAAAAGGAGCAAGGCGCTCGCCTGATGGTAAACGTCACGCCTGCCCCATACACAGAAGCAACACCACACAGAACTTTGAATTACAAAGCACTGCATGGCACTGAACTGCGCTCATCACCAGGAGACATAAGATGTTAAGTCTTATGCCCAGTAATTTCACTGACTTCAAACCGAAACACAACAGTGCTTAAACACTACTGCTTGGAGGCAGAAATAGACATAGCGGTGGTACCAACCCAGACGGCTTCTCGCATACGAGGGCCCTACCTTCCTTTAATACGATTACCAACTTTATTTGCGATTCAAAAACGCGTCAACTTTTTTTTTTTTTTTTTTTATCCTGGCTCGGCAAAGTGACTACGCTACACCTGATGGTAAGTGTAGCGCAATCCAAGAATAGTGTCGACCAACGATAAACAATTTGTCCATCGTAGGTCGGCAAGATTATACCGGCCTGCCTAAGGGCCAAGGGGGAAGGGAAAGAAACAGGGATGGGAAAAGGGTTAGGATCAGGGGGTAAGCCCCCTGGGGAGAACCGGATATACACTGGCTGACCCTGGAACGCGTCCCACACAAGGGGGCCACTATGGCAGGTTTTAGCACCAGTGTACGGTGGTCGCTATCCGGTCGGATACAAGTATCCTCCCACCAGCAAAAAAAAGTCTTTCCTAAAGAATGCGACACGATAGGAAAAACGGCTCCGTAGTAGGTACAAATTTATTTTTGTGGTCGCGACACGCTCACTATGTAGTCATGACATGAGACACGGTTTTATTACGATGTATTTGAGGCGAAAATGAATTTGTAATCGCCATTAAAGTCCATTAAAACGGAATTTCAGATATAATGCGTTTCGACATAATTTAATGAAACATACACACATAAGTTAATGAAATGCATAATTCAAAGTCACACATGACAAACGTTTCACCCCAGAAGGCTGACAAAGGCGAAGCTGCGTGCAAAAGTTAGTCAAGTATGGATTTATTTCTTTTTTATACAAGTTATTTTCCACTCTATACAACCTATAATTAGAGAAAATAAACTTAATTATTGTATAACTGGAAAAGGCTCGACCAATTTGGATGCAACTTTGCATTTAATTAATATTTTACATTCCAAACCTATTTAGATACATGTTTTTAAACACACTGAGCAAAACTCGATCGCCTAGTTCTAGTTACAATACGCGGCTAAATTATTTTGCGCGTAGTTTATTTTTTAATCAACACGTACCTGTTTTTGTTGAGTTGTATCGCGAACCCGCTCATCGCCTGCATAGCTTTGTTCGTGAACGTCATCTCCATTCGAGGCTGACCGTTCTGACGGACGAATGTGCCCCAGATCTCCAAACCTGAAAGTAGTTATTCAAAAGTTAAAGTTTGTTTGTTATTTCTCTTTCTTTCTTAGTTGTACACTGCTGCATTGTGCTTTTATTAGGGTATATACTTAGAAAGACGATCTAGAGCAGTGTTTCCCAACCTTTTTTGGGCCATGCCCCACCTTAACATTTTTTTGTTAAATTTATCACCAATATTTAGCATTGCATTTAAACAACCCAAAGCGAAAGGGTTAAAGTAGCATCGAGTCCATTTTCAAATTGCCCCCCTGTGGGGCGTGGGCCCCACGTTGAGAAACACTGATCTAGAGCATTAAATTAATTAATTTATTGTTTTTTTTAATAATTTATATAAAATGTAATTGTTTTATGCCTTTTATCTAATAAAAATAAAAGGCTTACAGAACCAATGTTATTACATAAGCAGCTATGTAACTACTACTTAATTAAACTCGTATGTACATCGTTTTTACACCCTTTTTATTAACTTCACCTGTATGTTTGTATACAAACAAACCACGCTTATTTTACAATAAAATACATTGTTTTCTTCAAACTTATTTTCTATTTTTTTTAGTTAGACTTTCTATAAAAGCGTGTTATTAGTTTTTTTTTAACTATTATTTATTTATTATTATATCTAGCGTTTGGCCACTATATCGCCTGAAGGTGAGTGATGATGTGGCCTAATATGAAGCATGCTTGCCTAGCAAATATCGATTAATAGTACATTATATTCATACATAGTACATTATATTATGTCTAGTCAGTGCAGTTTTAGTTACCCGGCATCAATGGCACTGACATCTATGCCAATCCTTTAAAAAATATTGTTAATTTTTATTTTTCAGTGTTACTTTTTTAAGTCGGTTTTAACTTATTTTACATTAAGGATTATTATTAATTTGACACTTCGCCAATAGTAATTTCATATGTATCCGAAATGTTTACTCGCTGTTCTGATTATCTATTAAGAAACACAATAAGGTCTAAATAATATAAGTCCGTTGTCATGTTAGACACAATTCTAATTCTGGAGAAATTAAGGGATATTTGAACCGAAAAACCCCCATAAAATTGGATTGCTTAATTTTGCAATTGAGCCTAGGATACCATTACATAAATCAGTTAAAAAAGTGAATGAAGATGTTCACCTTTCCCCTTGTCAGCGGGTAGCCAGCACTGTTTGGGCGACACGTAGCAGGCGGGGGCGGCGGCCACGCCGAATATGTCGCCCAGCAGGCCCGACGTGCCTGATGACGACGCGCCACCGCCCACTGCACCGGCGGGCTCCGGACCGCCGCCCAACTGAACAATGACAAATACAAATCGTTTATTCTGCAGATATGGTCCCGTTACACGTCGATTTTATAATAATAAAATAATAATATATACACCCAACAGTCACGTACATAGTTCGGACTCTACAATAAGAGTAATATGTCGTGTCGGTTTATGATCTTAAAATCGACATCTACAAATTTTGTTGTACTCAAACTTCTGTATACGTCATTCCGTTGTTGTTTAACGCCAAAAAATAACTAATTATGTTTATATACAGTAAACACATCTAAGCGTTCGCGGGCAATGTAGGATTTTACATGATTTATCATCCCTGGGGTCCACGGGAAACTCGACGGGGGTCTACGTTGGCGTGACAAAAAAATGGGGGTTCACAATTCGTAAGCAATGAAATGAAAATGTATGGTATCATCCTTTTGTCATTTTTTGCCGCCAAGCAGCACTGTGTAAGCACTGGTGTATTCCAGTTAGAAGAACATTGAAGCCAGTGAAATTACTGGGACAGCCTCCGTGGCGCAGCGGGCGAGTAGCCGGCTGTGAAGCGAGAGGCCGCGGGTTCGATCCCCGCACCGACACAAATGTTTGTGTGATCCACAAATATTTGTTTCGGGGTGGTGTTGTGAGACCAAGTCTCTCGTAGTTCATGATACCCATGACACAAGACTCGTATCTTATTATGGGGTCAGGACTATGTGTGTGACTGTTGGGTGTATTTATTTATTATGAGACTTAATATCTTATGCCCTATATATAACGAGTGCAGTCTATTGTCTAGTCTAATTTGGGTGTTAAGGTCAGTATTTGTAGTTGGTGAGCATATAAACAAAAATATATTATACTTACAAGGACATCAAGTCCACCGGCCAGCAGGTCCAAGTTGGAGGACGGCGCAGGCGCTGGTGGTGGACCGCCGATGTCCATAGACAGCAGATCGCCGATCAGAGACTCCTGATAAAACAGAATACAGAGTACATTTTTAGGCACTTTTGTTGGCTGAATAAAATCATTTGACAATAATTTGGACGTTCAGACCTTCGATGTCTTTGCTGGTGGGAGGATACTTGTATCCGACCGGATAGCGACCACCGTACACTGGTGCTAAAACCTGCCATAGTGGCCCACCTTGTGTGGGTCGCGTTCCAGGGTCAGCCAGTGTATATCCGGTTCTCCCCAGGGGGCTTGCCCCCTGATCCTAACGCTTTTCCCATCCCTTTTCCTTTCCCTCCCCCTTGGCCCTTTGGCAGGCCGGCATGATCTTGCCGACCTACGATGGACACATTGTTTATCGTTGGTCGACACTATTCTTGGATTGCGCTGCACTTACCATCAGGTGTAGCGTAGTCACTTTGCCGAGCCAGAATAAAAATAAAAAAAATGTCTTTTTTTTTATTGAAGAGAATCTGTTCAGCCGTCAAACGTAGCTAAGAACCAACTCAATTCCTACTCACAAACAGACAAAGGCGTAAAATTTATAATTATTTTAAACCGACGAATGGGCAAAGTTATCAATTTGACATGTATATTTGTTTTTTTTTATATTTTGTATGTATTAAGCATGCATAATTTTACACAGAGTGATTCGATTTTGATGATTCTTTTTTATTGGAAAGGGCATATAGCTTCATAGTTGGTTCCATTTAAATTTCAAGAACATTTTCCAACCTAAGTTGGGTTATAACAACCCAACCCAACCAAACCAAATGACGATTGAACTATTGATTATAACAAGCCTAAAATTTCGTCATTTATGCACCGATTTTGATGGTTTTTAACTGAAAATAGTAAAATATAAATGGACCCAAAAAAAGCTAAAAAATATATAAATAACCAATTTTAAATCGGCGCTATGTACCAATATAATTGACTGTTAAATTGCAAAAGAACCAACTCAAAATTTTCAATTTATTTTAGCTGTTTAGTTTTTGTCAATTCTGTTTTCGTTGAAAATTTAATAGCCGGTGTTTAAAATAAGCATCTGTGGAAGTGAGTTTACCTGGTTGGGTATGACGGTGGGTTGCGTGGCGTGCGCTTGCGCATGCGCGTGCGAGTCTTCAGCGGGCGCGCCGCGGGACGGCAGCGACTTGCGCACGCCCGCGCCGCGACCTGCCATCCACACACAACACACTTATTCAAAATCATAATCTTTATTAACACGTTCACTGCGTTACGGGAAGTATTTGGTTGTAATTGAGTTCTGCTCTGTGCGGCAGCTAGAATCCTAGTTTTCCACTCCGTGCGGGCGTGATTTTTTCAAGTATTCGAACAAGCAAAAATGGTTTTTCCATTTCTCTGTGGAGGGTTGAAGCCAGGACTACGTACGGGAAAATAGACGTCATATCGCATATCAGGCATTCTCGATACGGGAAGTATGTGACTTGTACAGCACTGGAAGTAAGTTTTAATTTAGCGCAGCCGCAGTGAACGTGTTAATCATGTAGGCTAAGAAAGCGCTTATGGCAGGTCAAGTACAGAACATTTGTCATTAATAGGACTAACTTAAAATTAAAAATTAAGGGAACTTTGGAAAAACCGCCGCGCTATAGGCTTTTTTTGAAGTTATAATTCTTTAGGCGCGTTATGAAAAAATGATGAGAGTGAAATTTTAAGATGCGCGCGCACCTGTGACACAAAATTAACAGTATGAAGCCGTCTGCTTAACCGCTCATTAAGTCTCGAAAAAAAAAAGCTACCAACAAAATAGGAATTGAACCTCGATATTAGTCGCGCATGTTGGTACGCTCGTCACCTCTGATCACTGTTTTCATATTTATAATATTTATCAACATGTCTCTAGTTTATACATTCACAACACGTGTTTGAGTTTCATACAAGTGCGAATTATATATGTGCTAATAAATTATATTCAGTAGTGATTTAAATTGAATATTTTGATTGATATTACTTACTATTTGTGAATATTAGTGAAAAAAATTGTGCTTATATACTTTTTCAAGTGCTCCAATATAATTGAGGTTAACTATCCGTATGTATTATTTATTGATATAAATTAAAATACTTTTATTTAATATAATTAACACTAAATATTATTAAATTATTAATGTTAAATACTTATTATTACAAACGTAGAGTACTGGTATGCGGGATGAAATTTTTGGAGTTAATTTTGTTTTGTAATAAGAAGTATAACTTCGTACGTGCGTACATAAGTACACACACACGGGTTTTTTTTTTTTTTTTTTTATCCTGGCTCGGCAAAATGACTACGCCACACCTGATGGTAAGTGTAACGCAATCCAGGAATAGTGTCGACCAAAGACAGACAGTGTGTCTATCGTTGGTCGGCACGATTATGCCGGCCTGCCTAACTGCTTCTTCACACTCCGTTTAAAGGACCCAATATTATAGCAGGCTGCCAAGGCTGGCAGGAAAAGGCACAACAACAAGCATGGGAAAAGGGAGGGGGGATCCAAAGGATCCAGAGGGAGGATATTGCACCAAACACGTACCGTAAAACGGGGTGAGTAGGGATGCAGGGGTGAATAGGGACAAAACTGGTCAGCTTGTTTACAGATATAAACTGGGATGAACTGTACTATAAAATAATAAAACCTACTATGTTGGACAATAATTCAGTTTGAATTAACATTTTAATGGATCCATATACGTAATATTCTCAGCACAAGTTTAGTCCCTATCCGACCCACCATCGCTATTCACCCCGTTTTACTGTACACACTCACTTTAAAACATCTACTAAATTATATGCTACGATATTTTTTTTTATCCTGGTAAGGTATCCTAGAAAGCGACTACATTGGACATGATATTAAATTAAGGAAAGTGCAGTCCATAGGGCTTTATTTATAAACTTTCTTAAATGTATCAGATTGTCCGTCTCCTCGGAGATGAGCGGCTTGTGTGCTAGCACCAGGCACCAGGCACCAGGTGATGTAATGCGTACCTTCAACAAAGGCGGTGGGCGGCTTGTGGTAGACGGAGGCGAGCGAGCTGATGTGGCAGATGAGCTCGTCCAGCAGCGTGGGCTCCAGCAGGTCCGTCTCCTCGGAGATGAGCGGTTTGTCTGCCAGCACCAGGCACCAGGCACCAGGTGATGTAATGCGTACCTTCAACAAAGGCGGTGGGCGGCTTGTGGTAGACGGAGGCGAGCGAGCTGATGTGGCAGATGAGCTCGTCCAGCAGCGTGGGCTCCAGCAGGTCCGTCTCCTCGGAGATGAGCGGCTTGTCTGCCAGCACCACTTCCTTGGCAGCCGCGGGGTCCGTTGAAAGCAAGCGCCAGTATATGAAGCCTCGGTCTCTGATGAGGGAACAAAGAATGCCACTGAAGGTAACTTCCACAGCGCATGGTTTTACATATCATACCACATACAGCAGACGATCATGGACGGTCACACATTGCACCGAAGTTTTGCCTACTGTGCGTGCCCGTCCACGACAGTGCGTGCATGTGACGATGAATTTATAGTAGAAAAAATAAAATTATACCGACGTGCATATTTGATCCTACACATTCATAATATAGCAGAAGTATGATCTTAGAACTGAACTTACGAACAGATGCATGAATCATTTATATTATTATTAGCAGACCCGGCCACGCGTTGCTGTGGCTAAGGTATATGTTAAATTATATGGTAATAAACTATTCAACACAGTATGCGCCATCTATTGGATACTTACTCAATCTCGCCGATAAATTCATCTGTTAGAATCTTATGGAACTCACATATAATTGACAACATTTCAAAAACCAAAAGTGCCTAAAACAAAAATACCGTTTCTTTATTTTGCTATACTAAGTTCGACTATATTTTTTAATTTTTTTATTACTAGTTAGTTTCGGAGTAAAAAAATAAAAACCAATAAACGTGTGATGACGTCACATATACGGTTGAATGACGTTTGTCCTTTATTCATAAGTGAAAAATAAAACTACATTAATATTACTTGATAATGTCACAAATGTCATTTTTAAACACACCCAAAAAATCCAATAGCGTCAACTAAGAGTTTTGTTTAAAGGTAAATTAAAGGCATAAACACCGTCATGCCGTATATATGACGTCATTTGGCGTTTACATCTGTTTCGAATGAAATACAATTCAAAAGAGAATTCATGAACGAAAACAGTCGATTTCGGAAAAAAGGAAAGAAATGGGTCTCTTTAATTTGGATCTAATTTAATTTAATCTACTAATAGAGGTATGTTGAAAAAATGAAATGTTGTCAATTATAACTCTTTGTCATAAATTAAACAAATAATTTGAGATATAAACCATCCTATCTCTCAAGTTGGATCAAACTGCACACAGTTTGCAAAAATTGATTAAAATCGGTTCAGTAGTTTAGTAGTTCATAGCGGACAAACAACGTGACACGAAATTTTAATATATAAAGATATTAGAAGATCCAAAGAACTTCCTTCTTCAAACTCTTACTCTCTCAACATTATATAGTCACCCCACAGACAAGTTTAAATAACTCACCTGAGGTCTGGATTGTCAGAGTCCTGCGTTGCGAGACTGAGCACATGCTGCACCAGTTCTTGTGTGTCTGCAGGCCGCTTCAGGAACAACTTCACCACAGCTGTCAGCAATTGTAACTGCACCTGTACATCATATTACAAAACTTAAAGTGAAACTTCTTTAGAATCGTTGTGATTTCAAGCTCGATGAAACGAATAAATAAGTCCATAAAGACACAAACACATAAATATATAGGATTCAGCCGGCGAGAGAATGAGATAGAACACATTAGACGTTCTCGGTCTCCTCTTTGTGCGACTCTTCGTAGCATCCCCACTATCGTCTACAGGAAATCTGACAGGACTTTGACCGGACTTTATCCGGACTTTGACAGGACTTTGACCAGACTTTACAGGACTTTGACCAGACTTTACAGGACTTTGACTGGATTTTGACCAGACTTTGACAGGGCTTTGATCGGACTTTGACCGGGCTTTGACCGGACTTTGGCAGGACTTTGACAGAACTTTGAGAAGACTTTGACAAGACTTTGACAGGTCTTTAACCGGACTTTGACAGGACTTTGACCGGGCTTTGACCGGACATTGACCGGACTTTGACCGGACTTTATCCGGACTTTGACAGGACTTTGACCAGACTTTACAGGACTTTGACTGGATTTTGACAAGACTTTGACAGGACTTTGACAGGGCTTTGATCGGACTTTGACCGGGCTTTGATCGGACTTTGACCGGGCTTTGACCGGACTTTGGCAGGACTTTGACAGAACTTTGAGAAGACTTTCACCGGACTTTGACAGGTCTTTAACCGGACTTTGACAGGACTTTGACCGGGCTTTGACCGGACTTTGAACGGGCTCTGACCGGACTTTGACCCGACTTTGACTGGACTTTGACCGGACTTTGACTGGATTTTGACTGGACTTTGATAGGATTTTGACAGGACTTTGACTGGATTTTGACCGGACTTTGACCGGACCGCGACAGGACTTTGACCGGACTTTGGCCGGACATTGACCAGACTTTGACAGGACTTTGACCGGGCTTTGACCGGACTTTGACAGGACTTTGACCGTGTGTGACCGTGACTACGTGTGTACACGCACACATTTTTTTCTATCACCATACTTTCGGTTTTCAATCATTCTTCTAAGTCTTTCGAAAAAACATTCAGTTAATTTCATTCTGGCATACAATTGCCATTTGAGACCGTAGGATAATTTTATCACTGAATGGTTAGACATCTTTGTTCTCTAGATGAATTTGGTTTTTTTTCATGTAATTAAATTGTATAACACAAATTAAGTCCACAAGCATGTAATATTATCGTACCTGTGCGTTCTCATCGTGGAATCCTTCTAGGAACGAGTCGAGCAGCTCGTCAGCATTGTCGATCCGCTCAGCGTACTCGCCTACAATCCATACCTGGCAACCAACAACATATACCAATGCAATTTAATCAATATAATGTAGCTGGTGAGAGGGTACTAGATATTTTTGTACCCGACTGGTTAGCGACCATCGTACACATGGTGAAAAAACCCGGTATAGTGGCTCAATCTGTGCAGTCGCGTTCCGGGGTCAGCCAGTAACTTCAGACTGGCATAATTATGAAGTCCGACGAGGTACACAATGTCTTCTGTTGGCAATCGGCCATCTTCAAGATTGGCAACAAACCCATAATTCGTCTTGTATTGTGGGTGTTTATAGGACGCGGAAACCATCAGTTCACTTGTATATTTATTTTGCTATAAAAAAAATCTGAATATAAAGTCGATAACTCACCATAGAAGCTCTAGCCTCGGGCTCATCAAGCGTGTCCAAGTTCTCGCACAGCGTGCTGATGATGCTCTCGTACTTGTTGGGGTATTTGCGGAATATGTCCTTGATCACCACTATAGCTTCTTGAACCACATAGTTCACTTTAGTCTGGATCAGCTCTAGGAGTGTGGAGACGCAGCGCTCTGCCGATGGCTCCACCTGGGTAAGGTAGTTTGTATTTTTTTTTTTATCCTGGCTCGGCAAAGTGACTACGCTACACCTGATTGTAAGTGTAGCGCAATCCAGGAATATTGTCGACCAACGATAAATAATGTGTCCATCGTTGGTCGGCAAGATCATGCCGGCCTGCCAAAGGGCCAAGGGGGAGGGGAAGGAAAAAGGGATGGGAAAAGGGTGAGGATCAGGGGGCAAGCCCCCTGGGGAGAGCCGGATATTCACTAGCTGACCCTGGAACGCGACCCACACAAGGTGGGCCACTATGGCAGGTTTTAGCACCAGTGTACGGTGGTCGCTATCCCGTCGGATACAAGTATCCTCCCACCAGCAAATTGTATGTTTTAAATCTGATGCCAATTATCACTATATAAACGATAAAGGTTATGGGGATAGGAGATTGCTCCATGGATATAATTTCAAATTGTATTACAATTTTATTGATTTAGGCTGCCTGTCCATTGATGCGGTGCGAGGCAGCGGAACGGAGCGAGCGAGTATTGCGGAGCGGAGTTGCAGACTATGTCTGTCCATTGACGCAGAGCGAGGCAGCGGAGCGTAGCGAGCGAGTATTGCGGAGCGGAGATTGTATGCAATCCTATTGGTTAATATTTCTCCGTTTCTCCTCTCCGCAGCCTAGATCCGCTTCAGTGGACAGGCAGCCTTAGAGTCGATTTTGAATTTGCAAATATATTTTATCCGCCAGATAAACAGCCAATTTTAGGAAGTATCAATTCGGTATAAACTTCTCTCTATAATATATTGCGATCCAATCAGTCGTCCCACTTATCAGATGATTCAATATGCAGGTTTACTTTTGTAGCTTATCTATCTATGGACTTAGCGACCCTTCGAAAATTTGATGTTGGTTTGAGACACGGGAGGAATCGTCACGTTCAGTATAACATAGATCGACCGATCTGTTGGCCGATTTAATCTATCTGACGACATATAAGGTGATTCAACAAATCGCTCGACTTATCGGCCGATTCACTTAGCAGGCTTACCTTGATAGCGCATCTGCCGATGGCCCTGACCGCCTTCCTGACAAAGTCAACGTCCACCTCCGTGGCATACTCCTTCAATTCGCCGAGAACTTGTGCGATATTAGCTTGAGACGCGAGCCGGATCATGATGTCCAGTTTTTCCAACTTTACGTAGATTGGATCGTTGTATTTCACGAAGAACACCTGTACAACGACAAATAGAATATAGTTAATGATATATAATTAAAAGGTAATAATATACTTCTTCCACCACAAGAACAATATGGATGACAATTAATTCCCCCTTTCCTTTCTGATTTTTCTTATTTACTTGAATGACGAGACGAGCAAGTCGCTCGCCTCATGGTAAATGCCACGCCTGCCCGTAAACAGAAGCAACACCACGCAGAACTTTGAATGACCAAGCACTGTATGGCATTGAATTGTGATAATCACTCACTGACATAAGAAGTTAAGTCTCATGCCTAGTAATTTTACTGGCTTCAATGTGCTTCAAACCAAAAAACAACAGTGCTTACACACTGTTGCTTGGCGTTAGAAATAGACAAAGCGGTGGTCTCGCCTACGAGGGACCTAGCACCTTGTATAAATATCTTAATTAAACCTTTCTGTATGTATCCCAAATTGTTTTTTTTTCTATTCCTGTGAATTCTTCATCATTCAATTGTGGATTCAAAATTTTATAAAAAATATCCAACATTTCATAGTAGGTACCTAGTATACCTACCTTACACTACTTCCTTCTAATATAGTACCCACCTTCATCTCATGCTTCAATATATCAGGTCTCTTCTGCACGACCAGGTTTATGTTCCTCAACGCCACATACTGTACTTCGGGCTCAGCACTCAGCAAGGTGACGAGCGGCGGCGCCAGCTTACGTGATAGAGTACTGACTAGCTCAGTGTCTGATGACACCATCTCCATCAGCTTCATGAGTACCTGGTATACAAGTTGAGGAAAATATTGTTTGTCTTATCTTAGTTATAATTTAAAGAGCTTTTAAGATTATGTCAGTCTATTGATGCACAATGAGTACAGTTCTATTTAAAATTATGCGATTCGGCAATATTGATTCACTCATTCACGAACTAGAATGAATAAGTATCAGGAATATGGATCAAACACCTAAAAAGAAAAATAAGTAAATAAGCTAATGTTACAACAAGTTTATATTAATTCAGATAATCATATATGCGTCAGTTATTTTGAAATATATGAAAATTGCTGAAGCATATAATTTAAAGTATAGTACTGTACTTCACCTTAAAAGCTCGACCTCCACATTGGAGTGTGCAAATGAGCATTCCGTGGCGAGTAGTTAAAATATTTAGGTTAGGTTTCCCCGACTGCCAAATTAGACCAGCTTGGCAAGGACTGGCTCCCTCGAGGCGACTGACCCCCAGTTAAACAGCGCATCCAATGTGAACACTTGATCCGATTCCATGCACTCAAGGCAGTCAGCGACTTGTTATCTCTGAGCATGTACGGTAGGCACTGTAACTCGTATGCCTAGATATATGCCTAGACAGCCTCCGTGGCGTAGCGGGCAAGTAGCCGGCTGTGAAACGAGAGGCCGCGGGTTCGATCCCCGCACCGAGACAATCATTTGTGTGACCCACAGATGTTTCTCTCGGGGTCTGGGTGTTGTGAGACCGAAAGTCTCTCGTAGTTCCTGATACCCACGACACAAGACTCGTATCTTAGTGTGGGGTCAGAACTATGTATGTGACTGTTGGGTGTATTTATTTATTTATTTATATATACCCGTACTGACGGCTTACCTTAACAGCCGAGAGCACGACGGCTGCATTGGCGTGCGCCAGTCTCGGCGTGATGCGCTCGCAGATGGAGTGCGCCTCGCGAGCGTCCCGCGGCGAGTAGTTAGACAGCGCATCCAATATGAACACTTGATCCGATTCCATGCACTCAAGGCAGTCAGGGACCCATTATCTCTGAGCATGCACAGCAGTTGCACTGTAACTCGTATGCCTAGATATATACCCGTACTGACAGCTTACCTTGACAGCCGAGAGTACTACGGCTGCGTTAGCGTGCGCCAGTCTCGGCGTGATCCGCTCGCAGATGGAGTGCGCCTCGCGAGCGTCCCGCGGCGAGTAGTTCGAGAGCGCGTCCAGTATGAACACTTGGCCCCACTCCGTGCACTCGTTCAATGCCGTCAGTAACTTGTTGATTGTTGGCGCGTTCATTTCTAATACACAGAAGTAACGACAGTAGAACAGTGTTTCCTAACCTTTTTTAGGCGATGCCCCAGCTTAACGTTTTTTTTGTTAAATTTGTCACCGATATCTAGCATTGTATTTTAATAACCTAAAGCGAAAGGGTTAAAGTCGTGTCGAGTCCATTTTTAAATTGCCCTCCTTAACTATCAAATTGCCCACCTATAGGGCGTGGGCCCCACGTTTGAAAACACTGCAGTAGAAGCTATTTATAGTAAATTAATTTGTAGCTTAGTGTCAACAATGGTTATGCAGGACAAGTTACGCCACTGTTGAAGTTGAGAAAAATGCACAGAAAGTACATTTATATCTATATTTAATGAAATACAAAATTATTCGATGTTCACAGCACTTACCAACTAACGGTTGTCCAGAGACACTTGCCTCGTTGATTTCAGAAAGAGCGGCAACTGCGTTCGCAACAACCATGGGGTTAGAATCGCTTAGCAAATCCTTTAATTGATCTAAGAAACCCTGAAACGTAAATAAAATTGAAATTACAATGCTCAAATTGTATTCACAAAGAAAATATCACTTCTAGAACGCAAAATGCAAATTCGTTTTTATTTATTCATTCTGATTTCTTTGAATACTCAAATATTTTTTAAAATAAATGTTGTGTATATATTTCAAGATTTTGCTTTTATTTATCCACACACCTGATCCTCAACCATGCTCGAAGATATGTCATACAGTTTAGCAACACACACAGCTGCCGTCTTCCTCACATATGGATCTTCGTCCTTGAGACACTTGCGGAGCGGTTCGCACAGATACTCAGTGATCTTGTCCACACGTATGCAGCCCATCGTGCGTACCGCGAGCGCTCGTATCAACGGGTTTGAATCCTCGCAGTCCTGGAGTGGCAACGCGGTTTGCATACGGTATTGAGGGGCAGGTAAAAAAAAAACAAGCGACACATCAATATACTGAAGCAATTACCCACTATAAGCGTTTTTACAGTAGAAACCCATAATTTGTTTAAGTATGAATGGTAATCAGTAATCGTATAATTGAGAAAGGTGAAATTAAAACAGATTTTAGTTAGAATATTTCATAATATAATGGACACATGATTTTGGCATTACCAATTAGTGTCAAAACATAAATATTTGAATTAATACGACCTATATGAAAATACTTTTACATTTATAAAACAAAGACTCCCTAAATATTCCTAAAACCTAAAATGATAACTGAAAAATTGATAACAATTAGATTATTGATCAGAAATCAACCTCAAACTTCTGAATGATGTGGCTTGTTTAAGTGAAGGCATGTTTACCACCAGGGGACTGACCAATTCACCTCTTCAGACAAATAGAAAAAGAAGACAATATTATATTTGTACAATATCTATTAATCTATAGGGGTTCTACTGTATGAGATATAGGTACATATAGATAACAGCTGATGTGCTACTATTCAGAATAAAATATATGAGGCATGGAATCTTTAGTTTATAATTTAGCTCTGGCATAATATAATCAACGCTGGTTATTATCATTTATTGTAGATTTACACATTTATTGTGCTCATGATGAAAGTTTTTTTACTTTTTATTCTCTGATCTAGTCCACAAGCATTTATTCTGTATACAATTTCAATTGCATACTTAGAGATTTAAATTATAACAATTACATGTTTTTCAAAACCTAATCTTGAAATTTTAAAAGGTAAACAAATATAGCATGTAATTCGTAAATAAGGTCAGCTAACAATTTAATAAATTAAACACTAATTTCCAAGAAATTTTCTTCATTCAAATAAAATACAATTCAAACAAAGGCAAGTTTAAAAAAAAGTGGTGCAAATAATTATGTACAAATTTAGAAAGTCATTTGAATTATTTGTTCTTTTCATTAGTCTAATACGTATTTGCTTTAATTATTCTATATTCATAACAAATCAATGCTTGTGGTCAAGACTGTAAATTCATGCAATGTATTGTCATGCAGGATGATATCAAGGGGATTCTCATGTGTAACATACATTTCTGGCTATCCTATGTTTATAATAGAATGTGTAAATCTACTTAATAGATGAGTCGATTGGATTTCATTGTACCATGTTTACCTTAACAAGCTGGTATGTTGGTAGATCCTTCCACCCATCATTATATGGATACAGTAAAATGACAAAAAACACAAGTCACACTCACACAAGTCACTACTCTACTTAATTACTTAAATAATCTAAAACTCATATAATATATTGAGTATTTTATATTTAACAAGTTTTCTGTTTCTCAATCAATGGGATTTATAAGATCAATAAATTCAGTACTAATTAAGCTATTAATTTTCATTCGGGAAAGTATTCAGAGCTTATATCGTATTTTCTATGCCTTTACATAATTCTCATATTATTACTATTGTAATGAAATAAGAATTATCATTCGTGATAAGCCCCATATTTTTCATTTTTCTAACATCATTAATATTCAAACAGACTATCAATGTTTATGACTGAATCATAAATATTTTTATTCCATCAGAATTATGTACTCTCTTAGTATTTAAGTTGAAGAATAGTATACATAACTTGAGATAAAACTATGCCTAAACATACTCATTAAAATCATTAGGGGATTTTAAACCATTGTACTAATAAAACATTTTTAAATGATAGAAATTATATAATGTTATGATAATTAAATATTAGAACACATACCTTGACAAATGTGTTGACGGCCATAATGGCCATGTCTGGCTGGGACTTGGCATAATTCATTAAGTATAAGTAGACCAGTTTCTTTAACTCCAAGTTATCCGTTTGCATGCAGTTCACTACATCAGGGAACAGTGCAGACACATCTTTACCGACTGTCATAGACGCTATGACCTAGAAAAAAGATTTGACAATAGGTATTATCATCATCAGCCTGTGTCAGTCCTCTGCTGGACACAGATAATTGAGCCTGATGCTCAGCTCTACTCATCCAACTACCACCAGCCACCTTGCATATTATTAGTACCTTGCCTATGTGTTGGTATTTTAAAATACCAGCACATAATGATAATTAACAATGAATACATAGAATTTTTTTATAAATCAGTGGTGTGTGCTCTCATGCTTATTTCAGATTTCAAGACCGAAACTACCGTTTCGACAGTTCGTACCACTCTCTGCTAAGTCATCGCCGCTACAACCTTTACGTGTTGACTCAGTGGTTTTAATTTGACTTACTTTTTTGACTGCTTCCTTCTTTTTCTCTTTTTTATCACTGTTCAACTCCGATTTCAGCTCAAAGATCTCCCCCTTCTTTGTCGTCGTAAAATATCTTGAATCCGTCATCTTTCTAGTTTTATATAACTAACGCGTTTTACACCTATTCAGAGAAGAAAAGGGAAATGATTAAGAAAACACCCTCGCCGAAAAATCAATAGTTGAATTTGACAACTTCACCACAACTTTTGCAAGATTTTTATGGGTAATTGTGTTCTGCAGAGACCTGATTTTATGCGTAATAGGAGATTTAAGATTAAAATAAATGTATGGCTTGTAAAATAAAACTCAACACCGCTACATAAACGAGAAATATGTAATAAAAACTCCAACCGTACTTTTGACACGACAGAAGGGGCGTAATGTAGTGATGTGACACCACTGATGTCACTTCACAGAAGTTACTTGTCGGAAAGTGGAAACACTCGATACGAATTAAGATTTCAATTCAATATCCAACCTTCTTAATATACAAAATATAATTATTAATGAAACTAATATGATATTACAAATATAGAGAAATTTATCTTTGACAATTATTATGGTAAATAATTAGCTAGGCCGATCCAAGATTTTCGTTAAATCGAACATAACATTGTATTGTATATTATCTCAATCGATAGTTAATACACATTTTATCAACATCTCTCAAAAACGTTCAGAAACTAATTTTTATTAATATGTCATGTTCATTAGTTAAGGATATTAATTATTATGTAGCTGTTTTGGTGTTTATTTTTGTAAATATATAAAGATCATAAAACAATAAAAAAATATATATCATAGACCGGCAAACGAGCAAGTGGGTCACCTGATGGTAAGTGATTTCCACCGTTCATGAACGCCCATAATACCAGAATAATTATGGACGCCTTCACGCCTTACCGTGAGTATTGTAGGTGCCTATGGGTAGTGGGATTTACAAGGTGGTAGGTCCCTCGTATGCGAGGCGCTCCGGGTTGGTACCACCGCTTTATCTGTTTATGACGCTAAACAGCAGTGTGTAAGCACTGTTGTGTTTCGGTTTAAAGAAAATTCATGCCAGTGAAGTTACTGAGCATTAAGAGACTTAACACCCTAAGTCTCAGGATGCCGAACGCAGTCCAGTGGCATGCATTGCTTTGTAATTTAAACTTTTGTGTGGTGTTATTGCTTCTGGTTATGGGCTAACGTGGCGCTTGCCATCAATCGAGCGATCTGCTTGTCTCGTCATTGGAGCAATTAAAATCAGGTGACCGACTTGGTCGTTCGTAAGTCTCTAATATAACATCCATCAAGACATCTGACAAGCAACCTGCTCGACTCGTTTCGATAAAAAAATTTGGTTTATTTATCTATACTAATAATAAAGCTGTAGAGTTTGATTGTTTGTTTGTTTGTTTGAACGCGCTAACCTCAGGAACTACTGGTTCGAATTGAAAAAATCTTTTTGTGTTGGATAGTCCATTTATCGAGGAAGGCTTTAGGATATATGACATTACGCTGCGACCATTAGAAGCGAAGCATCAGTGAAAAATGTTGCAAAAACGGGGAAAATTATTCATATTTGAAGGCTTCCGTTGCTAAGCTACCGAAATAATATTATTTGAAGGCTTCCGTTGTTAAGCTACCCAAATCTATACTAATATTATAAAGCTGTAGAGTTTGATTGTTTGTTTGTTTGTTTGATCACGTGGGCGGAGCCGCGAGCAAAAGCTAGTAAATAATAATAGTCATATATTTATTTCAGTTACTTTATTAAATAATTTCATTTTACAACCAGTATTGAATGCAGTAACATTTCATCACATTATCATACACATATTATAGACAAATTAATTATTTTCGGTTACAGACACACAGATAAGAGGTAATACATAATAATATTCCATACAGATACACATTTACGATTACAATACGAGGGATATACATCGAATCGACACCAGCCTATTACGTAAAATTAATTCGACAAAATCCTATTTCATTATGTTTTTTTCACAAAAGTGACGACAATTCTATTCGCATTGCTTAAAAAACAATATAATAAAAACAAACTTACAGCACATTATTGACTGGAAAATGTATAACAATTTTACATAATAGACATGTGGATAGAAATTAAATTACAATAAAAACGGTTGAAGTAAGGAGATACACAAAACCCCTTTTCACCTAACAGATATGTCCGATGTCTACATGATAAAGCAACAACTATAACAAATAAATCATATAATAACAGTCTGATCACACAAATATTACAAATTAAATAATAAATCTTATATGCCATCTAGTTATTTACAAAAGTTAGCTAACTAAACAACAAAGAACTTAACTATTTTGTAAGTTTTTGACTATGCTCACACGCACTGCGTGGAAGAGAAACATTATAATACTATTGAAGATTATATAGCTAAGTCACTAGTCTAATCAAGTACATACATATTATAGTATTTTGCTAGATATCTGAAGAGTGCGGAGTGCGTGTGAACCGAGCCTTGACGCAACTAGACCGCCTAAATACTGACTGGCTGGCGTTTAGCCGCGCGATTTCTAATCGACATTTCCTCTACGATAGTTTCTATGCTAAATAAATTAATGTCAAAGCCTAATTGTGATGCCGCTAGTGCGTCTAGAAGACCGCTAGTCGATACGCGTTCAAACATTACATTTAGATATTCTGGAATGCATAATTTTAGTTTGACACTAGCGCCATCTGTCTACATACAGGACTACCTAATATCGATAATGCGACCTCCATGATTCATATCAAAAGCGTTAAATACCGAAATTTAAAAATTGAGATGTAAAAAATTTATCACTATTGTATATAGCAGTCTAAATTTAGGAGCCATTGTTGTATATAGTTCTAAATGTAAACATTGAAGCGTATTTCGTATCGATTATATTATTAGTCGATATTATAAAACAGTCAGTGTTTTGTAGTATCGCCTTCATTTTTCTGTCACCATAAGATTATTTTCGAATTGCATAGTCGTTTAAGGTACCGGATATTAGAATAGTAAAACATAAAAATGTAACATTTCGGTTTAATTTTTAATACAATATTATTTCATTTGAGTTCTGAGTTGTTAACAAAATGTGACACCTTTATCTGTCACTATTCAGTTATAAAATGTAAAAATTAGGTCGTTTATTCATTTCTTGTAGAGAGTCTATGACTTCTTGTTGTTTTTCACAGTTCATGTGAGTTTTGCTCTCGTATTACTTTGGGGAGCAGCAGAATACGATTAGATCATATATTTTTATTGTTATCAAAGCCATTGTTCTGGGGATAAAAATCGTTATAATTAGGTGCAAGATAAACCTGTTATCGTGTATTTTAGATTTATATAATAATCTTGCTACCGAAGTAAGTTCATTATGTAATTGTTTTTAATAATTATGTTCCGAGAGTTGTATAATGGTCTTTATGGACTAGTATTGTTAAATGAAGTTCTGGAAAGTTCCAAAAAATTCTATAACAATATTTTTGAATTAGCACACAAAGCTCTAGAAAGTTTTAAAAAAGTTGTAAAAGGATCAAATTGGTTCCACGAAGTTCGGGAGAGTTCCATAAAGATGTAGATGACTCTGTGATACACGGGTCGTAGTGTAGAGACGTGGTGGTGTCGGCTACTGTATGGCGAGATGCGTAGAGTCGTGTCGCTGTCGGGAGCAGAGCACAGCGCAGAGGGCGGGCAGCGCGGCGGCGAGCAGTCCCCCTGCCCCCCCGCCTGCCCCACCGCCTCCCTCATCCTCACCCGCACTGCCGCCCGACACGTCGTGTTATGCGAACGACTCCTTGACAGGTGATTGTTTTGAAATAGAACCTGCGCTGCATCGGCTTTCGCGGCCTTCGGAGCTGTGCGATCTGTTAAATACAATATTTTTTATATATTTTTATTATTTGATAACAATATTTTACACAACATGACAAATGCAACGGTTATTCATATCGTATCATAAAATAATCATTTAAATCGTTGTTTTTTTAAATAGGAAATTTAAAGTAAAAAGAATTGCTGACGCTCGGAATGAACTGCCGTTAGCAATGCGCGAGCAACGCGTTGCGCTTAGTCGTAGAAATAATAGGCATATTTTTTTTTTTTTCATATTTATTTAGCGATTTGTTTAGTGGTATCATGTCAGTAATCACCAGCACTACCACCTGTCTTAACTTTTTAGAAGCTTTCCCTTAAAACCAATCCGACGTAGTAAATAATGACACACTTGGTTTTCATCGAGTTGAAACGAACTAAGTTCACTTACTGTGTTTATTTGGATCTTTGGTCCATGCTTGTTTATTTAATAAGGCAAGAGGGTGAACTTTTTTGAACTCACTTGTGTGAATTATCAAGTTGCATGCTGTTTCGTGAGGGTGCCAATGGGCTCAGTTTGTGGTTCGCCAAGAACGTTCCTATTGACTCGTCAGAACTGTAGCTATCGTTGTCACTGCAAGCAAAAACAAATTACTTATATAAACAAGACTATGAATTTTATAAGAAATAAAAACAACTCAAATTAGTTGTATTAATGTGATTTCATTTTTACGATTTTTGTATTAACATGTTTATAAACGATTTTTATATGAACAGTCTTTCAAGATATTCACAATTCAACGTTGAATTGTGAATATATTCGTTTTATCGAGACGATGGTTAATAGCTACATAACATGACGCTATGACTCTTGGGGGCGGAACAGTAGTATGCAAAACCAGTAGTGTCGAATTGAGAACCTCCTCCGTATTTTTCGTTGGTTAATAAAGATTATGATATGTATAGAAATCGCAAAAGGCTTAAGGCCGCGGACTCGAAGCCAGCGGCAAGCGGCGGCGGCGCGGGAGCGGCGCATTCAAATGCATAGATTTAAATGGACCCGATCTCGAAAGCAGCGTCGCGACGCGGGCGCGAAGAGCGAGGTACGAGCGGCGCGCGACAGTCGAGCGGCGCCTGCGCGCCGGCATTGACGTAGTGTTGTGTATTTTCAAAAATGTCCGCCGACGTGGTGGAGCAAATTATTTCAATGATTTTTTATAAGGAACATCATATTCACATCAATTTCGTTCGAGAACAGACACTAATTTCTCATAGTACAACACTACGCCGCTGTAGCGCCGCGCGATCTGCCCGCTGACTTCGAGACCGGGTGTCCGCCGCTGCCGCGCCGCCGCCGCTTGCCGCTGACTTCGAGTCCGCGGCCTAAATGATATGTGGTACAAGTTTGTGTGTGTGTGTGTGTGAGACCGACCTGTCCGTGTCCCGTGCGTCGAGCGGCGCGTTGAGATCAGCTGCGATGGCCTCCTGCAGCGCGTGCGCGCGGCGGGCGGCGGTGCGCGCCTCGTCCCGCGCCCCTCCAGCATGGTATAGTGTGTGTGTGTGTGTGTGTGTGTGTGAGACCGACCTGTCCGTGTCCCGTGCGTCGAGCGGCGCGTTGAGATCAGCTGCGATGGCCTCCTGCAGCGCGTGCGCGCGGCGGGCGGCGGTGCGCGCCTCGTCCCGCGCCGCGGCCGCGTCCGCCGCCGCCGCCTGCGCCGCCGCCTCCGCCGCCGCGCGAGCCCGGCACGCCTCCCCCACGCGACCCTCCAGCATGGAGTTCTCTTCTTTCAGCTCCCTGACGATTAGCACCGTTTCATATACGAATATGTATGAAGCCAGTGAAAGTTCGATCAAAGTCCAGTCAAAGTCCGATTGAAATCTGGTCAAAGTCCTGTCAAAGTTCGGTCAAAGTCCTGTCAAAGTCCGGTCAAAGTACGGTTAAAGTCTGGTCAAAGTACGGTCAAAATCTTGACAAAGTCCGGTCAAAATCCGATCAAAGTCCTGTCAAAGTCCAGTCATAGTCCGGTCCAAGCCAACTGGTCACAATGTGACGCCACCTTGCTCTTCGAAATTCTCGAAGTTCCAAGGAGATCAGCTAACGCTGGCTGGTTAACTGGCCCGCGTGATGTCTCACAGAAGGTTCCCGAATATTGTCGAACCTTCCGTTGATCGATGAACCGCTCGCGTTACGAAACGAATCGGTTCACCCTCCTATAAGAAGTTACCACTTCAAAAAAGAATAGCTTTCGACAAGACTCTGCCCGCGTAGAAGCATTAGTTAGACAATTAACGCTATTTATGTATCTACTATGCATTTAATTTCCGATAGATCTGTATAAGAAAATATTTGAATTCACAGTATCCTGGTCCTGGTAAAACAAAAATATGGAGCATTCAATAAAGTAAACATTTATTTCATGAAAGCTTTTAGCACAGCTGGTAAGGTTTAGCTGGTGGGAGGATACTTGTATCCGACCGGATAGCGACCATCGTACACTGGTGCTAAATCCTGCCATAGTGGCCCACCTTGTGTGGGTCGCGTTCCAGGGTCAGCCAGTGTATATCCGGTTCTCCCCAGGGGGCTTGCCCCCTGATCCTAACCCTTTTCCCATCCCTTTTTCCTTCCCCTTCCCCTTGGCCCTTTGGCAGGCCGGCATGATATTGCCGACCTACGATGAACAAATTGTTTATCGTTGGTCGACACTATTCTTGGATTGCGCTACACTTACCATCAGGTGTAGCGTAGTCACTTTGCCGAGCCAGGATAAAAAAAAAAAAAAAAGGTAAGTAAGTAGAATGGTATGCAGTGTACCTGAGCTGCCTGGTAAGCTTGCGCAGTTCATCCGCGGCGAGTTGGTCCCGTTGTCTGGCGGCGGCCAGTTCACCCGCGAGTTGTTCGTGCGCCTCCCTCACTCGCGCCAGCTGTCCCTCCACCCGACTGCGTGCGGTCGCTTCCAACTCCAAACTCGATTCCAACTCCTACGAAACAGTACATTGAGGGTAATCGAACAAAATCTTTTCAATGAAATAAAACTAATTTAAACGGATTTAATGTTACAGTGTCTACCGTCAGTCAGTTTACAATTATTGATAAAATTTAATTTTTATTTTTGTTTGTTTAAATCCGTTTAATTTAGTTTTATTTCAATAAGTAATATTCGCGTAAACATAATTAATCATTATGTTATTTTTTTCAATTCTAATCACCCAACTAAATCAACAATGCAATGATGTTACTTTTGAAAAAATATACTTTTTACTAGTACAACGAGGCAAACGTATAGCAGGGTCACTTGGTTAGTGGGCGACAAATGATATAACTGTAGGGATATACTTTTTAGAAATCTGAATGTGGTCAGTACATTTAGGTTTACTTCTTTTTTATTTATGGCTTCGCATTATTATGCATTTCGCCAATGACGAGTATAATTTATTCTCAAGTCTTCACAAGAACGATGAAATATCGGTGTGGAAGTTTTCAAGGTCTTGTTGGAGTTTTGGTGTGAATTTCTTCCAGTACGATGCTTAATTCACTTATTTAAATATTTCCATACACTGTTCATCACCGTCAATGTTTATTGTACAAATCCACACCATTTTTATACAACAAACATAACTTTAAACTAGTTTTTGAAATAAATTAAAATAAACTATAAACCGCACTGTCAGAATTCCCGCCAAAACTCCTACATTTAGTTGCAACTGTAGTAGTACCTTATTGCGCAGATCGAGACGTCGTTCTGCCTCGTGCTGGTCGTGATGATGACCCGCCTCGGCCGCGGCCAGCCGTGCCGTGAGTTCAGCGATACGTTCCTTGGCATTGCGCGCGTCCTCTTGAGCGGCGGCCGCCCGCGCCTCCGCGTCTCGCGCTTCACCTTGCGCCGCGCATAACGCGTTTGTACTTGCGCGATATTTCTTCAGTAGCTGCACAACATGATTCATCTTTTAGTTTTATTACTAGAAAAGTATAGTGATAAGTATGCAGTGTTGGTCTTGTTAGATAAGTACATTTAAAAATTCCTAGGCCAATATTTTTTTACAGCGAGAAAACATTTTATGCGGATCTTGCAGAACCTCTAAGAAATGATAATGATAAGCATGAATATAAAGTAAACCATGTAGATAAAGATGATAACAATGAAAACAATAACGATGACAACGATGCTAAAGGTAACGAAAGAACAATAACTAAAATGATATACAAGAAAATTACTGTTGAAGACAATGATGTAGATGATACCTACGACAAAACAATATTGAACATAATTATAAAAACGTCAACGTTACGAATGGCTTCAATGATATTAGCGTCAATGAGCCTAACAAAAACAATGACTTTGAACTTGATTACCTCAGCGGCTTCTTCTTCCGCGTCATCGAGCTGCGCGCGTGCAGCAGCAGCATCTCTAGCAGCAGTGAGCGCTCGCTCAGCAGCATCGGCTCTCGCTCTGGACGCCTCTTCTAATGCAGCGTTCGCTTCCGCGGCCTCTGCTTCCGCGGCTTGTTTCGATTTTGTTGCTGCTCGCACTGCTAGCTCTAAGTCTTCAACCTGGGGAATAGCATAATTATTAATAAGACATTTTTATATTTTGTGGTATTCTGTTTCTGTTAGGGTAAAGTTCTTGAAGTTTAATTTGAGATTTGTTTGTAAATAATTTTTTTTAAGGTCAATTATTGAGATACATTTTCACGATTATTTTTGTCAAATATTATTAGAGAGATTCAACGAAACCAATAATATGTGTTTATTTTATTCAAATTTTATTAATTGCTCCGATCTGTTCCAATAGTTTTGGTAAACATCTGAACGCTCATCACCTGATTCTTCAGTTGTCTTATTTGCGCCTTGCCTCCACCTTCCTTCTCCTTTTGTTCCAGCATTGTCTGAGCATCTCGTAACAAAGCTCTGTATCTTTTCAGGTCCCTAAAAATCAATAACATGAATTTGATACATTACTCAAATCATAAAATTCTAAAATTCTGTTGACATGTCTCTGCTTTTAGAATTAATCTAGGAATCTAGTAGTATCGGAATACGATGGTACAACGCATTCCGCAGTCAATGTTAAAGTCAGCGTTACTGTTATCGTCAAATTCGACAAAACCTTAACTATAACTGCTACTATGGTGCAATCCAGCCTAAATCTTTGTCATTACCTTTATTTTTACTCAAAATTTAAATAAGAATTTGAAAAGTTTGACTGCGGGTTCATAATAAACAAGATAAAGTGCTATTGTTATTTTACATTAGATACCTAAAAGTTTTGTAAGTAATGTTCCTAGTAATAAGTAACAGTTTAAAAGTGTACCTCTTCAGCCTCTGCACCAGCTGCGTCTGCTCGTGTGTCTCGGCGCGCGCCGTCTCCTCGAGCGAGGCGAGGCGCCGCTCCAGCTCGTGCCTCTCGCGCAGCAGTAAGCTTCGTTCCGCGTGCTCACTCTCCAGTTGACTCTCCAGCACTAGCGAGAAAAGAAAAAATAAACATTCATACTTTGTCTAGATCTTCTATTACGTCATCATTGGCTTCTTTCAAAACCTGTACGCAGATATTGTTAGGCAAGAGATTTCTTTCGTTTATATCTTCGTGACCAGGTCTATCTATTAATATCTTCGAATTAAGATAAAGAAATCTTAGGTGGAACAAAATAGAGTTGACAGTTGCTAAAATGGATTGATATTCTGTGGTATTATTATTAAGCAAGTTCTTTCCGATACTTTCGTTATTTCAGGTTGTGATATAGTTAATAATGCTGTATTTGTCTGTTTTTGCAAGTTCTATAGTTTTATTGTATCAGTTTGGGTCAATTGCACATATTTTATGTGTGTATGTATGTATATGTCATCTGGAAGCCCCATCAGATAACGCACCTCATCAAACATCAAGTTATTTTAGTCGATTTCTAATAGAAGTCGTAAACAGTCATCTTACTTTTAAGTTTCTTGGCAGCGTTGGCCCTAGTCTCCTCCATCTCGTCGTCTCGTGCAGCGGCTTCCAGCCTCGCCTCCTTGCGTTGCTGCTCCAGCAACATTTCCAATCGCAATTTCGAACTTTCCAGCAACTGAACATCAAATAATAATTCATCAACACATTATGTTTTATTAAGTTTTAGTACCTACATTTAAAACTCTAGAATCTATTGGAGGACTGAAACACAATTTCTTTACGTCATTGAATTTAAGAAACATCAAAATTAAGGAGCCAGTTTGCACAGATCTGTTCTGGTCGTGCAGTTATCGGCGAGTGCTCGCAACTTTTTTGCAATTATCACACAAACTATTCGACCATTAAAACTCTAATTTTATGGCTGATTTACTTCTCTAACAAGCCTAGACTTGCATCTTCTAATTGCTGTGCTCGCCTCAGAGCCGCGACCTCGTCCCCACACTCGACTAGTGTCACGCACCTGTATCTGTCCTGCGAGATCGTCGAGCTCCTCCTCCTGGTCTCGCAGCCGTCGCTCGAGGTCGGTGCGCGCTCGCCTCAGAGCCGCGACCTCGTCCCCACACTCGACTAGTGTCACGCACCTGTATCTGTCCTGCGAGATCGTCGAGCTCCTCCTCCTGGTCTCGCAGCCGTCGCTCGAGGTCGGTGCGCGCTCGCCTCAGAGCCGCGACCTCGTCACCACACTCGACTAGTGTCACGCACCTGTATCTGTCCTGCGAGATCGTCGAGCTCCTCCTCCTGGTCTCGCAGCCGTCGCTCGAGGTCGGTGCGCGCTCGCCTCAGAGCCGCGACCTCGTCCCCACACTCGACTAGTGTCACGCACCTGTATCTGTCCTGCGAGATCGTCGAGCTCCTCCTCCTGGTCTCGCAGCCGTCGCTCGAGGTCGGTGCGCGCTCGCCTCAGAGCCGCGACCTCGTCCCCACACTCGACTAGTGTCACGCACCTGTATCTGTCCTGCGAGATCGTCGAGCTCCTCCTCCTGGTCTCGCAGCCGTCGCTCGAGGTCGGTGCGCGCTCGCCTCAGAGCCGCGACCTCGTCACCACACTCGACTAGTGTCACGCACCTGTATCTGTCCTGCGAGATCGTCGAGCTCCTCCTCCTGGTCTCGCAGCCGTCGCTCGAGGTCGGTGCGCGCTCGCCTCAGAGCCGCGACCTCGTCCCCACACTCGACTAGTGTCACGCACCTGTATCTGTCCTGCGAGATCGTCGAGCTCCTCCTCCTGGTCTCGCAGCCGTCGCTCGAGGTCGGTGCGCGCTCGCCTCAGAGCCGCGACCTCGTCCCCACACTCGACTGGTGTCACGCACCTGTATCTGTCCCGCGAGATCGTCGAGCTCCTCCTCCTGGTCTCGCAGCCGTCGCTCGAGGTCGGTGCGCGCTCGCCTCAGAGCCGCGACCTCGTCCCCACACTCGACTGGTGTCACGCACCTGTATCTGTCCTGCGAGATCGTCGAGCTCCTCCTCCTGGTCTCGCAGCCGTCGCTCGAGGTCGGTGCGCGCTCGCCTCAGAGCCGCGACCTCGTCCCCACACTCGACTGGTGTCACGCACCTGTATCTGTCCCGCGAGATCGTCGAGCTCCTCCTCCTGGTCTCGCAGCCGTCGCTCGAGGTCGGTGCGCGCTCGCCTCAGAGCCGCGACCTCGTCACCGCCGCCTCCTCGTTCCTCCAGTTCTCGCGTGGCAGCTGCTAGGCGCTCTTCTTTCAGCTCCAGCTCTAGGCGAGCTTCCTGCAATAGAGGTGACAGTCATCATCTCAGATTGAGGCAACAATTGGATGGAAGCATGTGAGCAAGTGCTGTCTAGAAATGGGAACCGACAGCAGCCAAGCAAAAGACCGCAATAGGTAATGGTCGCTGGTCACTGATCAAGTGCTGGTGGAAGGGTACCAGATATTTAAGTGCACGACTGGATAGCGACCATCGTACACATGGTGTACACCCGTCATAGTGGCTCGCTCAGTCGAGTCGCATTCCTGAGTCGACCAGTATATACCCAGTAACTTTAGGCCGGCATTATTCTGCCGACCGTGCTCTTCAGGTCCAGTCCAGGTCCATTAATCGTTCCAGGTCTATAATCATTTTGTCATGCCAGGTTAAAAGAAGTGTTCAGTAGTCAGTTACTTACAGAGAGGCTCTGCTCAAGTGCGTATTTTTCGGCGTGCGCCTGGTCCCGCTCGCGCGAGAGCCGCTCCTTCGCCGACCGCTCCCGCTTCAACTCCTCCTGGGCTGCTTGCAACTCGCCGTCGAACTTACGCTGGCGCTTCTCCAATAAGTTGTTGCGGCACGTCTGCACGAACAAGAATGTTGTAACTACTTGATTGTAGATGGTGATGAAAATCACAGTACTCATCAAAATATCATACAAAATTCAAATATATAATGTACGATAGTTGATAGTTAGAATATTTAATATAATGTTAGTTATTTTCCGCTTGTACATATTATATTAAAACCACTGATTTCACTACCACAATTCAATTTAAAAAAAAATCGTTTTACCTTTCTCTATAGACTTTTAATTAATTTGTACTACTGATAAAGCTATTACTCTTTCTTACAAATATTAGGTAGTCCACATACCGAGTGGCGATTTGGTTATCACATTAATTGGTATAGCGGTTAAAAGTGTTTCATATAAGTCTGTTCAAAGAGTAAAATAAACGTTTATACCATAAATAAAAAAAATGCAACTTTCAAACAAAATAAATAGTCTAAAAATTGCCACGAAATAAAACACCCTGTTAAATATTAGTTTGCTGATCTGTAAAAGCGGCAACATCTCACCGATAGGTACTTTGTGTCACGCATGCACATGATTGTACATGATGTTCTCGAATATTAAATCAGAAAAATAAATCCCAAATTCCATTTATTTTTTGTGTATGGTTAAATAATGATTTGTAGTATACGTGGTATTATTTAATGTGATAGCCTACATACTCGACACACAGTATAAATATACCTGTTCATCAAGCAACGAGCGCAGGTCGGCCATATCATTGGTAAGTTTCTGCAACTTGCGCTTCCACTGCGCAGCCACGGCTCTCTGCTCCTCCACTTCTTCGTAGGCATCTTGCACCTGCGTGACGATAGATATAAATAATTTTATATAATCACATTAATTCTGTTGATACTACCATCATACGTCGTTTTGATATTCGAAGAATAAGTTCTCATTCCCATCTTAGGTAGTTTTGAAAAGACCAACTACAATCGGTGCGAGGCATCTATCTAATTTGTTGGTATTTAAGAAATAGGCTCCTTGTAGCAAAAATACGATCAACGATATAATTAAATGCCTAGGATTAAATTCTCCAGGTGTGGTAAAAAATAAACCATTGATTTTTACAATTACAAGCATTTAGGCCGAATCCTGTGAGATAGTGGCCGAATCCAGTAGAGGTATATTGATTTGAAAAGATGCGAGGGGAATACCTACTACAGCACTCCAATGTCAAGCTCTCTACATGTCCAGCAATCCATTCCTAAAATCGAAATGCCAAAAGTGTACTTCCTGTATACTGTATGAACAACATAGTGGAATGAGAATGCAAAGGTGACAAATTTGCCACAGATAGACTTTTTCGAATGTACCTACTTTAATTTGACGTCATTTGAGCTATCATCCTCTGCAATCCGATTATCGATAAAAACAAAGATAAATCGAGAATCATTTTCCGAGCGTAAAAAAGCAATTAGCATATTGTCACTTTACAGGGGGAATGTCGCAAATCGTGACAATTTGGCGCCAAGCCAGTTAAGAATTAATGTTATAAACTAATTTAAATATGTGATCAGTCGGTTGAAAGTGCACTAACCTCCTCAGAGTCCTGTGCCATGGCACACACTTAAAATATAGGGTTATGAGTTTCAATTACTTTTTGAAATAAGAATATTGTTTTTGAACGTAACTGTAATTTCAACACGTTTTGTGTTATTCTATGACTTTAGAAAATAGTGTTATGACTTATTTTGCTTTGGTTAACAATGTCAATTAATAATTGGAACACACTTAGTTATGGATAGTAGACAATATTATTTTGAAATAAATAGATTCACCCATTATATTTATAAATAAAGAACCGCCGTTATCACACTTATTCAAAAACACCAAATATTCCACTTTTCTAACGACACATTATTTTTTATGTTTGTGGTTGAAAATAATTTATTTATACATTTTATAACTTTGGCATCGGCTGCTCCATTTATTTTTTTTATAAAAATAAACATTTGAAAGACTAACACAATCAGGAATTTCGTCTCACCGCATTGATAAGCGGTTGGGTTATGCGTGATAACGCGCAGATGATATCGGATTCTGATGTTTTTATATCAGCTACGGAGCGATGCCAAAGCCGTGCCCCAACGATCATCTTAGATATGCGTAGATAGATAAAACAATTTAGTACTATGACCTACATACATTGTGGTGTAATGGAAAAAATAAACTAATTTCGACTACTTAAATTCAAAATTTTGTATGGGTGATTCAAAATTGAAATTCAAGTTTAGCGTTGGACGTCTGCCTACAAGGTGGCCAGACGACCTGATAAAGGTCGCAGGAAGTCGCTGGATGCAGGCCGCTTCCAACAGGTCGGTCTGGAAATCTTTGGGGGAGGCCTATGTTCAGCAGTGGACGTCCTGCGGCTGATGATGGTGATGATTCAAAATGTTGTGTATTTAAATCCAAATACGCAAGTATGGAGTGTAAGTAGGTCACCAATATATTAGGCCCAAAGCCAATCTCACCTGCACGTGGTGCACTCTACTGATTAACGGACGAGGTAATGGCAAAACTTGGTACCCGCTGCAGTTTATAATACCAAATCCACCCTCAAATCATGATGGGAAGGCGAACCCTGGCATTAAGCCGGGCTGATGCCAGGTAGAAAAAAGAAAAAAATCCAAATACGCAAAAAAACACATGAAAAAAATACTACACTTCTGTCACTTGTTTATTTTGCATGTAATACTTGACTGATCGGTCAACTGGTGGTACACTGGTGCTAAAACCTGCCATAGTGGCCCACCAAGTGTGGGTCGCGTTCCAGGGTCAGCCAGTGTATATCCGGTTTCCCCAGGGGGCTTGCCCCTTGATCCTAACCCTTTTCCCATCCCTTTTCCTTCCCCTCCCCCTTGGCCCTTTGGCAGGCCGGCATGATCTTGCCGACCAACGATGGACACATTGTTTATCGTTGGTCGACACTAATCTTGGATTGCGCTACACTTACCATCAGGTGTAGCGTAGTCACTTTGCCGTGCCAGGATAAAAAAAAAAAAAAAAAAAAAAAGTATCGTCATCATATCTGCTGTACTAAATTTTTATTTTGTATTCTGCAATTCTTGTATATTAAAAAAATGGCTCAATAAATGAGATATGTCTGTTGTAGATAATCTCGCCTATGTCGTGCGATAAAATGTCTCCGTTTAAATGGGACTTTACTTCTCAATTTTACTGCATTTATTTTCCAGGCGCGAACATATCTATTCGATAAAATTGCAGGAAAGTGTTTCATAAATATCTTATGATATAAATGAGTCATTCACGCAAAGAATCTCGAATATTCGACAAGATGGATATTGGTCATTGAAAAAAACAAACATTCCATGACAGAAATAATGTTGTGAGTATATATTAAACGTAGGTACTCAATGACAAGTCAGATTGCGTGTAAAAATAAATGAGAGGTGCGTGGGCGCGATAAACACCGAATTATGATAAAAATCGTGATTTTCATGCACCGATGCACCTCATGTGTTAATATCAGATAATTACTTGCATATACTATATGTATACCTAGGTATGATTGTGTATGTATGCACAATACATGCGATGCTTTCGTAATATAACTTTACGTTTACATCATATAAATTTAATACCAAAAGTTGTGTCTTTATTAATGGTACACAATAAATAGGTGGTCATACAAAATTTACGTAATATTATTTTGTGTAGCATGTAAAAAAACCACATCTCTAAGGGGTAGAGCCTCGCTGTAAACAGTTTTGTCTACAGCATGTGGGACGACTCGACTGGGGTACCGCTACCTCACAGAAAACCAGCATGAAGTGGCAACTTGCTAATGCATTTCGTTTTTATAGCATAGCAAGCATACCGGCAAACGAGCAAGTGGGTCACCTGATGGTAAGTGATCTCCACCGCCCATGTACGCCCACAATACCAAAAGAATCATGGGCGCGTTGCCGACCTTAAAGGAAAGGGATAATTAGGGATTGGGAAGGGGAGAGGGATTTGGGCTTCCGGATATCTCACTCACCGTACGAAACGCAGCAGCAAGCCGCTACTTTACGTCGGTTTTCTGCGAGACAGTGGTTACGACCCGAGCGAGCCAGCCCATTCATGCTGTAGACATTACTGTCTACAGCGTGGCTCTACCACTTGTACGATGACAAAGATTTCCGGAGGCCAAAACCCTCGTCTCCTTTCACATGAGCATTATTTTCGTTTAAGATCGACAAGCCATACATGTTTCTTGTGGTATCACGAGAATTCATGGGCCTATGGATATCACTTAAAACAGATGATACTTTAGCTCGTTTGCCGGCCTCTGCTATAAAAATATTGTCGAAATGTATTATGAAAAGAGATTTTATTACATGTAAAACGCATTGTTTTTAAATTGTACGTACATCTGAAGTCGAATGTATAGCGAGGTCATTTACAAAACACTTGGTATTATTAGAAACAGTCATGACTCATTCATTATCGTTACAGTATTATGTTGGGTCTGTCCGTTTCTTCACTATGATTTTTTTTTGTATAGAATGCTTTCTTCATTTTTTTTATTAGACTTAGATTTTACGCAATTCTATAACCTACTTCCTGCTTCTTATATTATAAATGTGAAATTTTGGACGATAGGGAGTTTGTGGTTGTGAATTTGCATGTTTATTATCAATCACACCTAAACGGCTGAATGGATTTAGATGATAATTTCCGGAATCCTTGGTGCGCGAGTCCGATTCGTATTTGGCCGGATTTATCTAAGTATGAGTTATCAATGCGATACAGCTGTAGAAATTTCGACAAATGTGCACTTATAAGATACGTAAATAAAATATTTTAGAATTATCTTTATACTCATTGTTTTTGGAAATCATAAAAACTAGTTATATAAATCTATCCGACTGATATTATTCCACAAAGGCAGATGAAGTCTGTTTAAAGTTATGTATGTTATAATTTGGAGGACAACGTAACAACTTTGGCTATTAATTGAATGTAACATGTCAAAATTGCACTTAATACATATTAACTGCATTAGTTACGGCTATTCTGACGAAACTGTTGAAATATTAACGTTTATATTTATCTAAGTAGGTTTATATCATGTTGTAATAGTTCTTTATAGCTGTGTATTATAGGGCTTGATTTAAAAAAAACAGCATTCTTTTCTGTTTACTTTGTACTGCGAAAATTGTTATCGGCGTAAAAAAAGAAAAAACATATTTATTAATCAGCCAGATATAAAGCCCTGGCTGATCCCGCAGTATATTTCTTTTTTGTTTACCTGGGTACCTATCAACAGTGTGGACCTTTATTAGGCCGAGTGTAATAAAGGTTTGAAGAGTTTTGGAGATGATTTATATCACCCAAGTCAATGATATATGATAATTTTTTTAGTTTTTTGGGAAGCAAAGCTTTTGGCCCTTGGAGACGCCTATTTAGAAACTATAAATGCCTTTGGACTTACAACACCTACGCCGTCCAAATATTAAATGATGCGAACATCCAGAAACTTTCGTCACACGACTATTAACATCATACAAAAATAAATACTAATATGAAACCACCGACCTTCTTCTCAAGCTGTTTCTTGACGGTGACAAGCTGCTCCAAATCATCCTCGTGCTGACGACGCAGCTGAGCTCGAAGCAGTTGCAGCTCCCGATGAGCCTGTTCATATCTCCGCTTGTATTTGTCTCCCGCGGCGTTGACGTCCGCCTCCGAGCCCTCGGAGTCTGACGGCTCTGCTCCTCCACTCTCCGCTGATCGCCAGTGGAGTAGTTCCAGTTCGAGACGCTCCGACGCCTGCGGGACCGAGAATCGCTGATTTGAATACATTTTTGTTGGAAAATAAAGACCTGTTTGCATTACAAAGGATAGTTGATTCAGATGATTTAAGTATATTTCATGAATAAACTGAAATCAAATTACAAATAACATCATGGTCAGCAAATATAGGAGTTTGACAAGAGCTATTTCGTCAAATCTCAAAGCGAGTGTGATGATAAACAAAGGTAGTAATAGCCTATTCAAGATTGTCGACGTTAATGTCTACATAATGGACAATGATATTTTAGCCATTAGTGATTACTCTTCAACCGCAGATAGAACAGTAACGATGGATATTAATTGAGAATTGAGAGTAATTATTTGATTTAGATTGGACGTCAATTATTTCTACATGTTTGTTAATACATAAACCTCCGGTGTACCCAGTTTTGTCTACAGTATGAAATGTCCGGCTCGAGCGAGTCTTTACACCTATATCACAGAAAACCGACGTGAAGTGAAATCCCCGCTCGGTTCCCAATCTCCATTCCTTTCCTTAAAGGTCAGCAACAGAGTCATGATTATTTTGGTATAATGGGTGTTTATGGGCGGTGGAAACCATTTGCCATCAGGTGACCCACTTTCTTGTTCGCCCTACTCTGCTATAAAGAAGCCTCTATAACTTGCATAATCGATAGAACATCATACAAATAGCTAAATGATTCTCTATATATCTTAATCTAGCGTAATTTAACATTTTCCATTCGTTTTTGCAACCAGTATAATCCAATAACGTTTTATATCGATCGGACCGGCCAACATAAACTCAGTCCCGTTTCTAAACGCAATCTGGCACACGAGAGTCACACAGCTGTCACCCATGTTGAAACTCATAACTCCTCGACGATCGGAACTATATCAATCACGTAAACCGGTATTTATAACGTATAAGTCGGTGCAGAGTATGAGATTTTTTTTTATACATCTGAATGACGAAACGGGCAGATTTCTCTGTTTCTCTCGGCGGAACAGTAGCGATTCTACTTAGAACATTGAATAACAATGTCCTACATTGCTTCATTGCTAGAGTGGTAGGATACTTCAGAGGATCGGTGAGACTTCGAGTTGTAATCCTAGGCTGCGTGATCAAAATTTATGTTTTAATTTTTTTTTTCGAAATCACTCATGAGTTGGTTGGGATTGAAATTAATGCCAGATATAGCGATAGGTTCGCCACATATCACATCAAGGGACGGAATAAATTACGGCGAATCGTGGTTGTGCTGATTGCGTCTCCGCCTACCACTTTAGGGATATAGTTCTGAGTTTACGTATAGATTTATGCATGCCGCTGCACTGCACTCATCACCCTGATATGTTCATAATACTCAGTAATTTCACTGTACTTAATATCGATAAAACCGAAAACAACAATGCTTGCAGTCTGCTGCTAACCGGCAGAAATTTACAAGAGATTTTACTGAAACTTCTAGTAAATTCGATAGTTTTGTTACGAGTTGCTTTAATCGGTGTTTTTTATCAACGCCAAGCGTGAATTTACAATTCGCAAGGTTTAACCGATAGATACATTCTACAACTTCAGTCGTCATATAAAATTATATTTACACGCGGACCATTACAATTTGTCGACTACTCGAAACGTTTTATAACAGCAGTTTGATGCCAAACAAAACATGTATTTACTTCGTGAAATGTTTGTCATTTAAACAGATAGAGTTTCAAATACTTAGTTCTATTATTGTATTTACATCAATAATAATCATCTATTGAATGCTACAACACTAATATATCCGATTAAAGCTATTGAATTGGTGCTACATTTTTCTTACCTAGCATCCACCACTCACTCTAATGGATTCCCTTTAAAATTTAAATATGTCTAAATTATTTCCAATTATTGTGATAGTACTTCCTCTAAAATTCACGTTTAATTGAACAAACGTTGGCACCAACCTGTTGTAACCGTTGGTTGTTGGCCACCAAGTCTCTGTTGTCGCGTTCCACGCGCAGCCTCTCCGCCGCTTCGGCATCAGCGCGTTCTGTAGCAAGCGCGGCTGAAGCACGCTCCTCTGTTAGCTCACCTCCAACTTCTGATAGCTGTAGGAATAATAATTATAAATTAATATTTGTTCCAATAGTCTGAATTATAGTTTATATATTAGATATAATCACGTGGATGACCAATGAGTAAAGTTGGGGTAAATTCTGGCCAGCCTGGTGAAATGTGTAATCGTTCATTGGTGTTTCTGATACTTAGCAAACGCTGGCTATCGAGCTTCTGTGACTTTTAAAAAGGCACAAGAGATTCGATAACGTAATTACAGAATATAGACGTACCCTGAATTTATATTAATTTCAAGTCATGTTAACAACTGAACTATAAGCCACGATGAAATAGCATATGCATTGCCAAGAGATCCTGGCAGACACACGGACTCGCAGATAACAATTGAATAACATAATACACTCGTTGGCATCAGCTGATCTGAAGTGGTATCAGTTGAAAGGTAAAAATGTCGTTAGTGATTTCAGCATTTTGGCGCCGTCAATTATTGGACCATCACCTCAAGGAATATTGGCCTGCGTTACATTTAATTTAGTAAAAATATTTCTAAAAAAAAAACGACAAGATGTAGAAAATATCTTCTTCTTGTCTCCTTCTTAATTCAAACTATTTGACAACTAAAAAGAAGAACTAGCAGAAAAACGTGAGAGATAACGCCTTAGTCCATCACGTTGGCTTAATGCGGTTTGGCGGACTTCACACACCTTCGAAATAGTTATGGAGAACTTCTCAGATGTGCAGGTTTCATGTCGATGTTTTCTTCACCGTTAAAACGAGCAATAATTAACGCCTCCACATGTTACTTAGAAAAGTCAGAGGTTCATGCTTTTGAGGCTGGTTTCGAACTGGCAACTTATGTCTTAAGAAGTCCGTATCACACCTCGCTGAGCTATCGTTGCTTACTTCCTAATATTTTACTATATTAGTATGTTTATCTATATAATATGGTATGTATGAAGACATACTTTAAGTACCAATATTTGTTTACGTAGTGTAAATTAATTATCAACAAAACATTTACTAATTACTGGACCATGTAGTAAATTTTAATTACATCCATGCAATTTCCCTATCTTTGAGAAAGAGCGAGAATAAACTCGAAAATAATATTTATCCAGACACTACGACCTAGAAAGTCTGCCATTAACCCCTTGTTTAATGAGAAAGAAAAGAAATCAATTACTAAAAAAGAAATCAATTACTTTCAATTAGCTCCGAAAAGTATGGTTATTAACACGCCATAACAATATTCCGACCCATAATCACTTAATCTTATATTACAGGGTTGGCATCTGGTCGATCGGTGCACGTTCGAATCGTCTAATTTATCGTAATGCTCTTGTAATTGATGCGTAATTTATCATAGTTATCGTGCAACGGCAGGCCATGAATGAAATGTTAACTAGACGGCAATATTTCACATATAACAGGTTAAATTTGGAACGTAATGACGTACGATATAGTTGGACCGGCCAGTGCATCATAACGCTCTACTGAATTTGCAATGCCACGGTATAACTGTTTGCCAAACACGCAAATCATTATTCGCGAAAAAATAAATAAACTAACAACATAAAAACAGCTTCCTGCTTCAAACTGAATGACAGCGTCGCGTCGCCACGTTGTGTTGACGGACGGAGAAGCTCAAACCAATGTGAGAGCAATAGGCACAAGTCTACACAATGAGAAAAAAAAACTTTTGGCAAGCGCTGGATATGCGGCAACATCGAGCCGCCAGAAGCGGTCGAAGCGCCATCGCGCCACTGCCAGCCGGTAAAACTATCCCGAATACTAGATGATAATTTATTACGACGTATTAGTTGTATCTTTACGAGCACGCCAAACGATTTAGCATCAACATTATAAGTAAAGAAATCTGACGCGGTGAATCACCAACCTCTTCCATTTCGGAGACGGTCGTCCGATCCTCGGATATGCCTCGAGATCTGCACATGCTGCTGGCTCTACTTCCACTTCTGCTGAATAGTGTGAATCCCTTGATCATGATGTTGGTGGCAGATTTGGATCTGTCTAATCTCCTCTTCATTTCAGGTTCATCTCTATGTCCTAACCTTCGCCATTCATCCATAACATGATCGGTTCTTCTAAGGAAGTTATCGATCTTGTTGCTCAAGTAGTTTGAAGATGTTCCGTCTTCCATGTGAGCTGCTACAGGCTTGAATTTCTGCCTGAGAGGTTGTTTATTACATCCCAAAACAAAGCTCAAGTTAGCATCGAAGACAACAGGAGCTTGTTCTTTGGATTTTAGTTCTCCAAGGTCTACGCTTTCCGATCTATCACATTTTTGTGGGTATAATCTTCTAGGCGTTGGTGTTTTGCTGCCGAGAGTTGAATTTATACTTGAAGATCGGGACAGTGGAACGTAAGTGCTGTTGCTGCATGATGAGTATTGGCTTGCAGAGCTTCTGATGCTGCTGTAAGAGCCCGGGCTAGGTGACCTTGATAGCAAAAAGTTATTGTTTGATACATGACGCTTTGCAAGTTCAGCGATAGAACCTGTTTCCACCGAAGCTGACGAAGTACTTCTTCTATAACCTGGACTTGGTGAACGACTTACTAAGTATTTTCCATTATCAACATTATTTTGTTGGATGGTATGAACTTCTTTCAAAGGTTTTGTTACAAAAAGTTTCTTGCCATTAAGAAGGGTTGTTGAAAGCTTTGGTGGTACTTTTTCGTCAAAGTCTATCGGCAGCGTCTTCGATTTCTTCATCGGCAGTATCGGTCGACTCGGTGGCGCCTTCGGCGGCTTCTTAGGCGTCGTATCCAGTATAGGTGGAGACAGAAGTCCATTAGAATTTGCGTCTCCATTTAGAGGTGGTGAAGTTACCCCGTTGAACGACGATATTTGTTCTGGTATTAGAAGTTTAAGTTGGTTGGAAGGTTTGTGAGCGTCTGATGCGACGCCGTTGGACACGTGTGGCATGTTGATTTAGGCTGCTCGCTTGCGTTTCCTATACCGGAAGTGTCTCCCACGGTGAAAGTCCAGTGCCATTTCACCGTCAGTATTATTGTCGCGAGCGACACGAAATGCGTCGGGACATTAGTTGGAAATAGAACCGGCGCGAGAGGGCTCCGCGGACGCACTGCGCCGGCTATCTCGGTCGCCGGGCTGACGGGCCGATCGTCCGACGCTGTCGCTAGACTATTTTGGTTTACTTAGATGTCGAAGTGCAAGCGCGAGTGACACGCATTGGACCTTCAAAATTCACTGAGACTACGCCAATGACGACATTCATACGTCCAATGTGTCCTTTATACAAATAACAAACTACGTTCACGAGATTTCATAATAACGATCAATCTTTCAGACGCGACTGTTAACGAATGACACCGTGTTGGACGGTATGTACAAGGATGGTTGGAATCTGTAGATATATGTAATTTATAAGCTGCATGTAAAGCGAATGAGAAACCGCACGGAAACCACGAAGGTCGTATCCCAGTTTGTTGTGTAAATAAATCTCTAACACACGGTGGGGAAGGAAATGAGCATTGGCACAATAAATTAAAGGAAATTTTAGCCAGAATATTATACAGCTAAAGGACTATTTTTGTTGCCAATAAGATACGCGCAATTCAACTACTGGAAGAAACATTCGGAACTTGCATGTGAAAATAGCCATGTTTAAACGCGCAAAGAATGTAACCAAAGCGACAGATGCAATTGCACATGTAAATCCTAATAAATGCTAGTATTACGATATTTGGCAAGAACTAATAAAGTATTTACGGAAAAAATTGCATTTAGCAAAAACAACTGATCGCAATCTCGTATGTACGTATTGTTAAATAATGGTAAGGTTAAAATTGATTTGTTAGTGAAAACTTGCAGGCGGTGTGTGCGTCAAAATCGACAGAAATACACGCGCCGGGAAAACAGGAAAGATTTTTTCTTACAACGCAATGACCTATTGACGGGTAACCGAAGATAAATGAACTATGTATAACCCGTATAAAAGTGTAACAACAAACAGAGCCCACGCCCGCGCAGCTGTAAACGGCGGATTCGCACGAAATGCAACACGAGTATTATTTATCATCTGGAATTGCGAATGTCCCGTTTTTTTCTTGACAGGCTCATTTATATTGGTCTATATATTTAGCAGTTTTGCAAAATGTTTTGACTGTTTTATTTTAGCAATAATGTGAAACTACAAGATATGTAGATTGGATGGAGAACCCGGGATGACTCATAGCATCACCAATTTCTTCACATAATTCTTGACTAGTTTCAATCAAGCGGTATAAACTTTTAAGTATTGGCATAAATTGGACAAGTGTTAACTTTAGTCTTCATACCTCTTAATAACATTGAAAACTAAAAAGAGAATACACAAACAGGTCCTTTCTAAAAGAACTAATGGTAAAGTCAACATATTCTACTGGTAATTTTAACGAAAAATATAAAGAAATTGCTGATAATACGCTTTAAGTGAGAGATAAATATATTCCCGTAATCAAAACGTTTTCACATGACCACTCATATCTCAGTAGGTATAGTATTGGCGTTCGACGATAGTTCTAAATTGATGGCGCAAAGCTCCGAACATAAAACGTCAAAAGGGCTTTAATCTCAGTTTACTGTTCCCATTTTGCAGTTGCGATATTCTATTCTCGATTGTTCGATATTTATTTGACTTGATATACTAATTTCTTTTATCATATTGTATTTAGAAGATACTCGTTTATAAGATTGAATTCCAGACAGAGAACAAGAAACAGAGAAGGCGGAAATTACAGAGGCAATATAAATATAATAAGGCCCTCGATTGGTTGTAAAGCACACTTGATTCCAGTTGATATCACTAATATTCTATCTATGAAAGTAAAGATTTGTACAAATTCTTGCCTCCACACATTACACACATTTCCTACATCCAAATAAATATTTTTATTTGATTTGTACTGATTCTCTGTTCAACATTTACCAACATAATTATGGCGGAAATTTATAAACGACCTTGTTCCAAATCTCCAGATCGATAGTTGGAAATGAATAAATCATACTAAGTAACCTATGCCCATCAAAATCTACTCTGTTATTCGACGCTGAATTGGAGATTTTTGATTAGGATCTCTTTTTAATTTCAATCAATATTTAAATTACAAAGCAATCAATCCAACATCACAAAATATCGAACGATCGAGAATGAGAGCAGGATAGAGGAATAAGAAATAAATAACGCGGCACGACGTCTGCCAATGCGTTCATTTGATGCAACACTCGCTCGGGACCCGACACATTTTATTTGTCAGTGCGTGGAGTTGTGCAATAATGATTATATATACCAACAAACATCGATATCGCTAGTAATGGTGGTCTACTTGTTAAAAGACTAGCTTTAGTCATCCTGTTATGAATTCAGTTAGCAATTTAATAGACCGTCTTGATCTGAAATTACGGTATTTGCTGTGGCATTGTGGGAAACTTTATTGTGAGTAATGAAAAGGGACTTTAATGCTACGTTATTTAAAGTCATAATAAGACGTTTTTGATGTCTAAATTTAATAGCCTTAAAAAAAGATATATTCATAAAAAGCGCATAACGCAGTAATAAGTTTGGTTTGCAAATTAAATCAAAATACAATCAAAGCTAAGAAAAGGGCTAAACACATAATCAGTGCGTTCAGAGCAGAATTTATGATAACAAGGCTATTTTATGCATCAGTAAAAAGAAAATGAAGAAGAAATAAAATGAAGAAATTGCATTAAATAAATTAGGAAATGAAAACTGCTTTAATAATAATGTAACATAACATGATAATTTAACATAACTATACTTATAGGAAATATTTAAATCACTTGGCACATTTATTTTATTATTTGGAATAAAACATTACGTAAAATAATTTCAAATAAAATAGGAAAGCTTCGGTTTAATTTCAAATCGATCGTTTTTCGAACACTGTTCGTATTTATATTGTAAGTATATCAAATCGCGCGTACGGACCGGACAAACGAATAACACTGAACATTTCCAACGCGAAACGGAGATATTCGAAATGGGGCGTAAAATTAAATATAGTGCGGTATAAATTATTATATACAGCACATATAATAATTTTACATAATTAAATATGTTTTGGTACACAGAATTGAGATTAAACATAAACAATAAATTTAATGTAGTCGTAAAGTATTTTAAAAGACGACATTAGAAACACGAATTTAATTTATACCTTTGACGTCTATTTTTTTTGTAAACAAATATGTAATGAAGAGATTTAATGAATAAATGTCTTCCTACTCAAAAAGAACTCGTCAAAGAATCTTATCAACGTAGTAGATAAAGGATTTCCTGCAATCATCTGCTTGGTGGAGTAGAGTAAATAGGTACTTGGTCTTGTCTGGATAACGAATTTTGCAACACCCTTGACTCAACCCCACGATAGACGCGTGATGATAGGTCACTATGGACCATAGCACACACGATACTTTTAGCATCTGCGATCGGCGATTTGGCAACTGTACCTGAATCGCGGTTTGGCGTCTTTCGATCGTTGTATGGAAATGGCGCGTCTAAGCGACTGTTTGGCGACTTGTTGCGTTTAATCGTGGTGTTATGCGTTTTAGCGACTCTATCGATTTCAGCTGGCGGAGAAGTGAAGTATGGAGGATAACGGGAGTAGCATAAGCCCGCGCTGACTGTTCACTTGAGCCGTGTTACATAGATGCCAAAGCCTCATTTAATTGCGTCGACTGGAGTGCGAATGCGTGCGAGTGTTGCGTTCAGTTGCTGCATCGCACTTCGAAAAAGCGTCTTGGCCGCCGCGACTGGCATTTGTATATTGTGGAGTGGAGCGTTAGGATCCAGCATAGAGTTTCCGAAAAGAAACTAAATCGCCGATCGCAGATGCTAAAAGTATCGTGTCTACTGTAGCCCTAAACTTACTTTTGAATATAACAGAAGTGGTTGGGGCTAAAATCGTCTCTGAATGGATGGCTGCCGGAGGCCTAAAAAGCGATAACGTGACGATCAACTGCTCGATTTAAATTACGAAATCGCATGACGAGGAATAGTCTAAAAGAAGAAGCAAAAGGAAATTTGGGAGAAATTTGTAAAGAAGTAAAACGTCAGGAAAAGAAAAAAATAACGATACAAGTTTTAAAAAGTCACTGTACTAGCTCTTTCTATCTCCGTGATCTGATGTCGATATGTAATTAGCGATTCATTAGTTCAACTATGAGACGCACGCGCCAACCATTGCTCAATTTCACACGCTTAAACCAGCATTACTTGTTCTTAGCAACAAATGAACAGTACCAAAATAGAAGGCATTAATCCCCCAACGCAAGTATATTTATGGACTGGACAAGTAAATCACTGAAATTAGGTCGTACAGTGGACGGACGGGCTGGGATCAAGCAGCGCGCTAAACCGGATAAATCTTTTAATATTTTGCATTAAAAAGCAAAGTTATTGCGCATGTGACGTGCAGAAATGCGACCTATTTGCAGTGATTTGTGACATAATAAATCTTTGAAGGACCAAAAGTTTTTTCATCGGATACATTTTTATAAAAATCTGTCAAAGATGGAATATCAAAAGAACTAGAACGTAATAATATTTGTGGCCACATCATAATATAACTGCTTATACCAGATTATTTTTTTATTAGAGTAATATTTGAGATTTATTAACAGGCCTACGTTTATTCGAAAACCGTAGATAATAATATAAAGCTGCAAAAATAAATTGATTTTGACAGACCAAACATAGATTAAGCGTAAAAGTGGTTTTAATAGAAACCAATACTTCACATAAAAAAAAATATTCACTGAATGTAATTAATTATTAATATGAAAAAGAATAAAATGAACACTATGAATACTAGAAGAGAAACATTTTTCTAGAATTTCAATAAAAAATATAATATTTGTCAAGATTGGTAGATTATTTTACAAAGGACGTTAAATAGACCGGCATGCCTGCCTATACCACAATACCTATTAAAATACATCTGAAAGGCGGTTCGACGAGTGGCACCGCAAAAGCCAATTATCATCAATATTTATTATTTTTTGTTTCACGAGACATAACTCTTTGAAAATAAAAACGAGCCACGGATGCGGTCTGATTAGGGCAAACGCTAAAAGCGAAGCAAAAACAACATGGCCTCATTACCGCAAACTATGATAAAAAGGAGCGAGTTTTTGTTAAAAGTGAAGACGAAATTGCAGTTATTAGATTTTTTTATATTAATGAGCAGTTTTTATAATAATTTACATTCTTCATTACATGGTACAAAAGAAAATACCCACGGCGTGTTCGTTTAATTGTCTGTTAGACTGCGTCAATCTAAGGAACTCTAGAAAGATTTAATATGTGTTACAGATCCCATTTCTCCATCCATCCATTCCACTTCATATATGTATGCATAATCTAGAGCTAAGAGCATCAATTCCCCAATTAAACACCGACGTTAATTATACTTTCGCGTCATATTATGAGGTTTTTTAATCCGACCGTGACTGCACTACGCCTGATGGTAAGCGCAGTGCAGTACAAAATAAACAGCGACCATCTGTGTACTGTTGCTTCTGTTTATGGGCAAGCTGACCTTCAGGCAAGAGATCTGATTGTTTCGTAATTAGACTAATAAAAAAAATGGTATCTGCAGTATCGATCCCTTCATTTCTGCTAATGAGTATAAAAATTTCACCACCTACCGCCGTGAAGGCAATCCGAGCTGTGTTAAAGAAAAAAAAACAGCAAAGATTGCAACGAATAAGCGCACATGTTTATTTGTCTTTCTAAAAATATATGCAACTTCTTAATACATTTTGTGACTGTTCTGTGTTCACAAGTCACATGCAATGAGATATTTGTTTGTAGTTTCAAGATCTTTGTGAAATTTCCGCATATTTTTCCATTATAATCACATCGTTCAACGCATCCCCTTTATCACATTATTCGTTCCATTGACAATGCTTTTGTGTGATTATTGGGTTTACTTCGTGTATTACTTTTCTATTATTGTAATAATGTTTAATAGAAGTCATTGTCTTCTATTGTAATATGTATTCAACGACATATTTTTTTTAAACACAATATACGGAAGAGGTTCTTAATTCAACGCGTACATTTGATTTTTTTTTTGCGTATCCACACTCATAGCTTTTTATTCATTTAATTTTTATCCGATCTTGAAGATTGATTCTTTAAAAATAGTAAAATCAAAAAATGGCACCAAAAATAAAAACAACTGAAAGAAAAAAAAAATAGACATAACTAAAGCACATAACCGGTTTAAATCAATTTCAATACTCGACAAGGACCTTCAGATATCGAATTGAGATTATATAAAAACTAAAAAGCACCGCTATATTACCGTCAATAACAGTGAATATTAAAATAGCTAAAAGTCAAATGCATAGTAAACTGCAGAAAGTTTTTTCAAAGAAATTTTCATTCCCTACCCACCTGAGTGATCCTTGCTTGCTTACCAGCTTCCACCTAGAGAAGAAATCGAAGATTCTATACAGACGTCGCAGAAATCTTTGCCACGAGTAAGTAGTTAACGAGCGAATAGTTGACTAATAAAACAAAAGATAAACATAAGTAAGAGTATTTTTATCATTAAAACATTGTAATCCGTCCAAAATCGCCGCGGGCGTGTAATTATCCAACACGTGCGTACGATCTCTTTTAATTAATTTTACAATGTCCTAAAAGCCACATTTAGGGCGCATTTATATGACAAGGAATCCCACCGCGTTGCGGCCGCGCGGACGCCTCGCTCGAATCACTCGAAAAATTAATGTAAACTCTATTGACTAAGACATAATGTTTAATTCATCGCAACGCTCTAACCACGCGGCGACTGCGCGATCGTGTAAACGCGAGCGCAGCCGCCGCGCGGCGGCCGCACGAAATTTTTCGCGTCGTCTAAACGCAGCCTTATTGTGCATTAAATACTCGTAATATTACTTTGTGCACAAAACAAACTCATTACAAAGAAAGTTCTCATATCTTTTAAAGCGTAAAATTAATAAACGAAATAAAAAAAAAACAACAAAATGTCTCTTACGTTTCGTTCCACGGAGCTGTTACGTAACTAGTTTGTCACATATTCGTATTTTTGTCGCGGTCAAGGAACCATGCGTGGCGGAATTAATTTTATGCTTTTTTTTATGCTCTAGGTCATGCGTGTAAACTGTCGCACGTCTATAATGACGGCGTGATATTTTTAAAAGAATTTTTAAATTTTTGTCAACAAGTAATAATATGTCTGGCAGCTTAATTAGTTTTTAAAATATACTTTTTTTTGATTTTGTCGAATAGAGCCAAGAAAAAGTATCGTGCGATCAGACAGAAGGATCTAATAACTATACATACAAAATTCACTAGAAATACTTACGTGCATTTTACACGCTGCGCCGTTTAAAATTTTATTTCTTTTAAAATGCAATACGCAAAGTCGTTTGCAGTCATCCAGCGTTCCAAGAAATGCATTACAAATGGAACTGGCTGAAAACAACTTTTTACAAATGATTTTAAAGAAAAAAGTTTGGAATATTAATGTAATAAAATCGTATATTTTTAAATTACGAACACATTGCTATATTTTTTAAACTGCCGCGTTTCTCCGGAGTCGTAAAAACACTGACATGGACCGTGAGTTTTCATCCTTCACGTCAAGGATATCTAGAAATCTAGCCTATATTAGTGTTGTAAGCGGTTCCTCACCAATGAGCCTACATTGTTGGAAATTACGATCTATTGTTACCGATTTTTATCGCTGAACGGTGTGCTACCGATTCTGTTGCCATCGAGATAATCGGATCACATCACTGAGGAGTATCGATTATAGTTTGACACTATGCAACGATTGATTGTTTTATGTATGTTGTGATGACCTTGTAAAGAGTGGCGCCTATTTTTTTTTATTAGCTTGAATGTCAAAACCAACTGGTCCCGCTCATGGTACTTAAGCTATTGTCCATAAATAAAAGCAAATTTGAATTACAAAGCCCTGCATGGCACTGGACTGCGTTCATCACCCCTAGACATGATAAGTCTCATAATGCCCAGTAATTTCACTGGCTCCAGTGTCTTTCAAACCGACACATAACATTGCTGTTTGATTGGAGAAATGGACAAAGCGATGGTCTCAAAATTATGCATTGTAATACATAGAACAATATTATAGATTTTGAATTCGTACTACAATTAAACTCCGTTATAGATAAAATAAAGAAAACAATGCCAACAACCATAAAATTTATGAGATAAATACATAGGAGCATAGGACGTTACGTTCACTGGACTTATTTCTTAGTGTATAGTTTAAACAAACATGTTTGGTATGAATTCAGAATTTGGTCCTAATATTGCGGATTGCACACACATTTGTCTATGGAAATTTAACCCATGACCATTCCTCTCAGCTTCGAGCACCATAAATTATCATCACTGATTTCTATGCTTACTGTTTTGCTTATTAAAATTTGTATCTGTGTATAGTTTTTCCCAGACTGATAATTACGTAAGATTTTTATTTGTACGTTCCCTTCAATAATAAATCAAAGGATTAAAATAATTCATTCTAAATGTGTATTACATAACATTAATGGCGCGTTACGCCAAAGAAATAGCAATATAATGTTCGCAAAGTTAATCGTGTTATTTATAACATATATTTTTTTTATAGCAGAGGCGTAACCAATACACCTAAATTTCACCGAGCCTATTTCCGTCCTATGATGTAATAGGGGGGGATGAATACTCCGGACCTAAACATAAAATTATTTCGGCATACAAGACAACTGAATATCTTTAATATAAACCTCCTTCCTTCCACCTGCCCTTATCCCAATCGCAGTGGGGCCGACGGAACATGTTTTTTTCAACACATGTTACAGAAAGATTCGGCTTGCATTTTTAAGATCGGCCGCCTACCTGACGTCAACCCCTCTAGGGAGAAACACTCAGACTCGATACAAAAATTTTGCTCGGTGCGGGAATCGAACCTGCGGCCTCTTGCTTCACAGCCGACTACTCGACCATTGCGTCACGGAGGCTGTCAAATATCCATAAAATAAATAACTATTAAGAAACTTACTCTCATGCCAGACGTAAAAAAAAACATTTCCTTCGCCATTTGTTCTAATAAAAAAAAAAATTCAACAGCTTCTCAGACTCGACGAGTAATAATTGACGACACGAAATTATATCTCTTATCGTAATTTCGCGTTCACAATATGTGTATATTTTTTGTGCCAGTCTTAAATGCGATATAAAACCATCGTCCGGTCCGACCGGACGCGTCGTGGCATCGCGAGACGCAACGTATGGGACGGGGAATGGATTCAGGTGTTTCTTTGAGGGGGTTATATATAGTCTAAGATCCCGATTTTCATTGAAGGTTCATTTTATTGGTAAGCAAGTCAGAGAAATTATATATCTTTAAATATTAATCAAAACATATCCTAGACCATATTTTTTTAGGCAACCCTATTGGTATGTGTTCAGCAACACATTTTATACCCTAAAATATATTTTTCATTCGGTAAACAGATGGGTGAAGGTCGATGTTACCCGGGGTCCTATACTAATAGGGATGTTTTTTTATTGACATATGCTGGAAATAATCATAGTAACAGCAAAACATGGTGAATATAATATTTCAAAGGGTTTAAAAAAACGGAATATAGATTGACAGAATAATATGTACTAAATGTAATCTACTCGATAAATATAATTGTTCTATTGATTTTAAAAAAGATGTAGAATTTTGGAATACAGTTATTTAAAAAATATACATAGCAACTCCCACTATATGGTAAAAAGCTAGATTTATAGGATCGTATTTCCGAAAAACTGAATTATCAATCAGGCACTTTGGCAAGAACTTATCCGTAAAGACACCAAACAAAGGAATAAAGCTATTTAAAGCAAAGGTGGTATTGATATTTATTGATCGTGGATAGATTATTATTATGCCTCTGGCATTAAGTCCGCCTTTATACATGTTTTTTGTATATAAAGTTTAAATAAATAAATAAATTATTAGTCAAAACACCTCCCTTTAAAGAGAAGCAAGGCCTCCTTTATTTTGGAATCGAACAGGCTCAATTAAAACAAAATGTTGGTAGGTCTGGCGTCCCGGTTTCCCATCCCAAATTCGTCCCTACGCAAGACACACACGCTTTTTGCAGTATTGAAATTAAACCAGTTTTTGTTACGCACTTGAAACGCTTGGCTAATGACTGATTTGATCTCGAAGCAATTAAGGTGTTTCATACGGGGACTGTTATTTTGAAACCATCGTCGTGAGGAAATCTGCATACCTGAGAACTCGATAAGATTTTTCTAAGGTATGTGAAGTCTGCCAACCCGCATTAGGCCAGCGTGGTGGACTAAGGCCTAACCCCTCTCATTCAGTAGAGGAGGCCCGTGACCAGCAGTGGGACACATATAATACAGGGCTAGTATTATTTTTATTTTATAATTTTGAAGGTCGCAAAGGTTTTAAAAATTAAATGCCACTTGGGTGATTGCGCTCCTGAGAGTTTGGGGCTGTGGCATGTGCCCATGTTGCAAGCCGCTATCAACACTGGTAGGATCTGCTAACCCTTATCTAGTTTATTTTGAATAAAGTCGCGACGTGCCAACAGTTATATAACTAACTAGCTTTTGCTCGCGGTTCCGCCCGCATGAACAGCATTTAAATATTATCATCCCCGTTTTAAACCCCTTTGGGGTAATTTTAACCCCTTTGGGGTAGAATTTATCAAAATCCTTTCTTAGCGGATGCCTACGTCATAACATCTACCTGCATGCCAAATTTCAGCCCGATCCCTCCAGTGGTTTGGGTTGTGCATTGATAGATCACTATGTGAGTCAGTCACCTTTGAGTTTTATATATTTAGATAGATCTGCCCTGATAACGAAGAATGCAGTAATCGACATTTTTGTGATTTTCACTTTTTTCCAGAAATGGCATCCCTAGAGGCTCATGTACATGAGAAAAATATATTTTCATAAAAAAATTCACTCGAAGTATGTTTTTTATGTAATGATTTTCGCCGTACTTGCATAAAAACTGCTTCAATGATAAGAAAAAACGCAGTATTAAACATTACCTACTGGGTTACAGGTTAAGTCGACCTAGATCCGTTAAGAGATTATAGTTTCCATCATTCCTGACTGATTTTACTATGAAACACCCTATCCCAAACCTAACGTTCTCAAAATATTCGATTTTGAAGATTTTCGTGAAAAAAGTACCGATTTTTTGCCTATTCTCTTCTTTATTTTGTGTTTTGTGTCTCAAATTTATTTGTTTATGCGATTTTTGTATAGTAAATAAGTTTGTTCATTACTTTCAACACAAAAACCACATGTAAATTTCCCAACTGGGTCGCAATGGACCATTGATAGTTTAAAAAAAGAAATTAATTTGTAAAAACTTTTTGTTCTAGTACAAATATTTCAAAAAAAGTCTATGACAGCCATGCTGCAGATGCGCTAAATAATATCTACGTTTCTTTAGCTATCCAATAAGGTATAACAAGCTAGAGTGATATCACAATTCTTAGAAAAAAACCTTGATATAATGCTTCCGGGAAGTAGTAAAAAATAATAGTCCTTAACCATGAAACTAACTTAACCTACCACTTGGGTATAAAAACAAAATAGATCTAGGTCGACTTAACCTGTAACCCGTATAAGTCCTTGAGAAGACACAGTACACTCCAACTTAGTTCCGAGCATATAATAATGGCTATAATTATTAAAAAATAATGCAGTAATCGACTTGTGCTAAGACAAAATGCAGTAATACGCGCAAATGCTGCATTTAGTATTAGTATCCTGTGACTCGGAAACGACCTGATACTAAACCAAAACGCAGTAATACGTATTATAATTGCATATATTAGTAAATTAAATAAAGGAAAATTATCTTGTAAAAGCTTGATTTTTTTCCGAATTTTTAGATATATATTATGACCAATAAAATACGAACATCTTGCTCAGGTGATATGAAATATGTTTTTTGCGTTTATCTCGTAACCGCCATTTTGCGATTACTGCATTCTTAGTTATGACGGCAGAGATTTAAACATGAAAAGTTGTACCGCAAAATGCGAAGAGTCAGATAAAAAAATCCCTGCGAATTCGAAACAATAGGCTTTCGAATTAATTGCATGGAGGAAGCATCTGTTGTCCAAAGACGTTGAACCAATAAAAAGATCACCAACCTTAGTCTCAAGCCGTTCGTTCTCGTTTTTGTAGTGAGTTCGCTCGCCCTCCACCTTATCCAACTTGGCTCGCAGCGTCTCCAACTCGTCCTGGAATAAACAGCCTTATTACAATAACAATAAGAGCCATATTTTTAACAGTTTCCGTTTTCAATACAATGGTTCAATAATTGTGTGAATGCAAAATAAGTACTGAGCTATAAGGTCGTAACAAAAATATGTTTTTAACAGTCTTCCTGTATCACGGCTGGGCAAAGGCTACTCCCATTTTAATGAAGGAGGAGTCGATGTAGTTTGCGTGCATTCGCTTAAGCTCTTGCCACAGTACAATGTATTAGATGCCGATGGTGTTCAATTTAAATTTTCTTTTTAAATTTTCTCACACAATTTTAAAATACATCGCCGGCGCCAACTACGTCAGGCACGATGTGAGCGTACATACAAATCAAATACAAATAACAAATCATCAACTATTTCGAAAATCGTTACAATATAAATTAAATCAGCAGTAGAACAGAAAATGCAACATTTTCAGTGACCACTCATGTGAAACCGATCATCACGTAAATGAAGCATTGTTAACGCATGTATAGCTAAAGATTTCTTTCGTTGATTTTTAAATAATTTAAGTGTACATGTATGCACAGGAATAGGATAGTTGACTTGATTTTTATTATTATTTAAATCATATATGTTACCCAAAACGTATTGCGGAAAGAATTTCATAAAACCGCCCAAAAATAAATAAGTTAGAACCCATTCAATTATTATGGAACTTGTTAAATGACACATTCCGCAAACTTTGACGTCACCGTGTAAAATGACCTTGACGGTTCAAGCGTGCTAGCAAGACAGTGAGTAATCCCCATTACGCGCCCACCCCTGCTCATCCCAATATTTCAAATCATAATTACGGGTTAATTATTAAACCAATTTTGATAGTGCTTTAACAAAAGTGTTTGTTTATGGTATTAGTTTCTGTTGTATAGACAATAATGTATAAATTTCAACATTGAAATCTACCCTATCATAGAAATCGTTAGAAACATAGCTAGCTACAAAGTCAAATGTCACACTGTTTCGGTCACACGGTCACGCCTATTTAGAATGAGAAACTTTATGGTGCTGCCACACCGATGTTATAAAATGTTTACAAAAACATTTTCTAACATTTTATAACATTTTTTAACATTTTATAACATTTTATAACATTTGAAAACATGACATCGGCCCTTCTTTGACGGCTTCTTTGACGGCGCCGCTCTCAAAAGTACCGCCGCCCGCGGTTAAAAAATGTTAAAAAATGTTACAAATTGTTAAGAAATGTTTACTAAATGATGCTGCCACACCGCTGTTATAAAATGTTATATAACATTTTCTAACACCGGTGTGGCAGCACCATTACAGAATAATCCACCACGTAGGTCTAATTCACCAAAATAATCTCTGAATGTTTTAGACTCAGACATTTTCGAATTATTTTGGTAGCAAACAGGTCCAGATTATTCACACACACGCACAGGATTTAAATTACAAATTAATATAGTCGCCTTATATTAAAGACTAGCTTTTGCTCGCGGCTCCGCCCACGTGATCAAACAAACAAACAAACAATCAAACTCTACAGCTTTATAATATTAGTATAGATTTGGGTAGCTTAGCAACGGAAGCCTTCAAATAATATTATTTGGGTAGCTTAGCAACGGAAGCCTTCAAATATGAATAATTTTCCTCGTTTTTGCAACATTTTCACTGATGCTTCGCTTCTAATGGTCGCAGCGTAATGTTATATATCCTAAAGCCTTCCTCGATAAATGGACTATCCAACACAAAAAGAATTTTTCAATTCGAACCAGTAGTTCCTGAGATTAGCGCGTTCAAACAAACAAACAAACAAACAAACAAACAATCAAACTCTACAGCTTTATTATTAGTATAGATTTCTTAGTAGTCACTCTAATAATGTCACACTTCAATAGTAGTAATTGTTATAAAACCAACAATAAAATGATAATTCATCGTAAACAGACAATTATTCATTGAAATGAATGTGAAATTAAAAAGTTTTATTCCAGCTGCTGACACGCAAGTATCAGACAAGCTGAGGTATCAGCCACATATCACGTCAACGGCTACCGTAAACAACCGGAATAACAAAGTGATCCGATAACCGGAACAGAGATACGAATGCGGTCGGTTACGCGATCGTCGTATCACCAGTTGCGGTTATTTATTGTTGGGTATTAAATTACATCGATTATATGACTTATTAATTACGACTTCTTTGCGAGGACGAGTGAGCGATATATTCCGGTATAGGGTTACCACACACTTGACAAAAAGCCTGGCTTTTATTAAAAAGCCCAGACTAGCCATTAGCGCGCATGTACTGTCACATATATTCATTGGGTTGCTTATTATTTAAACAAGTTTAAGTAATTTTTTATTTATCCTGGCTCGGCAAAGTGACTACGCTACACCTGATGGTAAGTGCAGCGCGATCCAGGAATAGTGTCGACCAACGACAAACAATGCGTTCATCGTAGGGCGGCAAGATCATGTCGGCCTGCCTAACGGCTTCTTCACACTCCGTTTAAAGGAAACTATATTATAGGAAGGAGAGAACACGCACGCCGGCAAACTATTCCACAGCTTAATGGTGCGGCAGAAGTAACATGTAGCGAACTTTTTATTTCTAGCCGAGATGGAGGAGACTACGAACCTGTGGTTTTTATCAACGAAGAGATTATCTCCTTCAAATATATATCCGCCTTGTATGCATAGGTATGGAAAATGTCGAGAGTAGCGATCTCCTTGCTTGGTCGCAAACTTCAAAACATACATACCTATAATTGCATACCTATAGTCGCATACGTCCCTAATAATGATAACATCATAGTAACTAGAACTCATATCTCATAGTTCAAACTATGGTTTGAACTATGAGATATGAGTTCTATGGAGGAGAGGATATATCTAACTCTATGGAGTCAGATACATATTCCATGGTCATTAAAACTCGATCGCATAGAATATTCAACAAATGCCAGTAACAATTTGTAAATAAAGTGATATTTGTATAGACAGGCGCAGTCATTCATGCCATAGACGGTCGCGCTCTATTTGCTGTGGTTGCGCTCATTTGCATCACAAATTACAACTGAACGGCTGACGCTGATCGGCTGACGCTGAGCGTATGGTGACGCGCAGGCGATGAAGCACAGCGCAATGCATTTTTAGGCATGACTATACTTGTATAGATAAAATTACGTATGATGCGACATAGACATATAATACCAATACCGGCACCAGTCATGAGCATAGACGAACAGCTGTAGCAGCTGGGTGATTTACAAACCGAATGTCACGCGAGTCCAATATTCGACAAGCTCATGTGGTAGAGCCGCGCTGTAGATAGTTTAGTCTACAGCATGAATGGGCCGGCTCCACCGGGTCGTTACCACTGTCTCATAGAAAACCGACGTAAAGTAGCGGCTAGCTGCTGCGTTTCGTACGGTGAGTGAGATATCCGGAGGCCTAAATCCCCCTCCCTTTCCCAATCCCTAATTATCCCGTTCCTTTAAGGTCGGCAACGCGCCCGTGATTGTTCTGGTATTATGGATGTACATGGGTGGTAGAGATCACTTACCATGAGGTGACCTACTTGCTCGTTTGCCGGCTTATGCTATATAAAAAAAAGCATCGACTTAAGAATTAACCACGTAGTCAATCAAGTATTGGTCCCACGTGCTCCTTCATTCCGCCAATCAGAACGATTGTGTTCATGATCGGTGCCGGTGCCTGTAGTTCCAAATTACATTTCAGGGTTTTTATACTGTGCTACCGCGCGTCCATCTCAATATTCGTTTAATAATGAGCTCATTATACCTTCACATACATTAATTAATTTCTATAGCATAGCACATGGCAACTGCTTACCCTAAACACTCACAATGGGTACCAAAAGAATCATGCGTTGCCGACCTTAAACGAAAGGAATGGGGATTGGAAATAGGAGGTGAATTTGAGCCTCCGGATAACTCACTCCGCGTACGAAACGCAACACCAAGCTGCTACTTCAAGTCAATTTACTGTCCGACAGTGATATCACGACGGTCGAGCCAGCCCCTCAATACTGTAAACCAGTGTTTCCCAAACTTTTTTAGGCCATGCCCCACCTTAACATTTTTTTGTTAAATTTGTCACCGATGCTAGATGCATTGTATTAATTAAATAACCCAAAGCGAGAGGATTAAAGTCGTGTCGAGTCCATTTTTAAATTGCCCCCCTTAACTATCAAATTGCCCCCCTGTGGGGCGTGGATCCCACGTTCGGAAACACTGCTGTAGACAAAACTGCGTTTTTCTACCACATAGGTAGGTATATGTGAAAATTGTGTTTGGCTTCTGTGTAAATCATGTCATTGTAACCAAATGTATTATATGTGCTGTATGTTTTCATTAATAATAAATAAATATAATCTGTTATTAAGTATAATGCCCCTGTACTTGATCTGAAATCCCATTTGTTCCTACTATACTATTCTAAGAAGTTCCCATCCACACATCACTCGGTGAGAAAATATTGAAGCGTGCGGTCCCCAGCCCGTTACTATGCATCATAACTACATTCTCATACACGGCACTGATCTAATTACTGTGTAATTACCTTGCTTTTTATTGTATGAGTTATGAGCTTGAGCTAGTGTGTGTTAGCTTCTCTTACGAGGTATTCTACTTGCAATCGGAAAGTAATAACGAATTTCTTGTCCTTCAAAATCACACTCAGAGTTAATATTGCTGATGTAAATTTTTCACTGTCTAGCTGTAAAGGAAAAAGCATGATAATGAAATAAATAATATAGTTAAATATTTATAGCACTTAGATGCTTTCCGATTCCATTTGCTAGTGACTGGTAGGCGCTATTCCGAATGGATTGCAGTCTCTATTTATTTATAGTTTGTAAAGGTCCACATTACTTTGATTGAATCAAATAAATTTATTAAAAATGAAGAAATGTTTAAAATTAAATTGCGTAAATGTATTATAATAAAAGCATAAAATACAAGGAATATGTATATATTTTCATGTAACTTTAGTAACGATTTAGATGATCCAAAAACATGTATACATTCTTTTATGCATTGTGTACAAGTAAAATAATCATTGGTACTCATGGTCTCATTATATATAACATTCGTTAAATGCTTGCATAGTTTTAGCGTTTATTCGTGTAAAATTATAACTCACGACTACCATGTTGAAAGTGCCTACCAAAATTTGCATAGCAAATTATACGATGTGAGTGAATGTTAACATGTTGTTGGGCATCTATTATTAGATGTTTGTTATCTTTCTTTATATTAAAAGATAATTTGAAACTGAAAGTAGGCAATGTAACATTAACTTTTCGGGACAACCTACGTCTCAGACCACTCAGTGACCACGAAGGCTGAAAAGCTTTCGAAACGTCGGGACCAAAATTAACATTAATACAGCGATAAAATCCGTTTGTATTATCTTTATTTTAATGTGTAATATTAACGAAAACATAAGAAATCACTGTTTTTTTTTTATACAAGCACAACTTTAGAATTATGAAGAATCAAATATTTTAATAAAATATATTAAGAATCAAAGATATAGTTTTTGGTAGTAGAGCCACCATGTAGGCTCTATAAAAAAGACACTCTTGTCTACAGATTGTAAGTGTGAAAGTTTGGATGTATGATAATCATACCTTAATGATTGAACTGATTTGGAAGGAATTTCGCATACAGGTAGACCATATCCTGGATAAGTAGGGTATGACTACTTTATTCCAGAAAAACATTCAATTTGAAGTGTGGTGATATCTGGATGCATTAAAGAGTTACAATATAATACAATAGAACGCGTTGTACAGGATTGCCAACCACATTGTTAATAACATCACGCCGTAGAGATTTCTTAAACTAATTAATGGTACATAGTTTTAAGAAGTCTTCTTAAAATATATATATGTATATAAAAATGAATGTTTGGCTGTATGTCCTTTAAAGAAAACTATGCATTTGATCATGTGATGATCTTAACAAAGCTGTTGTGCATGAACCCATGAAGGTTTCTGAGTTGGTAAAACTAATTTTCGACAGATGGCGCCACTGTCAGGCTACTTTATCCCGGAAAAAGCTGATCACGCGGGCGGAGCCGCGAGGGATAGCTAGTAATCAATAAATATAGAGGTTAGAAAAACACTTAGACAACTACATATCCAACGTTCTATTATTTTCGTATCACTGAAAAGCATGTACCATAAACACGGAAAAAATATTGCAAACGGAAGTAAAATTATGATTATACGACAGCCACTTCCTTCAAACTTTTACAATGTTCATTCATACATAGTGCAACTGTACTATTATTTCTATTCATTTACTAAGCAATCCAGTTTTTTGCCAACGTCTATCGTCGTATCTCTGTGTCAGTTTGGTGTGCAGGGTTGTCAGTATTGGATTGAAAAAGTTGAAGTAGATGACTAGGTGAATTTGTTAGTAGAATGTAAAATATCTATTTATAATTATACTAGCTTTTCCTCGCGGCTCCGCCCGCGTGATGTGCTTTTTCCGGGATAAAAAGTAGCCTATGTTAGTCAGTGGTAATGTAATTTTCAAAGAGAAAAAGAATTTTTGAAATCAGTCCAGTAGTTTTAAGTTTATTTCCTCTTTATAATATTAGTGTAAATAAATGATCTCTGAAATTAGTCCGATGCTGAAAATTAATTTACTAAAAAGAAGATCCTTGAGTGCTTATAGACTTTGCATTGTGATAAATATTGTTTTCAGTAAGAACAAGACTTTTACGTAGGCAGGGCCGAGAGAAAGAGTTATATTTCAAGGTGGAATAATAAAGGCTTCGATGCTTATTTAAAAAGGATAACGTGAGCGCAATATTAAAAAGGTGGATACAAAGCTGCAATGGTAATTGCAGATAAAACTTCACTTCATGGTGAGTGTATATGAATAGATAATTTCTAAAATCACTAATAGTATACTTAAATAAATATGATAAAAAATTATGAAGTAAAATAATTAAAAAAAAAAAGGGATTAGTAACATTTATGGATTATTAACATTATGTTTAGCGCTGTAATTGTCTTCTTTTCAAACATATCACGAATGGATCACTTCATACCGGCAGTAATTTTCCTGTGTAATCAGTAAAAAAAAATATCAACGTTTACTGTAAATTTTAGGTAGTAACCCAGTTTTTTTTATAAGATCCTTTATAGAACAAAATACTAACGCAACAACTTACTAATATCAGTGCTAATATTCCATTTAAATATGGCTGGCTCTCAATAGCCATTTCCTACCTCATTTTCAACCACTAACCTCGTTCGGGTTGTGGTTACGTGGCAGCCCTACATTTGATCGCACGCGCCGCCAATGGCTCGGAAATCGGTCGCAATTAGCGGTCGCGACGCACTAGTCGGTCAACTAGACTTGAGCAATTCGTAGTGCACAGGAAATGTGCGGCGCAGGTGTCGGAGAATGTCGCAGTTTGCGACCGGTTCGATTCCGCGCGGACATCGTGCGGTTGAAATTTCCTAAGAGAGTCGCACTGTGTATGGAAACTTGTGGCGTATATGATTATATGACGAGAGGAGTTTTAGAAATAGTATTGTAGTGTAGTAGTGGGTTGATGTTTATTTTTAAATGATTTAAAGAATCCAAGATTTTGCGAAAGTAGGTTTTTACTCCTGAACGGCGTCATGCCCATATAGTGTTTGTAATTTGTGTGTGTGTGTGTAATTTCCCATATAGTGGCCGTATTATATTTCCATAGCCGTATTAGTCTTCTCGGTTTCTGATCGAATGCATCATTCGGTACGTAAACACTCTCATGATAGAAACTTACAAGGTGGTAGGTTCCCCGTATGCGAGAGGCCGTTTGGGTTGGTACCACAGCTTTGCCTATTTCTGCCACCAAGCAATAGTGTGTAAGCACTGTTGTATTTCGGTTTGAAAGACATCGAAGCCAGTGAAATTAATGGACATTATGAGTCGGTGACGAGCGCAGTTCCGTGCCATGCAGTGCTTTAGGCTGAGTTGTCTGTGTTTGTAATTCAACATTCTGTGTGGTGTTGCTTACCATCAGGCGAGCGATTGGCTCGTCTCGTCATTGAATCAAATAAATAAATAAACGTCACTACATAATAATCGTTACAATTACTATAAAATATGACACCAGGAGTCCATGACACATGACGAGCATTCTGTTGTATATTATATATCATTCAACGCGCGGTTGTTTTTTTGTACGACCACTTTCATTAGAAACACATGGCACGTGAGAGTTAGTTTATGGGCCGCGTCCGACCCCACTCTACAACGTATTATCTATGGTTACTGCCACTTATCTGTGCACTCCTTCACACCTTGAGTGATGTGTATATTTTAACGCATTGGTTAATACAGTCGTATGTAGAGATATTGATTGCTTTATGTTAGCGATAAGACCGCCCATTGTAAAACCATTAAGTAGTCCTATGCTAAATGATTTTAAGTGATTATTGGTTATACAATAAAGAGTTTTGTATTGTATTGTATGTTATTCTCAATTCCGTAAAGTGATGACCAAATAAAAAAAAACTTTTTTTTTTATAGCATACGCCGGCAAACGAGCAAGTGGGCCACCTGATCGTAAGTGATCTCCACTGCCCATGTACGCCCACAATACCAGAGGAATCATGGGCGCGTTGCCGACCTTAAAGGAAAGGGATAATTGGGGATTGGGAAGGGGAGGGGGATTTGGGCCTCCGGATATCTCACTCACCATACGAATCGCAGCAGCAAGCCGCTACTTGACATTAGTTTTCTGTGAGACAGTGGTATCGACCCGGTCGAGCCAGCCCATCCATGCTATAGACAAAACTGTCTACAGCGTGACTCTACCACTCGAAAATTATTTATCCTAAACTACTCAAGATATATTGTTTTCCATACATAGACGCATCTCAAATCACCATTTTCGGAAACCCCACATATTTTACAATGTTGGCTAGCCTTCAAAGTTAAAAACATCGAAGAGAAAGAGAGAGAAAACAAGAAGAGAACATATTCTTTCCTGAAAGGTCGGCAACGCATTTGCAAGCCCTCCGGTATTGCAGGTGTTCATGGGCGGCGGTGATCACTTTCCATCAGGTGAGCCTCCTGCCCGTTAGCCCCCTTTTTTCCATAAAAAAAACTAAAACAATATGCGCGTCTTTAACAAAGTTACGCCTTGTATTTGCTTAAAAACAGCAATGCAGCGTCTAAATGAGATCTTATTATTCAGTACAATCGACCCGTTTTACTAACACAATTGTAAAAGAGACACTGTTACGTTTTGCTCTATATTTTATTTTAAAATTATAATTTATTTACCATATATTTCCCTAAATTAATGTTCGAAACTTTCATGTAATCTGTTTACCTGCCGGTTCTAGTGTTTTTTCTCCTTGATAATATATTCATTCTTCTGTTTTACACTTTTCTTGTCAACACTTCACTTCACTTCACTTTCATACTCCACTAAATTTCTGCAATGGAGTCCGTATTGAAGACCACAGTAGAAGAAATGAAGGAGGATTTCCACAAACGAATGGAAGCATTTGAAGCGGATCTGTTGAAGACGTCAAGTGCATCAGGAAGCACCTCCAATTTGGCTGCCGAATTTGCTGCTTACCGAGCATTTGTTACCAAAGCGCTCACTCTGCTTCAGCAACAAATTGAATCTCTGGCCCATACAGTCGATGCAATGGAGATGCAGCGGCGTAGAAAAATTCTGTTGCTGCATGGTGTAGCTGAGACTCAGGATGAAGATTCTACCAAGCTCCTTATTAATATTGTGAAGCAGTATTTCCAATTCACTGATTTCAGCGTTCTTGATGTACAGCGCTGCCACAGAATGGGTCAACCAAATTCTTCCAAGAAGCCTAGACCAATTCTTGTGAAAATGCAGGACATCGCCACCCGTGACAAGCTTTGGTCTAACAAAACTAAGCTGAAGGGGTCGAATGTGACGCTGTCCGAATTCTTAACAAAATCCAGACACGATGTGTTTATGGCTTGTCGCGAAAAATTCGGCGTTACTAAATGTTGGACCAGTCATGGCAACGTATTCGTTTTGAGTGCTGGTGAACGGCATAGAGTGACATCGCTGAATCAGCTCGGCCTGATTCCTGTGGATGTTGCAAAGCCAGCTCCCTCAGCCAAGACGACGTCAAAGAAACGAGCCGTTGCTTCCAAAAAGTAAAGTGTGCCATTCTGGGAGCTAGTGGTCCAGGTAGCATGCACAATGTAGTCTATGTTTAACTTGTTACTTTAATTTTTATTTACTAATACCACTATGTTTTAATTTATACTATTCTAAAATCATGGAAATGTAATGACAAGGTAAATGGTAAATAAGCTAACTTCTTTTTTATTTTTTATTTATGGCTTTCGCAGTATTATGCATTTAGCCAGTGTCAAGTATAATTCATTCTCAAGTTATTTTTACAAGAACGATGAAACACGGGTGCGGTCGATTTCAAGGTCTTGTCGGAGTTTTGGTGTTAACTCCTTTCAGTACGATTCTTAATTCACTTATTTCAATGATTCCATACACTGTTCATCACTGTCAATGTTTATTGAACAAATCCACACCACTTTTATACAACAAACACAACTCTAAACTAGTTTATGAAATAAATTAAAATAAACGATGAACTGCACTGTCAGAATTCCCGCCAAAACTCCTAAGCTAACTTCTGTGTGATAAATTGACAACTGACAGTGACGTATACGTTCCATTCCCTCAATCTGTTTTTTTTTCTACTTAACCTTGGCTGCACGGTTCTTCAGGCAGAATAATAAAAAGTTTCCTTCAACCCATCATTGTTGTGCTGCCAGCTGTCAATTTTTGTGGTCATTATTGCTCTTACTCGCATTGTGGTCTTACTTGTCTTCATTTTACTTTTGTATTTTTTTTTTTTCTATATTCATCCTCTTGTGTATTTTTTTTTTTCACTTGTAACAACCGGCGGATGGATGATACTGTTGTATTTTATTACTCAAGATTGCCATATATATATATATATATATATATATATATATATTATAATAGTTATACGCATATATTTATACACATATATATATATATATATACACTCCTTTGCAAAAAAAACGGGCGGGTTTGATTTTTTAACATTATTGGTAATAATTTAGTTCTTCAGAGGTTTTAATAGCCAAACTATGTTACTGGCACTTAATAAAGAGTCTGGGTATGAAAAAAAGTTCATTCCAAATTCAAAACTTTTGTTTTTTAAATTATTAATCCCTTTTTCATTTTGTGACACTTTTCGCGGGTTTGCGGTTAAAAGGTTATCAAGCAACTAAAAGTAACTTTTCGTTATTTTTAGTACAACAATTTATGTTTATCGCATAATTCTGCCTTATTGTGACTTAAAACAGATATCTTTGTGTCTATCGTAATGGCAGAAAAAGCAATGAGAGCTAGTAAAATTATAGCGCCGCTGGAAGAGGGGTGTAGCCAATGTTACGTCTCACAGCGGTTAAACGTGAGTCGTTCAACCGTACAAAGAACCTGGACTCGATACCAAGAGACAGGTTCCGTTCAGAGAAGGCAAGGTTCTGGGAGAAAACGTTGCACACAGCCGCGAGACGATCGCTTTTTAGTGACTCAGGCGCTGAGGAACCGCAAATGCAGTTACATAGACCTCAAAAGAAACCTTGAAGAGGTACGAGGAGCACAAGTTAGCCTATGGACTGTGAGGAGAAGACTTTTAGCTGCTGATATACGTAGTCGACGACCAGCGCGGGCCCCCAAGTTACTCCGTGAGCACCGGATTGCGCGGTTGAGGTTCGCTAGAAATTGCCTATCTTGGACACCAGGTAACTGGAGTAGCGTACTCTTCTCCGATGAGGCTCGAATTTGTCTGCATGGTGAGGACCGACGTCGGCGAGTGTTACGAAGACCAGGGGAACGCTATGCCGATGTGTGTTTTGAAGAAATCACCCCTTATGGTGGAGGGTCCGTTATGTTTTGGGCGGGCGTAACTTCCAACTATCGTACCGAGATAGTATTCATAGAAAATGGCTCACTAAATGCGCATAGGTACATAACAGAAATCCTTTCTCAAAATGCACAACCCGCACTGACTGTAATTGGTGAAGATGCCATTTACATGGACGATAATGCTCGGGCCCACCGTTCTGGCGACGTAGATGCTTATATGCAAGAGGTCGGTATTCGTCGTTTGGATTGGCCAGCGCGGAGCCCCGACCTTAACCCCATTGAGCACGTTTGGGACCTCCTAAAAAGGCGAGTACGATCTGTCCAACCACCTCCACAAAACATCAGAGAGCTTAAACGTGTAATCTCGACTGAGTGGGAACACATTCCACAGGACACCATCAAAAGCCTGGTGGGAAGCATGCCAAGACGATTACATGCCGTAATCGCTGCAAGAGGAGGTCATACTCGTTATTAATTTTTATTTTTTAATGTCTCTTTTATTAAAATACCATAAAAATACTCGTAGTCTTAATTTCATTATACCCATAAAAATGTCCATTTTAACACGGCTCTCTGTTTACATTGACTAAAACACCGATACCAGGATAAAAGTGTTAAAAAACTAGATTCTCATTGATAATAAGAAATTTCTAGTCATCCAAGCTAATGACATACTAAAAATATAATAATATTTACCCATAGAAAAGCTAAGGTAAAGTGTGTGTGTAAGGTGCCCGTTTTTTTTGCAAAGGAGTTTATATATATATATATATATATATATATATATATATATATATATATATATTTTTTTTTGCATATATATTTATTATTTGCCAATGTCTTTGTCTGAATGTAGCGCTGACAGTGAAGATTTTTTCTCACTGAGCAGTGAGGATAGCTTTGCGAGTATTCCTTCTCTCTCTGGTACCCTTTCATCTCAGTTCTCAGATGTTCCACAGAACCTTAATGTTGTTCATATCAATGCTCAGAGCATTCCGGCCCATTTCCCTGATATGCTGGCTTCATTTGACTGTACCCACATACATGCCTTACTAGTATCCGAATCTTGGTTGAAACCATGTCTCTCTTCATCTTCTGTTGCTCTTCCTGGTTTCGTTCTCATTAGAAATGACCGTATAGCGGGCGGTGGAGGCGGTGTTGCTATTTATCTCCGTTCACATATACCATACACAGTTTTAAGTATGTCACCGCAGCCGCCTCCACCTAATGCAGGTGAACATATACTTTTGGAGGTAGAGCTTTCTAATTCTAAGATTCTACTTGGTGTCTACTACTGCCCTTCTCTTCGCATTAACTTCTTTTCTTCTCTGGAAATACTTCTTGAAAACTTTGTTCCTTCGTACAGTCATTGTATAATCATGGGTGACTTTAATACCTGTCTCCTTAAGAACGACTCCCGTTCTTCCTCCCTTCAGAACTCTGTTCAATCCTGTAACCTCTCTATCCTTCCACTTTCTGCCACTCATCACCTTCCAAATTGTACTCCATCTCTTCTTGATCTTATCTTCGTTTCCTCCATAAATCATGTTGCAAAACACGGGCAATGTTCCGCTGACGCCTTCTCTTACCATGATCTACTCTTTCTATCCTACCGTATTCGTCCACCTAAATCTAAACCCAAAACTCTCCTGCAGCGCAATTTTCGTGGTATGAACGTTGATAGTCTTCGCGGAGATGCTGAAAAAATTGACTGGAGTATGCTCATCGCCTCTGAGGGTATTGATGATAAGGTTGAAATATTCAACCGTAAATTGATCCAGCTGTATGATGTTCATGCTCCAGTCCGTGCAATCAGGATCAAACATCTTCCGTCACCTTGGCTCACTGGTGATATGAAGGAACTTCTCGCAAAGAAAGCAGCTGCCAAGTCAAGGTATAAATATCGCCCCAACGACACAAACTGGGATAAGTACGTGGCTATTCGGAATCATTGCAGAAAGGTGTGTAGGTATGCACAACGCCGACATATCCATAGTTCAATCGAAAATGGCGATCCAGCTAGAGTCTGGAAATTTCTGAAGTCACTGGGAGTTGGAAAATCTCAACAAAACCCTTTTCCGAAACATTTTGATTTAAATTCTCTTAACCAAAAATTCTCTTCTTCGTCCAATTATGACAGGACTACTAAAGATAATACATTAAAACTTCTTTCATCCTGCCAGACTCCCGACTGCTCCCCTTTGCTCTTCAAACAATTTGCTCTTTGTGATGTTAGGAGGACCATTATGTCAATTTCATCCAATGCGGTTGGAAGTGACTCTGTCGGCCGTAATATGATCCTTCCTATCCTTGACGAAATCCTTCCCATCATATCTCACATCCTCAACTACTCCATTTCCAGTGGGTTCTTTCCGCAAGCTTGGAAAGAAGCCCAAATAATTCCCATACCCAAGAAAAATAATCCTTCTACCTTCACCGATTTCCGTCCGATATCCATCCTACCATTCCTTTCCAAGGTGCTCGAACGGCTAGTCCACTCTCAACTCAGTAACTTCCTCTCCATCAATCAACTCCTTAATCCACTTCAATCTGGCTTCCGACCAGGCCACAGCACCACCACCACGCTGGTTCATATTACGGATGACATCAGATTTGGTATGGAGGACGGTAAGCTGACAATCTTGTCTTTACTAGATTTCAGTAACGCGTTTAACACCGTCGATTTTGACGTTTTGCTTAGCATTTTGTGTTCTCTTAACATATCTCCATTGGCAATTGAGTGGTTTCGTAGCTACCTGTTTGGACGCCGGCAGCGCATTTGCATTGAGGATAGGTTTTCCTCTTATTGCACCACCTCTGTCGGAGTCCCACAGGGCGGCGTTTTATCTCCTCTTCTCTTCACAATTTTTATCAATACTATTTCGTCTAAACTCCGTTCTGCCTACCACCTTTATGCCGATGATCTCCAAATATACTACCAAGTATCACTAGATAGGATGACGGAAGCTGTTACTACAGTCAATGCCGACTTGTATCATATCTGCGAGTGGAGTAAGGCCTATGGTCTACAAGTGAATCCCTCCAAAACGCAGATCATCATCATCGGTAGCCCTAGGATGATATCAAAATTACAAAAGTCACAATTACCACCTATCACTTGTAACGGTATTAGTATCCCGTATAGTGACAAAGTGAAAAATCTTGGGATATACCTAGATAAATCTCTCTCCTGGGTGGCACAATTACAAGACGTAAGTAGAAAGCTGTTTGCCTCAGCAGCATCCTTGCGAAGGCTACGCAATTTTCTACCCACTTCCACAAAGGTTTCACTTGCGCAATCCCTTCTTCTTCCCATCCTTGATTATGCAGATGTCAGCTATCTTGATCTTACTGAACAACAATTAGACAAACTTGAGCGCCTCCAGAATTTCTGTATCAGATTCATATTTGGACTACGCAAATATGATCATGTTTCTGAGTTTCGCGCCAAGCTCAAGTGGTTGCCCATACGGTTTCGCCGGAATGCACACATTCTATCTCTTCTTTATAACATTCTGTTCTGTCCTATCACTCCCTGCTACCTAAAGTCTCGCTTTCAATTCCTTCATGACACACATACAAGGTCTCTGAGATCATCTGAAAATTTAAAATTGATGACGCCAACGCATTCCACTATATATACAGACAAATCGTTTACTGTCCAGGCTACTCGACTGTGGAATGCTCTACCGGTAGGCATTAGGCGTGCCCAATCGCTTCCTGTGTTTAAAAAAATGTTGAAGGAGCACTATCTCGCTACTAGTTTATAACGTACAACTACACTGGCAATAAATATATATATTTATATATATATACATATATATATTTTATAGTTAGTTTATTAGTTTATGTATATTATGTATTTTTTTTTTATATATAATATTTATTGATTATATCAATTAAATCAATTATCTATTATTTTTATGTATACTTTTGATATTTGCTTATTGTACACTCTTGACTGCCCTTTCTTTCTCCTTCTTTCATTTCCATCCCATGGTTGCCTGTAAGACATTGCCCTGTGCGATAAGGCCGCCAATTGTACTTCTCAACTTAGTTATATTGTAGTGTTATGTCCTGTACTTGTGTGCAATAAAGTTTAAATAAATAAATAAATAAATAACACAACACAGGAAGCGTTGTTTGAGAACAATTTGTGTATGAGGCCACGATAACCTATGACCGGTGTGCACCAAATCTCTTTGTATTGTGTAACTGATATGTCTAGTTGGTATCATCTATTTGAAATAGGTTAAACGGTTAATGGTAAGTGGTGATATTTGCATAAATATATGAAACTAGCTTTTGCTATTATGAACAGCATTTAAATATTATCATCCCTTATTTTGACCCCTTTGGGGTAGAATTTATCAAAATCATTTCTTACAGAATGCCTACGTCATAACATCTACCTGCATGCCAAATTTCAGCCCGATCCCTCCAGTTGTTTGGGCCGTGCGTTGATAGATCACTATGTCAGTCAGTCAGTCAGTCACCGTTGAGTTTTATATATTTAGATGTATCGCTTGCATACCTAAGATTTCTCGATAATAAATTTTGAAGGTGTGAAATCTATAAAGCCACATTAGGCCATCGTGGTGGACGTAAAGCCTTACCCCGTTGATACCTAGACAAGACCTGTGCCCAGTCGTGGGCAGTATAAACAAGGGCTGACATTATTGGTTCTAGTTTTAGAACAGTAACGGCACCACTGCTCTGTAATGTATATCTATTGTCCGTGGCCTAGAGGGTGAGTAGCCAGCTGCGAGGTGAGAGGTGGTGGGTTCCATTCCCGCACTGAGACAAATGTTTGTTTGATCCACACATATTTATTTCGCGTTTGGGTGTTGTGTCTCGTAGTTCCTGATACCTACGATATAGGTTAACCTGGTATGGGGTCAGGACTATGTGAGTGACTGTTGGGTGTATTTTATTATTTATTTATACATATTGCAAGTGGTAGAGTCACGCTGTAGACACTTTTATCTACAGCAATAAATAGGCCCGCTCGACCGGGTTATTACAACGTTCTCACAGTAACCGACGCGACGTGTAATGGTAGCTTGCGGTTGCGTTTTGTACGGCGACTGAGATTTCCGGAGACCCAAATCCCCTAATCCCCCTTCCTTGCCTTTATGGTTAACAACATGTTCATAATTCTTCTGGTATTGTAGGTGTTCATGTGCGGTGGAGGTCACTTACCATCAGATAACCCACCTCTATTACAAAAAAATCATTACTTCGGAGCTAATACATAGTAGTAATAGTACATTACAGCACTCTACCAGCGATTAGCAAGCTATGCCGTCGTACGAAGTACGTAATCGCGATTGCTTAGCTAAACACAAGGAAAGGCGTGACTGGCACGAACAATTTTCGTCACGGTCGGTTAAACGCAACCTGAGAAATGCATGCATATGAGTTGAAGAATTATTTTAAATTACTACATCGGCTATGATCTCGTAACGGATTTTTATTTTCGTAACTTGTAAAGTTAGTTGATTATAAAATCTAGGCATCATTACACATTATTACACATATATTTTAAGCATTATTGTAATATTAGTGTTAAGTCTGCTGGAGAATCTAAATGTGTGATTGTTGTGATTGTGTTTGTGATTCGTATAAATTTTTACGTTATTGGTCGCAGATTTGCTCTTTTGTTTATCCGAACACGGCAAAGTGACTGTACTACACCTGATATTAAGCACAGTGCAGTCCAAAAAACCAGTGACCACCGACAAACAATGAGTTTATCGGTGGTCACCAGAATCATGCCGGTCTGTATAAATACTTCTTTACAATCCAAAGAGGCAAGAAGCGAATCGAAGGACCTGTGACAGGACTGGCGGATGACCGATGCAAGCTCAAGGATACAAGGATGTACCCATATACCCGCCCTAACCAACCAAGCCATGTCACAAGCCCCTCGGGAGAACCGGATATATACTGGCTGATCCTGGAACGCGATCCACACAAGGTGTGTGGGTCATTATGGAAGGTTTTAACAACATATGTACGGTGGTCGCTGTGCGGGCGGTTATGAATCCTACCACTAGCGAAGTTTGACATCACGTGCGGAACCAACTTGAGTCGCTCGGCTTGATCCACACACTAGTTGCCGTTTGGTCGCTCGGCCATTACGCACTGTCGATCAGTAACTATCGTCTTGGTTGCCGGCAGTGTGTAATGCCTCTAAATACTATGACGCTATGACAATACTATTACGAATGGCTCGATTGTGACAGTACATTGATTATAGCATTATCAAATAAACAGGGCCATCAGCAAATATAGACGAGTATGATGGACTATGACATGACATCACATCACTGTTAAGTTTGCGAGCAGCAGTATGGTATATACAGCATAGCTGTCAAGCAAAAGGCTGACTAGCAGTCAATCGCTCTACTGTTGCTCAGCTTAGCATTCTAGTTTATTTTTCCCTTGCTCTTTTCAATTTGACCGCTGCTTTTGTAGTAAATAAAAGTACAATTTCCATCAAGTGAGTCTCATCAAGTGGACAGACGACCTGATAAAGATCGCAGGAAGTCGCTGGATGCAGGCCGCTTCCAACAGGTCGGTGTGGAAATCTTTGGAGGAGGCCATGTTCAGCAGTGGACGTCTTGTGGCTGATGAGCCTCCTGTACTTTTGCCCCCTTTTCCATTAAAAAAAAAAACTAACCTGTGCCTGCTTAAGCCTGTGCTCTGTGCGGTGTACGGCCAGCAGAGGCGTGACGCGCACGAGCAGTCGCCACCAGGGCCAGTCGCGCACGGCGAGGAACGCGCGCACGTTGCGCTGTATGCAGCGGGCGGCCGTGTGCTGCGTGCGGAGTCGCTGCGCGCGTCGCCGAGCCAGCAGACCGCGGGCTCGCGCCTGTAGCCGCACGAGCACGCGAGCGAGGGCCGCGTCGCGACGCGCGTCCAGACCGCCCACCACGCCGCCGCGGAACATGATCTGTAACAAGTGCACAGGCTGATTTAGATATTATAAAGATACGGCTTTTTAGTGGACTGTGGGCTCATTTAGATATTATAAAGGACTTTTTAGTCAATTGGGATCAATGAGAGTTCGTTTAGACGTAAAGAATATACTATTTTTTGCGTTGATGATGGATTAAATTAATGTTAGGTAACCTTTCCTTCCTTTAGAGCAGTGTTTCCCAACCTTTTTTAGGCCATGCCCCACCTTAATTTTTTTGGGTAAATTTGTCACCTATATCTAGCATTGCATTTAAATAACCCAAAGCGAAAGGATTAAAGTCGTGTCGAGTCCATTTTTAAATTGCCCCCCTTAAGTATCAAATTGCCCCCCTGTGGGACGTGGGCCCCACGTTGGGAAACACTGCTTTAAAGGTTACATGAACTGACACTGTGGTGAAACCATGAAATAAATCAACGCGTAGATTGAAATTCTTGGAAGGGATGCTGTAATAAAAGATTTTCTTAAAACTTAATATAATTGGATAAACTAAATTGTTACGTTACGTGACATACATATGTGGAATAAAATAAATTAATAATAATATACTGAAAACAAGACACGTCAAACAAAATATTCAAATATATGAAATTAAACAGCCGTGCATAATATTACCGATTCGCATGAGATCGTTAAAATGACGAGTACAGTCCACATTGGGCGAAATATGTAGCGAATTAGTACAGTCAGCCGCGTAACGAAATGAAAGTTATTACTTTTTATGTAACTGTACGTGGCTGGCTGTTACTTTCAATTTTTTTTCCATAAAAAAAACTCGATTTGCGTACCATGATGTAAATCTATCGTAAGTGAACAATTTATTGTTATCGGTTTAACGTATTTTGATGTAATTCGTCGCGGGTTTTGTCGTGCTTCGGAAAATGAAGCACTGTTTTTTTCCCTGACAACCACCATGGCGTAGTGGATAAGAGTAGCCTGTGAAATGAAAGGCCGCGGGTTCGAGTCCCACTCGGGGACAAATATTACAATATGTACGGCTCCAGCTATAAAGGCTTGAGCTATGTGTAAATAGGTATCCTATTAATATTATAAATGTGAAAGTTTGTTTGTTTGGATGTTTGTCCGTCAATCACGCTGAAACTACTGAACGGATTTTGATGACATTTGGTATACAGACAGGGTATGAGCTGACTGGGGTGAGAGGCTACTTTTATCCCGGAAAAAGCAGATCACGCGGGCAGAGCCGCGAGTAAAAGCTAGTACATAATAAGGATTCAAGGTCTCATATCAATTCTTAAGTGAAACTGACACTATCACGTTATGGTGGAACACACAAGTGGAAGTTAATTAAAACCGATACTGATGGTGCAGTGTATGTAACTCAAGATGTCAGAGATGTCTTGTTCCAACAATACCTTGTAAAGAATTACATTTTAATAAACGGCAATTTGTGTTGACCCAATTCGATCGCACCTAACGAGAAAGGACGATTCAATTAAAGCTTTTACAAATATTATTATGATGGCGGATCGAATTTCGAATTTATTTAATTTTTTTGCCCTTCACATACTGTAGCTTGAATGTCGTGGCGTAGCTAGCACTGGTGGTACGCGGGGCGGATTCTATTTGGATGTCACCACAAGAATGAACACTTTAAAATGATAATGATTTCTCATGTTTACGCGAATGTTACTCATTGAAATAAAACTAATTTAAACGGATATTATCGCGGTTTTTTATTATACTTTAAAATGATATTTTAACCGATTTCAAAAAGGAGAAGGTTGCCAACTTTTATGTATTTATTTCGGGATGTTTCAATTCGGGTGTCACCCTAAAACCGGAGACACCCGGGGTGCCCCCCACCCTAAGCCAATCTACTGTTTGTATAGTTTACGAATTATAATTTAAATTCATACGATAATAACGCATCAATAGGTGCAAAACATTATTTCGTCAACTATACATATTTAATCAATCGAGTCTAGTGTTAATATTAATAGAAATTTCAAATGGTAATTATTTATTTATAAATAGATCATTTCGCTTTATCTATGATATGAATAAATCAACTCACTTTAGCGAGTAAGAACGTGCCAAAAGCGTTCTTCTGATACTCGAATTGTTATATTTTGTCATCTTTTCTGTGTAACTTGCGTTTTAGACTACGCTTTATACTAGTTACTAGATATATCATTATATCTATCAACCCATCACATTCCCATATAAATAAATGAACCGCATATTTTATTGGCGCCAGAACCATTCAAGATTTATTGCACCCGTCGTTTGACCTCATTGTAATTTTTCAATTGCCACACGATGACCCTCTGTCATATATTTCGGAATGTTACGCGACAAATGTAAGTAGGCCACAACTAGGCCTAATAAATGGTCCTCCGTGGTCAAAGCCGATAAAAATCCTGAACATTACGGTGACGTAGAAATATTACACCGGACCATAATTTAATCACAAAAAAAGAAAAGTTTTCATTCAATTTTATTGCTAATTTATTGTATAAAAATAATCAGATCCAGTTTAAGTCAGGTCTTAAAAAATGATTCCTAGACTTCTATTTCTACATGCAAGAGGTCATTATGACATGTACAAGGTTCTTACATGTATGTAAATTACAATGTCATCTACCAATGAAAATAATGATCTTTAAAAATCCCTCGCTACTTTCAGCACTTAAAATGTACTGATTTTCTTGCTCTTTGAAGACTCCAAATAGACACCCTGCTAACTAGAACGGATGGCAACCCTATTCATAACCGATGTAATACGGCCAATGATATGTTTATTGTGGACTGTCGTACAATAGTTTGCCAATTCTATTAGTATGTTAACGTCGCTTCGTTTTATTGCGTCCCATTTGTGGGTGTCATATTTCAATAGCTTGTTATTGGCATTTATTGGACTGTTTATTGAGATCTACATTAAATTTTCTGTTCAATTAAATTGTTAAATAGACTAGTCCGGGTATACATTTGGGAATGAAAACGTAATTCAAAAACATATTTGTAATTTTTCCGGTCTACTAATTTATAATGTTTGATTACATGAAAATCGAATATGATTTTATTGCAGCTACTTTTTTTTATTCACGAAGCACAACGCCTTTCCATAACCAGAAGCAACACGGAACTTAATCATGAAATGTAAGAAAATATCTGTCCATTTTAAAAATAATTCATTAATCAATCCAACAGTACACAGATAAATGAAAAGTGGATAGATATTTGTTTACATTTATGGATTAGCTATAGTGAATGCACTGTAGTAAAATATCACATAACAACTATATAAATACTTTTACGCGAGTGTTTTACAAGTGTGTGTAGTGTTCCCCACGTGTCTGTGTAATTCCCCAAGAGCTATATTTTTATAAAAATGACGAGCATCTTCACACCTTTGTCTTTAGATAAATTTAAAAAAAAACATCTATTACAAAACAACAATTAAATAAATTTCCCAGTATTCTACAACTTTATAGTACGATTGTAACATTAAAATTGCCTGTCGTTATGTTTAGATAACATTGAATATTCTCGGTCCGTCGACTGCTATTATAATCATATCGCAAACAAATGTACAGTTAGACATATCTGCAGTTATCTGTGCATTTTGCAATTGGAGCGTGCTGCTTCTCTAAAGGTCGTTACACACCGGGAGCGCTGTCGTTTTTTTCATCTACCAGAAACAAGAGACAAGAAGGTCGCTCGCCTGATGAACATCACACATAACTTAGAATTACGTACTGCTTGGTACCGGAATGCGGTCATACTCCGAGGCGTAATATACAGTGTCATTTTGACACCCTATACTTAAATGAAACCATGTGTAGTGTTCGTTAATATAAGTACTTTGAGCTAAGACACTTTCTTATTAAAGGCAAAATAAAAAAATAATATTTCCTAACAAATTAAATGCCATTAACATTAGATTAATTTTAAACAGTCTGTATACGCGCGTACACACATATACACAGTACACACTACACACCCGTCATCGAATGAATGAGACACACACACATACATTACCGTATCTTATAAGCAACTACGGCGAATAATATTAATCGGACCCTGCCCATAAGATTGCGCCCCGGATGTAAAGTAATAGCTTATAATTTATCAAAAGCAGCAAATAAACGCCTGTGTAGTAGTGCAGTATCGCTGAGCCGGAAGTAAACTTAAATTTTAATAAAACCCTATAAAATGTTATTGTCTCCCTGAGATTTCTAAACAATTATACATAATACCATAATACCGCGAAGTATACCAAATACTTCGCGGTGATATTCCCGGCAGTATACATGTAGTATGTACTTAACACAAACACTACACAAACACTTAGGCATTATTCTAAACTTGATAAACCGGTTAGTGTCAATTTCACTTCAATACGAATAATTATTACACACTTAAAACATTACACAAACGTTTGTGAAAACAGTATCAATTTCACCAAGATGGCCGCAATAATAAAAATTACGAAATACTAATAAAAACTAAATACTGAGCAAAATGGCGGAATATGAAAAAAAACATGCACATCAAACGAAACGACCCGAAGCGAACTAAACTGGAATACCTAGTTTGTTTTAAACTTGTGAGTGTAAGGTATAGTGCCGTATTTACGAAAATTAAATTTTAGGTACTGATTCATCAAAAGATCAACTGATTTGGCGGGAACAATTAAATACCGTGATCAGGTTGGCTAATGGATTAATAACATAGAAATACTAAGCCGGGGTTGGCGAATACAAAAACATTACGAATTATTACGCGTTACAAGTTGACCAATTACGACTTTGAATGCACGCACACCAAGGAATTAGGAATGCAGTAAATCATAAATTTTAGTGTTGTCCTAATGTGTGTATGATTCGATCCGCGAATCTATGATCGAATAAAAAATACCGATTCTTGGAATTGCGATAAACATATCGATATTCTCATTGATGTAGCAGCAATGTCAGTACATTGCAGGCTGAGACCGATGAGCTATTGGTTCAAAAATGTATGTAAGTTCTACGGTTCCAAAACATGTATTTTATTATGAATTTGTATTTTACATAACGATACGCGAATTATGTGTATAATTATGGTGCTGCTTAGGTAACTTGTACGGGTGGTTATAACATTTAGAGTGGTAGAGCCACGCTGTAGACAGTTTTATCTACAGCATGAATGGGCTGACTCGACCGGATCGTTATCACTGTCTCACAGAAAACCGACGTAAAGTAGTGGCTTGCTGCTGCGTTTCGTACGGTGAGTGAGATAACCGGAAGCCCAAATCCCCTCCCCTTCCCAAACCCTAATTATCCCTTTCCTTTAAGGTCGGCAACGCGCTCATGACTCTTCTGGTGGTGGGCGTACATGGGCGGTGGAGATCACTTACCATCAGGTGACCCACTTGCTCGTTTGCTGGCCTATGCTATAAAAAAAAACATGAATTTTCAAGCTTAATTAATATAGCGACATAAGCACACAAATGATAGGCCATCACACGAAATATTTTGCCTTTACGCTATAATAATCGTCATAAATATTCTTTACTAAAAACATTTCAAGAAACTTATTAAACCTATAATGTATAATTAATTGAAACCTTTACAGCGACATTAAATATTCGTAAGATTAAGATTTTCGATTTGAAGGATCGATTAACAGAAGATTGCATCGCATGCATAGCAATGAATCCAGCACTAGCGTAACACGTGTTATTGCGAGAAAGTGACAGCTATTGCAATTACTGGAATGCGAAAAGAGTCCCGATAATAGTTTATTTGTGTGCATTTATTATACCGTCAAGTTCAATGTACCTGCTTTATAAAAACGCCAAGCGCACAGAAGGCAAACGGCGCATTAGATAAGTTAAACGTTTTGGAAATGACGGCTCAAAATTGTAATTTAGGAATAGAAATAAATATTAGATTACCCTATGAAATGTAATAAAATCCTAAGTAAAATCGAATCTTGTAACTTTTGCAATGATTATTTGTTTTTAGTCAAATTTGTGATACCTATTTATTGTTGACTAACGTTACCTACTCCTCGCAAACACAATTTTTTTACGTTTTGTCACTGAACAAAGTAATACTGTCGCAACTTTTTCCGGGAATGTGTCAAGAGCGTCTTTGTGAGCCTGAGACGTATTTTCATATGTATGGAGTTGCCCTTCTTAAGCGTTTGTGTTTTATAATTACATCGTCAGCTGTGACATTTTATTCAATAGATTTTAGTGCAAAAGCCGTACAGCGTGATTTAAAAGGCTCAAAACTTAAATCACGTTTTTTGGCAAAACTACTACAAGCTCAAGCCTCATGTTTGGTACAAGGTAAGCAGAGGCGATGACGAATATGTGGTTTCATTTAGTAACAGGGTGTCAAAATAACCCTGTATAATACATACATACGCATATACGGGATAGTCATATAGGATAGATACGTAACCAAATAACGTCTTTTAAGTTTTTTATATTATGTTGCACCAAATAAATGATTTTTTTTCTATCTTTCTACGCTGCTCGTGACACTTTTTAAGCACATGCAGCCAAACCAGTAAGTGGGTTGTTTAATGGTTAGACATCTTTATGGTCGATGGACACTTACAATACCAAAAGGATCAGGAGTGCGTTGCCGACCTTCAGAAAAAGGAATGAATCTCTTCCGATGAGTATCCACCTTTATAAGCATCTCCATTGCAAGTCTGTTGATGTAAATTCATACGAACAATGGTTTATATTCCGTAGTGGAAAAAATCAATTCGTCTACGTATTTGTACGATTTTCAATCCATCCATCAATTCGTATCGGTTTAATGTATTATATAAAACATCGTCTATTCAAAACAAGCTAGCGGGCATTCGTAAATTAAATATTTATACTAATATAATAAAGCTGTAGAGTTTGATTGTTTGTTTGTTTGTTTGTTTGAACGCGCTAATCTCAGGAACTACTGGTTCGAATTGAAAAATTCTTTTTGTGTTGGATAGGCCATTTATCGAGGAAGGCTTTAGGCTATATAATAATACGCTGCGACCATTAGAAGCGAAGCATCAGTGAAAAATGTTGCAAAAATGGGGAAAATTATTCATATTTGAAGGCTTCCGTTGCTAAGCTACCCAAATAATATTATTTGAAGGCTCCCGTTGCTAAGCTACCCAAATCTATACTAATATTATAAAGCTGTAGAGTTTGATTGTTTGTTTGTTTGTTCGATCATGCGGGCGGAGCCGCGAGCAAAAGCTAGTTATTTATAAAAGCGGCACCGTACGATGGCACTTAAGACGTTTGCATGCTCATGAAATTTCGTAAATATTGACAACTACAAACCGCGTGAGTCAAACAAATGAGTGGTACGGACTGTCGAGACGAAAGTCGCAGGTTCGAAACCAGCCCCAAGAGCATACACCTCTGACTCTTCTAGGTTACGTCTATATTCATTGTGAATTATTGCTTGCTTTAACGGTGAAGGAAACATCGTGAGGAAACCTGCATACCTGAGAACTCCATAAGATTTTTCGAAGGTATGTGAAGTCTGCCAACCCGCATTAGGTCTGCGTGGTGGACAAAGGCCTAACCCCTCGCATTCAGTAGAGGGGGCCCGTGCCCAACAGTGGGACATGTATAATACAGGGCTAGTAAAAAACCGGGCATAATACCTTAGCTGCATTGAAGTTAGCCACCAGCTACGCTTATCGCTACACCTTAGTCTCGGAAAGCAACAGCCACGATACCGTTCGTGATTAACTTGAGACCGGCTAAGTTATCTGCGCGTATTTTATTGAAAGAATAATTGCCGTACTTTATTGTTGTATGAACGCCAGCAGTGGCATACTGCTGAAGCTATAATAAAATAAATAAATACACCCAACAGTCACATACATAGTCCTGACCCCACAGTAAGATACGAGTTTTGTGTCGTGGGTATCAGGAACTACCAGAGACTTTCGGTCTCACAACATCCAGACCCCGAAAAATTAGTGGTGTCGTGGGACACCAGGTAGGAACGAAGTTCCTTCGGCTAATGTAGAATCGACACAAATTGCAAAAAAAGTCGTGCTCAATTTTATGTAGGTTTTTTTGATTTTTCTCTTAAATTTTGCTGATTAGTTTTTATTTAAGTACAAGAAAGTATTTAGGAAATTCAGTATTTTAGGAAATAATAAATTACTTAAAAACATCGTAATTCAAATTATCAACTAAAATAACAAAATATGTCTCTTTATTTTTGTTTGACAACATAAAATTACATAGAAATAGAAAAATAGAAATAAAAGACTGTCGCGCCTGCGCACGTCTCATTTAACGGTTTTATTCCACGCATTTTTCTTACGGTTTTACTAACACATTTTTTTCAGTTCGGTCACGCAGCGAAATCCCTATCCCCTCCAAGCCTGCCGTAAGGAACTTCGTTCCAACAAATATTTGTGGATCACACAAACATTTGTCTCGGTGTGGGGTTCGAACCCGCAGCCTCTCGCTTTACAACCGGCTGCTCGCCCGCTGCGCCACGGAGGCTGTCAAGTCAATAATATATAGAAACTACAATATTACAATACTATTGTGAGTTGTCCCAAGTGCCACCGTACGGTGCCGCTACTATAGTATATTTATAGCGACATTAGTTTATTTATTCCATGAAAGTTTCACATTGAATAACAACGTGATTTTAATAATTATAAGTCATTTCTATAACGTAATAAAGTAATAATGATTTTTTGCATAACCGACTAACTGTGCTTTCTCATTATTAGCCACAACAGTAATTTACTCATGTGATTCCTTTTTCTTTAGCTGTCTTAATATGTTAACATCTTACTACATCCAAACAAATCCTCTGTATAAATAACTTTCTAGATATTTTTAGTTTTTGCTGGACTCCGTCATAATTAAGACCATACTAGCTCAATGATTTGTACTTACGCTAGTTATGAAAACGATTATTGATTGTGTTCAATCTATGAACATAATATTTTTGTGTGTTTTTATTATAGTGGCAACACTGTTATGTTGTGTTGTGTGGCAATACGGAAAAATGGTGTAAACAGTAGTCTGGACTTGTCCTGTAACGATTTTTTTTAATAGAAACTCATGTTTGATTTGGATTCAAACAGATTGTTTAACATGTTGCGATTACTAAAATGCGAAATTTGCAGATATCCTGAGCCAATTTTTTTTCGTATCTTTCAACGACTGAACATGCCTGTTTCAGAATTAAAAGGCGATATATACATATCTAGCATACAAAAATATAACATAGTGACACACTAAATAGAGACAGCCTCCGTGGCGCAGTGGGCGAATAGCCGGCTATGAACCGAGAGGCCTTGGGTTCGATTCCCGCACTGAGACAAACATAGAAAAAATATACACCCCGCACGTTTGTTTGATCCACACATATTATATAAACAGCATTTACGCAAATTATCCACAGTTAAACGACAATAAGTTGTCGGTTTATTTGCAATTAGTTTTCTTTAGGTGCCCTATCATGAGAAGAGCTTTCATGCAGGAAAGGCCGCGAGAAAGCAAATAGCTTGTGATTACCGTAGAAAGTGGACACGACGTCCTTCGGTATTCTTTGACGGGCAAATGTCGTGGTATTATGAATCTTGTGATAGTTAATTTCGACTATAATTTAGATAACTATTTATTTCAAATACTAGAACAGACAAGAGCGAAGTAGCGGGTTCGATTCCAACCTTATTTCCTAATATAATTATTATGAACTTTTATCGTAAGTAAACAACTTTTAAAATAAATGCTCTACCATAAAGTGCACGTATTGGCGCTTTATTAAATAATAAATTTTAAAATAATAAAGTGTCAATATGTACGTGTGTTATTACGGACAGCCTCCGTGGCGCAGCGGGCGAGTAGCCGGCTGTGAAGCGAGAGGCCGCAGGTTCGATCCCGCACCGAGACAAATGTTTGTATGATCCACAAATATTTGTTTCGGGGTCTGGGTTTTGTGAGACCGAAAGTCTCTCGTAGTTCCTGATACTGTGGGGTCAGGACTATGTATGTGACTGTGGGTGTATTATTATTTTTGCCTTTCCACTGGTGATATTGGGCTTTACTAATAAATGTTGTATACGAGTGTCATACTTATACAGTGTTTTGTCTCGCTTCTTCTTATAATAAATGTCACTCAATATAGCAAGACAAAGTATTGTATAACTATTACCAACATATACAATGTTTATTAGTAAGGGCTATTATGTATAATGTAGCACCATACAAAACAAGTATAGATTCGTTCTTGTTTATGGGATGGTAAGACGATTATGATCATAACAACCAATGTCTAATTGTTTTCATTGAAGTTGAGCATGTGAATGAGAAACTTGTTATCATTTCTATCGCTGTTATTAGCTCTTTGATTAATTATATTTAGGAGCTCTCAAAACAACATAGCATACTAAATCAATGCAACGAATGGAATTTAATACAAAATCAAATTTCATAATTATACTTTTATACCCTAAAGTACCTACAGTGAAACTTGGTTAAGTGGGACCTGGATAAGTGAGAAACCTCCATAACTGAAACTCATGCTGAGGTCCCAACACTTTGGCACTGATTTACCCCTGTTAGTGGGACGAAGCAAACCTCTATATCTGGGATTAGTTTTTTCGATTTATCATCATAGTTACCTCTATAACTGAAACAGCGAGTGAATTTTATATGCATAAACCTCTGTAACTGAGATAACGTCGTTTTGTTTGTTGTAATAATCGCACCTCTATAACCGAAATAACCTGTATTCTGCCCTCTATTGATGGAACCCTCTGTAAATGAGACAGATATTTATTTATACCTGGATATCTGAGACACTGGGTAAGTGGAATACCTCTATATGTGAAACAACATTGCAGGTCCTTTGATGACTCACTTAACCAGGTTTCACTGTATATACTTGTTATATCCTTATTAGACATGTACATTGGGTTCGGGTCCATTTTTTTTACCCGAGCACGGCATGGTGACAATGGGTTTATCGGTGGTAACCAGAATCATGCCGGCCTCTATAATTACTTCTTCCCTCTTCGAAGAGGGAAGAAGCAAATCGAGGGGCCTACGACAGTACAGGTGGATGACCGATGCAGGCACAGTGATACAAAGATGTACCCCTATACCCGCCCATGTATAGGTATTTGTATATTCGTGTATTTGTATATAGATGGAAGATCTGTCAAATCACTATTGATAGTATGCAAATCTATCTGTAAATAGACTATAGGGAACGGCTATTCATGTCACGTTAAAGATTATAGAAACAATATATGTATGAAAATGTGTATATATAGCACCTCAATATGCCACCAAATACGCTGTACCCTTTTTCATACATGGTTAAAGAAAAAAACGGTATGGAAAAACAAAATACCTGGCGTCTATTTTTTCTATATTGTGTTTTGAAACTCATAGCCTTTATCCATTATTTAATTTAATTTCTTAGTTATCAATTCTTGCACGATTTTAATTAATTTACAATGAAACGAATAACAAAAAATTAAAGTTAATTATCCCATCAGAATATAATTAAGACATCCATCAAGCGGGGTAATTATAATTTATGTAGGTATAAGGAAATAAATTTAATAAAATAATAGAATAGCTTAGTGTTTTAATGTATCACGAATAAATAAATAACCATTAATTATCCCCGACGTCAATTATAAGAAGCATGGATCAAAAATATTGAATTAACCAACTTTAAAAAAAAACCGTATAAAATCGGTTCATATTTACTTTAGGCGTTACTGCGCCACAGATAAGATACATACACATATAGACACCTACAGGCAGATAAAGGTTCGAACTTACTACACCCTATTTTTTGTTGGAGGTTACAGATGTCATTATTATGCATCATTACTAATAAGTCCACGAATATTGAACTTGGATTGCCCTTAACAATTATATTGCCAAAAACTGGCATCAATGTCCTTGAAACATCATATTTCAGTGCTTACACAGTGCTGTTTGGCTTGAAGAAATAGACAAAGCGGTGGTACCTACATAGACGGACTCTCGTATAAGAGAAACTTAACACCTCTAGTAGAACTAGCCCGCGAAATTCAATTAGTTTTTTTTTTAAATTGCACCTCGATGTTTCGACATACATATACATGGGTGTCCAGTAATTAATGGATAACCTTGAAATGTCTTATAGCAGAACGAATGGCCGTTCAGAGAAAAATACGAAAAAAAATATAACATAAGTAGTACCTGAGGTATGTATTTTTTTTTAAAAAGTCGTAATTTTTTTGGTTTAATTTACTTTCTTGGACACTACGACCAGAAATGAAGGAAATCCGTCGATTTTTTGTTGTTTTATTATTATACACTAACTATACTAATAGATAGATAGTCAATAGTATGACAAGCTATTGCACTTTTAAAAAAAAATGAACATTCAAAACCATTTATTTAGAAAAATTTGCAAAATTTTATTTTTAAACAAAGTTTAAACCTCTTGGGTATAAAAAAAATGTATGAATACATGAGTGACCAAAATTTTTTAAACAATGTCGGTTTTAAGTAGATTTTATAATGGTATAATTCATTATTGTATCTACTGTAAATAGCGATTTATTGCTATTAATGTAAGAAAGGAGCTAATTTGACCAAATAACAAAAACAATATAATATGAGATACTTTTTAAAATAAAATTGTACTTGTCTAATTAGGTTTATTAAAACTAAGATTTGATGTTGATAAAAGATCAAAATGGCTTATTTAAACAAATTGAAACCAAATTATCAGAAATAAATTAACTTAAATTTAATACTCATAATAATTTAAATGGTTATTTCATAAGCGTAAAATGTGTCATATGATCTCCATATTTGCTTCCTGCGCGCACGCCATTCCCCCCGTTTTTTGTGTTATGTTAGACAAGAAGGGTCTGAGTTGGCTATGTGCGAGTGAAAGGAACTTAAAGTAAAAAATTCCAATCCTGTCAACCAACCAACCCAACCAATCCAACCCTGTATTTAAATATTCCCGAACAGACACAGCATAATGCGCAGGGCAGCCGTAATTTTGCAACCAATGCGATTCCCTCAGCTCCTCGGATACTCCTTCTCTAATAAAGTCGGCAGATAATTTTAAAGAAATTACAAATAACTTTGCCCAGTTAGAGTCCCGGTAATTAAAATGGGCCAATTATTTGTCCATTGGGTTGGATGGACAGGGTTGGTTTTTTTTACTTTAAGTTCCTTTCACTCGCACATAGCCAACTCAGACCCTATTTGTCTAACATAACACAAAAAACGGGGGGAATGGCGTGCGCGCAGGAAGCAAATATGGAGATCATATGACACATTTTACGCTTATGAAGTAACCATTTTAAACATTATGAGTATTAAGTTTAAGTTAATTTATTTCTGATAATTTGGTTTCAATTTGTTTAAATAAGCCATTTTTATCTTTTATCAACATCAAATCTTAGTTTTAATAAACCTCATTAGACAAGTACAATTTTATTTTAAAAAGTATCTCATATTATATTGTTTTTGTTATTTGGTCAAATTAGCTCCTTTCTTACATTAATAGCAATAAATCGCTATTTACAGTAGATACAATAATGAATTATACTATTATAAAATCTACTTAAAAGGGACATTATTTAAAAAAATTTGGTCACTCATGTATTCATACATTTTTTTTATACCCAAGAGGTTTAAACTTTGATTAAAAATAAAATTTTGCTAATTTTTCTAAAGAAATGGTTTTGAATGTTCATTTTTTTTAAAAAGTGCAATAGCTTGTCATACTATTGACCATCTATCTATTAGTATAGTTAGTGTATAATGATAAAACAACAAAAAATCGATGGATTTCCTTCATTACTGGTCGTAGTGTCTAAGAAAGTAAAATAAACCAAAAAATTTACGACTTTTTAAAAAAAAATACGTACCTCAGGTACTACTTATGTTATATTTTTTTTCGTATTTTTCTCTGAACGGCCATTCGTTCTGCTATAAGACATTTCAAGGTTATCCATTAATTACTGGACACCCTGTATATACATTATACGACATATAGATAAAAACTATTTCGCGCAAATAATCACAATAGATACATGGAATAATAACAATGAAAACTATTTATTAATATTGTTTTTAGAGATAAATAATGTCTAAAATAAAAAAAAAAAACATTAATTATACTGTACACAAGCTTTGCTGATAATTACTATGACTATTTAAAAGATGAACAGTGATTGTTTGCAAAAACCATCTTCATCGACAGTCGATTGAAGATGCAATTAAAAAAAAAACGAATTTCGCGAGTTAGTGCTGACGTTCTTTCCACCTTAGTAACAAACTTCAAGTCGGTATTTAAAGAGTTTAATTACTCTCTAGAATGCATATTATTAGTTAATTTTTTAGTCGAGTCAGTTCATATGTGACTACAAAAAAACTATTATCAATTTTGTTCCTGACCACTCCTGAATTCGTATTCACAACGTTTTACCGTTCCATCAGGGATGTTATGTCGGTGTAATTATTATAATGACCCGTCTGTATCAGCATAATTATCAAAACGTTCTCGAATTCCATAAAACAATGGTCGCCGGCAGGGAAGCAAAAAATCCTCAAACAAACATAGCAACGCTCAAAACACACGCTATTATGAAAACATAAAAAAATTTAGACGTTTTTCTCATTGTTCCATAGGATAACGTGTTTGGATCACAGACATACATTTCAATAGACATCACAAGTACTTTAATATGTATGATACAAAACATGTCACGTTTTTAGTGTAACGTTACACGATCAATTCTTTGATGAGAAACATCATGAAACAGTCAAGAGGAGCTTTTACAATACTTTACGACATGAAAAAGCGTTTCTCGTTTGTTCGAATTATATTTTATGCTGTAAACTTTGACTATAAGTAATTTTGAACGAAAATGAGTAAAGTTTCTTCACAATTAATATTTCAAATATTTATGACCAAAAGTTGTCGCTTCTTTGAAAGTAAACTGTGTGAAACGAGCATTCTTAAGGTGACTGCGAAGTTTTTGGTGAGTTTATTTCGAAGTGTACTTTATAAAGTAATTTTCTGGAAGACTAAGTCTTACTACAGTAACGTGGAGCGCAGACTCAAGTATGATTACGCGTGCGCAAAATCTCATAGCTGTTCATCTAGGCGCGTGAACTAAATAGGTACACTTGCGATGTCTGTTTAGAACTTTATCTATGGTTTGGACTTTGGTGCGAGTACAAAACTCGAAAAAAATTAACTTCACTTCAGAAACAAACTGCCAAGCCATATATAACTCATCTATGATTTACGCCCGTTTGCTTGTGAGGTGATGATATGGTTCTAGCAAATTACCGGTTATGACAAGTTGATGAACTTAATTGACCTGGGTTTTTTGTATAAATTTAAGTTTTTTATGTACCTTATAAAAAGCAGGTAAACGTAAAAACAACGTTAATTTATTGCAGAGGCAGAAAATAGCAATGAAATTATTAATAAGATATAAAGCAAGTTAAAATCCGATATCAAAACTCGAATGACGGTGCCTTTGTTGTTATCAGTTGAGAAATTTACCCTTTTCCTGTCATCAGATCTTAACCTTTATACAGGACCACCATCGGAGAAAACCCTACCTAATACAAGAAGAATTGTGAAAATCTGTGCATATAAGTGGAGTTACTCGTGGATAAACATAAGGACGAATCGTGAACCACCTTCTACTTCCATTCCTCTCCCTTTTCCCATCCCTTCCCTTCCTAATCACCGCCAAACCCTCCACCCTTCCATCCCAAATAACCCCAAGGATGAGATACTGCAGCGGTCGCCAGCATCTCATTAGCAGGGACCCCTGCAGTTCATCCGAAAGGGTTAATATAAAAAACACCTTCTAAGGTAAGGTAAGGTCGATTAAGAAAGAGATCCATCTATATTTCGTACACATGCCTTGGCTTGGTCACTCGCCATATAGATCGTACGTCGACCTCGATTAATTAGTTACCAATGGCATCTATCAAATTATTAAATCAAGGTATGAATTAATTAAATACCAGATGAACATTCATAGATCATAAACATTTTTTAACCCATAAACAGGGCTATTTTAATTTTGAAGCCTCTTCCGTTTGTGGCATGTGTCTGTGGCATCGTAGCGCCTAAACAAATGGACCGATTTGAATGCGGTTTATCTTGTTTGGTAGCCGCTTTATATGAAATCAATTACGGTAAAGTTTAGGTGACGATAATGGAACGATGATCAGTTAACGACCAGTTTTACAATCTTTATGAGAGAAAATCCACGAACACAATAGAGAAAGACGTTAAAATAAAAGAACCCGAGTGGAGCCGTGGTGCAAAACTAGCTATAAAATAACACAATTATTATAAGAGAGACAGATTTCTCATTTCACGGAACGATTCGTACGCAGTAGGCACGTATTTCCTCAATTGACGTGACATTTAGACAACATCACATAACCATTACCAGATAACATTCTTATACGGTGACATCAAGTTTGTGTGAAATGGTTACTACATATTTGTATAAAAGGATAAAAAAATAAAATTCATTTATAATATTTTTAAATGACTCTACCTCTCTCTTTTTACACAACAAACCGTAAAAAAATCGTTCTTTAATTTAAAAAATCGTTCTTTAATTTAACAACTTACGAAATGGCTTTATAATAATATGCATCAAAGAATTACCATCATCATTTAAATGAATGAAAAAAAACCGTTTATTTTGGATGACTATCACAAAATTAATAAAACTAATTATTTTCGCGACATTACAGACAAAAGCCACAGACGCTATGTTTTAAAATAAGCTAAACAATTTGAAATAAAAACATTTTTTAAAGAAAACTACTAGTATGAGACAATGAGTTTGTAAACGTAATATAGACCTTGCATTCAATTGTAGTCTTTCTACGTACACCATATATTAAGGAAAATAAATGAAAAAGACACGTTATAACCATAATTTATAATTATAATAATTCAATTACTGTAATTCTAAGATAATTTACTAACTTACCGTTTCGTAATTCACTTCTTAAATTAAAGCTACGATTGTAAAAAGATAACATTTATTTCAAACTAAATAACATATAACTTAAATGGATCAATGTATTATTTTTCAGAAATAAATGACTTATGGATGCTGGAGGTAGGATTTTCATTTCCGCCCGGATAGCGACCACCGTACACATAGTGTTAAAATCTGTCATAGTAATCCACACGCCTTGTGTAGATTGCGTTCCAGGATCAGCCAGTGTATATCCGGTTCTCCCGAGGGGCTTGCGACATAACTTGATGATTGATTGGGGCGTGTATAGGGGTACATCCTTGTATCACTGTGCCTGCATCGGTCGTCCGCCTGTCCTGTCGCAGGCCCCTCGATTTGCTTCTTCTCTCTCCGAAGAGGGTAGAAGCATTTATACAGGCCGGCTTCATTCTGGTGACCATAATAAACTCATTGTTTGTCGGTGGCCGGTAGTGGCTTACCATCAGGCGTAGTGCAGTCACTATGCCGTACTCGGACAAATAAAAACTTAAACCAAAAACATAAGTACATATCTATCTGTGAAAACTTTAGATATGTGAGTAGGTATGTGAAATGGCCTTCTCATACCTACTCACATATCTGTAACATTTTTTTTTAATAGCATAGATCGGCAAACGAGCTAGTGGGTCACCTGATGGTAAGTGATCTCCACCGCCCATGTATGCCCACAATATTAGAATTATGAAGAAGAATTATGGGCGCGTTGCCGACCTTAAAGGAAAGGGATAATTAGGGATTGGGAACGGGAGGGGTATTTGGGCCTCCGGATATCTCACTCACTGTACGAAACGCAGCAGCAAGCCGCTACTTTACGTCGGTTTTCTGTGAGACAGTGGTAATGACCCGGTTGAGCCGGCCCAATCATGCTGTAGACAAACTGTCTACAGCGTGGCTCTACCACTCATAGAACTCATAGAACATTGTATTTATGCTAGCTGTAAGTTTTCCGAATAAAATAAAATAAAATATGAATATTGTTTTAAAATGTTGACGAGCGCTATCTATGTGGGTCGGTCGTAGCAAAACGTACAGCTCGACATATTGGAAGGGACCTATCCCGTTATCCGCTTACTGACTCTAATGTCATTATCTGACATACTTTTAAAACTATGAAAGCATTTAACGTTTTACTAATAAACGTTTTACGGCTATGGTACGGTGGAAATATTATAAGTGTTATAACAAAACGTAGTTTAACTTTAAACTAGATGTCTAACAACTAGTCACTATGGTATACAACCTATTTATGGTATCGTATGGTATTTTTTATGGTACCCTATTTATCTGGCATTAAGTCCGCCTTTAAACATGTTTTGTATATAAAGTTTAAATAAAATAAAATAACCCACACAAACTACCATCGTTTTATATTTTTCTGCCACCAGGCAGTCGCGAGTAAGCACTATTGTTAAATTTACGGGGCATTATAAGACTTGACATATTATGTTTCGGGGGATCAATTGAGTCAAGTACCATTTAGTAGTTAATAATTTAAAGTTCTGTGTAGTGTTGTGTCTGTTTACGGACAGGCGTAGGGCATATCAACAGGCGAGCGACCTGCCCGTTTCGTTTTTCGTTTCGTTTCGTCATTCGGGCAAATAAAATAAAAAAAAACTTTATTATTGGAAAACAAGTTCCATACGAGTTTGCAGATGTATCGGCCAACTGGTTTGGTCAACCTCTTAAAGCGTCATTAAGATTTACGGACGCATTCGAATTGTTACGCAATCGATATGTAGGTATCAGATCCATTACTCCGAATGATGGCAATATTTCGTATTAAAATTTTATATCGCACCAATTTGTGTATAAATTCTCAGGTGTTCGGTACCCATTTCCGATTTTTATGAATATTTAAGCAAAAATGTACAGTAACTTACGATGCAAGTCACAATTACTGTCAAAAAAATATATAAGAACTCTACATTCAACTTATTGGTTATAAACACATGCAAAACGGATTCATGTGAACACATACATTACAAGATGGTATGCGAGAGGCCGTCTGGGTTTGTACCACCGGTTTGTATAGTTCTGCCGCCAAGCAATAGTATTAAAGCACTGTTGTGTATCGGTTTGAAGGACATTGAAGCCAGCGAAATTACTGGGCATCATGAAACTTAACATCTTATGTCTCGGGGTGACGAGCGCAGGTCAGTGCCATACAGTGCTTTGGACTAATTCAAGGTTCTATGCGGTGTTGTTTCTGTTTATGGGCAGGCGTGGGGCTTACCATCAGGCGAGCGCCATGCTCGTATACATATTTCTACTTTATTGTATAACATAACTGACCACTATCGGTGCGAAGTACTTGCACGGGTGACCTAGTTATTATATATTATGACTTAAGATACCTTATAACTTAATAACATATTAAATAAAAATAAAGTACTCATTACCAACTGCAATTTCCATTTACACGAAACGAAGTGGCGACCGCAGATTTTTTTAAATCCCACGAAAGATACCAATTACGCGTGCAGACCATATTTATATGTTGCATAATTATTGAGAGAGAAAAAAAACTATATTTACCGCGAAAAGATGTGGCAAAAACAGCACGAGTCGCTCTCTTATTTTACGATCATTTCTCCGTGTACGTAATTTGTATCCGCCCTATGGTTGCCACTTGCCAGATATTTATGTTTGGTGGTAGAGATAACATTTCAAACGTAGGTGCCAAATTTGTTTGATGGCACCTCTGAAGTTATCGCCTGACACCTTACGGTCTTTAGACAATGCTGTTACTAAACGAATAAATAGAATGCCGTAAATAGCATGAATAAAAATCGTAGCTAAAATATCATAAAGCACTCTCACGGTGCATTTGTGCAATGTGTAGCTTTAGTTATTTATTTAGTTACTTTTCTATGTATTACCACTTTATTTTCTTAAAAAAAAAAAAAAACATACATAGAAGAATGCTTGTATATCATAAATTAACAATGGACCTTTCTTGTACATTATTTTGCTATAACATAATTTAAATTTAATTTGAATTTAATGCTCACAGCCCTAGTTAGCGATTGCAGATTTCGAATGTCAGCGGTGAGCAGTCATTAAAGCGGCCACCTGTGGCCCAGCAATTACCGCGTGAAATTAGGGCTGTCACGTGCAGAAGCAATATTACTGCTAATTTAATGGTGATTTCGTTTAAACGTTTAATCATCATGTTAAAGTTGCAAGAATAAGTCATATCTTTATTTAAAAAAACGGGCATAATTAATATTGTCACTTAATTATCGCTTCCTTTAATGGTGAAAGAAAGATCGTGAGGAAACCTGCATAACTGAGGTAGTTCTCCATAACAGTGTCGAAGGTGTGTGAAGTCTGTCAACCCGAATTAGGCCGGCGTGGTGGAATAAGGCCGAATCCTCCTCTCATTCAATAGAGGAGACCCGTGCCCAACAATGTGACATGTATAATAATACAGTGCTAATATTATTGACTTAATTGGATAATAGTAAAAGTACGTAAAACGGAGGATCTATATCAAGAATGTTGAAATTGATGATGGTTTATTGTCGATGGGTTGCAGAATAACTATATATAATCATATTACTTCCATAAAATTTATACTGATAAGCCTTTCAATAACTTTTCCCATACTTTTAATAACGGTTAAGTAATTTATTCAAAGCATTAATCGACAACCCTATATCTGGTCTGTCGCTCGCACCAAGACGCTAAATTGCAATTTATACGATGAGTCTACTCGCAAATTGTCTATTAGACCTCGGACTGAGTAGGTTGAACAATACACAAAAACTGTCATTTATTTTAGATTAAAATGAATCTTGTAGTTATGGTTTGTTCACAGAAACAAAAAAGGGTTTCATATTTATTTATATACCTACATACATTAATTGGTGATATAAAATATTCTACATGATATTTTCACTTCTATTTTGATGGACGCTACTGAGTTATGGAGACTTGGTGCTGGTGGGAGGATACTTGTATCCGACTGGATAGCGACCACCGCACACTGGTGCTAAATCCTGCCATAGTGGCCCATCTTGTTTGGGTCGCGTTTCAGGGTCAGCCAGTGTATATCCGGTTCTCCTCAGGGGGCTTGCCCCCTGACCTAACCCTTTTCCCATCCCTTTTTCCTTCCCTTCACCCTTGCCCTTTGGTAGGCCGACATGATCTTGCCGACCTGCGATGGACACATTGTTTATCGTTGGTCGACACTATTTTTGGATTGCGCTACACTTACCGTGAGGTGTAGCGTAGTCACTTTGCCGAGCCAGGATTAGAAAAAAAAAAGACCGCGTCACATGGCGCAAGTCAACCGATAGCGACACGTTCACTTTATATGAAATTTATAATGTGCAACTATAACGAAACGAAAACCCGTAAACTGTTATTAAGTCCGGGCTATTAAAGCGAATGCATTTAATTACATAGCCACGTACATACCTAGCCATCATCATATATTTATTTAAATTAATTATAAAACCTACTTCATATACGTTGACGACTTTCAAATTTTTTCTCGGACTCCGTCATCAGATATTGAACAAATTAATTACGAACTTTTTTATTTTATTTTATTGAATGACGAGACGAGCAGGGCGCTCGCCTGATGGTAAGCGCCACGTCTGCCCATAAACAACACAAAGCACTGCATGGTACTGAACTGTGCTCGTTACCCTGGGACATAAGATGTAAAGTTTTTTTTGCAATAAAAAAAAAAGTTATAGTCTCATAATGCCCAGTAATTTCATTGGCTTCAATGTCCTTCAAACCGAAATACAACAGTGCTGACACCAACACTGTTGTGTCTCGGTAGGAAGGACATTGAAACCAGTGAAATCACTGAGCATTATGAGACTTAGACTAGCATATCGACTAAAAAATAATCAGCCTAATCGGATATCACGTAACATAAACGAAAAAAATTTGTAATTGGGATACTCCGGTTATAAACAAGCACTACATAATACACTACACCATCGAACACATATAATATTAAACAGGCAGGTAGGCATATAAAACAAATAATATTAAACAGTAAGCATATAAATCAAGAAGAAAGTCGGGAAGCGGAACCGGGGCGAGCGCAAAACGCGAATAACTTTCAAGATGAAAAAAAAACCCATAGAGGCGCAGTTGCACAAGTCAATCATTACCTTCTTATAGGAAACGTATATCGTATATGTAACAGACTTTCGCCGGCATACAGACGATCAAATCAAACTGACGTGTACATCATAGCTTTGATTGCTTGGTATTGTGAAAAAGACAAGAGTGATCAAATGTGTATTAGAATTTGTTCAGTCGCACGAGAGGAAAGATTATTATATTTTTTGTGTTGGTTGATGTTTTGTTTAACATTACAGCTATTATATCACGTTACAAAAGAGAAGGTATACTTGTAGGTTCAGACCTTTTAATTTGCTCGGATAATGAAACGAGCACACTCAACAGTGCGTAGTTCTGATTGGCGGCAGAAACAGATAAAGCGGTGGTACCTATACCAAAAGTACTGGCGCATACAAAATTTTTCATACTATATAACTTCGGGGTCTGGGTGTTGTGAGACCAAGTCTCTCGTAGTTCCTGATACCCATGACACAAGACTCGTATCTTACTGTGGGGTCAGGACTATGTGTGACTGTTGGGTGTATTTATTTATTTATATAATTACTTTTTTAAGTAATTAAACATTCTTCTTACTTAAAATATCGATTAGTGTAATGACATCACGTTAAGCATTAATTACTGATTGATAATGATTTAAGCACTTATTTAGAACATAAGCATTTCAATCACTAATTATATTACACAACACCAAATTCATATATTAAGTTAACTTTAAAATTCATATAAACGAAAATATTTTACTAAGATAATTCTAAATATGTTCAGAGGCAGAAGATACAAATTACGCAAACAACTTAGATAATAGATGAAACAAATCGAATTGAATAATCAATAAAGATATACAAAGAAAGGAAGAATTTCTTCTGTGAGTAGGTAAACATTTGTAATCGTAGTTAAATATTGAATAAGATAATACGTAACGAGTTTGAGCTAGAACGCAAACTTCTTGCATACTCAATATTCATGACGAAATCTTTCCATCCTTTATCACAATGGACGACACTTATTACATCTTTGATTTATAAGTTTTAGTATAGTTAAGTGATGTCAATATGTTTAATAATAGCATGTTATTAAATATTGCACTATTAAGATATGTTTCTGATAGAGGATCGTAGGTTGGTAGGGTTGGCATAGAATCTACGAAATAAAATGGCCTCCATACTTTAGAAATGGTCAAACTTTTTACTATTTAGTAGCAGATTTATGATTATTGCGATGGTTGTGAGGACACGTCGTTCGTACTACAATAGAACACACTGGCTGCTTACTAAAAATATACACAAACACATTAGCATCAGCTTTCTAAAACTGAACTAGGGAAACCGACAAGTCTATCGCTTGATATTTGTAGGATGCCTGCAGTATTTCCCGAACATTAGCACATCAGCAATAACATTAACAACTCGGTTAGAATCCGTTACGTTATTTTGCTAAGGACTCTGCTTTCCCCGCGGCGGCATGAAGCCACGGCGAAAGCTAATACGTGTGAAGCATTTCCCTCAGATGCCTACAACGCACCTCGAACCTTGCTAATGTCTAATTTCGAAAGCAATTTCATACGAAACACCAGATACGTGACTAAATTAATATGCTGAAGATACTAGTTGAATGTTAAAACTGAACAGTGAAAGATGCATTACATAAAAATGTAGCAGAATGGGACGCCCGTACATGTTATCTGTGCGTTGCGATGGAAAGCAATGTCTGTGCTCAGTTGCTTTGCCCGATTACGATAATGTATCTTTATTTACAATATTGTAATAATTAAGGAAATTATCTTTTAACTCTCTAAGTACCTATTGGTATAATGAAAAAAATCAATGCGATTTTGGTCCATAATATACAGGGTGTCCCAAAACTCAACGTCAAGCCGAAACGGGGCGACAGTATTGATTGTAACCATCATGGGAAAAATCAGAAAAAAAATCTATCCCATGCAGTTTGGAAATTATGGGCATTTAAGAGAAACCTAGAAATTTGGTCAAACTGTAACCATTTTTCGGTTATTGTGATTAATTTTTATTATTTTTGTTCATTTAAAGTTTGGAACCGTAACCCTAAATAACATTCCTAGAATCACAGTCAAAAATAATGACACAATTGCCCCAAATTTCCTAGAATTAAGACTATTTGTTAAACTATGAATTTAAAATTTTCCAAATTTGTCGACTTTGAAAGGCCCTCCTTTAAAAAAAAAGTACTAGAGTGCCTTGGCACGTGCCATTAAAAGGTGGCGCATTTAATCAGGATTGTAAAATGGTGCAATACTTGTTAGTTTCATACTAAAAAAAACGAGTAAAAAAATAAAAACCTCAAGTAACCCGATTTTTGCTAACCCATTTTACTCAGTTAAAATGTTTTTTATTCGCACAATCTTTTGGTAGGTTCTTAATTTTATGGCAAAATGATGAGAGAGATGGATAGTGGAAATGTTTGCCATGAGTGAGAGAGACAGATAGTGACGCCACTTTTACCAAAGTCAACAAAAATAAGTAAAATTCATAAAATAATGAAAAATCTTGACCTAGTTTAGGTTTATTTGAATAAAAGTCAGATACATAGGGAAATAACATTTTTTATTACAGCAAATGCTCAAATTGTTTGCCTTCAGCCTCAATACACGCCCTACATCTTCTTAAAAAAGTGTGGAGAATCCACATTTAATTCGAGAAGACAGATCCCAGTATCGCTTTAAAGTAAACCTGTGGCCCGGAATATTCAACGGTAAAATTGTTGGGCCTTTTGAGCTGCCTGAAAACTTGAATGGCACGAATTACCTACATTTTTGACGAGAAAATTTACTTTTTTGTTAACTAACTTTGTTAGAGGACGTACCACTAACAGATCGTCGCCACATGTGGTATCAACAAGATGGCTGCCCAGTGCATTACACAGTGCAAGTGAGAGATTTCCTTGACCAGGAATATCCGAGAAGGTGAATTGGACGTTCAGGCACTATCTCGTGGCCAGCCCGATCCCCAGATTTTAATCCCGTGGTTTTTTTTTATTGGGGAGTTCTCAAAAAAAAAGTTTATTTAAAGCCCATTGAGAGCGTAGCCGAGCTGCGTGAACAAATTTCTCAAGCCGCTGAGGACATCAGCTCTCGAGGATATGCCCGGCTAATAAGTAGATCTTTTTTAAGAAGATGTAGGGCGTGTATTGAGGCTGAAGGCAAACAATTTGAGCATTTGCTGTAATAAAAAATGTAATTTCCCTATGTATCTGACTTTTATTCAAATAAACCTAAACTAGGTCAAGATTTTTCATTATTTTATGAATTTTACTTATTTTTGTTGACTTTGGTAAAAGTGGCGTCACTATCTGTCTCTCTCACTCATGGCAAACATGTCCACTATCCATCTCTCTCATCATTTTGCCATAAAATTAAGAACCTATCAAAAGATTGTGCGAATAAAAAACATTTTAACTGAGTAAAATGGGTTAGCAAAAATCGGGTTACTTGAGGTTTTTATTTTTTTACTCGTTTTTTTAGTATGAAACTAACAAGTATTGCACCATTTTACAATCCTGATTAAATGCGCCACTTTTTAATGGCACGTGCCAAGGCACTCTAGTACTTTTTTTTTAAAGGAGGGCCTTTCAAAGTCGACTAATTTGGAAAATTTTAAATTCATAGTTTAACAAATAGTCTTAATTCTAGGAAATTTGGGGCAATTGTGTCATTATTTTTGACTGTGATTCTAGGAATGTTATTTAGGGTTACGGTTCCAAACTTTAAATGAACAAAAATAATAAAAATTAATCACAATAACCGAAAAATGGTTACAGTTTGACCAAATTTCTAGGTTTCTCTTAAATGCCCATAATTTCCAAACTGCATGGGATAGATTTTTTTTCTGATTTTTCCCATGATGGTTACAATCAATACTGTCGCCCCGTTTCGGCTTGACGTTGAGTTTTGGGACACCCTGTATAAAGATAATATCATAATCAATTAACAAGCTGAATGAAGGCTTTCATACCTGTGGATGAATGATTTAATTAAATGTTTATTCCTCTATATAAAAGTTGAATATGGAGATCATCATAATTTCGACGAAACCTTTGCCGAACCATCATGACGATTCTATTAATGAGAATGGTAATTAAATACAAACGCATAGAGGAACTAATCATTCAAGGGAAAATAAAGGGCAGGAGGAGGCCCGGTCGTGGGAGGATATCATGGCTTAAAAATCTTCGCCAATGGTTCAACATGAGCACAAAATCATTGTTCCGAGCAGCAGCTTCCAAAATTAGAATAGCCTGTATGATCACCGACCTCCGATAGCAGATGGCACTCAAAGAAGAATAAGCATAGAGGAAACCAATATAAATAGTCAAAGACAATAACCCTAAATATAAGTAAATATAATAATAATACCTATAAATCCCTCTCATTCAGTAGAGGAGGCCCGTGCCCAGCAGTGGGACGAATATAATATATAGGGCTAATAAAAAAAAAAAGACAATAACGAATATACTACGAAATGGCAGTTTCTTTTATAATATGTTCCGTCCACCACGTAATATTTGCACACGCATTGCGATGTAAGAAAGTCGCGGTCGAAAGTGATGCCATTTTTATTTGCAAAGCGACGCGATGACGCCGAGGCCTGCATATAAATCTTGTAAAAGTAACCGTAAATGTTACTACGGGGGGTGCGTAGAATTTCAAACTCTCCGATTACTAGTGTGACGCATGATTTCGCAACGTATGTGAGAGAAATGGTTTGGAAAGCGCACAGATCGGTATTTATACATCATGTAACATTATTACAATCTTTACAGTATCCCTTATGATACAGGGTGAAGTATTTTTTGTTCGTTAGTGCTGTTTTAAATTTTGGATTACTTTTTTAAGCGGTTCTTGGCAAATATCTTGTCTTATACCAGTATAATTTTAATTTGACATTCAACAAATATAAATTATCGTAATTATTAATGCTGATGACTGCCTCGGTGACGCAGTTGTAATGCCGTTTTTTTATTATTTGATTGACGAGACGAGCAAGGCGCTCGCCTGATAATAAGCGCCACGTCTGCCCATAAACAGAAGTAACACCAAACAGAATTTTGAATTACAAAGCACTCATACTACACACATACATACTCATACACACTCATAATGGCCAGTAATTTCACTGGCTTCAATGTCCTTCAAACCGAAATACAACAGTGCTTACACACTGTTGTTTGGCGGCAGAAATAGACAGCGCGGTGGTACCAACCCAGACGGCCTCTCGCATACGAGGGACCTACCACCTTGTAAACTGCCACTACTATAACTACTAACCATAACTGATGTTAGTAAACTTTACCTGATATCATACTTCCTTTTAAGTGAGTTGTTAAATATTATGAATTGGTTTTCAAATAATTTAGTATCGGAATAAATAATGATGCAGGACAAAACGGTATTCAAGAAACTAAAATTGTATGTGGTTTTGGACATGGAAGTTGACCAGCCTATCGCCAATTAAGAAGCAATTACATTTCTCTAATAGCATATACGTTCAACGCCGGTTTCCCTTTTATAGAGCCTCATACATCTGCATGGCTGTGTGTAAAAAAACCTCATTTGCACAAACTGGCAGTTGCGTTGGCGCTTTCGCGAACAACATGATTAACTTTTATCAACTGAGCTGATATTTGGTACTTGAACAACTTCATGTTGGGAGAGTTTTTCTATTTTTTTATTTAATTGAATGACGAGACCCCATAAACAGAAGCGACACCACACTGAACTTTGAATTACAAAGCACTGGATGGCACTGAACTGCGCTCGTCATCGCGAGACATATATGTTAAGTCTCATAATGCCCAGTAATTTCAATGGCTTCAATGCCCTTCAAACCAAAACACAATAGTGCTTACACACTGTTGCTTAGCGGCAGAAATAGACAAAGCGGTGGTACCAACCCAGACGGCTCTCTCATACGAGGGACCTACCATCTAGTCTAGAGTACCAGATTATATGTGATTCAACAATATGTCTAAAGTATGATGCGGTAAATATTACGAAACCACCTTATGGGGCATCCAGACAACACGATTTGATTGATACTCGAATTGATTAATCACACTATCTCACATGGAGAGCAGAAGTCTCCTTATGTGGCCAACTATCAGAAGTCAAAGCCACAATTACCAAATTCATTAATACGGTTGCTGGTCGAAGAATTATGGAAATTCAAGGATTCGCAGAGAAATTTCAATTAAGTATATTAATTATTGTGAAGACATTACTACTGCAACATAGAACACAGTTGTTACATTCCGAATTATACATTAACAGACTGTTGTACTAAAATGACAGCGTAAAAATTTATTACAATAAAACAATAATGTCGGTGAAAGTAAAAGCGTAAGTAAATAATTCCGTCGCAAAATGTGACCTCGTCCGGTGCGGCACTTGTTCGCGGTTCATCGCCTTTGTTTCTTGCTTATCTCAGCATGGCCGACAATTTTTTTTTTAGCCTGGCTCGGCAAAGTGACTACGCTACACCTGATGGTAAATGTAACGCAATCCAGGAATAGTGTCGACCAACGATAAACAATATGTCCATCATAGGTCGGCAAGATAATGCCAGCCTGCCAAAGGGCCAAGGAGGAGGGGAAGGAAAAGGGATGGGAAAAGGGTTAGGATCAGGGGGCAAGCCCCCTGGGGAGAACCGGATATACACTGGCTGACCCTGGAACGCGACCCACACAAGGTGGGCCACTATGGCAGGTTTTAGCACCAGTGTACGATGGTCGCTATACGGTCGGATACAAGTATCCTCCAACCACCCACCATCATTTTATTACAGTCTTCCATATTGGGTATTGGGCACACTCCGTAACTCCAACTTCGATAATTGACATCGATTTGTTATATAACGTGAAGTTCGTTGGATTTATTCGCCTTACGAAAGAATGTGTTTGGCGTTGCATCACTACAGCGGCTCCGCAAAAAAGCATCATTTTATGCAAATCAAGCAATTAAGTAACACAAAACTATACGTTAAGGAAAGCTTATGTAATGAGTGATGGTTCTGACAACAGACAAAATTGTTTGACCCCAAATGTTACTTTCATTATATTAGAATGCGCATCGAACTAATATTTATGTTATGAGAGATATATGTATTAATCTTAACACGAGAATTTATACGAAGCTATTATATGAAATTGTGAATTTCTTAGCGACTAAATAAAAGCAGCGTTTGGGTGAAATACTGATATTTTAATTTTATTATCCTATGAATAATATTACGCGGTAGGCTTTTTGTTCATACATAAATGACAGATTTACAAAATATTCACATAGACATAGCGTTGGCATTTGTATCGTACAGCACTCGAAACTAATTTGTTTAAAGCATTGGTTGACGTCGCCACTACGTGTCCGTATTTTGTAAGCGCGGTGACACTGTCAACAAAATGGTAAAGAGGTCTTCGACCTGGCGACTCGTTAATATTGTCATCGGGAGTGCGCACCCGACAGCTTTCATCTGACATATCTAGTTGGACTAGTTGCTGGCAGATTGACTATCGTTGGCGATCTAAATCGCGGCATGGCGCCGACCGCGTCGACTACAGCGCGGGTAAGCAGCACCTGTAATTTGTTGTTATCGTTAAGTTAAGAGCGTCGTGTACCTGTTCGTCCACTTTCGGAGCGTCCGCGGCGCGGGTACCGCTAACGACCTCGTTGGCGCGCCCGCTGCGTCGCGCCGGTCGCACGGGATGCACGTTTTTCGCATTCTCATACAAATCTATCCCGAACTGTTTGGGTGCCTCGAACGGCTTCGTGAGGAGGTCGTCGGTGATGGCCGGACTCATGTCGTGCACGTTATCGAACGTCTGCTCGTTATCGTTGGCGGCGTCATTGGAGACGTGACCCGAGTCATCGCTGCAGTCGGAGTGCGTGTCCGATATCTTCTCGTCTGCATGTTTATGCATTGTGAGCTTATTGAGTGAGCACGTTTTGGAGTCATCTCTAGACTCGACGCATCTCACTTGCCGGCCGACGAGCGTGCTCAAATGGTTGTGGAATGTGGTGTTCGCCACACACAGCTCCTTGTGCACCGCCGGAATCACTTTACAGCTGAGGAACATAGCTGGGTCGGTTTTCGACTCCATTGCAGTCTTTAATTCGAGTTTTTTGACCATCAACTTGACGGGCGACAACGCCGAATCGATTTCGTCGGCGTCAGTTTCATTATGTTTGGCTTCCGGCATCACAATGACGAGGTCTCTTTTGTTGTTTATTTTTCTCTGTTGGAGCTTCGCTCGCATTGCGTTTATTTCATCAGAGTAATCTTTCCTCGATAACTTCGGTGATGTTGAAGATTTTTTATTATCACTCGCGTCTCTCTTGGTCTTATCGTTAAGTCTTTTCCCATCTGACTTGAGATTGAGTAGTGATTTTTGTCTTATTTGTTTGCCGGCTTCAGGTTTGTCTGTCGTTTTACGTTGTGCGAACGCCTTCTTTTTCTGAGCACACTCGCTGGCCTGGTCTATATTGTTTAGATCAACCGGAGTGGGAGAAAAAAGCGCTCTAGTGCTGCTGAACTTATTCTGCGACATTTGACTCCTTATCACCGGGATCTTACTGGGAGAGCCCGCGATAGAAGTGGTGGACTTGGTTCTCTCTAATATGGGTGAGATCAGTATCGATTCATTGCCTATTTCCCACACGCTTTTCGCTTTCTGCATTTGTGATTTGGGCTGTTCTTTACTTTCTAAACTTGTCTTTATGTTTAACGATCCATTATCCGTACACGTTTTGGGTTTTATTTTCTTTGGGTCGCTCACTTTTTTCTCGACTTTTTTCGTCACCGGCTTCGTTTTTGATACGACCGGAACAGGTGTTGAAGGCGGATTAGATAAAGTTTTTTTTAATATTCTCGTTTTAACGTCCAGTTTTTTTAAATCTTCTGTTTTAATGCAGTTTACTCGAGACGTATTTTTTGACGATATTTTATAAGTGGCATACTTATCGGGGTTCATTTTCTCATTTGGCGTCGACGTCAATGGCATCAGCGGCGCGCTAAGTTGTTTTTCCTTCATATCGTCAAGATTCCACAAACTGGTCGTTTTATCTATAGAATTATTGCGTGCCACTTTATTTCTCGATTTTATAGTACTTTCCGGGTCAGAGTTTGCTTTCTTTAATATACAGCGAGATTCTATAATACTGCAAGTCTTAGACTTTTGTAACTTAGGCGGAACGAATTCAGTTTTAGTGCATTTAACATCAGCAATAAGAGAAGTACTCGCACAGAATTCAGACAATATTTTATCGAAAGATTCCAACGCCTTATTTAGTTTAGCTTCGGCGTTGCTTCCACATGCCGCCTTACAAAGCGTCTTCTTGCCGACCACCGTGATATTCTCGTAAATAGATGAATATCCTTTAGTCTCGTCGAGCAATTTCTTTTGTATCACATTCCGATCGACGCTCACTATGTTTACATTCTCGTACACGTGATGCCGTTTAGAATCTATTTTGTCTTTCACAACAGTATCGCTAACATTGTTTTTGTTCACGTCACTATTCACCGGTTCACTGATCCTCTTCTCGAGGCAGGCCGCGATGGCGGTAACTTTGGAGCCCTTGTGCTCGGGCGAGGCGTCGGAGCCGACTGAAAAAGTCCTGTAGAATCTTTGGATCGCTCCCTGATGCGAGGGGGGTGCGGTGGGCTTCTCGGTCGGCTTCTGCCCGCCGAATATGTTGAATACTTTCACTGCGGGCATGTCGCGGGCCCAGGCGGGCGGCGCGTCGCGGTCGCGGAGCGTGGAAGCGCGCGCGCGTCTCGGCGAGCGGCGTGCGTGTGCGCTCGCGCCATACGCCCGCGAAGAAAGTCAATGTCACTCCACAAGCGCCCGCAGTACGTGACAAATGATTTGTAATGAGCCGATGCAGGTTCAATGATCATTATAGTTCATTATTACTTGCGAATTGATTCGTTATATTGTGAGAAAATGATAAGCCTATCGTTAACAGTCGGTTAATACTGTTTGTTCGCGTTGCTCGTTCCACTTTGAAGCACAAAATTCTCTTCATAATTATAAAGAATTGATTTCGTCAGCGAACAATGAACTAATTTTATTTTTTACGGGAATTCAGAATTTATAACCATAGAACATCGTAATCCGAAACGGAATGACTTAACCCGGTCTTACGTTATAAAACATAAATCGGTAAATGGGGTTGCATCAACAACAAATGAATCCTGAAAACTTGTTTTACTGAGAATTAAATGGCAACCTAATTAGAGACATAACACGGTTAGACTGTTTTATCTTCACTAAATCGAAATGATTTGGTGTTTTTTTATGCGGTTTAAAGTAGGTCGGTGTTCCGATAGCCCCATATTGGAAACACGTGTAAACATATAAAATATTGGTTAATCTGTGAAATACAAAAATATAGAATTCATTTTAAGCAGATGTAATCTATATACGTAATAAAACTAAATCATAAAATGTAACATTATGTATATAAACATATATGTAAATGTCCCCGTAACATTTTAACTGTTTATTCTATATTTACATCTAAGCTATTAAAACACCATAACTAATACATTCAACGCCCGCACTGTGACAACGAGATAAGCGTTGTGTGATTCACAAATATTTGTTTAGAGTCTGGTTATTGCGAGATCGAAAGTCTCTCGTAATTCCTGATACCCACGACATATTTAGAATATTCTTTAATGCATACCAAATAAATTAACTTAAAAGCACGGATCATACAGTTAAGGTGGCCCATGGGGCGGTCTTATCACAACCGGCGATATCTTTCAGACAACCCTACAACGTATTATACTGTGAAATCAGTACTTATCATTTATTTAACGAGAGCCCACAAATCTGACAGTGATTCGAATCAAATATTCATTTATCTATACTAATATAATAAAGCTGTAGAGTTTGATTGTTTGTTTGTTTGTTTGAACGCGCTAATCTCAGGAACTACTGGTTCGAATTGAAAAATTCTTTTTGTGTTGGATAGTCCATTTATCGAGGAAGGCTTTAGGCTATATAACATTACGCTGCGACCATTAGAAGCGAAGCATCAGTGAAAAATGTTGCAAAAACGGGGAAAATTATTCATATTTGAAGGCTTCCGTTGCTAAGCTACCAAAATAATATTATTTGAAGGCTTCCGTTGTCAAATCAAAATCAAATCTATACTAATATTATAAAGCTGTAGAGTTTGATTGTTTGTTTGTTTATTTGATCACGTGGGCGGAGCCGCGAGCAAAAGCTAGTTAGGTAATACATACATACGTACTCACGCCTGTAATTCCCGATAGGATCGGTAGAGGTGTAACCACCCACATTTCGCCGAGCGTATTCTAGGGGGCGAGCCAATCGCCATACCGGGCACAGTTTCAGACTCCGGGCTGACACTAAGCATTTTGTGATAGAAAAACCCAATAGCACTTTTACTCAACCGGGACTCGAACCCGAGACCTCACAGCCGTCGTACCGCGTACGCTATATACAGTTATTAACTAAGTATTATACAATGCGTTTAACTTTTAATCGTACTATAGCCTACACAAATATAAATTAGTAATTAACGTACTTATACATTAATTATCACCTAATGGAAAGGGCATGTCTTTTAAACATAAAGCTATGTTAGTTTGGGGTCCAAACACTGTTAATCACTGTATTCAATATACAATAAAGAATTCTAAATTGAAATATTTCAGCAAATAATGTATGTAGAATATAAATATGAATACACTTACACGACTCTACGCCAGATGCTTGGTGGTCGGTGGTGAGATGAAGTGGAACATTGTAATTAACGCCACGGATGAGACGGATCAACAGACATCATTTGCCTACGGGGCATAGAGTGCGAGGCACACTGGACTTTTTATAATTCATTGCTTATATTACACTAGCTTTTGCTCGCGGCTCTGCCCGCGTGATTTTCATACAAACTTTCATCCCCTATTTTATCCCCTTGGGGGTAGAATTTATCAAAATCCTTTCTTAGCGGATTCCTACGTCATAACATCTACTTGCATGCCAAATTTCAGCCCGATCCCTCCAGTGGTTTCGGCCGTGCGTTGATAGATCACTATGTCAGTCAGTCACCTTTGAGTTTTATATATTTAGATAGACGTTCATTAAAAAAATTATCGATACCAAATTATTGAAATACTAGCTTTTGCTCGCGGCTCCGCCCACGTGATCAAACAAACAAACAAACAATCAAACTCTACAGCTTTATAATATTAGTATAGATTTGGGTAGCTTAGCAACGGAAGCCTTCAAATAATATTATTTCGGTAGCTTAGCAACGGAAGCCTTAAAATATGAATAATTTTCCCCGTTTTTGCAACATTTTTCACTGATACTTCGCTTCTAATGGTCGCAGCGTAATGTTATATAGCCTAAAGCCTTCCTCGATAAATGGACTATCCAACACAAAAAGAATTTTTCAATTCGAACCAGTAGTTCCTGAGATTAGCCCGTTCAAACAAACAATCAAACAATCAAACTCTACAGCTTTATTATTAGTATAGATTAAAATATTATAGGACGATCTGTCAAAAATATTTCCAAATAAGCGGCTATCACATTCTTAGTACATTTTTGAAAACTGCCCAAGCTGGGAAAAACAGCTGGCTTTTAAAAAGACAATATATTACCTTTTATCCTATTCGATGGGGCCGAAAATCCCCGAAGGGATAGGCAGAGTCTATCTAACATTTCACCGAGCTTACTTCCATCCCCATGTCATAGGGGGCACGCCTATCGCAATAACGCACACATTTTCAGACTCGGGGCCGATACTAGACATTTCGTGATAGATAAACCCATAATTTTCACCCGACCCGAGGATCGAACCCTACACCTCAGCACAGCAGTCGTTCCCGCGTACGCAATAAACATAGCCTGGGTAATAATAGCGATATCGTGTAACACGAGCCTAATCCTCAATGAAGACATCACGTAGGCGCAGGTCACAGAGGTCCTTCAGTTAATTGAACGGATCGTCGCGGTCGGGACGCGCGCGCATTCTCTGACTAATCCACTCACAATTGTTCTTATTACACCATTAAATTATAAGGAAAGGTTTTCAATTTAATCTTTCAATGCGATGAGAGCAGATAAACGATTCTTAGAAATATATTTAAGTAATTATTGACATCAATTTAATTCTCAATGTATCGAATAACGATACTTATACGAGATTTCATTTGTTTATACTGATATATTAAACTGCAGCGTACGCCAGATTACCTCTTACAAATAAAAAAAATACTTTCAATTATGATATATTTTTTACTAGCCTGAATGACGCGACGAACAAGTCGCTCGCTCGATGGTATGCGCCACGCCTGCCCATAAACAGAAGCACCATCACACAAAACTTTGGATTATAAAGCACTACATGGGACTGAACTACGCTCGTCACCCCGAGACATAAGATGTTACATCTCATAATGCCCAGTAATTCCACTGGCTTCAATGTCTTTCAAGCCGAAACACAACAGTACTTACACACTCTTGCATGGCGACAGAAATAGACAAAGCGGTGGTGGTACCACCACAGGCGGCCTCTCGCATTTGAGGGACCTACCATCTTGTACTGTACCTTGTATGTCCATAAACTAAGTACAAAACCTAGGTATATTTAACTAATGTCAAAAATAAAAAATTCTGTAGGTCTCAGATAAAGGTCCCAGGAAGTCGCTAGATGCAGGCCGCTTCCATCAGGTCGGTCTGGAAATTTTTGGGGGAGGCCTATAGTAGACGTCCTGTGGCTGATGATGATGATAGGTCTTTGGAGTCCGTGCCTGTGTCACTGCCGGCTGACTAAAATTGACGATATTGAAGTTATTTTAATGCCAAAATTCAATCAGTATCCACCATTTCTTCAGAAACCTAATCTACTATAACACCTTTTAACTTAAAATGCTTTTATTATTATATGAATGGTAAAATAACTACTTAAGTAAATTAACGTTTCTAAACACCACAAAGAGATTAAACTTAGAGAGAGCGAAATTAAAAGCTATATCAATTTTAATCCATCACTGATAATATATATCTTAAATGGCTTTTCATTACATTCAAAATCATTACAATATAATAGATTAATTTAAAAAAGATAAAATATATTTTGCAATACAACTTTTATACGCTTTAGCGTTCGAACAAATCATTTGCGTTTAAGTTTATTTACAAGGTGGTAGGTCCTTCGTATGCGCGAGGCCGTCTGAGTTGGTACAACCGCTTTGTCTATTTCTGCCGCCAAACAACAGTCTTTAAGCTCTTTTGTGTTTCGGTTTGAAGGACACTGAAACCCGAGAAATTACTGGGCATTATGTGATTTACCATCTTATGTCTCGGGGTGACGAGCGCAGTTCAGTACCATGCAGTGCTTTGTGTTGCTTCTGTTTATGGGCAGGCGTGACGTTTACAATCAGACGTGCGCCTTGCTCTTCTCGTCATTTAATCAAATAAAAAAAACATACTGATATAAATCCGAATAAGTTGACTTCCTGTCGCCACCTTCCTACTCCATGATCAGAATCCTGATGACCAACAGAAAGTCAATTACGTACCGAAATCTATACAATGAGCCTCAACACACTATATCTGCTATTTATTTATATTTATAATCGAGGAGTTGCAAATCTTTAGATGGCTTAGTTACAGCATCAGGTAAATGTCACCTAGCTAAGAACACTTTCGACTAAATAACCTTGCAATTAAAAAAGCTGTATCCAAATCAGCCCATTCATTCAGGCGCTAAGATGTTATAAACATACACACACCCACAGATTCACATACACAGAGAGACAGTGCCAAAGGGGTCAAACCTGTAACACCTCTCTTTTTGTCGTAGGGTTAAAAATAAACAATTTCATTATTTTTGCTGAGGTTCTATTAATACTCATAGTCATACTATTAGGGCTGCCACTAAAAAGTTTTAAATCATTTTTTATAAACTGTGTGGCGGTAACTTTAAGGGTCTAGGGAAGTCAACCAGCGCGGCGGATGTAGTTAAAAGGACAGCGCCGCGAGTTGAGCAAACAGTGATTGGTCTATGTGACCAGGGACAGCGATTTGAATATTTTATGGTAGAGTCGCGTTGTATATAGTTTTGTCTACAGCATGAATGGGCTGGCTCTACCTGAATTTATTGTTGTGTTAAGGGCGGTCAAACAGTTAGCCGGAGATCCAACAAACGTTAAATGTTGCTTGTTTGCCTACTATACTATAAAATAGTATATTATGCACCTAGGGAGAAAAGTAGGGCATTCTCTCCCGCGGATTGTCGCGAGTGTGAATGTCCTACTTTTCTCCCGTGGTGCGTATACGATTTTTTCTCACATTGGGATAAAAAGTTCGACCCCATCTACAAGTTTCCCTCGGAAACATAGGGGTCCACTCATCTCGTGTATCTTCTTGTCATAAATGTTTTGATAAACCAGGACGCTAACCATAACCAGGTTACCGGGAGGAAAAGTAAGTTAGGCGCATGCGCGCCAATGGAATCTAACCGGGAGGGAATGAGGCACTCTTCTCCCACATACGACGGCCGAAAAGTGAACTTTCATCCCGCAGTGAGAAAACAATTATTTCTCATTATATGAACCCACAACGTTATAAATGGGAGTGGTACTGACGGGGTAAATATTGATAGTACGGGTCGACGGAGTTGGGGCTTGAACCTGTGTGATGTTATCGAGGCGATAGCTTATTATCTAATGGAGAAAGGCAAAAGATAATAATAAACACACATATATTTATTTTTATTTATAATTCTTTATCGTACAATGGAAATAAAAATACATGTAACGTAACAGTCAACGAAATCAAAGTACAATTGGCGGCCTTATCGCTCAAGGCAATCTCTTCCAGGCAACCATGGGATGGAGATAAAAGAAGGAGTCAGAAAGGGTAGAGTACATAAAAGAAAAACTACACATATATATATACACATATATATACTTCATTCTGGCCTTTTATCATCTTAGGAAGATGGTTTAAGCAGGGTCTAGGCGACACTTACGTTCGTGACTTACAAGTCCTATTCGCGAACGACAATTCCGGCCACAAAGTGGACATATCTATACTTATAAAATAACATGTCCTGACTGACTGACTGATTCATCATCGCCCAGCGCAAACTATCAAGGCTACAAGCATGAAATTCGGAATGTATATTCATTTCGTTATGTAGGCACCCACTAAGAAAGGATTTTAGAAAATTCCACCCCAAAGGGGTCAAAATAGGGGATGATAATTTGTATGAAAGTCCGTCATTTTGTTAGTTACATGAACAAAATTTTGTATTTAGGTTATTGACGTAAAACAAATAAATACGTGTTTCAGAAATTTTGGAAATGTTATTTAATAAGGGATGAAAAAGGGGGTGAAAGTAAATGCGAAAGTGAGTTTGTATGTTACGCGTTCACGCCTAAATCACTGAACCGATTTTGATGAATTTATCTACAGAGATAGATGGGACCCTGGAGACGGTTACAGGCAGACGGTTATCCCGGAAAATGCTGTTCACGCGGGCGGAGCCGCGAGCAAAAGCTAGTAATATATAAACCACTTGGTGACGAAGGGTTCAACGCGCGTAGATGTTTTAAATTTCGTCTGTAAGCGAGAGTTTCCAGCCATTATGTATCATGGGCATTAGTCCCCTCCGCAAAAAAAACAAACATAGATTGCCGTAGCGCATTTAACTTGACATATGTATATATAACTTGCACACTTGACAGATGCACAAAAACTTGCAGCAGATATTGAAAGGCTACATAATGAAGCAAGCCGACTTTAGCAACAAGAGCAACGTAAAATGAACCATGAAATAGAGAGAGCTATGGATGACATCATAACACGATTAAGGGATTCTAGCTTGAATAAAAATAAGTGAAAAACAAACAAATATGACAGCCTCTGAGGCGTAGCAGGCGAGTAACCGGCTGTGAAACGAAACCGCGGGTTTGATCCCCGCACCGAGACAAACATATGTGTGATCCACAGATATTTGTCTCGGGGTCTGGGTGTTGTGAGACCGAAAGTCTCTAGTAGTTCCTGATACCCATGGCACAAGAACCTATCTTACTGTGGGGTCAGGACTATGTATGTGACTGTTGGGTGTATTTATTTATTATTTATTTATTTAACTAATGGTAGTTGTGATGTACCAACTTTAAGAAGTTTTATGAAGGAATATGTGATGTATGTAGCCGACTTCATCTATACTTATAAAATAACATGTCCTGACTGACTGACTGATTCATCATCGCCGAGCGCAAACTATCAAGGCTACAAGTATGAAATTCGGACTGTATATTCATTTTGTTATGTAGGCACCCACTAAGAAAGGATTTTAGAAAATTCCACCTCGAACGGGTCAAAATAGGGGATGATAATATGTATGAAAGTCCGTCACTTTGAAAGTTACATAAACAAAATTTTGTATTTCGGTTATTGACGTAAAACAAATAAATACGTGTTTCAGGAATTTTGGAAATGTTAGTTATAAGAGATGAAAAGGGGGGTGAAAGTTAATGCGAAAGCGAGTTGTTTGTTACGCTTTCACGCCTAAATCACTGAACCTGGGACCCTGGAGACGGTTACAGGCTACTTTTATCCCGGAAAATGCTGTTCACGCGGGCGGAGCCGCGAGCAAAAGCTAGTCCGCTTGTCTGGATGTTTTTAAGTTTGTGAATTGAGATGTTTGTTCAATAATCACGCCTTAACGGCTCAATGGATTTAGATGTTGGGCAACAGGACATGACCTAAATTAGCACATAAGCTACTTATTATCCCGCAAAAAGATATCACGCGGGGAAAGCCGCGAGCAGTCATAATATATTTCCGTCAGTCACCTAAGATGGTAAGTTACAAGTTACTTAGCGCTCCACACTCCGTACCAACACACTACCTTGCATTATTCAAAAGGCAACCACATTTAGAGATTAGAAATTCTACTTTCTAACCACATAAGTCAATAATTATAGCCGATGATTATTTCTTCTAGTATAATTAGACAGTGCTTTTATTCACGGCAGGTTCGTATTACGTAATAATTAAACGTTCTTATTGCATACTAACGGTGGTTAGAACAAAAGTGATCCCACGGTTTTCACCGAACGAAAGCGATAGTAAACGTTTAAGGAATTGTAAAAAGCGATAGCATTGTTTATCAAGTACATCAGTCATCCGTATATAATAAACATGTCAAGTATGTAGAAGAAATATACGGTTGCTTTTTTTTATTTCATTGAATGACGAGATGAGCAAGGCGCTCGCCTGATGGTAAGCGCCACGCCTGCCCATAAACAGAAGCAACACCAAAAAGAACATTGAATTACAAAGCACTGCATGGTACTGAACTGCGCTCGTCATCCCGAGACATAAGATGTTAAGTCTCATAGTGCCCAGTAATTTAACTGGCTTCAGTGTCCTTCAAACCGAAACACAACAGTGCTGTTACACACTGTTGCTTGGCGGCAGAAATAGACAAAGCGGTGGTACCAAACCAGACGGCCTCTCGCATACGAGGGACCTACCACACTTGCTCCTTTGCCGGCCTATGTTATAAAAATCACGCATTTTTTACGATATCCTCGGAACTACAGTTTCTAAATGATGAAATTTCACGCTCAGAACATAACTTTCCATCACAAACGATTACGTTGTTACCCAATGTTGTCATGAAACATGAAGGTTTAATGATTTAATAACACTATCAAGGGATCCAAGTAAAACGCAGGGCTACACGAGGAACGGTACAGCTATTAAGATTCGTTTGGCATTGCGACACGCAACTCTTTACTATGCGCCAGGTGGCCGGTTGGAGACAGAGGCGTATTTGAAGTTTGTAATGCAGGATGGGGTCTCGATCTCACTTAAATTAGAATTAAATAAGGAACCTTATTGATAGGATGTCGCTGGATGCAGGCCGCTTCCAACCGGTCGGTCTGGAAATCTTTGTGGGAGGCTTATGTTCAGCAGTGGACGTCTTGTGGCTGATGATAATGATGATGATGAAGGAACCTCATTTATTTTTTAATACCAATTAGAATGTAAATATATTGCTAAAATGGAACATGTTGTCCAGAATAATTCAACCCACAACAGCTTTTGTGGGTTGTATCATTTCTGCACAACAAGAACCAAACATGAAAATGTAAAAAAATAAGACGTTATTCGAGATATTTCACTTACCTTGTACTTTCTGTAGGTTCGTGCAAAAACAAATAATTTAAGATCGTAAAAATGCGAAAAATTAAACTACAAATCGCTTATTGAGGTCTGTTGAGTATATTAACAACCATTTTGACTCCTCCTATAAGTAACTTTGAGGTAAATGACAACGGGTCGACGAATTTGCCTTTAAAACACAAGGTATATCAAGTAAGATTTTAGTTTAACGACAGAACTATTGTCTCCCATAATTTACCCTTACTCTACACCTGATTAAGATAGTTGGTATTGATTTACGTGCATAGATCCGACGCGATGGTAGATGCACATCGCTTAGTATTCCACGTTCGAGCGAACCTTTACAGAATGATGGGTGATACATTGCGTAGAATCTGCTAGATTTAGCACTTGTGCAATGTTTCGCATACTAAATATATAAGGTCAATTGCATTGATATTGAGGTAGATGGATTGTCAGATAACTCTTTATACAATTTACTGAGACAAAGAAAATATATACAAGCTTGTGTTACAATGAATAACCTTATTGTTATAAAACATCTCGATCTCTTATAGACAAGCTTATGATTTAAAATGCGATTAAAATACTCTTAAGCGTGTCTTAAATTACTGGGCATTATGAGACTTAACATTTTACGTCTCGGGGTGACGAGCGCAGTTCATTGCCATGCAATGCTTTGTAATTCAAAGTTCTGTGTGGTGTTGCTTCTGTTTATGGTCAGGCGTGGCGCTCACCATAAGGCGAGCGTTTGGCTCGTCTCGTCATTCAATAAAAAAAACAAAGTGGCTGACTTCAAGCCGTACAAGTAAGTTTGCATTGTATATTGTGATATATATTTAATGAAACTATACATTAACGTACATAATAATTGTTTCGATACAAGCTATTGCCTACAGTTATTCCGAGTAACGCTCGCGGGAGGAAGTAACAATGTGAATAGAAAGCAATCGCGTGTAGTTTTTTTTTTGCCTTCGATTCCGTCTGTGCATCACGTAAGCACGCGTTTGTTTGTCAACCGACGTAATTGGATCATAATCCACCAGATTATTCGCTAATTGGCTAGAATTTAGGTGCCTTTGTATGGTCGGATGCACGTAGAATTCAGGTGCCTTGGTATGGTCGGATGCACGCTGGATATAAAACTTGCACCGAACAGACTGGATTTTAAATCAACATCGAGGATTAATATAATTTCAACAGATTTTTTTAGTTTGAATGAAGAGACGAGCGAGGCCAGCGCGCCAGATGTTAAGCGCCACGCCTGCCCATAAACAGAAGCAACACCACACTGAACTTTGAATTACAAAGCACTGCATGGCACTGAACTGAGCTCGTAACCTTGAGACATGAGATGTTAAACCTCATAATGCCCAGTAATTTCACTGGCTTCAATGTCCTTCAAACCGAAACACAACAGTGCTTACACATTATTGATTGGCGGCGGTAATAGACATAGCGTTGGTACCAACCCGCTTACCATCAGGCGAGCGCCTTGCCCGTCTCGTCATTCAATCAAATAAAAAAAAATAGATATCAGTACTCCACAAGCCTACTTAACCAACTCAATGTAACCAATGCTTAATAACCGAACACGTTCAAGGAATTTAAACGAAACAGACATAAATGAACAGCAGCGATAGCTCAGCGGGGAGTGGTATGGACTGTCGAGCCGAAAGTCGCAAGTTCGAAACAAGCCCCAAGAGCATACACCACTGACTTTTCTAAGTTACGTGTATATTAATTGTTAATTATCGCTTGTTTTATCGTTGAAGGAAACATCGTGAGGAAACCTGCATACCTGAGAACTCGATAAGGTTTTTTTTGAAGGTATGTGTAGTCTGCCAACCCGCATTAGGCCTGCGTGGTGGACGTATATAATACACGGGTAGTAAAAAAAAAAGACATAAATGAAAGATTTGTCTTTCATTTATGTCAGCAAGGAAGACGTGGGCCCGAGCCGCGACACATCTTTGACGATGATTTATGTTCACGACATCTCGACTTATTAGTGTTCAAGTAAACTTACAAACAGTCGTGCATATGAATTATCTCGATGAATAAGTCTCGAGGACATATGAATAATAATTTCAAGATAAGTTGAAACGTTTAAATATATTTTGTCTCAGAATATTATGTTCAACAACAAACTCCTAAACCCGACTCGCGATGCCTTTGTCTGTACTTCATTACTCCGTTAATAGATTCTACCAAAATTAAAACTAACAAATGGGGCACCTGATGGTAAGTAATCTCCACCGCCCATGTTACGACCACAATACTAGAAGAATCATGAACCTTAGAGGAAAGGGTTAATTAAGAGATTGGGAAGAAATAAGGATTTGGGTCTGTGAATATGTCACTCACTGTACAAAACGCAACAACAAGCTGCTACTTTCCGTCGGCTTTCTGCGAGACATAGTTTTTAGAGTGTTGTGGCAACCGCTCAGTTGCTTTAGAAAACATCTATTGCATCGTAATCTAAATATATAAAACTCAAAGGTGACTGACTGACATAGTGATCTACTGATCTGACTACACACAGCCCAAACCACTGGAGGGATCGGGCTGAAATTTGGCATGCAGGTAGATGTTATGACGTAGGCATCCGCTAAGAAAGGATTTTGATAAATTCTACCCCCAAAGGGATAAAATAGGGGATGAAAGTTTGTATGAAAATCACGCGGGCGGACCCGCGAGCAAAAGCTAGTTGTCATATTATATGTTCAAGATATTAATCTACTTGGATATTTTCAAGTTTATAATCAAAACACGATGACGTAGGTCAATAAACCTGAATGCAAATACACAAACGAGTACGTAATTCATTCAAATGTGCCCGTTGTGTGTGTGTGTGCCTTTTATAAGATTCTTTACATTACAATAGACGCTTGAATAATGTGTTTACAGACACAATGATCTGTGGCCTGCGGGTTTATGTCATTCATACTACTGTAACTTGTCCATGTAATTTGACTCTACAATATTTATGCTTTGTTTACATTTCATAGTGTTATTAGACGTGTTAGGACTGGAAAATGAAGCGATCCATAATTTATCTTTGGTATTATGAGACTAACATCTTATGTCTCGGTTGTTTCATCATTCAAGCTAATAAAAAATATCTTTGAATTGATTATCTTTATTTAAATTGATTTGATTTGAATATCTTTAAAACCTCATTTAATAGTGTTTATGTATTCCATCCCATCCAACTCTCATCCGATGATCCGAGATATGTTTGCCTGAATAAACCAAAGTACTATTAACATTAAGGGCTGTATATGAAATCGGAATTCTTATATTAAATACTAGCTTTTTCTCGCGGCTCCGCCCGCGTGATCTGCTTTTTCCGGGATAAAAAGTAGCATATGTCCTATTCTGATGTATAAGCTATATTCATTAAAATCTATTCAGTAGTTTTTACGTGAAAGAGTAACAAACATACATTCATCCATACTTACAAACTTTCGCGTTTATAATATTAGTAGGATAGTAGGATTAAATAAATTTTCTGATTCTATTCAGTTCGGATCATAACGTCGAACGTATACAAGGTGGTAGGGCCCTTGTATGCGAGAGGCCGTCTGGGTTGGTACCACCGCTTAGTCTATTTCTGCCGCCAAGCAACAGTGTGTAAGCACTGTTGTGTTTCGGTTTGAAGGACATTGAATTGCTGTGCGGTGTTGCTTCTGTTTATGGGCAGCCACGCCTTACCTTACCTTACCATCAGGCGAGCGCAACGCAAGCTCGTCACGCCATTCAATCGAATACCGGTTCTCCCCAGGGGGCTTGATCCTAACCCTTTTCCCATCCCTTTTCCTTCCCCTCCCCCTTGGCCCTTTGGCAAGCCGGCATGATCTTGCCGACCTACGATGGACACATTGTATATCGTTGGTCGACACTATTCTTGGATTGCGCTACACTTACCATCAGGTGTAGCGTAGTCACTTTGTCGAGGCAGGATTAAAAAAAAAAGAATAAAAAAAAGTGACTCTTCTGACCACGTCACCACGCGCGTCGATTTGTCTCACTCGGCGTGTGACAGGCGGCGCGATGATTTATGTGGGTTCGGTTCCCGTCGAGTCACGGTGCGCGACGATTGTTCACGGTTGATTTTCGCTAACACAGACGCATGCACTCGGTTCCCGTGTGAGCCTGAGTAAAAAAACCTTAACGTGCTTCCTATGTGATTTTACTGTGCTCTTGTATCGGAGGCAACTGGAAAATTTTACTAATAATACTAGACATGTATTATGTGCAGGGGGTGCTAAGGGTGGCGCGATCTTGGAAAGGCCTATGCCCAGCAGTGGACGAATCTAGACTGATGGTTGGATAGATGAATGTATTATACACGTCACGTTGGGTACGAGTCTCCTATCAAAGGGGTTAAGCCTTAATCATATTGTACCTACCGTGCTACTAACATTATAAATTACTAGCTTTTCCTCGCGGCTCCAAGCATGATCACCATGCTTTTTCCGGGATACAAAGTAGCCTATATTCATCGGGGATGATGTAGGATTCTAATGGTAAAAGAAATTTTCAAATCGGTTCAGTACTTGTTAAGTTTATTCGTACTTACAAAAATACAAATATTTCCTCTTTATAATATTATTATAGAAAAGAAAATTTGTATGTCCATGTGTTTGGTGTTTGTGATTCATTCATCCGAATTCACAAATTCTGAAATATATTCCCCAATATTCTACATAAATATATTATTTCAATCACGCCTTAAACGCTAAATCGATTTGGATACTTGGCTCATAAGTATGACCGTATCCGAGCTTAGACCATAGGGTAGTTTGTATCTCAGAAAAATACACACGAGCAAAGCCGAGAACAAACACTAATAGGTATACAATTTAATTTAGAGACTAAGTACATAAAACGAGCATTTATAGAAAACGCTTAAACTAATTTATTGATATTTTCCACCCATTAATGTTAATCGTCATTAATAATTGTATAAAGGCATGCCAAAGACGTAGCGTGAAAATAATTCATTTGTAATCGCATCTTTAGCACATCGTTAACAGCTTTCTATATAAGCGCTTACGCAATCATGTGCGGAATTAGTAGGCTGATATGGGGGCGTGGTTCCCTTGAATTTAATTGTTAACTGTTTTCTCTATACAAGTTTACGCAACCGTACGCAAAATAAGTAGCAGTCATATGGGGTCCTGGATCCCTTAATTTCCATTGTCTAAATTTGCTCAACACTTCATATCGTCGATGAAGTACCAATACCTCCTAACTGACAATTTAGTCCAAAATTACTTTTTTTATTACAATAGACGTAAACATAAACCACATCCCTTAGTAACTAATAAAAAGGTAATGTATTGGAAACTATATACTATCAATAGTTGATCAAAATAAATAAAACCTTATTTTAAACAGTTTTTGTAAAATAAAACCTTATTTTAAGGGCCGTCCGTGAGCAAACGACCTTGACTGACTCGCGCCATACTGAATCGTGTACTCAGCGTGTGCAGAATATGCACGTATTTAGCGAATAATTGATTTAAAAAATCAGGCTTTGGTCTTTTCGAAAATTTAAAACGGGCAAAATATTCGTTATTAAATTGCCTATCTAGTGATGTTAATCTCATTTGATAACATTCTGTACTTTAAAAGGAGACGCACGGAATGTTTGCATTTTTCTCATTTTTATGGTTCATTTATAACGACAATTTAAAAATATATATCAGCATTAACATGAATTTGAATCGAACAAAGTAAAGCTGACAGATTGTAGAAATATATTGTATATTTTTTTAATCAATATTTATTTTAACTAATGACTAGATAGCCTCTAAAAACCACGATCGCGCGGTGTTTTGCTCACGGACGGCCCTTAAACAGACTGGTGTAAAATTCGATTCTCAACACTTAGGAGGTATTGGTACTTCATCGACGATATGTAGTTTTAATATTCTAACACAAAGAGCCATAACATGTTATTTTCAGAGTGAAGTGTGTAGTGCAGTGCCATGTAGTACTGGACCACGTTATGGATGGTGTTGCTATTTCCATTTATGGATAGGCATGGGTTTAACGATCAGGCGAGCGACTTACTCATCTCATCATTCAAGCGAATAAAGAAAGTAGACAAGTAGATAATTGTAGAAATATTTTTATTTCGAAAATCAAAATAATCATTTAATTTAGTGATCCTAAAAAGTAATTGAACCGTTTTACCACGCTATCCGAAGTCAGAACGTCTGCCATAGTCTATCATCAAATCGGATTAACATTGAACATTTCTCTTATTATCGTCTTATGTCTTACGTTTTAATGAAGATTTATCATCCAACTGCTCAGTAAATCTGATAACAATTTACAAACGTGGTCAAGTGAAAACACGGTCATAAGTAATAATGAGCGCACAATAACTTAATCATTGCACGTGTATTAAATCATTCGCAATCGCGTCCTTACGACGTTGCTAACTGCTTTCTAAATAAGCCGAGTTTACGAAACTGGGGACGTAATTAGATGTATAGATGGGGCTCTAGCCCCCCATGATACGTATTCATTTATAGTATTGATAAATGAAGAATAAATAGAAACAGTAAAATAATAACTGAAGTTATGACTTTTTAACATAACCCATAGGCAAACGAGCAATTGGGTCATCTGATCGTATACAATCTGCCCCCGCCCCCCCATAAACTCCAATAATACCAGAAGAATCATAGACGCGTTCCCGACTTTCTAGGTAAGGTATTATTAAGGTATTGGAAAGGGGAAGGACCCTGTATTTGGGCCTTCGTAAGAAACATGATTCATGTTGTCGTAATCAAAGATTTATAAACATTACTTCAATAAAATAACAATTATTCACGATGTATTATATCGTTAACACGATTATTATGGAAAAAAAAATGTGCACAATACGATTTGCAAGATTTTCTAAATGCTACTACTTAAGCAATTCACATAATTCCCACGCAAATAAAAGTTGTAGATTATAAGTATTCTATAATATCTAAAAGCGATAACATAGCACGAAAACGAATTAAAATATAAGGTCAATGTCTCGCTTTTAGAGACATGCATAAAATTGGACTAGAAAAATGTATGATAGCTCATTAAAATCTTATTTAAAACCACTATAATAATCAGTATATACTTTACATCTTGTAATTTTGTGATGATGTAATGTTAAGTATTATGTAACATAAGCCACTGTGGTGGACAGCGGCTTAATTATTTGTAAAAGATGCTGACACAGCTTAGGGACAGTATATATGACGCAAGGCTAATACTATTGCTATATTATTTGTATTCAAAATATATATTTTTTTAATAATTCTGCCCCCCAAACCAGTCACTGAGTCCTTGTTAATGGGCGCGGTAGACATAGTCAAGTGCTCGTCCACTCCCGCCCGTAGAAAGGAAATACCATCCCGATTATTCACGGACTTTCACGACTGCACGCTGGAGTCTGGACAGCTTAATGGACCGAGGAACGCCGACGCGGTGTCATCTTGCGTGACAAACGTTTGTTAGGGCTGAACGGTACAGTAAATTAAAATTCTTTGTAACTAAAAAATCACCGACTCAATTACTCACGAAATTAGTCAATAATTGACACCAGCCACCCAAATTGTTAAATTTTTTTCTTATTTTTTGGGCAGATTTTATTATTGATACCATTTAATCAGAAATATAATAATATAATACTAGCCCTATATTATACACGTCTCACTTCTAGACACGGGCCTCTCCGATTGAATGTAAAGGGTTAGGCCTTCCTCCAACACGCTGACCAAATGCGTGTTGGCATACTTCACATACCTTCGAAATTCTTATGAAGAACTGCTCAAGTATGCAGGTTTCCTCACAATGTTTCCTTCACCGTTATCAATTTTAATTTATCATTAAACATAATAATAAATTAAAACTTTCAGCGTCTTAACCCTACCACTGCATTAGCGTTATTAACAATAAACAGAACACGTAGGATGAAAATGGTTGCCATCCTCGAGCCGCGCTATCTGATGATGTCCATGTTCCGTGTCCGCTACCAGTGATTACCCCTTTACCGGCCACTGCTGTATAAGGCCTGTGTATAAGTGACCGGTATCTAAGCTGTCGGGTCAGATGTTTGTCGAAAAATGTGCTGTTACTAATCCTACTAATATTATAAACGTGAAAGTTTGTAAGTATGGATGGATGGATGTATGTTTGTTACTCTTTCACGTAAAAACTACTGAATGGATTTTAATGAAACTTTACAATAATATAGCTGATACATCAGAATAAGACATAGGCTACTTTTTATCCCGGAAAAAGCAGATCACGCGGGCGGAGCCGCAAGCAAAAGCTAGTAAATAAATAAATACACACACATATCCCTGACCCCACACTAGGTTAAACCTGTATCGTGGGTGTCAGGAACTTCGAGGGACTTGCGGTCCCACAACATCCCGACCAGAAACCAACGTTTGTGGATCACACAAACATTTGTATCGGTGCGGGAATCGAACCCACGGCCTCTCGCTTCGTAGCTGGCTACACGCCCGCTGCACCACGGAGGCTGCCAAAGATACTTACTATTTGTTACTTCCAAAGACTTCAACGTATGCTACTAGACGGGCTGTTTAGAAGTAAAATTGTGTTAAATAACGCGGGAATTTGACAGCCAACAGACAGAGAGCGGGAAGCGGATTCTGGTTAAGAGTAAACGAGATGGTAATATTACGGCCAATTGACCGTAACTCAGTGGCGCAAACTCTATGTACCGCGCAACCGATCTAGTGATATATGTACATTGAAGTCATTGGTTACTTTCCCGGTCTTTTTAACATAGAAAAAAAGAAAAAAAAACTTCTTTTTTTAATTATAAAGCGGTTATTTTCAATGTTGTGACAGTAAATATTGTCGCGATATAAGTGTCCATAACATAAAATTACTATACATTGAATAAAATAATCGGACTGAAATATGTTCATTTACTACAAGATATTATGTTAATTTAAGACGAGCTTTTCAAAATAAACGACACATCTTAAAACTTTTGTATTTAAACTAAGTTATTATTCAGTATATTATAAAAATATAATACATATTTCAAACCCAATCTATCAAAATGTTTTTGTTTTATTAGCATGTAGTTCATACATTTCCACCAGACAAGTTGCTGCTACGACGATCGTCGAGCGACTGGCGCGCGCTCGCAACGTCGAGATGCCCAACGGTGACTTGCATTCAACCGTACTTACAGCATGATGTTTTATTGGCATATTAATGTATAACCCGAACAAATTAAGATAGTACGTTACGAAGGTTTCTCTATGATCTGAAGATATATTGTGAATAAATCATTTAGCAAGTTTAAAATAAATAATGACGGACCAATAGCAATAACAATTACAATTATTGAAATTAAGCTTAAAGTGGAAGTGTTTTTTGTTTTAGATTTACGTTAGGATAAACTCGTACTATAAATAAATAACACCCAATAACACACAGCCCTGGCCCTACAATAAGATACGATCATCTTGTGTTGTCGATATCAAAGCTACGAGATAATTTTAGTCTGACAACACCCAGACTCAAAACAAATATCAATAGAACAAACAAATATTTGTCTTGGTGCGGCCAATCAATCGGCATTACGTTTTACTGCGCCACGCAGACTGTCAACTGTTAAATATACTCTTAATCATTTTTTCTGACATTTTTGTGTATACTTTTATTACAACTTTACAACTTTAGGATGCCGAAGTATACGTGAGTTAGTGGGGATTTGGATTCAATATGATGATAGCCTTCTATCAAAACATGGGACTGATACAAGGTTGGCCAGCACTAAGTACACTAGTTGGACCTCAGTACGAGCTAATAAATAATAAATAATAGTTAAAAAAACTAAAAAACACGCTTTTATAGAAAGTCTAACTAAAAAATAGAAAATAAATTTGAAGAAAACAATGTATTTTATTGTAAAAAAGTGTGGGGTGCATGGTGTCAATAGTTATAGTTATTGTATTATCAGATATGAGTAGAAGGATTATCATTTAGATGGTATCCTAAAAAAGCACCCCACGCTTTTTTACAATAAAATACATTGTTTTCTTCAAATTTATTTTCTATTTTTTAGTTAGACTTTCTATAAAAGCGTGTTTTTTAGTTTATTTAACTATTATTTATTTTTATTTTTTTAGTTAAAATATAAATATATTGTAGTCGGTTGAGGTCCGAATATCAAAAAAGCGCCATCTATTGATGCTCTTAGATACTACGACATTAGCAAAGGTCCAGAGAGTATCATTTCAATTGACGCAAATTGACAATCTATTGACGCATTCTTATGCGTCGTGTAGATGGCGCTTTACTAAACTACACAACAATCATTTATAATTATTAATCACAAATTGCAATACTTTTTATTTTTTTTTATATAATATTGCATTGTCATCGGTCCTTGATAAGTATGCCAAATTTCAATTTAATCCGACGTTTTAATGGAGGTCAAAATCACTTTCAAAGACAAGTTACAGACATACCTACCAACATACCAACATACAAACATACCAACATACATACGTCTGAAGCTAATAAAAGCGTGTTAAAAAATAGTATTGAAATATCTCTTAGCAGTACTGATAATACCATAAAATATTACATTGTAACGAAATTCTAATTTTATTTCCTTTAGCTGCATATAGTAATGATTACCACCACCTTCCATTCAAATAACGTTACAAATACATACATGACACTCATATCGTGGAGGAGTGAACGCTGCTTCTTCTCCTGCCGAATACGATCCACAGTAGAAACAATATAGCGGCGAGGTAGTGCGCCCACTCCGGCACCGACAGCTCCACGGCTGCGGTGGTACATCTGTGCAATTATTTTTGTTGGAGGCCCACGTTGAAGAACGTGTGCTACGATTGTCACATGGGGTATGCCTTTATGAGTTAACTGTGAACTTGTTATAAGTGATGATCTAGTTTGATTATTGTTATGTTATTACATTTTGGATTTAAAACATCTTATGAATGTAGGTTCTAAAAGATAACGCGCAGATCGCTTCTTCATCATCATTTTCGATAGCTTATATTTTTCTGCAGTTGTCATATTTTGGGTAAAATAGATTAGAAATAAAAATTAATAAATATTTAATTCATTATGTTTATATATTTTGAATATTTTCTTTTATTTTCACCATATTTATTAAATTATAAGATTAGAATAAGTTACGGTTTAAGTTATTAGAATAGAAATATTCTTCAAAACTAAATTTCAAACATCTGAAACGTATTCAACTCAAGCAGCTATATCTCATTCATACTCGATCGACTCTACCACGATATCGACTTCTTAACTCAGCCGTGTAATATCAACCTTAATAAAACACATCAGCCTGTACATCACGTTCACAGTAGTGGAGGAAGCGTATCTATTACGTCAGATACAACTGGTTTCCGTAAACACAACCTGAATCATTAGCCAGCACTCAATACTGGCAGTCGACGCGAGGTTGCGATCGTGTTACCACGTCACGTCGTAGCTCACCGTGAAATGACCATACGCACACAAGCCGATTTATTTTTGGTGTAAACTCAATGTATTTAAATGATAGAAAAAAGATACGCGTTGAATTGCGAACCTCGTATGTTTTTGTGAGGTAAAATTATGTAATTATGTAAACAATACGAGATATTTGAATTGTTTTTATGTTAGGTCGTTAAATAGCGTTGAAGTTAACACTATCAATTTGAGTAAGCTTTTATTTTTATATGAGAATACTTGTTTACTAAAATGGAAATATATATTAATACATAGTAAGTGTGGCTTGCAATCTGCGTCGGTTATGGTTAAAGCTATTAATGACGACATCTACCGATTTTGACATTTTGATCGTACTAAAAACAAATGATACAAGATTAAAGTAACGTGATCCATTGCGTGTTACATTAGCTTCAAGATTAACCGACGGTTGGTGCAATCCACACTAATGGCCAATTACAATGAAACATGTTAGATTGATTATCCGTATAGATCACGGATATCAACCAATCAAAGTGGGTTATTTGTACGCGTGACGTTCAAACCGTATTCTGATTGGCACATTTGTGCTATCTATCCAGGGAATTTTAATAATATTGTTTCTTATATCAGAGGCCAGCAAACAAGCAAGTAGGTCACCTGGTGGTAAGTGATCTCCACCGCCCATGAACTTCCACAATACCTGAGGAAATCTGGAACAGCAATTAGCAACGGTGCCAGATCTTGCATTCCAGGTTTAAGATCTTAAAGGAAAGGGATAGGGAAGGTGAGGGGGATTTGGGCCTTCGGATATCTTACTCACGTTCATTGAAACCTAGAGTATCAAAATGACTCGTTGAACAATAATCAATCGGTAAATTGTGTGATGTGGGGTCTGTGATATCAAAAATTAATCTCTATTCAATGATCGATGATCCTTTCAGTTTAGATTAACAATAAGATTTGGTACCTCTCTATCTAACTTTTTAATGATGATTATGATAACTCAGCATGACAGACAGTTCCTTTGAAATGTACTATCAATTATTAAGACATTTAATCTCACGATACAGATGTTGTGTAGTGATACAAAAATAATAATACTTTCAGATTTCTCTATGAGTACAATGTTTCTATCATCAGAGAAGCCAATGAGTTTTCGATTCATGCATTCGACGTGTACGCACTGAGGTGCCATGCCCCTAATGAAAATATTCTTGGAGTCCAAATTAATATATTTGAATGTATGAATTAATGACCGACTCAAATTCTTAGCTTCATCGATCATTTCCAGTAAAATATAGTCCATAATGTAAACATATGGCGTGGTCGGATTCTATCAATAAGAGGGGGTTAGGTTTTAGTCCATCACGCTGGCTTAATGTGGGTTGGCAGACTTCACATTAGAAATTCTTATTGAGAATATAAAACGTCTGCTGGTTAATATTAAAAAAATATTAAATAAATATTTGTCTGATCCACAAATATTTGTTTCGGGTCTGGGTGTTGTGAGACAAAAAGTCTCTCGTAGTTCCTGATACCCACGACACAAGACTCGTATCTTGCTGAGGGGTCAGGGTTATTAATGGGCGCGACGTTTAATAAACGTTCCTCTATAATTAAACCTCTATGCTTGCGCACTTAATAAACCTACAGTGGAATTATTAGAATACCTTTACTTCTCAGGTCAACGGTCATTTCAATCTAGATAGGTGACAGATGTCAAATTGCCCCAAAGGATTTATTAGGTAGTTATCTAATTCTCCATATACATTCAGGTTCTCTTTCGTAACTAACAGTGTTATAAAAAGCCATAAACCTTTGGCGTCGTCGGGTGTCTTCGAATAATTCGAAATTTATTGATCGTAAATTTCGGTTTAGGCTATAGTTGTGTATATAATCACTGCAATTAACGTTATGACTTTCATATGCATTTGCATATTTAGAGTTCAGTACAAAAACTGATCGTGAGCCCAATAAAATGTTTATAATTGAATGAAAACTAATTGAAACGGATTTTATCGTGTTTTTGTTTTTGTACTGGACGGTGGACTCCACACCGTAACCACGAAGGCTGAAAAGCTTTCAAATTAGCAAACCGAAATTAAATAAAAAAACCCGCGATCCGAAATCGAAAATCCGTTTCAATTAGTTTTATTTTAATGTGTAACATTCGCGTAAACATAAGAAATCATTATACCTACTTATTTATAATTGGTAGAGTCACGCTGTGGACAGTTTTGTCTATCGGGTTGTTTCCATTATCACACAAACCTTTATTTCGCCGCGAGAATTGAACCCAGCCCCTCGTTTCACAGCCGGATGCTGTCAAATTACTTCATATCAATACTTGAACAACAAATTTTTATTTGAGAAGACGTATCGAATTTATCGAATAAGTATCAATTTATATATTTTTATTTTATTGAGTAGTAGAGCCACGCTTTAGACAGTTTTGTCTACAGCATAAATGGGCCGGCTCGACAGGGTCATACCACTGTCTCCCAGAAAACCGACGTAAAGTAGCGACTTGCTGCTGTGTTTCGTACGGTGAGTGAGATATCCGGAGGCCCAAATCCCCTCCCCTTCCTAATCCCTAATTATCCCTTTCCTTTAAGGTCGGCAACGAACGGCCCATGATTCTTCTGGTATTGTGGGCGTACATGCGCGGTGGAGATCACTTACCATCAGGTGACCCACTTGCACGTTTGCCGGCCTATACCATAAAAAAAATAAAAAATATGCCGATAAGCTCACCGCCATTAATTATCCGATGGAAACAAGGTTAACGAACTATGTATCAGTTTCGAAATGTAAAATTAAGGAAATGACCACTTGTGATGATTATATCTATTAATGTAATATACCTATGTGAAAGTTGTTTTGTTTGTATGTTTTTTGATTCACCTTGATGACGAAACGCTCGCCATATGTTTTGATGAACTTCGCTTGCCTATAAACAGTGAAATACCACTCAGAACTTCGAATTTCAAAGTACTGTACAGCATTGGACTGCGCTCTTCACCCGAGACATAAAATATGAAGTCTCTTAATACCTAGTAATTTCATTGGTTTCATATTGGTTTTATGAAACTGGAACACAACAGTAGTATCTACACATCAACAGTAGTATCTACACATTGCGTATTATTCTTCTTCTGCCTAGCGTTATCCCGAACTTTGCCAAGTTCCACATTCCTACTTAGACGCTTCAACATTGTCCGGTACTTCATCCTTTATATTGAGATCATTGGCCATATATTCCTTTAAAACTTCAACCCAGCGTTTATACATCACAAACGTCGTTATTTTTTGTCAATATATATAAAATAACTTTCCAACTGAACGCATTCTCGCGCTCTGAGTTTATTTATTGTATTAGTTTTTCATTTTCTACGTATAGTAGGTGTAAAAAAGTGTAACGACGCGGTTTCGCCACGACCGGACCGAGCCTACCGAATGTCAACTCTCTACAAATTTACACATTTCATTATACTATATTTGAACTTTTCAATTTAACGTGTCGTACTATGTTCGATTTCTACAGTAACAGCATTTTTTTGTTAAATTTGTCACCGATATCTAGCATTGCATTTAAAAAACCCAAAGCGAAAGGGTTAAAGTCGTGTCGAGTTCATTTTTAAATTGCCCCCTTAACTAACAATTTGCCCCCCTGTGGAGCGTGGGCCCCACGTTGGGAAACACTGGTTTAGACTCTTTATTTTCAGCATGATTTCCTTCTTAAACATTTCCGTACAAGTACTACATGATTCACCGTTATAAAGTATAATTTGTAATAATTTAGCCACAAATACTATATCTAACAGCGTTTCTACGCCACGATTGTTACTAGACAACTGATTATGGTCTGCACTGGACCATCTCTTAAATACCGTCTCTCACCACTCTGGTCTCCCACCTTGGCTACGTGCCTGACAAAAATACCTTCCATAAAAACAAAAAAATAAAAGTAAATATCCTCCTAAATATATTATAAAGGAAATTATTTAGTAGATGTTCACTTGTTTCGCCTGAATGACGAGACGACAAGACCCGCTCGCCTGATGCTAAGCACCACCTCATGAATGTTACATAGTACGGCACGGCGCTATAATGCGCGATCGTAACCAAAAATTGATGCATTTGAACTGATCTATTCAACTGTAGAAAATTGTCGGGAGTGGGCCTGATGGACATTAGTTTTTTATTACATTGATAAACAATCTGCGTAAAGATCGAACTAAAAATAAAAACAAATTAACATATTTTAATATTTATTTAAACAGGTCTTAATCGCGTAGCATTTGAGAGTATAAATATCTATTTTTTATTCTCTTAATTTTCTGCTTTAAGACCTGTTTAAATAAGTATTATAATATGAATACAAATTGCGAAAGCCTAAAAACAGATTAACATATTTATTTTAATTTATTCTACAATTTGTTACTTTAAATCTTAATAAATGGCGAAAGAATAATATTTAAAATGTACATATTGGACATCGCAATGGTACGCATTAACAGATGCACTCAAAAGAAAGGGTTTTATTAACCCTGAACCCTCATATGTACTGTACCTAAATAGAAATGACCAGGAAAATCATAGCACGGTGTGTTCTAAGGTTTATTTTAACATAAAGACATTAATAAGGCACTATTAGTACTTTAGGAGTATGTGAAAAACTATGTTCGACCTCCCATGAGTGTTTATATATATTGATTAGCACGTCATATTGAATTTCCACAAATAGCGACAGCCTGCGTGTGGGCGGGCAGCCGGCTGTGAAACTAGAGGCCTCGGTTCCAATAATTTAGTTTAGTTTTATTCTTGTTTTAAATGTTAATTTTCTTCTTGACAACATTATAACAAGCCTTAGTAGTAGCCTTATGCCACCGTCCCACTGGGCGCGCTGCCGACCTTATAGGGATAATTAAGGGATTGCGAGGGGAAGCGGAATTTGGGCCTACGTATATCTCATTCACCGTACGAAACGCAGCAACTGCAAGCCGCTACTTTTCAAGCCTCTATATAAAATCGGCTTGCTGTGAGCCAGTGGTAAGCACCCGATCGAGCGGAAACTGCCTACAGCGTGGCCCTATCACTCAAATGATGTACCTATCCAACTAAAGCATACGCATATAAAAATTATATGTCACGTGTAAAATATGATTAACAAAATATCATCTGTAAACCGGTATTTTGATAGGCGTTGGTATAACCTCGTTAAACTGGTCGAATACATGCTTAGAATTAAATAAATATGTAGAAAGCGGACAAAATATGATGCAGATTGCACGCGTGTTTGGACAAAAGTTAGAAAGTGCGTGATATGTCGATCCTGATGGCCTGCAGAAAAGCAGCTATTTGCGTAGTAAATGTGTTGTGTATTATGGACGCAGGTCAACGGTCAATTTAGTGCCGACACTCTTTCAAAATCAAATCGAAATCAAATCATTTATTGAACCAGTAAAATGTCAAACATCATTGATTCAGTCAAATTTTAACTCTACCGCCAGTTCGGAATGCTGATTCGTTAAAGAAGAACGGGCAAGGAACTCTAACGTTGCTCTTTTCTAAACTTATTACAATATATATTAGCACTACATACATTGAAGTATTATTTATTTGAGTTAGAGCAGCTCAATTTATGCCAATGAGGAACGTCATAAAGTAAAATAATTAGCATAATATAATAGTTTTTTGTGCATGATCTTCAAGAACTATATGAATAAATCAACTAAACACGCAATAAGAGCTTGAGCAGACCAGTCCACACAAGCAGCACCCGTTCACGAGCATGACGCATGTGCCAGCCATCGGCCTCCTCAACCATGTTACAGGGAAGTGACCGACCCGGCACACGACGCCGCCGCAAGCACAGACATTAAAGCGAGCATGACATACCCAAACTGCTTACAATTAGCGTATATAGTAACGTATTCACATATTTATTATTATAAGCTATTCCCAAGCCTTTAAATCTTCTAAATATTCCGAAATTGTATAATATGCTTTATTGCATAACTTTCGCTTAATAGTGGCTTTAAATTGCATGATATTTATTATCTATCCATACAAATCTAATATCTGGTGGTAGGATATTCATATCCGCACAGATAGCGACCACACGTGGTGGTACATATGGTGTTAAAACCTGCCATAGTGATCCACACGCCTTGATTGGGTTCCAGTATTAGCCAGTGTATATCCGGTTGCCTCGAGGGGCTTCCGATATGACATGATGGTTGGTTGGGGCGGTATTGGTTACTAACATTGACATAGGCCCGTAATATAGAAATTAATGTTTTGAATAAGCTATTTACAAAATGTCTAAATAGTAGTTGTATAAACTAGGTTTTGATGCGCGTGGAGATAAATGACAAAAGCAAAAATAATAACTGCTCCGTATCCCCTACCACGTGAGAGTAGAAATATAACTCACATGAAAAGAACCGGTCAAGTGCGAGTCGGATTCGCGCATCGACGTTTCTGTACAGACTCCTTTAATTATTACTTTTTGATATTTTTTATAGATAAATACATATCACACATAATATAGTCTTAGTCATAGACTTGCCGTCCTACAACACCCAGACCCGAAACAAATATTTGTGGATGACATATACATTTGTGTCGGTGCGGGAATCGAACTCGCTGCTTCATAACCGATTACGTGCCCACTGCGCCACAGAGACTGTCAGTTTGTTAATATAATATCCCGCCGTAATAACAAATTCGGTGTAAATTTCAGCCGGCCTTACGGTTCACAAGATAGATCTCATTAAAAGTGCGGCGGACAAACATACAGACAGACAACCGGTGTGGCTCGACATAGCCTTAGTAAAAAGGTTCCGTTAGCACACTTTGAGTGCAGATTCCTAAAAATGTGAAATGATATAAATCTAAGTTAAATCTAGTTTCTAACTAGAAATATAAGTACTGCTAAAAGAGAAATCCATGTTTCATATTTAACCCGTGTTGGAAATTTGTAAATCAGATAAACATTTTTTTTTATTAGCTTGTATGATGAAACGAGCAGATCGTTCGCCTGACGGAAAGAAAATATCTTGTCCAACACCACACAGAACTGTCAATTAAAAAGCACTGGACTGCGTTCATCTCCCTCAGATACGAGTTGGTAAGTCTCATAATCCCCAATAATTTATCTGGCATGTCCTCCAAACCGAAACACAACATTGCTAACACAACAACACAACTGTAAACTGTACAACTGCTGTGCTGATGTCTCGGGTTCAATTCCCGGGTCGGGTGAAAGTGGTATTAGGATTTTTAAACGGATTTTATCGCGGTTTTTTATTTTAATTTTGGTCCCGATGTTTCGAAATCTTTTCAACCTTCATGGTCATGGGGAGGATTGTCCAAATTAAAATAAAAAAAATCTGTTTAAATTAGTTTTATTAAGAAATCATTATGACGAAACGCTTAGTATCAGCCAGAAGTCTAAAATTGTGCTCGGTATGGCGATAGACTCGCTCGCTATCACATCATCGGACGGAATTACGCTAGGCGGAATGGGGGGAGTACTAGTCACACCTCTGCCAACCCCTTTGGGGTTTACAGGCGTCAGTGCGTATGTATGTATATGATGCAGGTTGGCAGACTTTACATTCGAAATTCTTATGGACAACTTCTCAGGTATGCAGGTTTCCTCACGATTTCTTCTTCACCGTTAAAATAACCGATAATTTTCAATGAATATGCATAGGTAAATTAGAAAAATCTATGAATGACTTGAAGATAAACTCGTTTACAAAATTGCCATCTGTCGAGTGTTTCCTTTAATCGATATTAACGCCAAAGATATTAAATCAGCTCTAAACTGATTAAATCGTCCGTAATCTACAATTTATTACTAATAGAGGCTTAATTATCAATTAGTCGTCTTCCGAATTTAAAACGCTTCATCAGAGTACAGTTCCGGGTATATATTATAGCAGTAATAATCATTGAGCCGCGTCAGAGATTTCGACGCTCAAACGAGGCTATAAACTGGTCATAAAACTTATGTTTATGATGATTTGTATTTCATTCTTTGACATGTCACTGTCACAAAAATTAAAAATATATATTTTAATTTAAAAGTTCACTCATAGATAGCCGGATGTTCAAAATTGAACCGACATATCTATAGTAGACAGTAGCCTTTAGTAATTTTATTGAAACGTACCGCTATTGCGAGAATGTATTATGCCATACATATTGGGAACGATTACCCAGTAACCGCGACTATTATATTATATATCGAATCGTTAGTGGCCAATCTAGTGTTAAAGTTATCAATCCGCCCAAATGACTCCGACGTGACCTCCGAAGCACGGAGGCGCTCAGTTGAAATATATCTAAGTGGTCACCCATTCATACACTGACCGTGCCATGCCATGCTGCTTGTTGCTCATCATCATCATCGTTAGCCACAAGACGTGCACTGCTGAACATAGGCCTCCCCTAAAGATTTCCAGACCGACCTGTTGGAAGCGGCCTGCATCCAACGACTTCCTGCGACCTTTATCAGGTCGTCTGTCCACCTTGTAGGTGGACGTCCAACGCTGCGCTTGCCAGTACGTGGCCTCCATTCCAGAACCTTTCTTCCCCATCGGTTATCGGTTATAAAAGTTGCTCAACTCGCTAATAGTTTACCGATCAATGAGTTTAATGGTACAATTGCTATTTTTCTAACAAAATGTTAACTAAAATTATTCCATCTAACACTACTAAGCAACAAAACACCGTGATGCAAATGTCTTCTTGAGTGGGAGCCATGTGAAGAAAGTAGCTGTTTGGTATTGGATCCAAAGAGCTCAATGACGACGAATGGAAAATACTGAAGAAGACCTACTCCAAGCAAGTCAAAAAAGGCTAGAGAAGATCTACAAAGTATAGACACTCATTTGTAATTGACCTCTTCACCTTTCATATCTGAGAGCACACAATTCTCATGAAACAGAAACAAAAAAACATCGTTTAACGGTTTCACACTTAATTACCTCAACTACCACTTAATGTGTCATAAAGAATTCACGCACATTAAGTTATTACTCGAAACATCACATAAAACTCCAAATATGTATTTGCTTATTTGAGAACGTGTAAATTATTGTATCGCACTAATATTTAAAATGTGAAAGTTTGTTTGCTTGTACCTAAGTGTTCTTACAAGGAGGTAGGTCCCTTGTATGCGAGAGGCCATCTGGGTTGGTACCACTGCTTTGTCTATTTCTGCCGCCAAGCAACAGTGTGTAAGCACTGTTGTGTTTCGATTTGAAGGACATTGACTCCAGTAAAATTACTGGGTATTATGAGACTTAACAGCATATGTCAGTTCAGTGTTATGCGGTGCTTTGTAATTCAAAATTCTGTGTGGTGTTGCTTCTGTTTATGGGCGGGCAAGCGTGGCGCCTACCGTCAGGCGAGCGTCTTGCTCGTCTCGTCATTCAATCAAATATAAAAAAGTGTGTGAATTTGGATGTTTGTTAATCAATAATACCTTAATGGCTTAACGGATTTGAATGAAACACACACAGGTAGACCACGGCTTGAATTAGGATTAAGGGTACATTTTCCCCGGTAATGCGTACCTTGTAATATAATTTAAAAACGCATTCACACGGGCGGAGTCGCGAGCAAAATGTAAGTCGTTATGGTACTAGAAATGTACATAGTCGTGCTTCGTCGTGTAGATTTTATCGTCTGGGGCCGAGTCCATACATTTTTACCTCATAATTGCAAACTTTTTCTGTGTTAAGATTGCTAATCGGTCTGCCAAAAGGAGGCATGGACACGAGTGTTCATTATCTTGTAACACATTTGAGCTTTCCACTTTATTACGGTCGCATTATTTTTGTTTACAACTTGTTTGTTGTCACGTTTCTTTACGGTATCCCCCGTTAGTGGTTAATTCTTAAAAACGTTTTTATTATTTGACAAAATTGCCAATAATTCAATGTATGTTTTTTTATTGTAGTAAAACTAAATCAGAGCTAATATTATCAACCATCAATGTTAACTCCCATTAACAACGACAGTCAATTGTTTTTAGGACACCATGTATATTCGTGAAACGCAGTGGGCATCCCGCTGTGTTATAAACTGCGATGTCCATCAGTATTAGTGAACACCCGCTCCCGGTGATTGATGAACATTGACACCAACTATCTCGATAATGCCATTTTTAAACAACTTCAACTTTCAAAGGTACAAGTTCAACTTTTAAAGATGGTATTTTTGATCACACTGTATAGTGCAGATAGTGGGACTGCGTAAATCGTGTTTAGTGGGACCGTAAAAATGTATTTAAAGAAATCGGGTAAATACGCCCAACCTAACGTGATAAAACATATTTTATAATCTTTATTTTCGCCACAGCTCAAAGAAAGAGTCATCTTTGAAATCGATATTTCCAAAGGTGCGACGGATGGTGTCTTTTACCATATAGAGCACAAATTAACTCATTAATTTTATCTTGTTAATTCTAATTAAACGTATTGACACGCTCACAAAATTCGGGAGCGTCTAGAAAAGTGAAAAGTAACTAGTGATTTATATTTAATAAATAATAATTAAAAAAATCTAAAGAACACGCTTTTATAGAAAATCCAACAAAAAATAGAAAATAAATTTTAATTAATTTGAAGAAAAAAAGTGTGAAAATATTTTTAAATATTGAATTGTCATCAGTCTTTTCTTTGATAAGTATGCCATATTTCGATTTAATCCGACGTTTTGAAGGAAGTCAAAATCATGTTCAAAGTTTCCGTTACATACAAACACACGTATGAAGCTAAGCTAAATAAAAGCGCGTTAAAAAGGGGGTTTCTTTTAGCGAGCGTGAGGATTTTACTTACTTGGAAGTCAGTATAGTTTTAGAAAATTACAGGTGTCCGCAGGTTTTCTGACTCCATGTTAATGTACAGTACTCTTTATTTTAAAAGGATATTTTTTACATTTTTAAATATTAGTTACAACAACAACAAAAAAAAAACATTTAAAAATATAAAAAAAATATTACTATTTATTTTATTATTACTTTTTATTGGTGAAACTTCCTGTTTTCAATAAAAAATAACTTTTAATTATAATTGATTTAAGACGAGTCTAATAGTAAAGAAAGTTTAATTCCGACTGTCGTAAAACTAGATACATATAAATGTTGTTATAAATGTAACAGCTATCTCGCTGCCTGTAACCGGACAGCGACGATGTTACCAGGACTTGGTGCCTGCACAAATACTTATAGAACAAAACCAAACACCCTAGGCTCTAGCGTTATGATATTTCCTGCTTTAAACGAGGCTTGAAAATGATGATTTCTTATGTTTACGCAAATATTACACATTTAAATAAAACTAATTGAAACAGATTTTATCGCGGTTTTTTATTCAATTTTTGATCCCGAAGGGGAAACAGGGACCCACGTAAAATAAGATATAGCTGACGTTAAACACCGACGCTCTACGAAGTCTGCAGTTGCTGAACCTTCAGAGGAAGGCTCCAAACATTATCTTAGATTCGACAAACCATATATCCTTGCCAAAGAACACCGATTCCTATCTAAAACAATTCGCGAGGCTATTGAAATTCAAAAACATCCAAATTTCATAATTTCATATCATCGAAATTAATTTTTTAAACTGAAGGTAGGCACTGTAACATTAACTTTTCTGGACAACCTACACCACAGTCCACCCCGTGACCACGAAGGCTGAAAAGCTATCGAAACGTCGGGATCAAAAATTAATAAAATACCGCGATAAAATCCGTTTAAATTAGTTTTATTTTCATGAGGCTTAAAAAGTTTTCCACGGTAGGAAGCGTCTTGACAATGCTTCAGGCATTGCTGATGCCCACAGGCGCCGGCACAAGGCGCGACGCTTCTCGCTCATTGACATTTATAGAAAACAACATGACATTTCCAATTATCGTGAACCTATTAAATATCATCTCATTATAAACTTAATTAACTGAGTCCCTCTTTAGGCGCTTTAAAGGCTCCGGTACGTGTTTTTCGCGACTGATAAGGTTCGTTCAAACTCGAGAACACCATTTGTATGTTAATGTCAATATACCAGTAAGAACGATTTATGCATTACGTATGTATGGAATATAGTTGTAGAAGTTTTTTTTAAATTTGATTGAATAAAGAGACGAGCAGATACGGGCACGACGGTAAAGGCAGGTGGAGGAAGAGTATGTATATGTATGTATATCTGTTTATTTATTTTTTTGATTTGATTGAATGACGAGACGAGCAAGGCGCTTGCCTGCTGGTAAGCGCTACGCCTCCCCATAAACAGAAGCAACACCACACAGAACTTTGAATTAAAAAACACTGCATGGCACTGAACTGCGCTCGTCACCCTGAGACATAAGATGTTAAGTCTCGTAATGCCCAGTAATTTCACTGGCTTCAATGTCCTGAAACACAACAGTGCTTATACACTGTAGCTTGGCGGAACAGAAGTGGAAAAAAAATCTTAGTATTCCAAGACAATTGTTGAGTACTGTGGACACACGGCGGCAATTACGGAATTGTGTACATTTGTTAAAAAAAAGCAACACTAATGCGGAAGTGAAAAACTCGCCGAATTAAAAATATCCTCTTTTTTTTGAAGTTCGGTTAAAAATATACAAATAGCAGCAATTAAATCCATTAGCCAAATTTATATAATTTTATAATTTATACATTTGTTAAACATTTTGTATTTTAGTACACGCAATATTATATTTTGAGCTAGAAAACATAAGGGTCAAAATATGATATAACAGACAGCGGAAGCGACTTTATTATATGTATAAGTATATAAAGAAGAGAAGATAAACCCGCCTAATAATGAACAGCCCAATAGTGAGATATTCTTCAATTAGTATCCTACTAGTCCTACTAATATTATAAACGCGAAAGTTTGTAAGTATGCATGGATGGATGTATGTTTGTTACTCTTTCACGTAAAAACTACTGAATGGATTTTAATGAAACTTTACAATAATATAGCTTATACATCAGAATAAGACATAGGCTACTTTTTATCCCGGAAAAAGCATATCACGCGGGCGGAGCCGCGAGCAAAAGCTACAAACATATTAACAGTACATATTTTATAAGCAAACCTATAATTTGCCAAACATAAATTATAGGTCGAGCAAATTCACAAGTCGTAACTAAATAGCAGCAAACAGTTCCTATGACAAATGTGTGCCTCTCACAAATACACACATCAATCAACGCGTATACATTAATGAATAGAGAAAAAACGGTCCATAATATGTTACACATGAACATGAGTAATGAATGGAGATACAAATACCACAGATAATGAAACACTATTTATTACGACTAACATGTTAATTTTAGTGACCGATGCTATGAACAATATAAAGATGTGGGGAATGACTGGGCGTAGTTGTGATTTGTGATTTATTTCTGTGGCTACCCAAGACGTAGTTAGCCTTAATGCCGAGGGTACGCGAAGACGTTCGCCGAACTTATTTTTATGAGTGGTAGAGCCACGCTATAGACAGTTTTGTCTACAGCATGAATGGGCCGGCTCGACCGGGTCGTTACAACTGTCTCACAGAAAACCGACGAAAAGTAACGGCTTGCCGCTGCGTTTCGTATGGTGAGTGAGATATCCGGAGGCCCAAATCCCTTCCCCTTCCTAATCCCTAATTATCCCTTTCCTTTAAGGTCGGCAACGCGCCCATAATTCTTCTGATATTGTGGGCATACATGGGCGGTGGAGATCACTTACCATCAGGTGACCCACTTGCTCGTTTGCCGATCTATGCTATGAAAAAAATATATGTTTTGAACAATATAAAGATGTGGGTAATGACTGGTCGTAGTTGTGACTTGTGATTTATTTCTGTGGCAACCCAAGACGTGGTTATCCTTAATGATGCCATTAATACCGAAGGCACGTGAAGACGTTCGCCGAACTTATTTTCCATCCCATGATGTGATGATATATTTCACCTTAACGTGATAACACCATACCGGGTATAGATTTTTGAATCGATAACTAAACACAATTTGTCCTTGGACGACCCGAAATATTAACCCAAGATTTAATCAGTTTCTGAGTTTGCTTTCTCTCGAACAATGAGAATTAATATATTCAGTATGCTCAATCACGCAGCCTCCGCGGCGCATTTGGCTGATAGCCGGCTGTGAAACGAGAGGCCGCAGATTCGATTCCGGCACCGAGATAAATGTTTGTGCCATTCATGAAACGAAAGGCATGAAAGGCCGGCCACGCATTTGCAAGCCCTCCGGTGTTGCAGGTGTTCATGGGCGGCGGTGATAACTATCCATCAGATGAGCCTCCTGCCCGTTTGCCCCCTTTTTCCATAAAAAATAAAAAAAATGAGCTCTATCGCTCTACACACAGTTGATGTATGAAAATAATTTATTATGTTCAAAATTTCGGTGCCACTTTCACGTTATAATTCGTTAATGACATCGAGAGCTCTTTCACTACGACCGTCAGTGTTTATTTAATGCTATCCGTACTCAACCGTACTTAGAAAATTACGCCATTATTACACTCTATTATTGACAAAACAATACACTGTCACACGAGATTATCGTGAGAAGTTTGTTATAATAATACGGCAATTGAATGTAGATGTACAATTTATAGGTCCTATGTGACTTTTTCTGGGAAGTAATCTCTACCGATTCAACTCCCAAAAATCTTCTGATAGGAAGCTATATTCTATCTGAATATCATTATTTTCGTTGTGATAAAAGCGGGTTAATTTTTTTTATATCATACTCAGGCAAACGAGCAAATGAGTTTCCTGATGATAAGTGATATATGTTCAATGTTATGAATGCCCCCACAATGCCAGAAGAATTATAAACAAGTTGCCAACTTTACAAACGAACGGTGTAATTAAGCGACTTAGAAAGGAAACGGGATTTGAGCCTGCGGATATCTCGTTTATTGTACGAAACGCAGCAGCAACCCGCTACTTTACGTCGGTTTTCTGTGAGACGGTGCTAACAACCGAGTCGAGCCCGCCCTATCATACTCTAGACAAAGCGCGGCTCTACCAATCGCAATAAGAAAAATCCTTTTACGTGAGCCACGAGCAAAAGCAAGTCACAAAATAAATATAATGATGAGTGAAATGTTTTATTTTTTAAACATAATAGAAGGAACCTTCGTGGCCCAAAAGACTACTACCAGTTGTGAAAGGAAAGGGCCGTGAGTTCGATGCTCTCACCGAGACAAATATTTGTGTGATTCAGAAATATTTGTTCTGGGTGCAGACTCTTGACATTCTAAATATATACGACACAAGATAATAGTATCTTATGCTTCAGACTCAGACAACTTAACCTAGGTAACCTAGGTTAAGTTGTCTGTGGCTGCAGATAAACGACAGATGCTAGTGTTAAGCGAAGCGCAACCTATATGTTTACACGACGCCATACACCGTTTTGTATTTAAAGTTTGATAAGCAATACGAATAAGCGGCGTGAAAATTTAAGAAGTCGCGACACATGGCATTGCTGAAAAGCTTTCGGAACGTCGGGACCAAAATTAAATAAAAAATCGCGATAAAATCTTTTATATTAGTTTTATTTCAATAGGAAATACGATATAACCTTATAATCTTATTACATCTAATTAATTATGTTCTTGTAGAACTTCCTAAAATTTATAAATAAATATTTACGAAGCTAGATTAAATCACAATTCGTGGAAATTAACCGACGTAACATCGGTTGCCGCTGGAAACGTCTTGGTAATACGTCCCGTATTAGGTTACTAGCCAAACTAGTTTTAATATATATACCAACTCTAATGAAGTCTTCAACTATTACGTATTTTCTAGGCAGATGTGTGCTCTAAGAAGTTATTTTTTTTATCCTGGCTCGGCAAAGTGACTACGCTACATCTGATGGTAAGTGTAGCGCAATCCAAGAATAGTGTCGACCAACGATAAACAATGTGTCCATCGTAGGTCGGCAAGATCATGCCGGCCTGCCAAAGGTCCAAGGGGGAGGGAAAGGAAAAGGGATGGGAAAAGGGTTAGGATTAAGGGGCAAGACCCCTGGAGGGAATCGGATTTACACTGGCTGACCCTGGAACGCGACCCACACAAGGTGGGCCACTATGGCAGGTTTTAGCACCAGTGTACGGTGGTCGCTATCCGGTCGGATACAAGTATCTTCCCACCAGCTAATTGCTAGCCTTGCTAATTGCCAGCTATTGCTTATTAATTTAAAACTAAGGTATAATTTCGGACTATCTTTACAAATATTGTGAGTTACGAAACACTATCATAGTAAACGCAAACAGTCTGTATCCATGTCGAAACTTGTCGTTTCCGAACAAGGAATCGATCCCAAAGTTATCAAGGTGTTTCTTTATAAAATTACAAAATTTGTACTTATAATTAATTTATTTTATATAACTATTATGAAATAACGATAGAAATGCGTAATTTGCATTATTTTGACGACCAGTTTTATACAACATTTATGTAAATAGAACGAATAACGCAATGAAATTTGCAATTGCGTATTCATAACTTAAGTTTTAATTACACACATTGGCAAAATGCAACAGATTATCTGATTTAATTACAGCTCCACTCTCACTCGTTTATTTTTCGGAACAATAATTACTAACATACGATGTTCATTCGCACTTTTATTCGTTTTAATTGCATTCTTGAAAGTTAATAATAAATATCTTATTTCGAGAAATTAAGAAATACTACTACTAGCCAAATAGCCATGTATTGTATTGTAATGTATTGCTAGAAAACATCACTCTTGGTGTAAAACCGTTCTGGAGTGGCGGCCCTGGGGTGAAAGCGCCCCAGGGGGAGACCGGAGAACCGCAGATGCGTTGGAAGGATGACGTGAAGAAGGTTGCTGGATCGAATTGGATGCGAACAGCGCAGGATCGGGAAGCGTGGCGACAATTGAAGGAGGCCTACATCAATATGGTCGAATGGCTAAGAAGAGGAAGAAGAGAGCCAAATCGTACCCGGGGTAAAGATTCCACGAACGGCCCAAAAAGCGCTGGCTTGTCGTATCATAGGCAAATATGATAGTCAATGGTATGACCATGGATGACTTTCAAGAACGGGCGAAGTTGAAGCGCCTAAGTATGAAGGCCAACTGTGCCACTAAACCGAATTAACGCTAGGTAAAAGATCGAAAAAGTAAAAAAAACCTTGATGATCTTTAAACCGCTAAATATATTTCTTCAAACATAGCTTATAACTATACAGTTTATAGCATCTTCCGAATAAAAGAAAGCATCCAAGTTGGTTAATTCACAGGTAGGTTTAATGATGATCATTTAAACACTCTGTTTTGCGTCGGACGCAAAACTAGCCGTACAAAGTATTCTCACGGAGGTTTGTAGGCATCAAATAACTAACTACTAACAACTAACAATTACAACAAAAAAAGTAATTTTGTTGTTGTACGTCTAATTTAGTAGTCGCTATGACTGTTTCAGAATTATTTTCAATTTGTCTATAGTGTTTGATGCTATTAATAAATCTCTTTTCTTTCTACCTGGCGTCATCCCGGCTAGTGCCAAGGTCCGCCTTCTTACTAAGGGAACGTACCCAGAATACGTGACCTATTTTATAAGATTTTTCGACCCCTCGGTGACCACTTGTAGTAAATGCCTTAAAGTTTTTACGTAGTATTGACAAGTATAATTTTTAATAATTTCGCAGGCAGAAAGTGAAACAAATTAAAATAATTTGATTAGATAGGTCGAAAAAGCGCGAAATTTCTTACGGCTAAGTCGACTACGTAACAAAAATCTAAGCCAGCCCTCCGCTCCTGTGACTGAGCGTAGTATTTTGAAGACCTCGCTTCCCTTTTAAACGGGTCACGTAGTATAGGTACGTTCCCTAAGACGCCTCCACTTCGCCCGATCATTAGCGTCGTCCGTGAGACCAGTGGCTCTCTTGTCTCTTTCTAATACGTCAACTTGCGTTTTATTGGGCCGATCGCGCGATTGTACTCTTGGTACGACCTGGCACAAGAGTTTGCGACTGACATACTCCTATATTTTCTTCAAAGCGTAACCTAACCACGGTAAGCGACATTCATGAAGTTTATAATTATAAGGGTTGAATTAAACGAATGGTTTGACAAGTGGGCGAGATATTTGTTTACTTATTGGTATAGCGATTAGATCTTACGATCGCCGTGATTATGTCGGCGTCCTTGGTTAAAACTACGAAGAATAAGTGCATACAGAATGTAAGCCGAACTATGGCTATATGCGTGTACAGATATAGTATAATATTTGAATAACCTTAATTAACTGTAAGGTCCTCTAAGTCTTAAAGTCGTGATTAGGGACAAGGCTTTCAAACTGAATGACCGTCATGCTGTTAATCGATAAAAAATATTCTGGCCACACGTCGCGCTGGACCGGTATTTTATGTATCTAGGACATCTATATATTATCTACATATTTAGGACAGCCTCCGTGGCGCAGTGGGCGAGTAGCCGGCTGTGAAGCGAGAGGCCGCGGGTTCGATCCCCGCACCGAGACAAATGTTTGTGTGATCCACAAATGTTTGTTTCGGGGTCTGGGTGTTGTGAGACCGAAAGTCTCTCGTAGTTCCTGATACCCACGACACAAGACTCGTATCTTAGTGTGGGGTCAGGACTATGTATGTGACTGTTGGGTGTATTTATTTATTTATTATATTCCGTTAGATCCGAGTATTGGCTAACCTTGTTACTGTTTTTTTTTTCAAATATAACTATTGATAATAGGGATCCAAAATAAATAAATAAAAAAAAGATATTTAGTAGAGATTTTAAGTAGCCATGACATTGTTGAAGCAGCGATAGCTCAGTATACAGTGGTACGGACTGTCGAGACGAAAGTCGCAGGTTCGAAACCAGCCCAACACAACACATACCTCTGACTTTTCTAAGTTCCGTGTATATTAATTATTGCTTGCTTTAACGTTGTGGGAAACATCGTGAGGAAACCTTCATACTTGAGAACTCTATAAGATTTTTCGAAGATTGCCAACCCGCATTAGTCCAGCGTGGTGGACTAAAGCCTAATCCCTCTCGTTCAGTAGAGGAGGCCCGTGCCCAGAAGTGGGACGTGTATAATACAGGGCCAGTATTATTTAATCAAATCAATATCAGTAATTTAAAATTGACGCACATTGTAAAAATACCTTCTTTAATATGTATTCAGGACTCCGAAAGTAGGCATACCAAAATACAAAGGTGATAAATTTGCATAGACGAATAAAACATTTCCATTTGTAATAATAGTGGGCCACTTAATGGATACATTTAAATAACATGATATCAAACCGGTAGGCTTTTTAAATAAAAGCATAGAGGTAGGGAAAGTTGATCAATATTTGCTGTCAAATGATTGTTCTATAGAAGCTTGTTTGGTTATGATGGATTGGCGATTACAATGCAATTGCCGCTGTAATTTCGCTATTGAAATAATACATTTACAGTGACATATATTAGAAAGATTTTAAAGAACAGAATAGTATTTTTGACAGAGTAATAAAGATGCAACATTAACTTTTTTCTGTCTGGCGTTATACCGGCTACATGCCATCAGGTGACTCACTAGCTCGTTTGCAGTCTTCTGCTATAAAAAAACCTTGCCAGTTTTAGCTCAATCCGTTTAGTCGTCAAACAAGGATACAATCGTTGCTTGCAAAATCACTCCGAATATGATCAAATTGTACCAAGGTCACAGATAAAACATTTGCACAAATAATTTGATTCAAAATTTTTAATTGGCCTCGTCGTTTGCGAAACGTTTATGGTTGACCTCAGTCCATCAGTTTTGTTGGTATTGGCTTGAATCAGTCAAGGTTCAATACGTTCACTAACGTGTCTTCATAGGTGTTAATGTGTGGATAAATAAATAATTAACCACCGCATATAAGATTGTTTTTTTTTGGGTGTTGCGACCAAGGCCTCCCTAGCGGAATCGTATTATAGTAGAGGATCCCGGGTAACATCGACCTTCACCCATCTGTTTGTATAAAATGTGTTGCTGAACACATATCAATAGGGTTGCCTGAAAAATATGGTCAAGGATATGTTTATATTAATATTTGAAAAAAATAAATAAAATCACTGACTTGCTTACTAAAAAAAATAACCTTCAATGAAAAGTATACAATATATACTACCTGCAAAAGCTAGGAGCTAGATGAGCGCAATGACCACTTTTTAGTTACCTGTTTGCACGCGGCAACCGGGTAGGAAATGAATTCAATGAACTCGGCGGGTCTCGTTAATCCATTTATCTTGCTGGTGGGAGGATACTTGTATCCGACCGGATAGCGACCACCGTACACTGGTGCTAAAACTTGCCATAGTGGCCCACCTTGTGTGGGTCGCGTTCCAGGGTCAGCCAGTGTATATCCGGTTCTCCCCAGGGGACTTGCCCCCTGATCCTAACCCTTTTCCCATCCCTTTCCCTTCCCCTCCCCCTTGGCCTTTTGGCAGGCCGGCATGATCTTGCCGACCTACGATGGACACATTGTTTATCGTTGGTCGACACTATTCTTGGATTGCGCTACACTTACCATCAGGTGTAGCGTAGTCACTTTGCTGAGCCAGGATTAAAAAAAAAAAAAAAAAAAAACAATTTATTTTCCACAATACATAAAAAAACAACACATTTTCACACAATCCCAACATGTTGACAGCCTCCGTTGCGCAGCGGGCGAGTAGCCGTCTAAACCTTGAGAGGCCATGGGTTCGATTCCCGCACCGAGACAAATGTTTGTGTGATCCACAAATGTTGGTTTCGGGTCTGGGTGTCGTGGGACCGCAATTCCCTCTTAGTTCTCGTAGTGTATTTATTAATTTAATTTCTTGGATTATTCTCAATAATTCAAAAGATACAAAAAGACGCAACGCTTCGTGATAGTTCCAGTGCTGTTAATATAAATATCTTGCGCAAAAAGCTTTTCACACTCTAAAGTGTACTTACATAATGTACAGGTCGTACTCATAGACGCTCTTCAACTACTCTGTTACGTGTGTAGCACCCTTCACATGTTTAGGATTGTGTACTTTATTCTGTGACCGAGTTATTTCAAGTATTCAATAAGTAATCAAATACATAATCGTTTCATAATATGTGTTGATTAAATTTTTGTCTAAATATATAAAACTCAAAGGTGACTGACTGACATAGTGATCTATCAACGCACAGCCCAAACCACTGGAGGGATCGGGCTAAATTTGGCATGCAGGTAGATGTTATGACGTAGACATCTGCTAAGAAAGGACTTTGATAAATTCTACCCCCAAGGGGATAAAATAGGGGATGAAAGTTTTATCCCGGAAAATGCTGTTCACGCGGGCGGAGCCGCAAGCAAAAGCTAGTGTATCATATAATAATTTAATAAATACAAATCAGTATTAACTTTCGGATCTAATAATAACAAACATAATTAAAAAGGACTGTAACAACCCACCACTGCACTGCCCTCGTCACCCTGAGACATAAGATTATAAGCTAAATATCGTAATTCTACTGGGTTCTTGCCAACCGGACCGCAAAGGTGCTCACTGCTGCTTGACGGCAGTAATATACAACGAGAGGCTTTAGAAACATCCTATGTTCATGCTGATACTGGTTTATTTAATCATGTAAATATATACCACTACAAACTGTAGTTCTTTATTTTATTACATAATTTATTGCAAAAATGTTTATAGTTAGAAGAAAAAACAAGCTTATAATTAGCCGTATGTTTAAACTGACTATTACAGGTTTTTAATGAAGAAACTAAAATGCTCAAAACGTTTGCGTAGGGAAAGAAATGGGAGTTGGGAAGTGGAACGACGATTTGGACCAACGGAAATCTAATTCCCTACAAAACAGAATAGCAATCCGCTCTAGCAATCTGTGAGATATTGATATTATGCGGTTAAGCCGAAAGTCAGATGTGCTTTATGATTTCTTATGTTTACGCGAATATTACTCATTGCAATAAAACTAATTTAAACGGATTTTATCGCGGTTTTTTATTAATTTTGATCCCGACGTTTCGAAAGCGAAAGCCTTCGTCACTGCCTTCGTGGTCACGGGGTGGACTGAGATATAGGTTGTCCAAAAAACTTAATGTTACAGTGCCTACCTTCAGTTTACAATTATTGTTTTTTTTTTTATTTTGTTAGTGGTCCGATCTACGCAGAAAGAGGTCACAGTGTCTTGAGGTATGGCAATTGGTCTTTGGGTTCCGATTTAGTCAGATGTGCTGTAGAGTCTAGATAGTACTGTCTACATTCATTTTGTAAAGACTACCATATGATATGTATCACTTTGAGTTCCAATTCATCTCATAAAATTCGTATTAATGCCTGTGTTATTCCTAACCCCCGACAAAAAAAGAAGGGTGATTTCAGTTTTAAAGAAAGAACAGTACTCAACAATGCATCAAATATATTGCAAAACAACAACACGTTGCTGCAAAAACGTATCCCCTCATTCAGCTATACGCTGCAGTGCGACCTTAGTAGTACTGCAACGCTGATTCAGCGTTTTTTTGACTCCTTGGTGTGTGTGTGTGTTTATCTATTCTGGCATCGTAGTGACTAAACGAGTGGTCCGTTTTTCATTTTAATTTGTTTGTTTTTTGGTTGAACGCTGCAGGTTTATTCGAGATGGCTTTTTTATATACAAAGGATCTTAGCTACGTTTTTCTAATTGACGTCTTGTGTTTTTAAAAGCTAGATTATTTATCATACTAATGATTATTTTGAAATAATTTATGAGCCATACAATAATAAAACCAAGTATTTAGTTATGTTGCTATACAATGAATTTTTATGTTTATAATTATTATTGTATTGGAAACCTGTTCTGTAAACAGCAACCTTACTAGTTTACAACCTTATTCTCAAGGGAATGTTATTTTAACTTAATATTGACATTGAAATTTTGTATATTAATATATACGATCAAATATGTTTTATACCGGTTTAAAATATATCAAATAAGGCATACAATTCCATTACTATCCCCGCAGGAAGAGGCAGAGTTGTAAAGGGTCGTGGCGTTCGCTAACGATGTTGACTTTGCATACAAGGTAAGGACCCACGTTGAATAGCGTCGAGTCTATCGTCATATCGTGTACGCATCCAAAGATCACCTGACCTGAATATCAAACCCAAGACCTTATCGGTGGTTGGGACCAAAGTCGAATGGCACTAGATTAGTGGTCGACAAATAGCGGCGCTACAACTGAAGAAATAATCGCTATGTTATAATAATTAATTATTTCAAAACGGATCTCAAATACAAATCAAAAACTTAAAATTAAACAAAACACTCTTGAGTCGTTGGTATTGTAGTTTAATAGTAAATGTTTGATACTTATTCATACTCTTTATTTTTATTTTAGTAAATTTTAATTAAATCGTTTTTTTTTTCATTTTTTATTACAGTGTCATCAACATCAGTCCATATATGACGCTGTATAAATCTTTCATCTCTGTTTTACCTCAATAGGGGTGCCATAGCTTCTGAAATTTAAATGGAACAAAATCGAAGTAAATCCTATCGAGTACAAAAATAATCATCCGAAACCGGTCCAAAACACTATTGTTGAACGATTTATATTCGAACGACGAATTTTTGAATAATAACTTTGCACTGAACTAAACCAGCTGATTTTTTGTTTTTACTTAGTTAATATTTATATAATTTAACTGTCATATTGTCCTACAAATAAAATAATAATTTTTTGAGTATCATCAAATCGAAATATTCTATCCTTGCTACCTCTGTTAGCTACCACAATAGAGAATTTTCGCATAGGGAATAGTTGGTCGTCTCATCGAAACGAAGCTACTCACGGAAAATGAGCTTGATAGTAGTCAAGTGGATCAGCTACCCGAGGGCTCCCTGTCTATAACGCATGATTTTAATTTAAATAAATCAAATGTGTTTTGTCTATCTATTTTTCAGATATACGTCACCTAGGATATTAGATTTAAAATTTATAATATCGTTATTTTTAATTTGTAATATATACGTGACACTGGCAGAAATGTGGTTGGGCAACACCGCAAAGGCCTTACATACAAGAAGTGTGAATTGATTTTATTTGACAAGTAACATTAACTTGGGGAATGGCAATCTATGCTGTAGGTAGTGTCCCTAATGATGGGCTGGTTTGACGGAATATCAGTAGGTTTACTGACGAAACAAAAATAACAAATTAGTATTTGACAGCCTCCGTGGTTGTTATTTTTGTTTCGCAAGAGGCGAGTACCCGGCTGTGAAACGAGAGCGCATTTGATACCCGTGCCTTGATAAATATTTGTATGATCCACAAATATTTGTTTCTCCGGGTGTTAAGGGACTTAAGACCCTTATAGTTTCAGATACCCACCATACAGGTTATCCTAGTGTGGACTCAGGACTATGTGTGTCACTGTTGGGTGTATTACTATTATTAAAGTCTAGACGGTGTGAATTTATTTACTCAGATAACAATGGATAATTGTTATAAATACATATATGATTTAATATAAATAAATTTAGAAGCAACAGAGACCCTCAATTGTTCACTTGTACTGGCAACTTTAAATGTGGATTCGAGTGGTTCTGAGTTTATTTAGCAAGTTTTTTTTTCTATAAGCCTGATATGTCCCACTGCAGGGCAAAGGCCTGCCTATCCTTCTTCCATTCATCCCTATCAAGTGCTTTTATGGGCCAATCCATTCTATAAGTATCCAAGTTAGAGGGTTCTAAGTAACCCCAAAGTATACCCGAAGGGGTAGACAGATGTCAAATATTAAACCATCGGTCGCCGCACAGAACACAATATTCTGTGGTCTGTAGTTAGCCCAGCCATCAAGTTTCGATTGATGCCCAGTGTTGACTCGTCTATTATATCAGAAATACCATAATTACAATATGGATATATTAATTACAGCTCGAGTTATTATAAATATTTGTTTTTGTTATCCAGTCATGTTTTAAATGATCCGAATAAATTGGGAGTCAATTACGTGTTTCAATAGTCGAACTGCCAAGTTTAAACTTATAATAAAAATATATCAATGTCGAACAACAATATCAACCGGTATTTACACAAAAGAGTTTCGTAAAATAAAGGAGTATAAATCCAAAATGTGTACAGTGTGTGCATTGTGGCATACCACATGTGACATTTAAAACATCGAAACGTACTTCCTAGTGTAGCACTCATCAGCCAAGGCGCGCGCGCTCTGCCTCGACACATTCAACATGAACCGCACTCCGATAAACGCTAGTATCACCAACATTGCGCACGATCACTTCACTCCCAGTTCCCACACACGTCACAGATCAAAACTTCAATCCAAACAAATCCAAATAATGTCAAAAGTGATATCACAAACTGCTGTCACTATAAAAGTATAAACGATAACCGGCATTCAATTTAACTGAATGCGGGTGATTTCGACAAACAATATATATCCTGACGCCCCAATTAAAGTTCAATATAAACTCGATTTTCAATAACAAAGACTGAACTACCTTCTCGGCATTAAAATGTACAAGACCTTAAACAGGTCAAAATGTCGAATGTATTTTATAGAGCCGTAGAAGGAGTTACGGAAGCGGTTCGCTGGAGAGCGAAAGTGCGGGCGCAGCGTGTGCGTTTCGTTGGCAGACTGGACGGGCGGCTCTCAGCTCGCCCCGGACTGAGCGAATCACGTAACACGATTACCGGCGCTTAGGCTCCGGGGTTAGTTATCGTAGCGTAACCTCTTGTAACAGCTGTTCGGGTTCAATATTCGAAAGTGATTTATTAGCCATGGCAACTGCCGTTTGTCGATTTATTGCTTAGAATAAGTGGCATTCGGTTTCGTTGGCGCGATTTGAAGATTATGAAGTGATTTAGCATGTGATTGTGTGGTAGAACCGTTGTAGACATTTTGTCCATTTTGTCTAAAGCGTATATAGGATGGCGCAACCCGGATATAACCACTGTCTCAGAAGAACGTCATGAAGGAGTAGTAGTGGGTGAGATATCCGGAGGTCCAGAGCCTCCTCCTCATCCCAATCCTTAATAAGTTCCTTTCGCAGCCAAAATGGGTATTGTGGGTGTTTATGGGCTGAGAAGATCACTTGCCACTATAATATGACATACTAGCTTGTTTGGCAACCTAAGCTATAAAAAAGTTTACGTAAACCGTACCGTCGACGTTTTTTGCAGAGTTGTAGCGCTTGGTATTTGAATGACAAAATCCTTATAAAATTTACTTTGTAGGATATCATGTTCGAAAGTGGCTAAGCCCATACGTCGCCGCCGTGTCTGGTTAACCTACTTATTAAGGGATCTTTTTAACATCTATTATTAGCCGGATGAAACTTTAACAGAATATGTACTGAGGTAGGATACTCATATCCGCCCGGATAGCGACCACCGTACACATGGTGTTAAAACCTGTCATATTGATCAACGCGCCTTGTGTGGATCGCGTTCCAGGATAAGCCATTGTATATCCGGTTCTCCCGGGCTATCCGGGCTTGCGACATGGCTTGATGGTTGGTTGGCGTGATAAACTCATTGTTTGTCGGTGTTCGTTAGTTTTTAGGACTGCACTACGCTTACCATCAGGTGCAGTGTAGTCACTTTGCTGTGCTCGGATAAAAAAATTAATATATGTAATATAAAAATTAAAAAAATAGTAATAAAGTAAGGTGACACGTACCCAACGATGCGAGTCTGCATCGCATTTAACCAGTTTTTATATTGTCTTTGTTATGTTATATTTTTAGTGCACTTGCGACTTATAAACATAAAGGAAGATAAAATATTATCATTTCTTATTCAGGACTAGCTGTCCCTCGCGGTTTCAACACAGGTGGTAGGTCCCTCGTATGCGAGAGGCCGTCTGGGTTGGTACCACCGCGTCGTCTATTTCTGCCGCGAAGCAACAGTGTATAAGCACTATTGTGTTTCGATTTGAAGGACATTGAAGCCAGTGAAATTACTGGGCATTATGAGACTTAACACCTTATGTCTCGGGGTGACAAGCGCAGTACAGTACCATGCAGTGTTCTGTAATTCAAAGTTCTGTTGTTTCTGTTTATGGGCAGGCGTGGGGCTTACCATCAGGCGAGCGCCTTGCTCGTTTCGTCATTCAATCAAATAAAAGAATAAAGAAAAAACAGACATGTTACTGCCCTGCTCCCACGGATCATAGCGTTATATACATATAAAACTAAGTGAAAAATTATCTAACTGATTGTGAAAACCGCTTAATAATGCGATGCGTGGTTTAGGAGTTAGCGGATATATAGACAGACAGACGCGGATAGCAACTTTGTTTCATACTATGTAAAGATATTGTTACGTAAGATTTGATAGGTTTCGTGGCGCAGTGAGCGCCACTGAAGTGAAGCTGGCTGTAAAGCGAGAGGCCGCGGGTTTGATTCCCGCACGACGATTAATATTTGTGTCATTCACATTTATTGCAATTCTGGGTGTGTTTTTTTTTCGGAGAAGTTGACGTCAGGCAGGTCGGTCGTAAAAATTACAAGAATAACATATGTTACAAAAGCATGTTGCGCCGATTCCACTGCCAGTGAGATAAGAACAAACCCGCCACCTCCCATGGCCCAACCAACCTTCCGGTCAGAGGCGTCTCTAGTCTGTACCGCCCGTGTGCAATCATTACTCTAGCGCCCTCTAGTAAGTGCGCGATCAAAATGGAATAGATCTAAAATGTTAACATGTCTTTATGAATGTTGTCAAAAAAAAAACAGTTTAAACAGAACATATAACACGGGCGCAGGTACATTTGAAAATGCCCGGCCAGCGTGTGAGTGGAGCTCGCCCGGCGCTCCCTAGAACGCTGCGCCCGTGTGCACCGCACACACACCACACCCGGTAAACATGCCTCTGTTACAAAGCACTGCATCAGAGACGTCTCTAGCCCATGTAGCGCCCGTGTGCAATGATTACCCTAGCGCGATCTTTTAAACAGAACATATAACACGGGCGCAGGTGCATTTGAAAATGCACCGGGGGCGTGTGAGTGGAGCTCGAAGGCGCTTCTTAGAACGCTGCGCCCGTGTGCACCGCACACACACCACACCCGGTAAACACGCCTCTGTTACAAAGCACTGCATCAGAGACGTCTCTAGCCCATGTAGCGCCCGTGTGCAATGATTACCCTAGCGCGATCTTTTAAACAGAACATATAACACGGGCGCAGGTGCATTTGAAAATGCACCGGGGGCGTGTGAGTGGAGCTCGAAGGCGCTTCTTAGAACGCTGCGCCCGTGTGCACCGCACACACACCACACCCGGTAAACACGCCTCTGTTACAAAGCACTGCATCAGAGACGTCTCTAGCCCATGTAGCGCCCGTGTGCAATGATTACCCTAGCGCGATCTTTTAAACAGAACATATAACACGGGCGCAGGTGCATTTGAAAATGCACCGGGGGCGTGTGAGTGGAGCTCGAAGGCGCTTCTTAGAACGCTGCGCCCGTGTGCACCGCACACACACCACACCCGGTAAACACGCCTCTGTTACAAAGCACTGCATCAGAGACGTCTCTAGCCCATGTAGCGCCCGTGTGCAATGATTACCCTAGCGCGATCTTTTAAACAGAACATATAACACGGGCGCAGGTGCATTTGAAAATGCACCGGGGGCGTGTGAGTGGAGCTCGAAGGCGCTTCTTAGAACGCTGCGCCCGTGTGCACCGCACACACACCACACCCGGTAAACACGCCTCTGTTACAAAGCACTGCATCAGAGACGTCTCTAGCCCATGTAGCGCCCGTGTGCAATGATTACCCTAGCGCGATCTTTTAAACAGAACATATAACACGGGCGCAGGTGCATTTGAAAATGCACCGGGGGCGTGTGAGTGGAGCTCGAAGGCGCTTCTTAGAACGCTGCGCCCGTGTGCACCGCACACACACCACACCCGGTAAACACGCCTCTGTTACAAAGCACTGCATCAGAGACGTCTCTAGCCCATGTAGCGCCCGTGTGCAATGATTACCCTAGCGCGATCTTTTAAACAGAACATATAACACGGGCGCAGGTGCATTTGAAAATGCACCGGGGGCGTGTGAGTGGAGCTCGAAGGCGCTTCTTAGAACGCTGCGCCCGTGTGCACCGCACACACACCACACCCGGTAAACACGCCTCTGTTACAAAGCACTGCATCAGAGACGTCTCTAGCCCATGTAGCGCCCGTGTGCAATGATTACCCTAGCGCGATCTTTTAAACAGAACATATAACACGGGCGCAGGTGCATTTGAAAATGCCCGGGGAGCGTGTGAGTGGAGCTCGAAGGCGCTTCTTAGAACGCTGCGCCCGTGTGCACCGCACACACACCACACCCGGTAAACATGCCTCTGCTTCCAGTTATATGGGATCTAATCTTAGAAGACTCTTGCGCAGATATTGCGTCTGCAAGCAGTTTGCACACCACTGCGCGAGCTCTTCGGTCTCCCTGCAAGTTATAATTCAGTTCCATGTCCCTAAAGCATGGTAGAGAAGACTTATGTAATATTACAGAATTAACATTGTAAAATAAACCTGATTACAGGTGCCGACCGTATTTGGGAAAACAGGAAGTAGCCTACATGACGTGGCAGTTTGCACTTGGTTTTTATACGGCCACGATGACGAAGGTGATCTACCTTTCGTATGATTCAGTTCTACAACTTGCACATAGATACGTACATATCCTCATGCCATTATCCCCGATAGGGTAGGCTGAGGTGCAACTAGAGCTGCACCCACGTTTAGCCGAGATTATTTTCGTACCATGATGTGATAGGACTGACAAGAGGCCTATCGCCATTACGGCCACAGTTTCCAATCCAGGGTAATTCAGGTGTGATTTTCGAATCGAAAAGTCAAAAATAAGATTGGTAAGTCTCTCCCATACAAGAGCCGTATATTTCTGCCGTCAAGCAGTAGTGTGTAAGCACTGGTGTGTTTCGGTTTGAAGGACATTGAAGCCAAAGTTATTATAGGGCATTATGAGACTCAACATCTTATGTATCGTGGTGACGAGCGCAGTCCAGTGTCATGCAATGTTTTGTAGTCTAAAGTTATGTGTGTTGTTGCTTCTGTTTATAGGCAGGTGTGGTGTGCTTGTCTCATCGTTCAAGCAATTAAAAAAACCTTGTTAAGCGTAGGTACTCAGTCATTCTTAGTCATGAGTTTTAAAAGTAGGAGAGGATATACAAATAGGTCGGCTAGACCTGAGTGATATCATTGTTTAATAGAAACATGGACTTGCACAGACACCCGGTTACCTTCTTCTGCCTTATAAAATAAAAAGTACTCGCGCTTAGATCGTTTTTTAGTATTCATTGTATACCTGTAATTAAAACGTTCGACGAGATAATATATCTGTTACGGTGATGATGATTGATTAAATTAAAAACTGAACATTATAAACATATAGGAGCGATAGACAAGGTGAAAGGGCCTTTTGTGTTTGCTTAACAGAGCAAATGGATAGCATCACGATGTTCAAAAGCACAATTTAAAAAATGGTAATCGATTAATTAAAAATTGTAGAGATTGGAATAAAAAATATAAATGTAATTTGTTATTAGTGTTTCAGAGAAAGCAATGATCACTATTATTGGGAATTATTCAGTGCTGCTTGATGGAAAAAAATATATTAACAGTCACACACATAAGACCTAAAATACACTACACTAGGTAATACTATAGCTAATATGTAATTTTGTGGATTACACAAATGTTTGTCTCAGTGCAGGTACCTAACCCATTTCCTCCAGTCTCATACCCAGGTACTCGCCCGATGCACACTGGTGGCTGTCTAAATATATACGGTATGAATAAAGATATATTTTTAAATATTTCTTTCCAACAAAAAAGACCTTACAGTATTTAAATAAATAAACCCGATTGCGTGTGTACAAGGGCTTTGTTTCTCCAGAGTGTACGAGATTTTCTAAATGTTATGATAGGACAATTATCGCACGTTAGCATAGCGTGCCGCACGCACGAAGGTTTCGCTAAAGGAAACTTCCATAATAGAGCACGACGAGAGGATTTCCGCGTCGTTTATGTATATGTAAATAAAAATAAATAATTTTATTCTACGCATAAAAAAGCTATTTCGCATTTGTCAGACACAAACTGTAAACTTCGGTACAATCTACTGGTATAACAATGAAGTATGGCAATTGTGTTTTCACATTATGAGACTTAACATCTTACGTCTCAGGGTGACAAGCGCAGTTCAGTGCCATGCAGTGCTTTGTAATTCAAAGTTCTGTGTGGTGTTGCTTCTGTTTATGGGCAGGCATAGCGCTTACCATCAGGCGAGTATCAATTAGTTGTTAAAAAATCGTAAAACATTGCTCTACCATTGAACAAATCTAACCTCGGCCAACATGGAGAATGTTGTCTATATCGCATGTACTGTTGCTACAATGGAAGGTCCAACAAGTAAGTAATGTTTTTAGTTAGTTACCCATAAGTAACAAAAGCCTTATTACTCGCTACGCTTTAAAAAATACGATTAGGCAATTACAAACAAAGGATACTTTAATACAGTAGTGGCGGAAATAATGGTTACGAGGCATTAAATTTAATTGTCCATTAAGTTTATCATAATTTAAAATGTATGTTCTTAAGTTATATTATAAAATAAATGAAAAACATGAAAATATGTACAGAATATTATCCAATGTTATATTCGTGAGACCTCTTATTACCACAATAAGTTCAATGTCCTGGTTTGTATAGTATTCATTTACCATCACGTTAAGTAATTACATAAAGTAATATTAAAAACAAATAATATAAAAAAGAAATCTACTTAAAATGGTCATTAATGTCATAGCTGTTTTATTCATCAACGATTGAAAGCATCGATACCAAATTGGTTAGATCAGGAGCTAAGTTTAATATTTTACTTTTGATATTTTTTGTTCATTTTTTTGTTCAAATGTTTTTATTTTACAACTAGCGAACCGCGACGACTTCGCACGGGTAAAAATATGTTTGTTATGACATCACATTAAAAATCTTTGAATTTTTCGGCTTTTCTGTTCTCTATAATATGTATGTATTATACATATAAACCTTCCTCATGAATCATTGCTGAAAATGCATTAAAATCCGTTTAATAGTTTAAAAGAGCTAAGCGAACAGACAACGGAAGCGACTTCATTTTATAATATGTTAGTAAAGATGGTAGGAAATCGAAGATTTCATGCCCGATTTCATTAAGCTGGCTTTTTAAATAGGTATTTAGTCTTTTTAAGGTTCACCCACAATTTTAATATAAAGAATAAAGAAAAATAATATACACCACAATAGTCACACACATAGTACTGACCCCACACCACTTTATCTTGTATCATGGTATATATATCAGGTAAAAAAACAACAACAAACAAAATATCATAAAAACAAAATCATAGCAAAAAACAAAATCATTAATGTATAGTTTATTTTGTTCGTCAGTAGCTTCATTCGCGAAACTATTTCACGTAACAGCGGCCGTAATAATTTCGTCACAGATGCAGCGTGTACACAAAAACCGTAACACTTTCACCACGCTCCGACTGTATGCGTAATTAATGTATTATATTACTTATTGATGTTCAACGAGCGTAAGTAAGCCACTAACATTATAGGCCCAAAGCCAATCTCACCTGCACGTGGTACAGTTGATTAAGATAAGCGGCGATGGCGAAACTTGATTCCCGTTGCGGGGTGTAGCAGGTCGCCCCACTTAATACTAAATCCATAATGATTTCTTACGTTTACGCGAATGTTACACATTGAAATAAAGCGAATTTAAACGGACGGTTCACCCCGTGACTACGAAGGCTGAAAAGCCTTCGAAACGTCGGGGCCAAAACTGAATCCACAGACAAAACATGATGAGAAGGCAGACCCTGTCAACAAGCCGGTATAACAGACAGAAAGAAAGAAAGGTTGATACGACAATTATTTTTGAACTAGGTTATGAGATATGAAGTTAAACAATTGATATACATAAAATTAAAACAATGCCTAAAAATTGTCGGTTAAAAAATAAAATCTATGTGTGGAAAACACGCACCAAGTTATAACCGTATTTATTGTTCGAGAAGTTACTAGCAACGATTCTAAGGTGATGTTTAGTTGTGGATTATGAAAATATATATAACTACTCGTTTGAAATAATTAAAAAAATCTTCAATGATCCATTAACTGTTCTTTTTTATAAGCATCTTCATTTCCATTTCAATACAAGCTAGAATGTCAATTGACATAAATAACGTTCGTACAACGTATACGAAGGAAAAAACAAACCTTATAAATAACAAGCTTTTATCGACGGCCATATTGGATTTAGTATAACCTCACGCACTTCATTGTTTTTTATTGGTCAAACCTTTCATATCGGTTGCAAAGAAAAGAAAATTACTTAAGTTGGAGCAACGACCATTAAAAAAAAAAATCCAAACTGAGAGCATACTTGAATGTATTGTTGTGTATTGTCATACGCACCGAAAGTGCAAAGTGCCAGAGTAATACAATATATCAATACCTTTAGTATATAGAAGGCACACGAAACAATCAGCGTAAAGGGATTACTCTTATAAATAACAATAGTGAAAGTGATTCTGATAAAAAGCTGAACGCCAGCGAGTTCTATAAAATGATACACTTGATTAAAAACTTTTCTACAGATCCATATCTACCATCGATGCTTTTAACTATCTATTGTAAACCCGATTTGATCTTGAATCAAAGATAAACATTTGAGTAGAGATTTAGCTACGATAATTTGGAGTACTTTTGACCAGAGATGTTTTGCATGGTAACTGCATACTGACAATATGTAAGTAATCTCAATGCATAGAAACTGTAGTCATAAGCGATAAATACAATTAATAGAATAATTTGGCATATTAATATGCGATTCAAAATATGTCTGTCATATTGTGACAGTATTACTTTTACAACTAGTTATTAACCAATTATTAATTAGAAAACTTTAATACTCAGATAAAAAATGAAAAAAAAAAACGTTATGTTTACAAATAATTATCCCTCCGTAAAAAGCAAGCCTTTCAAGTGACCTACCGCCTTGTGGTTAAAAAAAACATTTAGCCACAGCCTAATAGTAAGTAAGTCAGATAACAGGACTGATACTTTATATGACACCCTAAAGGTACAAGTTGGAAGCGGACGACATGACGCAGCAGCAGACGACGTGTAGTCGCTTCATGTCGTCACGACACGTCGTTACGACCAGTCGCTGCAGTCATGATTTCGAACCCGACTGCAGACGGCAACAGCAGATGGAATCCAGTTGGTACCGAGTGTTCCGTGTAACAAGATGCATGTTTTTATATATTTTATTAGAAGAGGAAGAAGTCGATGATGACTTGTTTTTGTTGTACTTGTACAGAAAAAGACGAGAAGCCATACGCCCTATGCTTAAATGCAGAACAAGTGAGGGAACCTATTCAATATTGATTAAAAACCATTTGGAAAGCGATATTAAAGAATTCAGACAGTATTGTCGTTTGAATCTTGAAATTAATTTCGAAAAGAAACTCGCTGGACGTGTCGTTGCTCCGTCGTCAGCGGCACTACTGATCCGCGGTCGGGCGACACTGGCGTCTGCCGCTCGACGACGCGTCGCTAGCTTCGTGTCGCTGACTACGGAAGTAATTTCATAGAAATACATAGAAACCAGTAGTGTCGCTGCGACACGTCGTCTGCTGCTGCGTCATGTCGTCCGCTTCCAACTTGTACCTTAACAATAGCGAGAGTTATTAACTGTCGCCGGCCCTAATTTTTTTTCTTCCCTTTTCCTAGTGAGAAGAAGCATTTAAACAGGCTGGCATGATTCTGATGACCACCGATAAACTCATTGTTTGTCGGTGGTCGCTGATTTTTTGGGCTGCACTGCGCTTACCATTAGGTGTAGTGTAGCCACGTTGCCGTGCTCGGATAAAAAACATTACCTCTCGTACCTATTCGTGCTCGTTTTTAAACTACACAAAAATTTCCATCACCTTTGTTACAATTTGACAGTGATGGAATAAAAAAAACAAGATTTCTCTATTCATTTCGAAAATCACTTACGGAGGCTAATAGAGTTTTTAAATTCTATTTACAGATTCAACTTTTGTGTGTGAAGTGAACATGCAGTGTGAAGAAATGTTTAGCAAAAAGTTCTAACTTTCTATTGCTTATGTTTACGTAAAGATTTTTTGCTGTATAGGAATTTGATCTAGGACTATTCTTTTCAATACAATAAAGTATACTAGTTCGATAGAATCCATTACGTAATTTCATATTGGGTAAATTCTAAACTAGTTTCTGTCTTCGAATAAACCCTGTTCAATTAGGAATGCTTTATTGAAACCAGATTAAACGCAAGCTTTCGTGTTGCAGTGGGTGAGTAGTCGGCTGTGTAGCGAGATACTACGGGTTCGATTTCCGCAGATTGATTGATTTGCCGCCAAGAAACAGTGTATAAGCACTGTTGTGTTTCGGTTTGAAGGAAATTGATGCCAGTGTAATTACTGGGCATTGTGAGACTTGCATCTTGTGTCTCGGGGTGACGAGCGCAGTTCAGTGCCATACAGTGCTTTATAATTCAAAGTTCTGTGTGGTGTTGCTTCTGTTTATGGGCAGGCGTGGCGCATACCATCAGGCTCGCTCGTCTCGTCATTATATCAAATAAAAAAACCCAAAAGTGATAAGTGATCTTAGAGTGGTAGAGCCACGCTTAGAGTGGTAGAGCTACGCCTAGAGTGGTAGAGCCACGCTGTAGACAGTTTTGTCTATAGCATGAATGGGCCGGCTCGACCGGGTCGTGACCACTGTCTCAAAAAAAACCGACATAAAGTAGCGGCTTGCTGCTGCGTTTCGTATGGTGAGTGAGATATCCGGAGGCCTAAATCCCCCTCCCTTTCCCAGTCCCTAATTATCCCTTTCCTTTAAGGACGGCAACGCGCCCGTGATTCTTCTGGTATTGAGGGCGTACATGTGCGGTGGAGATCACTTACCATCAGATGACCTACCTGCTCATTTGCCAGCCTAAGCTATAAAAAAAATTTTTTGTCTGAAATAATATAAAAAAACTAATTGGTGTGTGTCGTGGGACACCAGGTAGGAACGAAGTTCCTTCGGCTAATGTAGAATCGACACAAATTGCAAAAAATTCAAATTATCAACTAAAAACAAAATATGTCTCTTTATTTTTGTTTGACAACATAAAATTACATAGAAATAGAATAGAAAAATAGAAATAAAAAAAAGACGTGTGGCACTCGGAGACTGCCACGGTAAAGCTATTGTATAGCATTTTTTATCAACTTATGTAATTATAAATAATAACGAGCTAGCGTAATCTTTTAAAAGTCGAAGGAGATATAAAAATACTTCAAATATAACTGGCTGAATGAATTTCATTTTAAAAAAGGAACTAACGCTGGCTGGTTATGCGACTGTCGCGCCTGCGCACTTCTCATTTAACGCTTTTATTCCACGCATTTTTTCCACGCATTTTTCTTACGGTTTTACTATCACATTTTTTTCAGTTCGGTCACGCAGCGAAATCCCTATCCCCTCCAAGCCTGCCGTAAGGAACTTCGTTCCAAAAATAAGTATAAAAAAAACTGTGCAGACAGTTTTGTCTACAGTGTGACTTTACCGCTTATAATGTAATGTTGAATTATTAACATACAATGGACTTATGTCTGGGTCACGAAAGCAACGATCGAAGCGAATTCGCCCCGCGCTCTAAGCGTCAGTGTAACACGAGAAAGAGAAAAATATATGAAACATATATTTTTGTTGGTTAAATTTTAGACAACTTGCCAAGTTGGTATAAAATATACTGAAACAACTATGCTAATATATTAGTCGATAGATGCGAGTCCGACTGTCGGTTGGGTGAAACTCCATATCTCGCAACAATAATCATCATCATCATCAGTATTATCAGCCACAAGACGTCCACTGCTGAACATAGGCCTACCCCAAAGATTTGCAATAATATTATTATAATAATATTAGGTGTAAATAATAAAACACTTCCAGAAGTTCTGAATTGGCCAACGACCAATTCCCCAACGGGGTCAAAGGTCAAATTCAGATGGCGGTGTTATTAGACACATTTTGAGTGGTAGAGCCACGCTGTAGACAGTTTTGTCTACAGCATGAATGGGCTGGCTCAACCGGGTCGTTACCACTGTCTCACAGAAAACCGACGTAAAGTAGCGGCTTGCTGCTGCGTTTCGTACGGTGAGTGAGATATCCGGAAGCCCAAATCCCCTCCACTTCGCAATCCCTAATTATGCCTTTCCTTTAAGGTCGGCAACGCGCCCATGATTCTTCTGGTAGTGGGCGTACATGGGCGGTGGAGATCACTTACCATCAGGTGACCCACCTGCTCGTTTGCCGGCCTAATAAAAAAAAAACACGGCACGCATTGTGAGGAGGTTCCTCACTTTGGCGTCCTAACCGCCAATGGTTTGAGTCCTAGGCATCGTCGCCATTACAGGTCGCCATGATAGTTTTTTTATATCTTTAACTTATTTTTTTGATATCTAGAAATGTTAAAATAACTTTTCATTTTATATTCAACAATAATATTCATATTTTGATGCTATAATACTAATTAAGTAAGTGAAATGTCTTTTTGCATTATATCTGAAATTAATTATCATAAACATTGATTTATTGATTGATATATAAAAAAGTCAATCAATGAAATGTCTTTTTGCATATGGTTTTATATCTGTAATAAAAAATAACATTGATTGATTGACATGCAAAAAAAATCAATCAAAAATCCTAATGTAGAAAATGATTAATTTCGACACAAAAAAATACGATACGCGAAGAGATACATGAGAACCAAAATAACAGTCTCGAAGTAAAAGGTACCGAGCTCGGAACTTACATAACGTTCGACAAAAGTTCGCGAATTGAGGACGCAGCGCCACTTTCGGATGACACTGAATAACAGTTTACGAAAGAAGGTCGGACTGCATCCGATGATGTAATTGAACACTGCATGACCTGTGCCATTATTTTCGTTCGAGTTCAAGACCTCGGTGTGAGTGTTTTGGAATTTACTTAGGCCTTGCTCAACCTCTTACCTGATCGGATATTGTTAAAGACATGATAATAGGAGTATTACTTTTTAAATTTGATTGAATGACGAGACGAGCAAGGCGCTCGTCTGATGGTAAGCGCCCATAAACAGAAGCTACACCACACAGAACTTTGAGTTACAAAACACTGCATGGTACTGAACTGCGCTTGTCACCCCGAGACATAAGATGAGTAGACCTAGTTTAAATTTCGTAGGCAAGTCTTGCTGATCTTAGTTTTCATCTGCGTGTCTATATAGAGGTGCATACCTTCATATATACATAAGCGGGTCTGCATACGTATTATCGTGAATACGGATCACGCGAGGTATCGAAAAACTCTGGCTTTGCGCAATGATCTTTTGACACCAGTTTTGTAAAAGAACAACTAGTTAGTTGTTTTTTGCATGTGCTTCTTTTGCGAAACCAGTAGGAGCGTAAAAAAATATGTAAATTTATACGTATAATACAACATGTCCTGATTGACTGATTTATCAATGTCATGACCCGACTGGCGACCACTGTATACACGGAAAAAAATCCGCCACAGTGGCTCGTAAAGGCGACTCGTATGCCTCAGTCAGCCAGTGCACATCCAGTAAATTCAGGCCGGCATAATCCTGCCGACCATAGAGACGCGATGTCTTTAGATGGTTAACAATATATATTTAGTTTACGCTATACTTAACATTATGCCCAGTTTAGTCACTCTGCTATGATAAAAAAAAATCAGCAAAAGATAAAAATAAAAATAATTTTGAATCTGTGTTTGTAGTTTACAGTAAAATTATTGCTAGCGATCATAATAGAATTTTACTTGTTATCAATGTTTTTATTTTACTACTTTTGCTAAAACAATCATGTAAATCGATGCTTTAAAATTTTTATTCTTGATTTCACCCCCTTACGGATGAATTTTTTCTTGAAATTTATATCGACCCAACGTCGAGGTACAATATCCTTTCAAATCAAAATATCTCTGAAAAAATTGCATAGTCATACATACAAAGAAAACAATTATACACATCGAATCGAGAACCTTCTACGGTTTCTTCGTCACGACACGAACTCACGAGTAAAAGCTGGTAATTTAAGAATTCAATAAATACTAGAATTATGATTTGATTTGACCTCTAGACCACTAGCAAAAACTCGTCGACACGTATGCTGTTGCAAAACAAGTACCTAATTTAGCAAATGTAAATTCAAATCCAGTTTTGAGCGGAAAATAACTATTCCGATAGAAATGCTAGTGCATTTTAAGATAAAGAGTGGATTCAAAAATACCTACTCACAGTGTTCGATAACTTCCGTAGGAGACATGCGCAAAACAGTACTCTACGAAGTAATGTCATATGGCATGACATTTCGTACCGCGTAATATGTCATTATAGCATCACTCTAGGCATGACCTGAGATGACACGCTATGTGAACGGCCCACTATGACTTGTACTGATTGTCCAGTCAGGACTCAGGTGTAATGTAATACAAGTAGTGTAATATTGTAATACAATAGCAATAGATAAATAGACCTAAACGGTCTCGGTCGGACCTCGATTACACAATTTCTTGAACTTTTACGATTGCGCGCCCCGCTTTACCGAGCCGCCCGTGTGTGTACTATGGCCGTGTGAACGTCAAGTTTAGTGTCGTGTCATGCAACATTTTGCCGGGTAATAGGTACTGTTACAGTACGCGGTCTTGTTATATTACGCGTCATGCATTACTCACAGTACTTACACATCTCATTCCGTAGCTGATTATCTAAGATTCTCTCCGAGACATGAATAAACACCGAGATTTCAGCGACCAAATGCGAATGCAATTGGGTGTACAATAAAAACGACCCATTAGAAAGAAAGAAAACGCGTTCTATCTTATATAAACTATCTACTGTTACTTTCATTAAAACTTAATTTAACTTGCGACAATCACAGTTGGCGGTGTTATGTGTATATGTTTTGGTACAAATTGAAGAAGCAGTTTATTCTAAACTGAAAATTACACAATATGCGTTGAACATACAAGATTTTAAAGGTGGTAAGGCCCCTCATATGCGAGAGGCCGTCTGTGTTGGTACCACCGTTTTGTCTATTTATGCCACCAAGCAACAGTGTGTAAGCACTGTTGTGTTTCGGTTTGAAGGACATTGAAGCCAGAGAATCTTATGTCTCGGGGTGACGAGCGTAGTTCACTGCCATGCAGTGCTTTGTAATTCAAAGTTCTGTGTGGTGTTGCTTCTGTTTATGGGCAGGCGTGGCGCTTACCATCAGGCGAGCGCCTTGCACGTCTCATCATTCATGAAATAAAAAAAAAAACCAACAGCGTCACTCATCATTACAACTTATCCATAAAGTGTTATCTCACTGTACTTGAATGATAGTGTTATTTTTCTCAAACAATAATTCAAAGCGTGAAAGACCCAAAATAAAAAGGAGGTCATTCAACCGTCACAAAACAACAAAATCGGAACACGCGAGTAAATTATTATACAACTGTCATTACGTGGCGTTGCTAGTTGCATAAACACGTGTGTATACGTACCGGCCAAGTTGTTATTGTGCAATTACAAAAAAAAACTATTCACAAGTGAAAGGTCTTGATGGTTCAAACCGTCTGTAAATAAACGAAAACAAATTACACATATAATCTTTACATGGCTCTGAATCAATCGTGAGGCAAATCGATTTTCGGTGTTAATTACTCAGTGAACTTACAACACTAATTAAATAACGAACAGCACATATAGGTAATGGTGTAAGTGATAAACGTTCAAGAAAAGAAATCGGAATCGATCGTAACTCGTAACGTACAAAAATGGTCGCGAATCGATTGGAGTGTAAAAATGCCACAAAATAATCGAAATACAATCGAATTTTCTTTTACATAATTAGACTCGAAGTTGGATAAGTATCTATGGAGAGTCGTGGGCAAATTGCCGCGCACACTTTGATTACGGTCTATTACTGCAACAATGTAACATAGACTCGATTATAGTTACTGTAATTCAAAAGGGAAATTGCGGCTTTATCGACACATTAATCCTATACTCAAGTGTATTATTAAACGAATAATAAATATACTGTATATTTCCTACAAGAAATCATTGAAAACGGCTTTCGATAATGGGATTTTTTTGGGTTTAAACTCAATATATTGAATGTTTTAATATGAGAACTCTGTCGTATTCTTAGATTACATTTTATCTCTGCAGATATTTCACGGTTTAGTATTCTTTCGAAAGATAATATGTGCCTTGATCGTAACTGTCTGATATACACGCGATACAATGTTGCAAATATGTACTTAATTAAAATTATATTGCAATTAGCCTTCGCGGCGCTGTGGACGAGTACCCGGCTATGAAGCGAGAGGCCGCGGGTTAGATCCCCGGACAGAGACAAATGTTTGTGTGATCCACAAATATTTGTTTCGGGGTCTGGGTGTTGCGAGACCGAAAGTCTCTCGTAGTTCCTGATACCCACGACACAAGACTTGTATCTTACTGTGGGGTTAGGACTATATATGTGACTGTTGGGTGTGTTTAATTAGCCTTCGCGGCGCTGTGGATGAGTAGCCAGATGTGAAGCCAGAGGCTGTGATATCGATGCACTAATATTTGTTTCGGGTCTGGGACCTGTTTTCACTCTATCCGGGTTGACGTCACGAAGGCAGTCGGTGGTAGAAACTCAAATAGCCTTATTGGCGCAGTGGGCGAATAGCCGTCTGTAAAGCCAGAGGCTGCGTGTTCGATTCCCGCATCGAAATATTGATCGACAAATATTTGTTTCGGGTCTGGGACCTGTTTTCACTCTATTCGATTTGACGTCACGCAGGCGGTCAGTTGTTTATACTACCGACTCAAATAGCCTTCGTGGCGCATTGGACGAATAGCAGTCTTCAAAGTCAGAGGCTGCGTGTTCGATTCCCGCATCGAGATATTGATCCACAAATATTTGTTTCAGGTCTGGGTGTTTTACCCTCTATTGGGGTTTTCGTCAAGCAGGCGGCCGGTAGTAAAAACTTTAAGCCAAATCTTTCTGTAAAATGTGTTAAAATGCATTGCGACCCCACTCCGAGTGGGATAAAGACAAGTGTATGCAGAAAACGTTATTACGTTAATCTGATTACATATTATTATAACATGACATAAGCAGAACATAACATTACGTAATCGTACGTAACTGTATATCATTATTTCAGACAACACAAAGATGTAACGGTGGATTAGAATAATATCGCGTAAACTTAATTAAGTCACAACAATGGTAATGATTTCAGTCTCTTATAAGACTCTCGTATACCTTTACGTAGGTTAATGTAAAATAGATTTAGAATTTTACTCCACGTGTTCTTTGTGAAAATAACATAATGCGGTTCACTTACAGACGATTCCAATAAACGATTATTATATTGAGTCTCCGGATCGATCCTACAAAACGTGAGTCAATAAGAATAGAGTTTAAGGATCGTGCGTAGAAATTAGTTCGCAAATCATTCCCTTTTTTATGTGTGTTCAAAGGCGATAGAATTCACTAACGATCAGCCTGATCGGATCAGGTGACCCGCTTGCACGTTTACCGGAGTTCTGTTTCGAAAAAGAATTATAACATTGTGACGGCATTCAGTCTCATTGTGATCATCATACTTCAAGCGCCAAGACGCACCGCCCGTGCCCGCACTAATACCTAAAGTTGATCATTGCATAAGTCACTTTCACCCGTACAATCGGTTTGTTTACAATGCGTTTAGTTTCGCGGGTAATTGTAACCATCTAGCGCAATAAAGTTATGTAATATGGTCTTAAACAAATTTGTGCTGTGTGACTAAAATGTTTTATACATGAACAACAAAGTAGTTGACTTGATTTTTTTATTATTCCGACAGCCTCCGTGGCGCAGCGGGCGAGTAGTCGGCTGTGAAGCGAGAGGCCGCGGGTTCGATCCCCGCACCGAGACAAATGTTTATGTGATCCACAAATATTTGTTTCGGCGTCTGGGTGTTGTGAGATCGAAAGTCTCTCGTAGTTCCTGATACCCACGACACAAGACTCGTATCTTACTGTGGGGTTAGAACTATGTATGTGACTGTTGGGTGTATTTATTTTTAAAATCAATAAGTTACGTTACTCAAAAGCTATTGCATAAAGAAATTAATTAATCCGTCCATAAAAAATAAATTAGAAGCCATTCAAATCTGATGGAGAGGGCACTTGTCAAATAAAAGACGACGCAAATTTTGACGTCACCTTGTAAGATGGCCATTACGGTGCACGTGTGCGAGCTAGATAGTGAGATGTCAACTGTTGACGTGACGTTGTCTTAAGGACCTTCCGTGAGCAAATGGCCTTGACTGACTCGCGGCATACTAACTCGTGTACTCTGGCGTGTGAGATTTCGTGCAGAATATGCACGTATTTAGCGAATAATCGATTTAAAAAATCAGGTTTTGGTCTTTTCAAAAATTTAAAACGGGCAAAATATGCGTTATTAAATTGCCTATCTAGTGATGTTAATCTCATATGAAAACAATCTATACTTTAAAAGGAGACGCACGGAATGTTTGCATTTTTCTCATTTTTATGGCTCATTTATACCATTTATACAAATTTAAATAAATGTATCAACATCAACATGAATTTGAATCGAACAAAGTAAAGCTGACAGATTGTAGAAATTTATTGTATATTTTTTTAATCAATATGTATTTTAAGTAATGACTAGAAAGCCTCTAAAAATAACGATCGCGCGGCGTTTTGCTGGGGGTATGGCCTTAAGTAATATTCCTTGTGTATACTTGTTGCGCCTACCTTGTCTATCTCTGCACCATCCTGAGGTTGACTGGTAGCGATTACCTCTGGCATTAAGTCCGCCTATATACATATTTTGTAGTACAGTTAGGCGGGATAATCTCTACAGTACTGACAGTAATGACGGACACCCGGTTTTTTTTAAACCAACGTCAGTACTAATAGTACATTCTGTCCGTCAATTTCCGAAAGTGGTCTTAGTGATACTGTTATCTTTTAAAAACATTTCGAACATTTGGGAACAGCCAGAATTATTTACTTACCTCATACAAAATGTCTACGGTACAAAAAAAAACATAATCCTCCATTGTAATGTCGGGCACGTAGATGGCTCCTGTTAAAACTATGATGGCAAAAAAATGCATGGCTGTAAACAATCCCTATCAACAATTTTAAAAACCAAACAGACTTAAACTATTATGTTATATATATGAATAAAAAGGAAATGGAAGACCTCGCTGAAGAAATGAGAAAGCACAAAGAGGTGCTTAACGAAAGGAAAAGTTACGCCAGTGTGGTTTCGGGGCCCCCGAGGCAGGGACCGGCACAAAACGCACCGATGCACTGAGTTGTTATTGCCTCGGTGGACCAAAATGACACTGGCGAACAAGTGTTTGAACGGATCCGGAAAGCAGTAAACGCAAAAGAGGAGGGTCTTAAGATCGACAGGATTAGGAAGGGAAAAGATCGCAAGGTGATCTTAGGATGCAGCACCAAAGAGGAGCTCGATAAAATAAAACAACGTATTAAGATTATTTCTACCCGGACGACCGGGTGGAAGACGATAACGCATACCACCAGCGCATACGGGCTGAGGCCAGTAGCGTGAATGGCGGTACGGATAATGACCATCAGGACCCGCCATTTACAATGACTGAAATCCTTGCGGCTGCTGATAGCTTCAACCCGAAAAAAGCCCTAGGAGCAGATGGACTAACACCTGACATCTGCAAACAGGCAATCCGGAAAGACCCAGAATTATACCAGTCTCTGGCCAACAAGTGCCTCGAACTAGGCCACGGTCGTAGTTCTCCGGAAACCCGGAAAGGAGGACTACACAGACGTAAAGTCTTATATACCGATAGGACTGTTGCCAGTGTTAGGGAAAATTCTGGAGAAGTTAGTGGTGGGAAGAGTGAAGTGGCACTTACTACCAAGGATGAGTACCCGACAGTACGGCTTCATGCCACAGAAAAGCACGGAAGACTCCCTCTATACCCTACTCCAGCACATCCGGAGTAAATTAAGTGAGAAACAAATTACACTCATAGTATCACTGGATATAGAGGGAGCCTTCGACAGTGCTTGGTGGTCAGCCATCAAGGTTAGACTGTCGGAGGAAAAATGTCCACAAAACTTAAGACGGATAGTGAGTAGCTACTTCGAGAGCCGAAAAGTCAGGGTTCGCTACGCCGGGGTGGAACATGTGAGAGGGACCGCCAAGGGGTGCGTTCAAGGATCCATTGGCGGGCCCATCATGTGGAACCTGCTCCTCCACCCATTGCTCAAAGGATTAGCCTGCCGGGGTGATTACTGCCAGGCTTTTGCCGACGATGTCGTTCTAGTGTTTCACGGTGATGAAACACTAAAAATACAGAGACAGGCCAACGAAGCACTGGCCTATGTGCAGGATTGGGGAGTCAAAAATAAGCTACGATTCGCCCCACACAAGACGAAAGCTATGGTCGTAACACGACGACACAAATATGACTCACCAATCCTTCGCATGGGAGGTGTCGACATTGGTCTGTCTAAGGACATTAAGATATTGGGCTTGACTGTGGACGAGAAACTAACGTTTAACACGCACGTCTCCGAAGTCTGTAAGAAAGCCATCGGCTTCCACAGACGGCTGGCGACTGCTGCTAAAGTCCAGTGGGGATTGGGGCCCGAAGTCGCGAAAATGTTGTACACTGCCGTGGTTGAACCAACGATCTTATATGCAGCCAGTGCCTGGGCGCCTGCAAGCAACAAAATAGGCATTCAAAAGAAGCTTGCAAGGGTTCAACGGGGCTTTGCACTGAAGATAGTGAAGGGCTACAGGACCGTTTCACTGAACTCGGCCCTGCTACTTGCCGGGATCCTACCGCTAGACATTCGTGTCCGAGAAGCGGCGCTTCTTTACGAAGTGAAAAGGGGACACACTCGGCACGTAGTGGGTGACTGGGACGTGGAATGTCCTGTGCCTTTTGCCAACTTGGAACATCCAGCCAGGCGCAAGGCCTTGCAGTTCGAATGCGTGGTGAACGGTGAAGAACTTGACCGGTGCGCTGCCAACACTCGTCGAGTGTTTACTGACGGCAGCAAAATCAGTGGCCGAGTCGGAGCATCGGTATCCTTATGGGATGGCGATGCCGAGACGAAAGCCACCAAGATCAAGCTGGAATCGTTCTGCACCGTTTACCAGGCAGAGCTGCTGGCCTTGCGCAAGGCCGTGCAAATAGTCTCAAACAACAAATTCCATCAGTACAGCATCTTTTGCGACTCACGAGCCGCTCTCGAGACCGTCGCGCGCGGAAATTCGCTCCACCCCATAGCGTTCGACATCGCCAGGATGTTGAACGAGACCGAAGAGCGCGGCAAGACCATTAACCTCTTTTGGGTTAAAGCGCACGTGGGGCTGGAAGGGAATGAACGCGCGGACGAGCTCGCGAAGGCGGCGGCTACCACCCTAAAAAGGCGGCCCGATTATGACCGATGTCCCATCTCGTTCGTCAAGCGACAAATCCGTCAGGAGTCGATTGACGAATGGGATGAGCGATACAGGGCAGGAGAAACAGCGGCGGTTACGAAGCTATTTTTCCCTGACGCCAGAAAAGCATTTAAGATTATTAGGAAGTTCCCAGTGGATCACGTTCTCACGCAGGTCTTCACGGGCCATGGGGGATTCTCTGAGTACTTGAATCGCTTCAAATGCAAGGAGAGCCCCTCATGTATCTGTGACCCTGCGATGAACGAAGACGTTTTACACGTGTTGACGGAATGCCCAATATACCTGTATGAGCGAACAAACTTCGAGATTGAAAATAATATCTGTGTAAATAGTAGTAACCTAAGTGGTATGTTGGAAAACTGTGATGTTAGACCTAAGTTTTTAAAATATTGTAAATATGTGGCGTGTAGCGTCTTGAAACGGAACAAATGAACGGGGCAACTACAGCGTGTAATATAAGACTACACGCTTCTAGTTGCCACGGAAAAGCTGGATTTGTGGAGAAGGCACGCCCACAATATTAAATGTGTAAAATGTAACTAGAATTAGGATTTTAAAATTGTTACAACAAGATTTTTTACAAATCGCATGTATGTTTTTTGACTGTGACAAGCTTAGCTTTAAGTAAGCGATTTTAACAGAGTATTTTATGTATACAATTTTTAAATAAAGGTATGTGATTTTTAGGTGTTACCAAAAACACTCTGAAAAATAGTATCAGAGGCACGAGAGTGGGGCATAGAGCCCCACAAAAAAAAAACTATTATGTTATTATGGTAGACGAAAAAAAAAATATGCACGGCTGTAAAAACAATCCCTATCAACAATAAAACAAGGGCGTAAGTACTCAATGGTCTGATATAACTTATGCTATCACATACCTGAGTCAGCCCGAGTCGGTAACTCGATACATCCAAGTCCAGGGTGAGTAGCATGTCGTCGACGATCTGTCTGTCCGACAACGTGGTCTGTGGTGTTGACTCTGAGTTCTCAATCTCCGACGTGGCTAATAGCCGATACCTTGAGAATAATAATAAAAAGGTTTAAATACACCCAACGGTCACACACATAGTCCTGACCCCACAGTAAGATACGAGTCTTGTGTCGTGGGTATCAGTAACTACGGGAGACTTTCGGTCTCACAACACCCAGACCCCGAAACAAATAAATGTGGATCACACAAACGTTTGTTCGGTGCGGGGATCGAACCCGCGGCCTCTCGCTTCACAGTCGGCTACTCGCAAGCTGCGCCACGGAGGCTGTCAATGAATACCTTGTGAATGATAATAAAAAGGTTTAAATACACCCAACGCTCATGTAGATAGTCCTAAAACCATACTAAGTTATGTGCTTCCACAACGAAAAATATACGAATATGTGATGATCGTGATGATCTAATAAACCTATTACAATTTAACAATGTACTAATAAGTTTATAGCTTCATTTTCACACAATAACAAACCTTTTTTGTATTTTATCCGGCTCGAAGGACCAAAGTTTTACAGACATACATTTTGTCTTTACTACGAGAAGATGATACTCTTGCATACTATTATCCAGATAGTAATTTGTATTGTCACAGAGTACATTATTTATAACTCCAGTTTAGTATAACTGTTTTTTTTATCCTGGCTCGGCAAAGTGACTACGCCACACCTGATGTTAAGTGTAGCGCAATCCAGGATTTGTGTCGACCAACGATAAACAGTTTGTCTATCGTGGATAGGCAAGATCATGCCCGCCTGCATAACTGCTTCTTCACACTCCGTTTAAAAAAAGGTGATTTTGTTTTTTTATGTCTTACCTTCTAGCGAATTCGTTGAGTGGCATGTGCTCCGGAAAGCCTTGCTTGTACAGCCTCGCTGCGTCCAATAATTGAAAGCCGCGGAACTGATGAAAAATTAATATCTCTTGAATTTCTAATCGAGTCGATAGTATTGTGCACGTGTTATTATTGGTGCTGCGCAAGAGAAATAACACGATAGGGAACTAAAGTAGCTGCACTGTACGACATCACTTAATAGTGTTGTAACACAGAGTAGTTTCGATACATTAACGTTTATAGTTCCAGCAGTGTCATCATATGGTGCCAGCTACGGTATCGCTATTTTATTTATTTAGGGAATACAATAATTACATTATGAGTCACATTGTTTTTGAAGTGATAACTTTTTATGGGAGGTTAAATCGCTTCGTAACGTAACGCGTTACGGCGCCCCTCTGGCTTCACTTTCTCTCACGCATACGGCAGCAGTAGGCAGGCTCCACCTCTCTCACTTTAACCCATTAGTTTAAGTTATCACTTCTGTCGAGCGTTCCGCGACGCACATTTTTTTTTTATAAATATATGTGACCACGGCCAAGAAATCCCCTGTCCCGGCCTCATACCACAGCTACAGCTACATACCTGCGAGCGCAGAAGCGGTATGTTCACGTCATCATTGGTGTCTCCGGGCTGGTTCACGAGTAGACAGCACACGAACTGCACGCCGCCGGAGCCGCAGCGACGGAGGGTGTCCACGACGCCGTCGGCGACGAATTTGGCTTGTAACGCCGTCGACCGACGCTTCATGCCTGCAGTGCCTGTATAAAATTAAGTTTATCGTATTTGGATATCGATTTTTTAAGTTTTGTGTTTAGGAGGTAAAAATCGCAATACCTTCATTTGAGTGGAGTTGCATTTTTTTTTTGTGAAATCATTAGATTTTTCTATGATAACGCAGATGAATGCGGATTATGTAATCTGTATGTAAGTGGCCTAATATGTCCGCTACATATTTACTTAATTATATTTTGGTCCTTCGAACCAGATTATGTACTGCATAAGGAATGAGCCTAGTGGAAAGATCTTAAACTACCCCTGCTCCTTACCCAATTTTCATTATTTCACAAAAAAGATCAGCAACGCACCTAATTTACATCAATATGTGGGTGTTTATGGGCGATGGAAATGTAAATATAGTAGAGTCTACATCAGAGGTTCCCAGACTTTTTTTCTCATAGACCACTTTTCTTTAGCTGGTGGTGGACCCCCAGCATTTCTACCATATTCCCAAAACGACAAAAAATGTGATGATTAGATCACCAACGTAGATCCCCGTCGAGTCTTCCGTGGACCCCTGGACCTGAACCACTTTGGGAACTAAGGGTTCCTAAACTAGATCAGTGTTTCCCAACTTTTTTTTTAACTTTAACATTTTTTTGTTAAACTAAGGGTCTAGATCAGTGTTTCCCAACCTTTTTTAGGTCATGCCCCACCTTAAAAAAAATTTGTTCAATTTGTTACCGATATCTAGCATTTAAATAACCCAAAGCGAAAGGGTTAAAGTCGTGTCGAGTTCATTTTTAAATTGCCCCCCTTAACTATCAAATTTCCCCACGTTGGGAAACACTGGTCTAGATCGATGCGATGATAGTAAAACTGAAAACCAGCGCTGGCTGAGTTTTATACCTCAGACAGCAGTTAGCTGAGCCACTTCCTTTTGCATTTTCTAATTATAAGTATTTTTGTTTATCTTTAATTTTGTAGTTAGCTTAATTTTGGCAATAAACGTTTTTATTATTCTTCTTCTTTTTATTTATGGCTTTCGCAGTATTATGCATTTAGCCAGTGTCAAGTATAGTTAATTCTCAAGTAATTTTTCCAAGAACGATGAAACACGGGCGCGGTCGATTTCAAGGTCTTGTCGGAGTTTTGGTGTTAACTCCTTTCAGTACGATTCTTAATTCACTTATTTCAATGTTTCCATACATTGTTCATCACCGTCAATGTTTATTGAACAAATCCACACCACTGTTATACAACAAACACAACTCTAAACTAGTTTATGAAATAAATTAAAATAAGCGATGAACTGCACTGTCAGAATTCCCGCCAAAACTCCGATGTGATGATAGTAAAACAAAAACGCATGCATTACCGGAAGTGAGCGTGCGTCGTATAGAGGAGGCCCGCCTGAGTGTAGAGGCATCCCCCGGGGCGGTGCACCACGCACTAGCGCCGCATGCACCGCGGGACCATGACGCGATGCGACCTATCTCCTCACTAACACACATAGAAATTACACTGGTTTACAAAGAGTTACGTTGTTATGTAGTTTATATAACGTAGAATAATTAGATTAACCTAAACATGTCAAAATATAAAGACAAAGGCAAAATAAATTTAAAAAAAATACTATACCACATAGGCGACCAGATATCGTGCGCACGAGTGAGACAGATATCTCAAATAGTTTCGACATTCGATAAAATTACTTTATGTTAGGGCTAGTAGACAATTTCCTGTAAGGTCGGCAACGCGCCCATCATTCTTCTGGTGGTGGGCGTACATGGGCGGTGGAGATCACTTACCATCAGGTGACCCACTTGCTCGTTTGCCGGCCTATGCTATAAAAAAAAAAAAAGAGACCAAATATTGTCTCTACTTTTATATGTTCCTTTGACATAATAAGTCAAGTCTTGTGTGTGACATGTTACATATATGAGATCACCAGTTATCGCTTTTTTTATAGCATAATATAGGTTTTATAGCATGCATCCGCAAACGATCACGTGGGTCCCCTGACAGTAAGTAATGGCTCGTATCACGGTGGAGCCGTGATACGAGCCATGAGAATCATGAATTCATCTCTACTAAAATCTCCAATTCATGTGCAATTTTAGTAGACTTAAAAATACATATCAACTACATAGAAACAAAAGATTCTTACTTTTGACTTTCCTGTAGCAGTGTCAGTGATTTTTTCGTCACTGGGTTCTCTCGACTTGCTTTGACCCAACCGGTGACGTCATACAGAACTGGGTTGGTGCCCTGAAACGAACATCACTTAATATCCGACATTTTTTACATATCTCCAATCTCCATTACTTTCTTTAACGTGCACACACATCAACAATGCTTCCTTTATTACATACACACGCACTCACACCTTTAATCCCCCAAGGGATAGGTAGAGGTGTAACCAATACACCCGCATTTCGCCAAGCGTATCTCCGTCCCATGATGTGATAGGGGACGAGCCTATCGTCGCACCAGGCACAATTCCTGACTCCGGGCTGATATCGAGCATTTCGTGATAGAAAAAACCAATAGCATTTGACCCGACCCGGGGATCGAACCTGGGACCTCAGCACAGTAGTTGTACCGCATGCACATTACAACGGCGCCAACGAGGCAGTAATATTATTGAAACAAAACTAATAAACGGATTTTAACGCTGTTTTTTTTTATTTTAATTTTGGTCCCGACGTTTCTAAAGCTTTTCATGGTCACGGGTCAGCAGCAGTGTCAGTGATTTTTTCGTCATTGGATTCTCTCGACTTGCTTTCACCCAACCGGTGACGTCATACAGAACTGGGTTGGTGCCCTGTTTCAATTAGTTTTATTTCAATGAGTAACATTCGCGTAAACGTAAGAAATCATTAAGTGTTATTATTATAATTAAAAATATGTAATACCTGCAGATGCTGTAAGACGAACTGTCTCGCGTGCGGTGCTTTCTTGATGAGATACTGCGTGTGATTGGGCGATCCGTAATGCGACATGACGCGCTCTACGAACGTGTCGTCCGACGAGCCGGGATACATCGACTCCTCGTCCAGTAACCTGACGACGGTTACAATATACTTTTTTATAGCATAAACCGGCAAACGATCAAGTGGGTCACCTGATGATAAGTGATGTCTACCGGCCCATGTACGCCTACAATACTAGAAGAATCATAGGCGCGTTACCGACCTTAAAGGGAGGGATAAAGGGGATTTGGAAGGGGGGAGCGGGATTTGGGCCTCCGAATATCTCTCAGTACGAAACGCAGCAGCAAGCCGCTAGTTTACGTCGATTTTCTCGGAGACAGTGGTAACGACACGGTCGAGTCTCCCCATTCATGTTATAGGCAAAACTGTCTACAGCATGGCTCTAACAATTATTTACCAGGTGAAAGGTCCATCGTATGCGAGAGGCCGTCTGGTTTGCTACCACCGCTTTGTCTATTTCTGCCGCCTAGCAACAGTGTGTAAGCAGTGTTGTGTTCATAAATAAAAATATATTTAAAACACCAGGATTTCTTCCAATGTATATATATACATACCACAAGAGCCCACGTCGGTCGCACTCTCTCAGGTCAGCCTGTGAGCTCCGCACGATACTGTTTTGTGGAGCCTTGTCTAGCAGTTCCACCATCGGTCCAGGGTTCACCGTTTCCGACAACCAGTCTGTGTAAAAAAACATTATTAGAATTGTGAATATGACAAACAATTTCAACCATAGATAACACATATGACACACACACATATGACTAAGATATGCAAACTCTGATTATGATATTCCCTGATATGATCAAGGACATTGAAGCCAGTGAAATTACTGGGAATTGTGGGACTTAACACCATATGTCTCGGGGTGACGAGCGCAGTTCAGTGCCATGCAGTGTTTTGTAGTTCAACTTCTGTGTGGTGTTGCATCTGTTTATGGGCAGGCGTGGAAGTTATCATCACGACCGTTTGGAATAAAAGGGTACCATGCAACATTTTTACGTAAAAACGTTAAAATATCATTAAAAAAACGTAAAAACGTTAAAATATCATTAAAAAAACGTAAAAACGTTAAAATATCATTAAAAAAACGTAAAAACGTTAAAATATCATAAAAAAAAAAAAATTGTTGGAACCCTTTTATTCCAAACGGTTGATCAGGCGAGCGCTTGGCTCGTCCCGTCATTCAATAGAAGAAAAAAAAACATTACCCTCTTCAGCGCCATCATCCAAGGTGATTCCTTCCTGCGCGTATCTCTCTCGCGGCGCCACTAGCATCGCTTCGTGGAACACAGCTTGCAGACGCTCCTGTTTATATACATATACATTACGTTAGTCAAAATAATAAATGCTAAATGATACATAAACAATAAATGCTAAATAATACATAAACTATAAATGCTAAATAATACATAAACAATAAATGCTAAAATAAATGCTAAACAATAGTAATAATCTTGAGTAACAGAGCCACGCTGTAGACAGTTTTGTCTACAGCATGAATGGGCTGGCTCGACCGGGTCGTTACCGCTGTCTCACAGAAAACCGACGTAAAGTAGCGGCTTGCTGCTGCGTTTCGTACGGTCAGTGAGATATCCGGAAGCCCAAATGCCCCCCCTTCCCAATCCCTAATTATCCCTTTCCTTTAAGGTCGCCAACGCGCCCATGATTCTTCTGGCGGTGAGCGTACATGGGTGATGGAGATCACTTACCATCAGGTGACCCACTTGCTCGCTGGGGGCCTATGCTATAAAAAAAATACAAAAATCCAGACAAAAGTTATTATTACAGTTTGTGAATTTAGGTTCTCTTATAGGAAAGACCGGCTAACGACCAAGTGGGTCACTTGAGGGTAAGTAATCTCCACCGCCCATGTAGGCCCACAATACCAGAAGAATCACGAGCGCGTTGCCGACCTTGAAGGAAGTGGATAATTAGAGATAAGGAAGGGGAGGGGGATTTGGGCCTCCCGATATCTCACTCACTATATGTAACACAACAGAAAACCGCTATAAACTAGCGAATTTCTAAGAGACAGTGGTAACAATCCTGTAGAGCTGGTCCATTTATGGTTTAGACCAAACTGTCTACAGTGTGGCTCTACCACTCAATAAATGTGATTTACAAAGTAGTAGGTCCCTCATACGCCGTCTGTGTTGGTACCACTGTTTTGTCTATTTCTGACGCCAAGCAACAGTGTGTAAGAACTGTTGTGTGTCGGTTTGAAGGACATTGAAACCAGTGAAATAAAATTATGCGACTTAACAGCTTATGTCTCGGGGTGTGACGAGCGCAGTTCAGTGTCATGTATGTGTGGTGTTGCTTCTGTTTATCATCAAGCGAGCGACTTGCTCGTCTAGTCAATCAATCAAGTTCATTGCTGCTGCGTTTCATACGGTGAGTGAGATAACCGGAAGCCCAAATCCCCTCCCCTTCCCAATCCCTAATTATCCCTTTCCTTTGAGGTCTGCAACGCGCCCATGATTCTTCTGGCGGTGGGCGTACATGGGTGATGGAGATCACTTACCATCAGGTGACCCACTTGCTCGCTGGGGGCCTATGCTGTAAGAAAAATCGAGACAAAAGTTATTATTACAGTTTGTGAATTTAAGTTATTTTATAGGAGAGAGGATAATTTGGGATAATTTGAAATTAGGATGAAGGGGATTTGGGGGGGATTTGGGCCTCCGGATATCTCATTCATTATACGAAACAGCAGCAAACCGTTATAAAGTAGCGAATGTGAGAGAGACAGTGGTAACAATCCTGTAGAGCCAGCCCATTCATGGTTTAGCCATAACTGTCTACAGCGTGGCGTTAACACTCAAAATATGGTATGGTTTTTTTTTGTGGTTCGCTATTCCCCACCCTCGTTCCCCTACCTTAAGGCTAGAGACGTTTCTAAGCATTCCCTACTCTAACTTTATTTATTCATATCCTACTCTATTACCCCATGGTATGCAGTTACCTGTAAGTAGTTAGAGAGCAGTTTGGAGAGAGGCGCGCCGCTCTGCTGTCCGGCGCACATCGGGTTGTCCGCGCCGGGCGTGTCCAACAATAAAATGGAAGCGGAGGTCCTTGCTGATGTGGACACGCTCCTGGTGAACAATTAACTTGTTATAATGATTTCTTATGTTCACGCGAATATTACTCAAAATAAAACTAATTTAAACGGACTTTATCGCGGTTTTGTATTGGACCGTCCACCCTGTGACCACGAAGGCTTTCTTAACGTCGGAACACTTTATAAAAAAACCGCGATAAAATAGTTTTATTTCAACGATACTGGTTACTTTGACAAATTTACTATCGATCATGGCGGGATATTTCCAAGTAAAAAAAAAATGGGTGCGTGTACTTATGTACGCGCGTGAGAAGTTATACTTCTTTGTTATTTATTCAATTTAATAGCAAATATTAAAAATTAATATTATTATTTGATGTTCAATTTTAATTTTTATCACAAACTTTTTATTAAATGTTTTTTAAATTTATTTCTTTATTTTGTGAATATTAAATAACCAATAATAAGTATTTAACATTAATAATTTAATAATATTTAGTGTTAATTATATTAAATAAAAGTATTTTAATTTATATCAATAAATAATACATACGGATAGTTAACCTCAATTATATTGGAGCACTTGAAAAAGTATATAAGCACAATTTTTTTCACTAATATTCACAAATAGTAAGTAATATCAATCAAAATATTCAATTTAAATCACTACTGAATATAATTTATTAGCACATATATAAATTATAAAGGACATTGTCAAAAATGGCCTATGAATCAACACGCATGAAACATTTACTATAATAATAATTATTATTTATAATGTACATTATAATTATTATTATAGTAAATGTTTCATGCGTGTTGATTCATAGTTTCAATAGAACGGACACTTATTAATTTCGAAAACAATTTAAAAAGTATTCACTTCCGTCATAGTCCTCGGTATTATAATTTTTGGTTCAAATTCGGGTTTTTAATAGGCAAAGGTATTGTAGCTCATACAGCCAAGTCTTTGTAACAACACTCTTAAGCTTCGCATTGTTATGCATGTCGCCAAAGACAAGTGTAATTTATTCTCAAGTCTTCACAACAACGATGAAATATCGTAACATTAATAATTTAATAATATTTAGTGTTAATTATATTAAATAAAAGTATTTTAATTTATATCAACATATCCACTCGACATGATAGAAGTACATTCTACTCTCTTCGCGTTTATGCGAGCCTGGTACTTTTTACGGCAACATGTTCCGAATAAGAAAAAAAAAATACGGGTTGCACTCCGGGAGTGCCGACAGAAGTGAAAACTTACCAAACAAGATGCGACAATACAAAATTACGGCTACATGTCCACTCGACATGATAAAAGTACATTCTACTCTCTTCGCGTTTATGCGAACCTGGTACTTTTTACGGCAACATGTTCCAAATAAGAAAAAACCTATAAAGTTTTTCTTTGTCCAAATCGTCATTTGTTTATTAATTACGGCTACTCGCCATGAAAAATGGACATTCTACTCTCTTCGCGTTTATGCGAACCTGGTACTTTTTTACGGCACCATATTCCAAATTATAAAATAAGTAAAATATGTAGTCGGCTAGCGCTGGCTGGTCAACTGGCCCGCGTGACGTCTCACGGAAGGTTCTCGAATATTCTGGAACCTTCCACTCGCCGCCGCTCGCGTTACGGAACGTTTCGGTTCACCCTCCCATAAGAAGTTATCACTTCAAAAACCTAAAGAGTTTTTCTTTGTCTAAATCGTCATTTGTTTATTAATTACGGCTACTTTCACTCTCATCATTTTTTCTTAACGCGCCTAACTTCATACTGTTAATTTTTTGTGTCACAGGTGCGCGCGCATCTTAAAATTTCACTCTCATCATTTTTTCATAACGCGCCTAAAGAAGTATAACTTCAAAAAAACAGGAGATTCGTTTATTACCAGTAACAAAGGATTTCTCTTGGTTTATGGACGTGGCAAGACAGTGGACTTGGCCTATTCTAGAATTTTGTGGACCCACCTTAGAACGCGGCTAACCATCTCCTCCAGGCGTTTATCTACTTTTATTTTTGGTAACCGTGAGCAATCATAAATATATCCTTGTTGTATCTAAATATCAACGCTGGCTTTATTAAATACACTGTTATCGTACCTGTTAACTAAAGCGGCGATCATGTTGAACGTCTCGCTGTAAAGGCCGGTCACAAACGCGTCCAGTGCTTCCGTGCCAGACATTTCTTTCTCGTTTGATGGGGATGGTGTTCTGGAAAATATTATTAATATTACAATCGTACATACATTATCGTCAAAGGGTAGGTAGAGGTACAATAAGATACATTTAAGTGTGAGTAATTTTTTTAAATATAATATTGCATTGTCATCGGTATTTGATAAGTATGCCAAATCCTACGTTTTGAAGGAGGTCAAAATCACGTTCAAACGTTCCGTTACAGACAAACATACTAACATACAAACATACTTACATACATCTGAAGGTAATAAAAGCGTGTTAATCTATTTAAATATAGTCAAATACCCAATACCACAAGAATCATTAACACGTTGCCAACATAAATGAACTATTAAAGCAAAAAATAAATAAATAAATGGAAAGGGGACGGAAGGTTTTGGGCTATCGGATTAAAGTAATTAATAAAATTTCAAAACACAAAATATCCTGAAAAATATGAGTGGTAGAGCCACGCTGTAGACACTTTTGTCTACAGCATGATTGGGCCGGCTCAACCGGGTCGTTACGACTGTCTCTCAGAAAACCGACGTAAAGTAGCGGGTTGCTGCTGCGTTTCGTACGGTGAGTGAGATATCCGGAGGGCCAAATAACCCTCCCCTTCCCAATCTCTAATTATCCCTTTCCTTTAAGATCGGCAACGCGCCCATAATACTTCTGATATTGTGGGCAATACATGGGCGGTGGAGATCACTTACCATCAGGTGACCCACTTGCTCGTTTGCCGATCTATTCCATAAAAAAAAAAAGAAAAAAAATTCCTGGTGGCGAGCCATACCTGAGGTTGGCGTTAGTCTGTGGCGAGGTGGGCACGGTGGCGAACACCGCCCGCGCGAGCTCCTCAGCGCCGACGCCCAGCAGCCGCGCCGCACGCTGCCCGCACCCGGTGCTCGCGAACTGATACTTCATCGCCGTGCCTGTGCTGCCTGGAATTATACAATCTAACATTAAACTGGGTTTATATTGTCTCATCATCATCATCATCATCAGCCACAAGACGTCCACTGCTGAACATAGGCCTCTCCCAAAGATTTCCAGACCGACCTGTTGGAAGCGGCCTGCATCCAGCGACTTCCTGCGATCTTTATCAGGTCGTCTGTCCACCTTGTAGGTGGACGTCCAACGCTGCGCTTGCCAGTACGTGGCCTCCATTCCAGAACCTTTCAGTCCCATCGGTTATCGGTTCTGCGAGCTATGTGGCCTGCCCACTGCCTAGTGTTGCCCAAATGCAAGAACAAGACGAGACTTAGCCAGTCTTGGTCTTGGTCTTGCGCCAATACACCTGGTCTTGGTCTTGGTCTTGGTCTTGCGCTCCCAGTCTTGGTCTTGGTCTTGGTCTTGCAGCAAGAGTCTTGCAAGTCTTGCAATTACCTATTAGTCTATTACTATTTATTAAAGTTTACTTTAAATCTTAAAAAAACGTATTAGAATTGGAACATTGTGAGCTTGAATTAACATAGCCATAGTAAAGATCAAGCAGATTAACAAATAACTGAAGATTTAATAAGAAATTCGAAAAATTAACTGACCTATATGTCGTTTTCCATGGAAGTAACTGTTTCTTAATAAACATTTATGATTTATAAGCTTACATTTGCTAAAACATGTAAAAAAACAAATTAATTACAATAACTTGACTGTATTTTAAAGAACAATACTTATCTGTCTAAAAAGAGATTGAACCCTCAACTTATAAGAAATTTAATAAAAGAGTTTTACGATTTATCATTTATTTGAACAAAAAATAAAATACAACACTAATCAACAGCTTTATCATTAGGTTATGATACTTTATATCAATTTTTTTGACCAACAATTAATACAAAGTAACCATCTGGCTGACTCATCATTTAACCTATTTCTATGTTTTCTAATTACTAATGATGCTTTAGAAAATAACCTCTCAGCAGGTACTGAAGTTGCAGGTATTGAGAGAAAATCACGGGCCATTTTCGATAAAATCGGATACTCTGTCTCATGCGTCCTCCACCAATCTAAAATGTCTTCCGAGCTGGCAGTTCTTGGTTTTCTCAGGTACTCCTCCAACTCGTCTATCACTAAGCCTTGAAGACAAGATCCAGATGACGTCGAGGGACATTCATAGAGTTTATCAAAGTCTATTACGTCTTCATCTTCATCACATACTTTATTTTCTTTTTCTGGTAATTCCAGAGATTTGTTCAGTGAGTGTAGATTTTTATATTCTTCATAAAGTTCATTGAACTTGCGCAGACTTTCTGTTTTAAGTTGCTTCCCCCACATTGTCAGGTCAAAAGTCTGAGCCTTATGCCTTGGGTCTAAAATTAAAGAAGTACAATAAATCCAGTTGCTCTTTTTGTAATGTTTAAGCATTTTGTCTCGAGCTGCTTGGAAAGCTAGAATGAGCCTTTCATCCACTTCAGATCGATTAGGTTTCTCATCTAACTGTTTTACCATAGATTCAATTTTATCTAGCAAAAGATTGAATGATACAATGACTAGCGGTAATGTAACATATTTGTCTCCACCAAGTTTTGTACTTAAAAGTTTAAAGTTTATTAGAAATTTATGTAATTTTTCGAGTACCTGCCATTCATTAGCTGTGATTTGAAAATCATTTAATTCGGTGACAGAACTGCACAATATGTCAATGCCCGCTCTCACTTTTAAACCAAATCCAATCATATCATGTGTGGAATTCCATCTCGTTGGACAGTCAAGAATGGCATTTAGATTTGATGGCACGCCAGCTGCTTCACAAGCAGACTGAAACTTCTTCTTCACTATCTCACTTCTTTTTATTTTACTGGAAACACTGCGTAACTTTGTTACAGATGTACGCGAGTCAGCAATATTTGGTGCAGATTCTTCATCTTCCTCATCCTCAGTTTCGTCTGCATAGTCTTCGTACTGCTGATCTTGCGCGTTAGTGTCAGACTCACAGTGTAATGCTAAGGTCTTTAATAAATCTTGTACACCAAGGTTTAAAATGTGAGCAAAGCACCGGAAATGTTGATTGTCTGAATCAAAGTGTGGCGGCAGCTGTTTGCCCAGTTCATACATAAATTTGGTATTTGCAGTTGCGTTGTCGACCGTGATACCTTGTATTTTATCAATTATGCCATATTCCAATAAACATTCATGGAAAATCGTTGCAATATCTTCCCCAGTATGTCGACCGCGTGATGGTATAAAATCAAGAACTACAGATTGATACTTCCATTCGTTGTCTATATAATGAATAGTAACCCCGTAGTAACTCCTACCAGCAATTGACGTCCACCCATCAATGGTAAAAGACATTTTAGATGATAATTGTTGAAGTCGTTCCTTGAGATTCAATTGGAGCTCTTCAAATCGCTCTTTGACTTTCCTTCTAAGTGTAGACCTTTTAGGAAACACCATATTAGGGCAAATACGTCGAAAATATACTTGTGTAGCTTCGTCATCGAAAAATGAGAAGGGAAGATATTTTTTCACCACCCAATCAACTGTAGCTGTCGTGATGTTGTCACTGCTGTTTTCCGACTGAAACAAAACAATAAATCTTGTGTTATTATTTAAAACATACAAGGTTTGAGCATATAAGAGGAGGAGGTATGTTGTTGTTAAATCGAGAAAATCGTTAAATTGATATTTGTTATATTAAGGTTGCACTGTACTGTAATTTACCAAAATAAAGTACTTAGTTGTTACTGGCCGATTAAATGAAAATATGGGTGTTTATAAAAAATATTTAAGACGATAATTACATACTTAATATGTCGCACCCCTAGATGAAAACACCACTAACTCAAAAATACTTACGTAAGTTAATGGCGTTTTTGAAAGTATCGCATGAATAGCTATGCAGAGTTAAAAAAATATTCTTACCTGTCCACTTCTTCCAGCGGTTACTAAAAAGCTTGTGATATCTCCACTTAATTTTGGTTTAACAGGAAGAAATATTTCTGATTCCTTTTTGTGGAAAGATATTAGATGTTTCCTTAAGCCTGAAGTGTTTCTGTTTTTCATTTTTATTTCAATCTTTTTATGTTGGCACAATTTACAGAAGGCAGTTTGGGATGCATGAATTATTTCGAAAAACTCTTCAAATTTGCTTTTGGGTCTTTTAGATCTGTGACTCAAACTCTCGTTACTCGGACTCGAATAATTTGAATCTTCGTCACTCATATTAAATTGTACACGTGATACGTTTTTAGAAAACAACAAGAATTAGTAAAAACAATTATTAAGTTAGACTCGAAGCACAGCTCAATTGGAAATGACTGGAATTAAAATAATTCCTTTATTTATAGTACGTTTCCTTGCTTTCTACCGCGCCGCCTCGCCACGTGCCGGCTCTATGAAAAGGATGCCGCCGCAAATCAAATAATGCCGCGTGCGGCGTACAAACACACACTAAATATTACCTACTTGTACAGACGCGACGCGTGAATAAAATATATATAAAGAATTAGTGAAAATCACTATTCTTTACATATAAGTGAATGTTTTGGCGTACATCTATACTAATATTATAAAGCTGAAGAGTTCGTTTGTATGTTTGATGACAGAAGTTTTAAAATAAATAAATAAGTCCTGAACGTCACTATACCTCCAAAGTTACTATTCCTCGTGGACGAAGTCGCGGGCACAGCTAGTAAATACTTACTCTCATCATCTCTCTCAGAGATATTCGGGCTGGTAAGTAATACAAAACTCTTATCGCAGGCTTTTTATTTTATTAGTAGGTAAGTACCTACGCTTTTTATATTATTTTATTAGTTTTGTAGAATTTTTTTACACGTTTCAAGTATATTTAAAAGTGGCTACAATATTTATTAAACGGGTGCGGGGTGATATTTGAACACTTTTTTGCTATTTTTTCTTGTAAAAACTTAAGAAATATAATGACTAAATGTACAATAATAGTACCTAAGTAATTAGTTTAAAACCATATAAGTAATCAATATTATAATATATACTTACTAGAATGAATTAATTTGACATCTACTACCTATCCTTACCATTTTATCCCAATCATAATACTACTTGCGTGATCAGTATAATGTATTCATTTTCATTCTAAGCACTCTGAAACTTATTTATTCTTTGGAACACCTGTAGGTACTCTTAAAATTCGAAATTATTTTGCACGAGTATACCTACGCCTACGCCCTATGGCGGCAATCAAATAGTGTCAAATGTTATGATTTCGGCGTGGCGGCAACGATTGTTTTAGATTTCAAAAGAAGCCGCCGGCGCGTGTATCGTAACCATGTACTTCCGAAAAGCGGCAAATTTCTTTGAGAAGTAAGTACAAAACCTTTGAAGCCGCATTATCAAAGTGCCGATGGTTAAAACATAACTATGCATGCACTCAGTTTGATTTTAATAGATAGGTCCAGTTTTTCATACCTATTCTTTGATACAGTTTTTTGCGTCTCATAGAATTTCTAAGCGTACCTACCTATACACCGAACTGTTACACCTAACTACTCAGTGAAATAGCGCTAAGTCCTAGCTGCAAGACGCAAGAGTCTTGCAGGCTATGTCTTGTTCTTGCTCAAGTCTTGCACGGTCAGTCTTGGTCTTGGTCTTGCTAAAAATACGCGGTCTTGTTCTTGGTCTTGGTCTTGCAAAAACGCAAGAACAAGACCAAGACTGCAAGACCAAGACTGAATTTGGGCAACACTACCACTGCCACTTGAGCTTGCTAATCCGCTGAGCTATTATTGTTATTATTATTATTATTATATTGTTTAGATCAGTGTTTCCCAACGTGGACCCCACGCCTCACAGGGGGGCAATTTGAATTTAAAAATGGACTCGACACGACTTTAACCCTTTCGCTTTGGGTTATTTAAATGCAATGCTGGATATCGATGACAAATTTTACAAAAAAATGTTAAGGTGGGGCATGGCCTAAAAAGGTTGGGAAACACTGGCCTAGATTGTATACGTTATCATATATACTAGTTGATAGAAACCTAGTTAGAATACGTTTTGTAATAAGGCTATAATAGTCTTATTAGAAAATATCGTCTAACTCCTTAGTTCCGAAAGTGGTGCAGGTGGACTTTCAGGGGTCCACGGGAGACTCGACGGGGTTTACGTTGGCGTGACAAAAAAATAGGGGTCCACAATTCGTAAGCTATTAAGGACCATGAAAATGCTGCTTTCGATAGTGAATAACTAAAATGTTGGCTTGACTTCACATACCGATGTAGGCAGATAATATTTTAAGAAGTCCAGCGACTGTTACTTGTAATAACTTGCTTATTTTTTGTCAGGTTTTGGGAATATGGTAGAAATGTAGCTGCAGGGGGTCCACCAGAACCAGATTAATTTTGAAAAATAAAGTCTGGGAACTTCTAGTCTAACTTTAAAGTAGATTTATATATAAAGGTTGCTATGACGACCTTTATTAATTTGTTGATATAAATCTAGTTTATAGTTAGACTACGTTTTGTTATAAGATCGTATTAGTTTAAAAGATATGCTCCTTAAAATAAAAGGGATATGTTTCGTAACTTTAAACGTTTAGGAACCGCTATTGGAATGAACGCATATGGAAATGAACAAGATATAACCGATTTTACGCGACAAAACAAAAGACAATAAATTCAACTCAATTCAATTTATTTTCAGATATTTATAATCCGTTCCATATTTGTTAGTATACATGCATAGTCTATATTAGTAAAATAATATTTATTCGAGGTGTATAAGGTCCAAGTCCTCACCTTTCACAGCACCAGCCCATCCGAGGTGACAGACGGCCGCCATGATCTTCCACACGGCCGTCTGTTCTTGTTCGGTGACAGCGAGCAGCTGCAGCGCTTCCTTCAGCGCCGAGAACTCAGTGGGCGCGTCGGATTTCTCGCTGCAGCTGATGAAAGGGTTGGGACTGTTCACTGGCGCCTGGTCGAACAGTAACTCGCGACGGAGACGACCGTCGCAGCCGTGGTACAGTCTGTAAAAATATTAGGGATTTATAAAAATATATGACGCGGGCGAGCTCCAAGTAGATGTGTCAGAGAGGAGGGTTTTATAACCCTCACTCTTGATGAGGTCAAGATGTACGGCGTATACGTAACGTAACGTAACGTTATTCTACGTCAATTGGCGTACCGACAATTGACGTAGAATAACGTTATTTAAATAGGTCAATTCAGTGTCTGTACTCCGACATATATAATACAAAACAATACAAAACTCTTTATTGTATAACCAATAATCACATCAAATAATTTAGCATAATAAATAAATATAAATATAATAAATATACCTCTGGTTTTCAATCAATACACAAGCCCCCTTCCCAATCCATGTCTCCATGACTATTAAACAAAGCGGTAGTACTAACCTAGACGACTCAACGAACAATGGAGAGCCACGCTGGTTGGTTTGAGCGGTAGAGCCACGCTGTAGACAGTAATGTCTACAGCCTGAATGAGCCGACTCGACCGGGTCGTTACCACTGTCTCAGAGAAAACTGACGTAAAGCAGCGACTTGCTGCTGCGTTTCGTACGATGAGTGAGATATCCATAGGCCCAAATCCCTCTCCCTTCCCAATACCTTCATTATACCTTTCCTTTGAGGTCGGCAACGCGCCTATGATTCTTCTAGAATTGTCGTCGTGCATGGGTGGAGATTACTTATCATCAGGTGACCCACTTGCTTGTTTGCCGGTTAATGCTATAAAAAAAGGCCTCTGAAGGTGTTGGTCGAGGCGCTTTGGTCAACCCAGCAGATTTTTTTATGATCTTTATTTTTAAAAAGTTATTTTTACATAATAATCCCACCTTGAAAACAAAACTGACACTTAACTAAAATTGTCGATTTTTAGTTATGAACGCTATTTTATGAAACATTTAAACTTAATTTCCCATAAACACATTTTTCGTTTAGTGTCAGTTTTGTTTTCAATGTACGATATTATTGTACTAACGTGTGCAGTGCCCGTAACAGTGTGTGCCCCGGCCTGAGGTCAGGCAGGAGCGTCTGCACCGACGCGGACACGAGCGCGCCGCCGCCGTCGAAGTCCAGCGACGCCAGCGACACGAACCTGCTGGCGTACGGGTTCGAGCCCGTGCTGGGGACGAAACATTAACATAACGTTAGCTCATTATTTTCTTGAAAAAGTACATAAAGGAGTAGATTAAAACAAGACAAGTATGTCTTTTTGAAAAGTATTGACACCGATACTAGAAAGATATCTGTAATAATATTAGTCTCAGTGTTTTTAATAAGAACATTTTTATGAGGTTAACAATTTAAATCGCGGTGTTTTAATGTACAGAAGCATAAAAATACATCTCAAAATATATGTCCAAAACCGCCTCCCCTTCTTAACCCCTTACTTATCCTTTTTCTTTAAGGTCGGAAACTCGCCTATTATTCTTTGGGTATTATGGATGTATACGGGCAGTGGGGGTTATTTATTTACGATCAGCAACCCACTAGCTCGTTAGCCGACCTGGGCTATAAAAAAAAAAGTTTATTTAATCAAAACAAAATACTTGCTTCTAGTTTCTTCTTAAAACAGTTATTTGAAAAAAAAACTACATTATTCAATACACACCGACAAGATCCGAACAGGTTCAGTACGTCAAAAGCGGCGTCCAATCGCTCGGGTGTGAGCTTCGACCCCTGCGCGGGGTACGCGCTTGCCAAGTACCACACACAATGCCGCATGGCTGATGTTTTACCGGAGCCAGATCTGAAAAAAAAAACAATATTTTTTACAAAGAGTACTATATAATGTAATGGCTGGTGGGAGGATACTTGTATCCGACCGGATAGCGACCACCGTACACTGGTGCTAAAACCTGCCATAGTGGCCCACCTTGGGTGGGTCGCGTTCCAGGGTCAGCCAGTGTATATCCGGTTCTCCCCGGGCTTGCCCCCTGATCCTAACCCCTTTCCCATCCCTTTTTCCTTCCCCTTCCCCTTGGCCCTTTGGCAGGCCGGCATGATCTTGCCGATCTACGATGGACCCATTGTTTATCGTTGGTCGACTCTATTCTTGGATTGCGCTACACTTACCATCAGGTGTAGCGTAGTCACTTTGCCGAGCCAGGATAAAAAAAAATATTAAAACATAAAAACAGTTATCAATTCATGGTGGTAATTAAACCGTTACGATCTTATTACAATTTTAAAAGGCTTATAGGTCCCTCGTATACGATAGACCGTCTGGGTTGGTACCACCGCGTTGTCTATTTCTGCCGCCAAGTCTGTCTGCCACAGTGTGTATGCATTGTTGTTTCGGTTTTAAGGACATTGAAGCCACTGTAATTACTGGGCATTATTTGATTTAACATCTTATGTCTCAGGGTGACGAGCGCAGTTCAGTGCCATTCAGTGCTTTGTAATTCAAAGTGCTGTCTGGTGTTGCTTCTGTTTATGGGCAGGCGTGACGCTTACCATCAGGCGAGCACCTTGCTCGTCTCGTCATTCTATCAAATAAAAATAACTTATTAGTAGTTGTTAGACCTAGTTTCAAGAATACGTTTAGTAATAACACCGCAACTGTTCGTCTCTTTATTTAGACAAATAAATTTCATGATTCGAATAGTACAGGCTGAAATGCAACGAATACCATATGGGAAGAAATTGTATTAACGTAATTGTAAACTAAGTTCTGGTTCCATACAGTTCTGCTGTTGGGAGGATACTTGTATCCGACCGGATAGCGACCACCGTACACTGGTGCTAAAACCTGCCATAGTGGTCCACCTTGTGTGAGTCGCGTTCCAGGGTCAGCCAGTGTATTTCCGGTTTTCCCCAGGGGGCTTGACCTCTGATCCTAACCCTTTTCCCATCCCTTTTTCCTTCCCCTCCCCCTTGGCCCTGGGATGAGATACTGCGGGGTCGTCAGTATTCCGTTAGCAGGGACCCCGTAGTCCATCCCAGGATCTTTGGCAGGCCGACATGATCTTGCCGACCTGCGATGGACACATTGTTTATCGTTGGTCGACACTATTCTTGGATTGCGCTACACTTACCATCAGGTGTAACGTAGTCACTTTGCCGAGCCAGGATAAAAAGAAAAAAGAAAAAAAGAAAAAAAAAGGAATAGCTCATTCGTACGCCCTTGCATGTACTGACCTGCCGAGGAAGACGAGTGCGCGGTCCCGTCGCGAGGCGAGCATGCAGCGGTGCGCGGACTGTGCCGCCGCGAACACGTGCGGGGGCATGTCGTCCGCACGACAACCGCGGAACATCGCCGCCACCTATACAACACAGCCCTTGCATGTACTGACCTGCCGAGGAAGACTAGTGCGCGGTCCCGTCGCGAGGCGAGCATGCAGCGGTGCGCGGACTGTGCCGCCGCGAACACGTGCGGAGGCATGTCGTCCGCACGACATCCGCGGAACATCGCCGCGACCTATACAACACATTCTATTAAGCCTGCAATGCATGTTGGGCGAGCTTAGACCAACACGAGCGTAGGCAAATTAATACAAGGCAAGCGCTAGTGCCTAGACGTTCGGCAAGTTTATCAAAAACCAATGCAAATGGCCAATTTAGGCGAGTTTTGATGAGATGCCCACACGTTGGTCGCTGATAGTTTGATAGCCTCCATGGCGTAGTGGGCGAGTAGCCGACTGCGAAACGTGAGGCCGTGGGTTCGATTCCCGCACCGAGCAAATATTTGTCTGATCCACAAATATTTGTTTCGGGGTCTGGGTGTTGTGAGACCAAAAGTCTCTCGTAGTTCCTGATACCCACGACACAAGACTCGTATCTTACTGTGGGGTCAGGGCTATGTGTGTGAGTGACTGTTGGGTGTTATTATTATTATAATAAACAATTCATTCACTTTAGCCGTCATGCACAACTGCTTTTTCATAGAATAGGCCGGCAAACGAACAAGTTGGTAAGCTGATGGTATGTAATCTTCACCGTCCATAAACACCAACAAAACCGCAACAAATATGTGTGCGTTGCCGACTTTAAACGGAAGGAAGGATCTTTAGGAAAGGACGAGGGAGGAGGATTTGCGCCACTGGAAATCTTACTCATAGTATGAAACGGAAAAGCAAGCTGCTGCTTCACGCCGGTGTTATGTAAGACAGTGGTACTTCCGCAGTCGAGCCGGCCTATTCATGCTGTAGACATTTCTGTTTTCAACGTGACTTTACCAAAATAAAATAAACAAAGTGCTGCTTCGTAATGTCAGGCGTAACTAAATCTACAGCCGTTTTTTGGCTTTGGTCAACAAAATGGAATCATGAAAGCATAGAAACAACAACAATCATATTTTTAAACTCCACGCAAAAATCGGGAGCGACAGAAATATAATGGTGGTTTTAGTTCTCTGATCACAAAGCAATAACTGTCACAGTTGTAACGGTGACATTGGTAATCCGTCAAATTTGGTCTCCGGTTTATCCGGATCGATTATCAGATTAAATCCACATTTTTTGAAATACAACCTTGGAACAATTCGTACATTATGTCACATATTAGGTATGTAGAATGAGGACTACTACACGATTACAAGACCCGTACTAACACCGGTGAGTGTCTTTCACAACCCCATCAATATCAGTAAATATTAAACTACTGCCAGTACTCTGTAATGCTCACAAATCTTCTCAGTAGTATATAAGTGAAGTCAGTTCAAGAGCGCGTTGCTGAAGCTTTCTGCAGACGCTACAACACGTTCAAAATTTACATAATATTTGTGACATCTCTGATACCTTTTCAGTGTAAACAGGTGAGGTGCGTTTCGGTGGGCCCAACACCAAGAGCGCGTGACCGGCGCGGGCGTGCGGCAGACCGGCAGCATACCGAGACCGCAGCACGTTCAGTGCACCGCACTCGTTCAAACAACGCAGCGATGCGATGTCTTCGCAGCGTTCCAGTTGAGGCGGGTTGGCCTGTGGAGACGGATTTATTATGAACCCTGGCGAGAAACAGTGAAGAGTATGGCAGCAGCTAATCTTCAGTAGTTACCAACCAAAACAAGAAAAGGAAAAAAATAGCGCTTAAAATAACTATAGATGATGAATATGACGAAAGAATTACTGTGAGGTTAGTTTGAAGTTATTGATTAAATCAATTTTTCCCGTTACTATCAGCAACATTTTCTAAAATGTTTTATTTATGTAGCCAATTCAAAAAAATAATCTAAAGAAATTAATTAATATACACTACTTCTTTGTCTCCACATGTTAAATATTCAATTTTAAATGTTATTGCCTATCTCTTTTATATCCACCTACCTTCTCCAAGTCATCCTCGTCAACTGTGAGCACCTCCCCAGTCTGCAAGACTCGAACCTTGGCCCTGCCGGTGTCTGCGTCTCCCTCTCTCACCACGGCGGTGAATCCGCCGCGATGAGCGAGCCACATGTGTCCGGCCTGCAGCCATTCCTTCTCGCATGCTAGTTGTTCCTCTGACTTGGCCTGGAATGAAAAATAGGGAATAAGTATTAGGCATTATTCGTCAAGCATTTTAAAAAAATGCTTGGGTCTGAAGAATTTATTCTGTCAAAGCGTTCATTAACCATTTCTTAATAATACCGGCCCCGTATTACACATGTCACACTGCTGGGCACGGGCCTTCTCTACTGAATGAGAGGGGGTAGGACTTAGCCCGCCACGCTGGCTTGATGCGGGTCATAGGCTTCACATACCTTCGAAATTCTTATGGAGAACTTCTCAGGTAAGCAGGTATCAACCATTTCTTAGAATTCAATTATTACCATCAGGTGTAGTGCAGTCACTATGCTGTGCTCGGATAGAAAAAAAAATTAAGCCTTGCAAAGTTACAAAAGCAACGAGAAACTTATTTCTGATACACTTATTATCCTACATATATTATGAATCCAGCCACGAAACCAGGAATGTGACCAATCAGAAAGGTATTGCAAAAATATAAACTAAACGGAACGATTTATCTTCCCAAATGAAATGATCATAATAAACTAAGTTCACGATAACGTTAGTACACGTGGGTACAAGTGAAGTGATCAATCCATCTCGTACATTATATCGGGACCGATGGAGATCAATTACGAAATCGTACGTTGCAATGTGGGGCTAAAGGTCCACATATTCTCCGATCCTATCAAGAACGCAACTAACTAGGCGTCTCTACAATCTTATGTTAGTAAGTCCGATTCGGTTTAGAAGCCGTGGAGCCAGTTTGCGGGCGGTTCTGTATGAATGGTCGGTATCACTGTCTCAAACAAATACGTCAAAATAACAGCTTACTATTCCATTTCTAGATTAAGTGAGATTTGCGGATAACCAGATTCACCTCTCTTGTTAATCTCCACAACTTTCCTTTATTAAGGTCAGCAACGCATTAATGAGTCTTCTAATATTATGAGATGTTCAAGGGCGGGGGAGATCAGTATTCATGAGGTAACCTATATTTTAGTTAGCCAGCCTTTGCTATAAAAAATATTAGTTGAGTTCGACACTACTTTGTTTGAGATATAAAGTCCATAACATTAATATTAAAAAAGGATGTACATTAACAGAACACCTACAGCCAATTTAAATTAATAAGTTTCTAATGAACTGAAATCACCAGGAAGAGGAAGAAGCAAAGTTAAGCGAATACGTTCTGAAAGCGGAAACGTTTCGTCAAACTCTGTAGCAAGTAATTTGCTTATTTTAGAGTCTATGTTGATTGATTCGGTTAGCTTAGCACATTTATTAGTCACAACTTTTAAAGACTTTTATCTACATGTACATTTTATCTTTATGGACACTATCATTTTTAAGAATATAATAATAGCTGCAGAATATTTTAAACAGATTGCATGCACGTTATTGCAGACCACGACAATAACCTTGGCAATTACTAAATAGCAAAGTAATCTCACTGGTGTCTTCAGTTATGGGTACCTTATAATTTGAATGCATTACAGTATAAGTGAGACGACGTGCGTGTTGATTCGAAACTCCTCGCTTACAGAAATTGACTGTAATGACACACTTTATTAAACATAAATGGAAAAGGGTTGTAATCGTATGTTAACTAAAGTATTCCAGACAGCTATACTCGTCAGTATTACAGACGTTCTGGAAACTTCCATTGCATTTGAAAAATTATGAAATTAGTAATGTTTATTCATGAATGTTCCATGTGAGGCGATTTGTAATAAGTGCAAAGTGCGATTGTCTTATTAAACAAACATGATGAAAGAAACATATGGAGATAAAGTTGAGAAAATTAGATTGATTCACAAACGCCTATACATAGATAGCTACAGTTAAAAATACTATAGAGAGATAAATAAGTTTTATCAGTTTTATCTTAAATCAATCGCAAATTAAAATAATTCATAAATGCATGGCTTGGCATGGCAGCTTCAAAACTTTACCATTAGAACCACGACTAACAATCAAGATCTGTTGAGGATAGGATTTTGAGGATAATAAGGCCACTGAAACAAGGCCACAAGATATTTTGGAGCTAACAGTTTGTCTGATAAAAAAAGAATCGCTTTAAAAAAGGAACGTGCAAAAGATGGAGCCTTTTGACATAATTATAATTATTCAGGTAAGGATTATTAACATTCGACCTTTATACACTCATAAAATAGGTGTAATATCACATGGGTTTAATCTGACGGAACTTGACGTATCTGAATAAACACAAGTCCACTGTGGGATGGTATTGCACAAAAAAACAAGTGTCACCCACACGACGGCAACTAGGAAATGAATATTAAATAAAACCATCCCACACACAGCATGCAATTCTTTATAATGTTTCCGTGATTATTCTAAATAATTATCACAATAATATTTGTAGAAGAAAGTTTTGACTTAGTATATCTTAATCATTATTGTGTTTGGATCTTCATATTAAATATAATGAACTTAGACAAAAATATATTAACTTCTAAAACTAAACATGTAAAAAAAGATACAATTGGTGACTCATAAATTATCGAGGCATTATTTATTAGCCACATAATTTAAATCAGCCTTTATTAGACTAACTACATCTTAATTAACAGAGCTCTTTAATATAGCAATAAGCCAACCTAAAACCAGTTGACTTAAAAGTGTGGTAACAAATTTATTAGAATCCGGTAAAGAATTTCAAACAAGCACACAAATAAGCCAAAACTGGAAGAATTTCGTCGTAGTAGAGCCTATAAATTCGTACTAAATTTAGTGCGAGGAAGTCAATGCACGATCCAGTTATAAAATGATGCATTTGCATCACCCACGCTTTCGGGAACAGGCTTTACGACTTTGACTTTATTACCAGCGCAGGTGTGTTTGAAGATGCAAAGTTAGCGTTGACCGGTGACCTACTGAGAACATATGTTTGCAATGTACACACACAAACGGCAGTACAAACATGACAAACAAACCGCAAGTCGAACAACGCAATCAATGTTGTTGATTCAGGGCATCGGAAAAAAGGAAATTGTAGTCGTAAATGTTACGCGCAATAAATAGAAAAGGGAAACAAGTGATAGTAAAGTTTATATTGACATCGTTAAAATCCGTGGAAAGGAAATTCAGGAAAGGGCTACGTATTTAAAGTTTTGCAATACGTTACGGCATCAATGCGCGAGCAGCACTGTATGAGCGTCAGTTTAAAAGCTTGGGTAGCTTAGCAACGGAAGCCTTCAAATATGAATAATTTTCCCCGTTTTTGCAACATTTTTCACTGATGCTTCGCTTCTAATGGTCGCAGCGTAATGTTATATAGCCTAAAGCCTTCCTCGATAAATGGACTATCCAACACAAAAATAATTTTTCAATTCGAACCAGTAGTTCCTGAGATTAGCGCGTTCAAACAAACAAACAAACAAACAATCAAACTCTACAGCTTTATAATATTAGTATAGATGTCAATATTCTAGTTGTTTTATTGGTTAGATCGCGCATTCACAATTTGTGTTTAAATTTTTGATCCGAAATTCACACATGAGTTGACCGGCAATGGAATTAGTGTCTGGTTTTGCGATAGGCTTACTTACTCGTTCTGGGATACAGGCGTAAGCTTATGATAAGAATGATAATAAGAATTTAACAGAATAGAACAGCCATTACCGATGTTAATTTTTTTTTTATTACCGCATATAATTTTCTGTTCCTTTCCGTTCAGTCGTAGTATGGCGAGACCCTTATGTGATAGTCACAACATTTAAAACTGACTCGATTAAAAAGTTTTTTATTTATGTTAATATTAAAGACTAGCTTTTGCTCGCGGCTCCGCCCACGTGATCAAACAAACAAACAATCAAACTCTACAGCTTTATAATATTAGTATAGATTTGGGTAGCTTAGCAACGGAAGCCTTCAAATAATATTATTTGGCCTTCAAATATGAATAATTTTCCCCGTTTTTGCAACATTTTTCACTGATGCTTCGCTTCTAATGGTTGCAGCGTAATGTTATATATCCTAAAGCCTTCCTCGTTAAATGGACTATCCAACACAAAAAGAATTTTTCAATTCGAACCAGTAGTTCCTGAGATTAGCGCGTTCAAACAAACAAACAAACAATCAAACTCTACAGCTTTATTATTAGTATAGATATAGATTGGTTTTGCAGCAATTTCCTTCACCACAATAACCGAATCCATATACCGTAATGACTGCATGATTACAATCAAACGAGCTATCATATTACCTCTCAAGAATGAAAATAACAATTTAATTTTATTAATGCCATTCCACGTGAAACCGCAAATGTGCACTTGAACGATCCACATGGTAGAACAAATGCATAATGTTTGCTTGACATTAGCACCTATTGTTGCTCGACCCTGACTCCGGTAACAAAGATCGTGAGGTTTCCATATGGAGTACAGTTGAGCATGTTATGAGGTATGATGTATTTTTACCGTATACGACAATGATAAAACATGCCGTTGGTTTCAAATATAGTGCTGTAATCATATATGGAATCCCACACATTCATTATGTTTGCGTTTATCAAGCTCTTTGGTTCCTAAATTCTGCACAATACTTATGCAAAAGACATAAATATCTTAATATATTTTTATAACAAACTTTTTCTTTTTACCAGTCTTTGATTAGTTAAGTGAAGCAGCAATAGTTGGATATAACTACTACATGCGTCGAATTGAAAGCTTATTTTTTCATGTCGTTTAAAAATAGAAATTGCCTTTGAATAACTACGATAATTATATTGTGTATTGATATCCGAAAAATATGGCATCCCAAAACTTCTAGAGCATCAAATTAAAATTTAATGGTAGTTTTCAATTTTCTTTAATCGTTCAAAGCGGTTCCAGTTGAGGCATAAAATAAATGTTAGATCTATAATAATCAAGTTGACCAAAATATATTGTTTCATTCTATTTACGTCACAAACAGGACTTAGAACGACCGCCGTGCTTGACTAAAATTAATAATGAGCTTCCTGTTCATATTTATCTTCTACATTTGGAAATAAAAAGCTCATTAGTTTCGATGGATCTCACACAAGATATTTGCTGGTTCATTGAATCGTATAAAGCAATAAATGTTTGATATACCCTGCTGGTTCCAACCAGACTTTCGAGAGAAGAGTTCTGTAGGACGCGTTCCAAATACGTTCACAGTTTTCGAATTGGTATAAAATTACTATTGACGATAGAAAAGGTCTAAAACCTGTATTCAACATTGTGAGAAGACCATGAAATCAGGCAAAAAACTAAACAAACAAATTATCTAAATATGAATTTAAATTTATTGAATTGAGTATAGCGCTATCTTAAATACCAATCTTCCATAACAATCCCATTCGTACAGATCTTAAATGATTTGTTTGTATAATTTAGTAACTGAAGTATCCACTTACTTGCCTGCATAAGGTGCTCTAAATATTCTGAACAAGCTTGTAATGGCAAAGCATTTAAACAACCAATCGATATCAATCTATTCGTAACCTTATAGCATTTTGCCAGCAAAATGTATTAGCTATTTGACCATTATTCACTTAATGCTGCAATATTTCTCAAAAGCTGTCCGATAATTGATCTCAATATTTACTTTCTCGCTCTTTTTATTAAAGGAAGAAAGAGACGTGTTTAGGGGAATTTACATGAGCCGGTTGTTGTCGGTGTTGTCGTACCACAGGCGCCAGTAACGATATCTTAAACAATAATTATAAAACCACCATCGTAAATATAGCGGGTTCTGATATTTGAGGAATTTGTTAAAGGAACCATTTGTCGGAATGCAAATGTTAGCAATATTTAACAGAGTGTTATCTAAGACACCATAAATTGGAACTGTAGAAACCATTTTGAAAATGTTCATTTAAGGCTTCGTCTACAACCGTCTTGCCTGCGCAACTACTTGTACAGCTGATGATTGTACAGAGAACGATGTAATACAATTTGTATTATATCTAGCTACTACTATGTCGTCTTTAGCTCGAAGCGGTTTGTACAGGTATTGTATATGGCAAGGTGGGACATTTAATAGAAAAGGGAAGGTAGCAGGAACCTTTGTGCTATATAAAAAATTGATCGCCCAATCTGAACATTAATCCAGAGAAGAAGATTATCATTAGATACGACTAACTAAGAGTAATGGATTCAAACACCGGAAACTTCCTAATCAATATGAATAATCTAGCACCTAGGTCTAAACTAATCTAAGACTATTCCAACAAATAGTGCTGAGTTTAGCCATCACATATCTCAGACGAGACGACCATGAAATCACAGGTTTCGCCTTTTCACAGGTGCGAATGTGTTTATTGGCCACAATGTAGTAATGTCCACAAACATTCGTGATACCGTACAACCGTTTTATTAGCAACAAAGCGTAAATTTATTTTAAATACGCCCGTATGTTTAAACATACCATGTTTCACGTAATTTAAAATAAATAACCAACCAACTAAGTTCCGACATTGTATCACTCAAAAGGTTTTATCTCAACTGTTATAAGACTGTAACAGTCTATTTGTCCGAGCATCACGCTAAAACTACAGGACAGATATGAATGACATTAAGCACACAGGTAGACCATGATCTGCATTACATTATAGGGTACCATTATCCCGTGTAGAAGGCTCTTATCTCGGGCCAGGGAAAGTGTACGGCGTACTGAATTATTTTATAGGACCCATATCTGCAGGAATGGAAGACAAAACACTTACCGCCGAGTAGCAGTCGAATTTTGGCAGAGACCTAGAGTATTATATTACCTAGAGTACGTGAACTTTACCAAATATTCTTTTTTAAAACAGAGTCAGTCAGGCAAATGAGCAAGTGGGTCACCTACATCATGGCTCTACCACCAGGAAATTACATAGCTTGATTTTCAAACAGCACGGCCAATAAGCTACAATTAATTTATCAAATCAAACCGTTGTTTTGGGGGCTTGGCGCACTAGCATTGGAACTAAACACTACTCATGAGAAATAGTCAATAATCATATAATCGTGTGTAAGTAGAGTGTATCTGATTGTAAATTGGTAGAGCCTTGTATCTTTTACAGAGGTCTAATAAATTGATTGGCCATAACCGTTATTCGCATTAGAGAAATAATTATAGAATATCAACTTGCATATTGGTTGTTAGAAGGGTTTTACATCCCACGCATTTGGCTTGTGGTATCTTGTGCAATACTTGTCGTATGAGTCTCGAATACTATAAATTTATAGTGTACGTACTATTCACTACGTAAATCTATGGAATCTTTGGAAGATCGCTGGCAGCGTCACTAACCCCTTCAGTATGATGTTGACAGATGGCGACGGTGCTAACGCTCGTAAATCATGTATTAACATGTAGAAGTGCCCCCAATGGCTTAAGTAACCACTAATTAAATTAATAAATTGAAATTGCCTTGAAGACACGTAAGATCAACATTTCTATTTAAAGTCTGTCTGTCGCTTTCTTTATTCCTACCCGTAGACATACCATCTGTGTTTCCACCTGCTATCTCAGTTTATATCACGGGCCACAGAGATAGCCACTTTTATAAAATAGATGACTTAAGTTTTGAACAAAATCACTCTCTTTATACAATTAAAAAAATAGGACTAATTGTCTCTGTCCAGGCACGACTAGGTAACTAAATTTCTAGGCATATCGGGAATGCTTGAAGGAGCTTTTGATTTACAACTTATGAAAGAAGATATTCCACTATCCTTGAAGAGAAAACTCACTGACAGATCCGTACTCGAGGATTGTCAGCGGACCATGGAGCGCAGTATTCTGTACGTGAAGCACACACGCGAACGGAACTTCATACCTCACTTTAAAACAAAAATTGCTGACGTCACTGAAAAATCTATGCTCAAATAGGTCTGGGCAGGACAGTCATCCGCTCGTCTGAGTGGGTCCCAACAAAATAAAACAAAGGCTCTGGCAGAAGCAGATGAATATGGCAAAACGGCTTCGATCACTTCCTAAAGGTACTGGATATTCATAGCACAGGATAAGACAGGGACTAATGGAAAGCGAGTAGGGTGGCTTTATCCTAGTAGTGGGACATCTTAGGATTATATAATAAAAATAAAGAAGACAATTTTGTAAAAGTAGGCATCAGTTAGAGGTTAGGAACCCCGAGCGGTCCACCGCGCCGGTCGCAAGCCGCGGTGCACTGTCCAAATGGGAAACTTGAAACCCGGCTGACCAAAACGGTACGACACTGACTCATTCATTACATCAAACTTTATTATAAACCTTTGTGCCATTCGTACACTGGCTGTTTACAGCTAACGGCTACTTTTTTAACCGGATCTATACAGTAAAATATATAAAATGAGTATTCCCTGTACAAGTTAGTTTGATTTTTTTGGCAGATGTAAATTTTTCTGGTCGACATAACTTTGCAATGACGAACATATTATTATTTTCTTAATTTAATGATTTTAAAAATTGTAAAAATATTTAAAAAATACACATAACACAAAAGTACCTAAAAATTTTAAGACTTTTTATTGCTTCAAAGTAAAATTAGCCCGACTGTCAAAAAGATCAAGCTAACTTGTACAGGGTATAGTGTAATATTGTTCTCGACTTTCGAGTTGTAATTTTTATGCCCATTACTGAATTAAGGTTAATTTTTATAGCTCTCATGCAAACGAGCAAGTGGTTCACCTGACGAAGTAAGTGCACTCGTAATACCAAAACAATCATGGATTTGTTTGGATGTGTTGCCGATCTTAGAGGAAACGACCTTGCACAAGGAGGCCGTCTGGGTTGGTACCAGCGCTTTGTCTATTTCTGCCGCCAAGCAACAGTGTTTAAGCACTGTTGTGTTTCGGTTTGAAGGACATTGAATCCAGTGAAATTGCTGGGCATTATGAGACTTATTTTATGTCTCGGGGTGACGAGCGCAGTTCAGTGCCATGCAGTGCTTTGTAATACAAAGTTCTGTGTGGTGTTGCTTCTGTTTATGGGCAGGCGTGGCGCTTACCATCAGGCGAGCGCCTTGCTCGTCTCGTCATTCAATCAAATAAAAAAAAATAATGAATATTGGGAAGGTGGGGTGGGATTTAGAAGTCTCACTGACCGTATGAAAGGCAACAGCATACTATTACTTCGCCTTAATTTTACTCTGAGACAGCGGTTATAGCCCGGTCGAGACGGCCCATTCATTGGTTCTACTATTATTAAGTTTTTTGAACATTGTTTGGTTCTGCTAGTTTTAGATTATTACCTATTTACATTAGCGAATGGAATTGCGAACATTCGGTACCGACTTGCCTGCTCAAGTCTTGTTTTTTTTATATTAAATCTTTGAAATAAATCAGGCTATCATTAATAAGCATACAGCTGTCATACACGCTGTCATCTATCGATGTTGTTTTTGGAGTGTATTTTTCAAACATCGCATCCTTCCAAGAACGAAATGTATTATGAATGGCGTACCGCATACGTGATAACTGACAGTTGACACCTCGAGTTATTCCCCACCAAGCACCAACGTTTCGGGCCTAGCATACTGATCGGTTGAAACAGAAGCCATTGGCTTACGAGGCTGTGGATTAGGGCTGCCAACTTTTTTTCATCTCTACTAATATAACATGAAATTTAGCAAAGACATTGTTTATTAGAGGGCTATTTTCTGCAATGTAAGAGGTATATACAGGGTTATTTTTAAAACACTGACAACCTCGCAGGACTAGATTCCTAAGGTCATTTGCTACTACTTTTGTTCTACGACTTTTCATAATTTGTTAGATTTTATTCTCATACAAAAATAATTATGAATTTAATTTCCGTCTTGAATTTTACCTACGCGCAGATTACGTAATACACTCGGGCGCGCGCGTCAGTTCAATGACCGGCCGCGCCGCCTCGTTCGGTAATACCTACACGTAGACGTACGAACAAATACACTACATAACAAAAACTTGTAAAATCATTTTTTTTCTTATGTATTGAGTTATGTCCAAACTCGTAGAACAAAAGTTGTTCCTTATGGGGTCAGCTATATGGCCCTGCGAGGTTATCAGTGTTTTAAAAATAACCCTGTATAAAGGCACGAGTCGTGAACTTTATATGTGCAGTATTTCTGATTGGCGGAATGAAGGTGCGCTAGACGCCGCGGCCGCATCGCATAATTGATTCGGCACTCAATGCTCACCATTTATATGACTCTCAACTGTCCATTACTATTCATCAATGTTTAATCATGAGAAAATTTAATATTTCATCTAGCCCTCAAATTCGTAAAAGCAGATTATGCCAAATTCTTCCGACCCGCTAGGCCTGATGACCGAAAGACTGCTTGGCCAATTTTCTCCCTTTTTACCTTCCCAACTCTGGGGAGGAATATTGGCAGTGTAAGGGGTTATAAAAAAAAAACTTCGCTATGGCCACCTTCGGCGCAAGTGGGATCGCACAGAGGCTCCTGCGTGTACTCTGGATTGCTGCCGGACCCACCCCTGCAAGGACACTAGCCCTGCCGTCAGCCGACGTCACAAACAATACATTATCATTAAAACTTTAATCCTCACTCCCGATCAACTAACAGAATACGTAATAGGCAGTGGATCGCAGGAAGCGCTCGTGTCGCTTGAGTATTGTATAATCAGCTGTTTTGTAAACTGTCCAGGTGACCATTAATATGGACGTACCTCGTTCACGTCGCATCGCCTTCCTTTGAAAATAATTGCTTGTAGGTTACTTGACAGTTCGTATAAATCGCAGACATTCTGATATCGGAACAATATTGTGATAAGCTATGTCTCTATGGATTACCTATTGTTTCTTTTGAACCTAATTATTGGCGGCGTCGAATTCGCAAAAACATTTTACAACAAAAATATGCCTTTGATATAACAGCATTTGACGTCTTCCAAGTTTAAAAAAATTAGCTATAAAAACTTGAGTTAGTAATTTTGGCACATCACATTTGCCATATACACTACAAACAATAAATTCCCACATAATGGACATAAATATAAAATAATTGTTATATGTAACATTACCTAGAGAAAAAAATCCTTTTAATGTAAATTAATAAAACTATCAAATTAACTAAAAAACTAACGTAATCAAACGTACAAACGATTCGAATTTATTACCAAACCTAGACGGTTACCGCAGATGCTTATTACGCAATCCGTTCGCAACGCGCACATGCCATACGCGCAGGAACAACCCGGCCATTTTTAGAAACACATTCATAGAAATAGAATCCCTTAATGTAAGTTACATTACAAATAGGTCGACACGGGCGTGCGTCGTTTATATCTAGACGGTAATCTAGCTGCGACCTGCGAGCTTCAATTTCACACCATTACGGTATTGAATTTATTACTTTAGAAATACACGTGGTCATTACAATATGTGATATTTAAAAACTAACCTCCTAAGAGGGTTTGACGTCACGCAGGCGGCAGTTCGTAAAAAATACAAGGCAAATCCTTATGTTACATTGTACTTCTGTAACCTTGTATGGATCGCGTTCCAGGTTCTCCCGAGGGGCTTGCGACACGACTTGATGTTTGGTTGAAGCGGATATAGGGGTACATCCTTGTGTCACTATGCCTGCATCGGTCGTCCGCCTGTCCTGTCGCAGGCCCCTCGTTTTGCTTCTTCCCTCTCCGAAAGGGGAAGACACATTTACACAAGCCATCATGATTCTGGTGACCACCGATAAATTCATTGTGTGGTGGTGATCGCTGGTTTTTTAGACTGCACTATGCTTACCATCAGGTGTAGTGCAGCCACTTTGCTGTGCTAGGATAAAAAAAATATTGATAAGCCTCGAAATCTTTTCGCCCTCTCAACACAAGCAATGTTTACAACTCGATGATACCATGCTGTGTTACTTAGCTACTGTTAATTTTATTACTTATCAATTTTGTAATTTTATACGTTTCACAATAAATAAATTGTTATTGTTAGTAGACTTTGAACAACACAAAAAAGTATTAACAAAAACTTTACAATAGTCTTGTCATTATTGCTATTTAAATAAACATCAGGAAACATGTTATTATTTGATTTTGACTTAACCATGCCGTTTGACGTGGTAAACCTGTATTTAATGTTCACCTTTTTGCCTTTTAAAGATGTTACAAAATTACGATGAACAAAAACAAAATTAAACGTATTATAAGAAATCTAAATAAGGATGAAACAACATAAAACTCACGCATGGTTCCAAAGGGGGTAGGCTCATGTGAAACTAATACACTTATTGGTCGCTAAACTTATTTCTTTTTCAAGATTAACGAACCTAATGTTATTTAGGGTACAAATTTTAATCCGGGGCAACTAAAGCGTTAATTTCAACTCGAAAAGCAACTGGAGATTGCCCAACCTAGGGACCTAATCGAAGACGCTGCTATTATACCATAATTCGAGGCGATAATTAATGAATGAACAAACGGAATCATGATCATTTTTGCTCTCTATTCTATAATTAATAAACTTTACCATTAAAATCCTCTTAACTTGTTCAATGAGACACGGTACATCATTAATGTAGTTACTCTGCCGTACGTAAAAAATCATCTATTAATTATAGTTTAATTGAAATCCGCAGACCGATCGGCGGTAGCATCGGTTCAAGATTGCGTAAAGAGCACTTTCAATTAAATTAGCTTTCAACAAAAAAAACCCTCATCCAAATCGGTATATTTGTTTAGGTTCTATTATGTCATAGTCTATACACACCGACGGATAGACACTACAAACTTATAACATTTTCAAGGTGGTAGGTCCCTCGTATGCCAGAAGTAGTCTGGGTTGCTACCACCGCTTTGTCTATTTCTGCCGTCAGGCAACAGTGTGTAAGCACTGTTGTGTTTGGGTTTTAAGCAACATTGAAACCAGTGAAATTACTGGGTATTATGAGACTTAACATCTTATATCTCCGACTGACGAGCGTAGTTCAGTTCCATGTAGTGCTTTGTAATTCAAAGTTCTGTGTGGTGTTGCATCTGTTTATGATCAGGCGTGGCGCTTTCCAACAGGCATGCGCCTTGCTTGTCTCGTCATTCCATCAAATAAAAAAGTGACAACCCTAAAGAAATATGATCGTTTCATCAAAACCAAACTAAAGTATTCAATCACACTAGAGGCGTTATATTTGGATGAGACTTGTAACACGTGACACGAGCGACAATCGTTCACGCATTGTTTGCCAACACTAACAACTAACAATGACAATCAAATGCTAATGTAATTGAACGAGCTCCGGTTTTCGGCGTACGAGTATGAGTCGTTATTTTGAATGTTCATTCAAGTATCAAGATAGCGGACATGCGTGCTATTATTATTGACTTTTCATTTATTTATTTAAGTCAGATTTAAGTTTTGTTTAAAGTTATTTTATTTTTCAATGTTTTTGGTAGGTACAGTGTGCTACTTACACATTGAAGAATTTCACTTTTTTTACTCCGTACTCCGTCATACGATCTTAACTAAATTAATATGGTCACCACTACATTGCCCATAAATTATGTATGCAAAAATTTTCTTTTTCGAAACCGGCCCACGATTGACGGGGAAGTTACATTCATAAAAAAGAAAAAAACCTGGCCTAATTTAGTACTTATCACTCTTTTATGAAGTCATTTAAAAAAATATCTCATTTTTCGTGAGATAGTTTTATCATGTATAGGCTATGTGCTACGAGGTATAGATACGTTTTGACATGTATAAGGGATTGATGAATGAGATTGCGACACGAGAGATTCCATATTGGATACAAAGTGAATGTGTCGCCGGCAAGCATCGTGGTCTCCTGTCTTTAACTTAAATCTCAGTATTCTTTAAAGGGGTCAGTGCGCTTCTATTGATAAGAAATGTTGATACCTCATTACGTTCGGAAACAACGATGTAGTAAAAGTTTGATAAAACTCTAGTCTAATTTTGAAGACCCAGTTTTATGAATCTAAGCTGAAGTTACCGCGGTTTATATAATCAAGACAAACTAGAGAAACAACAAAAAAATATTAATCGTAACAAGCAGGTCTTTATCGAAAATTTTTCGAAGGTATATAAATTCTGCCAACCCGCATTAGGCCAGTGTCATTCAGTAGAGGAGGCCCGTGTCCAGCAGTGGGTCATATATAATACAGGGCTAGTATTATTATCGAAATGTACTCTAAACTTTATACAAATCAATAGCATAAGTTTGTAGCACTATTACAATTTCAATTTTGAGTGGTAGAGCCACGCTGTAGACAGTTTTGTCTACAGCATGAATGAGCTGGTTCGCCCGGGTCATGACCACTGTCTCACAGAAAACCGACGTAATGTAGCGGCTTGCTGCTGCGTTTCGTACGGTGAGTGAGATATCCGGAAGCCCAAATCCCCTCCCCTTCCCTATCCCTAATTATCACTTTCCTTTATGGTCGGCAACGCGCCCATGATTCTTCTGGTGGTGGGCGTACATGGGCGGTGGAGATCACTTACCATCAGGTGACCCACATGCTCGTTTGCCGGCCTATGCCATAAAAAAAAAAACCAACATTTGTTTTTGTTACTGGTTACCTCTGAAATAATATTTTATTTGCTTCCACTACACATCGGCCACAGAGTACATTATTAATACAACTATTACATTATTGGTACATAGTGGCAACGTTTGTTTACAAACATTGGCGGCTATATTGCGACGGGCACTCGACAGAAGTGGTTCGGCAGCGCGGTGGTATGTAACACTCACCAGACATCACATAACTGTAACGCTGTAGCTGTAGTTTATGTTTGCGGTAAGAGAGAGAAGTATAATTTTAGCAATTCAACTCGTAGACTTGGCGGAAGGTCGTTACTGATTTGATTTTGGAATAAATATTCGCAGTCAATAAATCCTCTTTACTTTACAGTGCAATGGTTATTGTATCACTGTATGATGCTCAAACACACCTTAAGCCTATAATTATTGTTACTAAGCCTCTAATTATTCATTAAAGGTTCTTACGAGCGCTTTAGAACATATAGCTTACTAAGAGCCGATTTTCAATGTGCGAATAAATATATAATTTGTCAGATGACGATGATGATGAGATTGAAAAATGAATTTTTGCTTTCTCTTTAAACAATATATTACTCTACATTTACAACCACCCTTACTGAGTCCACTCCTGACAACTGTGTACTGTTTATTAATGTATTAATAACGATCGATGCAGGTCAATAAACGCGTAGTAAACACAGCTTTCGATGAAATCGAGTTTATAATATAAAATGTCTGTATTTAAAGTGGAGTATTTTTCAATAAAATTACACACAATATAACCTGTGTGCACTAATTGTGTGAACTAATTTAATATTTTTTTTTATTTACTTAGACTTTGTGTATTAAATACATATAAAATTACTTGTCCTGGTTGACTTATTCATTCAACTCCCAGACTGATTTGATCTAATCTAATAATGATGTTTAACCACTAAAAAGGCTTTTTGATATTTTATCCCTAACGATGTGAGAAGGGATAGAATAATATATATGGGGGCAACTAATTTTTATTCCAGAAAGATTTTCATACGTGCGAAGCAAAATCTAGTCTAGGTAAATGTGCTGTTTAGGGTAAAGGAAATTGAAATCCGAATGCATTATAATCATTATATTTTACGTGTACACATATGCTATATACAGGGTTATTTTTAAAACACCAGCAACCTCGCAGGGGTAGATTCCTAAGGTTATAAGCTACTACTTTTGTTCTACGACTTTTCATAATTTGTTAGATTTTATTTTCATACAAAAATAAGTATTCATTTAATTTCCGTCTTGAATGTTAGAACGCGCATCGCAGATTACGTAAACAAACACGCGAAGCGTGGGGAACCGGGCTAGCGCCTATGACCTTGACCGCTGAGCAGCTGATGTCATGCGCGCACGCGCCGCGCCGCGCCGCAGTCTACGAAGAAAAACACGACACAACAAAAACTTGTAAAATCATTTTTTTTTTAAATATATTGAGTTATATCCAAACTCGTAGAACAAAAGTTGTTCCGTATGGGGTCAGCTATCTGGTCCTGCGAGGTTGCTGGTGTTTTAAAATTAACCCTGTATATGGACGTCCACCTACAAGGTGGACAGACGACCTGATAAAGGTCGCTGGAAGTCGCTGGATGCAGGCCGCTTCCAACAGGTCGGTCTGGAAATCTTTGGGGGAGGCCTATGTTCAGCAGTGGACGTCTTGTGGCTGATGATGATATGCTATGAACACTCACAGTATTGGGTGAATTGTTTATTTACACTGAATGCAAGTTTTTTTCAAAAATAGTTAACAAATATTATTATAAAAACTATACACGTCCTGAGGACTCTTTAGTGTTCGTTATTAGGAAGTAATAAACAATGAAGAGATATTTTATTTACAATCGGAAGTTCGCTCCTTTAAAGGGACACCGGTAGTCACTATTCGGTTGTTTGATGTCGTTTTAAATAACGCATTTTTGGTATGTAGGCGACAGATAAATATCCTTTGTGAATTATGTATTTTAATATTTAAAATTTTGAATTATGTGAAATTACTGGGCATTATGAGACTTAAAACCTTATGTATCGGGGTGACGAGCGCAGTTCAGTGCCATGCAGTGCTATTGTAATTCAAAGTTCTGTGTGGTGTTGCTTCTGTTTATGGGCAGGTGTGGGCACTTACCATGCCGAGCGTCATGCTCGTCTCGTCATTCAATAAAAAAAAACAAATTTATATTCAATTGCTTTTTAATGTCGATTTTGACATACACGAATAAAGGTATTGATTTAAATTTTAAACGGACTATGTTTGTACTAAGAACAAAATTTTCTTTTTATTAAATCATGAAAATATATGAAGCTACGTGCATGGGAATCATTTAGGTTAAAAAAACAATTGTAAATTGTTTCATCATCATCATCAGCCACAGGACGTCCACTGCTGAACATAGGCCTCCCCCAAAGATTTCCAGACCGACCTGTTGGAAGCGGCCTGCATCTAGCGATTTCCTGCGACCTTTATCAGTTCGTCTGTCCACCTTGTAGGCGGACAAATTGGAAATTGTTTACTTAAGTTTAATTCTACAAGGTGATACGATTGTTGTCTATACGATGTTGTGAGAGATAACAGAGAAAACTATAAACATAAATGTTAACATCGAAACACGTATTGAATACATCACCACTAATATGGGGAACACATTAAAACGTATCGTCGCTACACATAATCCGTTACCCTTCACAGTTATATGTAAATCTAAAGAGATATCAAACTTAAACGCATGCGTTAACTATAAACGCATACACAATGATAAGTTCCGTGAAACCGGGTGTCGTCGTGCCTTATTTATTTATTTATTTGTACTTCATATACAAAATATGTATATAGGCGGACTTAATGCCAGAGGAATTCTCTACCAGTCAACCTTAGGATGGTGCAGAGATAGACAAAGTAGGTGCAACAAGTATAAACTAGGACTATTACAAAATTACGGAATACATATTATAAACAACATACAAACAACAAGTGAAAGTATAAACATATACATAAATATATATACATAATATACATATACATACTTACACGTATATAATATTACAACGAATTAAGGTGGTGACTCTTCTGCTTCATTCGTCAGCATCTGACGTGCCCTCCTTTTGAAGGCATACCGAGTGATGCATGATCTGATTTCGAGGGGGAGTGAATTCTAAAGAAGAATAGATTGAATAGCCAAAGAAGAATCATGAAAATCAGAAAATTCCGCCGGGTGGCGCTGCGAGCGACATGACGTAATGTTGCGTAGGCTCTACCGGCTACATACCATGTGTCTACCGGTTGCGTTTTGAACTTTTGACTCCTATGTTGCAAAATTATGTTTATGTTGTTAGCTAAATAGAGAGTACGTACAATCAAAGGAATTTCCATTAAATTGATTAGATTGTCACTTCAAGGGGGTAGAGCCACGCTGTATCTACAAGAATAGGCTGGCTCGACCAGGTTATTACCACTGTCTTTTTTTTATTATTTAATTGAATGACGAGACGAGCAAGGCGCTCGCCTGCCACGCCTGCCCATAAATAGAAGCAACACCACACAGAATTACAAAGCACTGCACGGCACTGAACGGCGCTCGTCACCCCGAGACATAAGATGTTAAGTCTCATAATGCCCAGTAATTTCACTGGCTTCAACAGCTAATTTCTGTCTCACGGTAAGCCGACGTGAAGTAACAGCTTTCCCTTGCGTTAAATACGGTGAGTTAGATATCCGGAGGCGGATAAATTCACCCTCCTCTTCCCAATCGCTCAATTATACCGTTCCTTTAAGGTCGGCAATATGTCCATGATCCTCCTGGTATTGTGGGTGTTCATAAGCGGTGGAGATCACTAACCATCAGGTGACCCACTTACGATCGAGTCGATTAACACCTAATATAATTGTGTACATACCGAATCATGTATCAATAGTGATCATGTATCATGATCAATAATAAAAAAATAATGATTAATCACAGTTGAGAGTTGTCCGATAAACAGATATTGGCCACGCTACTTGCTCAGCAAAGTCCAAAATCCTACTATTCTATCAATAACTCTGTTACTTGTATATTTTATTTTAAATCACAAACTATTTCAAATTGACAAGTATTAGTTAATAACCTGTAATTTGAGTTTAATACCATAGTTGTAAATGTGCAAAAAACCCCAGACAATTAATTACGATATAGCATTTAAAATAATTTCCTTAAACGCAACTTATTATTGACGTCGGTACCAGCTAGCTTTACGCACTTGTCCCACCGCCGGCGATTAAACGAGAAGCGATCGAATATTTCCTCGCTCAAGAAAAATATATTAAATACTAGCATTCGCTCGCGACTCCGCCCGCGTGAAGTTCGGCACCGTTATATTATCGATATCTTAAAATTGGCTAAACTTTTTTATTTATTAACCGATTGGCATGAAACAAACACTAAACGTTAAGTGAAGCTTACCACAATATATTAGTGAACTATATCTAAATACGATAAGCCACTGAGATTAGCATGCACAAACGCACAGACAAACAGACAAAAATTCTAACGCTAATGCGTTAATAAAGCTCCCAATAACATTTTTCTCATATATCTTCCATGTACAGACAGCGATCCGTTACATTTTTATGATATGTTTAGAATTATTGTGATGAAATAAAAGAGATACATCTATTAATTACAGCTGTTCGCTGTCTTCAAACCGCCGATGGGTACTCCCGACGAATTCTATCAACCAAAAAAATTATCGCCGAGCGATACTCGTTACTCGTCAATGGTGAGACAAGTGCCTTATAAGACGAAAATAACAGATTAATAAAACACATTTGACAAGCGTGTAATCGAGATCTCTATCGAAATTGTAGACGCAATTGTGAGGATTCATTTAATATTTGTGGCTCGGGTTCTACGCTGCTCCGAAGCGAGCTAGTATAGTACAAGATCCCGGGGAACATTGACCTTCACCCATCTGTTTACCGGATCAAAATAACATTTTAGGGTATAAAATGTGTTGCTGAACACATACCAATAGGGTTGCCTAAAAAAATATGGTCAAGGATATGATTAATTAACATTAAAAAAAAAAAAAAAATTTATAATTTCCCTGACTTGCTTACCAAAAAAATTTAACCTTCAATGAAATGTGTACAATGTATACTATCTGCAAAAAATAGGTTGCCTACCTTTTTCTGGTCACTACTACCTGGTTGCCGTGTGCAAACAGGTAACTAAAAAGTGGTAATTGCGCTCATCTAGCTGCTAGCTTTTGCAGGTAGTATACATTGTAGGTTTTCATTGAAGGTTCATGTATTTGGTGAGCAAGTCAGTGAAATAATATCTTCTTTTTTTTTTTTAATTCGCTAAACCTATCCTTGACCATATTTTTTTAGTCAACCCTATTTATATGTGTTCAGAAACACCTTGTATACCCTAAAATATTATTTTCATCCGGTAAACAGATGGGTGAACGTCAATGTTCCGCGGGATCTTAGACCAGTAGCCGACAACAAAATGAAAGTTCACAGGTCAACTGCCTTAAGCCTTGTTACGTCTAAGGGGATATATAGACTATCAGCAATTGAACGAGTCACTTGATGGGTAAGTCATCACGACTATTGCCGCACATTCATAGAAACAGATCAGACAAAGAAATACAATATCGAAAACAATCTTCAATTATAAAACCTATTTCGAAACTAAATTTTACCGAACGGACGTAGATAATATTTAATTCATAAAAATAAAACATATAGAAGGCAACCATCAAGCAATAGCATTAAAACGCAATTATAACAGACGCACGGCCATGTAGGGGTTACCGTTGGGCCGGTCGGATTCCTCGCCAACCCGCTAATGATAGGGATCAATGATAGCTTAAATCAATGGAACCCGTTCTGAATCGAGCGGGAGATCTCGACGTGAACCGGTGAGAACTGGGAACTTGTCAGAGACGCGTGTGGATTGCTGTCATTACAATAAAATACCTTCTGGTCTTCATAAACACGGATGTGATGGATCAAGTTTATGATAAAATGTTCAATTTACCTGTAACAAAAAAAATACGTCAATTAACGGCTGATAAAAATGAAACATTTACTGTAGTGATTTTTTATCGGCAATCTACTTTTATAAAAGTAAATAATAGTCAAAATCTGCATGACATAAAACTACAAAAATACGAAACAACGGCAAAAATAGTCTACTGATATTTAAAAAATATATTTTAACAAAATTTGGCAACAGCCTGCCATCCTCAAGACATTCTCACGTCAATAGCTACTGTATTTCACAATCGAGCCTCTACGAGACCATTCACATATCGGTACTTCCGTATAAAGAGTAAACTATAAAAGAACACCGACGAGATATTATCAACACAAATGGAGTGCTATCTGAATAGTTAATGACTTTCGCCAAATATGCGAGTGGTCTTCCAAAAGCATGCATAGAATAATGTTTTTCTTTTTATTATGTTATGATTAAACATTGGTGTAAACCGTTGGATACAGTAGCGTAGCTAGGGGGGCATTGGGGCGGTCCATCCCGGGTGTCACCCGACCCGTGTGAAGAAAATTAACGATTTACACTCACTTAACGCCAAGTCTACTTCTTATTTCTCACTTCACAAAAACCCGTACTTAAACTAAACTTGAAGATTACAAATAATTCAACATAATATTTTTTTCTAGCGATCAAGACTTTTATTTACACAGCAAAGTGGATTCTAAGCCGTATAATGATGATAATTTATTTCATATTCCTCGCATATATCAAACTAAAAACCCTTTAATTACAAACGACTCAGAGACAAAGTTTTTTATAGAAAATCTAGGCAGTCAATAACTCTGCAGCCAAAATCTATATTTCTTAGATGAACATCTATTACAATGTGTTTATCTAAATGCAGAATGTGTTGATGAACACAAAGACAAGTTAATAATTATTACCTATGTTATTTCACAATAGGCATTTATTGTGTAGGTGATGAATTAGACTCTGGTGCCAGCCATGTCCTTGATTAGTTATTGTTTATCCCTTCTAATTGCCTATTTAAATCATCATCGCAAATAAAAACAATTGAATTTATATAACGCTTATTAATCGTTCATTGTCACTTAAAATTTTCTGCCAAGTTTAACTATTCGAGGCGCCTAGCTTCATCTTTTTAAAGTTTAAATTATACTCAGTATTTCAGACTTTCCCATACATATATTATCATTGTTCGTGATTGTCTATATTCGCCGATCAAAAATAAGAATTTCTATGATCCATAGAATCCTAAAATTTTCAGCCAGCCAAAGGTTACGGCCGTAAAGGCAAGACATTCATGTTCTCTAATTATGAAAATGTTGACGTCAATTCAGCCTGACGCTATATTTTTATATAAGTAACGTCCAATTCGAATATAACCAATATTACCGAAATCAAAATATTTCATCATGGAATTCATTCCTTATTGCAGATACAGAACAGCATATACATAACTGCATACAAAATTGTAGATGACTAGACAAAAAATTCGAGTGCCTGTTTCTTCTCCTCTGAACAAAATGCTATTTAACTAATACAATATGTCGCGATGAAAAACGCACGATCTGACATATAACAGAAAGATCTTTATTAGGTACGTTCAAAAATACCTTATTTGTTTATTGGTGGTTAAATCTTACTCGAATATTGTGAAACAGGTCTCAATTGTACACACTCACAAACACATTCTCTAAACAACGAAAATGTCATGTGACATAATAAGAGTGTTACAAGACAATGTAAACATTGGTGGTCTTTACACAGAAACACAGAATTCAGACTAGGCATCAATCATGTGTCAAATAGAAGATCCACTGCAATTGGTAGTAGCAAATAAGTTGCGAAAGATGTGAGGTGACAAATTACGAGTATACATGCGATTAGGCAATTAGATGTGTTATGAAGTAACGGTTTTTGTTGTGTATTCCACTCACAAGTGGATACTAATGAAGCATTAAGTTTTTTCGAATTCCCAAGAATTCGTAATTCCTCGGCGGTTTAATAAAAGATGACAACATTTAAAAATGGACGGAGTTATCCAGAATCCTCTTATTAGTGATAATAAGGCTGGAAGAGCTACTTATATTAATAACAGAATTTCTAATAAACTCAAAGTTTATTCATAGGAGAACTAGGAAGACATACTCTGGGATAATCATAATCTATTCTAAGCCAGAACGGTCTGAACTGTCATCATTCAAATCTTGTCCACGCCTAACATTGCTTAACCTCTGCAGTCGCCCTCGCAACTCGTAAGCAGCGAGGCCTTATTGTTTGTTAATACAAATACCGTTTATCTCAATTAGCATACCTACAGCTTTCGCACGCCTATGATGAATCGGTGAGCATGCGTCGTAAATATTTAAATCAATGATTGTCTCTAGATTTATTTAAATTCTCTGATTTATATCAAGCTTTCGGGTGGCCAATAAACAAAATAAACGTCTGGTTAATCAAAATTGAGATAAAATATGGCAGATAACATTTATTATTATTTATTGTTTAGATAAGATACGATCACCAAATAAATCTGCGGTGATGCCCTACTGACGTGATTGATATAAAAATGACTCACATTTTATTTAAAGAGATAAATGTTTATGTGTACTAGTTCTGCAAAGTAAAAATTGCAAGAAATGGAGAGTGCTTGAAAATTTAATTAGCCATAAGAGAAAATAATATTTAAAATCAAGTTGAAGCCGAACGTAATCTAGGGTTTAACGTGTCAAATTATAGTGTTACAATACCGGATTTCGTGGGATACATGAAATAGTCTAAATGTGTCATCGGCAATTAATTGCTTGATGCAAGTAAGCAGTCTCATAATGCCTAGTAATATCACTAGTTTTAATGTCCTTCAAACCGAAACATAATAGTGCTTAGAGATTTCTGCTTGGCTACAGAAACTAACAAATTGGTACAAACTCAGACGTCCTCTCGCATACAAGGTATCTACTACCTATTTTTTTTTTTTTTTTTTTTTATCCTGGCTCGGCAAAATGACTACGCTACACCTGATGGTAAGTGTAGCGCAATCCGAGAATATTGTCGCCCAACGATAAACAATGTGTCCATCGTAGGTCGGCAAGATCATACCGGCCTGCCAAAGGGCCAAGGGGGAGAGGAAGGAAAAAGGGATGGGAAAAGGGTTAGGATCAGGGGGCAAGCCCCCTGGGGAGAACCGGATATACACTGGCTGACCCTGGAACGCGACCCACGCAAGGTGGGCCACTGTGGCAGGTTTTAGCACCAGTGTACGGTGGTCGCTATCCGGTCGGATACAAGTATCCTCCCACCTAGTTGGTAATTAGAAACTTAATGAATTCAAAACACCCGATGCACCAAACAACAGCCATGCAAATCACCGGCATAAGAAGAGCTAAACCACCAACCAATAACTCCTCATGCCCTATTGTTCATACAAGGAAAGTCATTGCAAACGAATTAGCATTTATTTACAAAGAGTAACGAAGCATTTAAGAACGTTCTCGTAGAATCTCTGCTCGATTGTTCGAGTCATGGCTGCCCACGCTGGCTGTTCTCTCGAGACAGCACTGGATATATTCGATCCACAATACATTTGTATTCATGTCTTAGACTCTAGTTTATTATGTAAGCACGCCTTGTAACAAATCAGCGACATTGGCGATTTGCATTCGTTGTCCTTGTTTGTCATTTTTATCGGCATTAGCCTGGCGCGGAGGTTCGTAAACTTTGTTTCAAATGGATGTTTGAGACGATTGTGGATTTGCAACGGTGTCAGTGATTTACAATGTTGTGTTAAAGTTTGCGAATAACAACGCTTATTTTTGTTTCTGTATTGTATTTGTAGAGTTCTTTCAAATCTAGCCTTATTTTAAATACAGATAGTCACTGCAAGTAGTATAATTATGTTGTTTTTTTGTGTTGCAGTTTTGTTGTAGATAAACACTTGGAAACTAAAGATTATTAATGTTAATAATGGGCATTTTAAGTAAAATTATGATCATAATAAAATTTATAAATAGCAAAAATATAAGTAGTTATATTTCTTTCAATCACGTATCTTTCATACACGAGTGGTCCAGTCATTTTAGCTTAAATTAGGTAAGAATCTCGGAATTCGAGATACCCAGCTGTAAGTCTGTAAATACTTGTATATTGACACCCTAAAAGTTGTCTCAAAACCTACATATGGTAGGGTGTGCGCAACTATTAAATTTCAAGGTCAAAGGTCACAAATATCTCATTTCCTATGAGTTTTTTGCTATTTGTATGCATTATCAATATTGTAGAATACAAAATTCTCTACAAATTTTGTTTAAACTGGACCAGAGTAATGTTTGAATATAATACAACTTATTAATTTTACAGCTAATACAACTATACCTACGAAACCAAAGTTGCCTTACAAAATAGCAAAGGTTGTGTAGTAGGGTAGTCAACTTACAATAAATCAAGCGATGTCAGTGAAACTCTTGCAATAAGGCTAGCTCCTACAGTAGCGCCAGCGGCGGTCACTCAGGAACAATGTTAATGGCTTGCCCACTCCCCATATGGGTGTCTCGCAAATACGCCATAACCTATGGCCCGAGCTATATGGCAATCGAAAGTGCTCGAAAGATGTGATGATTGTGCGAAAGCTCGAGAAATCGAACCCTCGAGCGCAATACAAAATATACGGAATATTTTTGAAACAAATGCCTTATCTAGAAGAGGAACTACATTTATCTTATTGGCAAATATTAAATGAGACCATTTACGTGTATCTTACGGCAAACAAGTATCTTGTGGCGTCCTAGATAAGATGAGATTTTAAAGTATGTTTAAAATTAGATCGTTTGAGAAAAACACAAAAAATGTACTGGATTATTTTCATCGATACTTTTTGAGCAACACAGCTGCGATATAAATCTTAATTGACTTATAAGTTACAACTTACCGTGAAAATTGGTGGCGGGTATTGCTGTGTAGAAAGTTCACTCCATGGCCTCAGCAATGCCCGTTCTGTGTCAGCTTCAACTGTTGCAAAACTAACACCATAACGTCTCCAAAGCGCCAGTTCATATAATTTACGCCATGGTATTCCGTCACATTTACCTGTCTTCTTTCTAACGCTGCCACGAAAAGATGGAGTACGGACAAATGGCTCTGGTGGAATACCATTCTTACTAGCACCTCTCCATGGTGGTTTCGTTCCATTCGTTTTACCGTTTGAAATAGTGCTGCCAGTGGAGCCTTTGCGTTGCAATCCAGGCTTTCCTGGCGTAGACGTTTTTCTCTTTTCATCAAACAACACTGCATTTGCTAAATCCTCGTCATGATTCGACCCATCAGATTTAATTTCTTCAATTGTAACAACAGCAGATTTCCTCTCTCTGAAGCTGGACCGCGACGGGGTTCTGTTAAATACTGGTTTACTTTTATCCCCATCTATTTCATCTTGGATGGCGCTATCATCTGAGTAGCGCATACGCGCGGTTTTCATCAAAGAGGCTTTTGTATTTTGAGCGAATAAACGCTCACATGGATCCACCGACTTGTTATGATTAGGACGTGATTTGAAGGTATTCTCAGAGTCTGTATCACTGTGACCTTCATATGAGCTGGTGCTATTGCTGAAGCTCTTAGTGTACAATCCGTCATGTTTGATAATATGATTGTCTTTATCAGCCTCTTTGATCTCAATTATACAGTCGCCCCGGAATGATTTCCTTGATTGGAGACTGTTGTTAGAGTCGGATTTTGCGAGAGGATTATGTTTATGTTCTGTGCAGCCATTGGCGTGTGCTTTGCCGGTGCAGTGCCTGTGTATTTTGGCCAGAGCTGCTAGAGTTTTATTACCACTGGGCGAGACTTCTTCACCGCAACGCAGCGATTGTTCAAAAGAGCTTTGAACGTGAAACATTCTTCTATACTACTGCAACGTTCTCACGAAGACCGATGGTTGCCACGGTTGGCATTTTAAGGGGTCAGAGTTCTATTGATCAGATCATGGTGAATGTCACTGCACAATGAGAGCATTTACTCAAGTTATCGAGTTTACGGCACAGGTCGGCGTGATAAAATCAATTTTAATGGTGTATCAACGAACCGTGATCGAAACAAATCGTGATTTTCCTGCTACGATTATTCAAAATTGTAGCATGGACAGGTTGTCAGAACAGTTCAGTTGGCTTATGTTTACTTGCAATAAATTATATGAAACAATTACTGAAATATGCTAGAGATTACAGAGTGGCAAGAAAGAGATATCTGTTGTCCACGATTGGTATAGGTTATACCCGACAAAATCTAGGCCCATTTAATCAGACCAAACACTGCCTAATTTGGCCGGACAGTTTTTCGAAAACCCGGACAGAGTCCGTATCTTATAATTTATAAATGTAGTGTTGTTCATGCTATACCTATACAAATTATTTGCGACATAAAACATTAAAACGAAAAGCTCGTAACACAATTGACAGGTTAGTATCGATCGTTTTCAGTTCAAAAGTATTTTTCAATGAAATCTATTAAATACCTGCATATTTAAAAAAAAATCTAACTGATTCTGTTTCACTAGTAAACCGCTGAATAAAATCAGTAAACACAATCGTTTAAAAGAGGTCAATATTGAAAACGGCTTATTAAGTTAGATTCAATGGAACCTTAAGAAACACGTGTTGATACAGCTGGAGTTCTACTAAGATTTAATGAAGATACAAATAAACACCTACATATTCGTTATCGTATGAATTAAAGAACTCATATTATCAGCATTCACAAACCTACTGCTGGATATAGGCTTATCTCGTGTAATGTGCATCTTGTTTGGGATCTTGTTTCGATCAAGTATTTCGAGTAATGTATACTTCTTTCCTAATATCTTGTTAATGCCATCTACCCGTTGCATTAGTGCCATCTGCCCTTTAATTTATAGCTTTCCCTTAGAAATTATTCTGTTATCTCTCTGCTTAATCTGCCGTCCTCACGACCTGCTAAGTAACTCGCTTAGAGATCCATTTTCTCACAAAGACCACATAAAATTTACCAGGGATGAATATAGGTACTTAATAGTCATCACTAGACAAAAAGTAAAAGTGAATGTTGGATATGTTTGATGACTTATAAATAATAAATACTTGAGGTGACTAGCGGCAGCCCACGCTGCACTGAGTTACGTGGACAATGAAGCAAAAACTAACAAAACATTTATCAAAGTCCGATACACCACGACGCGTTGACAGTCTTTTAATTTGATAAATATTGTAGTTTTTGCATTCGTTTTTACGACTTTAGAAAATTATTAAAGTTGGCAAAATAATGGGATTTATTTGTAACAAAAAATTGTTTTACATTCATACCTTTAACATGCTATGTTCAGTGTACTGATTAAGTGGGAGAAAATGGAAATATCCGTTTTCTGGTTCCACAGTTAAATATCTCCTTTTGAAACCAATTAAATGCAATGTAATATTTTAATCAATAATTTTAAAAATATGCGATAATTCTCCAGACGGATATGTATGACAAAAAAAAATTTATGTACTAGTTTATGCTTGCAGCTGCTGTGATTGAAAACCTATTTTTATCACAAAGAAATGGTTGCCTGTAAGATATTGCCCTGAGCGATAAGGCCGCCAATTGTACTTCTATATTAGTTATATTTTAGTGTTATGTACTGTACTCCTTGTGTACAATGAAGTTTAAAATAAATAAGTAAAGAAATGACATGATAACCCTCGGGGATAATATAGCTTCCTATTCAGTAGCGTGGCTAGGGGAAGGCGCCCGTCCCGGGTGTCACCCGGTTTTGAGGTAACACCCGACCCAAAATAATCCGAAATAAATACTGAAAATGTGGGAACCTCCTCCTTTTTTGAAATCGGTTAAAATATTTTTTAAAGTTTCATTCTTGGGGTGACACTCAAATTAAATCCGCCCCGGGAGCCACCCGTGTTAGCTACGCCACTGTTCCTAATGGAGAAAAAATTCAGATATCCTGCTCCTTTAAAAACAAACTTACACAAATTTTGCTTCTTTATAATATTAGTATGGATTGAATATAATCGAACACTAGGTAACAAAACGCTCACATCTCATATTACAACCAAGCCATACCAGATAACTCATTACAGATCATTTTTAAGTCACACTTATTTAAAATGCCATAGTTACCTTAAACAGTTTATCTTATTATATCAATATTTAACTCAATGCTATCATTTCGCAGTATTGTGTCGTGGGAACGAGGCCTATTTTCCCGCCTTATCGTGTTAGCAGTCACTTTCTCGATTCATTTGAGGTTATGTGTCACGCTTAAATTTTGAAAATGGTATATTTATGTCAAGTACAGAAACCGAGTCAACTATTACTTTTAACTATTTAGTTGTATTACAAGTTATTTTGTTCTAATTTCGCGTTTCACATAAATAATAGACGAAATATTGTTTTTTCGTTTCCATGACCATTAGAATTACAATAATATATAATATAAATACGCCTATTAGGGGATTGCTTAATTCCATAATTCCTCAAATTTGAGAAAACTTTAATACATATGGTATGTAAAAAAACAATCAAAGGCAAGCTAAAATTGTGATCTTTTAATCATTCCATTATATTCTTAAATCTAAATTCTAAACCACTCAATATCCGCATAATTATCTCACAGAAAAAATAATAATATGTAGGAATTTTAACAATGCAGTTAGCATTATTAATTAACAAGTACAGTAAATCAAATCTGCGCATGTCTTGTTATGTTTACTTTATTAACACGCAATAGAACTCGTTCAACTAGTAAAGGCTAGTATGACGAAATAACTGCTGACGACAACACTACGTAATACGTGGTTTTTTCATTATTATGTTCTATGAGTATTATTGTATTACAGTAGCGGAACCGTACGATGCCATTTGGGACGTATGCTCGTTCATGAAGTTCTATAAATATCGACATAATATGGGTTTGTGTCCACCCTACTCCACAACATTGAACTTGCATTGCGGGTGTTAGATCTAAGCCACTTATATTATAATCTCATATCTCCCATATGTATGTAAAAGATCTAGCTTTAAACGCTCCCAAATAATAATATTGTCTGGTCAGTTGACAGTTACCTAAACATGATCTACAAACCTTTCAAAAGAACCTTCTTTAAAACTCAGAGTACACGGTAAACAGACTAATATAATTTAAGGTGTTTATGAGTTGCCTAGATTTTGCGAATTAGAAAATGTATGCACAGTTTGAGATAAAGGGAATTTAAATCTAAATGGTATACTAAAAAGCATTGTTGATGTGCCACAAAACCTCATGATGGGGTAATGAGTAAAATGTTTGTTCCACAGAATGTCATGTCTATTGAAAAATACTCTAAGTAAATATTCAGAATGCACACGAGAGCGGTTGGTCAACGCCTCATGCAAATTCATCTAGCGGCACAGATCCTACTCGATAATATTGAAACTGCATTGCGTAAGCGCCGCTTCCATTGTACTACGTGATCTGAAACGGGTAAAGCCTTGTTTATTTTACTTAGGAAGAACGTGGAATCCTACGTTGATAACACTTTGGTACTTTAAGAACTATTGAGTTTACATAATATACTAAGTAGAAAAGACCAAGGATCCGTTTAAAATGAAAGTCCACCGTTGAATTTAGAATCTTCAATTAATAACCCATGATATTTAAGTCATTACGAATTACTCATTATGGTATAGCAGGATTAATCATGCAATTAACAGCAATGCATTTAAGGCGATTTATAGACAAAGGTATAAAATTATCGTAAGCTGAATACACATCCTCATATTTATCACCATAATAGACTGAGAAACTGCGTGCCTAATATATTACTGCCAAACAACAAACAGATTACCATAAGTCAATGGATATAGTGCTAATAGTTGAACTAGTCTGTAGCTCCGTGAGATCTATCAATCGTGACCGTAGTCTTACCTCTTCAACAGATGCCGTGAAAACCTGATCCGGTTAGGATAGAATGATTAAAGTATATAGGATTAGCTCAGTTGCTAATACGCTAGTACAGCTTTCTAAAGATGTGGGTTTCAATTAGACATGGGAAGCGTCTGATGAGATTGCAAAATGGAGCTGGTAGTTTTTTTATATCGAAGACTGGCAAACTGTTTTGTTTTGTTTGATGTTGTTGACAGCCCCCGTGGCGCAGTGGGCGAGTAACCGGCTACAAAGCGAGAGACTGTAGGTTCGATTCTTCCACCGAAATGTTTGTGTAATCTACAAATATTTGTTTCGTATCTGGATGTGTTTTCTCCCTAGAAGAGTTGACGTCAGGAAGGCAAGTCAAATCTTTCTGTAATGTGTGTTAAAAAGCATGTTGCGCCGACCCCACTGCGAGTGGGATAAGGGCAAGTGGAAGAAGGAGAGGCTGGTAAAGGGCAAGTGGGTCCCTGATGGTAGGTGGTCTACACGGCCCCTAAACACCTCTTTAAGGAAATAAATTGGAATTGCGAAGAAAAAGATATTTGGGCCTCCTGAAATCTAACTCCCTGTATAATATCGTAGCTCCACCACTTATAACTGAAAGTAGTTATTGGAATACTGAGGAAATGAATACAATTTATTACATATACACTGTATATCTCGAAATCATACTCTTAATTGGTATTATCTCAAGATTAATATATTAATTAAAACAAATTTACAATGACAAATGGTGGCAATTATTAATTCACTTTCTCTTTCTGAGAAAATGTTGAAAAACTCAAAAAGTAAACAGGCATCGCAACTTTAGATGTAATCTTTGAAACGCCTGGCCTACGCAGTGTGGGCAGTTCATTAATTCTGGGCATACTTTACAGATGACTTGTAGATAAATATTTACAAATGAGTATAAAAAACATACCAATATCATATTCCAGTTCTAATTTGCTATCCATACAAAAGTAGGGAAGCAGTAGATAAAGTTATTGAGATAAGAGATTCATTTACGAGCAAGTTCAGGCCAAGGTACAAGCGTCCACTGAACTCTAGTAGGCTTAAATAAGAACTAAGTCTGTCCTTTGTCCTACAGAGATTACGGTAAGTCTTCGATCCCGATACGACGTTCTCGATTCAATTCCTAAGTAATACTTAATGTATTGGAAAGTTAAACATTATTTATCACCTTCTACTGATATCTACCAAATAAAAAAAGGAGTAAGTTTGGTCTTATTAGTTCATTGTCATGAGACTTTTTTATAGCAGAATCCAGTAAATAAAAAATGGGTCACCTAATGGTAAGCGATTTTCTCCTTCGACATCCTCCATAAGAGATTATAGAAGTGGTGTTTTGGGCCTCGGGAGGTCTCAATCACCGTACAAAACTGTCCTGTACGAGAGTGGTACTACCCCAATCATGCTGGCCCGTTTATAATGTTAACGAAACTGTCTACAGCGTGGTTCTACCACTGTAAAGATGTCTTGTGAAAAGGATCACGGGTGGTATCGCGGAATTAACTAACTACACTCAACACACAACACTTACAAGGTGGTAGGTCCCTCGTATGCGAGAGACCGTCTGGGTTGGTACCACCGCTTTGTTTATTTTTGCCGCCAAGCAACAGTATGTAAGCACTGTTGTGTTTCGGTTTAAAGGACATTGAAGCCAGTGAAATCACTGTGCATTATAAGATTTAACATCTTTTGTCTCGGGGTGACGAGCGCAGTTCAGTGCCATGCAGTGCTTTGTAATTCAAAGTTCTATGTGGTGTTGCTTCTGTTTATGGGCAGGCGAGGCGCTTAACATCAGGCGAGCGCCTTGCACGTCTCGTCATTGAATCAAATAAAAAAAAACCATGTAGGCGGAAATAGGTGAGGACTTTGACCGACAGCGACGTTTGAACTTAAGATAGAACGTAAAACTTTATCATACAAAAACTGTATTGAAGCAAGATCAAGGTGATCGTACCGTTTTTACAGCATGTTACACAACAACGAAAAGATAGTGATTGATCGTTGACGCTATCGTATTATCTAAGAATGACAACGTGTATAATTACAACATCGGGATCAAGTTCGGCGTTTTTGTTAAACATGGTAAAATTAATAACGATCAAGTGTTATTTATTATATGTATCGAACAATTTACTTTGGCATACTAAAAGTCTGATGAACCTGTTTAATGAATTCAGTACAATAATTATTCAAATTTGAGCAGAAATAGTGCATATAATAACTAATTGAAATGTTATAAAAACTTTTCCATTTTATATGAAATCTAATATTTCTATGCAAATGTTGCTTTTCCGCCCTATTTATAGTTGAAGTGCATTGTTAACAAATATAAATTAGGAAAGCTACTATATTGAACTAACTGCAAAAAAGTTTAAAATCAAATCCAAAACTCGAAAACCCTTAAAGCTCGGCGACGCCCAAAGATTCCTATAATATGAATTCCTATAATAGGAATATAATATGAGTATTTAATGACTACAGTGAAGACTTGCCACGGATGACCCACTTGCTTGTTTGGCGACCTTCTGCTATGAATAACACTAATTCAATGATTATGCAATCTAAAATATCAAATAGATATCACAAAGATGAGAGAGTAAATGCAAATATCGTGATATTTATAGAAAACTGAAAGTAAATACTAGACAATGTCATCCTAGATATACAGGTCGGTTCCATTTGCATTAATATTTAACGCGCCTAAGGCGAGATCCTCGTAATAATACAAAGATCCTTGAAGCGAGCCGAGATAATGGCATTATATATTCAACGGTCGTTCGAAACGTGGCGCCGGCACTCGGTATTAATATTTTTTCTTCTAAGAATACAACCAGATGAATGCTTAGATCACGTGCGATTCGAAGAAGTTCGTAAAATACGATTGTGTGTTGTCGTAAATTAAGTGTTGATTTGGTTTTCTATTATTATGAAGGTCTATTTTTAGTGTTTTCTATTTATCGGCATTCGCTAGCAACATTTAATCTTTAAATCATCAAATTATTTGGTTACCCAAAAATATTTTTACACAGAATAAGTAGTAGTATAGTAAGTACAGGCGTGATATCTAAATATTGAATCCAGTACATATATTATGATTCAGTAATATCTGTTTATTTCGTGGTTGTTTTGAACCATTTTCTTCTTCCACCTGCCCTTATCCCACTTGCTCTTGGATCGGCGAAACATGATTTTTAACACATGGTACAGAAAGATTTGACTAGTAGTTTTTACGACCGGCCGTCTGCCTGACATCAACCCCTCTGGAGAAAGACGTCTCTGAACCGTTTACGGATCAATAAAATCATTTGCAAGCAGATACAAAGTTATTCTACTGAACAGTGATATACTATAATCTACAATATGTAACCTTTATGCTTTTTCCAAATATAATTTTTATCTATTCGTTTTTATATCTTCATGCAAAATCATCATCATAAAAATGTTAACTATCCTCATTTTCATACAAAATGTCAACAATGTTGTGTAATACTAGAAATTAATACCATAGTACAAGATCCCGGGGAACATTGACCTTCACCCATCTGTTTACCGGATCAAAATAACATTTTAGGGTATAAAATGTGTTGCTGAACACATACCAATAGGGTTGCCTAAAGAAATATGGTCAAGGATATGATTAATTAACATTAAAAAAAAATTTTTTTTTTTATAATTTCCCTGACTTACCAAAAAAATTTAACCTTCAATGAAAAGTGTACAATGTATACTATCTGTAAAAAATAGGTTGCCTACCTTTTTCTGGCCACTACTACCTGGTTGCCGTGTGCAAACAGGAAACTAAAAAGTGGTCATTGCGCTCATCTAGCTCCTAGCTTTTGCAGGTAGTATACATTGTAGGTTCTCATTGAAGGTTTATTTATTTGGTGAGTAAGTCAGTGAAATAATATCTTCTTTTTTTTTTAAATTGGCAAAACCTATCCTTGACCATATTTTTTTAGGCAACCCTATTTGTAGGTGTTCAGCAACACCTTTTATACCCTAAATTATTAATTTCATCCGGTAAACAGATGGGTGAAGGTCAATGTTCCGCGGGATCTTAGACCACCATGAACAAATTGAAACGCAGTTCTTTACTTGCATTAAACATTATAATTGGTTTTATTTAATCACATAATATGGGCCTCAAATAGTCGAATAACTTTAATGATGAGCGATTTCGGCCCTCGCGTAGACTACATGACTATTCTAAGTATTTCTAGGTATTTATTTCTAACTATTCTATTAAATCAAGTAAGTTTTAAGGAGTACGCAACCCATAAAAAATCATAAGTTTTAGTGTTATTGCTTCTAAATTTTATGAACAACAGCTTACAAGTCTGATCTTTATATTAAACTAGCTTTTGCTCGCGGCTCCGCCCACGTGATCAAACAAACAAACAAACAATCAAACTCTACAGCTTTATAATATTAGTATAGATTTGGGTAGCTTAGCAACGGAAGCCTTCAAATAATATTATTTCGGTAGCTTAGCAACGGAAGCCTTCAAATATGAATAATTTTCCCCGTTTTTGCAACATTTTTCACTGATGCTTCGCTTCTAATGGTCGCAGCGTAATGTTATATAGCCTATAGCCTTCCTCGATAAATGGACTATCCAACACAAAAAGAATTTTTCAATTCGAACCAGTAATTCCTGAGATTAGCGCGTTCAAACGAACAAACAAACAAACAAACAAACAATCAAACTCTACAGCTTTATTATATTAGTATAGATACCTCCTAAATCATTCTTATAGACTGGCAAAAGACCCTTGACAGATTCCAATATGCAAAATTATTGTTACATAAGGAAATTCCAAACAACCTGTTAGACAATTAACAGGACTATATATGTACAAACTTATGAATATTATTCTCGATGTATTGCAAAACTATTTCATCTGATAGGCGCTTAACAGGTTGACATTATCTAAAACATATTTAATTAAGTCCATAATTTTGTTAATTAAATCGTTTGTATAAATTAATTTGTAAATAAAATCATCAGAAAGTTCCTTCACAGTTTTACCGAGAAATAAGCTGAATAGGGTTAGTATCAGAAATGGATGACTCCTTTACTTGCTAGCTTAAAATTTAGCCCAAATTCCCATCCTCATCCCAATCTCTTCATTAACGTTCAGTGGCGGTGGAAATCACGTACGATCAGGCGACTCACTTGCTCATTTGCCGGCCTATGCTATAAAAAAATAGCTACATCAAATCATAGGTAATAAAATATTTTATAGCTCTATGCTAAACAAATTCGGCCATTAATGTGTTATCAAGTTACACATTGCAATCGAACCCTTAACCTCAAACAATACGTAATACATCGATGCTAAAATAGTTATAAAATCTAAAATTGCACTGTCTGAGAATCCATTAATCCGTACGCTATTATAGCTTGTAAAATAGACAAAAACGAGACGTTTAGAGGTTTGAGACAAGATGGGCGCTCCCCCTAATAAATGAAGTGTCGACGGCACGATTTATTCACCAAACGACGCGACGGGGCACGGAACTTAAAGAATGGAAGGACGGATTCGATGATACTTATTTTTCATATTTTAGTCAGTTTCCTTTTTGGACAACGTAAATAAAAGAATACACAAAGATGAGAGGATGGTGGATATGGGTGTTCGGGGAATGGAGAATACTGAAACTAAAGAAGGCATGAAAATTCATACAAACAATACTAATGTGGATGAAAAAGACATTATCCGGCATTTTTCGTGCAATTTAAATACTAAGGGAGCCAATATCCAAATTGAAGCCGAACATTCCTGTTGTAATGTTTTTGCTTTTATAGATCCAATATTTTTATTTTAAGATGAGAGGCAATTATAGCGTGTGGAATTCGGCATTATTAATTAAACGGTGTGAGAATATACACCGAATAGCAATTTATGCGGAGTTGAGAATTTGGTATGGTGGTGCGCTTTGGTCGTCTTTCGTCCAATAGATTATAATCCCTTAATAAAATTAGCTCATAGTGATTTTACTAAGATAATCATAGTTCGTGCATAACATGTGGAAAATATTGTTGATTGTGCATTTACCTGTACTTTATTACACTGTGTACCGCATACGTTGTGTACAATTATTAATATTCCCAAATAAATAAAAGTACCTATGATAATTTATTTCGGTAATAATTGTTTGAAGTATATGTACCTATTTATGAGTGTATGATTTATGTATATGTTTAAGATATCAGATATTATTATTAAATCTTGTGCTAAAGAGGTTATATGGTGGTACAGACTTTTTTTATTCATTTTATAAATACTACTCATTCAATTCTCATCACCATCCTCAACGCCTCATTGGTCTAATTGTAGCTTAGATAGTTCAAATCCCAATTAATGCTTGACTTTTCGATCCGAAAAATCACACATAAAGTGCCTACTCCAGGATTGAAATTTACGCTGATTATAACCAAAAACATTATCGGACCGAATAATACGTGATCCGTGGGTGTACTAATTACACCTATGCATACCCCTTTCTGGATACAGACTTGACCTATATTTACGTTAAATAAAATACTTTCTTCTCGCTGTTCAACATTACTATTAAGTAAGTCTTAGTAAGTGACAACCATACTTTAGTATACCCATTACCACCATTTCGACTCCGCCATTTCAATTTCATTTACACCCGACGGTAACATTCCGAAATTTTACGATATCTTATCAAAGGCAATTTGTAGTCGTCGGCTACTTACTTGTTGCAAAACTTTCCATATAAAGTGTTTGTGTGTATAGGACAGACTATTTGTCTTGCAATTGGTCTCTGGATGTTTTGTATGCAAATGTGTATCGCAACACCTGTTGACTTTACATCAATTAGTAATGATTCTTAGAAGCTAGTCACAATATATACTAGAGAACATGCTGCTTTGATTGGAGATAAAAAACAATAGATCTTACTAAGTGATGGGTCTCTCGTATGCGAACTGTCATTTTCTGTCACTAAGCTCCGGTGTGCAAGGACTCCGAGTTGAAAGTTCTAAGGCTGACTTCCACAACGATCTTTAAAACGAATCTAATCACTAAACATGTTTATGAAACGTCAAATCATATGAAAATTTCAGTTTTATAAACATGTTTAGTGGTTAAATATGATTAAGGATCGACGTATGTATGTAGTTCTAAGTAGTGTTTTTTGAACTATTTAAAGGCAGGCGTGGCGCTCAGTCGAGATGATAGAATTGAAACACCTAGACCTAATAATGGCTTTTTGGATTACTAAAATATTATTATTCATCAGAGAAAATTTACTCTTGCGACTACTTAGAAGGAACGTAGCAAGACAAATATAAATGATTTTTTTAAATTACTATCAAGCCCAATTATGTTGTTGAATTTGATACACAAAAATATTCAATTAAGTAACAAATTTGATAGTTATTTTGATGTTAAATAAAGTGCAGGTTTCATAACGCATGTAACAGCAATATACGGGCGTGTCGTAATAATGAATACCGCCTCACTGGCAGTTAGTGAATGGCCCTAAAATAATTTACTCGAATATTACAATTTTATATTACTGATGCAAGACACAGCTGCTTCGATTGTAACAATTTGGTATTATGTTAAAGCTTCAAAAAGCACTTGGAAACAGTAAAAGATATAATTAAATTTTTATTAAATGTAGCATTGCCATTTCTAAATACATTCAATAAAAAAAGATAGAATAGGGTAGTAGAATTGATTTTATTTATTTAAATGAACGAGTTACGTAATCTAAAACATATTGCAGGATGAATTTTATGAATACGTCCAAGAATAGATGACCCTGTAAAGTGGCCATTACGATGCTCACTGGCGACTTAATATATAGAAAAATAACAAAGATATTGAAAGTGACGGACATCGGCACAGTAACTACAATCAGATACGAAACAGAGTATGTTGTTATCCTTCACATGGATGCCCTGAGGGCAAGTGTTGGGTGCGACGTCATTATCTAGCCTTTTATATAGTGTGCATGTAATAGCCTAGGACCTGAGTATGTCTTCGTAATTGCCACCCATCTAATTGAATTCTAGAACGCAATTATTTATTAAGAACAAAATATGGTTTTTGAATTTTAACTCACAAAAGAATCATTGTTAACGAAAGAAAAGCGCTATGCGAACTAAATCTAGACAACACTAGGTATAATGATTAGAAGTAGTTTTATTTCTAGTTTATCTACTGCGACAAGCTACTAGTCCGCTATGAAAATATAAACTGCATAGATAAAGTACTATGAACTAAAGCAAAGCTCAGAAAAGTCAACCAACGTAGCTCGGACACCGCTTATAATAATGATACTCAAATCGTAAAATAGTAAAACTCAACGTTATAACAAGATTACATAAACGGCATAATAGTTGGAGAGAACATCATAATCGACAGGAAACATATGAATTTGCATTTCCCATCACAACACACATTCTATCCAAAATAAATATGAAGTGAAAACAAAACCACCTCCGCATGATCGGCCCTCGCTTTCGCTAGTAGTAAAACGAACAATTTGCACGCTACACGCCTGTTTAACCACACAATACACCGACTGACATGTGTTACTGACTGTATACGGTTTCTCTGACGCTGTTACACTATAATCAGTTAATTGGCGTGAATATCTTTTGTGTTCTCTAATTCTAAGGTCAACTAAGTGCTGACAAATGGCAGCATGTCATCAAGCTTACAACAAGTCACATGGTAATACAATGATTCGTTGAATATTTAATACTTTGACACATTGCTTTATGTAACATATAAAAAAAAAGTATAATTGAGTAGAATAACATATGCTAACGTCTGTATCTACCAAGGGGTAGGCAGAGGTGCAATTCGTGCAGTATTTACCGAAGATAGATAGATTAAAAAGATGATACTGAAAACGAAAGACCCGACGAACAATTGAAACAGATGGCCAGAAATTAAGGCTTAACTTCAATTAACTTAAACGTTCCTTAACTAACTAATAACGTAATGGAATGAACCAATTGTCCAGACGAAGCTGTAAACGTTAAAAATCCAATTATTGAAACAATTCGTCGTTTAAAACACACAATGGTGAAACGAGTGCTAATTTCGGATTGGTCGTTATTATTTTTGTCTCATTCTTTATTACCACGATAGAAAGAAAGAAGGCATATAAAGTATATTTGCCTCGCAATCAAATATGCAAATGTGATCAATGCAAATGCACAAATTTGATGATGGCAGTTGATTGTTATTTAAATAAACGCATGTGATATTACTGATATGTGATGCAATATATTACAGTGTCGCGACTGTTTTTAGAAATAGCAACCAATATTATTGAACTAATATGTTGTAATGAAGAGATAGACAGAGCTGATAAAATGCAGAATAGTTTTACTGCAATATTAAAAAACAAATAGGTGGCATTTACAAGCCAGGTTGACGCAAGTGGGTCTGGTAGCAATCTGACACGAGCATAACCATGTCATGACAACTGACATAGATAACTTACGGCGTTTCATATCAATCACGACATCAAGCCCTTTTAACATGCGATTGAAATTTAAATAAACCGTAAACAAACATATAAATAACTATGAAACGAGATAATGTCGCCATCGAATTCATCAATTGCTAAACTTGAAAGCTTGTACAGTTTGTTTTGTAAACTGGATTCATTACATCACATTGACAAGTTATGGTCATTCCCTATATATCATTTACTGATAGAATTGCTTACTGACAATAGTGTTTTAATAGATCTTTCATACGGAATGTGCCAAAAAGGATTTTGGGGACGGCCATAAAAATGAATATCCAACGATATGATACTTATGAATATTCCGAAAGATATTATCATCGTCGTTTAGGTATTTCCAAATTCTTAAGCATAAATATAAATTTTGATTAAGCATTTTAGATTGAACGCTTTTGAGACACAACTTTATTTCGTTAGAAACAAATCAACAAATGAATTTGTCATTTTTGACGTGATAAAACCAAACGGCAATATATTTAACGACCATATCGGTATATGGTTGTGCGAATATTGGTACGAACAAAGTTTAATGAACTCAGGACAAATAAACATATTTGGACTAGTTTTACATTATAGGGGCTGCACGTCTACATGTTTGTAATAGATTTATAGAAAACCATTATTCGGTGGCGCGGTTGCATTGCGTACACGGTATAACTGCCGAGCTGAGGTCTCAGGTTCGATCCCCGGATCGGGTAAACTGATAATGGGTTTTTCTATCACGACAATGCTCAGTATCAGGTCGGAGTCTGGAATTGTCCCGGTATGGCGATACGCTCGCCCCCTATCACATCATGGGACGGAATGTGGGTAATATTTACAGTTTGCACCTCTGCCTACCCCTTTGGGTGTGAGTGCGTATGAATGTACTTGATTTAAATGATTCAATCAGATCAAATTAATTTCTATTGGTGGTAGAGCAACGCTGTAGACATTTTGTCTACAACATGACAAGGACCGGCCCGAGCGGGTTGTAACCACTGTTTTACAGAATACCGACGTGAACTAGCAGCTTGCTGTTGCGTTTTGTACGGTCAGTGGGATATTTGAAGGCCTAAATGCATATCCCTTAACCAATATTTGAAGAATCCTTTTACTTTAAGGTCGTAAATGCATCCATGATCTTCAGATGATGCAGATGTTCATGGTCAGTGGAGATTGACTTACCACCATTGGACCCACTTGCTCATTTACTTTACTCTGCTATAAACAAAACTGAAAATTGCTAAGTATAAGGTGACAAAAGCTATAATATCCAAATTGCATAGTTTAGTTAGTCTAGTTTGCCAAAAATCTCTGATGTCCTTGTATAATATTTAATACTAACAACAAATTTGTGTAACAAATGTCACCATTTAAGATTGTATTTATTAGAAAAACTATTTATACATTTCATGATGCGGGCTATTTGACCTAAATAATTGTGTCAGATAAAGTTCGCTACTTACCGCATCACGTATCAATTACAATACTATATTCATCCCAATCTAGATCATCGAAACCATAATATTGACCACAAACACAAAGGACAAATAATTGATGCTGCTATTGAATTTTAGAATTAAAAATAAAACAAATGGAAGTAAATAAATTGAAATGAGCTCGACGAAATATGGGTGTAATGGTTACGCCTCTGCCCGTCCCTTCAAGTTATGTCGCAATCACCTCGGGAGAGCCGGATATATAATGGCTGATCCTGGCACGTGATCCACACAAAGTGTGTGGGTCACTATGGCAGGTTTTAACACCATGTGTACAGTGGTCGCTATCCGTGCGGATATGAATATCCTACCACCAGCAAATTCTGGAATTGTGGATGTTCATGGGCGGCGGTAATTACTTTTCCGCAACCGGTAAATCAGGTGAACGCTTGTTATCTACTATTAATTGCGTATTTTATTTGTATGTCCGATTTGCCGAACTTATATCCATACATGATGTGATCTGGCAAACCTATTCCATGTTAGGCACAAAGTCCAAACCCGGGTAACTAAAGCGTGCTTTTTAAATTCGAAAACTAAATGTATCTGCCCGGTATATTAATCCAAGACCTCTACAGTTTTTCAGCCTGAGTACCAACTTAATACTGACTAGTGGCAGCCCATTGAGGCGATCTATACCTTTTGTGAAACTCACATCAATGATTACTGACCGCATAATAATACTGTACTACTAACATTTAGCAAGTAAGAGGCAGATGCATGCGTGGGTTTCTCAAGCAGTGAAACTGTTCATCAAACAGAGTTTTGCTTTCAGCCTCTCCACTTACGTAAACAGTCAACACTTGAACTGTACTCTTGTGTTATTAATAAAGTTTTAGATATATTTCAATGGGCAATATTACATGATTCTGACGGACTAAACGATTTCGTGCTAACTGAAGTTAATGATTTCTTATGTTTACGCGAATGTTACACATTGAAATAAAACTAAGTTAAACGGATTTTATCACGTTTTTTTATTTAATTTTGGACCCGACGCGACGTTTCGAAAGTTTTTCTACCTTCGTGGTCACGGGTCGGACTGTCGGACAGTAAGGTGATAAAATCTGTTTAACTGAATTTATTCGAAACATTATTTGATTATACCTTGACCAGTAAATAACCAGATTTTTAGACTTGATTTGTTCCTTGCAAATAATTTTATATGAACAGTGACTGACAGGTGAAACGCTGGAGTCAATAAGCACAAGGGTCTGCCATAGACATAGACCGACCAGAGCTCGGTTGTGTCGAAGAATACTAACAATATATGTATTTATAGAATTACTGTACCTAATAGTATACATAGGTAGGTCTGAAGAATATGTAGCTACGCTTAGTCGCTCTTTAAAAGTGATTTGAAAATCAAGTCTAAGTGACTTCATCACATCGTCCTGTGCCAACTGATCTACAATCCTCAAACACGGACCCGATTCAACATATTCAACAACAATCCAAGATGGTTGCGCACGCGTGCCGGTATACCAAAATAATCCCAATGGTCTGTCGGTTAATCCCGGTGCCTTTTATAGAAACGCAGTTCTGTTCGAACATGGTCGAGCTTCCGACGGCAGCGCGGCGGTGCGACGAACATTAATTGCCGCTTTTTGCGTTGTTTTGTCGGTACTCGAATTAACGTGAACTGTCCGAGCGTTAGGTTATTGTCGTTGTCAATTATCACCAATTTGATTTTTTTGTACGTCTACATCGACGGTATTTATTTGTTAGACCTTAAGTTTGCGTTATATAAGTTGCATAATTTTTATATTGTCATCATTCGCTTTGGTAGCTAAAGTGAAATACTTCACAAACAACAATTAGTATTTTGACACAGTCATCTATATTTAGATCCATATTATAATAGTTTAAAACAGTTTTTTATATTCACTTGGAGCAGGGCCTTTTCTTGAGGGTAAGCGCCACGCCTGCCTATAAACCCTAGCAAAACTACTCAGATCTTTGAATTACAAAATACTACATTTACTATATTGCTATCATCATCCCAAGACATCACATGTTAAGTTAATAATACCCAGTAATTTTACTGGCTTAAGTGTCCTTCAAATCGGAACATAACAGTGTTACATACTTCTGCAGAGCGGCAAAGAGACAAACCGATTCTACCTAGACATCCTCTAGCATACAAGGGTTTTACCACCCAGATCTTCATATCATCTTTATTTCTAGAATATTCTTAATATTCACGGTGACACCACAAAGGTCTTTACAATTCGATCTTCGCCTAATCAATTATCTAAGCAAAGACTATACAACACTCACGTCGATATCGACGGTGTTGCACGTACGGGTGATATTTTTGATTGTATTTGCATTCCATGTCGACGAACTTGTCTGAATCGATCGATTGGATGGGATTAGAATAATAAAAAAGCCATCATGGATTATTCAGTATAACCAACATGAATCTGCGTAGGTATCAGAATCATTGATTCCACAACAAAATGCAAGCGTTAACAATAATCCTAATCTGTTTCGAAGCCAATACCTCTGGTTTCTTTGCATTTAAAGACAAGCATATCAGCGTATCGCAGTTTGTTTCTATATCCAGTATCTGTATTTATTTTTTATTTGATTGAATGACGAGACGAGCAAGGCACTCGCCTGATGGTAAGCGCCACGGCTGCCCATAAACAGAAGCAACAATGTCCTTCAAACCGAAACACAACAGTGCTTACACACTGTTGCTAGCAGCAGAAATAGACAAATCAGTTGTACTAACCGAGACGACTTCTCCCATAAGAGGAACCTACCACTTTGTAAATATATATATATCCTATCTTATATCCACTGCTTTTGTGGGAATTCAAACTCTTCATTCGTTCTTAGTAAAGGATCATTGTAGATTTTGATTGATGCTTGAATCGACAATCAATCAAGTAGCTACTTATACGATCTATCATCTATTAAACAACAATCGCACGGGAGTTGTTTAGCTTTCCCATGCAGCACGTCCTCAGTCATCTACGAAGTATAAATAAACAAACGAACCGTCTGATGCTAACTGAGTGTCGTATCCTTTATGAAAATATTTATTTAGCCTCAATTAATTTTAATTTCAACTTTATCCTATCTAGCGTTAGTCTTTACGTATTCAATCGACATCTGTCGGAAAATATTACTTAATAATTTTACCTCATAATATATTAACTAATTGTTATTTAAATTAGTCAGGCCTTTCCACTATATTTCAGGTTCAGTCTAGACGTTCTTAATTAGCCTAGCTGTTTTACTGCTAGATAATTTTGTTTTACAATCTCATAAAAAAGTTAAACGTTTGAAAAATTAAATAATATTAGCCCTGTATAATACACGTAAAAATCAGAGGTGCATGCTCTTGGGGTAGGTTTCGAACCTGCGACTTTCGTTTTGACAGTCCGTTCCACTCCCCGCTGAGCTATGGCTAGAAAATGGATATTTTCGACCCCTATCCCCTCCTATCTTTCTATTTAAATATTTTAACTGCGGGATAAATACAGTCTACCATTCCTAGAACTCGTCGAACATCTCTGGTCGGTGTTGAAAAATGTATGCCACATACATCCTGGCTCACATAAGTTTCAGTGGCGGGTGTTTGTGTGATTGTCTGTCTATCCATTTGGGGATGTAGGCGTGAGCATACACATGTATGTATATGAAATATGTTTGTTGGACCCTTTCGTAAGGGGACCATCAACATCTTAAGCTCAAAGCCAGCCTCCTTGACAGCCTCCGTGGCGCAGCGGGCGAGTAGCCGGCTGTGAAACGAGAGGCCGCGGGTTCGATCCCCGCACCGAGATAAATATTTGTGTGATCCACAGATATTTGTTTCGGGGTCTGGGTGTTGTGAGACCGAAAGTCTCTCGTAGTTCCCGATACCCACGACACAAGACTCGTGTCTTACTGTGGGGTCAGGACTATGTGTGTGACTGCTGGGCGTATAAAAAAAAGCCAACCTCACTTGCGCACGGTACACTCTGCTGCTAACGGACGTAGCAATGGCGAAACTTGGTTTCGGTCAGGGTCGTCCTACATAATACCAAGTCCACCGTCAAATCATGATGGGACCTAGCATTAAGCAGGTATAACGCCAGGCAGGAAGAAAGAAAAAAAGGATCCTCTCATCCCCAATACCAAATCATACCTTTTCAAGCTATTCACTTTTCATTTTCGTATAGCACGTAACGAGATTATCACAAAACCAGTTCACAAAATTCACTTAGGGCCTCTATTGTTACGCCATGGGTAAGCAACAAACGCGATCGACATTACGCGCAGTATCGAAGTCGGCAGACACCACGTGGGAAGCGGTCCTACAACAATCGTAACATGCTTCGCGAACGCTTGACGCTAAGATGAAATTTAATTAACCATTGTGGCTAGATCATGTTTTTTGATATTTTAGGTAATAATGATTTCTTACGATTACGCGAATAGATAATGTAACATTAACTTTTTGGGACAACATACACCTCAGTCCACCCCGTGACCACGAAGGCTGAAAGGCTTTCGAAACATCGGGACCAAAATTAAAATAAAAAACCGCGATAAAATCCGTTTAAATTAGATTTATTTCAATTTTAGGTGATCTATTTTAGAATGTAGTCAGGATGAATGCTGTCACGTAAAACGAACGGTCAGGTGCAATTAACAATACGATAGTTTGCCAACGGCATCAAGAATGAACCCAATCTCAGCTGAATAGTGATGGGATCCAAAACCTTAAGAGGACGGTTTGAACAGGGAATTTTTAAGCAAAAAATTCGAAATTCAAATTGCGGGGCTAGAGGCATGAGATGAAGTACTTGAGTTAGTATTGACACAATTTTTTTTTTTATTCTAGTTAATAATTGCAATCAGCTGACCCTATTTTCAAAAGACTTAACAGCTTCTTAATATGTAATGAATTATGTGTAATAAATACGTTACTTATTAAAATTCAGATAATCTGCTATTAGGTATGTAAATATTTGTAATTTACGACTAGAACGTATATTGCGACTTGCTGCTATATTACGTGATCATAGTGATAAAATATTGCAAATGCGCATGTCGGCAATTTGTGAACAACTTTTTGACACCTAAAAATGTCGCAACTTGCAATATAAATTAAAACGTCAAATCATTCGGGCATGTAAGCAGCTGACATAACAATCGGGACTAGTTAGCCACTGTCAAAATGACATATCTCAGAAACTGTCACGACTCACGGGCGGTATCGCAATGTATCGCATTATTTAATTCCTGTAACAATATTTTTTTTGGAGCTGACACCTGTCATAACTTTAAAGAAACTATTAAGAATTTATCACGCCGATATACACCGATATTTATTAAATACACTTCACTTTACACTTCTAATGATTAACACTGGCCGAAAAAACACTAATAAAAGTTATTGAAATAAAAAAAAAATTGGCCAAATGGGAATACCAAATTAATGACACAAATATTTACCCAACAGAAAACCAATTTAAAAATTTAATTTCGAATCTAGAACAGTATTCGAAAAGTAACGAATAACGATCTATGAAGGGATGGCGCGCGATATGGCAACGTGCGCGTGCGCAAGGTTCACAGCGCGGATTTCAACTGTTTAAACTTCAACGTGCTTAGCGCGTCGCGTCTATCTTTACGATGTTGGCATAACGTATCTAGATATAGGGCTTTTAGTTATCTGCTCTGGTACTTAAGCCGTTTAGTTGTATGGTCGTAAAAACATGATAAAAGCTGAAGAACATCTCACATCTCGGTAATCAGTATCACCTACAAAGCTTAAACAAGCTTACAGGAAAATTTATTGACACGCATGCTACAAATATAGGAGATGAAAAGAAAACTGAGATATCGCGTTTTTTAAATAAATTATGTGAACTTATTTTTGTGGTTTCAGAGTACGCATCAGTCACAAAAGTTACAAAAAGTTAAACTGAGCTTGCAAATTTAATTACTGATTTCAGCTGGATTCAGCAGTAAGAATGTTACATTTTAATGCCAGCAAACAGACAAGTGGGTCACCTGACGTCATGTGAACTTTACCGCCCGTGAACGCCCACAATACCAGCCCAATCATTGGTGCATTGCCGACCTCAAAGGATAGGGATAGGATTATGGTAATGAGAGGGAAATCTCAATTATTTATGGATTTGTATAAAGTTTCAACACTAGAACAGGTGCAGTAGTACCCACTATTACCAGGTTTATGAGAAAGCCCTAAATAATCATGACCACACTTTCTGAAGTCCATCAAGTTGTTTTTAATAGGTCAGTAAACAAATCGTAAACTCAAAGTATAGATGAAGGCATATTGAGTGGGCAGTATGTGTCGAATCAATAAAATTGTTTTATGTGCTATGCATCATATATACAGGGTTATTTTTAAAACACTGACAACCTCGCAGGAGTAGATTCCTAAGGTCATTTGCTACTACTTTTGTTCTACGACTTTTCATAATTTGTTAGATTTTATTCTCATACAAAAATAATTATGAATTTAATTTCCGTCTTGAAAGTTACCTACGCATCGCAGATTACGTAATACACGCAGCGCGCGCGTCAGTTGTCAATGAGTCAATGACCGGCCGCGCCGTATAGATCGATAATACCTACACCCAGCCGTCAGCTGATTTCACTATTGCACGCGCGCGAGCGCGCGTCGGGTCGTTCGTTTATGACTGAAACGTAGAGTGTAGACGTACGAACACAAACACTAAGCAACAAAAACTTGTAAAATCATTTTTTTTTAATAATTGAGTTATATCCAAACTCGTAGAACAAAAGTTGTTCCGTATGGGGTCAGCTATCTAGTCCTGCGAGGTTGCTGGTGTTTTAAAATTAACCCGGTGGACAGACGACCTGTTAAAGGTCGCAGGAAGACGCTGGATGCAGGCCGCTTCCAACAGGTCGGTCTAGAAATCTTTGGGAGAGGCCTATGTTCAGTTGTGGACGTCCTGTGGCTGGTGACGATTATGATGTACTATGCATAGAGAAAGTAATGAACCCTTTAAACAGAGGTAGGCAGACAGGCGAATAGACAAAGAGAATCGAGCGTAGGCTCAGTAATAGGGTTCCGAAAGCACCGTCTGTACGAAACTACATCCATCATCATCAGCCACGGGACGTCCACTGCTGAACATAGGCCTCCCTTAAAGATTTCCAGACCGACCTGTTGGAAGCAGCCTGCATCCAGCGACTTCCTGCGACCTTTATCAAGTCGTCTGTCCACCTTGTCTACTTGCACCATATACTCTTTTTTTTTATTTCATTTAATGACGAGACGAGCAAACTCGCCTGATGGTAAGCGCCGCGCCTGCCCATAAACAGAAGCAACACTACACAGAATTTCGAATAAAGTATACTCCTATATTATACCTGTGTGAAGTGATCTTTATCGGTTGCCAGTTTCATAGGAGGTTGTCAAAGCTCGTCTAAGCTCTCGCCCGAGTTTTTCTGCGCCCGCCTCACTATCATTTCATAATGCATGTATGAATAATTTATGACACTTACATCGCGTAACTTTTTTAATTGCTTAACGCATTGATTTATGTGTTATTCAATAGCATTTAAAGATCAACGTTTGTAATGCCGATACTTGAAATTGATTAATGCTATATTTTTTACTAACATGCATCATCGAATGATCCAAATGTGTAAATCCCTTTCACCACTAAGTTTATGGGGGTTTAAAAATATTTTTATATGATAGAAGTATGTTTGTGATAGCCTTCGTGGCGCAGTGGGCGAGTAGACGGCTGTGAAGCGAGAGGCCGCGGGATCGATTCCCGCTCCGAGACTAATGTTTGTGTGACCCATAAATATTTGTTTCGGATCTGGTTGTTTTCTTCCCAGAGGCGTTGATGTCAGGCAGGCAGCCGGTCTTAAAAACTACAAGCCAAATATATCTGTAACATGTGTTAAACAGCATATTACGACCGACCGCACTGCGAGTGGGATAAGGGCAGTGGAAGAGATTAAAGAAAAAATCATATCATCTTTATGTCCCTATTTCCTCACTGTCATCTCCCTGTTGAAATGCCATACGTTGACAAAATCAAATATTATCTTAACTGTATGAACGCATTCTTTGCTCCTATCTCAGAAATTAAAGAGAGATTACCACAAGTACACATTAAAAGGGATTGTCGTAAAAAATGTGAACAAAGATTTCCTCACGATGTTTTCTTCACCGTTAAAGCATGCAATAATTAACAATTAATACTCACACAACTTTGTAAAGTCAGAGGAGTATGCTCTTGGAGAAGGTTTCGAACATGCGCCTTGAGTCTTGATCGTATGTACCTCCTCGCTGTGCTATCGCTGCTTGGAGGAAAATATTGGCTGTACTTATTTATTGTGTAGGGCACAGTCCCTTTTGATACAGCTATACAATAATGTAGGCGGAACTGCCGATAAAAGCTAGTACATTATTCTATCATTTCCTTAATGTCATTATAAATGGAGAGCCAATCCTTTAACAGTACAAGCTCACGTCGGAACTGTTGTGGGGACGGTAAGCGGCCGCGACGGAAGCACGCGCCATCGGCCGCCACCCCGCGTGTCATTTCCACATCACATCACTGTGGCATTACTGCTCCTGTGATCCGCGCTGCACCTTACCACTACTCGTTTACGTTGGACGTATTGTTATGCACATACCGCAACGTAGATTTTATAATGTACTAGCTTTTGCTCGCGGCTCCGCCCGCGTGAAAACTTTCATCCCCTATTTTATTCCCTTAGGGGTGGAATTTATCAAAATCCTTTCTTAGCGGATGCCTACGTCATAACATCTACCTACATGCCAAATTTCAGCCCGATCCCTGGGGTGGTTTGGGTTGTGCGTTGATAGATCACTATGTCCGTCAGTCACCTTTGAGTTTTATATATTTAGATAAATAAATAAATAATAAACACCCAACAGTCACACACATAGTCCTGACCCCACAGTAAGATACGAGTCTTGTGTCGTGGGTATCAGGAACTACGAGAGACTTTCGGTCTTACAACACCCACAACCCGAAACAAATATTTGTGAATCACACAAACATTTGTCTTAGTGCGCGGATCGAACCCGCGGACTCTCGCTTCTTGGACGGAAAGCACCGCGAAATGTTGGTGTACTGCTGACACCTCTGACTACTCCTTCAGGGATTACAGACGTGAGGCATATGTATGCATGTAATTCAGAAATAGCTAAGGCCGGCAAACGAGCAAATAGGTCACCTGATAGTTAGAGATCTCTTGTTTTGGAAAACAACTACTGAAAAATAGACTTCTCATACATAAATAATCTTATTGGATACTTAAAAGTCGTCATTGGCAACTCATTTCTATCACAAGTTTTTATTATCGGTGTCTAGTCTTATGACTACGGAGTCGTGTCGCTTTATTTTCGTCCCCGTAGTCCGTACAGAAAGCAATTTATACGAAGATTTATGATCGGAGCCACATCAAAGCCGAGATCCATCCTTAGATGTACATACAGTATTTAATTAGTAAGGAATCCATTATAACTATTTCATTTATAAATGCCGCTGGCGTAGAGTAAATAGTAGGAACTTTACGAAACACCTAGGGGAGGTGCGACGAATGACGATATTAAATCAAAACATATTACAAAGCTAAAAGAAATAAATACCATTCGATCTAAGCTATTGTTTCTTTTTATTCCAATTTTATTTTAGGGGTCTTTTAACACAAAGACATGCCAGCCTCATCAAACCCGTATCTAAATTACTAACACTGAATAAGAGTCGTATTTATTTATGCTGAGTGGTAGAGCCACGCTGTAGATAGTTTTGTCTACAGCACGAATGGGCCAGCTCGACCAGGTTATTACCACTGTCTCTCAGAGAACGGTCCCGTACGTACGTAAACGTACGTAACGTAAAGTACCGGTTTGCTGCTACGTTTCGTACGGTGAGTGAGATATGCGGAGGCCCAAATGCACCTCCCCTTCCGAATCCCTAATTATCCTTTTCCTTTAAGGTCGGCAACGCGCCCATGATTCTTCTGGTATTGTGGACGTACATGGGCGGTGGTGATCACTCACCATCAGGTGATGTTCTCCCCAGGGGACTTGCCCCCTGATCCTAACCCTTTTCCCCATCACTTTGTCCTTCCCCTCCCCCTTGGCCCCCTTTGGCAGGCCGGCATGATCTTGCCGACCTACGATGGACACATTGTTTATTGTTGGTCGACACTATTCTTGGATTGCGCTACACTTACCATCAGGTGTAGCGTAGTCACTTTACCGAGTCAGGATAAAAAAAAAAAAGCCACTTGATCGTTAGCCGGGCTATGCTATAAAAAAAGACGGGCAATAGTCATTCTACAAAATATCTGATCGCGCACCCACCCATAGCGTAAACTGCAGCTAACGCTCTTGAGCTTTTATTTGTGATCAATACTCGATAATGAGAGAAATACCCGGCGTGTTAATTAATGTAGATTTAAAGATATTTATATAAATGAGTACGGCCCACATTATGTCTTAATTAAATGGCCGCCGAGTTGGTAGATTAAAACTTCGATATTCGAATGTTGGCACACCGAAATGTGATCTGTTCGGTGCTTTAGAATAATTATATTAATTTAAGAACACGATTTATAAATTTCGTTAATTGAATTATATAAATTGTTTTACCGCTTTCTTCTGTTTTACCGCATTTTTCTGATAAGTGGATAGATGCTAATACGCAATACAGAGGGAAAATTATTCAACATTGATGAGAATATTTTTTTTTCTTACCTAGGTCGGAAAGCCTATGCGCCCGGCAAACTTGAGGGTTGTATAGTGGTTATAATCAGAAATCAAATTACTAGAGGGTAAGCTCGGAGTACCTGTTAAGATGGGCTATCACATTATGGGACGGAACTAACTTCGACGAACCGTGGATGTACTAGTTGCATCTCTGCCTACCCCTTTTGAGTGGTAGAGCCACGCTGTAAACTGTTTTTTCTACAGCATGAATGGGCTGGCTCGACCGGGTTGTTACCACTGTCTCACAGAAAACCGACGTAAAGTAGCGGCTTGCTGCTGCGTTTCGTTTGGTGAGTGAGATATCCGGAAGCCCAAATCCCCTCCCCTTCCCAAGCCCTAATTATCCCTTTCCTTTAAGGTCGGCAACGCGCCCATGATTCTGATATTGTGGGCGTACATGGGTGGTGGAGATCACTTACCATCAGGTGACCCACTTGCTAGTATGCCGGCCTAAGCTATAAAAAAAAAATACAGACGTGAGCTTGTGTCGGCAGTAAATATCTCGATGCCAGAGTCCGTCCTAGTAAGCGTTCAAGAACAACCCTTACGTGAGTTCTAAGCTAAATGTAGATTACTGTAACTGGTTGGACCGTAAGTATTTGGAGGGAGCCAAAATAAATGTACAGAAATCGTCACAATGCGTTTGCGGGCACTATGAGACCTTAGAGTAACCTTTATTACTGCAAGATAATGCTTATGAAATTGATTGATCAGGCAAAAAATATATTTAGGTAAGGGTTTTAGCATTAGGGCCCATATCAAACCAGGGAGCCGTTTTGAATTTTTTACGTAGAAAAACGATTTATTGCTTGTACTCCATCCCGGGGGAGGCGGGATGGTTATATTACACTCATCGGTCTAACGATCAAGCCTTAAACCGCCTGGTGCGGGCAAGAGAGCAGGATGCCCATAGGGTAAAAACGGAACTGATGATGCCCACAATGCTGTGTCATACAGTTCTTTGTAATTTCAAGTTCGCAGTGGTATTGCTACTGTTAATGGGTAGGCAAGGCGATTACCATCCGGTGACCAGCTTTCTGCATTATATTAAATTCAGCCTACATAAAAAAAGTTCCATGACACTATCTAATGCAATCTTTCTTTCAAAGTAAAAAGGCAACTATTAATGTAATTTGAAAGACAAAGCGCGCGCCTTTATCAACTTTACTGTATTCAACGCAACATCGCTATCTTACTTCTACGGCCATCTATTGGGCAATAGTAGTGTTTAAAAATACTGTCTCAAACTAATGTAGCGCCATCTACTCGCACCATATAATTTATTGCTGCATCTACTGCCACATAGGTGGCAGCACCATCTACAATATGCTTTTTAAAAACAGCCAATGAGAACGCAGGAACACAAAAGCAATATCGTTAGGGTTATGACGTCGTGCTGCGCAGCGCAATAATTTCCGTTCTCTGATAGGCGACGGCAGAGATTCCACGGGCGACGGACATTTTGTATTGGTATTGTCGTGACGCAAAGTAAAACTGTACATAAATATGCCACTGAACGCACTCGGCTGGTCAACTGAAGAAGATGAAAAACTCGCTGAATTAGTGCAACCACACTCGTATTTGTATAATTTGCAAGATCCGTCAAGAAAGAATATTTTGGCGAGGGAATCTACATGGCAAGAAATAGCTCAGCAACTGTCCAAACCAGGTAATGTTTTTATTGGTTCGTAGTAACAAAAGCGGTGCTGCATTACACAACTGCAGCGGAATCCGTGTGTGATATCAAAATAAATTATGTTGTTTACCTAGACTACATTTCGTGTACTACATACTCAGATCAAATATGAACAAGATACGGCCATAGCGTAGCCTGTGGTGAGACAGAGAGACCCAGCGCTTGTGTTGTCAGGAAGTTAAAAAAAATCCATAATTATTTAATTTTTTATTATATTTTAGTGAAGATTCTTAAAAGTAAAATAAAATACTAAACTAACTAACTTAAAGGCTATGTATAGTATATTGCCCTATATCCTTATTTACACATTATTTTATATGCAACATTAATTAAAATATTAAAATAATTTAAAAAATCGCGTGTACCTTACGAATAGTGTGAATATCCTATTATTCATAATACCAATTAGTGTTATTAAAATTACGGGATAGTGAATTAAATGTTATAGACAGGGAGCCCTCGGGTAGCTGATCCACTTGACTACTATCAAGCTCATTTTCCGTGAGTAGCTTCGTTTCGATGAGACGACCAACAATTCCCTATGCGAAAATTCTCTATTGTGGTAGCTAACAGAGGTAGCAAGGATAGAATATTTCGATTTGATGATACTCAAACAATTATTATTTTATTTGTAGGACAATATGACAGTTAAATTATATAAGTATTAACTAAGTAAATACAAAAAAACCTACAAATAACCTACCTAACCACTTGTACGTCCGACCTAAGAAACTATTCTTCGAGGCTTCTTACACTATCATCTCGTGATTGTTGTTGTAAACTAATTCGTCAGCTATCTAATAAACAAATGAAACACGCAAAAACTACCTGCAATTTGTTAATAACGACGGTTATATAAAATATGTCGCTATGGCTACAAAAGTATCCTTGGACGTACAACCCACCTTTTTTTTTGGCTAGAAAAGTATCCTTGGACGTGCAAGTGGCTAACCTAACCTACAAATAAAATAATAATTTTTTGAGTATCATCAAATTGAAATATTCTATCCTTGCTACCTCTGTTAGCTACCACAATAGAGAATTTTCGCATAGGGAATAGTTGGTCGTCTCATCGAAACGAAGCTACTCACGGAAAATGAGCTTGATAGTAGTCAAGTGGATCAGCTACCCGAGGGCTCCCTGTCCATTAGGTTTCACTTCATTTTTGTAATAAAAAGATGTGAATGGTTAATTTCTTTATTAACACAAATTATGATACACGGGCTAATAACTTTCTAAGGTGTGGTCAAATTGAAGCAAATATAAGTACTAGTGTATGATATAAGTATTTCAACTGTAGTACCAAATCATGTCAATGCATTGCTAGGACATAAATAGAGCATTTTCTTTTTCCTTTAATGAGTAACATGTCGGCATTAACGTGATATTATATGATGTCTAGTTTTTAATGACGTCCGGAAGCGAAGCTCCCGTTGTGCTCTATTGCGACCCTCGGTGTTAGAGAGAGTAATAGCGCGTCGTTTTGCTAACACGCCCCTTCATTGACCTTTAAATTTAACTAATTTTGTATGAAAATTTCTGATACGTTCTATCTTTTGCGAAATCATTGGTGACTTGCATACTCCTTGAAAAATGCAGGTAACACATCTTAGCATTTTTAGTTGGTATCCAATTGATTCCACCGGTCGCTTAGATCCACCGATTTCTTTGTGATGGATTTTTAGGAAACCTGCAAATAAGACAAAACGGAAGATAAATTTCACTTCTTTCAGGAAATAAGTATTGAGTATTATATAACATATTACAAAAATATATTATCTACTTTAATAATAATTTATCGGCATTTAGCTTTAGTAACCGGCAACACTATTTTTAGGTTATAAAGTTAGATTAATCCATTAAAATAAGATTTTCGTAACAATTTTACCAAAATCTTGTGAAAATACTCGCCAATACAACAATCTAAAACTATTTTAATTCCCAGAAACAGATTTTATAAGGTACTTACATGTGAAATGAGACACCAGGATTTTTTCACTCGCTACGGCTTTTACACTCAAAAATACTACACCCAACCATCATTAGAATACGATTTGATTACTATTTTAATACAAACACTAATAATAATCGCTATAAACACCTTAAAAACGCCAGGAAGTCCAGAAAACAATCACGCTATGGTTTGTTTGGCAAACTTCGAACCGTGACAAACAAGAAATTATAGGCTACGCTGAAAGTGACAGCAATATTATATAGGCATCTTTGTCTAACACGTTCAATTACTTATATAACTATCTCGTTTTGCAGGGAAATCATTCTGTGATGGTCCTATCTATGGAATAGATAATCTAAGACTACATACGATGTTTATACCAGTAAATTTGTTTTTAGTGTAAAACAATTGGATGCAAAATGGTGTTTGTTTACTTTAAAACAGGCCAAATGTAAAACATAAAACAGCTGATAACACTAACAAATAATATGTATATATATATATTATTTGTTAGTGTTATTTTTTTCATTTTTCATATATCTACATACTTGTTAGTTATGAATAAAATCTGTTTTTTTTATTATTAACCGTTAATATGTACATCCTTGCGTATCGATTATTATTGACATAAAACAAATATTTCAATATTAACACATAATTGTTACGCGGTATTGAGGACTGAAAGTTTAATACACCTAAGAAGAATAGTAGTGTGCCAAAACCTAATGCATAATTAATAAATTCCAGTGGAGGAGTGCAAAAAACGATGGCGCGGTCTCCGAGATAGCTACATGAGAAGCAAACGTATTGGAAGCATGCATACCTCTAAAGTGCGAGTGTTTCGGAAACTGCAGTTCCTTGACGAAAGTTCAGTAAGTATTAGAATTAATTTTAAGCCAAGACAAAAATCTATACCTGGGAAATATTTCAAATTCTAAGATCACAAAGAACTTTTAATTACAAAACACTACATGGCATTGAAGTTCGTTCTTCACCCCAAGATGAGATGATAAACTTCATAATGCCTAGCAGTTTTACTGGCTTCAATGTCCTTCAAATCGAAACAAAAAATAAACACTGCTGCTTGGCGGCAGAAATAGTCAAAGCGGCGGCATTAACCCGTGTGTCCCATACGAGGGATCTACCATCTAGTAAATTGTATCCATGAATAAAAAACATAGAATGATATGGTAGGCCAGTAAATACATGTCAAATCATGAATGTTACAGGTTGACGGTAGTGATGAGGTTGAGATGGAGGACCAGCCTATGCAGGAGGATGTCATGTCAACCACAGAACAGCAGGTTATCACTGATAACCAGGAGTATTATGAGGTACAATCAGGCTTATGTCACTTTAAAAGTGTATAATCATTACAATTTTCTGCAAGTTGAGTTCTGCGTTGTTGAAGACACAGTTAGTACAAAAGCTCTTGGTGCACATTGATTCAGTACATACTGGGTTACACATGAGAGGCAGTGTTACTATAGCAGAATAAAACTTATATGTAAGTAGATTGCAAAAAATATATTAGTATGACAGGCTGTAGAAATGATTAGATAAATACACACATACCCTACCATGTACTAATATTAGAAATACTTCTATGGTACTAGTTTAAGTCTGCAGTTTTGCTTGCGTGGTTTTGTTTAACAGCACTCTCTTGGGCATTATTTGGCCTACATAATAAATAGATATACCCATTTTACTCCACATGATACACCTAGTGCGGATTCAAAACTATTTGTATGACTGTTGGACAAATTTATTTGTTCTTTAAAATCTGTCTAGTAGTTTTTGCGTGATACTTACAGAGTAGACAAATTATTCCAAAGTAGACTTCATGGATGGTATTAATTTACCATCAGTTGCTCTTTTTGCCTTTAGTATAAAAAATGGTTAATGCTAGAAGTGGGAATATTTATAAATAATCATATTTACCTCAATGTATTTTTTACAATTTGTGGTTTACATACTTTATGACAAATAAATTTTCATCTGAAACATTTTAATTAATACAATAATTTAGTTTATTATCTATATTTTTAATAATTTCATAATTCTATATTTCAGATAACAGTCGTCGATGGACCACCAGAGCAAGCACTGAAACCATTCATAAAACTAGTCCCAAAAAGAGAATGCAAAGACGATTTACCAAAGAAGATAGGCAGAAAGAAGGTAGGACGCAAAAAGTCTGTGCCGTTGCCTCGCAACATACCGCCGATCAAAATACTACCCAAACCGGTATTGGTGAACGAGCCGAAGATCATGCAGTACATTGAAGACCATAAACAACCTGAGCAGAGATCCCAGACCATAGACAAACTCATAGAGAAAATTCTGAAAGAGAGCACAAACGAAGTGGACGTTTTCTTCAGAAGCATGGCTGCAAGTGTCAAGAAATTGCAGCCGAATTTGATACCGAAAGTCAAAATGGAAGTGTGCAACGTAATAGCGAAATATGAAATGCAGAGTTTTGACAAGAACAACCTTAATTTCTGAGAGGAAAGACGGAAAAGATCTGAACGAAGTTATCCAGAAAATAGTACATTATTTTTGGTGCTATCAAATAATGCGAGGCGTCGTCGTGAGGCTTTGATATACGTATTGTGAGTTGTGTTTCATACTATTTTATTGTAATTTATTGTGGAAGTTACGTTATTTGCAATAATTTTCAGGGCGTTTAACATAAAACCTCAAGAAAATGCCTTATTTTCTCATGATATCTGATAGCCTTCTATATATGCTGCAGGGTGCCCATTACGAGAAACTAGTCTCTTGCATGGCGAGAAATTTCGTGGGCTTATGCTAAAAGCGCATATGTTACTTAGTGCTTATTTCACTATGTCCCAGTAAATGTTATTTATCAGATGGAACAAATGCTAAAATACCAAATTATTACACCATGGAGAAAAGTATTATTATGTGGAATTGCTACTTTTAATATATTTTCTAACGTGTTATTTGGCGGATAAAAATTATATGGACATTGTGAAACACGCAGTAAATGTTAAATATAACATTTTATATACTTACACTAAACAGAATATTTTGTAGTATTTTAGCTTACAACATACTATGATGCAAATCATTTCTTAGTGGGTATATTAGGGAGCTGTTTCGAAATATTTGAATAACATTTAACTACCAAATAAATTATAAGACAGCTATTTTAGATAGTACACAAGACATCTTTCTTCCAGTATATGTACCTAATATGTGAAAGTGACTTTTGTAGTTGAATGTCTTATAATTTATTTGGTAAGTAGCAACTCTAAGTAGAGTTGGTAATATGTACCCTAAATTGAATAAAAAAATATTAATATTTAATGACATCAAGTGAGAATCATACACCAAGTTATTACTAGCTTAACATGTTGAATTTTACACTTATTTAAAAGAAATGTATTACGCATTAGGTATAGTTTTGTATGTGAGGCTGACTTGCAAAACAATCCTTAAATTGTATTTAACCACTAAACATGTTTAAGAAACGTCAAATCGTATGAAAATTTCACAAAACCGACGTAACGTAGCGGCTTGCTTGCTGCGTTTCGTACGGTGAGTGATATATCCGAAGGCCTAAATTCCCTTTCCCCTGCCCAATACCTAATTATCCCTTTCCTTTAAGGTCGGCAATGAGCCCATGATTTTCTGGTGACTGCCATCAGGTGACCCACTTACTATGCTGGCTTATGCTATATGTATATAAATAAAAAGAAAAAACATGTTTAAAGGTTAAATACAATAACTAAGGATCGTCGTGCAAGTCAGCCTGGGTATCAAAAATTTAAAAGCAATTTAGTTCCTAGTAAGCAAAAGCTAAAAGTGCAAAATATAGCAATAATACTTATGAAAATAATTATATCTCTTAAAAAATATTGTAAAACAAAATTATTGAATAAAAATCTATAATAGCAATTTCGTAAATCCTGGCTCTATGAGGAAGATCATTAAGACTGCCTGTATGACTGTGTGTTCGTAGCCACTCAATATCTTTTTTCTTATCCTGGCAAGACAAAGTAAGTACACTAAACCTGATGTTAAGTACAGTACAAGTATAATGCTAACCTTAAAGGGACATTGCGCGTCCCTCGATAGTCGCCAACATAATGCTGGCCTCAGATACTGTATATTCACTGGCTGAACCCGGAACGCGTCTCTTAAACGGACCCGTGCCGTGGCGGGTTTTTCAGCATGTGTACGGTAGTCAGTGGTCGCAGGCCAGTCAAACAAAGGAATCGCTACGCAGCCTAGTTTTCGTCATGACCATCAAAATGTTACTTCACTCGTTCTAAATTTGAATGATCTGTGCATTACCAATTTATGCGAAAAGCTCTTCAAGATTTGAATTTAATGGTACGTAACTACATTGTTGGCACCCAACTAAACTAAAACCCAATTAAATCGGACAAACTGAGCCATACTTTCTCGAATGAAAAATAAACCCGATTTTAATAAATAAAGTCGATTAGAAAAACATGTGTAACTTTTAAATGGCTGAACAGATTTTCTTCGAACATAGCGAAAACCATCGAATAACCCAGCTTTGCAACAAAAAAAACGCATTATATATTAAAACACAGTTATTATTTCGAACAGACTAACATTTATTCTATAAAAGTATCAGAGGTAAATCAAAGTTGCATATTCCATACACTAGATGGCGCTACAATACACTTATTATTTTGTTACCAAATTATAATACCACCACTTAACAAAATAATCTAAAAACACACCAACAAAGTTTACAATAGGTAAGTATTACAATAATATAAAAATCAACACAACTCTACTAAACCTATTTTCTTCATGAAATTATAATGTTTAATTTTACACAAACTTTTTGTAAACATATCAGCTGGCATGTCTGATGTTTTTAAATACTCAATTTTTACCAAATCATTTGCAACTGCCTCTCTAATAAAATGATATCTTACATCAATATGTTTACTTCTTTTATGATACATACAATTTTCTGAAAGCTTTTTTGCACTTTGATTATCATTACATAATACAACTGGCAGTTTTTTTCTATTTATAAGTTCACATAATAAGTTTTTTAAGAAAATTGCCTCTTTACTGGCCTCACAGACAGCCATATATTCGGCCTCTGTGCTCGATAATGCAACTGTTTGTTGCTTTCTACTTTCATGTGATACAACACACCCAGACAATATAAAACAATATCCTGTATAGGATCTCCTATCTATAGCATCGGAGGCCCAATCAGCATCAACAAAACCAAGTATATCTGAATCATTTTTTACATACATTAATCCATACAATTTTGTAGAACTTAAGTATTTGAGAACTCGTTTTGCATGCTTCCAATGTGTTTCATTATTACAGTTATTAAATTGGCTCAAATAACTTATACAATAAGATATGTCTGGCCTGGTTAAGACTGATAGATACATTAAACTACCAATCAGCTGTTGATATAGACAGTTTGACATTTCATTTTTACTCTTTTCTAGTTTTAAATTAACTTCCATAGGAGTATCTATATTTTTACAATTTTCTAATTTAAATTTATTCAACAACTTTTCAATAAAATCTTTTTGATCAATACATATTTTATTTTCATTTATTTTTACATTCATACCTAAACATTTTCTCAGCTGTCCTAAATCTTTCAATTTAAATCTGACATTTAAATGTTTTTTCAGATGATCTACTTCCTCTTTACAATTAGAAAATATGAAAAAATCATCAACAAATAATGCAATATAGGTTTTATACTTTTCTGATGATTTAACAAACAAACATGGCTCATATAAAGATTTTATATAATTCAACTGCTGTAAACAATCATCTACTTCTTTATACCATTGCCTTGCTGATTGTTTAAGACCATAAATTGCCCTATTTAATTTTAAAACTTTATTTTTATTATCTTTACATATGAGATTCTGTGGCAATTCCATGTATACAATTTCTTCAAGACGTCCATTTAGAAAAGCTGTGGTGACATCTAAATGAGTTATATTGAGATTTGAACGCACACTAATAGCAAACAACAATTTCAACGTTGAGTATTTCAGAACTGGTGAAAAGGTCTCTTTATAGTCAATTCCTTCACGTTGCGTGAAACCCTTAGCAACCAGCCTTGCCCTATACCTCACTGTGTTATCACTATTTAACTTTTTTCTAAAAACCCATTTACACTGAACCACTTTTCCTTCACTTGGTCTATCTACCACATCCCATGCTTCATTGTCACTGAATGACTGCAACTCTTCCTTCATAGCACTGCACCATTCTTCTTTTTCTGGACCGCTCATCACTTCTTCATAAGTAAGACTGTCATCATGCATATCCATACTTTCTGTAACACATACATTACTGTACCCATACCTAACTGGTGGCCTTCTTTCACGTTGAATCCTTTCTTCTGAGCTGGATCTTTCAGATTCAAATGTATCCTCATTTGACTGAATGTCACAGAATTCTTCTGAAGTAGAAGAATCTAAGGTATTATCTGGCATGTATGTGATATCTGTTGGATCAACAATGTTCTCCGAACTTGCAGTAGAACTGTTAGCTTCATCTTTTTCAATCTGGCTATCATCTCCTTCTTTCTTCTCTTCCACTAAGGCTTTTACAGTATTAGCTTCTCTACTACACTCCATTATGATGACATCTCTGCTAGTCGTTATCTTTTTGGTCTTCGGGTTATATACGCGATAACCCTTGGTGTTTTCTGCAAAACCGAGAAGTATATATTGTTCTGCCTTCTTATCCCATTTTGTTCTATTTATTTTGGGTATGTGAACCATGGCAGGGCTTCCAAATACTCTGATATGCTCAAGATTTGGTTTTCTTCCACTCCATAGCTCATAAGGAGTTTTCTGAAGACCAGAGGCTAATGTTCTGTTTCGCAAATACACTGCAGTGTTGACTGCCTCTGCCCAGAATTTCTTTTCCATCTTAGCATCAAATAGAAGACATCTAGCCCTTTCTACAACGGTCCTATTAAGCCTCTCACATAAGCCGTTTTGCTCTGGTGTGTGAGGATTCGTTTTTTGATGCACTATACCTTCTTTATTCAAAAAACTTTCAAATTCTGTGGAACAAAACTCCCCACCGTTGTCTGTTCTTAATATCTTAATGCTCTTTTCTGTTTGTTTTTCAACTAGAGCTTTGTAAATCTTAAAATATTTCAGAGCTTCATTTTTTGCTTTAAGAAAATATACAAAGGCCATTCTGCTGTAGTCGTCTACAAAAAGGAGAAAATACCTTGACTTTCCTTCTGAGATAGTCTCCATTGGGCCGCAAACATCCGCATGCACCACCTCTAACACACTTTCACATCTGGAACCTCTGTGTGTAAATGGCAATCTCATTAACTTCCCTTCACAACATGTGACACACTGGGACTTGTCAATTTCAGCCTTTTCTGGGAAAGACACCCCCTCCACAGCGCCGTTTTTCATATTGTTCAGGTCCTTACTGTTAATATGGCCTAACCGTCTATGCCATAACAAACTTGTTGCTGTTTCTGCTTTACATGCCAACAGACAATCCTGTTTTGTGTCTAATCTGTACACTCCATTCATGAGACGGGCTTTTGCAACAACAACTTTGTTGTGATTCAAAATTTTGCAAATATCTCCTTGGAAAATAACTTGATTTCCATTTCTTATAAGTTCACTCACTGATAAGAGATTAGTCGTGAGGTTAGGAATGCACAAGACGTTCTTAACAGTAATATTGTACTCTGAGTCGTCCACCACCGTAGTTATCTGTGTATTTCCGGAGCATAATACCGGTACTGTCGTCTTATTAGCTACAACAATGCTTTTCATAGCTTGGTTATATGATACATCTTGTAAACGATTTACATCTGTAACCATATGCGCACTGGCACCTGAGTCAATGTACCAATCTGTGCTTTTGTAGCTCGAGTTCATGAAGAAAACGCTGAACACTGCACTTTCTTTCTCTTTATTGTATTTGCACTGGTTTTTGTAGTGGCCGATTTGTTTACATCGGTAACAACGAATTTGTTTGACAGATTTCGGAGATGGCGTCACCGACTTTGATGTTTCTGTAGTGTTTCTATATTTCTTATTGCGCTGCTGCCAACCTTTAGATAAAAATGCACTGTCATTTCCACTACTATCCACTTCAGAACTCATATCCAATAATTTCGACTTAATGACGTCGGTACTTATGGCCATGCCCGAATGTTCAATTGCCATTATCATTGGGGCAAACTTTTCAGGTAATCCTGCCAATAATAAGCACCCAACCCACTCGTCAGTAATCGTAAACCCTGTGCTTCCCAATTTTTGTGCGGTGTCCACAATCTGGGTTACGTAACTCGTCATTGATTCGCTATCTTCTAGCCGGATCGATATTAAATGCCTCAGCAAACTGATTTTTCTTTGGAAACCGGAGTCATCGAAAAGTATCTTCAGACGCTTCCACACATCCTGAGCAGTTTTCTCATCCTTGATATGGACATACAAGCTTGAATCAATCGTCATAATAAGTTTGGCCTTGGTCTTCTTATTCTCTGCGTCTGATGAGCTTGTATCCGGATCTTTCGTTATGTCCATGCCTTCGAGTAAGAGAAAATTCTCTGCGGCGAACGCCCACTCGTCGTAGTTCTCCCGACCCTTGAGTTTCGGTACATTTACCAAATAACTGCCGGCCATCTTGGTAGCTTAGATTAGCCACGCCACACACAATCGACACGACTTTCAAAAATGTTCTAGTTCACTGTAGTTTTAAGTCCAAAATCGAATCAATGAACAACACGAGTGAGTTATTGTCCTTTTTACAACTTTATTTTCGGAAAATACACTAATTAACGCGTGATTAAGGGACTGGGCCCATAACCTATTAAAACACAGTTATTATTTCGAACAGACTAACATTTATTCTATAAAAGTATCAGAGGTAAATCAAAGTTGCATATTCCATACACTAGATGGCGCTACAATACACTTATTATTTTGTTACCAAATTATAATATTATAATCGTGCATTCGTTTAGGCGCTACGATGTCACAACATACACAAAGACCAAGGCGTCAAATTTATAAGATCCTTTTTAATGTCAGGGGCTTCAAAATTGGATCAGTGTCTTAAAAGTTTTATGTGATTATACATACTTACAACAACGAAAAAAGTCGTAGTGTAATTGAGTAATTCCTCGTTTTTTGGCGAGTTAACAAAAATTATATAACATTGTATGCCAATAAAAAGTGAAGTAGGTATATTAGACGGTTTATTTACATTTAAATTTGTAAATACACGTATGAAACAAATATGGAATTTTATTTATTTATTAATTAAATCTGAAATACAAAAATCTGGTTTTATTTACGCATTTTTTGTATGTATTTCTAAACATTAGGTGGTAAGTCCCTATGCAAGAGGCCGTCTGTACAGCCACCGGGCATTATGAGACAACACCATATGCCTCGGGGTGATGGTCACAGTACAGTACTATGCAGTAGGTACTTTGTAATTCAAAGTTTTAGAGTGGTATCGCTACTTTGCCCAGGTGGGCCATGTGAGCATGGATCACTCCTCGTCATTCAGACGCGTCAACAAAACATTGATTAAGTTTATGGGTATTATGCACATTTTTATTGCATAATTCTAAAGATTAACTAACAGTGCTGACAGTAAGTACCTATCATCATCAGCCACAGGACGTCCACTGCTGAACATAGGCCTCCCCCAAAAATGTCCAGACCGACCTGTTGGAAGCGGCCTGCATCCAGCGACTTCCTGCGACCGTCTGTCGTCTGTCCACCTTGTAAGACAATAATACCTTGTACCTATAATGCCGTTTAAAAACTCAAACATCTATCGCACACTAGACTGCTTAATTATACATCAAAACATTTGCTAACTCCATTTCACAATGTACTATAATTAACAAACAAACATACAGCACAAAGCGTATTACAGTAGGTATACACATGAGGAATGGTGGCCGCTTTAACTAATTAAAATTGATGTGTGTTTCCTATAACACACTACTAACACAAATATGTGGAACTGCAGTGTGCATTCTAGTTTGTCTTTTGTTTTAAGTACTTCTCTATGACTGAATATCACATATGATTGGATTGGAATATGTTATATAATGTTTGTAACAGTTGAATTGATCGATTTAACTACCGTGGCAGTTTTTTATGAAAAATGGGAATATTTTAATTGCTGGTAATAGAATTTGTTTTTTTTATTAATGCTAATAATAGGGGACGTCAACGTTTTCCTTATAAATCGGAGCATATTTGCTCAAAGAATATAAACACAGTAGGTATATTTCATAATTATGTACTCCATCAGAGCGTAATATTTATCCATTTACTAGCTGTCCCTCGCGGCTCCGCCTGCGTGATCGGCTTTTTCCGGGATAAAAGTAGCCTAACAGTGGGGCCATGTGTCGAAAATTGATCGTACCCTCTCAGAAACCTTCGTGGGGTCATGCACAACAACTTTGCTAAAGATCATCACATGATCAAATGCATAGTTTTGTCGGGAAAGATTTGATCGTCTTGGTCGCGGCATTGTTAATGATGATTCAAAGAGAAAATAAATTACTGATGATATTATCAATTACGTTTAGCTATCATTTTTATAATTGTCAAATTTTTTACCATACTTAACCAAAGAAAAAATTACGTTTAGCTGTCATTTAAGTTTTGTTATTCCACTGTCATTTGCGTTTTGTGTCATGTCAGATGTGTTTTTGTTATACCACGTTTTATAGTGACTTGACTGAAACGCGGTCGAACGGGATAAAAAGTATCCTATGTCCGTCTCCTGGTTCTAAACTACCTCTCCACCAATTTTCAGCTAAATCCGTTCAGCCGTTCTTGAGTTATAAGTGGTGTAACTAACACCACTTTCTTTTATATATATAAGATTACTAACTAGCTGTTCATAGCGTGATATACATATATAAACCTTCCTCATGAATTAGTCTATCTATTGCTGAAAACTGCATTAAAATCCATTGAATAGGTTAAAAGATCTAAGCGAACAGACAGCGGAAGCGACTTAATTAAATTGAATAAATAAATACTATACATATATGTACTACTGTAAAGATAATAACCGAAACCAAACGCCTTCAGGCTAGGGTCAAAGGTTAAAACAAAACGTAACTTTTAATAGATACGCCATTAAAAGGTAGGTATCGTTTATAAATTTAGCTGCGGTTTGATCGGCGACCTAACAGGAGGGCAGATTTATATAACTTTCCTGTAGTGTAGCTTATTTCGGTAGGGGCGGGGCGTCTAGACGAGTTAGCATAAGCACAGTAAAGGTATAGTATACAGTATTGTATCTTCATACAAATGGATGAAACGCGAGCTATACCTACGCGCCTCGATCAAGGCATGCGCGCGGCAGGCTGACAGGCGCGACTGTGCCGCAGTCACGAACGGACGGTATTGTTTTTTTAAAGAAAATTTCACTAAAAATAAGACCAAGTACATATTTAATATGACGAATAGGATATATTGTGCTGTTTTTGGTTGCATGAATTCGTCAATAACGCATCCAGAGATAACTTTCCTTAGATTACCTGGAAACTCTGAAAGGTAAGACTATAAAATAATTTTACTTACTAGTAGGTAGGTACATAATGTGTGTGTTTTTTAATGGATAAGTATTTTATCTCCCGAAAATAAATGTCTGGATTAATAAATAAAGTAAATAGATTAAAGGAAAGTAATTGACACGAGTGAAATAGGTAGTTATAGGCGGTTCATGAATCATGATACGGTAGGTACGCTTGTGTTAAAACCTCGGGGCATGTGTGTTTTGTTTTGTTAGTTTGTATAATTCAAAGTAATGACGTGGTATTTTATCTATCTATCTATCTATATATATAAAAATGAATCGCTGTGCGTTTGTCTCGCCAAAACTCGAGTACCGATTTGGCTAATTCTGATCTTGAAATATTGGTGGAAATTCAGGGAAGGTTTACGCGGTGAGAAAAAATGAGTAACATAAATAATAAGTAAAGGAAAACACTAAAAACTACAACTAAATTTTCCAATACAAACTGTTCCTGGGTATGAAACACTTGATGTCTTTTTGATGTGAAACATATATAAGCGCAGGTATAAACCGGATTGTTGGCGTTGCGAAGCATGCCATGGTGACGGGTCGGTACGCTATACTAGACAGGACAGGGACAGGACAGGGACATGACAGGGACAGGACAGGACAGGGACAGGACAGGGACAGGACAGGGACAGGACAGGGACAGGACAGGGACAGGACAGGGACAGGACAGGGACAGGACAGGGACAGGACAGGGACAGGACAGGGACAGGACAGGGACAGGACAGGGACAGGACAGGGACAGGACAGGGACAGGACAGGGACAGGTACAGGGACAGGACAGGGACAGGACAGGGACAGGACAGGGACAGGACAGGGACAGGACAGGGACAGGACAGGGACAGGACAGGGACAGGACAGGGACAGGACAGGGACAGGACAGGGACAGGACAGGGACAGGACAGGGACAGGACAGGGACAGGACAGGGACAGGACAGGGACAGGACAGGGACAGGTACAGGGACAGGGACAGGGACAGGGACAGGACAGGGACATAGACAGGACAGGAAAGTGACAGGAAAGGGACAGGGACAGGGCTGCGCAGTTTTATTAATATTGGCAACTTAAAAGGTACTTTTTATTACTTAGTTGTCGTCGTTATTTAGAATGGGTGTAATGCTCTAACTGAATCCATAAAAAAGTATTTTATAATCACAAAACTAAATGGTATCACAAAGTAGGCAAATGTAATTAAAATGCTGGAGGCGGGCAGCCCTATCGCATGTTTACGTACCGCGCGGCTGTAGGCATTTATTTCTAAAATTCAGCTGAGTTACAATACAGTTTACAGTGGCATAAGTCTAGTTCGCCGCCCTGTAGCGCTCTATTATCGAGCCGGTTGATACGCCATGCATTTCTATTACTAATCAAGAAAATATACCGTAAGCTTAGGATAACATTTTAGACTAGGGTGTGTTGAGACCAAGTCTCTCGTAGTTCCTGATACCCACGACACAAAACTCGTTTTAAAATTTTAGTGTGGGGTCAGGACTATGTATGTGACTGATGGGAAAAAAATAGGCTAGGAAAAATTATAAGTAGGTTTTCTCCTTTAAAACAAACGCTTATTTATTTAAAGATATTTGTTTTTAATACATCTTCAATATAACCTACGCGCCTCGATCAAGGCATGCGCGCGGCAGGCTGACAGGCGCGACTGTGCCGCAGTCACGAACGGACGGTATTGTTTTTTTAAAGAAAATTTCACTAAAAATAAGACCAAGTACATATTTAATATGACGAATAGGATATATTGTGCTGTTTTTGGTTGCATGAATTCGTCAATAACGCATCCAGAGATAACTTTCCTTAGATTACCTGGAAACTCTGAAAGGTAAGACTATAAAATAATTTTACTTACTAGTAGGTAGGTACATAATGTGTGTGTTTTTTAATGGATAAGTATTTTATCTCCCGAAAATAAATGTCTGGATTAATAAATAAAGTAAATAGATTAAAGGAAAGTAATTGACACGAGTGAAATAGGTAGTTATAGGCGGTTCATGAATCATGATACGGTAGGTACGCTTGTGTTAAAACCTCGGGGCATGTGTGTTTTGTTTTGTTAGTTTGTATAATTCAAAGTAATGACGTGGTATTTTATCTATCTATCTATCTATATATATAAAAATGAATCGCTGTGCGTTTGTCTCGCCAAAACTCGAGTACCGATTTGGCTAATTCTGATCTTGAAATATTGGTGGAAATTCAGGGAAGGTTTACGCGGTGAGAAAAAATGAGTAACATAAATAATAAGTAAAGGAAAACACTAAAAACTACAACTAAATTTTCCAATACAAACTGTTCCTGGGTATGAAACACTTGATGTCTTTTTGATGTGAAACATATATAAGCGCAGGTATAAACCGGATTGTTGGCGTTGCGAAGCATGCCATGGTGACGGGTCGGTACGCTATACTAGACAGGACAGGGACAGGACAGGGACATGACAGGGACAGGACAGGACAGGGACAGGACAGGGACAGGACAGGGACAGGACAGGGACAGGACAGGGACAGGACAGGGACAGGACAGGGACAGGACAGGGACAGGACAGGGACAGGACAGGGACAGGACAGGGACAGGACAGGGACAGGACAGGGACAGGACAGGGACAGGACAGGGACAGGACAGGGACAGGACAGGGACAGGACAGGGACAGGACAGGGACAGGACAGGGACAGGACAGGGACAGGACAGGGACAGGACAGGGACAGGACAGGGACAGGACAGGGACAGGACAGGGACAGGACAGGGACAGGACAGGGACAGGACAGGGACAGGACAGGGACAGGACAGGGACAGGACAGGGACAGGACAGGGACAGGACAGGGACAGGACAGGGACAGGACAGGGACAGGACAGGGACAGGACAGGGACAGGACAGGGACAGGGACAGGGACAGGGACAGGACAGGGACATAGACAGGACAGGAAAGGGACAGGGACAGGGCTGCGCAGTTTTATTAATATTGGCAACTTAAAAGGTACTTTTTATTACTTAGTTGTCGTCGTTATTTAGAATGGGTGTAATGCTCTAACTGAATCCATAAAAAAGTATTTTATAATCACAAAACTAAATGGTATCACAAAGTAGGCAAATGTAATTAAAATGCTGGAGGCGGGCAGCCCTATCGCATGTTTACGTACCGCGCGGCTGTAGGCATTTATTTCTAAAATTCAGCTGAGTTACAATACAGTTTACAGTGGCATAAGTCTAGTTCGCCGCCCTGTAGCGCTCTATTATCGAGCCGGTTGATACGCCATGCATTTCTATTACTAATCAAGAAAATATACCGTAAGCTTAGGATAACATTTTAGACTAGGGTGTGTTGAGACCAAGTCTCTCGTAGTTCCTGATACCCACGACACAAAACTCGTTTTAAAATTTTAGTGTGGGGTCAGGACTATGTATGTGACTGATGGGAAAAAAATAGGCTAGGAAAAATTATAAGTAGGTTTTCTCCTTTAAAACAAACGCTTATTTATTTAAAGATATTTGTTTTTAATACATCTTCAATGTAAATTGAGCATGTTATCCCGTTATGAAGTGATGAGAAATCATAATATATAACTGAATCACTATTGCCGTCAGAAACCTACTTATATTGTCATTTTATTTTTATTTCATTTAATGACGAGATGAGCAAGGTGCTCGCCTGATGGTAAGCGTCACGCCTGCCCATAAACAGAAACAACACCACACAGAACTTTAAATTACAAACCACTACATGACACTGAACTGCGCTCGTCACCCCGACACAAAGATGATAAGTCTCATAATGCCCAGTAATTTCACTGGCTTCAATGTCCTTCTAACCAAAACACAACAGTGCTTGCACACTGTTGCCTGGCGGCAGAAATAGACACAGGGGTGGTCCAACCCAGACGGCCTCTCGCATATGAGGGACCTACCACCTTGAATTAAGTGATATAAATAGGTCAGTTCCAGTGTAGTCATGCCGTACCAGGGTAAAAAAAATGCGAAATCAAGCACTTTCACTAGAAAATATTCGCTGCAAAGGCAAAACAAACTTGAGATTCTTTAACACATAACTGCCTCCATAGCTCCAAGCCTACCCCTCCAACATCGTCTGTGTCTAACCGTTGAACAACAAGCACCAAAGCATAGAAGCGTAGTTACCGGTACTCGAGGTACAATGCGGGGGCGCGACGCACCCTGCCAGTACCCGTTGAATAGACGCGTCTACGTACTCGGTACTTGCAAATTAACAACGAATGACGGAACTTTATTATGGCTGTCGAGTGTTTTGAGTGTATGCATTTGTATACACGTGTATGTCTAGGGTTGTCAGTGTGGCTAGCAGAAAATAATGTTTAGGTCTACTGGAGAAAACTATTTTTTTTGTCCGTGAATTGCGAAGTGACTGCACTACACCTGATGGTAACCTAGTGCAGTCCAAAAAACCAGCGACCACCGAGAAACAATGTGTTTATCGGTGGTCACCAGTCATGCCGGCCTCAGCATCCCTCTTCGGAGAGGGTAGAAGCAAATCGAGGGACCTGCGACAGGACAAGCGGATGACCGATGCAGGCACAGTAATACAAAGATGTACCCCTATACCCGCTCCAATCAACCATCAAGTCATGTCGCAAGACCCTCGCGAGAACCAGATATACTCTGATCCTGGTACGCGATCCACACAAGGTGTTTGGATCACTATGGTAGGTTTTAATATGGTATTAACGGTGTATTATGGGGTACGGTGGTCGCTATTCGGGCGGATATGAATATCCTACCACCAGCATACGTTACATAGAGCATACATTACACTAAGAATGTAATTTCTACAAAATATACAAATAGTAAAAATAGAAGGTTGAAAAATTATGCTACTCTTTGTAGAATTGGCGTTAAGTATGTGTTAAAATCTACACTCCAATAGGGTTTTTATTTTCAACCATTATCACACATCCGCCGATCTTTTATTTTCTGCCTGCCATCTTTCGCTGTTCTCTCGTCTTAGTTGAGTAGTTTCAATATGTATTCAACAATATTTTTAAATTGATGACAAAGGAACATAACATATTTTCTAATAGTATTTTAAAACAGTCAAGTGTTACAGTTATCTAATTAAATTAACACTGTCACTAGTCATTTACATCTGGACTAAATAGGTACCAAATGTAGAACAAACCGATTAAATTGAATTATGTTCAAGCGCAGGCTGTTCGAACAAATATTTGCGTAAGTAATTTTATTTTAATTAGCGAATTTATACTGCACTTGTCAAATTATTTAAATTAGTACTTGAGCCACATTAATTGTGTTGAATAAACCAATAATATGATTTTATTTAATTACAATCCCAGGTTAGGGTTACAGAAATTAAGTGCTACTTTTGGTCCAACTATACCCATTTTTGAACAAATATTTTCGAAAGCCAAATATATCTCGAATGCGGAAATTGAATAACCAACCTAATCTTTTCCGTCGATTTCATTTCGTAACCATATTTTAATGAAAACACATAATATTTTGATAGGTTATTGATTTATTCATTAATAAATTAATTCCTTTTTTGTCCAAAAAATCTGCGTGACCAAATCCAAAACTATTAAGGTTATCATTAAGTTGGGAATGATATAAGGATTTAAGTTACATTTCAAAATAATTTTACATTGACGATTATTCATATAGATTGGTGCTAATTAATAAGATATTTATTAATACGGCGGATTGCATAAACAAACCTTGGACTCTGGCTGAGTGTCACAGATTAATAGACAGGTACAGTGAGTTTAATTATGAAACATTTTAGTAGTGGCTTAGATTTTAGAAAAATATCTAGATTGCATAAGATATACATATTTTCTTCGCGTTTTAAGGGAACGGCAGCAGTAAGGGCGCATTTATATGACAAGGAATCCCACCGCGTTGCGACCGCGCGGCGGCCGCGCGGCCGCCGCGCTCGAATCACTCGAAAAACTAATGTAAACTCTATTGACTAAGCCATAATGTTTAATACTTCGCAACGCTCCAACCACGCGGCGACTGCGCGATCGTGTAAACGGGAGCGCGACCGCCGCGCGGCCGACCGCGCGGCGGCCGCGCGGTTGGTTACTCACAAAGAATTTCAACGTTAAGTCCTAGTTAATAAGACATACATTTGCTATGACTGAAAAATTTCGCGCAGCCGCCGCGCGGCCGCCGCGAGGCGGCCGCACGAAATTTTTCGCGTCGTCTAAACGCAGCCTATCTCGGTCAGCCTGTGCCTGTGCTAGACCCTACTAGGTGTACAAAAAGCGCTAGCTTGGCCGTATTAAAGAGGCATGATAGCCAAGGGTTCCATTATGGAGGATCCTCAAGACCGGGCAAATAAAATGCGTTGTGGACCCTGGCATTACGCCGCTATTGAAACGGTGCTTATAACAGTGCATGTTTATAGTGTTTTTAGATTTCATTGCTATACTCATTAGTTGAAAACCATCGTGATTAAACCAGCTTTCCAACAAATAAACTCATTCAATCATTCGTTCTATGCCGCCACAGACACACGAAACCAAGCCTATACCATTCCATTTTTTTGTGGGGGGGTTTAGAAAAGAAAATGTTTATAAACTATAAAAATGTTATTACTAAAATTCGGTTATCAAAATTTACTGTTGGAATATGCATAATATTATAATAACGCCGTGTATAAATAAATATTAATAATTGTAATAATACATAACTTGACTTTGATATAAGCATTATGAATATTAATAAAATTCACGCATTGTGTTGCAACAAGGAAGGAAAGTGACGTGTATCAACATACCATTCGAATATAAATATTAATGTGGCCTATTCGATTTGAATTAACATTGATTTACTTAAATCTTCATATGGGTAGTATCACAGAATATATTGCCACATTTGCTCTACTCGGAAATGTCCATTCAATTTTGTCTAAAATTCTATTAAACTTTTTGATTATTGTATCGAAATAACTAGTTATTTGTCTTATATGGCAAGGAGTTACGTTTCAGAATAATGTTCTATAGGTATTCGAGCAAGTTAAATGTATGTTAAAATGTCTGTATGTTATGATTACTTGGGTAATTTTGTAATATTTCTTGTTATACTTGATGCACCTACCGTGTCTGCACCATCCTAAGGTTGACTGGCAGAGAATGCCTCTGGCATTAAGTCCGCCTATATACATTTTGTATATGAAGTGCAAATAAATAAATAAATAAATAAAATGTTTTCTACATTGATAAATTGGATGATATTCGGGTAAAAAACAGATGATGACAAGACTGGTTTATTATGACCAAAATACAAATCCAGCCCTAAAACCAGCGCCAAAACAATCTCTGTACCACATAAATCGCTCCAAATCTTTGGACAACTAATAAAATTTTACTACAAACTTTATTCACTTTGTATTATATTTATATATCACAGACCTCAAAACAAATGGAACGGGAAATGGTCTGACCCGAATAAGATCCAATGCACCGCCCTCTCCCCACGAATGACTCATTCATCATTAACGCAAGGGAGAGGATATTGCCCCACTCTCCATTTCAATAGATCTTCGTTTCGTATTTACTTTTCCGATATATAGTGTTTTATTTAGTGGAGAATTCTTGCTGGAAGCGTAAATCAATATTGATCGATTATTCCTAATCGGTACCTTTTGCAACCGTACATTGTAGGGAATGATTCGGTTTCTACTAGGTTCATTGTGGCTTTGCATTTAGAAATGTGGTGATTTCGTGATCACATTTAGAAATGTGCTCGAACGAGCAACTATAGCGGATTTGCACTATGTATACGGTAGTCCCTATCCAGTCGAGTATAAAATGACCAGGTTCCCTGCCACCCACCAGCCCTCCTACCAGCACTTCTGTTGACTACTCAGGACTATGTAACTGTTGGGTGTATTTGTACTCTTGAAGTTCCAAATGTCTCGGCACATTTGTTCTATATATTCCCAAACATCGATACAACTTTGCAGATTTTGATTATGTTCGAGTCCTACCATTGTTCAAGATATTTTGCATAAATAATAACTATTGCTAACTATACAGTAATTTCAGCATCAACTGGTGGGCGATAGCTAATGATCTTACGCCATATTAGGTGAAAGCTAGACTTAAGCCAGCTTGTAGGATTTATACATTTTGAGTAAAGTCAAGGGAAGAATTATAGCTATGAAATGTAACAACTTATCCAGATAAGTTATTGACGGAATATAAACGATGTATAACATTTTATGAACTCAATAAATATTTAGATTTTTTTATTGATAAAATAACTGCAAGTTACGACGAATCTTGAATTCAATACAATCCCAAAAATAACGGCAATCGACAAAAGATATTCATCTATCGCATTATAACCAGCCTACGAAATAAAAAAACCGGCTAAAACCGAAGCAAAACTCGCAGTACCTGAGTCACTCTGATAACATATTGTGATAAATTTACATTTAACTTTACTATTTTTACATGATTGACATCACCTTGCTTGCCCTTTCTATTAATTATAATACGACCTTGAATCCAATTTATTCATACATTTACTCTCTTGTCTTACGTCTCAAAATAACCGAGTCGATCGTAACAGGCTGATAGCGAGTTAAGTACATAACTAATTTGTACTTTATTAAGTAATTTTGCAAAGCAAATAAGCAGTTTCAGTTACGATCCAATGATACTGTGTCACAATATTGTTGCGTCGGCGCAATTTGTGGTCGACACAGCGAGGTACGGTACAGAAGGGTAGCTTTTCAACGGCCAGGACCGCTATGGCTGCGAGCGCTGCAGCGGCTGCATTATGAAGGCAATTAGCTATTGACATTGTTTCCTTACTAGGTATATAAAACATGTAGCATTGCGTGTAGCGCTGTTTAAAAGGCGTTTGGTTGCAGATAAGTTAAACTTAAGATACCAATGAATGCCTCCATTCAAATTAAACTATCATCAAAGTATCAGAATTGGTTGGAGTTAACGCTCATGTCATTATTGACTTAATCAATTTGCACAAGTACTTTGTTAACTGCGATAACTTAATATCGCTAACTTTAACATTTAGACATCAGACTATCAGCATGCCGACCAAACGAGGCAATAGCGACCTACTAAAACACATTGCATCAGCGTGGTGGGATCACAGTTCACAATTTAAATCCATGGGGGGACCGGAATTATGGTAAATTAGGGAATGGTTTTCATCCAGCAATGAGGCAACGAGGCTGAATAATAACGGTTACCCCCCAGTGGACACTCTATAGATATTATACCGTTCAAACCTGCTGTACCGCTTTGCTTGCAGCGAGACTCGTGGCGCCGCGCCGCGCCGCACCGCGTCGGCTTGCATTGTTTTGACGCTAACATTCGCCATGTAATACGGCGGCGCATGCCGAAATAACAACAATAGTGTATAGTTATTAAACCATAACGCAAGAATAGTCTTTAACATGAGCATGTTAGAACGATGTTGCTGCAATAAGCGTGTGGTGATTCAGTAATAACTTTATTTACTTAGCATCACTGTTGCCTCATCAGATGACTAAATGTTGTTTTGTTACAGCATAGATCGGCAAGCGAGCAAGTGGGTCACCTGATGGTAAGTGATCTTCACCAGACGCCCACAATACTAGAAGAATCATTGGCATTAGACATATGATGTCTAACCTTCTCAAACTTTATAAGGTTGTGATTTGTGAATTTCTCATATTTCATCTCAAATATTGAATACATTATATTTTATAAAAGAAGTCATCGATGGATTTATGTGAATTATAAAAACATCTGTAACTTTTAAATGCGTGAACAGACTTCCTTCAAACATAGCTAAGAACCTCCTCGATTAAAGCAGCTTTCAACCCAATAAAATACATCTCAATCGGGCATTCGTTTAGGCGTTACCATGCCATAGACACACACACACATATTTACTGACAGACAAGGGCTTAAACACTCCTCATTCTTGTCAAGGCTTAAAAACACGTCCGCATTTCGGGCACAATAAATTGCTAATTTATTCCTGTTTATAGCTTCAATAAATTGCTAATTTAGTTTCCTGTATATATCTTGTATATAATATCATTATCGAAATATACGATGTAGTGGCAAGCATTAAGGTACAAGTTGGAAGCGGACGACATGACGCAGCAGCAGACGACGTGTCGCAGCGACACTACTGGTTTCTATGTATTTCTATGAAATTACCTCCGTAGTCAGCGACACGAAGCTAGCGACGCGTCGTCGAGCGGCAGACGCCAGTGTCGTCCGACCGCGGATCAGTAGTGCCGCTGACGACACGTGCAGCGAGTTTCTTTTCAAAATGAATTTCAAGATTCAAACGACAATACTGTCTGAATTCTTTAATATCGCTTTCCAAATGGTTTTTAATCAATATTGAATAGCTTCCCTCACTTGTTCTGCATTTAAGTATGGCTTCTCGTCTTTTTCTGTACAAGTACAACAAAAACAAGTCATCATCGTCTTATTCCTCTTCTAATAAAAGATATAAAAAATGCATCTTGTTTCACGGAACACTCGGTACCAACTGGATTCCATCTGCTATTGCCGTCTGCAGTCGGGTTCGAAATCATGACTGCAGCGACACGTCGTAACGACGTGTCGTGGCGACATGAAGCGACTACACGTCGTCTGCTGCTGCGTCATGTCGTCCGCTTCCAACTTGTACCTTTACGCTTTAAAAAAGTAATATACCTACTTATATCGTTTTGATACCATTCTCTCACCAGTCACCATACACAATCATGATAGCGGCAAGTTCCAACGCCTACGCAACTTTTTTATAGATTTGTGGAGTAAGTGAGAGCTATTGCGGTAGTATTATAACCGAAATATTGTTACCGCTATTACGACATACCGAGAAATTATAACGGTTTTACGCTGGATATATCATGTACGCTCGTAGGCCAGCGATCTCGATTTTATTTTGCAATCAGACGTCAACCTGTTACTTTTTTTTTTAAAGCAGGTACTCATTTTCTAGGTTTGCAAACAGCAATGTGTAAGGACTGTTGTATTTCGTTTTGAAAGACATTGAAGCCAGTGAAATTACTGGATATTATGAGCCTTAACAAATCACTTTTCCACGGGTCTGAATAAAAAAAAAAAAAATTACCTTACAATCCATTTTTGCATACTTGTAGTGATGAATCATTGGATTTACATTGAAAAGTTTATCAATTTTCAAGTAAGTTACGTGTAAAGAAAGATAAATAATACAACAGCTTGTATGAATGTCTACTCGCAGTATGCACTGAGTACACAATTCAAGGAGACACTGTAGATTACGAACAATTTCAACGACTGTAGGATTCCTCATTTATTTAAACAAGATGAGTCATTCACAGATGGAAAAAAATGTCTCATTGATAAGAGTATACCGTAAAAAAATATACGATATCACAATTAAGTTTTTCATCGTTATTTCACTGATCATCTGAATATATGCACGCCGCAATATAGCAACAACATTTTTGATATTACAGGACGAGTTGCTTTATTGAAAAATATACCTTCATGGAGTCATTGGTAGAAAAGCTTTTATGGTCGTTTTATAAAAAACATGACATGCTGCGTAAATAGTTGGGCAATAAGTCTAAACTCAATGCAGAAACATAGAGAATTTTAACAATATCTACGGTAAGATACGAAGCTGTCCTTCATAAGAACATACACGACGTTCAAAAGGAAAATCTACTCTACAGCACCTACAACGTCAAATACAGTAGCAATGGTTTTTCTATGGTAAATTTCTGATGATCACGTGTCGGTCGTCACAGACGCATCCGCGCGTTACTACTACACACTATGTAAATCTATTGGAAACCATTCGACAGCGTCACTACCGCACGGGCGGCGTCAGTAACTATCAAGTTGAAATTTACTATGGCAAATAAACTATAGGAACCAAATTGCTGACACCCTGAAAGAGACAATCAAGTCAGAAGTATCCTAAAACAAATTCCACAGTACCTATCAGTCTGTCCTTATGGACGACCGGCATTGACATTGACATTATACTGGCAGTGCCGACGACCAGGACCAACCTCTTGGCTAAGACGCCTCTCACCCGAGCCATTAAAACCATAAAAGAGGTGCATGTCAAAACAGATGTTTTGTCAAACAAAAATGATGTTATATGTTATTTGTTATGCCTAGTTTAATTTATTTTATTTATAAATAGTTATAGTATATAGTTGTATGATTATTGATTCAACAAAATCAGTATGGTTGTTAACCAGTTCGATTGTAAGTATGTTCAGATGGTTCAAGTCGTATGCTATTTGGAAATCGTTCTGCTGAAATTGAACCGTGTAAAGCCGCTATTACAGTAATGTGAATCGGTGATGTACGTTATTTTTATGAAACTTTTACGGCCAGTATTAATAAAGGATCTCAGTCGCGAAACTCAAAACGTTTGTTTTGTGATAGTCCCGTTAGTTCAAATTGGGTATATCCTGTAATGACTGGTGTGTTGAATAAATAATAATAAATAAATTATGATGGTAGAACACTCCAACTGACCTGAGTGCTGTTGAACCTGCGACTGCCTGAACGGCTGAGCGTGCCACACCGCACGTTGCTGTCGGAGAGGTCCACGTCGCCGCCGCCGTCCGCGGCGCGCCTGCGCGACAGCTCGCACAACTCGGCTATTGGTTGCACCTGATTGGGGAAAAACATTTTTGGCATGGAGATTTTTCTAGGTTTATTGGCAAGTTATCTGTATTAGGACACTAATCGTACGACTATCCTAATAGATTTAAGAAAAAGATAGCGTGAGTGATCGAGATTGAGATAGAAATTGTAACCGAGGTTCCATCAAAATTCTGGCTCACGCAAAAATGGTAAGAGTTCACTGAGAACTTTTATTAGTGGATAAAGCAAATAAAGGACATTCATGGTCAACTAGGTGCTAGCGTAAGCTAGAAGTAGGAAGGATAATGGACGGAACATCCACCATAATAAGACACAGAAAATTTTGACCGAACATCTATTGCGGTTTAAAAGATAAAGCCCTTTAAAATAGGAAAAGAAACCGACAAACAGGTGGGTTCGGCTTCGTAAAAATTATAACACGGAATAATACTTCTTCAAGGATGCGTACCGGATGACACGAACTTTTGCCATACCTATTATTTGACAATAAACCTAATGATTTTAAACAGGGCACTCACGCTATTAGAGTTCTAAATGTATTACTAACTTAATATGAGTGAGACATTAAACGAAAGAGCAACCTAAATAAGTAAACTCCAACACGTTACATTAGCGGTTTTTCTCATAAACACAAGTAGAGAAAGTTACCAAGGTCCGTACACATTTCTTTATAACGAAATACGCTAAACAACGGTACAACTCGTTTTATATGGATTTTTTGAGTGAATTGTGCTAAAGTTAAACATTTTCAAAGTAAAAATCTTGATAATATAAACAGAGGCATACAATACATACAAGACATACAAATAGGCATAATCAAATTTAGAAACTCGTACATGAGGTTCTAATAAATTGAATGATTTAAATGAAGTGACAATTTTATTGGAGGCTTGTCTAGGGCGTTATTATTTGTCTTTTCTTATTTTCGTCTATTTTAAGCCTATAATATCTGACGAGAATGAACTTAAATCCTTAACTGTCGGCGATAATAAACCGTAATTTCACAAGAAAATCAAAATTTCAAAACGAATTAATCAATCACGGCATCACAGTAAATAACCAGACACGCTGGCACCGATATAATGTTCCTAACGGTACGTGTCTCCAATAGAATAATTCAATTCTAAGCAGTTTTTATGCTGTTTGTTCTTTCTACCTCGCTTTCATTATTTTGAAACTTTTTACTAAAACCATTTAATAATAAAATCTAACTCACCTTAATAGTTACAAAATCATGACTACCCTTGATGAGGTCGATCACTTCTTCCCTACTTTTCTCTTCAACGTTCACACCGTTAACCTCAAGAAGTCTGTCTCCAGGGAGCAACCCTGTCTCGCTTGCACCCGGATACGATCCCGGTTCAGCTAGTATAACAGCTTTGTATGTCAATTTACTTATCATGTTGGCAGTGCTACTGCATTTATTATCCCCATTAAATAAGCCATTCCCGTGACCATTAATGTCTCCAATAAAAATCCTGTCTTGAACCATCGCTCGTCTTAAGCTAAAGCCAAAATCGTTACGTGGGGCCTTTTGTCTCTGGATAGTCAGTAGTCTGGGCTTAGGCAACTGTAGTGGAGTTAGAGATGGTAGCGGTAAGAACACATCATCGAAGTTACTGGTTCGTGACCACCTGTGAAAACCCTGAGATTCTCCAACAGGTGAAGTAGAAAACGGAGGCGTAGCGAACGAGGAATTCGTTGTAGTATCGGTCAAGGAATCAGCACTAGGCGATGTCGAAGTAACTCCAAGGTAGCTGTTTCCGTTCGTCTTTGGCGCTTCGTCAGATCTCGCATCAGCATCCTGCGTCGTTATTGACGGATTGTTTGCGTTATTTTTATAATTCTTAAACTGAGTATCCACGGGACTGTGAATTACTTTTTTGGTAAAATTCTGCATTTGTAAATCATCACTGGAAGAGGTACTTTTCGAAGGCGGGATTCCATAAGACATAATTTCATTTTGATGCGTGTTGCGAGCCAATAGGTTGGAATCCTGGCCATTGATGTTATCGACGGTGTCTGTGCTTTGGATATTGCTCTCTAGGGAATTAGAACTAGTATTACTTAGGCGAGGGCCTTTTAAGATTCCTCGTTTTGGTGGTCGCGGTGGTATAGGAGGTAGATTTGGCGGTTGTCGCGGGCTACTGTTGGCGTTGTTTGGATTATTTAGAGAATTAAGAGAGGTTTCCGAACTGTCAGATTGTAGGATTCCCTCCTTCTTGTTCCAGCTGTGCGTGGCGGGATAGAGATGATTGTTCTCGTCGCTTAAGTTTGAATTTGAACCCGAAGTAGATATTAGGGGGTAATTGGAATAATTGGAGTCTTGTTCTAAATGCGCGAACAGCGACGCGGTGTAATCGGCCGTTATCCCGGATGGTAGTTTCTCTTTTTCCTTGCGCCTGCCTCGCAGCTTCAATGACCGTCGCACCTGCGAACAAAAATACAAAATTTACAATAAACTGTGACCACAAAGACTCGGCTCATTGGCCATGAAGGCCAAATGAACATTTTTGAATAGACAACTAAATCACAGACGCAACGACAAACAATTTGAATACCACAGCGGGGTTCTAATAGTCTAATCATTCGAGCAATTAGCGAGTCATCAGCAAATGACTATCTGATCGGAGTGAATGGAGCAAAACAAAAGATAGTAATTTATCAACAGCTGACACCTGCAGATATTAATCTTTGCGATGAACTGATACGCGATATCAACCTTTAATGAGTTACAATAAAATATTAAATTGAAATTTATACAGGTACGATACATACATATTTATAAAAGACTCTCAGTTTTGCGTCGCAGACTCGGTGACGAGACACATATCAGCAGTTGGATATGATGCCTGACGAGTTCCTTCAATTGCGAAAAACGACATTCCTGGTGGGGAGCGTGCGCGAAAGGTTGTCAACGAAAGTGTATCAAAAACGAGTTTCCAGCTCGTATCATCGCAATTAATTGTCCGCATTCAGATGTGTAATGTACTGGTAAATCGAATTTCGAACAAGTGGGTAAGTGGGTCTGGTTAAAGACTTCATTTAAAATGAAATGGAAAATAAGAAAACATGCGCGACTGACGCGCGAACTGTTTTTTTAATCAGCAATCAAGTGTAACGTTATTTATTGCAATTCACCACTTGTAACAGCACATTCACGATAAAACAATTAAAGTACTTCTAAACGGTTTAATGATAATTATTTGTTCACTTGTGGAACGAATTTGTTTAATATTTATGACTCGATTACAATGCAAACACGTTTAGTTTGTGGCGTATTAGGTATACACATATAACATACACGACAACTATGCTTAAGAATGATCTAAATACGTTTTATCTTCACAAACTAATTGAACTAACCATAAACAAACTAATTAATGAGCTTGTTAATGAATCAAACGATAATACACTCACTCTAATAGTACATATTAAATCAATTAAAGTGTGCTGTACTATTACAATGAAAGAATTTTAAATAGATAATTTGCACTCTGTTAAACCAGAACAAACGTAAGTATTTAAGTCTCAGTGAAAGGAGGCCAGTTAACATTCAATTAACCTGGCAACGTTGCTTTTCTACACAAATTGTTTCTACTATTCATAAAATATTAAGGTAAGGAATATGAGCCAAGGCTGTCACTAATAAATTAATTCTTTAAGACTTATTCTTGAGATGGCTCCCATGTTGTCTGACATAATTCATGGTTTGGATCATCATTCCCATACATACATAGACTTACGCCTGTTTCCCATAGAGGCCTCTGCCTACAACGGACTTCTACCTACTACGATCCTTACACACTTCTTTTTCCTCCTTCACTGTCATTGAATTCTTCATCATAGAGATCGATAGTGGTGATAAAGTAAATTATGATTAAAAATTATGCACAGAAGTTATATAATGCAATAACAAAAGATATCTCACCAAGGCGCTCAAAGCAACCTCAATCACCATATAACTTTTCGTTTCTAATTTACGAAACTTGTCCATAATGCGACCGTACCGTCCGTTCTACCTCCAACGGTGGACTGGACTAGTAGAGACCTAACAATGACTACAGAACTAATCAATGTTAAACAATAGAAAACAACAAACATGATTTGTATTGTATTTGAACATTGTTTTACTATATTATTGGACTTAAAAAGTGTTATATTGTGTGTATTAGAATTGGCATTTCGGTTTGTCCAAAGACAAGGTAAGTGACGCTACATTTTAACAGACTTCAAAAAAGGCTTTTGATGTATACGTACATCGATTTCTTCGGCAATTGTGGGGTCTTTTTGGGGTGGGCTCTTGAAAAAAATATTGTTCGATAAATTGTAGCCATGATATAGTCCTACATAAATTTGGTTAAGAGTACGGAGTGAAAAAGTGAAACTCGGCAACGGATAACAATCATAATACTCGTCGCCATTGTGTTTTGTGTTGGAATTGACTTGGCTAAAAATTGAGTTGCCTACCCGACTACGGCGAAGCAACGTAGGGTAATGGGTATGTAAACAAATAAACAGATATTGACAAATGAGGTGTCTAAAGATTCAATTATAATGTGCCATAGTTATTTTTTTTATATTAATTGAATATTGCTTATAGTATATTTAATATTGGAATGACATGGAATTAAATTTTTCGGATGAACAAACTTACCACCCTATTTAGCACCAACGGATAATATTGCATTCTCACGCAGTGTCCAGGCTAAAGGATTTCTTGGTAATACAATAGGGAATAATTTTATTCCGAATACTGGCTAGAAAAAATATTTCCTTTGTAAACAAAAAATATAACATCAAACAGCAGCTCCTAGTTGAAAGTAATTCTAAAAAGTAAAACGTAAAGGCTTTCAAAGATGTCAGTTACATAACATTATATCGTGTAACATGAGATCGAATTCCCCAGTCTATTTACCGCTTGTAGCAGCTTCCAGCAACACCCGATCCGCGCGGCGACCGTGACGTCCTCGCGTCGTAATGAGAAAAACATTTACACCAAAACCGTTAGCCATGGGGCATTGTCTCCTAATTACCGACTGTGCCATATTTCTGTATCATTTAAAAAGCATTAGAATGTAAACATCGTCTTGTGTTCGAAGAACTTGGACCACGTTCTACATTTATTCATCCGGTAGTGTCTATTACTATATTATTTATTTAAACGGGTATTCATGGCGTAGTATTTGAAGGTATAAATACGTATATATTTGATTACCGTCGTTTCGACCGAATTACATCGGCCGTGGTCACGGGTTGATTAAGACCCGTATAAATAAATATGGTATACAAATATATGATTTGTATAATAAAGCCTATTAGTTATTATTTGAGGAATAAATAATTGAACAAGCAAGTACCAAAACGTTATTTATGTAACATAGACAAATTGAGTACAGTTAATAATATTTTTACTTCAAAAGAACTTTATGATCGAGTTATATTACATTTTGGGCTAATGAGAGGGATTTTTGTTGTGCTATTCAAATTAATAAAATATTTATTAACTTGACATCTGCCAGCAGTCACATCTTGTGACTGACAATAATATAATCTAACAATAATACATATAAACTTACGAAAATTGAGTCTGGAAAGTCAAAATGGAAAAAATGAAGAACTTTTTACTCCGAGCTGATAATGAGTATTCGTGATAGAAAAAGGAAATATATCTTTATCGAACCCGAGACCTCAGCACAGTAGTCGTACCTCGTACGCATGATAACTGCACCACCAACTAACTATAATAGTTCGGAGGTGATTTGTTATTTTAAAAAATATTTTCAGCATTGGAAACACACAGTTCGATTATGGTTCATCACCTAACTCGAATAAACAAAAGCTGTATGGTCTTTGTTGATCAATTCGATTGAAAGTATGTACAGATGGTTCGAATCGCATGCGACTCAGCAGTTAATCAAATAAAACAGAACCGTGTGAATCCGTTACAACCGACTTAATGTACAACGATTTTATAAGCCGGCATAAGGATTACAACTAAGTATCTGTCATCGTCTTTGTTGAGCGCATTCATGGGTATGGTCTTTGCCATATTTAAAGCAATTATTTACACAATTCATGTTTCGCAATTTGCAAAATTATAATAATTACAGTATCTACCATTTGCTACCTATATTTTATACGCTTGCATTTCATAATCCTATCTGAAGTGTGACATAATCTAGAATTCTGAAATATAATCAGTTCAATATCCGTTTGTTTTTCGTTTTATTTTTCAGTACATATAAAATAATGTAGAAAATTAAACACAGCCAAATACCGTAATGCAGCTTACTCCTAAATACAATATACAAATATAAAAATCTTTTATTTACAAAACGAATGAAAGCAATTACGCAAAATCGACCCGAACGAATGACAAAGGCAATGGGCCGTGCGCTGAACATACCGTGAATAGCGAGCTATGCAGTAACCAAGCACCATTAACCTATTGCAACACGACACCGCTACCACCATGTAGAACTTAGCACTTAGAGCTTTACGGCTTATCACCGATTTATGGTGTATTCATGATAGCCGTTGCGGGGTTGGGTGGTTGCGAGCGATACCGATAGCAGGCTCACACGGTTCAATATGACTTGAAACTACAAAGGTGTTCGGTTTTTGTTGAACAATTCGATTGCAAGTCTGATTGAACAGTTCAAATCGCATTTTATTTTATTAAACGGCAAAGTGACTGCACTACAAAAGGTACGCGTAAGTAAGGTACACCAGGTAAGCGTAGTGCAGTCCAAAAAACCAGCGACCACCGAAAAACAATGAGTTTATCGGTGGTTACCAGAGTCATGCCGGCCTGTAATGCTATTTTAGCAGTTGATCAACTAAAACAGAACCGTGTGAACTTTCTGTTAAATTCAACACACTGGACATAAAAAATACACTGGCATAAACCTCCCGAAACACTCATATTCTGTGAAAAAATCAGCCAGCTACCTATTACGGATTACAATATAGAATCTTTTAAATATAAGACAGACACATGGTATAGGCTCTGTACAGGTTGTAATAGTATTCCGTTGGCACCGTTTTACAAGGTGGTAAGTCACTCGTATGCGAGAGGTCGTCTGGGTTGGTACTATCACTTCGTCTATTTCTGCCGCCAAGCGACAGTGTGTAAGCACTGTTGTGTTTCGGTTTGAAGGACATTGAAGCCAGTGAAATTACGGTGCATTATGAGATTTAACATCTTATGTCTCGGGGTGACGAGCGCAGATCAATGTCATGCAGTGCTTTATAATTCAAAGTTCTGTGTGGTGTTGCTTCTGTTTATGGGCATGCGTGGCGCTTACCATCAGGCGAGCACCTTGCTCGTCTCGTCATTCAATCAAATAAAAAAAAAACCTTTGAGCACGGACCCTTAAATACTGATCAATCTGAAAGCATCGTCGATTCCCCCATTATAAATCTCAGCAACAAGCTCATGATAAACTCAACGTTACAAAACTCTCATAAAACCAAGTTTAAAACGATCCGCTATTTTAGTTACGGTCTGCAACACACGAAGTTTTTGTACACAACTCTATCGTATCTTAATCAAAAGTATGCAAATTGGAAGACTGTAAGTACCGGTGAGATAGCTCTTCACAATGTAACTGTGAAACTAAAGCAAAACGGATAGTTTTTCGTTAAATTATTGCTATTTTCTTGACGACAACCGGTAAATTCGATTCATATAATAAAATCGTCTCTTCACAATGTAACTATGAAAATAAAACTTATTGATTTTCGTTAAGATATCACTATTTTCTTTACGACTACCGGTAAATTCGATTCATATAATAAAATCGTCTCTTCACAATGTAACTATGAAAATAAAACTTATTGATTTTCGTTAAGATATCACTATTTTCTTTACGACTACCGGTAAATTCGATTCATATAATAAAATCGTCTTTCGCTGGTGGGAGGATACTTGTATCCGACCGGTGGGTCGACCGCCTATCTGTCTAGCTTTGAGCATTGTTATAGTTTATGACGTCACACGGCCATTTCGCACCGCCGATGGAGCTGTCTAGCTTTCAAAGCTATAAGCAATCGTGAAAGCAATGACCGAATGATTTATCCATACATTTGACAGTAAAATGCGACCGCCTAACTTTTCAAAATGGCGGCTATAGCTGTCAGTAAAGCAATAACAAATGTCATCAAAGCAGTAACAACTGTCTTACGGTTTTGTATACGATCCAATTATATTTTATATTTTTTGCTTTTAATATAGTTAAAATCATTGATATTTATAAGTACTTGTGTTTACCGAGTTTATCTAAGTTGTGTGTACTGCTTGTGGTGGTTTTTTCTTGTGTTTTAAGTGAAAAATGGCGCGAATTCTGTTGCTGGCGGAAGCTGAGGAAGAAATGATGAAGAAGATGCTTATACTCCGGAGGAGGCAACTACGGGACGAGAGCCAACCAATGCTTCTGCCAGAGCGAACATTCATCAACACGTTTCGTCTTAGTAAGGCGAATTTCTTGACTCTTTGCGAGGACTTAGCACCTTTACTGAGTCCCTCGCAAAGATTGACAGCTATAAAGCCAGAGATTAAGGTATATCGCATTTTTTTAAACCAATAAAGTATAACAACCACGACCTACAATATTATTCAATGCCTTTGCACTTTTCTTGCAGATCCTGGCTTCATTGCAATATTATGCAAGTGGGTCGTACCAAAAAAGCGTTGGGAACGATTTTAATCTCGGCCTTTCACAGACATCTGTATCTGATTGTCTAGAGGAAGTCACTGCAGCACTGAACCATCCCCAGATTATTAGGAAATACATCCACTTTCCAAACACGGCTGATGAACGCAACGCTGTCGCCAGGAGGTATTGTTTTTGTATAGTACTGTGCTTTTATCTTAATTGGTGATAAAAAAAAGTAACCTAGAGTGTTGTTGCAGATTCAATGACCAATTCGGATTTCCTGGTGTTTTAGGGTGCATTGATGGCACTCATATAGCCATAATACGACCGAAAGAATATGAGGAAGCATACTTCAACAGAAAGATGTACCACTCCCTAAATGCTATGATGGTATTTCAACCAAATGTTTATTGTATGACATAAATAGATTTATCTATTCTTGATAAAAAAAAATATTTTTCATGTTTTCAGATATGTGATGCAGATTTACACATACTGCATGTGGATGCATCATTTGGGGGTGCAAGCCATGATTCCCACATATGGAATCTTAGTTCTGTGAAAACAGGAATGGAGAGGCTCCATGAGATGGGACAACCCTTTTGGTTCTTAGGTAAGTGGGTACATCAAGCAGGCTATCACAAATACAATAAAGCACCAATTTAATCTATTATCTATCTTAAACTTCTTTCTTACCAATATCTTATTAGGTAGTGTGGGTGCAGCATGTCTTTCTCTTCTGCACAACCAATCATAAACTATTGAATTATACATCATTGTCTCTGATAACAGGTGATTCTGGGTATGCTCAACGACCATGGATGATGACACCAATACTTAATACACAATCAGGCAGTCCGGAGGAGCATTACACCAACATACATGTGCGAACAAGGAATGTAGTGGAGAGATGCTTTGGTGTCTTGAAAACACGGTTCCGCTGTCTGTTGGCTCATCGCACAATGCACTACACACCGGAGAAGGCTGGCAAAATTGTGAATGCATGTGTTGTGCTGCACAACTTGATTAAAGACGCCAACATCGACGTCGACGAGGAAGCAGTGCTCCAGGATCGCGCGCTTCAGCCGTCACATAATATAGGGTTACAACCGCAAGCATCTGCTGGACATGGAATGTGCCTCATCAGGCAATCTGTTGTGGACAGATTGCAGAATATTCGAATTTCTCATTGATCTATGAGCGACGAGACAGCAGCTGCAGCAGCTGGTTGGCGAGATTTCTCTAGGTACCATAAGTTTAGTGTAAATTTATTATTGTAATATTTTTTAAGTTATATTTGTGACCATCAGTCAAGCTAATTTAATTTTCAGTTGTTCTGTCTTGTAATGGGTCTAGAGCTATAGAACATATTGATTTTGTATAATGGTAGTAGTATTCTATTTATTTAATTGTAGCACATACTGAGTTTGTAATCCTAACAGTATTTAAGTGTGTTTGTTTTTAATTTACTATTTTCCCTTGTAATATATCTAGTGCTATAATACTTACATTTTGTTTTTGTATAAATCTAAGTTTTGAATAGTATTTAATTAGATTAAATTAGAAGCCTAATTTAATTTTCAGTTCTGTCTTGTAATGTGCCTAGAGCTATAAAACATATTGAGTTTATATAATGGTAGTAGTATTCTATTTAAGACCTTCAGTCAAATTGTATTATATTTTCTGTTGTTACTTGTCTTGTTGTATTTCCATTATTATAGCACATATTAAGTTTGTATAATGCTAAGAGTATTCTATATAAGACCTTCAGTCAAGCTATTTCGTTTTTCTATTGTTGTCTTGTAGTATTTCTCGTATTATACAGCACATACTGAGTTTGTGTAATTGTAACAGTATTCAATAATATATTTACAAGACCTTCAGTCAAGGTAGTTTAATTATCTATTGTTCATTATTTGTCTTAGAATATTTCTAGTACTATAGCACATTTTGTATTATCATTGAAAAAAAAATCCGAATAGGTGGTAGTTTCTTGAATTAAATAACTTGATAAAAATAAAAATTGTTTTATTTATGACTAAAATCAAAACAATCAAAATCAAATCAAAACCTTTATTCATCATGTAAATAAAATAAATAAATAAATCTCAACTAATGTTAATAAATAAAACTCCTGACTCCACAGTAAGATACCGAGTCTTGTGTCAACTACGAGAAACTTTTCGGTCTCACAACACCCAGACCCCGAAACAAATATTTGTGGATCACTCAAACATTTGTCTCGGTGCGGGGATCGAACCCGTGGCCTCTCGCTTCACAGTCGGCTACTCGCCCGCTGCGCCACGGAGGCTGTCAATGTAGTGTAATATAAAAAATTAAAAAAATAAAAAAATTAATAATTGTTTGATATATATTGTTTTATTTGGGTGGATAAAGTGTAAACCACCCTATCCCTACCCTTAAAGTATTTAAATATAAGCTCGGGCGCCAGGTAGCTTTCCCTAAGGGATTTAAGCTCACCGATAAGAAATAACAAAAGGTGCACACAGATAAATCAGCGGAGGCACTGACCTTTAATCACAGGGAGAGTGGAATAAAACCCTTGTTGCAATAACTTAGATTTATTACCCTGGATCTGTATAAAATTACCTGAATTTCTAAATTTAAATTAAAATTACTTGTTTTTAACAAAACTTTAAGTTGGTCGAGAAACACACTCTTTGTTCGAGATGAGATTAAGTAATATGTAAATTCATACCTTAAATTCCGGCATGTTAAATAAATAAACTAAGGTAAAAGTCCTCTAAACACACACTTCACATCCAATTATTTCGTCACAGCATAGCAGGAGCATAAGCTGTGGTTGTAAGCAAATAAAGCAGGCACATCTTCAACGTGAAGTCCAAATCCAAAGAAAATTAAGAATTACGTTAAAACGTAATTATAAAAAAAGAAAAAGAAAACCGACTGCGAGAGCTAGAACAAACAAATTTAATTACTATTCGGCTCCAAAATGACGTATGGTGGACAAAGAATTATCACCACACTCACCAGCCGGTCCAAAAAGAATTTATTTGTCGCCACACATAACGACGACTGGCAATTTAATCATCTGCAAAGACAAACACCACTATTTCAAACTATTTGCCAAACACGTTGTGAAATAGAATTTCGAGGTTACGGCTTCCACATAAAATATAAATAAATTAAGCACTCACCAAAAATATATTGTTCGCCCCAGAGCGGCGTCCATTATAAAATTAAATTTGGCCATTAAGACCGCAATTAAGCCAGGATGGCTTTAATTAAACAAACTTTATTACAAGAGCACCATCGTGACTTCTCAAGACAGGCAGGAAAGTGACAAATAGCAATGTTGCCAAAATGGATTTTAAATTTTAACACTGACAGTTATAATTTTCAGTGTGGCAGGTAGAAAGTTTCACGAAAACCGCAAAATTTCCATTGTAACGTAATTAATACGTTACATCACATACCAACCCAAAAAATAAAAGAACGAAGTTCTTTTATGAACTTAGAAACAAGTCCAGAAAAACTACTACAGCGAAACTCAAAAGAAAGAAATAGAATTCCAAAATCCAAACAACAATAATCCAGAGGTCAAAAGAATCTAAAGTTATAAGATTGAGAATAATAAATTTCTTCCAAAAATGAAAGTCAAAACAACAAAAGACAATATGCCACTTGCAAACCATAGTACCAAGTACTACGATCAACATCAAAATAATTTAAACAATTTCAACAAACAAATCCAACAAACAAACTATAACTTCCAGAATTAGCTAAACATAGTAACGGATTCTGTCACCGACTACATCAAACCTCCATTGAGATTGGTTAGACCAAAACAGTCACCAACTCGAACAAACCGTAAAAGAAACGAAAACTAAATAAACAAAACCAACAATAACTAGGAATAAGCTAAGCTTCAACAGCCGCCAATTCAGTTCTTTCTATTACAAATCACTTGAGATTAGTTGAACCAAAATAGTCACTAACTCTTAACCAACAAACTCATAAGATTAGCTAGACAAAAGTCGCTAACTTAGACATGACAATAGAGTACGGTTAAGCTAACTAGCCACCGACTCGCGTTCCACTCCTCAACAACATCAATTAAAGTTAGGCAAAAAGATCACCAAACTCCAATATAAATAAAGCGAGTAAGACATGAAAGGTTCTTACAGCTTTCTAACAAACAAAGCACTTCATCACAAATGTGAATCAGCAATTCCCAGGAACATAAAGTCCTAGAAAACAAACATGACAATTCGTGGTCAGCACAACTCTACTCCGACTTTCTGGACACGAAAAGCATACAAAGTTATCATATTACGATCGGCACACCTCGACTCCGACTTTCCGAACGTAATAGATAAAAGATCTTGACCTGGCGAAAGCTCAAATCAAGAATTAACAAAATTTCTGAAGATAAAACTCGCAGAAAACAAAACCACAATTATTAGGGACGATACACTCCGACTTTTCGTACCTAACAAAGGGAATAAGTTGCATAGCAATGCAAAAACAAAGTGTATGTCTGACGCAGGTGCGTACAGAACAAAATTGCAAAACAAAAGAACAATGTTCAACGCAAGTGCGTATAGAACAAAGAAAAGGTAGACTGACGCGAGGAACGTACTAGTCTAATAAGTTGCATAACAATGCAAAAACAAAACGCAATGTCTGACGCAGGAGCGTACAGAACAAAAGTGCAAACAAAAGAACAATGTTCAACGCAAGTGCGTATAGAACAAAGAAAAGGTAAGACTGACGCGAAGAACGTACAAGTCTGTCAAATCCGATAGTCCAATCCGAGAATTAAATCCGAGATTAACATCTAACAAAGTGTACAATAGCTGAAGAAGCTATATGTGCACGATGTGCTAACGAAATAATTAAAATTAAAAATAAACTTAAAACCACTTACTACAGCATACCATACAAGTATAGTACAATGCAGAAGCAAAGCTCATTTTTAAAAGGTTTCTTACTATTACATTCTTATCAAGAAAATGTAATGTAGAAAGGCAAAAGAAATAGGCATAAATATCCTATTACAAAAAAATGTGTACAATGATGACAAAAATCATCATGCACAACAATAAACAAAAAAATATATATAAGATCTCTTCCTGTTGGATAATTGAATAAACAAATATATCTCAGTTGGAGCATAGTTATTAAATATTCCAAAATTCTCCTAAATAGCTTTAGTAAGAAAATAAAAATTGAATTCCATATAATGATAAGAAATTTCCTTTCATACATCACTTTCATGGTACAATCTATTGTCATACATCTTATCTAATCCTTCCACATTTAAATGTACCGTTCTCCATCAAGATATACAAAACAAGAATTAAATTCAAAGGTAAATCAAAATATTTAAAATTTAATATTTAACTATGTCTTTGACATGGTAGCGACCTATAGTGCCTCTACTCAAATCCTTTAAAACATAAACATTATCAGAAACTTTCTCCATTACTTCACATTTAATAAATTTAGGAGCTAATTTAGCCGAAAAATATATAGGGGCATTAGACTGAACGAAGCTACGCTTCCAACAAAGATCACCAACACTAAGAGAAATGACTTTCCTCCCGCGATTATAATAATTAGCGTTACGTTGATACGCTTTAAACAAATTATTTTGAACTTTAACAAAAATTTCACTAAGTGAATTTAAAGAAAAGGCAAAAGATTCACGGCTTCCCAACTCCAGCTGTGACAAGTTTTCAATAGAATTACTAAAACGGTGAAGTGACGCATCAAAAATAAGTTCACGTCCAAACATGAGAAAATTAGGTGTAAAATCAGTAGCTAAATTAATACTATTATTAAGTGCAAGTTGTACATGTGGGAGAAATTTAGACCAAGTTCTATGATCGGTAGAAACATAGCAAGAAATACAAAATTCTATTACTTTATTATATCTTTCAACAGGATTATTTTGAGGTGTATATAAAGTGTTATAAAATATCTTAGTAATATTATAGCTTTTCAAAAAGTCCACAAAATATTTATTGGTAAATTGAGTAGCATTATCGAGTACAAATAACTTAGGTGTTCCAAAACGCAAAAAGATTTCTTTTTCTAAAAGTCTACAAATTATTTTAGAAGTTGCATTAGACATAGGAAATATCCAACAATATTTTGTAAAAACATCTACAATAGACAAAATGTAACGATGACCAGAATAAGTTTTAGGAAGAATTCCTATTATATCCATTGATAACAAAACCATTGGTGAATCCACTTTTTTTGGATTAACCATGAAACCATGAGGAGGTGAATTTGATGATTTATAAGCTTTACAAATATCACAACTATTAATATATCTTTGAACATCTGCAAACATTCCTTTCCAAAAATAATGTTGTTTCAATTTAAACAAAGTTTTGTGAATACCTAAATGACCAGAATTAACATTATCATGATTATCACGAATAGTATTTATAATATGTTCTTTAGGAATAACAATTTTCCAATTTAAACGACTATTAGGGTTATATTTATTTTTACAAAATCTATACAAAGTATTATTCTCAATTCTAAAGTTTTTAAATCTACTAGGAAATTTCTGACAATCAATAAATACTTTTTTATACCATGGATCATAAATATCTTCCTCAGGATAAATGATAGTATGAGTTACAAAATCTAAAGCAGAAACTTGAATACGAGATAGAAAATCAGGAACTACATGATGAGATCCTTTTTTATGAATAATATCAAATGTAAATTGTGTAATTCTTGCGGCCCAACGAGCAAGTCTACCAGAAGGGTTATTAAGTTTTAAGAGCCATTTCAAACAAGCATGATCAGTAACAATAGTAAATTTCATTCCTTCAATATAAGGGCGAAAATGTTCAATTGAATCTAAAATAGACAAAAGTTCACGTTCTGTTGTACTATAATTTCTTTCACATTTATTTAAAGATCTAGAATAATAAGCAATAGGATGTTGATCTCCTTTATTATCTTCTTGAGTCAAAACACTACCAATTCCTACAGAACTAGCATCACAATGCAAGAAAAATGGTTTTTCAAAATCTGGACAGTTTAAGACTGGAGCAGATATCAAAGCTAATTTTAAATTAGTAAATGCATTATCAGCATCAGAATTCCATTCAATAACTTTTTTAGAATTCTTGCTTCCTTCAGTAAGTTTAGTTAAGGGTGCGGCAATATCAGCAAATTTAGAAATAAATCTACGATAATAAGAACATAAACCTAAGAAACTTCTCAATTCTCTAACAATTATTGGACGAGGAAAATCCTTAATAACATCCAATTTAGAAGGATCAGTATGTAATCCTTCTTTATCTACTACATAACCAAGGTAACGTAGTCTATCTTTACAAAAATTACATTTTTTAAGATTAACTGTAAGACCAGCATCTTTTAATATACAATAAACTCTATTCAAATATTCTATATGAGTTTTAAAGTCAGAACTTATTATTATTAAATCATCTAAATAACAAAAAGCTACATTATCAAATTCTGGACCAAAAAGTTTGTCCACTAAGCGTTGTAATTCACTTGGAGCATTAGTTAATCCATAACACATTCGCACAAATTCAAACAAACCACGACCAGGAACAACAAAAGCAGTCTTCTCACAAGAAGATTTCTCTAACGGTATTTGTAAAAAAGCTTTGGAAAGATCTATAGTAGTTATATATTTAGCACCTTTAAGGCTATCTAAAATTCTAGAAGGATAAGGTAATGGATAAGAATCCTTAATAGTCATAGAATTTAATCGACGAGAATCTAAACATAATCTAGTTCCACCATCACGTTTCTCAACGGCAAGAACAGGAGAGCACCAAGGAGACTTAGAAGGTTGAATAATATTTTCTTTTAAAAGTACTTCCACTTCATCATAAAGTTCTTTTTGTTTAGCCGGACTCAAAGGCCAATATCGTTGTTTAAAAGGTTCACCAGTTGTGTTAATTTTATGTTCAACTAGGTGAGTAAGTCCCAATCCTTTCTTCTCATAAGAAATATCTTCAAAAAGAGAGACAATATTAGATAATTCCCGTTTCTCAGAAGGAGAAAGAGATTCAGCAGCAGTAACAGAAGAAACCGTATCACTGTCTACAGGAACAAGAGTTATATTATTAAATAATTCTTTAGCCAAACCAAATTTAAGCCAAAAATCGAAACCTAAAATAATAGAAGGCTTAAATGAAGGAATAATCAAAAATTGAATTATCTCAACTGTATTATCACATTTAACAGGTAGTTCTAACATTCCCAACACATTACGTGAGGTACCATCTACTGTATTAGCAGAACCTGCCTGTGGTTTAATTTTATAACCAAGCTTTAAAAAATGCAAATGCATATTAGAACCAAGGATGCATCTATTAGATCCACTATCCAGTAGTCCAGAATAACATTCATTATCAACAAAGAAACTCAAAAACGGTCTAAAATCTTTAGGTTTAGTAAAAAGAATAGGTGCAGCACTATGAATTTTAAAGAATATTTTTAAATAATCTAACCAATCAGAAAATTCTTTCTTAATAGTATAGTCATCAGGTGCAAACGTAGATTTGGTAGCCACATTTGAAGTATTCCTAATAACTTTTGAGTTAACATTACTACAATAATTTTTATTAACCATCGATACCCTAGGCAATTTCTTAGAAATCCGAGATCAATGGAAACCAATTAGTTTTTTGAATTAGAAAAACTTTTAGAATCCTTGGACCTACAAACGTCACAATCCTTAGTGATGACTCCAGGCTTACGACAACCAAAACATATGATTCCCGGATAAGCAGAGCAATCCTTATAAGTATGTCCAACAACTTTACATTTCAAACAAGTAACGCTATCAGTTGTGACAGCGTTAAATTGAGGTTTCTCAAATTTAACAGTTTTAGGTTCCCTTACAGGTTTCCTATCAACACAAGACTCCAGTTCCTTCCCAAATTGAATAAAAGTTTCAATGGAAGTAATATTCTTCCCTATAAAGTAAGGTAAATAAATTTGTAACATATTATGCTTAATAATTGTTATTAACGTAGCATCCGAAATAGAATTATGCAAACGACTAGACATATCAAAAATGTCTGTAATAAAGTCAGGTAAAGATTCATTAAACTTTTGTTTTCTTGTACGAAGTTCAAATTCCAAAGAATAGTCAAAATCAAATTTATCAAAACGATTTAACAAAGCAACCTTCAAATCACACCAAGAACTAATCTGTGCACGAATACTTCTATACCATTTAATAGCAGTACCAGATAAAATTTCAGTAAAAGAAGCTAACAAAATATGTTCATCAAAGTGTCTAATCAAAAAATATTCCTCAACTTGAGTTATAAATTCTCTAACACAAGATTTACCATCAAAACATATCCCACTCTTTTTAAGGTCAGGCAGTTTTATAAAACAAGGTTGATTCTTACTAATATTATTATTAAACAAAGCTGATGAAGTACCAGGCTGATTATTAAGTCTGTATGAATGTTCATTAATCGGTGGAATAGTCGATGAAAATGGTTCTTGAATGTTTGACAAAGTTATCAAACTGTCAAGGTCCGGTAAAGTATTTAAAACACCAGGTGCAACAGATGGCACATCTTCACTAATGTCCTCAACACCAAAAGTCTGTGTTCCGACATCCATGATCAAAAACTTTTAAATTAACCAAGCAAACCCGAAAACAAAGCTAGTATATTCACTAATGACCAAAAAGTTAAGTATAAGTGTCAAAACTATGCCTCAATAAACAACAAGATCTATAAATAGAATCTTCAATGTCAAATTATGTTTATTCCAACAAAATAAAAAGTTAATTTTTATAAAAAGTTTTCGAAGGTAGATAATTATTTGTTAAGTTTGTCAAATTATATGACTTTATGCAACAAAATTCAACAAATCGTACTATAAATTATGTTTAAAGAGTGTATTTACGACTTACAAAGATGTTAATTAATGTAAATAACATTATTGTATTACTATTGTGAAACAAAAATAAGTTTCACGAACAAACAATATTTGTCCTGCAGAAATGCAAGTGATATTTTGTCAACACACAAAATACATCAAAACTAATTACTGTTTTAAGTTATTACACAATTAAAGGTAGCCCAATAGTGGCTAATTATTAAATAGTTTAGTAAATTCTAAATACAAAACATTAAAGCACTACTTTCAATACTAAATTTATAAGTTAGTGTATAAACAAGTTATATTTAAATTAATATTAAGTACATACATGACCCGAAGTTATGAAGACAGCATACTCGAAGATGATGTTTTTATTTAAAGCTATGATCCGATACAATTCAATAGGAAGAACACATTTACACAAAAATATCCTCGGTGAAACAAAGTTAAAGAGTTCTTTGCATTCTGTTAGTTACAATGATACTATTCTTATGGTCTAAGCCACACATTCAACAGCAAAAAAGAGTTTAAAGAGCTTATGCTAAGCATAAAGATAGCAAAATAAGTTTAAATTAAATGTAACACTGAATGGTGTTTGCAACAAAAGTTAAAGCGAGATGCTTTGAAACAAAATAAGTTTATGAGTTTAGCGAAAGGCTTTCATAACAAAATGCAAACAAAATATGAATAGTGTAACCGCTACTGTTAAAGCTAAGCAAATATAACAAATAAGAGTGTATTCTCGAACCAAAACAAGAGCAATAATATTGATCCAGTCAGGTCCCTGTGAGTTCAGCGTCAAATGTAATATAAAAAAATAAAAAAAAATAAAAAAATTAATAATTGTTTGATATATATTGTTTTATTTGGGTGGATAAAGTGTAAACCACCCTATCCCTACCCTTAAAGTATTTAAATATAAGCTCGGGCGCCAGGTAGCTTTCCCTAAGGGATTTAAGCTCACCGATAAGAAATAACAAAAGGTGCACACAGATAAATCAGCGGAGGCACTGACCTTTAATCACAGGGAGAGTGGAATAAAACCCTTGTTGCAATAACTTAGATTTATTACCCTGGATCTGTATAAAATTACCTGAATTTCTAAATTTAAATTAAAATTACTTGTTTTTAACAAAACTTTAAGTTGGTCGAGAAACACACTCTTTGTTCGAGATGAGATTAAGTAATATGTAAATTCATACCTTAAATTCCGGCATGTTAAATAAATAAACTAAGGTAAAAGTCCTCTAAACACACACTTCACATCCAATTATTTCGTCACAGCATAGCAGGAGCATAAGCTGTGGTTGTAAGCAAATAAAGCAGGCACATCTTCAACGTGAAGTCCAAATCCAAAGAAAATTAAGAATTACGTTAAAACGTAATTATAAAAAAAGAAAAAGAAAACCGACTGCGAGAGCTAGAACAAACAAATTTAATTACTATTCGGCTCCAAAATGACGTATGGTGGACAAAGAATTATCACCACACTCACCAGCCGGTCCAAAAAGAATTTATTTGTCGCCACACATAACGACGACTGGCAATTTAATCATCTGCAAAGACAAACACCACTATTTCAAACTATTTGCCAAACACGTTGTGAAATAGAATTTCGAGGTTACGGCTTCCACATAAAATATAAATAAATTAAGCACTCACCAAAAATATATTGTTCGCCCCAGAGCGGCGTCCATTATAAAATTAAATTTGGCCATTAAGACCGCAATTAAGCCAGGATGGCTTTAATTAAACAAACTTTATTACAAGAGCACCATCGTGACTTCTCAAGACAGGCAGGAAAGTGACAAATAGCAATGTTGCCAAAATGGATTTTAAATTTTAACACTGACAGTTATAATTTTCAGTGTGGCCGGTAGAAAGTTTCACGAAAACCGCAAAATTTCCATTGTAACGTAATTAATACGTTACAGTAGGCTAAGAAAGCGCTTATGACAGGTCAAGTACAGAACATTTCTCATTAATAAGATTAACTTAAAATTAAGGGAACTTTAGAATAACTGCGCGCTATAGGCTGGCAGGAAAAGGCACACCAACAAGTAGGGGAAGAGGGAGGGGATCCTTAACACACAGTAAGACAATGCTGTGGAAGTAAGCAAAATACACTAATCTAGCCGCAGCCACATCTGACAGTTGCCTAATTTTACTGATATCAAATATAGCACAGCTCAACTTACTAGAAATTCTCTGGATGTGTGGATTACACTGTAACTTAGCATCTACTGTGACTCCAAGGTTTTAAACTGTTGACAGTATCAAGTCTAATGAATTTTTATCTAAAACAATATTTGATTTACCTTGCGTCACATTAAGTGTTGAAAATTTAACACATTTGGTTTTCGCCGCGTTTAAAAGTAAGGTGTTAGCAGAAAACCAACTGGAAATTAAATTAAGAACTTTATTTGGCTCTACAAGATTCTTATCCTTCCTATCTACCTTAAATATTAGTGATGTAACATCAGCAAATAAAACTACATCTGCCATGTTGCTTATCAACAACAGCGTGATCCTTGATCCTTTTTAAGGGGTTATATACAGTTAATAGGCCGAAAAAAAGCGAATTTTCCAGAATTATTTCTGAGAAAACTTTTAAACTTATTGATCTAAAAATTTGTACACATATTATGGTATCAAATTTGCGTGTAATTTCGAAAATATTCACCGGAACGATATGAATTTTTCTGTGTATTCTTAAATATATGTACATTAAGAAAATAACATAAAATAAAAAACGATTTTTTGAAAATTCTAACTGTATATAACCCCTTAATGCCTGTCAGGAGCAGCAGCTAAATGGCTGGCAATTTGTTGGAGGGTCGCGAGAACTTGCGCTTGCCTCGCCGCATCCTCAGCTCGCCACGCCGCAGTCTCAGCTCGCCACGCCGCATTCGCCGCGAACTCGCGCTCCGCCAACGCCAGCCGACGCTCCTCCAAAGCCAGCTGCCGCTCCATCAGCTCCCGCTTTTGCTGCTCTTCGTTTATACGCCGATTTTCGAGGTCGAACGCCCAACGCGGTGGACCCGCTATAAAAAATTAATAACATATATTAGTAGAACCAAATAATAAATTCAACTCTTCGATCGGCAGCGTTTTAGTCGCAACCACAACTTGGCTATGACCGCCTTTTATACCACGAAAAGACAAATAAGTAGTTGTTCAAAATCCTACATGTGTTATTAACATTTAGTACATAACTAATGCATTTTAATATATGGTCATAGTACAAGCGAAAGTTTAGTTTGGGATAGTTTAGCCGTGTGTGTATGTGAAATGTTTGCGTGCTCCATCTTCGACCACATCTTCGCTTGAGAGTAAGCGAGCTGGTGGTCAAATGCAAACTAATAAACGTAAAAAAAATGTCCTGCAATATTTATTATGTTATTAATTTGTTGTAGTGAAAAAAGATATGAGTATTAAAAAGCACAATATCTAAATGAAATATTCAACTATGGCAAAGTTCAGGCTCACCTTGTGGTCGTGACCTCTCAGCTTCGGCGTTGGTGTCGACAGCAGCTGCTGCGGTGACGTGCTTCCTTTTCACTAAAACAAAAGTTTTGTTCAAATATCCACTTTAATTTCTTTCTTAACAATGTATAATCTATGCAAGTCATTGGTTAATCAATGGTACAATGGGTTCAATAGTAAAATAAGTTTTAAAATACAATACATAATGATAAGAATGATGAGATTTACTTGGACTGGGTTGACTGATAATGATATATGACCGCTTTTTATACCACGAAAAGACAAATAAGTAGTTGTTCAAAATCCTACATGTGTTATTAAAATTTAGTAACTAATGCATTTTAATATATGGTCATAGTACAAGCGAAAGCTTAGTTTGGGATAGTTTGGCCGTGTGTGTATGTGAAATGTTTGCGTGCTCCATCTTCGACCACATCTTCGCTTGAGAGTAAGCGAGCTGGTGGTCAAACGCAAACTAATAAACATTAAAAAAATGTCCTGCAATATTTATTATGTTATTTATTTGTTATAGTGAAAAAAGATATGAGTATTAAAAAGCACAATATCTAAATGAAATATTCAACTATGGCAAAGTTCAGGCTCACCTTGTGGTCGTGAACTTTCAGCTTCGTCGTCGGTGTCGACAGCAGCTGCTGCGGTGACGTGCTTCCTTTTCACTAAAACAAAAGTTTTGTTCAAATATCCACTTTAATTTCTTTCTTAACAATGTATAATCTATGCAAGTCATTGGTTAATCAATGGTACAATGGGTTCAATAGTAAAATAAGTTTTAAAATACAATACATAATGATAAGAATGATGAGATTTACTTGGACTGGGTTGACTGATAATGATATATACTTTCACTTACGGAGGTCTGATGGCTGTGGTGCTGGTGTGCAAGGTGAAAGATTGGGTACAGCTGGCAGAGGCTGTGAGGTCGCCAATTCTGGTGGTGTTGGGAAATCAATGCCCATCTGATGAAAGAAGATGTGATTATTGTTTGAATCTTTATTATAATAAATAGAGTTTTTGTGTGGATTGAATGAAAAATGTGAAAAGAATTTGTTAAGCTTGGGATAAAAAAAAAGTGTGCATGTACTAGTGTACACACGTAAGAAGTGAAACTTTTTTATGACCTTATTTTTCGAAAAATGATCTACTATATGCAACTTTACAAAAATTGTTTAAATAAAGTTAAATTAGATAAAGTTTAAACAAAAGGCTTTTATTATCATAGCCATGAATACAAAAAAAAGTGTGCGTCTCGGGACGCTCGACAGAAGAAGTCCGGTCAAAATCCGCTCAGTCCGGTCAAAGTCCAGTCAAAGTCCGGTCAAAGTCCTGTAAAATCTGGTCAAAGTCCGGTCAAAGCCCGGTCAAAGTCCTGTTAAGTCCGGTCATAGTCCTGTCACAGTCCAGTCGAAGTCTGGTCAAAATCCATTCAAAGTCCAGTCAAAGCCCGGTCATAGTCCGGTCAAAGTCCTGTTAAAGTCCTATCAAAGTCCGGTCAAAGTCCTGTTAAGTCCGGTCAAAGTCCTGTCAAAGTCCGGTCGAAGTCTGGTCAAAATCCAGTCAGAGTCCTGTAAAGTCCGGTTAAAGTCCGGCCAAAGTCCGGTCAAAGTCCGGCCAAAGTCCGGTCAAAGCCCGGTCAAAGTCCGGTCAAAGCCCTGTCAAAGTCCTTTCAAAGTCCGGTCAAAATCCTGTCAAGTCCTGTATAGCCCGGTCAAAGTCCGGTCGAAGCCCGGTCAAAGTCCAGTCAAAGCCCTGTCAAAGTCCTTTCAAAGTCCGATCAAAGTCCTGTCAAGTCCTGTAAAGCCCTGTCAAAGTCCGGTCAAAGTCCTGTCAAAGTCCAGTTAAAATCAGATTAAATTAATCAAGTCCAGTTAAAACCGTTTGCTAGTACCGTTAACCGAAAAATGTGACGCGTGACGCGTAACCGAAAAATGTGACGCGTGACGCGTAACCGAAAAATGTGACGCGTGACGCGTAACCGAAAAATCTGTCGATTTTATTTTTCTAACGCCGATAAAGAAGTTTCACTTCAAAAAAAAAGAATATTTCTAAATCCACATACTACACTACTATTTATTCACAGGTTTTTCTTATAGGTGAGAACTGTGATCTCTCAAAATGCACAAATAATACACTACTACAATTATGGTGCTGCCACACCGCTGTTATAAAATGTTTACAAAACGTTATTAAACATTTGTTAACAAAAATTTGATACATTTTATCACAATGTTAGATAATGTTAGTAAATGTTTAATGTTATAAAATGTTTGTAAACATTTTATAACACCGGTGTGGCAGCACCATTACTACAAACTACTGACAGTTTTTTTTTTATGTTTTACAAAGTCTAAACAGAGGTTTCCACAAACTAAATTTTTTTCTAAGTTTCCACAAACTACAATTTTTTCTTAAAATTTACTAGTAAAAGCATTTATAAAACTAAAAAAATTGGCAACTGAATTAGAAATCATGCAAAACAAAACCAAGCGGTGAAAAATCAGAATAGCAAAAAATTAAACATACATCGACTTCGATGCGGACATTTTCGTTCCCAATTACATTTTGTACTCCTATCAAAGACAGGATTCTGTCTTCAATAGGAGACAAAATGCCACCCCACGAAGGACCACCTCCAGTGCCACTGCCATGCTGACGCATTGCTGCCCCTTTCTTCCTGACCTTGCACTTTAGATCACTCCAATACTATAGTGCAAGGCAAAAACAGGCAAGCAATTAGCAAGTAAAGCAAAAAAATCATCACAGCATAAAAAATGACATAGATTGTCTTCTACTTTATCATTTTTAGTTAATCAATCACCCATTGCATACAAAATCACAAGCACATTCAAAAAGAGTTAAAAAAATAAAATAAAATATTTGTTTTTGTAAATAATAACTGTGTGTGTTGACAATATAAGATCTTAACAAATAGTATTTAAAGTATAGTATAGTATAGTTAGAATCTATAGTTGAATGGGCTTATGAAGTCAAAATATTCAGTTAAATTATGAAATACAAATAATTATATGAAATAATTATATATAATTATGAAATATGAATTAATTACTATGTAGGGTGTGCTGTGTGGTAAATTGTTATAATTTTTTTATTGCAGTTATATAAGAGCTTTTGTGACATATGTTGTTATTTATTTGTGGTAAACAAATGTTAAATAGATGCTTAGTGCATAGTGACTGGTATTAGTTATGTTAGTCAATAATTAGCTCAGTCTCTCCTTTGTTAATAAACAAATTGAACACCAAATGCATTTAAGGATTAACATGAACCTACACAAACTTTGTTTTAATGAATAATGAAGTAGCATATGCAATGGTCAAAAATGATTAATAACTTTTTTTTACTTACTTGCCGCCACTCTTTGGGGCTTTTAGTAGAGCCCTGACCCACAGAATTGAGCCGCGAGACAACGTCATCCCACAGGCGCAACATTTCTTTTTTGCCCTGTGGTGTTTGGGCTAACGTGCCTCGGGCTTGAAGTGGGTGGGACTCCATCCACCCCAACAACATCTCCTGCTGCACGGACGAAATCTTTCGTGACGCTGGCATACTGAAACACAAGTTAAGAATAAGTTACTATTGAGAGGGATAGATACACCTTTGATGATAATTATATGCACGCAGCTGAACTCCAGAGGTATCTTACTGTCTGTATATCATTCGGAAGAAAAAACATTTATAAATACAATAGTATTACCATAAATCTGTGAGTATTACAAAGGGTCTGACGGGAAATCGGCAGCACGACACAATACATTTCGGAATCGTAACAAATTTAGAACCTACAACATTCGAGAATTAATTTAAATACTTACATTCTATTTATAAAAAATTCTCTTCTTTTTGCCTCCACAGTGTGGCGGTAATTTCCCCAATGTCGATTTCGATTTTCAAGTTTTAACGTTTTTTCACTGACACCGACAGCTGAGAGCGTTTTGTTTATGAGTTTTTTCTAAGGAAGTTCTCTTTCGCAATGTTATTAAATTGTCAAAATATGTATATATAATGTGACTCGTGTGATATATTAAAGCAAATATCACACAAAAACAATAAATAAAAAATATATATATTTTTATATGTGTTATAAAAAAATACACACGAAGCATTAACAAAACGCAAGTTTTCGTCTCAAATCGTTCATTCTCGGATAGCGATAGCCTCGCTATCGCGGCTGCGTTTTTACGCGGTACCAAATTTTTGAAAGCAATGCATTGTCATCGCCATCGCGCATTGCTATCGCTTTCGCTATCGCTTTGAATAGGCGGTCGGGGGGCGGATAGCGACCACCGTACACTGGTGCTAAAACCTGCCATAGTGGCCCACCTTGTGTGGGTCGCGTTCCAGGTTCAGCCATCGTATATCCGGTTCTCCTCAGGGGGTTGCCCCCTGATCCTAACCCTTTTCCCATCCCTTTTTCCTTTCCCTCCCCCTTGTCCCTTTGGCAGGCCGGCATGATCTTGCCGACCGACGATGGACACATTGTTAATCGTTGGTCGACACTATTCTTGGATTGCGCTACACTTACCATCAGGTGTAGCGTAGTCACTTTGCCGAGCCAGGATAAAAAAAAAAGTAACTGAAAATAAAACTTATTGATTTTCGTTAAGATATCACTATTTTCTTGACGACTACCGGTAAATTCGATTCATATAATAAAATCGTCTTTCACAATGTAACTATGAAAATAAAACTTATTGATTTTCGTTAAGATATCACTATTTTCTTGACGACTACCGGTAAATTCGATTCATATAATAAAATCGTCTTTCACAATGTAACTGTGAAAATAAAACTTATTGATTTTCGTTAAGATATCACTATTTTCTTGACGACTACTGGTAAATTCGATTCATATAATAAAATCGTCTTTCACAATGTAACTGTGAAAATAAAACTTATTGATTTTCGTTAAGATATCACTATTTTCTTTACGACTACCGGTAAATTCGATTCATATAATAAAATCGTCTTTCACAATGTAACTGTGAAAATAAAACTTATTGATTTTCGTTAAGATATCACTATTTTCTTTACGACAACCGGTAGATTCGATTCTTATAATAAAATCGTTTAAATCTGAGGGTAGCGAGATTGAAGAGGATAAAGATATCTCAGGCTCGACATGTGTGGCAGAAGCTAAAATAGGCCTAACTAGTACGATAAAAAATTACTAAGTAGAAAAAGAAAATGCTATATAATAACCCTTCTTCTTCCACCTGCCCTTATCCCACTCGGAGTGGAGTCGGCGCAACATGATTTTTAACACATGTTTCAGAAATATTAGGCTTGTAGTTTTTACGACCGGCCTCCTGCCTGGCGTCAACCCCTCTGAAGAGAAAACACCCAGACCCGACCGATATAGGGACTATAATGACTATTATTAGTAATTTTCAAGCTACGGTTATAAACCTTCATGTTGGTCTAAGGACCGAAGCCTAGGACTTTGTTCTGCAAGGTCTGTTATTATAAAAAAACTGAACCCATAGGTTTTGATGTTATTTACGTTTAGATAGACATATATCTTTACATAATATAAAATGAAGTCGCTTCCGTTGTCTGTTCGCTAAGATCTTTTAAACTATTCAACGGACTTTAATGCAGTTTTCAGCGATAGATAGAGTGATTCATGAGGAAGGTTTATATCTATATATCACGCTATACCCCATGGGAGCAAGGCAGTAGCATGCAGGTGAAACCGTGAGGGATAGCTAGTATAGCATAAAAAATACTGTTTACAGTTATCTAATTAATCCATAGTATTCCTAAACCTACGCAAACTTACACCAACCATATAAAAACCTGAACAGTCCATAAAAAGTTATCGATATTTTTATTTCGTATGATCTAAAAAGTAATAATTTCCTAAAAAGGCAAGTGGCTATGCATCTGGATAAAATAAAACCTAATTTAGTCAGTGAGACTTGAAAGGTTAGATTATATCATACACATTTTAGTTTTTATGATTACAACTCCACCATTTCGGCCTTGACATACTGGTATAGTCATAAATAATGTCAATGTATTCATATACTAAATATATTAGAAACTGTATAGCTTGGTATTTTACATACATACGCACTCACGCCTGTAATCCCCGAAGAGCAGGCAGAGGTGTGACGAGTATGTACACCAACATTTCGCTGATTGTATCTCCGTCCCATGATGTCATAGGGGCCGTGCCTATCGCCATACTCCGGGATACTGAACATTTCGTGATACAAAAACCCAATATAATTACCCGACCCGGGGATCGAATCCGAGACATAGCAATCGTACCGCGTGCGTAATACAACTGCGCCACGGTCGCACTCAGTGCCTTGATATTTTATTTAGCCATAGAGCAAGGAAACATACCAAAATACTTAACTTTTTCGGTGTACCAGTCGCTTCCAAAAGAAGGACGGAATCTATAAACGTTGTGATCAATATTCTGACGTTGAACAGGATCAGCAATTATTTATTCTTTTCTCATTTAGGTAGTTCGTATACAAATGGATGGAATCACTAAGGAATATAAACTAATGGGGGCCGACAACGATTTGTATCTTTTTTCATCATCATCAGCGACAGGACGTCCACTGCTGAACATAGGCCTCCCCGAAAGATTTCCAGACCGACCTGTTGGAAGCGGTCTGCATCCAGCGACTTCCTGCAACCTTTATCAGGTCGTCTGCCCACCTTGTATCTTCCTACAAAGTACTTCCTAGTGTACTTCCTAGTATAAAATAAAGTCGCTTCCGCTGAAGCTAGGTCTTTTAAACTATTCAACGGTTTTTAATGCAGTTTTCAGCAATAGATAGAGTGATTCATGAAGAAGGTTTATATGTTTAATACATACATATTATAGTACGGAAAAGCCGATAAATTCAAAGATTTGTAATGTGATGTCGTAACAAACATATTTTTACCCGTGCGAAGGGTCCCTAGAGTTTTATAATTACAATTGTCCGGGAGCACACAAATTGATATAAAAACAGTAATAGAAACGAACGTTTGAAATTTCGATGCTTTTGAAGTTAAAATCAATGGAAAACATAATGATTGTCCGGAAATGAGTTCAATCACATCTTACGGGAAACAGTGAAGACACAATGAAGTCATTGTTAAAGTGCAGCGTTACAAAACATCTCGTCTCAACTAATTAATCGAAAGCTGTAACTGTCACTCTTGAACCAAACTATTTTTAAATCTCGGTCTTCCGGTATATATAAGAGTGTGGAGACTTGTAGTTTAAGTCCACCGCGTGTAACTAATACTGGAGCAGATATTGCTACATGCTCGTTTTTAAATCCCCGGTGCTCCGCTGTTTTATCAAAGTGGAGATTTCGGCATATCAAGGGTAGAAAAATTACGGTCTTCTGCTACACTTTAAAAAAAATGAAAAACGTAAAGACAGCAAATTTTTTTATGCAGTAAATAGAAGCAACATCACACCGAACTTTTATTACAAAGCACTCGATAGCAATGGACTACGCTCGTCACCACGACAAATATGCTCGTTTAATGATCATGACTGCACAAGATTTACGTCTTTAATAGAAAAGTCCTGAACACGTGTGACTTCAAAATTACGGGCAAATAAAAGTGCTCTCCGAAAATGTTGTGTCATTAACCCTATTAACAATAATTTACATGGTATAAAATATCAGCCTACTTGCAATAAAGATGTATTTTAAACGCTAGATTTGTGTTACATTAAAACATTTATGTTAATATATAAAGATGTGATACGATAGTGAGTTGCCTGAACTGGTTTATAAATAAATTCAATCAGAATTACTTTCTTTTGCTATTTTATCTATCGATATAATCAAATATTCATTGATAACCGTTAAGCCGATTATGCCTATGAATATTTTTATGAGAGGTCGTAAAACAAACGGTCCGAATACAAATCCGCGAGCCGACAGATGAAAAGATGAAATGGAATTTCTTTTTTATATGCCTATATCGTGTAGAGATTATTCAAGATTTATCGATACTGGAAACTAGATCGTGCGATATAATGAAGGATGAATTAATTTATTCGCAATTAGCTTAGGCCAAAAAAACAAATTTATATGATTTGCATCTTTTGAATATGCATAAGTTGTGAATCAGTCTTGAAGGCCTTATTCACCTAGTCGGAGTTAACAGTTTCTGTTCAAACTGTGCCGTTATTTTGGTCTATTTCAAAGCAATTACAATAAACATACCCATAAACGTATACACGAGTTCATGAATAGAACACAAAGAAAAGCGTAGTCATTCTAACTGTAATGACAGACGAAACGTAAAACTAGAAAAGATACAACTCCGTATAACACTAACGTGACACTAAGAATAAATTCAAAATTACGAACTCCAAAAACCGACTTCAGAAGTCAAAACCCCAATCGCAGCACATTTGCTATTATCCGTTGAGGAGTTTCTCATTTTCCTTCGTACTCCGTCATTAGATCTTGAACAAAATATGGGACCCCCCTCGGAATAAACCGTATCGAAAACCAAAATGATCATTAAAATCAGACCATATTTGGCCGAGATATCGCCTAACTTACATAAAATACGGACGAATTGAGAATCTCCGCCTATTTAAATCAATTGAAAAAACATTGATATCCTCACATCACAAGTCAACTATTCGTAACTATTGTATTCGTAAAAATTGTTATTAAAACCAAACGAACCTCCTCAAGCCTCAACGGTTCCTCGAGGCCGGCGGCTATCCTCTCCCGTTTCTCCCTCTCTTTTCTCTCCTTCTTCTCCTTTTTCCGTCTCTCTTTCTCACCGTCTCGCTCCTCACAGCCGCCCGCGTCGCCGCCAGCCAGCACCGCCGACTTTTTCATAAAGTTGAACATTGCTGGGCGCTAAAACAAAAAAACAGACAATTAATTACCACTGCAACTTCACTTTATCCACTTACTTTACATTTTATTCCAGTTCTTATTATACAAATGAACAATAATAATCATCATTATTAATTGCAATCAATTAAGTGCAGTTTTAAAGAGGCCTTGGGGAAACTGTAAAATTAATTCAGTTCAACGTAACGTCTAATTGCCATGCCTGTTTCGGAAATGTAAAGAATTAAATATCTACCAACTTTATAATTTTTTTTTTTTTTTTTTTTTTCGATTTGGCGTAGTACTGTTAGCCTGACGCGAGTCGGCTTTCTACAGCTTCACCGGACTTTCGGGCGAACGCTTTAGGCGCTCTCAACCCTTACATTTAAGCGACCTCGCTGAGGGCACCCCCTGTGGGGTACGGACCTCGGCTCAGGGCGGTCACTGGGGGAGGGCAGAGACATCTGCGATTATCATTTTTGGGGAGGTTGTTATCATCATCGGCTCGCGGGCCGGTACTAGGGTCAGGGGGGTTGCGGGGAACGCGGCGCGGTCCTCGGCGGCGAGGACGGTAAGTGGGTCTTGTGGAGTGTGCTTTCATGTATTCCTCTCTCCTTCGGATGGCCAGAGTGGTCGCATCGTCGGGATCGGAGAGGACGCTACGCGGTCGTCTCCATTTCGCGCGGTCGAATGGAGGCTTTATAATTAGCGAGTTCATACGGTTCGACTTTAGTTGATTAACTGACTTGGATCTGTAAAACCTGTATATATGGTTCTTGTTGATATATTCGATTAAAATTCTGTTCATATAGTTCAAATCGCATGATGATCAACTGGAATTAAACTGTATGAACTTGCTATAACAAAGAAATTATTGTAAAATTGTGTGAATATTTGTTGACGTTTCTGGAACAGGTATGTCGATCAAATTATATCTTAAATAAAGTTTGTGCTTTAATAGTACAGTTCCCAGAAAAGCTTCGTCACAACCAGCACTTAGTTGGTACTCAATATTTATTGAAAACCCATCGACAGGGGAAACTTGATAACCATCGAATTATGAACTGGAAATAAAATAAAATAAGTGCAGTTCCAGCGTATAATTTTAATTTCATCGCTTCCAACGAAGTAAACGAATGATAGCCTTTATCGGTTTTAAGAACAACACACACTAAAGTGCAGTATATCGCGACGTACCCGAACTGCATATTCGAGATTCTGGATATATCATCGAGTGTCAATACCGAACACAACAGTTATTAAAATGGAAATATGGTATAGTTCATCTACCTCGCTTGAAGAGAGAGGAAGACGATGAACTAAGATTCAATACGTGCAGAATAACTTGGCCGACTTGAAGTTATACACAAACCCCCTCACCCCTCCCCTTCTGCGCCTCTCGTCACCTTCTAATTTCAACATTCAGGACGTTGCTGGTGACTAAACTTCAATCCGGTCAATTTATTTACTGTATATTGTAATTCGCCACATATATACGTGACCTCACGCTTGTATCCCTAGAGTAATAAGCAGAGGTGCAATGAGCCATCCACCATTCGCCGCTATCCACTATTTTGCGATAGGGGGCCAGCTTATTAATATGACGCGATATTGGACACAAATTCTTATCCCAAACAACTCATGTGATTTAAATCAAAAAACCCAAATAAATTGACTTTCAAAGTACGCAGGCCAAGTCAGGAAAACGATATTTATCGGCGTTAAAGGTTATGATTATCCACGTGACATTAAATATAAATTGTGATTTAAGATTACTTACAACGATAGTTTTAGCACTGCCATTACAGTGTGTGTTGGTCCTAAAAGATAATTTTCGATAATAATTTCAAGAGCTTCGAACATAAATGCAGTACCCACACACGCGTCAATCAATTTTATGGTGGCGGCTGCCATGGCGACCAAAGAGAAATCTCCACAATAAGTGGGTACCATCGACACTCGCATTAAATTAAACAATTTATTGTACCACCCAGAGAGCTGTGCAATTGTAAATTTTGCAGATATCTTTCTGTCATGCAAATTAAGAGTAATGATTTTCAATATATTCGTGGGTGAACGAAACTTGGTTAAATAGGAGGTTAAACGTATTTAGCATCAAAAATATGTGCTAATTTCTCGGGTTAAATTTATGGCCGGTACAGCGTTGTAGATACTCGATCGGATTTCAGCCTACGAAAATCTCACTCACCGTACTAAATGCAGCGGGTAGCCGCTATTTCACGTCAGTTTTCCTGTGTTATCCAATTTATACATTATATTCCACGATACAATTAAGGAAACAATAGACAAACCCATTTATACAATCTGGCAGCACTGAGCCACTTACCTACTTACAGAAAAGTAATAAAAACCATCTTATAAGAAGGTTCGTAAATGCAAAGACGTGACTGGCACTTTGTGTAATATAGTGTGGCGTTAGAAATTGAGAGCAAGGAACTTGATGCAGAACCGTAACCGAGTTATACATATTGACCCATAACCCATAATAGTGTGATAGCAGTACCTTAAGAGAAGCCCACGGTTGTACCCCCGAAAGTATAGGTAGATTTGTAACTAGTGCATTCACGGTTCGCCGAATTTATTTATGCCCCATGGTGTATGTGCGACTATGCAATGTCGGACTCTTCTTCTTCTTACCTCCACCTGCCCTTATCCCACTCCCAGTGGCGTCAGCGCAGCATGCTTACACATGTTACAGATAGATTTGGCTTGTAGTTTTGATTGCCTTATACTGCCTGACCTCAACCCCTCTGGGGAGAAAACACACCTAAACCCGACACAAATATTTGAATTTGAATTTGAATTTGAATATAGACTGCACAAACATTTGTCTCGGTACGGGAAAGGAACAAGTCGCCTTTTGCTTTACACCTGGCTACTCGCTCATTTCGACAGCCCCGAGTAATTTTTGTGTGAATGTTGTGATTTCCCGACCTGACATTAGATCCAGAATCTGCCGATTTTTCAGTTTTAGTGTAATGTGCCACCAGACCAATAAGGCGATAGTTTTAGCTACAAATAATACCTTGCGAGTTCCAAAATACTTGGCAGTAACTATGTGGGGCTGAGAGATAAAATCTTCCATAATGGGAGATCATTAAATGAACGAAGGCTACTATTGGTCAAATGGCACCTCGTGAGCGCTGACTTGCCAAATACAAGGCAGTTCCCTAATACCTGAAAATCCTTCACCAGTACGTCTAACTGCGGTCCTGGCTCGATAGAATCGAATGCACGTGGCGTCTTCGAGTCTGGAACGCCCGGTATTCAGGTCAATGTCCACTGACCGTAATATATGCCATTACTGTTTATTATACATCGCGCGTTTATTGATTACAATACCAGTACTCGTCGTATTTACCTTGTACGTTGTATTTCGCCCATTGACTTAATACATTCTAACATTAAAGTAAGGTAAAGAAATTACGTGGTAACTTCTTCTTTCATATTTTATACTTTTGATTGTGTTAAAGATTATGGATGTTTCTTTTTTTATTTTATTGATATATAAAAGAAAAAAAGAAAAAAAGGAAACACACATAACAATATCAGTTACAAAATAATAAAAAACAAAATTTTACATAATCCAGTAAAGGTTCCACTGTAAGGTTTTCAATATTTTGTGAACAAAGTGAACAAGCGCGGCGTTGAGATAATATAGACAATAACACAATGATCTGTTATTAAAAAATAAAAACCAAATTAAACAAACAAAACTTAAACTAAACCAAATTGTACTTTTTTTACCTAAATAACGAGGGCAGCAAGTCGTCTGCTCATGTTAAGCGCCACGCTTGCTCATTAACATTAGCAACACGTCCCACAACAAATACAAAGTACTATGGCTACGTCTCATAATGCCCCGTTATTTCACTGGCTTCAATATCCTTCAAACAATTACTCAGCGGCATAAAATCCCAAGCCTTTCTCCATAGCGTAAAGCAACATTTTCAAAATTCCACTCTATGACCTTGTTGCACCTTTTGCGAATGACTCATCGGTTTGACCTCTCGGACGCTCTTTGGTATGTAGGTAAACAATGAGCCGACATTTATATAAGAACTGGTCTTAGTTATTTACGATTATATTTGAACTGGTTTCGGAACTTTTAGTTTTTTCGGTTCCTGAACTGCCACTACTAAATAATCATGAATCGAAAAAAAATATATATGTTAACTACATCAACGAAGTCGCTGGATGCAGGCCGCTTCCAACAGGTCGGTCTGGAAATCTTTAAGGGAGGCCTATGTTCAGCAGTGGACGTCCTGTGGCTGATGATGATGATATCAAGACTAGAATAACCCCCGAATATAGAAACGCTACTCCAACATTTGGTGTAAAAAGGCCTTCTTAATAACAAGACTAAGAAATTCTTACCATTCAAATTCATATGGCGTGTAACAAAATAATTAGAAGTCAGGCAATTGGGCAGTTAAGTGACAATTCCGAACTTATTTACACGACACGGCGGGAATTATGCTGCCTACTTACTCATTTTATCGCGATGGTTAGTGAAATTAAGTGAATACAAATATTGCATAATATTTTAACACATGGCAGTAACTGAGACAGCGGTACAAATTTATAATTAATCTCTGCCAAAATTGGACGATATTGGTTCCGTAGAAAAATATTATTGATAGTGGCGTTTGGCCACTTAATGGTGTCAATCGTCATTCCCGTTTTCACGAATGAAAACCTATTTCACTTCTAATATATGTGTATAATATATATCTGGTATCTGGTATGGATAACATATATCTGGTAAAAGAAAAAAAAACAGGAATTGGGTAGGTACACTTAGCATGTAGATAACCTTATTTGATCGACTTTGTAAATTAAAACTGAATTAAATTAAAATTACGTAATCTAATTTAAGTCAGTGACAACAGAACGGATACTAATCTACACTAATATTATAAAGAGGAAAGATTTGTATTTTTGTATGTAACAAATAAACTTAAAAACTACTGGACCGATTTGAAAAAAATCTTTTGCCGTTAGAAATCTACATTATCACTGAGTAACATAGGCTACTTTTTATCCCGGAAAAAGCAGATCACGCGGGCGGAGCCGCGAGGAAAAGCTAGTATCTTATATACTAAGATGAACGAAAACGGCACAAATTTTACAACTCGGCACTATTAGGAACGCGCACATGTCTTCGCTCGCATATTTTGTACATGCGCCAGCGTCCTGGCACAGTCGACACTAGAGGCCTGAGGCTATGCAGGCGCGTCATCCGCTAACCGCCGCACAAGTCTCAAGAAAGGCTCGCAAATGAGATTCGCGATAACCTACCTCAGTGTAGGGTTGCTACTTATGAATTAGATATCTTTACATAGTATAAAACAAAGTCGCTTCCCGCTGTCTGTCCCTATATATGCTTAGATCTTACAAACTACGCAACGGATTTTGATGCGGTTTTTTTAATAGATAGAGTGATTCAAGAGGAATGTTTTATGTATAATACATACATAATATAGTTGAGAAACACTGATAATTTTAGAGGTTTCTAATGTGATGTAAATAAATACATTTTTTGCGCCTTACATTGCAAACGCTGGCTACACCCTACGAGTAACAACAAATTGTTAAGTATAACAATTTGGTAAGTAACATTTACTCAAAGATCGTGTAACTATATCTAAGGTTAATTATAATAAATATTTGTAAAGAAAAGTGATGAGAAAGATAACATAATTCTCGCTGTAGAAGTGTTGTTAATTAGAAGAGACGATGAACACCGTCAGGTCGCGTCTACAAGACACCCTCTTGTCAAATGAAAATCATCTATCTGTCGATCTGGGAGCCAAATTACTTCGCGTAACTAGTAATTCATTTTTCTTTAGTTTCGACCGGTTTAATGTCATGGTACTCTTTACATAGTATAAAATGAAGTCGCTTCCGCTGTCTGTTCGCTTAGATCTTTTAAACTATTCAACGGATTTTAATGCAGTTTTCAGCAATAGATACGAGTGATTCATAAGGAAGGATTATAATATGTATAATACATTCATATTATACATTGAAATAAAACTAATTTAAACGGATTTTATCGACTACTCCGCGAACACGAACGCTGAAAAGCTTTCGAAACCGTCGGCATCAAAATTAATAAAAACCGCGATAAGATCCGTTCAAATTAGTTTTACTTCAATGAGTAATATTCGCGTAAACATAAGAAATCATTATACATATTATAGTAAAGCAAAAGCCTAACAATTTCAAAGATTTATAATATGACTAGCTTTTGCTCGCGGCTCCGCCCACGTGATCAAACAAACAAACAAACAATCAAACTCTACAGCTTTATAATATTAGTATAGATTTGGGTAGCTTAGCAACGGAAGCCTTCAAATAATATTAATTGGGTAGCTTAGCAACGGAAGCCTTCAAATATGAATAATTTTCCCCGTTTTTGCAACATTTTTCACTGATGCTTCGCTTCTAATGGTCGCAGCGTAATGTTATATATCCTAAAGCCTTCCTCGATAAATGGACTATCCAACACAAAAAGAATTTTTCAATTCGAACCGGTAGTTCCTGAGATTAGCGCGTTCAAACAAACAAACAATCAAACTCTACAGCTTTATTATTAGTATAGATGTTGTTACAAACATATTTTTACCCGTGCGAAGCCGGCGCGGGTTGCTAGTAATAAATAATTTAAAATGTTGATTGTGTTTATAGCTCTAAGGGTCAGACGGCGCCCTATAAAATACCAATTACCGTCAATTCGTGATGAAAAGGCGGACCCTGACACTGAGCCGGGATAAAGCCAGGGAGAAAGAAAGAAGACCATCTGATTGATACCCACGTGTACCCTTCAACGGATGAGAAGTCACAAACATTCTTTGAACTGAGCTAAGACCCTTATTGCAACTAATATACAGAACTTCACCAATCAGTACATACTCCAAGAAGTCGGCATCAAGCAGCGGTTGTCTTCTATAGTGCAATCTCGCATCCTCACGTTTTTCCGACACGTATCGCGGCGTGGAGAAATGTCCATCGAACGCCTTGTGATGCAAGGGAAAGTTGAGGGCATACGCGCGCGAGGGAGATCACCGATGCGGTGGACAGACCAGGTCAAATCAGTACTAGATGGTTCATATACATGCACCAGGAAAGCAGCAATTAGAGAGGAGTGGCGCTGGATTGTCAAGCGAGCCACAAACCCTGACGCGACGACCACGACCACTCTGCCAAGAGTGTAACGACTAAGAAAAAGAAGAAGATACAGAACTATGTGTGTCTCCTCCTACTATCTAAATTCCTACTAATATACTAGATGGGATGAGATTTGGTTGTTTGTTTATCAGTCACGACTCACGCCTTAACGGCTAAACGGATTTAGTTAAATTTGGCGCACCGGTAGATTGTGAACTGTGTTATGTCCGTTTCCATTATTCTGTTTTGCTTACTGGCTTTAAATTTAGGACACATTTTGGATGAAAGATATGTCAAAACACTATATATATAGAGAGAGAGAGAGGGAGAGTAAGACAGTAACCAAATATATAAGGGAACAGCCATTAGGACATCGGTTACTTTTTCAATCGGAAAACATTTACGCGGGCAGAGCCGCGACCAAAAGCTAGCATTTAATAAATACCGCTACAAGAAATAATTACGAATTACTACAGACGTATATTAAGTTTTATGAGCGTTGTTTAAAAGACATCATCTCTGACCTTTAAAATCACGGACTTTTACGGTAACTAATATACGGTATTATAAGTTATACGGTTAGTAACTACTTACCTACCAATTATTATACGTAATTACGATATTTATTTATAACTTAGCATTTTACATAACATTACTCAAGCTTGTAATCCAGAAAGGTAGCAGGTAGGCAGCGGTGTAACCACTACACCCACATTTCGCGGAACATATTTACGTCCCATGATAGGGGCGAGCCTATCGCCATACCAGGCACAATTCCAGACTCCGGGCTGATACGAAGTATTTCGTGATAGAAAAATCCAATATCACTTTTACCCGACCCCGAACCGAAACCTCAGCACAGCAGTCGTACCGCGTACGACGATGTGTTATACGTGTATAGTCTGAATTAACATTAGCATGTCGGTGACGCGAAACCACAAGTTTTTCTCCTACCAAAAAATGCTCAACGCGGCTAAAGAAGTTTTCAGTTTAAAAATAAAGTTACGAGTTCGAGCTCGGCGGCAGAACGCAAACCGCGGCGATACTACTGCAAAAACTCACTGGAATAACTTTCGAAAATGGCGCCTGTGTTACCTGCCGAAATACATAGAATGCAAAGGTGTCGTTACGGCGACACTGTCCCTACGCTCTGCGGTCTGCCGCCATGCTCGGAATCCTATTAAAAAAGTATCTCACGTGGCAACCCTGCTGCCCTAGCCACCACAACAATGCTCGCCCAATTTGTATGCCAGCTAACATACGATTAATACGACACTCGATCACGTACAATCGACGTGTCGACAGTTACTTTAGAGACGCCCTCGTGAGCCTGTAACGGTAATGGTGCTGCCACACCGGTGTTAGAAAATGTTATATAACATTTTATAACACCGGTGTGGCAGCAACATTTAGTTAACATTTCTTAACAATTTGTAACATTTTGTAACATTTTTGAACATTTTTTAACAGCGGGCGGCGGTACTTTTGAGAGCGGCGTCGTCAAAGAAGCCGTCAAAGAAGAAGGGCCGATGTCATGTTTTCAAATGTTATAAAATGTTAGACAATGTTAGAAAATGTTAAGAAATGTTATAAAATGTTAGATTTAATGTTAGAAAATGTTTGTAAACATTTTATAACATCGGTGTGGCAGCACCATAACGTTTGACAGCTGCCAGTGCGGTTTGACATTAATATTGTTGCTCTACATAGGAAATCGATCTGCACGATGATTCTCTGTGACAATGGGAATAAGCCTTCCTAGTATTAAGTTTGTGGGTCGATTGTCCGTTGAGACCGCATTGTTTCCACCATTTCTCTTCATTCGTTTTGGTGGCTAAAGAATCGTGTGATCATTGTTGCTGTCGCATCTTGGATTGACGGTTTAGAAACAATTGCATTTACATTTTACTAGGTGGTAGGTTTTTGGTATACAAGAATCCGTCTGGATTGGTAACATCTCTTAGTCTTTTTCTGCCGGCAAGCAACAGTGTGTAAGCAGTAATGCATTTCGGTTTGAAGGACAATTAAATCCATTATCACTGGGCATTATGAGATTTAATGTCTGACAACCGCAGTGCAGTGTAATACAGTTTTCGGGACAACCTACGTCTCAGCCACCCCGTGACCACGAAGGCTGAAAACCTGTCGAAACATCGCGTCAGGACCACAAGTAAAAATAACCCGAGATAAAATCTGTTTAAATTAGTCTTATTTCAACGCAAAGGCATGATTTAATTCAATTTGCACCATAGTTTCACACTATAGAAAATCCTATTAAAGCCCACGAAACCATCGGGTTAGAATAATGCGTATGTAATTAAATTGAGCGGTGAGAAACCTTTTACAGCCGGAGGAAGCGACGCACGATGGCAATTCAATTATATCGTATGAAATGCGTCCACAGCGGTTTAATGGTCGCTAATGGTATTAGCTGATATAAAGATGTTTATTATGGTGCTGATGATATTGTTATAGACGGGACAATGGTTAATAGATTATACCTACGAGGGCATAAAGACTGTCATATCATAATGATAACTTAAGAGGGATTATGTACAGCGATAAAAGCTAACATGGTTCCTAAAGAAAAAAAATGTTTTTGAGATGACATCCCCAACTCCCTAGTGGTATTAGGCAGATTAAAATATACATATTTAAAATCAGCATAAAAACCCTGTTTAAATTTAGCTGAAATTACTGTGAATTCTGAGAGTTAAGATCATATAAGAGTGACAAACACAGTAGAAGCACTTCTTAATTCAAAGTTCTTGGTGATATTTAGTACTACATATTTATATTGTATATTGCAGGCATGACGTCCATTAAGCGAGCATCCTGCTCGTCTCGTCATTCTGACTAATGAAACAAAAAAACGATCAACATTGACCGGAATTTACAAAAAAAAAAATCACATATCACAATCGGCCACATTCAAAGGCTTTCATTACGAAACGTATCATGTATAAATAGTTGCGAATGACTCATTCAAGTGTTCAATTCAATTTGACGTATGTTTTTATACGCAAGTGGTAATGACCGAGTATTGTGCTATATGCAAAAAATACACCCGTGCGTGCCTCTACGCTTTGTGCGAGTAGCTTTTATACACATAATTTTTGGATATCACTATTTTTTTCGCAATAAACCTGTATTGGGTTCCCCGTAAGGCACGTGTCGAGGTACGCTTCGGAGACAGAGCGACCGCGATGCGTGAATACTTTGAAATTTGTATATAACAAACGGTCGTTCAAACTGTACCTTAAGGATGATGGACTTTTAGTTATCCTATCAAGCATTATACGTTAACTGTGGATCCTCTGTGGATCCAGAAAAAAAATCGCTATAAAATCCGTTTAAATTAGCTATATTCCAATGTGAAATATTCGTGTAAACATAAGAAATCATTATTTGACAGCCTCCGTGGCGCTGCGGGCGAGTAGCCGGCTGTGAAGCGACAGGCCGCGGGTTCGATCCCCGCACCGAGACAAATGATTGTGTGATCCACAAATATTTGTTGAGGGGTCCGGGTGTTGTGATACCGAAAGTCTCTCGTAGTTCCTGATACCCACGACACAAGACTCGTATCTTACTGTGGGGTCAGGACTATGTGTGTATTTATTTCCTTTCCCTTCAGTTTTATCATAATTAAATCACACTGACCCGCATTTGGGTTGCGTGTTGAAATACGGTTACAAACCCACCCATAAAAGCAAGCTTTTGACCTGTATACGGGGTATTACAGCACTATGACCATAAATTATATTTACTTAATGAATTTATTGCCACAATCGTGAACACTGGTGTACTTTGTTAATGTATACGTACGACTTACACCTCTATGGCAGTAGTTAACACATGATTATCTTTTCAAACCCTGATGGTTTGACACCATCGGGTAAATATCCGATAATTTTACACCCCAAGAGTATGAAATTGGCTTCACTATGACCGCTTAGGTTAGTATTCGACAAATTAACTTTTTCACCGCTGACTACTATTATTAAATAATTAACCGTTGAATTCAAACCCTACTTCCGATCCGTTTGTCCATCCTCTATTTAGTTTACAGTAAGTAAATCAAGAGAAATATTTTTGTTTTTTACCCAAGTAAGTTTTTTCTATGCATGTTATTAAAGAAATAAACATGTAAGAAATAAGTTTTCGTGACAACAAACGCCAACCTTGAACCGTGAAGCACTTGATAACAGTATCAGGTTGAAGGTTATTTGATAGCGTTTACGATTAAAAATAACGATTCTTCCGAGATCGGATATGTGGCTTATATAGAAACTAGCTTTTGCTCGCGGCTCCGCTCGCGTGATTTTCATACAAACTTTCATCCCCTATTTTATCCCCTTGGGGGTAGAATTTATCAAAATCCTTTCTTAGCGGATGCCTACGTCATAACATCTACCTGCATGCCAAATTTCAGCCCGATCCCTCCAGTGGTTTGGGCTGTGCGTTGATAGATCACTATGTCAGTCAGTCACCTTTGAGTTTTATATACATATTTAGATTAGAAACATTAGTTCGCGGCTCCGTCTGCAGGAATGTGTTTTTCCGGGATAAAAAATAGCCTAAGCCTAGCCTATATGTCCTAATCCAGGTCAGGATCTACCTGTATGCAAAATTCATCCAGCATGTTTTTTTTCTTTTATTTAACCTGGGAGTTTAGTCAGCAGTAATTCGCGGCAGAAACAGACGAAGCTGTTCTAATGCAGAACCGGCCTCTCGCATACGCAGGACCTACCATCTATATCAAAATAAGTAAATGAATTGAACGGTATTCACCGTGATCTGTCAGTGAACATAGAAATGCAATATCAGTGACGCAATACGATATACAAGAGTCGATTGGCACTCCACTTAATATGTATATACACCGCATATCTAGTATGGTATGGAGTTAACGTTTCGCCGCATTCGTATTTCGACATGTTGCCTGTTATGTGACTTTATGGTGTAGCAATATTTTAGGGAAGCTTTTTAACACCCGACAAAAAAAAGGGTTTTTTTATAGCATATGCCGGCAAACGAGCACCTGATGGTAAGTGATCACCACCGCCCATGTACACCCACAATACTAGAAGAATCATGGGTGCGGAAGGGGAGGGGAATTTGGGCCTCCGGATATCTCACTCACCGTACGAAACGCAGTAGCAAGCCGCTACTTTACGTCGGTTTTCTGTGAGACAGTGGTAACGACCCGGATGAGCCGGCCCATTCATGCTGTAGACAAAACTGTCTACAGCGTGGCACTCCAACCCTTAAGAGGGGTTATATATTGCTTTACCATCTGAGTGGTGTTGCTATTGTTTATGTGCAGAAGCGCTTACCGCCAGTCGAGCGAGCTCCACGTCGTTCAGGCGAATAAAAAATCGCTAAAACATGCCTCTTATCTAGAATTAATTATCAGCTACTTCCAAACTTTGGCACCGCTGCCAACATTTGGCATTATGCCACAAAACTCCTTCTGCAGTTAGATTTTCTTAAAGCACGCGACGCGATGCAATAATGCAGGTACTTGAAAGCACCATTTATTTTATAGTATTTTTTACATACGCAATCACTCCTGTAATCCTCGGTGTCAGTCAAAAATTGCCATTTTATTGGCTCAAAAATTACTTATGTGATAAATAAATAATACGCTAAAGCTTTTATGCCATAGTAAAATAAAAAAAAACATAAAAGGTCCAAGTAATTTGGTAAACTGAGCTTGAAAAATCTTTATAATACTCAATAACTTTTTTTGTCTCAATAATCAAATCATAAAAAAGCCACTTAAAGATGGCAATGTCACGAAAGTTTATGACTACTAACAAAAGTTTTAGAATCACAATAACGAGCCAACAATCATGGGCTTACCTTGATCCATTACAACATAAAATAGCTAAGCGCGTGTAAACTGAGTCATTGGAGGTCCCGCACACACAATTGTTAGAGAATAGTATCTTACTGAGGAATTTGAATATGATTGACTGCTTTATTAATTATTTTTTATTTGGTAAACAAAGAAACAAACAATTTTATGTCTAACTAGCGACCCGCGCCCGCTTCGCACGGTTAAAAATATGTTTATTACGACAACACATTATAAATCTTTGAATTTTTCGTCTTTTCTGTATTATAATATGTATGAATTATACATATAAACCTTCTTCATGAATCACTCTATCTGTCGCTGAAAACTGGATTAAAATCAGTTGAATAGTTTAAAAGATCTACGCAAACAGACAGCGGGAGCGACTTAATTTTATACTATGTAAAACTTAATTATCAATCTTATTCAGTATGTATTTGGATGTATTTTCCTTACTTGTGTCACTATAGAACGAAATGAATGAGGATTATTAGAAAGGGAGAGAAGGGCACCCGGAAATCTCGCTTACCGTATGAAACGCAACAGCAAACGTAATTGAACTGGACATTTATGACAGTGGTAACGCCCAGGTCGATCTGTCCATTCAAAAGACAAAGCTACCTACAGCATGGCTTTACCACTTTGATTGTATATTGTACTAGCTTTTGCTCGCGGCTCCGCCCACGTGATCAAACAAACAAACAAACAATCAAACTCTACAGCTTTATAATATTAGTATAGTTAGCTTAGCAACGGAAGCCTTCAAATAATATTATTTTGGTAGCTTAGCAACGGAAGCCTTCAAATATGAATAATTTTCCCCGTTTTTGCAACATTTTTCACTGATGCTTCGCTTCTAATGGTCGCAGCGTAATGTTACATAGCCTAAAGCCTTCCTCGATAAATGGACTATCCAACACAAAAAGATTTTTGAATTCGAACCAGTAGATCCTGAGATTACCGCGTTCAAACAAACAAACAAACAAACAAACAAACAATCAAACAATCAAACTCTACAGCTTTATTATATTAGTATAGATATATTGTATTTTTATCAACAAAAAATGTACGGAACCCCAAAACAGATCCATAAAACAGCCTCATTTCATGTGACACACCACATGCCGTAAATACAAACACAATGGACTGTGCATCAGCCAAGATCGAAATACGATCCGCGCACGCGCCGCGCTCACCCGACCCATTGTTACCAACTTTTGATTCGATTCGGTCCGTAAAAGGTTTTAATCACGACAAACTGGCATATTTATTTACGTCCCAAAATAGATGTTGAAAGATGGATGATTTTACGACATCACTAAAGTTTATGGATGTTTACTAGATTAATTACTACAGCTATGTTTTATGAAGTTTTTGTTCCGTAAACGGCGTAAGAATACCGATGTCTGTAGTGATATTATCCGAAAATAAATTGACTGAATTTGACAGCCTGGCGCAGTAGCCGGCTGTGAAGCGAGAGGCCGCGGGTTCGATACCCTTGCTGAGACAAATGTTTGTGTGATCAACAAATACATGATTCGAGTCTGGATGTTGTGGGACCCCGCAAGTCCCTCGTAGTTCCTGATACCCACGATGCAAGTTTAACCGGGTGGGCTCAGGACTATATGTGTGACTGTTGGGTGTAGTTATTTATTATTATTATTTGTTCTACAATCAAAATTCCTCGACCAACGATACTTAGGTACAACTGTTCAAGCAATCGTTATTTCTTAGACCCTTGGATGCTCCCTGAAACTTAGTAAATATAATTAATGTGAAATAGTGAATAACACAAGTTTCTATCATGAACACGATACGTTTTACCTACACATAACCTCAATCGTCGACGAATCTGATCCGGATGTGAATTGGATCCGGAATTAAAGGCACGGATAGTGTTTCACGAAACACGTGGATTTATCGTGTTATTGTTGGAATTGCATTTAAAATTTTATTTCTATGCGATTGGTTTGTTTGTTATTGCATATTGCACCGCTGCTCACGTCACTGAAAAATGCTCTACTAATTGTCGAGTATTTATATATTTATAGTGAAGTCATGTGGAAGTACACACACACAAGTCAAGACTTTTCAAGGGAAATCAAGTAATTCAAGAAATAATTTTGGTACAAACCGTTTATACATTTTTTTAAAATAAATACTGATGGATATTTAACTCGACAAGAAAATTCTCCACATTCGTAAAGAGATTTATTTACTGGCAGGCGACGTCACTTAAGCCACGTGACCTACTGTGAGTGACAAAGGCGATAATAAAATAATTTTAATTTAGTTGTCGAATTTTCATAAAAATACTGAAAATTATAAAGATTAAAACAATATAGCTTTATTACGTCCTTATAGACATTTTAACATAGATTTCTGGCCACAACCCAAAAATAAAAGGGAGAAGTAAAAATAACCGATAAGGGATTCACAAGGGGGATACTTATTGGTAATTCGCCTAGACAAAGCAGACATCTTAGAGGTCTCTATCTGAATCTCGCTAAGAAGTTAAACATACGTTGGGCCGCAGTTATTGTTTTGAAGAGACTATAGGACCTTAGTTCTCAAAGTGGTCCAGGTGGACCCCCAGGGCTCGGAATTCAGCCGCAACGCAAATTTCCATAGTTAGGACTAATCTTCACATTCTTTTTGTCGAGTTTTGGGAATATGGTAGAAATGTAGCTGCAGGGGGTCTACTGGAACCAGCTAAATTTTGAAAGTGGTCTATGAGAAAAAATGTCTGGGAACCTCTACTATAGAAGATATGGAAGAGGCGTAGAAAGCAAATCTGACTGTTAGTCAAAGCGACCATGAAGATTGAGGAGACCTCTACACGATGTGATAAGCCATCACAATGACTCCTAACTAGCATTTTGTAATCACCCTGTGTATGATATTTTGTACGGGATTTTTTTTTATAGCATAGGTCGGCAAACGAGCAAGTGGGTCACCTGATGGTAAGTGATCTCCACCGCCCATGTACGCCCACCACCAGAAAAATCATGGGCGCGTTGCCGACCTTAAAGGAAAGGGATAATTAGGTATTGGGAAGGGGAGGGGATTTGGGCTTCCGGATATCTCACTCACCGTACGAAACGCAGCAGCAAGCCGCTACTTTACGTCGGTTTTCTGTGACACAGTGGTAACGACGCGGTCGAGCCAGCCCATTCATGCTGTAGACAAAACTGTCTACAGCGTGGCTCTACCACTCAAATATGTGACGAATTCTACAACAAATTAAACAAAACCATCACAGTTCGTACCATATTTGCCATCATTTAACGATGTTGACATTTAAAACTGTACGTGACTTTTAAAATTTGCATCTGCATGTTTATTTGTGATGCAAACAAATAGCTGCTATGATGGTCTGTTATGGTAGATTTCCGAAACTAATGTGCCATACCAATTAACACTTGCCTAAAGGGGTATGACAACATTCTAGTGGCGTGGCCTATGGGCATGGCGCAAATATTGACGCTGTTTACATTGAGGCACTTGGCCAATTTTGTGTGTCTACACTGTATAATACGTAGACAAAAGAATTTGAGCGGCATGTCGTTTTCTTCTCAATGGTACTACTAGCTAGTATAAAAAAGTGATCCTTGCAATTTATGGCGCAATGGGCAAGTGGTGATTGTGAAACGTGAGCCCGCGGATTCGATCCCCGCACCGAGTCAAATATTTGTCTTATATTTTTTAATGGTATGGGTATTGTGAGACCGGAATTTTCTCGTAGTTCCAGATACCCACGACACAAGACTCGGTATCATGCTGTGGGGTCAGGACTATATGTACTGTTTGGGTGTTATTTATTTTATATTAAAACAATGCATCTCAACTCAAAAGACACTTCGTGTACAAGTAGGTATATTAAACTCATTAATAAACAATAAAAAAAACAAACAAGGAGTGACATCGGAACGCGTTGCTTTTGTTAAATTCACAACACGTCAAGGCCGAGAGAAGGGGAATAGAACAAGTGTATGCGAAGTGCAAACCATATAACTGGTTATGCACACATGGATCAGGTGTTTAATTGTATAAAAAAAAAACAATAATTTGACCTCAGCTACGGGTGGCGTAAGAGCCCCCAGTCACGCGATAGGCGTGGAATCAACTCCCGCATTTTATTCAAGTCACAGTCGAGTAAATCTGTCTGACGGTTAAAACCACGCCTGATCAAATAGAAACACCACTCGGGAGTTTCGATTACAATATACTGCAAGCAACTGCACGGCACTTCCCTCTCCTTATCTCGGGATATTAAGACGATATCATAATGCCCATTAACTTCACTGGCTTCAATGATCATGAAACCGGATCAAAACAGAAACACTGTCTTGTAAACAAAACAGTGCTAACACACTGCTGTTGAAGGAAGAAATAGACAAGACGGTAGTACCCAAACAGACAGCCTCCAACGAGGAACCTACTAAGTACTATTGGTACGAACATGTATAGGACATTGCAAAGCCAAAGAAACGGAATAGAAATGAAAAATTTTCAAGGTGGTAGGTCCCTCGTATGCGAGAGGCCATCTGGGTTGGTTTTGTCTATTTCTGCCACTAAGCAACAGTGTGTAAGCACTGTTGTGTTTCGTTTTGAAGGACATTGAAGCCAGTCAAATTACTGGACATTAAGAGACTTAACATCTCATGTCTCAGGGTGACGAGCGCAGTTCAGTGTCATGTAGTGCTTTGTAATTCAAAGTTCTGTATGGTATTTCTTCTGTGAATGGGCAGGCGTGGCGCTTACCATCAGGCGAGCGCCTTGCTCGTCTCGTTATTCTATAATTTAAAAAAACTGGATCAAAATATAAACCCTATTTTGTTAACAAATTAAATTTGTTGCTGAACGGAAGAAATAGACAAGACGGTGATACCCAACCAGACAGCCTCCTACGAGAAACCACCAAGCACTATTGGTACAAACATTATGTACGTAGGACATTGAAAAGCCAAAGAAGAAACTGAGCAGATATGAAACATTTATCTAGCCCAATACGCAAGTAAGATCCAGCAAGCGTTTGATAAGCACTCAATCCTTTGCCAGGCTCTACTATAAAAAAAATCTGCACTCAAACCCAATCACGGCGTTTCCCACAGGCATTGATATGAGTGAATATTTAACACGTAAAGTTCGAGTTCAATCACCTCATTACGCAATACGAGAAACTTTTTTATCTATACCTTTAGGGGTGACACATAACGATTAGTTACATAAATAAAACGTACCGTTCACTAATAGGACATGAGTGATAGGTTTAGCGCCATTCCTAACACAAATTGTACTATATTTATTGTATAATGTTTTTACATATTTTACATAATATGTGTATGATGTATTATAAACAAATGAAAATAAATAAATTTAACCCCAGGTATAAATGTTTTTCCAGTATAAACAATCGGATACAGGAGTTGTGAGCACAAACTTTACCTGAGCAGTAGTTAATTTATAAGATATATATCAATATATACAAATTATAATATATTCTAATTTATATTTATTGCATGTCGTTTCGTTCTCTTGCCAGCAAGTAAGTATACGTCTAATCTAACTACACAAAATATTGCTCACACTATTAATCGAAACGAGGACCTATTCTGCAACCGGAGTACGCTATTAGTAGACAAATGGGCGATATTTTCTCGTGCATTATCGACAACATTGCAGAGCATTGTTTATCACCTACCAAAGCGTAGGCGCCTATTACAAGCTGACAATAACACGTGTCATAGAAACAATTCGTTTCGCACGCATGCCAACTCCGCCGACCGCCCGTAATGGGATTGTTATGGAAACGCAACGTGTCGGGTTCAATCACCCGGTTACGCAATACTACGAGCATAAGCAATTTCGTATATACACCTTGTTCCTATTTAAAACTCACGGCCAATGAAGAACTTATACCAGACTTGTAACTTACAATCGTTTTTATTTCCTATGTCAAGATGTTGCTGCAGGTAATTTCATTATAAGAGTTCAAAATTGATAAATATGTAGTTTTATACAAATTCTCATTTTTTTTCTCAATACAAACGTATGTTACTGTCATATTAGCCGATATTGTCGGATATACATGTACTGACTGCTGTTCAAGATTTTTCCTTCACGTTACTTGTGAAAATATTTGTAAATTGAATGTTCAAAACGAAATTTAGCATTTTAAATTATAAATGAATATGTCCAATATTACAAATAATTTAAACGCCAACATGATTGACAAAATATATACATTAGAATCATACTTAATTAAATTTTGTTCGAAATAATAACCTGTGGCAACCCTAAACCTAACGAGACTAAGGATGCAAACTCACGTAAAGTAACGTAAATAGCAAATGTAAACATTGTTACCAATCCGACGTCGAACAGTGAGAGACACATCTCCATACGGTATAAACACATCGGCGGGTGTAAACAGCGCGCCAACCAATCCAGATTAATTGCACTTCCTTTCGCAGCGCACGAATGCATGCGTGGTGAAAAATTACAACATTCGGTATAAATATTTACACAATTTTACGTTGTGTTGCTTTTATCTTAACGCATAAATATTGTGAAAGATATATCTCCCAAGTTAATGGTAGGTATATGGTCACTCAGCGAGTTATGGAGAGAGCTATGCTCAGTGTTTCTCTACGTGATCAAATCAGAAATGAGGAGATCCGTAGAAGACCGAAAGTCACCGACATAGCCCAGCGGATTAGCAAGCTCAAGTGGCAGTGGGCAGGCCACACAGCTCGCAGAACTTATAACCGATGGGGCAGAAAGGTTCTGGAAAGGAAGCCACCTACTGGCAAGCGCAGCGTTGGACGTCCACCTACAAGGTGGACAGATAAAGGTCGCAGGAAGTCGCTGGATGCAGGCCGCTTCTAAAAGGTCGGTCTGGAAATCTTTGTGGGGAGGCCTATGGTCAACAGTGGACGTCTTATGGTCGATGATGATGATATGGTTTATTAGGTGGTAGGTCCTTCGTATGTGAGAGGCCACACGAGTATGGGTTCGTTACCACCGCCCTATTTCTGCCGCCGTTCAGAAGTATGTAAGCACCGTTGTATTTCGGTTTGAAAGACATTGCAACCAATGAAATTACGAGGCATCATGAGACATGTTATGTCTCAGGGTGACGAGCGCAGGCTAGTGCCATGCAGTGCTTTATTATCTTATAAACATGTATTGAACAACAAGCAATAAGATAGCCAATGCTTCGTGGAACGCTGTCAACCGTGACTGATTTACAGACCAAAGGCGGCTCCGCGAGGAAGGGTACACGATATCGCGAGAACTTCCGCGGCGCCGCGCACTGCAGGCATCGTGTCGCCGTCAAACAATGTCCAATGTCTTTCAAACCGAAACACAACAGTGCTTACACACTGTTGCTTGGCGGCAGAAATAGACAAAACGGTGGTACCAACACCGACGGCCTCTCGTATACGAGGGACCTACCTTGTACCTTGTATGTGCAACCCATACATATATTATGAATGCGAACATAACTATATTACGTTTCATGGCTAATTCGGTTGAACTGTGGGTGTTGTGGGATCGAAAGTCGGTCGTAGTTCGTGACACCCATGATACAGGTTTAACGTAGTGTGAGGTCAAGACTATGTGTGTGACTGTTGCGTGTATTTATTAACTGTGGAACAAAGTAATGTATGCTTAAATTATGAAAATCGGATGTGTCGCTGTCGCGTGACCCGGGTCGCGTTAGTTGCACTTCTGCCAATCCTTCGAGGATACAAGGCGAATTTATCTATGTATGATTAAAAAAAATATTTCGCTCTTCATTATTATGTAAGAAATATTACAATAGACTTTACACAGAGTTTATTTTACTATGTTATCTCATTTCGCGTCGCTATCTTTGTTGGATAGGTTGGCACAAGACAAATAGCTGGAAAGAAAATGTATCAAAACAACGGAAACTGGCACTAGTGCAAATAACGGCACGAAGTAAAGGAAAAATGTTTTCAACTTACAAAGGCACGAGAATGGCTTTTGTTGGAACTAAGCCAGAATGTAAGCCAAATAGTTACAGGAGAAAGAATCGTTCATTTATTTTTAATTACATATTACAACGTTACATCATATTATTACTCACTACTATGACTATAATATTTATTCAAATTCAATACTTTATATTTTTGTTTGTGAATTCTAATGCTATTGTGGATCAGTTTCGGTCATGTTTTCGCCACTGTCTGTGCTAAATCGCACGTAGATTATAATGCTGTGGACGGCCCAAACATCGTTAACTCGACGTATTAGAGGAAGGCATGAGAGCCATGAATCTCACAGCTCACTAAGGAGGAAGCTTATACTGGGCGAAGTGGCAGTAGGAAGGCGGACTCATGCACTAAACCAGGACAAAAGGTAGAAAGACTTGATATTTTATTAGTATATTCTTAGGCTGCTGTCACAAGACCTTCTAAAGTCTCAACTTGTGTTGAGGTACGCGACTAAGACGGGGAGGCAGCGACGGGGGAAGCCAATCAAGCAATAACGACACGTCAGCTTTGAATAAAAAATGATCGCGCGTCGCGCTATACTGTCTGTCTCATACCTCAAAGTATACCTATAGATACAATTGCATACAGAGCAGAGGAGTCGTTGACGACACTGACGCAGTCGCTAGTCTCGGTCGCGCAGACCAAAACAACCCTGGTATACATATCTCTTTATTTAATGTATTCAGATCTCCCATCTTCTTAAATCTAAATAAGCACCTCGATGGACGTATGCTGATAAAACATCCAATTTATTCTTACACGACTCAAGTTTTATTGATTGTTTCCTTGCTTGATGCTTGATACGTCCAAACAGCTGATTCGCACACGGTCAATCAATCATAATATAGTCATGCAAGTCTATTTTGTTCGGAATATTGAAGGTCTTACTGACGCGTAGGCGACGCGATGTTATGTGGATTGATGATCAAATCGAGGGTTCGTTAATGACCTATTGAAATAAGATGACGGAATTTAATGAAGTCGTTGGTTAAAAAAGTATTAAAAATATAGTAATATGCTGCAACTGACGATGTTTTAGAAACAGCATTAGATTATAAATGTATAGTCAATATCTTGGTAATTCTAACTTCCTACGTTTTCGGTCAGACGGCCATTGTGATATAGCAACAGATATTACATATCTTTAAGTGCTATACCACACTGTGGACAGTTTTGTCTACAATATGAATGGGCCGGCTCAACCGGTCGGTGGTACTGTCTCACAGAAAACCGATGTTAATTGACAAAAGTCCCCTTCCGAATCCCCATTGCCTTCCTTTCCACCACATCCGTGATTCTTTGATTGTTGTGGATGTTCATCAGCGGTGAAGATCACTTACCATCAAGTGATCGGCTGCTCGTTTGCCGGTCTCAGTTAGATTTAGAATTGATGTCGAATTCCTCAACATATTTACGATGCATCTCCTTGATAATATCGTTTTTTTTATCCTCGCAAATAACTCTACTGGACCCGATGATTAGTAAACTACAGTCCAAACGTAGTACGACCGTTGAGAGACATTGCTTCCCTCGACGGTCGGCAGAATTATGCCGGCCTGAAGTTACTGAATATACACTGGCTGATCCCGGAACGCGACTCGCCTGAACGAGCCACCATGGCATATTTTTCATTTGTCATTATGTACGGTGGTCGCTATCTAGTTGGAAGAATATCAGGAAAAGAGATAAAGCAATCCTCAACCAGTCGGTGCCACATCACGTCAATCACACAGTCTCGGATCAATTAAAACTCATTGGACGCATTCGGCTCGCGTACAAAAAGGAACCCCTCATTACGCCACGCTCAACAACCGGAAAAATTTAATCGTTGTCCACGCGGACCGTTTAATTAATCATTTCACGTCAACATTGTTGGTGGGCTAATAGCCCGTGAAGATATATATAGAAATAACTTTACAAATTTGCATACCTGTGAAAACCTGCCAGAGATGGGAAGAGTAAAAAAACTTGGAATTATTACTGCTAGTCTGCGACACCGTAATTAAATTAACAGAACGGTGTTATTTACGAAGCGAAATTATTGATACGAGACACAACGTTAATATAGGCTGATATATCAATGGCTGAATTAATTTTATCTGCCATATTAAATAACGTATTTGATAAATTATTTAGGGAGTATTAATACTCTTACTTGGTGGTAGGTCTCTAGTGTGTGAGACGCCGTATTGGTAGGTACCACCGCTTTCTATATTTCTGCCATCAAGCATCATATAAGCAGTGTTGTATTCCGGTTTGTAGGAAATTAAGGCTAGTGAAATTATTGGGTATCATGAGACCTAAAAACAACAATGTCTGATTATTCCACATAGTACATCGTACTGCTTTGTTTTGAGCAAGTATATTTGTGGTCATTTTGAATATCATTCCTATCCTTTTTTTAATTCAACGAACCACAATTTATATATTCGTATTAAGATGTGTACATGCTATTCGGTAAGTCTTTATCAAAGAGTTTTACGTCAGTTAGAAGACTAGAGATTGGAGAAAGATCAAAGGTACACCTGACGTGTAAAACGTGTCAAAAATAACACTTTTATGTTTAACTTTCAAGTTTAGCTCCAAGTTTACGGAAGTGTAGCTACAGTAGAATCAGTATCGTTTATGAAACTTCTACTGATACAGTTAAATTTGAAAAAGATTATCCACAGTTTTTATTTTCCTATAACATAGAAAGTAGACTAAACAATAAGGCATAATGTCCCAACAATGTATTGTCGGCATTCGATGACGACCCGCAACTGACAACTTACCGTGCTCAGCAAGCCGTGAATTGTTTGCAATTGTACGAATCGTTGGCAAAATGTCAAAGTTACATCAGAAAATATAATGCCTTTAAAACCAGCTGATAACAAGAGTCCCGGCTAATCCGACAAATCAAGACTCGCGGTTCCATTCACATCTATGAGAAATTGAGACTTGAAATTACTTGACTGAAGTAAGATCAATGCAATTACTACGTTGAGTGAGCGAGTGTTGAGTGTTAAACAAGAGGACGCGTTTTAGATCCTCACATGGCGGCAAATATTGATCCACTTTTTTCTGGGTCGGTGTTGTGGATCCGTAAGGTCTTCGTAGGTCCTGGTACAAGACTGTGAGGTCAGGACTATATGTATGACTTTATTTTTAACGAACGTTTTGCTATCAAAGTAGACTTCAACGAAGGAAAATCCCTCGTCAACTCACAAGTATAGCCACTAATTACTTCTAGAATGATCTAAGTTTATAGTAACGGCAACTTATGTATTAACACAGGGTGGTACAAGGTTTTCGTGGTACTAATAAAGCTATTCGTGAACATCCGGCGCGGTGCGGCGCCACGACTATCGATTTATTAATAAGTAGCTAATGCGCGCAGCTTCTCTCGCTTCAAGTCATTAATTATGAATAGAATTATTTTAGATTCAATGACATGATGTAGGCTGGGGACTTTTTTTTTATAGTATAGGCCGGCAATCGAGCAAGTGGGTCACCTGATGGTAAGTGATCTCCACCGCCCATGTACGCCCACCACCAAAAGAATCATGGGCGCGTTGCCGACCTTAAAGGAAAGGGATAATTAGGGATTGGGAAGGGGAGGGGATTTGGGCTTCCGGATATCTCACTCACCGTACGAAACGCAGCAGCAAGCCGCTACTTTACGTCGGTTTTCTGTGAGACAGTGGTAACGACCCGGTCGAGCCAGCCCATTCATGCAGTAGACAAAACTGTCTACAGTGTGGCTCTACCACTCGAAAACATTATATGGTATGTATAATAAAAATTCCGTTACTTTTTTGGTTGGCAATATACAGGTTATAGAAAGTGGATATAAAGTGTAAAATGAAAGTGGTCGATGATGGGGCAACGGAATGACTATGGATGGGAGATGCACAAGATCAGTGACTGAATTGTGGCCAAGAGAAAATAGCATATTGAAAGGACCACCAGTCAGATTTGCAGGTGACATTGAAAAGGCTGTAGCGATATAGACTGACACGAGACCACAAAGGCCTACGTGCACAAGAGGAGACGGATGATCAGCTCGATATCGTCTGATATATGAGTATAGAAAGTAGAGTAGAGGCAATATTAGAACAACATTAAGAGCTGGCGATTTGTAGCTTATCAATAAAGAGGAAATAGCAAATAAAACCTGAGTATATAAACCTTGTCCTGACACTATTAGAGGCAATATTAGAACAACATTAAGAGCTGGCGATTTGTAGCTTATCAATAAAGAGGAAATAGCAAATAAAACCTGAGTATATAAACCTTGTCCTGGCACACCGTAATAATACATCGGATTCTGCACGTAAAATGTGAACACATCAAACACATTACACATTAGGACACACATCAAAAGCTGTTCACAAAATTCTAGGCGTTTATATATTTAGGCCTAGATTAATAGACAAACCAACATTTAAAATACGTTTTCAATACAGATTGAATTAAAAAACTGCATTACGTTCAGCGGAAATATTTACACTAGTATCTCAGTAATAAGCCCCGTCCAATTAAACTTATTGCAGCGAATTGGGGACGTTCAGCGTCAAATAGATATATCATGGAATTACAGTACAATAGATCTGATGGTAAAAATAACACTGTAATTATGAACAACATATTAAAACATTTAAATTGGGTATAACGAATACCGAAACGCTGGGAAAATGTTTGACACATTCTGATGGCTAGTTAGTTAGCTAAGTAAAAAATGTTTTTTTAAACGTGATGTAATAATTTTAATCAGTGGAGAGATGAAGGACAAGCCTTTGCGCAACAGTGGTATAAAATAGGCTAAGAAGTGATAATATTTTTAAAACGATTCTAATTACATCAAACGAGTTTTTTAAATCAATACTTATAATAAAAATACTGACTGCCTCGGTGGCGTAGTTGTATTGCGTACGCGGTACGACTGTTGTGCTGAGGTATCGGTTTCGAATCCCGGGTCGAGTCAAATGATATTGGGTTTTGCTATCACGAAATGCTCAGTAGCGACCCGGAGTCTGGAGTTATGCCCGGTGTGGCGATAGGCTCGCCCCCTATAACATATGGGACATGGGAAATACGCTCGGCGAAATGTGGATGTACTGGTCACACCTCTGCCTACCCCTTCGGGGATTACAGGCGTGGGTGCGTATGTACATAAAATAAAAATACATTACAAATCAGCGGTAGAACAAGACTAGGACTAGGAGGATAGAACAGGAAAAATTAAGACTATTAATTTGTTGCCAGTTATATATTTTAATCTTAATAATTAAAATTATTAATAAGACATAAAACTGGCAACTGATTCACTTTAGAGCAGTGTTTCCCAACGTTGGGCCCACGCCCCACAGGGCAATTTGATAGTTAAGGGGGGCAATTTAAAAATGGACTCGACACGACTTTAACCCTTTCGCTTTGGGTTATTTAAATGCAATGCTAGATATCGGTGACAAATTTAACAAAAAAATGTTAAGGTGGGGCATGGCCTAAAAAGGTTTGGAAATACTGCTATAGAGTAACTCAATCGCTTTATCGAAAGTCGTAACATAATGTATATAGTAATATATTTTCTGACCACGTATATCAAAGTACCGTAATGTAGCATCGCGTATAAAATGTACCGCTAACACCTAATCATATAACTTTTTATTACATAGAACGCGCAATAAAAAATCTCGTAAATGATAGATACCACTCAATACCGTAATTTTAGCGGGTAAATTTGTCGTAAGTGACCAGAAACTCAACATGTTCTCAAGGTAACTCAGTTGGGTAATATAAAAATTTAATTAAATGTAACTCTAAAGCCTGCACGCAGCTGTAACAGCAACCAAGGACAAGATTTTTTTAAGTTATTATTTAGTGACACACGACAAAACACGACAATACGTCAAATTCCTATAATATGGGGTCCTTTAAACGGAGTGTGAAGAAGCAGTTAGGCAGGCCGGCATGATCGTGCCGACCAACGATAGACACACTGTCTTAACTTATCGTTGGTCGACACTATTCCTGGATTGCGCTACACTTACCATCAGGTGAGGCGTAGTCATTTTACCGAGCCAGGATAAAAAAAGTCCTGCATAAACAAAGCACAACTGTTTATTCGGCCACGCACCAGTCCTTAAAATATAGTTACGAAAATATAGTTATGGTCATCTTGAAGAATCGTATACATGCATGCATAGTCATGCCTGTTTCCCATAGGGGTAGGCAGAGATAACGGATTTCCACCTGCTACGATCCTTGCACACCTATTTGGCCTCCTTCACCCTCAATAAATTCTTCATGCATTATATAAGCATGGTGTTCTATAATTCGAGTGGCCAACAAACAGTTCACCACCAAGGGCCCGAGTCTGCTAATTTACATGAGTTGTCATTATGACAACCATACCATTACCATTCCATAACATTACCATTAAATAAAGAAATAAATAACACCCAACAGTCACACACATAGCCCTAACCCCACAGTAAGATACTAGTCTTGTGTCGTGGGTATCAGGAACTACGAGAGACTTTCGGTCTCACAATACCCAGATCCCGAAACAAATATTTGTGGATCAGACAAATATTTGCTCAGTGCGGGAATCGAATCCACGGCCTCACGTTTCACAGTCGGCTACTCGCCCACTGCGCCACGGAGGCTGTCAAAACATTGCCATTGTGACAAAAGTTCGTAACTTACTAAACTCACAATGGTCGGTCAATGGTCTGTTGATCTAATCGTGTTGAAATTGTGGTAGAAAGGCGATTGGTTTTGCCAATAGCACAAAAGACTTTTGCCCAAGTAATTCTCGAAAAACTACCACAAAATTGAAATGTTTTGTTTATATAACCGAAGTTTGACAATGGTACGCCATCGGAAATCCATAACCGAATTAGTAGATTACCAATGCTAATAATTACGAAACCAATAATCGATCATTGTGAGACAATCGCAATAGCAGACTCGGGCCCCAGATAGTACTTCCCGCAATTTGTGTGCATCCGAGTCATCAGCACATTCGGCTGCGCGACCCCGTTGTATACGCGGTACATCCGTCCAAAGCGCGTCTCGCGTCGCGTGTAGAGCACACACCTAGGGCTGCCACCTAAATAAGAAAATATTTGGCTTCGATGTAACGGTCTGTTCACACATACATCCTTTAATCACGTTAAAGACGAATAGATGTTTACATTTATAAATCGAATTCACCGATTTTTAAAAACGAATAGATGTTCACATTTATGAAACGAGAATACTATACTTTAAAAGCGTGCGGGGCGGGCTAAGTTCTCCCTCCTCACCGAAAGACAAATTGCCAAAGAAATACGATCCCTCCGAAGATTAATTCGAACGATTCAACCAATGATTCATTATATTGGATTCGCACTTTTTGATATTATTCGTGATATTTCACGATTTGTTAAAGTGTAAATACAACCATACAAATTGTGCCATTGACAAAATAAAAAAAGGAGTCGTATTAAATCACGATCCGGAAAAATAATAATTCGTCGATATATGCACAGGCCATTCGTCCTTATCCTACTTAGCCTTACGCCAGTTATCTACTTGTAGCTAAGTTTTTCGTTTGCTACCTAATAACAATATCGACCCTGTATTTAAATGTATATACGGTCTTGCTACTGAACATGAGCCTGCATTGGTAATGAGGGGTTAAGCTGACATAATATATTCCTTTCAATTGAATCCACCAAGCTGGTCTCATGTGGGTTGGTAGACTTTACAAACCCTGATTATCGTGTTAGGATAGAATATTTATGTACCTACTTTAATTAACTAAATACTCTGAATTCTGATACTTCTAGTTTTGATATATGAAAAAACTAGGAATGTTGTCAACCCTAAACACAGCGCGTGCGCTTGCACACGGGAAATGACCACATTCAGATTTCACAATAAGTTATCATTCAACTTTAGTACAACCGAAAGTCAATATGTGGTAGGGCCTTCGTATGCGAGAGTTCATCTGAGTTGGCCGTCCGCACCGCATTGCCTATTTCTGCCGCCAAACAACAGTGTGTAGGCACTGTTGTGTTTCGATTTGTAGGATATTGTAGCCAGTGAAATTACTAATAAGATAACATCTCATGTTTCGGGGCGATGAGCGCAATCCAATACCATGCAGTGCTTTGTAACTTCAAATTCTGTATGGTGTTGTTTCTGTTTATGAGCAGGCGTGGCGGTTACCATTAGACCCGCCACCCGTTCCGTCATTCAGACTAAGAACAATAATAAACACACCCAACAATCACACATAGTCCTGACTCCACAGTAAGATGCGAGTCTTGTGTCGTGGGTATCAGTATGTACGTGAGATTTTCTCTCTCACCACACCCAGACCCCGAAACAAATATTTGTGGATCACACAAATATTTGTCTCGGTGCGGGAATCGAACCCGCAGCCTCTCGCTTCACAGCCGACTTCTCGCCCGCTGCGCAGTGTCAACACGTTATAATAAACTTGCCTGTTATCAGGCGAAATCACAACACATCGTCGGCAGCGTACATAGTTTTAAAATTACATATTGACAATGTTATTAACAGGTATTACGCCGGTGTAAACGTAATAGAAAACGCAAAACCCAATACAATGTCACCTTCAGAGTTAGGTTTTGTTTCGTCTACAGTCCGCGCTCAATCAGTTACGTCAACACAATTACTTTCATTTACTATTGAAGGTCACACCGAACTGCTATTTACCTTCCACATCAGGTTTCTAAATGGGAAAAAAACCAGCCACAGAATTAATTAGCTACAACCGCCGTTAGCATAGACCATCATAACGCCGCACAACAAAAAAAAATGTATTCAACTCATTCATTCGTGCATTTTCTTATGTCGTGAGGTGCACGTTGCGGTACAAACAAGGTGGTAGGTCCCTCGGATGCGAGAGGCCGTTTGGGTTGGCACCACCGCTCTGTCCATTTCTGCTGCCAAGCAACAGTGTGATAGCGCTGTTTTGTTTCGGTTTGAAGGACATTGAAGCCAGTGAAATTACTGGGCATTATGAGATATAACATCTTATGTCTCTGGGTGTCGAGTGCAGTTCAGTGCCATGCAGTGCTTTGTACTTCAAAGTTCTGTGGGGTGTTACTTCTGTTTATGATCAGACGAGCGCCTTTCTCGTCTCGTCAATCAAATAAAATAAAAATAAATAAACAAATGAGAAACTATCGATATCAAAAAATCTCTCGCGTGCGATCGCTCCTAGATTCATGCTAAGCTGGCACATATCTAAATACTAGTATTACTATTACTCATTATATTACTACTGGTATTACTATACGCTATAAGATTGTCAAACTTATCCACGAAAAGTATATAAAAGACCTTTTGATAGCATATCCCGAAATTGCATACGAAAACCTAATATGAGTACAAAAACAACACTGTAAGACTGTGATTATCCTAAAATAAGCATCAAACTAAGCAACAGTAATTCTTCTCACCCACGCAGCAATTACTGAAAATAATATATGTATAGTTTTGCATAAGAATTGCCATGACAGTCATACACATTCTAAGATAGTTCCTATAGTCATACCAAAAAGAAACACCCAACCACTATTACGTACGTGATCATGCATTAGATTTTCCTAATGTTGGATTGATCAGGACAAAAAAAAGGACTGTCAATAACAAGTAGGTTAGATAGCAGTTTCGTCTATATTGTCGATTCATTACTCTTTTATTTATAATATCAATCAACCAACTGAGACTCATCTAAAACTAGTTAATATTTATTATTTTATCTATCCTGACTGTTAGAACCCCCACCGTCAATTGAAATAAACTAGATAATCATTACAACAAAACTTACCACAAAAATCAGAAAATTATTCGTAATATCCAAATGAATGGACAGATTCCTTCAAACATAGCTAAGAAACATCTACATTAAATATAAGTAAGGTTTCAAATAAAATAAAATAAATATTCAAATACGAGCCAGGATACGATAGATGATACACACACAAGCAGACAAAGGGATCAAACTTAACACTCCTCCATTTTATCCAGGGTTAAAATCATCTACGACGATTCTAAAACTAAACTCAAATAAGGTTCATTAAAACCACAGTATAAAACTCCATCTCTTAAGGCCATACCCCCAGCAAAACGCCGCGCGATCGAGATTTTTAGAGGCTATCTAGTCATTAGTTAAAATAAATATTGATTAAAAAAATATACAATATATTTCTACAATTTGTCAGCATTACTTTGTTCGATTCAAATTCATGTTAATGTTGATATATTTTTTTTAATTGTCGTTATAAATGAACCATAAAAATGAGAAAAATGGAAAGATTCCGTGCGCCTCCTTTTAAAGTACAGATTGTTTTCATATGAGATTAACATCACTAGATAGGCAATTTAATAATGGATATATTGCCCGTTTAAAATTTTCAAAAAGACCAAAACCAGATATTTTAAATCAATTATTCGCTAAATACGTGCATATTCTGCATGAAAACTTACACGCCGAGTACACGAGTCAGTATGCCGCGAGTCAGTCAAGGCCATTTGCTCACGGAAGACCCTTAACAACTTTGCTAGATATAAACTATACACGACAGCACCGAGAAAAAAAAATCCCGACGATCGACGATCAACAAGCGCGTAGGCAGCAGCAGGTAACATGTAGAGATTATTGTCTATGAATTATACACATTATATTTTTATCATGATTCATTACTAACGATAGCTCGTCCCTTCGGATAACGTTCTAATTTATTTTTTAATAAAGGCTATGGGAAACGCTTTTATTTTTAGTGTCGCGGTATTGATGTAATGTATATTTACCATAGATGGATGCAAATATGCAATAACATTTCAACCCACTCTCCACTCCATTTAATTCGGTTAAAAATTACAATGATATAGCTGTCAGAAAGCTTAGTTTAAAGGTTGTACATATTCCAAGTACCTTGATGGATAGGTGTAAACATTTGATAAAATACAATGCTTTGGAATAATAGTCATACATAGACACGACGCGACGTAGTATAAACGTCTATATACGTATACAGTATGCGGTGATACTAAGAGGATATCTGATATAGTATATTAGTTTACAAACCGGTTCGATGGTCGAGAGTTGTGTTGTACATAAGCACCCCACCGATTAATTTATCGCTGAAGACTGCAGGAGAATCTTGAACATGATGCCAAATGTCCAAAGAATTTATCATATCTGTAAACACATTACTATGAAATCCCTTATAGCGATCGAACATAAAGTGGCTATGGCGCTAACTGTTTGCTTGATTGGTCCGTATTTGTCACCAATCACATGTACAGAAATCTGTACTGAGAAAAAAGATCACTTGACTGCAAATAAGGCTAAATCGAAAAAATTAAGTTGGTCATTGAAATAAAACTAATTTAAACGGATTTTATCGCGGTTTTTTACTTTAATGTTATCCCGACGCGACGTTTCGAAAGCTTTTCAGCCTTCTTGGTCACGGGGTGGACTGAGTTGAAATTAAGTTGGTTTACAAGAAATCACTGAGAAATCTGCTGACCCAATCACTGTACATGAAAAATACACGTGTAATATAGTTTAATTACGGAACTTTTTGTCGAAGCAGAATTTATGTATCCCTCAACTTATATGAAAACATTTTAGTTTCTGTTATTTTGAATATTATACGCTTTGTAATCTTTGGCGTTTCGTCCGTGGCTCGACGCCCGCTAGAGTCGTTGTTTAATTGAACCATAAAACAAATCTATAGCCCGCTCCACACATTGGCCGAGACTCCTCGCCGAAAGTCTCACCCGTTTCTGGGAAGTTAATATGACGAATATACCGACGCGACGAGACCGCGCAAGGCGATACAAATAAGCCATTCACACTCGCATTTGGGAATTCTCGGCATGTTTCGCCCAATATGTAGATATGGCATATGTGTTAAGTAGTAAGGCCAGGTGCAATTTGGATACAATAAATACTGGTATTGGTTGAAACGACGTCTTTTTCGGACGAAAACAAACACAACGTGGCAATTACAATAAAAAAATACCTGATTTCGGACATCGGATACGGTGCGTTCACCCTTAAAGTCGGTCATTGTGTCAGACTGCAGACAATTATATCAAAATATATATAATACAGTACTTTTTGCCATAAGTATGACTGATATGACTAATGACTGATAAAAACTAACTACTGTCAAATCTCGTGTCAAGTCAAAGTTGAGTTTCTAGATGCGATAGTCCATTGAAATGTTACATTTTTTAGGCCTCACCTTGCGTTTCTTAGAGGAGTCAATTTTATTTTTTTGATGTGTAGTGTAAAGCTAAAATCAAGTTTGTGGGGTCGCCACCCTTGTCCCACGGCCGCCATCTTGAAAATAGGGGTTGAAACGGTTTTTACGATATATCTCTTAAACTATTTATCTGATAAAAAAAAATTGTTAACGTTTTTTGTTGCTAATTAAATTCTCTATAACTTTGGTCCAGTAACTTTTTGTCGTAAAACTATAAATAAAAAAGTTATAAGTGAAAATGTAATAAAGAAAAAAATAAAGATGATAATTCTCTTGACAGCCTAAGATACAAACAATTCGCCAAGGCAGTGACAAAAAGTACTTCCTCCAACACAAGACACAGAACACAGTTCTCCAGAACAATGGAAGCACACTGCGGAACATTTTAGCCCTGCTTTTCGACATCCACACATCGCTCCACAGTTTCCTTTGCATTTACAAAAGATCAATTTAAGAAGCTCAGGGGGTGCTGGAGGTTTAGAGCTCTGCACTGGCATCAATAATTTTCCACATTTTTTCCAGCCCCAGTCTTCAGGATCATTATTATTACCAAGCCACGACTGGACCTGATGGTAGACTCGGAAAGTATGAAAGCGAGCTGTGTCTTGTGTTGGAGGAAGTGAAGATAAATTAAATGTACTTTTTGTCACTGCCTTGGCGAATTGTTTGTATCTTAGGCTGTCAAGAGAATTATCATCTTTATTTTTTTCTTTATTACATTTTCACTTATAACTTTTTTATTTATAGTTTTACGACAAAAAGTTACTGGACCAAAGTTATAGAGAATTTAATTAGCAACAAAAAACGTTAACAATTTTTTTTTATCAGATAAATAGTTTAAGAGATATATCGTAAAAACCGTTTCAACCCCTATTTTCAAGATGGCGGCCGTGGGACAAGGGTGGCGACCCCACAAACTTGATTTTAGCTTTACACTTACCCCCCCTACACATCAAAAAAATAAAATTGACTCCTCTAAGAAACGCAACCCCAAATGTAACTTTTCAATGGACTATCAATGCTTTCGATTTGACAGACCTGTTATTTAATAAGGCATTTCAAAGTAATATGAAAAATCGTATGTCAAACGTTATTTTGGGTTTCTAGAATATTCGTAGATAATTCTACTGTCGAATGGTCTGTCAATTTCTAACAAACAATTGTTGGTAAATTAGATCAAACTAATAAATATTTCACTAAGTGAAGTTTCAGAAACTCCAAGTGATTTGACAGCGCTGTCAAAATCAAAGTTCTGTTAGTGAACATGGTTTCGACCAGCCTTTGACAAACTGCGTGTATTTCTAAGATCGTTGATTGAAATAGGCCGTTAATAGTAGTGGTCATAATATCCGCATGTCAATATAGTTGCACATACTGATAGATAGTGAACGCTATCTGCAACGAAGGTCAATGTCTGCGGTCCACGACCACATGCATGATAGGGTAGTTTCCTATGTTGAATATCATACAATATTTTTTACGTAACAAAAAATAATACGAAAAAGAAAACCTTTTGATAAAACGCAGTCAAAATCTGTTAAAAAATGAGCTGCAGGCTCATTGATGAACTCATGATTTTAAATATTTCTATGAGAAAAAGTGGGCGTTTGCTGCATGTGCTGTGACGTACAATTCAATTCTATACTTTAGACCGATGTTAGAGTTGTGACCAAATTGTATTATTTTGCATACAAAAGTTCCCATCCCTTCAAGGGTGGAATATTTAATTGAATATCTACGAAATTATAGAAATGCAATATTTCGAGATTGATTTGATTGAGACTGTCAAGAGTTTTTGGTTCAGCAGTTTGGTCTCGGCGTTGAAGAATCAGAGAAAGGATCAGAGAAAGAAGGTTATAATTATTTCGAAATATATCTACATTATTTTTATTTTATACCTATATGTAAAGAATAATCGTTGTGTAATAAAATAATTTACTTTGATAATGGTGACAATTCCGTTGTAAACATTATTAAATTAGACTATTATCTCGAGAATTCTCAATTTCAGTTTAGAGATTGGGACTGTGCTATTTTCTTATTATGTTTTGACTACAATACAACAGCACGAAATTAGATTCTAACATTAATCAAGTGAATTTAGAAAATGCTACAGTACTTTCATTATTTTAAAATAGAGTAGTAAAAGTTTAACTAATATTATGCAAATACATGACGAGTTGAGATTTCAATCCTGTGAAATAAAAATTAAACGATTTAAGAATACGAAATGTCGTATGACATGGCCAAACTTAATTTTATTGAGTCGATTTTTGTGATAACAGAATCCGTACCATTGAGTTATGACGATATGTAAAATACCGCTAAAATCAACAAATAGAAAGAACCATGACATATTGTGTAAAAGGCAAGCATTAAACCTTTGGCTTCAGGGTCATTCATGGGTGGATTCTATTTCGCAACTGTTAAAGGTGCGATTGCTGTAAAGGGCACTGATACTGGAAACCTTATAGATTTCGAGATATCTAACAAAGAGCAAGACCCTAAGTCTTAACACGAATGTATAGAGGTGGGAGGATACTTGAGGAGGTTTTGCTGGTGGGGGGATACTTGTATTCGACCGGATAGCAACCACCGTACACTGGTGCTAAAACCTGCCATAGTGGCCCACACTGTGTGGGTCGCGTTCCAGGGTCAGCCAGTGTATATCCGGATCTCCCCAGGGGGCTTGCCCCCTGATCCTAACCCTTTTTCCTTCCCCTCTCCTTTGGCTCTTTGGCAGGCCGGCATGATCTTGCCGACCTACAATGGACACATTGTTTATCGTTGGTCGACACTATTCTTGGATTGCGCTACACTTACCATCAGGTGTAGCGTAGTCACTTTGCCGAGCCAGGATAAAAAAAATAATAATGAATGTACATTAACAAGTTAGCGTACAAAGAGCACCAACTAGGATTAAATTTAAGCTTTGTTTTCACGATTTGGTATGAATATGCAATGTCGAGCTCTCTGTGGCTCGTCCGACACCCGAGAAAAATATATGTACGTGATCTAAGATCAACCGATAACCGATGGGGCAGAAAGGTTCTGGAATGGAGGCCACGTACTGGCAAGCGCAGCGTTGGACGTCCGCCTACAAGGTGGACAGACGACCTGATAAAGGCCGCAGGAAGTCGCTGGATGCACGCCGCTTCCAACAGGTCGGTCTGGAAATCTTTGGGGGAGGCCTATGTTCAGCAGTGGACGTCCTGTGGCTGATGATGATGATGATGACCTAAGATCATACTTCTTTTTATAATCGATTATCATGAACGCCAATAATAATAAAGACTCAGTCATTCAGATTTTGCGTTTCGGGTATGACACATTAGGATTTTTTAAATCCCGTAACACCCATAAAAATTCCAAGGTTTATACTGATAAGATGAAAAAAAGGTGTAAACCTACCCATGGCTTTGTCGATAATCGATATCACCACCTATATGTTTCCTCATTCGAATAATCCTGAATTACGCCAATGAATATTGAATACTCAATGCTCCAAAACTTTAATAGAGCAAAGATATTATAACTCGTCATGTTATATTAACATTAGTTCCTAGTATTTTAATTATAAAAAACAATATAAGCAACTCATTTTGTGGTGACTAAAAATCTCTTGGGAATGGGGGAAATATTAGTCGTGTTTAAATATTAATAAGGGACATTTTCTACGATATGATTCACTATTTATGTACATTGTACATACGTTATGCCATATATGCCGTACTCCAGTATATATGGATCGCGTAAGAACATTAAGATTTGATGACGAAGTACGGAGTAAAAAAAACACAAAGGTTACGGGTACAAGGGTATTCAACTAGTCCCGATTGTGTAATTGTATAGGAAGTTATACGCTAAAACTATGCCTACCACTAAAAAATAATAATTAAATAATTCTAACCATATCTTAAAAACAGACTACAAATCAAATAAAACTAATAATCAAAACTAGCCATAATTTCTAGATGAATATTTGGGGCACAATAAGACATTTTTAGGTGGAATTCAATTTGTAATTTTTTTTTAAATGAAAAAAAAAATATTAATAAAGAACTACATAGCAACTAGACGGTTACGTTTAAATAACCAATCAGACAAATAATAATGATTTAAATTCAAACATCGAACACGGACAGGAGCTAATAAAAATAAACAGCCAGTATTATCTCATATTACATAGAGGAATTAACCCGTCACATATCTGCATCGTCTAGGCAATTAATAACAACGGGTCACTCGGCCACGTGCCTATTTATATATTATTGAAACCGTGCTGCCCGACAAAAGGGGACCAATTATACCATCCTGTTATAGCGGGGAAAACGTATTAAGGGCCGTCCGTGAGCAAACGACCTTGACTGTCTCGCGCCATACTGAATCGTGTACTCGGCGAGTGCAGAATATGCACGTATTTAGCGAATAATTGATTTAAAAAATCAGGTTTTGGTCTTTTCGAAAATTTAAAACGGGCAAAATATTCGTTATTAAATTGCCTATCTAGTGATGTTAATCTCATTTGATAACATTCTGTACTTTAAAAGGAGACGCACGGAATCTTTGAATTTTTCCCATTTTTATGGTTCATTTATAACGACAATTTAAAAATATATATCAGCATTAACATGAATTTGAATCGAACAAAGTAAAGCTGACAGATTGTAAAAATATATTGTATATTTATTTAATCAATATTTATTTTAAGTAATGACTAGATAGCCTCTAAAAACCTCGATCGCGCGGTGTTTTGCTCACGGACGGCCCTTAAGTGCATGAATAATTATTATAGCCTTTGATGGACGTTTGATGTAATTAACTGATTTATTATATTTATATTTTTCTCTTCTTTATAGGGTAGTCAAATATTGAATATAACTTTTCTAATACATTTTTAGCGGATTATATGTCATCCGTCCATATCATTTGATCAACCGGCTCGAAAATTATTTTTAAACCTCGACAAAAAACTATTGTTTGACATTTGAGAGCATATAAATGTTAAATGAAATGTTAGGTATTTATATTTATTACGTAATAATTACAATATGGCTAAGAAAAACAGGAAAATATTATGTATCTACATAATTAAAATTAATGAAGTAGCTTCGCTACAACAATAACGCTAAAGCTAAGAGACTAGCTAGCACTGAAGACAAAAAAGCAGTGATGTAAATTTTAGATTGCCTTTCCTAGGTCATACATAAAATTAAATCGGAATAAATAATAAGATATTGTTAGAATATTTTTTATTTTTATGTGTTGATGGTGTTTATAAAATTGTCATCGGGTAACACCACCTAAAATATGTATAAAAGAGGTGCACGACTTGACAGGACACAGTTCGCATACCGTCGTCGCACAGTGAAGACCTCAGTACCTATAGTAGTCGTTATTATCATGGCCAGCCTTCTGCTTGGCTGTCTGTTACAGTAGTTGTAATATTGTCGTAATTATTCATACTTAGTGTGTATTTAAGTGCATTTGAAGTAGGCCTACAATTTGTTATCCTGACACGAGTTTGTTCTTTGTGAGTAAAATAAATTAGTTTGAAAGTGGATCATGTTATTTTCTGTTCCTCCTTTTATTTTTAGTCATTTCTCATTAAATTTGTAAGATCAGAAGTGGGATAGGCTCCACAGCCTATCATCAACTTCTTGATACTTAATTTTTCAAGACATTACTTGATAGCAAATGCTAGAACTTTAAATGCACTTGTGTTGGTAATTACGCGATATGTCTCTAACTGTGCGATGAAATGCGACTGTCTACGAGGTATTTGGTGAGTCCGTTCCAATTTTATTATTTATCGCCAATAAAATTGTCATGTGGTGTGCTGGTTAGATCATTACGATGATCCATGGTGCAGCAGACCAGTGCCATTCAGTGTAAAATCATTGCATTGCTGAACTTGATGGTGTTCAGAAATGTAAATTAGTAATTATCTACCCGATAATTATTAACAAATCGTTGTACTGCTAAATTTGTTGGTGTTCAGAAAAGTAAATGAATAATTATCTACCCGATAATTATTAACAAATCGTTGTACTGCTAAATTTGTTGGTGTTTAAAAATGTAAATTGATAATTATCTACCCGATTATAATTATTAACAATTCCATGTCTCGTATATTTTGAAAATAACTTGTTAGCAGTAATAAATTTATTGTGAACGTGTTAGTTTACTGCTTATGGATACAAAAAGCCTTACATATTGTGTTCAAGTCTAGACAGAATGCGCAACAATTCATGATTGTGTCTTCACCTACAAAGTTATTAATTGTGTACCAATTGTTCGCAGAACTTATTTAGGACTGTTATGGACGAGTTCTACTGATGTGGCACCTGCGATGGCATTGAGTGCAAGATATTGGTGCGCAAGAGTTCTCGATCAACTATAACACCGTGCTCACGGTGTGGTGGTGCACCTGTGCAGCGCACAGAGCAGCGTTGAGGGACGACTGTGACCAAACGCATTTACGAGTATTACGTATACGTCGGTAATTAGCAAAAGTTTGGTGAGTTCGCTCCAGTTTGTATAGTAGACTTTATGTACCAAACAATCACCGGTTGCACTGGTTTTGTATGCCTTGTCTCATGTAAATCTTGATGTGCACATATATACTAGTCTTGAGTGGCACGGACTGTGGGCTGTACTAAAAGAGAGTATGGTTCATGGAGCAGGTATCGCGGGTGATGTCGGTGGGGCCCAAGCTGACTATAGACCGAGTTTAAAGCCTGAAGTGAGTCTTGTGGTTGACCCGCTGTAACCAATGTAAATTTTGATGCGCACGTGGTATTTGGTGTGGGAATATGACCTGAGTAAAGCTTACTTGTGATATGAAATGTCGTTGTGTGCGGCTGTTGTGCAAAGTGATATGTTTTGTGTTGTTCGGTACATTTGGTCGGTACATTTATTCGTTACATTTAGACGGACACATTTGTTCGTTACATTTGGTCGGTACATTTGTTAGTTACGTTTTTTTCGGTAAATTTGTTCGGTTTATAAAGTAACTGATATTTTAAAGTATATGCGCGCTTGCCTACGAGCAGCTATCTGTGGCATAAACCGGTACACGCGTGCTCGCAATTTCGCAGCTATGGCGTGAGTAGTATTAATGTTTGGGCCTGTGCTATGAATTACTGAAAATGACAAACAAATATTTGGCCTCTGTTATGTGGCAGTGTATGGGGAGTGATGGAAGTTCTGATTATGTCATTCACGATGTACTGAAAATTTTATTTTTATTTGTGTTATGTCTGAAGCTACTAAAAGTTAAATCATTTATTTTTATTACTTACAAGATCCTTGTCTGTAGTCGCTTGAATGCATGCTTGCGCCTATAGTACAGTTGGTCACTTCATTTGGTACAGTTCTTTTGAAAAGATGTTGTGCTTCAGACACACACAAACCTGTATAACCATTTTCGATGCTTTCCGTGTGTGTTCTTCCTTATGATTACAGTAGCTCGAACTGCGCATATGTATGAATGTGCATGTGCAGAAATTCGAGGTGAGCTGGCTAAAGGAGCTCGCTTTGTACATCTGGTGCTGGGCGCTGGTTATAGCGACGCGCAGCAGCCGTCTGCCAGCATCGGGCAGCAGCCGTCTGCCAGCGTCAGGCAGCAGCCGTCTGCCAGCGTCAGGCAGCAGCCGTCTGCCAGCGTCAGGCAGCAGCCGTCTGCCAGCGTCGGGCAGCAGCCGTCTGCCAGCGTCGGGCAGCAGCCGTCTGCCAGCGTCGGGCAGCAGCCGTCTGCCAGCATCGGGCAGCAGCCGTCTGCCAGCGACGGGCAGCAGCCGTCTGCCAGCGTCAGGCAGCAGCCGTCTGCCAGCATCAGGCAGCAGCCGTCTGCCAGCGTCAGGCAGCAGCCGTCTGCCAGCGTCAGGCAGCAGCCGTCTGCCAGCGTCAGGCAGCAGCCGTCTGCCAGCGTCGGGCAGCAGCCGTCTGCCAGCGTTGGGCAGAAGCCGTCTGCCAGCATCGGGCAGCAGCCCGCTGTACACCATGCTGAAGACATCTCAGGACTGATCCATGGTGAACCAATTCTCGCTTGTTTTATTTCTAAGAGTAAAATTAATGTCGAATCCCAAGCTAGGATTCATATTAAGCTTGAAACCTTTACAAAGACTACCACAGTAGTGATTATTTAAATTAGTCAGGATTGTCGAAGCGGTGCATAAAACACTAGCTATTTATTTATGAAATTTTTAGTACAAGAAAGTGTCGCTTGAGTATACCCATAGTACGATCTAAATAAAATGACCTCTGCAACGCAGCGGATAGCCATCATAATGTTGTGAAATGAGAGACATGGGTTCGATTCCCGCATCCAAAACATATGTTTGTGTTTGACTGGTAGGTTTACTTGTTGCTGAAAATCGAGCTATGTGATTCTGCCGTGTATTTTTTGTTACCCAGGAGGTGCAAGATGCTCGTTGGGTACGTCATGCAGGCAGGTGGAAGCTATGAAGGGCAACGACAGCGGTCTGATGAAGAATACGGCACAGCGTGCATGTTGCGGAGTGGCATTAAATAACGGCTCCGCCTAGAAATTAATTATTTGCATTGTATTCTTCTAAACTCATTGACACAGCTAGCTATCAATGTGTTCCTGGGTTTTCTTGCATCACTTCTTTTTTCCCGGCTATAGATAACACGTGGCATATGAAGTGATGAGGTAGGGCGTTTTGTGGGTGCTGTGTTCTGTAAATACCTAATGTGCTCGGGACGCGCACTTGTCAGGAGAGGCCGTGTTAGAATATTTTTTATTTTTATGTGTTGATGGTGTTTATAAAATTGTCATCGGGTAACTAATATATATTTATATATTAAGAGTAATAATTAACACAACTATTTGCGCGGGAAACTCGTTTAATAATGACTTTTTAATTTTCCATGAACCATAGGCAAAGGACTCATACTTTTTCATACACTGCACTCCTCCCTCATTACTCCATAGTCCTGACAATATGAACAAAGGAAAACAATATCACTAACAAATATAATAAAATTTCTTATAATCTATGTCGCGTCTTGGTCTAAGAGTTCGGCCAAGAGTCCTGTCCGTTTCGGTAGGAAGATCCGGACTAGGATGATTATCATGCCCTGACAGACCTGCAGACTCTAAATTTTCAGTCTCTACGACATTACTTCCGTCAACGTACTCTCTAGCCTCCTCCCACTCTTCCCCCTCTTTTACCGCTTCATTTTCAGAAGGTACCACACACTCAACATCAGCTGTGACAGGCTGCTGTGCAATCTCTGCATTAATGCTCCGTGAAGCGGATGCAGACGCTGGTGAGTCAATGACTGGAGGAGATGGCTGAGAAGATGTCAAACAAGGCTGTGAAAAAGCCGAGACTGAAATACTATCTTCCAGATCATCGTTAATTTTATCATTAATATCAATATATTTTCTAATTTGGTCTATATGGCGTATACCTGAGGTGTCAAAGTTTTCAAAATAAATCTTAAACATTCTATTACCAATTTTGTCAGTTATCCTACCTGTCACCCATTTAGCTTTACGAGCAGAAAACCATTTTGCCCAAACAATTTCACCAATATTAAAATATCTAGATTTGATAAGAATACTTTTATTAATTACCGGTTCCTGAAGGATGTTACTTTTTTGAGGCAACACAATATCTAATCTAGATCTTAAATTACGACCAAACATTAATTTGGCGGGGGTGTCTCCTGTGGTACAATGAATTGTATTACGATATTCAAATAAGAACCCAATCAACTCGTCTTGTATTTGATGCTGTGAAAGTGCTCCTTTACTGTTAAGAATACATTTAATCATTTTTTTACAAGTTTTAACCGAGTTTTCTGCTTGACCGTTGCTAGATGGATGATAAATAGGTGAGTTCAAATACTCAATACCATTATTTTTACAGAAAACATGAAACTCTGTCGACGATATCTTAATGTCATTGTCTGACACGATTACATTAGGAATTCCAAAAACTGAAAATATTCCTTTCAATTTTGTAATTAATGCATGACTTGAGGTGCCGCAGCTCATATTAATACACTCCAACCATTTACTATACGCATCTATGATAATAAGATACACCGTTTGCCCTACGGTCATATAGTCAATGTGTATGCGATGCCAAGGCTTGGGCGGACGCGGCCAGGGCGCGGGTGGCGCGCGCGGTGGAGCGCTGCGGACGGCACAGCAAGCTCTGCAACCCCCTACTAGTTGCTCGATATCATGGTCTATACCTGGCCACCACATCCTACTACGCGCTGCACTTTTAGTTTTCACTATTCCGAAATGTGCTGAATGTAATTCTTGCAGCATTCTTCCGCGGTATACGGTAGGAATTACTATTCTATGTCCGCGAAATAGGCACCCGTTAATTACCTCGAAGTCCGATTTATGTAAAAAGTAAGGCTTAACACTTTTACATATAATTTTACGCGGCCAACCACGACTCATATACTTCATGACGGTTTGTAAAACCTTATCGTCTACCGTAGCGCGCTTAATCTGTACAAATGAAACAGGCTCTGTAGTGGCATTCATAAATGAAAGAGGAATAGGAGTCTCATCAAAATAATAATTATTATCCTGTGATTCGCTTACACTAAGAGGTAATGGAGCCCGAGAGAAAAAATCTGCAACTAAATTATTTTTATTACTTATATACTCCACAGTATAATTATAGGCTGAAAGAATTATCGCATATCTTTGAAGGCGAAGAGCGGCGGTTATAGATATACCATTTTTCCTACCAAATATTGATAGAAGAGGTCTATGGTCTGTTCTCAAAATAAAAGGTTTTTGGCATCCGTATAGATATTGATGAAAATGTTTGACTCCGAAAATAATCGCAGTAGCCTCTTTTTGGATTTGGCTATAATTCTTTTCACTAGAATTCAATGAACGAGAGCTGAATGCAATGGGTCTTTCAACGCCTTCAGGAGTTAAATGAGATAGCACCGCGCCTAATCCGAAGGGTCCTGCATCCACTGTTAGTAAGAGTGGTGCCTCAGGATCAAAGTGAGTTAACACGCGGTCCGAAGCGAGCTCGCGACGTATTGCATCAAGTGCGCGATTATGCCGATCCTCCCAATGCCATTCTTCACCCTGCTTTAATAATTCGTGAAGAGGACTTAACAATGATGACGCGTTAGGAACAAAATTTCTATAATAATTGATTACGCCGAGAAACCTTCTTAGTTCGACTACGTTGGTGGGAGTAGGGGCGTTTAAAATAGCTTCTACTTTTTTAGGGCAAGTTTTAAGACCGTTTTTATCTATGACGTATCCTAAATAAGTCACGCTCTCTTGAAAGAAGGCACACTTCTCTTTTTGAAGCCTCAATCCGGCTTCGCTCAACCGGCCTAATAACTCTCGCAGCCTAGCTAAATGTAGCGTGCGATTAGGAGCTGTAAGACATATATCATCATACCAACAAGAAACGCCATCTATACCCGCAACTAAAGTTTCGATAGCTCGTTGGAATATAGCCGGAGCATTAGCAAGTCCATATACGAGGCGCGTATATTTAAAAAGACCCTTAGGAGTATTTATAGTTGTAAGATCTTGCGAGGATTTAGATAGGCAAAACTGATTATAAGCATTACTTAAGTCCAGCTTAGAGTAATGTTGTCCGCCTCCAATTTTTGCAAATACCTCCTGTATATGAGGTAAAGGATATTTGTCAATTTTTAAGACTTTGTTTAATGTACAAGAAAAATCTCCTGCTATCTTAATCTTTCCATTTTCTTTCAAGACGGGAACGATAGGGGTTGCGTACTCAGAAAACTGTACTGGAACCAAAATACCTAATTTAACAAGTCTATCTAACTCCTCCTCAACTTTTCCTTTAAGGGCAAAGGGTATAGAACGCGCTTTAAAAAATTTAGGTACAGCGTTTTCCTTTAAGTGTAAATGTACTTCAAATTTATTAAAACACCCGAGTTCATCTTTCCAAATTGCTGGGAATTCGTTAAGAATCTGCTGCACCTCATTACGTTTACACTCTAAATTCAAGCTATTATTATCAGATACACAAACTAGACTCATATTAAATTGTACCATAAAATCACGCCCCAGCAATGGAGGTCCACCATCTTTAATAACATAAAATTTTACATTTCGTTTTAAATTATTGTACTCAACCTCACAAGAAAAATACCCCAAGGGCGTGACTTTGTGCTTAGTATAAAGACAAAAGATAATGTCACTTCTTAATAACTTAAAGTGCTTAAAATGTTGCATATAAAATTTTTCAGACATAACACTACGTCCGGCACCACAATCAAGTTCCATTGGGATTGTTACATTGTCTATATTTATGTTAATTTTTAAAGGTTCGTAGTTTACATACCTCATGTTAAATAAATCACATTCTTTACATACATTTTTGTCGTCGCCTTCAACGACTACGTTGTTTAAAGGCATTCTATTTCCTCTTTTAATTTTGCACATTTTCTTAAGGTGCCCTTTTTCGCCACAACTAATACACCGATACTCTCTAAAACGGCACTTATCTGCGAGATGATTCTTCAGGCCACACACAAAACAACGAAGTCCCGCCGCCGTGGTCGCCTGCGCCGGCCCCATCTGTACTCGGCGCTCGCTGACTCTAAATACGGGCTCCTGCTTAATGGGCTGCTCCCCGGCGGTGGCGCCGACGGAAGAACGCGCTGCGCGGGCACATGCAACTTGTTGAGCTATCTCCAACGCTTTAGACAGCGTTAACGATTTGAGGTCTTGTTCAAATAAACGATTTCTTTCTGGTCCCACCTTTAGGCCCAGAATAAACTTATCCCGCAAAAGCGTGTCCAACTCCGTACCGAAGTCGCAATATACAGCGAGTCCGCGTAAACGCGCCGCCCAACCTTCAAGACTCTCACCGTCGTTTCTACAAGCATCGTAAAATTTTGCTCTGTCGGCAAACGTTGATCGCTTAGGTTGAAAATGGCCCTCGAGTATTTCTACCAGTTTGTCCCATGATACTTCTTCGACTTTCTGAGGATGCACAAGGTTTTGTACTAGTCTGTACGACTCGTCCGACAGATGAGTTAAAAGAACAGCACACCATTTTTCAGTCACTATACCATTTAATTTGATGTAATTTTTGAGTTTGCCAAAAAATATATGCCATTCCTGTTCCTTGTAATCGAAGATGTTCAAATTTCCAATGAAAATAGACATTATTATTGTTTTTAGGTACTCGTCGCCAATTAATATATATTTATATATTAAGAGTAATAATTAACACAACTATTTGCGCGGGAAACTCGTTTAATAATGACTTTTTAATTTTCCATGAACCATAGGCAAAGGACTCATACTTTTTCATACACTGCAGTAACACCACCTAAAATATGTATAAAAGAGGTGCACGACTTGACAGGACACAGTTCGCATACCGTCGTCGCACAGTGAAGACCTCAGTACCTATAGTAGTCGTTATTATCATGGCCAGCCTTCTGCTTGGCTGTCTGTTACAGTAGTTGTAATATTGTCGTAATTATTCATACTTAGTGTGTATTTAAGTGCATTTGAAGTAGGCCTACAATTTGTTATCCTGACACGAGTTTGTTCTTTGTGAGTAAAATAAATTAGTTTGAAAGTGGATCATGTTATTTTCTGTTCCTCCTTTTATTTTTAGTCATTTCTCATTAAATTTGTAAGAATATTATATAAACAAGAATTAGTAATTGTAGAACTACTAAATACTATACTATACTAAATACTATAATTTTTAAAAGGTTTTAAGACTACGTGAATTTAGTAAAAGTTAATAAATAACTCAGAGGTATAAAGTGCACGTACTCTTATATCATAATATGAAATTACTTCACGGACTGTATAAAGCGAACAAAGCAGGAAACTAGAGTTCATAATACAGCTCCTTTGAGTAGCTCGCAGCACAATAGGTTAACAAAGGCAGAACATGCAATGAAGTGGGTTAATTACACCTATTCGTGTTTATTATTCAAACATTGTGAAAGGGGGGCTAGATCGCGATCCACGCCGGTTTATAGATATTTTTTATCGGCCCTGTACATACATATATTGATCCACTTCTAAGCACGGACTTCTTTAATGAGGGGTTAGGACTTAGTGCATCAGGTTGAACTAGTTTCAGATACCAAAAGTTTCTTCACGATATTTTCTTTTACGGTTAAAGCGAGCAATAAAAACGTGATTTAAAATACGACTGAGGTGCATGCCGGCAACTTCAGACCGGCATAATTCTGGCTATCGTCAAGGGAGCCGATGTATCTTCACATTTTTTGTTATGTTTGGACAGCACTGTTCTTAATTAACATTAGTAACATCAACATGTAGTCAATAAAATTCCTATCAAGGCAATAAAAAAAGTCACTTTGCCGTGTCAGGATAAAAAAACACCTTAGATATCGTTTCAATCTCGCGATTATCGTCTCAGCAGTCCACACCACTCCCAGCTAAGTATCCTAAGGATTAGGGGGAATATCTTCCAAATCCTTGGGACGACGCGATGTGCAAAAAAATATTTTTAGCAATAAGGCGGGAAAATATGATCTAGTTCAGCATTACGCTCTGGAATTGACATACTCAGGTTACAAAGTCATGATCTAATGGGTGGACTTAATATTAATAATGATTAAATTCTACCAAAAGAAATCCCTACAGGTTAATTCTAAATAAAAAAATGAAGAGTTCCACCATATAAATACTCAGGAGTTATACAGGGTTATTTTTAAAACACCAGCAACCTCGCAGGGGTAGATTCCTAAGGTTATAAGCTACTACTTTTGTTCTACGACTTTTGATAATTTGTTAGATTTTATTTTCATACAAAAATAAGTATTCATTTAATTTCCGTCTTGATTGTTACAACGCGCATCGCACTTTACGTAAACAAATACGCGAAGCGTGGGGAACCCGACTAGCTCCTTTGAAGGTCAACGCGCCGCTCAGCTGAGCTGTGGCTGAGCGGCGCCTTTGAGTCGCGCGCGCACGCCGCATACTACGAAGAAAAATACGACACAACAAAAACTTGTAAAATCATTTTTTTTTAATATATTGAGTTATATCCAAACTCGTAGAACAAAAGTTGTTCCGTATGGGGACAGCTATCTACCCCTGCGAGGTTGCTGGTGTTTTAAAAATAACCCTGTATATTAGTTAAATCACATTTTAATAATAGCAAGTAGTACAGTGAAATGCAGGATACAGGCACTATCAGTTGCTAGACAACTGCCTGCCTGATTAATAAATCAATAAAATAAATAATAATTATATAATTTCATACTGATACAACTTGAGGCATTTGCATGAACTACTTTAGTCTCTGCGTATGCAGGAACGTGCTCTTGCATGGCCTACTTACATTTTAATAATGCTCTTAAAAGAGATTATAATAAAGGTGAGCATACACAGAAAAATTTAATTGCGTTTGAACAATGCCATAACTAAAAAATAATTATAACCATTATAATAATTAAAGAAATTATGACAATAGTAATATGACGAATGATTTCTAGAATCATCTCAATTCTCGTTCACAATCCTGCATGATCACGTGCATGTATCGTATCACTGAATAAACAAAACACATAAAAATCAATTACGTTAATATGCATGTTAATCTAACCAAGAAAACATTTGAACATACCTTCATAGATGCTAATGTTATATTGTGATTTGAATGAAGTGGTTAAAAATACAGTTTTTTTTAATATTCAATCAACATAAAAAAAATATGAATCACTGTTATGTGAAAGAATATAAAATGTACCATATTCTTAATAATAAAGAATAACATGGCGTATTAAAACGAAAGCCCATAAGTATGGTTGAAATACGACATAGGGCATGTTCGATGAAAAGATTTGACTACTCTTTAATAATGAGATTTTGAATTAACTTCAATGAAGTCATCTAAAATTACCCTAGCAAGCGATGATAATACTGATAATCCCAATCACAATCTCACAGTCCGTCGAACAAAACAACTTATTTTCGAAATATATCATACTAGCTTTTACTCACGGCTCCGTCCACGTGATCTGCTTTTTCCGGGATAAAAAGCAGCCATGTTACTCAGTGATAATGTAGCTTTCTAACGGCAAAATAATTTTTGAACTCGGTTCAGTAGTTTTTAAGTTTATTCGTTAAATACAACATTTTTAAAAAATCCTCTTTATAATATTAGTGTAGATAACAGAATTAACAGTAGCATCTATATTAACACTCAGTTAACAAGGCTTTAATATCTACAATAGCTCAATAAATTTAAAACGATTTGAATAATCCAGACGCAAATCGAATTAAAATAGCCAATAATCCAGACATTTATGCAAATCAACCAAAATCTACTTCCGGATCGACACAAAGATCGGAAGTCACGAGTTTAACGAAAATAGAATGCATCCATAGCCGCAACAATGGATGGTGGTTGTTTCGAATGCGAATCTGTCGTGATGACGTCAGCAGTGGCCAGTGAGCCAGTTTCGGCGTGCAATGTGCACTGCACACGCCACATGGCCCGTTTATTACCCGTTGACATTGGTATATTGTATTGCAATTGCGTTCCCATGTTGATGTTAATAATAAACGTTATTAGCTACAAACTGTATTGGTAGAGACAAACACATTATTTGTCGGTGGTCACCAGAATCAGGCAGAACCTGGCGAATGATTGATGCAGTGGCTGGGATACAAGGATGTACCCGTCCACCCACCCCAAACAACCAATAGGCCATAGGCTACTTTTATCCCGGAATAGGCTGTTCAGGTGTGCGGAGCCAAAAGCAAAAACTAGTAATTTATATTTTACTAGCTTTTGCTCGCGGCTCCGCCCGCGTGAACGTTTAAAATTGACAAAGTTTCATACAAACTTTCATCCCCTATTTTATCCCCTTGGGGGTAGAATTTATCAAAATCTTTTCTTAGCGGATGCCTACGTCATAACATCTACCTGCATGTCAAATTTCAGCCCGATCCCTCCAGTGGTTTGGGCTGTGCGTTGACAGATCACTATGTCAGTCAGTCACCTTTGAGTTTTATATATTTAGATATAAACTACAATCTTGATTGCCTCGGTGGCGCAGTTGTAATGCGCATGCGGAACGATTGCTATGCTGAGGTCTTCTGCTATGCAGGGTTCGATCCCCGGGTCGAGTAAAAGTGATATTGTTGGAACGTAGTTCCTTATCGCGCGTTGCGAAAGGGGGCTAGACGGAAAAAATTGGTACGAAAAGTTGGCACGAAAAATTTGTCACGACATAATTTTTTTTAACTTAATTTGATATCTAGCACACAAAGTTAAAGTCGAAATTCCGTTAATAAAATAGATGGTTGTGAAACTTATGACATTTGGAAATGTAGACGCGGTTTGAAATTTGAATTTTTGATTATAGAACACGGCCGTCCGTTATTTTTAAGTTGATAAAAAATGCTATACAATAGCTTTACCGCGGCAGTCTCCGAGTGCCACACGTCTTTTTTTTATTTCTATTTTTCTATTCTATTTCTATGTAATTTTATGTTGTCAAACAAAAATAAAGAGACCTATTTTGTTATTTCAGTTGATAATTTGAATTTTTTGCAATTTGTGTCGATTCTACATTAGCCGAAGGAACTTCGTTCCTACCTGGTGTCCCACGACACACACCAATTTTTTTTTTTTTTTTATTCACGAATTACTGAGTATCAGCCCGGAGTCTAGAATTGTGCCCGGTATGGCGATAGGCTCGCCCCCTATCACATTGTGGGACGGAGATACTATCAGCGAATATGGGTGTACTGGTTACACCTCTGCCTACCCCTTCGGAGATCACAGGCGTGATTACGTATATATACAAACATATTATTCATAACATCTAACTGTGCTAACAGTAATAACAAACATGTGAACATAATTACTAGTTGTCCGTGAAACTAACAAGGACTCGTCAATCATGTTACACGTATGCATGACATGACATCACGACTTTCGATGTCATCATCATCATCATCAGCCACAAGACGTCCACTGCTGAACATAGGCCTCCCCCAAAGATTACCAGACCGACCTGTTGGAAGCGGCCTGCATCCAGCGACATCCTGCGACCTTTATCAGGTCGTCCGTCCACCTTGTAGGTGTACGTCCAACGCTGCGCTTGCCATTACGTGGCCTCCATTCCAGAACCTTTCTGCCCCATCGGTTATCGGTTCTGCGAGCTATGTGGCCTGCCCACTGCCATTTCAGCTTGCTAATCCGCTGGGCTATGTCGGTGACTCGTTCTTCTACGGATCTCATTTCTGATCAATTCAGAAATGAGGATCAAATCACTTTCGATGTGATAGTATAGAATTATTTAGTGCCGTTCAAGGCTGTGTACAAAACACGTGTATAGAAACGATGTCTAGATGTTGCATTTCCTTACATGTGGTGGTGGTAGCTTACTATGTGTAGGTACATACTAGGTTATAATATAGTAATAAAATAGTAATTTATAGTACAAGGTGGTAGGTCTCTCGTATGCAAAAGACCGAGTTAGTACCACCACTTTGTCTATTTCTGCCGACAAGCAGTAATGTGTAAGCACTGGTGTGTTTCGGTTACATGGATATCGAAGCCAGTTAAATTACTGGTGATTGTGAGACTTAACATCTTATTGGTGCTGCCACACCGGTGTTAGAAAATGTTATATAACATTTTATAACAGCGGTGTGGCAGCATCATTTAGTAAACATTTCTCAACAATTTGTAACATTTTTTAACATTATTTAACATTTTTTAACCGCGGGCGGCGGTACTTTTGAGAGCGGCGCCGTCAAAGAAGCTGTCAAAGAAGGGCCGATGTCATGTTTTCAAATGTTATAAAATGTTAAGAAATGTTAGAAAATGTTTTTGTTAACATTTTATAACATCGGTGTGGCAGCACCATATGACTCGGGGTGACGAGCGTAGTCCAGTGCTATGCGGTGCTTTATAACACAATGTTCTGTGTGGTGTTGCTTCTATTTATGGGTCGCTTACCATCAGGCGAGCGACCTGCTCCTCTCGCCATTTATGGAAATAAAAAAAGGTAAAGACTAAAATTGCCGAAGAAGAATAAAATACTTATTTCTTCCTTCTGTCGCGCACCAAACCGACTTGGTGCCAAGTTTCGTCTACTTATCTAATCTCCTTCACTTAGATCGGTCTTAGGCATTGACAGTGAAATTAGTAACTGTCATACTGCCATTTCTTTGAAAAGAGCTAAATATAAAAGCAGAAGGTATGTACTTCTGATAAAATATATTATAATATTAAATTTTATAAACGTACTTGTTCACTCCAGCAGTTAAACACACATTGTCCTGACCTTACAGTAAGATACGAGACACGTGCCGTGGGTATCAGGAACTACGAGAAACTTTCAATCTGACAATACCCACACCCGAAAAAAATATTTGTGGATCACAAAATATTTTTTGTCGGTGCGGGCATTTAACCCACGGCCTCTCGTTTCACGACCCGCTGCGCCACGGGGGCTGTCAATTTAAATAATATTATAGTCTCTAACATTCTACGGACATTGACACCGCTTAGAATGTTAATTACACCGAGTAGGATGTTATTAAAATACTTAATATGCGCAAAATATCATTAAAATGCGAAATATTTTATTAAAACACATTTACAGTTCTATAATGTACGGGGCGGTGTACCCATGCACCGTCAAACGTATTTGTGTATTATAAATAATAAATAACTACACCTAACAGTCACACACATAGTCCTGACCCCATAATAGGTTTTTGATGATTGAATGACGTAAACGAGCAAGGCGCTCGCCTCATTAAAATGCGAAATATTTTATTAAAACACATTTACAGTTCTATAATGTACGGGGCGGTGTACCCATGCACCGTCAAACGTATTTTTGTATTATAAATAATAAATAACTACACCCAACAGTCACACACATAGTCCTGACCCCACAATAGGTTTTTTAATTTGATTGAATGAAGAGACGAGCAAGGCGCTCGCCTGATGGTAAGCGCCACGCCTGTCCATATACAGAAACAACACCATACGGTAAACATGATAACAAATAAGAATATAAATTACGTAAAAATTGTTATGTCTTCCCGCGTCTCCCATCACGCCGAGTACCTAAATCTAGTTACCTCCTCCCCAACAGCAATAACGATAAATCTTGACAAGATGGGGTGCGCCATGAAAACTGCCAACTTTGGGATATTTTCCTCAATTTCATAGTGTGAAAAATAAATGATGCAGGCAAAATGTTCCATTCCATTTTGACTGTTCGTAACGTATCGCCTTACTGATCTAGTGGCAGCGTTGACAAAAAGTCGAGGTCTTAGGTACGTAGATCCACATCATCGTCTATCTATCTATTTATCTAATAATTACTTGTCCTGACTCACTGACTGATTCATCAACGCAGAGTCTAAACCGCTGGGGCTAAAACTTTAAAATTTTGGCAGTCGATGCCTTTTATGTTGTAAGCATCCACTAACGAAGGATTTTTAGAAACTTCCCCCTTAAGTATATGTATTGTATGTATCGTGGGTATCAGGAACTACGAGGGACAATATTTAGGGATTACAAAAAAAATGTCTCGGTGATAAAAAGCTAAGATCGACCCTTATCGCCTATCACATCATTAAACGGAAATAAGCTCTGTGAACCGATGGTGTACCATTGTGTACCTTGTTGTGTCTCTCTCTGCACCTTCGGGTATATAGGCGTGAGCTTATGTACCATACATATGACTTGAGACGTCTGTCGTCAATACCACGTATTATTTCACCTCTATGGCGATCTGAATAGTCTATAAATAAAGTGACCTCTTGAAGGACGATGTATGATAATATTATAGCGTTTGAAGAGAGATTAACAATCTTCATCTCAGAAGCATACAGGCGTATGTCATAACACCTTATGGACAACATGCTTCTGTTCATTATGATGGCACAGGCGTGTTTAGATACCCATACCACTTCTTTGACCTAAGCCACAGGACCAACGAATACCTATAGTATGAGTAGTTCGCGGTCATTTTATTATATATTCATTATTTAACAGCTCATAATCGACACATCGTATGATTCATACATACACGCCCGTTCTCAGTGTCAAGTCGCGGGTCGCGTAAACGTGGGGTCACGATATCCAGCTGACGGCGGGTCGGAGCGTAGTATCGATTCGGCGTGTCGCGTCGGACGCCCTTGCAGTCGGGACGTGGTCTCATCTCGACACCTACAGTAAATGTCTATTTAAACTACCCTACAAGAAAGCCCGGCGACGTTAATTAGAAAAACACCTGTTACTTCTAAATGGCTGAATAGATTTTCTCCAAACATATGTACCATCTCGTACCATACCGTTTGGCGGCAGAAATCGGCTCTCGCATACGAGGGACACCTACCTTGAAAAACTATTAGGTATAGTTTAGAAAACAAAAAGCATTATAAAACCACGCATTCGTTTCGGCGCTCACAGACAGATAGCTATACACACATTACACATTAAAATGACAGCAGAGAAAAGGGTTAAACTTATAAAAAACATTCAGCAGATTTAAAAGCAGTAATTTTTGTGCAATATAGGACAGATGTAGGTATTACATAGAACTATGAATTATTATAAGTGATTACCTATGTTTGAACTGTTAATAGGATTATTCTATTACTACTATATTTTATTCAGCTTAGGGTGATCGTCATTAAAGTCCTAGGGATTTTGTATTATGTGGGCAACTTGGCGCACAGTGGGCGCAAATTCAAGGCTCCCTTACATAAGAATTTTGAAATTTGAAGTGTTATTTTTCTCTAATCTAAGTATCAGGTATTGTGGAGACCATCGCAATATTAAATAATGTTTTGACATGTTTTTTAACTATTTTTTTAAGAATTCAAATGTATGGAGATGAAATTTCTATTGTCATAATTTTTTTGTACCATAATATATGGCTTATACAGTTATGTATTATTACTGTGGCAGAACAGAAACCATATGACTTTGACCTTGATTCTGGCATGCCCCGTTTAGAAGCTATGAGCTAGTTAAAAATGCATATTTGACCGAATATCGGCACAGGCTTAATGTGCTTGAGTTTCTTATATCTTTTTATGCAGTACTAATAATTATAATTAAGAATTATTGAATTTTGACCTAGAACCTGAATGAGCCTGTACAAAAGATAAACTTATTTAAAAATGTGTGTTCGGTCAATATTATCAAATGGGCTTATATACCTCAAGCAACTCATTTATAATTATATTAAGAGTTCTGTTTATTATTGGGGGAGTACCCAGCTGTGAAATAAGAGGCTACAGGGTTGGTTCTAATACCACAACAAATATTTGTGAGATCCACAGATATTTGTTACAGGTCTGGGTGTTGTGGGATAGCTTAGCTTTAGCTCATGCTTGTACCATACGTGTTGATACCCACAATACTGGTTAATTTGGGGACAGTGTGTGTGTGAATATTATGTTATTTACTTATTATTTTTTCAATTAGAAAACTGGGTAACTGCGTTGTGCAACATTAGAAAATTCTATGTTCTGCAGTGAACAAATATAGACTGAGGGGTGAATTGGTATTTCCTAATCTACATACATACTGGAATCTATTGAGCTTGATAATAAATTTTACTTAAATCTTATATTGGTATATCAACACATGTATAGCATGGAGGTATAATCTCATCCTGCATAATAATATCTACCTTGTATTATAATGTACTGTCCCATAGCAGTTCACATGCCTCCCCCACTTATATGAGTGGTAAGGCCATATTCTACCTTTGCCTATTTAATATAGGTATATAAGAAAAAAAAAGTTTAGACAAAATAATGCCCTTTCTGATTGTAAATACATACTTACAACCCGTCTAAAATCTAAATGCACTAAAAGATGCCACTTGGTGCTTAAAAAATCATGAATATTTAGAATTACAGTTTTATTATACTGTTAAAGACCCAAATATATTAAATAAACATAATAAAACTTATTGGGCTGAAAGAAAGGTAATTAAATTAACTGCAGTTATAAATATTATAACTGCATGTGGTTTCCATAAATGGGTTTTTATTTTCACCCTCCTCATTAGAGGACTTTGTCATTGCAGATTACATCCAAATGGATAAAAATGAATATTCTACTATATATTTCATATAATTAAAGTACACTTACAACATTCTAGTTAGAACACAACTAGGGGTTTTTAAATTTTGGTAAGCACACTTTAAAATTGTGAGCAATATTTAATCACCAATAAATTAGTTATTTGAAAAATGTGGGTAGTTAAATTGTAAAAGCTATATTCTTTGATTGAATTGAATTTGAATAAAGAATACATTTAATTATTATTATACATCGTCCAGACAGTTAATTATACAGACCATAATTAATTTAATTTGTTTGAACAAGGAAATAATATTTTATAATGAAGTAGATTACTGTTGCTTATTAGCTTTACATTTCGGTAGTTATGTTAAAAAACGATGAATACTAAATACGAGGACAACACGACGCTACCTACGCGAGCTTAATGTAAATATTTACTTACATAGGCGTATTTTTAATCCCAATAGCAGCTGTACAATCCTCACAAACTATGTAGACACACAAAACACATCACAGATTCTTTGCATTATATCCACATAGTTTCATTAAACATCAAATAAAACACATTGCACCGATTAAAACAATTTGATTTCAATAATACACATATATTACACGAAATTCATAACACACCAAGTTGAATTCCGGAATACTGAATCTTTGACAGATGTCGAATATCGATATTTTTTTAATTCGCGTTCCGTAAATGCAAACGTATCCAATCACGATAGATATAAACTAAACGCAATAACAGACGCATCGAGCAACGCCCGCAAAACATGTATTAACCAGTTCAATTACAGAACTGAGGTAACGATGTAAAATATAGCTCGAAGCTGACTAATTAAATTTAGCAGTATAATAGCAGTCCAAACTATTGAACTATTTTAATCTGTGGTTCTGTCAGTTTCGTAAAAATTGAAGGAATGAATGTATTGTGTTCATATTTGGTATCTTCATATTGACTTAATTTAACATTGATGCTGATTAAATTAAATTTATTATCGGCACGTTATTGGAAAGTATGTCGAATTATAAAATGGGTTATAATTAAATTATAATAAACAGCTAATGCAGTATACCTAATGTGCGACATCTAATGTCGAGTAGTAAAGCATATTTATATATTAGTTCGGTTGCTATCTTAAAGATGGCGCTATTTGATCAGTGTTTTGAGATACATTAGAGTTTTGGCGGGAATTCTGACAGTACAGTTCATCGCTTATTTTAATTTATTTCATAAACTAGTTTAGAGTTGTGTTTGTTGTATAAAAGTGGTGTGGGTTTGTGCAATAAACATTGACGGTGATGAACAGTGTATGGAAACATTGAAATAAGTGAATTAAGAATCGTACTGAAAGGAGTTAACACCAAAACTCCGATAAGACCTTGAAATCGACCGCACCCGTGTTTCATCGTTCTTGTAAAAATAACTTGATAATAAATTATACTTGACACTGGCTAAATGCATAATACTGCGAAAGCCATAAATAAAAAGAAGAGATACATTATTTTCATTAGTTTGTGTATTTCTATAATAATAAATATAATCTATTCTTACAAATTTAATGAGAAATGACTAAAAATAAAAGGAGGAGCATAAAAACATGATCCACTTTCAAACTAATTTATTTTACTCACAAAGAACAAACTCGTGTCAGGATAACAAACTGTAGGCCTACCTTAAATGCACTTAAATACACACTTAGTATGAATAATTACGACAATATTACAACTACTGTAACAGACAGCCAAGCAGAAGGCTGGCCATGATAATAACGACCACGATAGTCACTAAGGTCTTCACTGTGCGACGACGGAATGCGAACTGTGTCCCTGTCAAGTCGTGCACCTCTTTTATACATATTTTAGGTGGTGTTACCCGATGACAATTTTATAAACACCATCAACACAGATAAAAATAAAAATATTCTAACACGGCCTCTCCTGACAAGTGCGCGTCCCGAGCACATTAGGTATTTACAGAACACAGCACCCACAAAACGCCCTACCTCATCACTTCATATGCCACGTGTTATCTATAGCCGGGAAAAAAGAAGTGATGCAAGAAAACCCAGGAACACATTGATTACTAGCTGTGTCAATGAGTTTAGAAGAATACAATGCAAATAGTTAATTTCTAGGCGGAGCCGTTATTCAATGCCACTCCGCATCATGCACGCTGTGCCGTATTCTTCATCAGACCGCTGTCGTTGCCCTTCACGGCTTCCATCTGCCTGCGTGACGTACCCAACGAGCATCTTGCACCTCCTGGGTAACAAAAATACACGGCAGAATCACATAGCTCGATTTTCAGCAACAAGTAAACCTACCAGTCAAACACAAACATATGTTTTGGATGCGGGAATCGAACCCGTGTCTCTCATTTCACAACATTATGATGGCTATCCGCTGCGTTGCAGAGGTCAATTTATTTAGATCGTACTATGGGTATACTCAAGCGACACTTTCTTATACTAAAAATTTCATAAATAAATAGCTAGTGTTTTATGCACCGCTTCGACCAATCCTGACTAATTTAAATAATCACTGTTGGGGTAGCTAATGTGAAGGCTCTAATTTAAAAAGCTCAATATGAATCCTAGCTTGGGATTCGAAATTAATATTACTCTTAGAAATAAAAGAAGCGATAATTGGTTCACCATGGATCAGTCCTTAGATGTCTTCAGCATGGTGTACAGCGGGCTGCTGCCCGACACTGGCACACGGCTGCTGCCCGATGCTGGCAGACGGCTGCTGCCCGTTGCTGGCAGACGGCTGCTGCCTGACGCTGGCAGACGGCTGCTGCCTGACGCTGGCAGACGGCTGCCGCCCGACGCTGGCAGACGGCTGCTGCCTGACGGTGGCAGACGGCTGCTGCCCGACGCTGGCAGACGGCTGCTGCGCGTCGCTATAACCAGCGCCCAGCACCAGATGTACAAAGCAACCTCTTTTAGCCGGCTCACCTCGAATTTCTGCACATGCACATTCATACATATGCGCAGTTCGAGCTACTGTAATCATGAGGAAAAACACACACGGAGAACATTGAAAAAGGTTATACAGGTTTGTGTGTGTCTGAAGCACAACTTGTTAATATTTTTATCTTTTCAAAAAGAACTGTACCAAATGAAGTGACCAACTGTACTATAGGCGCAAGCATGCATTCAAGCGACTACAGACAAGGATCTTGTAAGTAATAAAAATAAATGATTTAACTTTTAGTAGCTTCAGACATAACACAAGTAAAAATAAAATTTTCAGTACATCGTGAATGACATAATCAGAACTTCCATCACACCCCATACACTGCCACATAACAGAGGCCATTTGATTTCCGACAAATATTTGATTTGTTTGTCATTTTCACTAATTCATAGCACAGGCCCAAACATTAATACTACTCACGCCATAGCTGCGAAATTGCGAGCACGCGTGTACCGGTTTATGCCACAGATAGCTGCTCGTAGGCAAGCGCGCATAGACTTTAAAATATCAGTTACTTTATAAACCGAACAAATGTACCGAAAAAATGTAACTAACAAATGTACCGGCCAAATGTAATGAACAAATGTACCGACCAAAATTAAATGTAACGAACAAATGCGTCCGACTAAATGTAAATGTACCGACCATATGTACCGAACAACACAAAACATATCACTTTGCACAACAGCCGCACACAACGACATTTCATATCACAAGTAAGCTTTATTCAGGTCATATTCCCACACCAAATACCACGTGCGCATCAAAATTTACATTGGTTACAGCGGGTCAACCTCAAGACTCTACTTCAGGCTTTAAACTCGGTCTATAGTCAGCTTGGGCCCCACCGACATCACCCGCGATACCTGCTCCATGAACCATACTCTCTTTTAGTACAGCCCACAGTCCGTGCCACTCAAGACTAGTATATATGTGCACATCAAGATTTACATGAGACAAGGCATACAAAACCAGTGAAACCGGTGATTGTTTGGTACATAAAGTCTATTATACAAACTGGAGCGAACTCACCAAACTTCTGCTAATTACCGACGTATAAGTAATACTCGTAAATGCGTTTGGTCACAGTCGTCCCTCAACGCTGCTCTGTGCGCCGCACAGGTGCACCACCACACCGTAGGCACGGTGTTAGTTGATCGGGAACTCTTGCGCACCAATATTTTGCACTCAATGCCATCGCAGGTGCCACATCAGTAGAACTCATCCGTTACAGTCCTAGATAAGTTCTGCGAACAATTGGTACACAATTAATAACTTCGTAGGTGTAGACACAACCATGAACTGTTGCGCATTCTGTCTTTAGACTTGAACACAATATGTAAGACTTTTCGTATCCATAAGCAGTAAACTAACACGTTCACAATAAATTTATTACTGCCACAACAAATTATTTTCCAAATATATGAGACATGGAATTGTTAATAATTATAATCGGGTAGATAATTATTAATTTACATTTCTAAACACCAACAAATTTAGCAGCACAATGATTTGTTAATAATTATCGGGTAGATAATTACTAATTTACATTTCTGAACACCATCAAATTCAGGAGTACAATGATTTTTAATAAATGGCGGGTAGATAATTATTAATTTCCATTTCTGAACTCCATCAAGTTCAGCAATGCAATGATTTTACACTGAATGGCACTGGTCTGCTGCACCATGGATCATCGTAATGATCTAACCAGCACACCACATGACAATTTTATTGGCGATAAATAATAAAATTGGAACGGACTCACCAAATACCTCGTAGACAGTCGCATTTCATCGCACAGTTAGAGACATATCGCGTAATTACCAACACAAGTGCATTCAAAGTTCTAGCATTTGCTATCAAGTAATGTCTTGAAAAATTAAGTATCAAGAAGTTGATGATAGGCTGTGGAGCCTATCCCACTTCTGATCTTACAAATTTAATGAGAAATGACTAAAAATAAAAGGAGGAGCATAAAAACATGATCCACTTTCAAACTAATTTATTTTACTCACAAAGAACAAACTCGTGTCAGGATAACAAACTGTAGGCCTACCTTAAATGCACTTAAATACACACTTAGTATGAATAATTACGACAATATTACAACTACTGTAACAGACAGCCAAGCAGAAGGCTGGCCATGATAATAACGACCACGATAGTCACTAAGGTCTTCACTGTGCGACGACGGAATGCGAACTGTGTCCCTGTCAAGTCGTGCACCTCTTTTATACATATTTTAGGTGGTGTTACCCGATGACAATTTTATAAACACCATCAACACAGATAAAAATAAAAATATTCTAACACTATAATAATATATTTCTGAATACATCCCGTATGTATATTATTTTTTTAACAATATTTTATGTTTTATGGCACCGAAGAGCAGTACGCAGTGCCCTCTATTGCTCCTCCAATGAAGGTATAGTGTTGCCCTCATAACAAAACCCAATTGATATTATTATTCAAGTGGTGGGAACAAAACTGGATTTGCTTTTCGCACGGTTAATAAACCAAGGTATAAACTAATATCAACCAAAAAAATCATTGTTACTAGACAGAAAACTTAAGATATTGACTGTAGTAGTAAGAAATCAAATAACCACAAGCTACATGGGGTTGGCTTTAGTACTATCCGGGTGCAGGATTGACTATGCGAGGCTTATGCACGCGTTAGCGAGTGAACCGAGGTCGGGATTTTTTTTAAACCACCCAAAAAGTAATAGCCCCGGCAACTACGCCTTGTTATTATTACTTGCTTCATAAGCAATTTTTGTTACAGATTTTTTTTACATTGAATATAAAGTAAACTGTGACTTTCCTCCTTCTCCCGATGTAAAATAGCCCGTGACCACATAGAAAATATCAATATGTGCTAAAATATTGTAAGCAGAAACCTGGAAATTTAAAAAAAGACGTGTGGCACTCGGAGACAGCCGCGATAAAGCTATTGTATAGCAATTTTTATCAACTTATGTAATTATAATTATTTACTTATTTTATTTATGCAGTATTTTTTTCCTTTGTTTTTAATTTTAATTTTGTGGGTCAAGGTCGGGTCAAGGTCGGGGTCAAAGTCCAGCCAAAGTCGCGTCAGAGTCGCGTCAGAGTCGGGTCAAAGTCAGGTCAAAGTCGGGTCAAAGTCAGGTCAAGTCGCGTTAGAGTCGCGTCAGACTCGCGTCTTAGTCGCGTCTTAGTCGCGTCAGAGTCGCGTCAGAGTCGCATCAGAGTCGGGTCAAAGTCAGGTCAAAGTCGGGTCAGTCAGGTCAAAGTCGGGTCAAAGTCAGGTCAAGTCGCGTCAGACTCGCGTCAGAGTCGCGTCTTAGTCGCGTCAGAGGCGAGTCAGAGTCGCGTCAGATTCGCGTCAGAATCGCGTCAGGTCCAAGCTGACTGGTCACTGTGTGACGCCACCTGGGACTTCGAAATTATCGATGTTCCAGGGAGGTCAGCTAATGCCGCGCTGGCTGGTCGGACGGGGGTGTTAGGTTTTTTCGTTACGGAATTTCTGGATTCGGTCTCGCCGCTCAAGGCCCGCGATAAAATCTATACAATAGCTTAAAAATCATATCTCCTAAACTATTGGTTTCCGCACCTCCCCCCTTTCAGGAGGGTTATACCTCCCCCTCTCACCCCTCCCGCACAATTTCGCTTGCAACCGGATACTAAAGCAACCCGCTACATGTACTTTATTTACCTAGATTAATATTGTAGCGCAGTACATACTTTACCTAGAATAATATTATAGTATGTGGCTATTTATTTGCTTTTAAATAGACGTGGTGGCTAATTTGAAGGATTTCAGTGAATAAAATAAAAAAAAGTCAGAGCTTTGCAATTTAAAGTTCTGTATGGAGTTGCTTCTGTTTATGGGCAGGCGTGGCGCTTACCATCACGCGAGCGCCTTGCTCATCTCATCATTCAATAAAAAAAAGAAAAAAACTGTAATAAAATGAACGAATATAAAATCTGTAATAGGCATTTTAAACAATCTCTCGATCGATCGATTTGATAGATGGAACAAATGAGCTAATCGGAATTGATTTTGAAGGACCCGCGTAAAAACTATTTACTTTGATTATTTAATTTCCAGAATCTATCCGTTTAAGCAAAATAAGATCCTTTATTGCAAATGGCCGTAATTGGACTGACGGTAGCTATGTATCCGAATAAAGCCGAACATTGTACCATTGTGTGCCATGCCGGCTGAATTAGAAAAAAAATCTGACTTTGTCTTCTGACAGCTCTTATGTCGAGGCACGCCGCGCCGTTTCGTACTTCCGTGACCGATCCCATTTTGGAGCTGAGTCAGCCTGACGCCCGGATAATTATAATCCGGCGTTACGATTAGATCCTGACGACGCTAATCGTGATAGATATTAGGTACTTAGACTTATAAGTAGTAAAACAGTTCATGGCTTAGACAGATAAGATAATTACTTAAATAGAATCTAGACCACACATACATAAGCTCATATCGGTGTCCCAGACGGGGTAGGCAAGTGTGAAACTGAATTCACGTTTACCTGAGCTTATTTCTATCCCCTGACACAAACTCCAATTTTGGGCAATTCATGTGTGATTTTGTTTAGGAAATTCAAATTCTTATTGTCTGGAATTTGAATCCAGGAAACAAGGCAGGCAGACATAAATTAATATTTGTGCTTAGATTAATTTGTGGTAGTTACGCTAATCAGTCAAACACAACACCTTGACTCCATATTGTGATTTAATTATCTTGCCGTTAGTATCGGGTATTAAGAGACTTTCAGTCTCACAACACAAATTCCTTTATTTGTGTATCACACTAAGATTTGTCACGGACCTGGGTGCATCGAACACATGAGAGACGTCGTTAGAACCAGTTATTCGCCTACAGAGTCACAGAATCTCAAATTATAACTTATGGTACCTAGATACTACCATTTCAGCTTTTAGGACCCATTATAGTTTGCTAACCCTTTGTGAAACAGAGAGAACCGAAGGCGTGACCAAATTAATCGAAAAAAATACATAAGTCATCACGCTTCGCTTTCGTATTTCTATTAGATTCTAGCGACTTCGTACAATACAAAATACTTATAACTTGTCTTAAGGGTTGAGAGCGCCTAAAGCGCTCGTCCGAAAGTCCGGTGAAGCTGTAGAAAACAGACTTGCGTCAGGCTAACAGCATAACGTGTCTTCACAAACGTTTTTTGTGAGTCTGTCTGTGACATCATAACCTTTACGACTAGACTGATTTGAATTAGTTTTCTTTTGTTTCTAAGATGGATTAATGGAGACGAATGCTAGTTATGACTGAAGCACATCTGTTAAGCCGTTTATAAGTTACACATGTTATTCTAATTGAGGTCATCGTCGTTTTCACGGTCTGTAACAAAGGCATTAAGGTTCCAATAAAACAAAGACATACAAAAACATATTTATTTTAAATATGCACAGAAAAACTTATACAACGATTGAAGACACGCCAACAAGTCTAACTTTGGCAAAATACAGAGCATACAAAGATACTGAGATACACTTATGTTCCGAAATATTTTGACGATGATATACAAGATATCTAATAAACATAATTTAACTTTATTCCATAGTTGTGCTACATAATAATAGGACAAAAAATAAAGGGCTCCAGCCCGGCAGTCTTATGATGCTTGGATTTATTGGACCTTGTAGACCCTGGTGCAGGTTACGTCCTTAGCAGTCATCACCTGAAACAATCGAATGACGAATCAATTAAAATTGTGTCGAGTTGTTTTTCAATCATAATATTTAATATAGGAGAAGGTGGTAATGTGGCCCCCGCAGGTATTATGGCCCCCTTCGATATTTCTAGTTTGGAATCACCGCATCAAGTGAAACATTTTTGTAATGGGGAGCATCAAAGACAATTTCGATTTAATGCACAAAAAAAGTAAGCGAGGGCAGCACATACGTTTGTTATTCGAGCCAGTTTGAACTTGCACTCGCAAAAACTTTGTTATTGTGTTGCATTTAATTGCATAATTCTGGAAATACCGACTTTACGCATCTGAGATTTGGATATTATGTTCGATTAACGTTTTCCTATTGGATTTTGAAGGTATGTACACAAAATATTTGATGTTATATATTTTTATAGGTTGGTTTGTAGATTCCACAATATTGGTAATTTGGCCCCCTCATATTAGTTGTATATATATGAGTGATATTTATTTTTTTATCCACTTACAGATGCCTATAAACGAAGGCTTATGAGGCCAAAGAGACCAAAGAGACGCAACATCCAACAGTAGCTCCGATAATGAAGAAATAGTAAAAAGCGACTCATCGGGATGTGATAAAAATGTATCTCCATCTGTAGTACCTGAAGACTACGATATGATTTGTATTTTGTGACAATATTTACTCCAGCGACAGACGTGGCGAGGAGTGGATTCAGTGCCAAAGCTGCAACTTATGGGCTCATACTGACTGCGGGGGGCCATATTACCCTCGCTTGATCTCAAGTCGTCAAATTTCCATTTTTTTTATAAAATATATTTTAGTATTATCTGTTGCATTTTTATTTGTTCCATATTATGTCGTGTATTGGCAAATAAATAACAAAACTAATGGTGTTTTCATTATACATGTTTTCCTATTATTTTTTACATGAGACCTCAAAAACAAAGTGGGGGGCCACATTACCACCTTCTCCTCTAATTGTAAATATTTAAGCATTAATAATTGTAACTGATGGTATTCTGTGTTATGCCTTCCATCTAATAAAAAAATATGAAAAAAATACCGCACTAGAATTGACTTACACAGCTAAGAAAAAATGCATGTTTAAGCGACGATCATTTAATCCACTGAAACTAACGTATAAGGCCACTAATAATGAACGATATTCTATGTCCTAGACTCCACTTTTAATTTAAGGACTTGTTTTTTGCAAGTAGGCAACCCAAATATAGAAGTATTTGTTTGAAGGTTATTGAATAATTTGTAAGTATCTAGTAGATCAAGTGTAAGTATGTTAGTTTTCTTTTGTTCTTTGCTTAATTAACGAGGAATTTTCCAATTCTGCCCACAATAAATGTAAAAGAAGACATGTACTTACAGCCTTCATCTCCTCAGGTCCGAACTCCCTGATGTACGTCACCTCCAGGCCGTCGGCCGCCTTCTGCACCTGCTTCATGACATTGCCTTCGAATGTGCACACAGACTTGACCTGTCGACAAAAGATTGTACGGTATAGATGCTGTACGTGATTAAAATAGCTGAGGAGACACGTTACACACACAGTAGTGGTTCACACAGAACTATTTAAGGACTGAAAATAGGTCAGACATAATCCATAAAAGATCGATGTCACTGCACTTTATCTTACTCTATTTGCCCGTGGCTCCGCTCGCACGTTTATCTTTTTGACATAAAGTAGCATATGTCCTAATCTAAGTCATGGTCTATTTGTGTACAAAAATCATCCAAATTTGTTTAGCTGTTACGGCGTGATTGATTAAAAAACATCCAATTTCACAAACTCAAGCAACCAATATATTTTTAAATTAGCTTTTCCTCGAAGCTCCGCCCGTGTAATCTGTTTTTTCCGGGATAAAAAGTAGCCTATGTTCATCAGGGATAATGTAGGATTCTAGTGGTGAAATTATTTTTCAAATCGGTCCAGTAGTTTTTAAGTTTATTTGTTACATACAAAAATACAAATATTTCCTCTTTATAATATTATAGTGTAAATTTGGAATATTAATAGGTTTTAGATCTCTGGAATTTATTGTACTCCTGTATGATCTGGCTTGCACCTAAGCGTCATGTTAAGGATATCCACGCTACAGAATGTAGACGATGCTGTGGGTGTGCAACGTTCAAACTACTAGATCCACCTGAGATGTACCTCTGAACGTTAGTATCTAATGCATATACCAAGGATACGGCAAACGGACAAATTGTTTATCTACACCCCACATTTTCTTTGCAATTCAGCTCATAGGTTTCTCAGTCTCATTTATCTAAGCATCACATAGGTTTTTGTCCAATATCTTATCAGAGACCCCGCTTTGGTATTATTTATTCATCTAATACTTTCTCCAACTCTTACTATACTAACAGCCTGCAGCATTTGACAACCTCCGTTGTGCAGTCGACGAGCAGCCGGCTGTGAAGCGAGAGGCCGCGGGTCCAATTCCGCACCGAATATTTGTGTGTGATCCACAAATATTTGTTTCGGGTCGGGGTGGTTTTAGACCGCAGGTGCCTCGCAGTTTTTATACAGGTTTGACCTAATGTGGGATATTAAGTTTTCTCACCTTAGCACCATCAGCACGCTCCTCATCGAACTCCTCGCCAGGCTTGAACTTCATCTCCGTGGTCTTGAAGGTGGAGGAGGTGACGAGGTTGTAGCCGTCTCCCTCCTGGCGCAGCTCCACCGTGGGAGTTACTGCGTTGGCAGCCTTACGGGTGATCAGGCCCACACCTGGAAACAAGGAAATAAGTGACGTAAATATTCTATTACATAGCACATACTTCTTTTCCATTGTTTTGCAAACCCAGGACAGCTTCAAACAAAGACGACGGTATATTATTCATAGATGGTGCAGCGGAGCTAGAAATAAATGGCGGGTTGGGATTTACGGAACAACCCGTGCTTCCCAGACTTTCTGACAAATGCAGTGTTGATAAAGAAAATAATCGTATATCAATTAATAGTCTCATTGCCAAAGATATAGGGAATGTCGTGTGTGGATCGGAAGGTTAAGCAGTCAATTTTTAGTCTAGCAATACCCAAACTTTTTTGGGTTGATAATTGATCAATGGGGTCAATAAGGGCAATCCTAGTGTATTTTCTAGATCTAATGAATTAGTAGATAATGCCTCGATTGTAGTATAAAACGATCCAATAACTTCAAATAAGGTATACTATAAGTGTAACATTACAAGAGCATAACTACTTTTTACTTTTATCAATGTTCAGTCAAGCAAGAAACGTAGAATTATTAAATACCTATACAACACTGCAGATTTATGAATTCGCTAGAAAGCCATTAAGCTGATACAGTTATACTAAGATATGTATGTTCGAAGAATCCAACGCTATGTTTAACGGTAGATTTAAAAGTATTTTAGTAAACATATGATTATGAACAACTTATTAACAAAAATGAGAATCGATATACTGCAGGACAAAATTAATTGCATGACTACCCGCCAATTGAACCGTTAGAATTCATACCGCCAAACCCGCTGCATCATTTACCAAAAGAGGTTTCTGTGTTCAAAGATTCGGTAGAGTCACTAGGTGAACATAATCGAGTAGGCAGTGCAGGAAGAAATAATCAGGACTTCCCTATGAATTTAAACGACGATGACCGATGTAGTATACAGCCACGCCCTTAGCAGAAACGGTCGTGACCAAGAACAAGATTACGGTCCTTTTACATAAAGGTTGGAATTAATTGGATTAAGTACCTAATGCTTTCATAAAACCATCGAAATTCTCGGTAGATACAAGCCGATATTTCTTGTCTTCCCATAGCGACATATTTGCTGTAGCCACAAAGTAAGGCAACCCCAATAATACCACAATACGGGAAATATAACCTACTCGCGTAATAATAAACCTTTCAGTTATATAATAATGTACTCTGTGAATAAACCCTGAAGTCTTATACTGACGAATGAAATGTCAAATTGCGTTTTCCTAAAGGAGTTTATCTTTGGTAAGGCGATTCTCTTTGGAAAGAATTTGTCTGGAACGATTATTAAAGAATCTATCAAGTCTGAAATGTAATGGTTCAAATAGTTAGAATTCTATTTTATGCAATTAATTTTGTATAACTTGTCAAGTTCAATTAATGGCTTGTTAAAAGACTTAAACTCAGTTATACTTAAAATGTATATCTACACATTATATTGTTATTTGTGAGTTTAATTAATGTCCTGACTAAGGACTTAAATTCAGTTATACTAAAAAATTAATCGCTACACATTATCTTGCTATTTCTTTACATAGTATAACCTACCAAAAAATATTATCACTAAAAAGAAAAAAATCTGAAATTCTCTTCATTTACTCTCATAATACGGTCAATAATAAATTTGCGTCCTCCAGGCCCCATTCTTTATTCAGTTGTAATGCCAACTTCTTCACAATATGAAATTTATTGATAAAAATGTCAGTTGATGACGCGGTGCTAAAAACTGTATGTTTTAGCATAGCGTTATCGTATTAGCTAATTAGCACCGTGTCACCTTGGACCGTTGAACATGGGTACTGAACTTTGATACTTTATTATGTGTTCATATAACGTAATATGTAAGAGGTAAAGCCACGCTATAACCAGTCTTGTACTACTGTGTCACAAAGCGACCTGTAGTGGCAACTTACTACTTTCGTAATGTGATTTGCGTAGGCCCAAATCATCCCACCTCTTCTCTTCTCACTCCTGGCAACGCACCTATAACTTCTAGTATTCCGTGTGCTCATATGGTTAAGGTCACTTATCATCAGATGACACCCTTGCTCATTTGCAAGCTTGTGTTAAAAAATCTATGTCTTTTGTAGTATACTCTGGTCAATATTATTACGTTAGTAAATTCTTTAGTAAACGAATGTATTTAAATTCGAAAACACATATACATATATGTATATTGATGGCATTTCAAAGTTTTCAGTTATTTTTAAAGTACTAATAATAAATGTATATTTCTGTACACCGGAGGCAAACAATCCTAAGTCACATGAAACTAATTACTCAGGGCACGTGTTTTAAGTCTTTGATTGATAAAATATTGTTTCAATGACATTATAAAATGTATTTATAAAAAAAATGGACTTAGGATAGATTACCTCCGGTATACAAATTATAATGTATATTATTTCATATTTATAACTCAGTTAGCAACAAATTTGACAAAGTAAGTTGCGAATGACTATCTAGGGCTTATCTCATTCTACAATGTGTCTGCATTTCCAGCTAAAATAAACCTGTTTAAAATTTGTTTATTTTGAATCTCCGCTAAACGTCCTTACATGCGAATAAAGTTATGCGTTAGAGGTTTAGGTTGTTCGCCTGCATTCCAGTCATGGCCCAATGCGGGTTAAGATTAAAAAAATATTTTTTGCTGTCCTAACTTGGTGATTTTGTGGAGGGATGACGAAATGATGGCGTTTTCAATTTTTTTTGTTTTTTTTTTTAAATAAATACACCCAACAGTCACATACATAGTCCTGACCTCACACTAAGATACAAAACTTGTCTCGTGAGTATCATGACTTAGAGACTTTCGGGCACACAACACCCAGACCCCGAAACAAATATTTGTGGATCACACAAACATTTGTCTCGGTGCGGGGATCGAACCCGCGGCCTCTCGCTTCACAGCCGGTTACTCGCCCGCTGCGCCACGGAGGCTGTAAATTCAAACACTACATAAATCCTACAAGCCTCATATGTGAAAAAGTCTATCAGCCCAGTTGTTATCACACTACTAATGGTACCAGTGACGTGGACAGAATAGTAGACAGATAGTCCTTAAAGTGAAAAAATATGAAACCCAAAAAATAACTATAAATCTATTTGGTGGGTGGCAAAACCACACATTATTTTCAAATCAAATAATAATGTTAATGTTAGAACATACTTATATTCTAATATAACCTTAATATGAATAGCAAGATAATATAGACGCCTTTGTGTGAACCCTATTCCCGTTGGAGTCCAATGTACAGGACAAAGTCCCTCGAGAGGACACCGTTACTTCCTGTTCAACTCATTTAAATAATAAATCCAATAAACAATGCTAATGTATCACTATTTACGCTAGTCTCTGTGGGAGTATCATTGTTAGGAAATCGTCGGCAACTCCATTGCAATGAGTCATCAGTAGGTATATACTATTATATTATTGTACCCATTTTAAGAGAGCAGTGGGCACAAAAAGTACCTTTAGGTATCCAAACTACAATCATAAAGAGGAAAGATTTGTATGTTTGTATGTAACGAATAAACTTAAAAACTACTGGACCGATTTCAAAAATTCTTTTGCCGTTAGAAAGCTACATTAACACTGAGTAACATAGGCTACTTTTTATCCCGGAAAAAGCAGATCACTCGGGCGGAGCCGCGAGGAATACCTAGTATTTTATAAAGAAGGTTTACACGTTTTAATATAATAATGAAACATGAAATATGAATACCAATCCCGGAATTATCCTTTGCTGGTCTAGTGACAGTGTATATACTTGGTCTGAGGAAACAGTAAGGTGGGCCAAATCCCAGAATGGCCGGTTTCGTCTGAATACTAAGCGACCGATTCCGGAATGGGGCTCGCCGATCGAGCCAATATCACGGGATTTTCACCATGGTGGTCGGTACCTCGTATGCGAGAGGCCGTCTGGGTTGGTACCACCGCTTAGGCTATTTCTGCCGCCAAGCAACAGTGTGAAAGCACTGTTGTTTCGGTTTGAAGGAAGCCAGTGAAATTATTAGGCATTGTGAGACTTAACATCTTATATCTCGGGGTAACGAGCGCAGTTCAGTGCCATGCAGTGCTTTGTAATTCAAAGTTCTGTGTGGTGTTGCTCTGTTTATGGGCAGGCGTGGCGCGTACCATCAGGCGAGCGCCTTGTTCGTCTAATCATTCAATCAAATAAAAAAAAAGTTATTCTACCACCAGCAAGTTTTATTAAGCGCTGGGATTTTGAATCATTACTTGTCAGTATAACAATCGAAGTTGACTCTTGCAGTTCAAATGCAATGTTCTCATTTGTATTCAATAGAGTTTACTCAGGTTTTACTACATTTTTGAGAACAATCTAGAACCACAGGATTAATGAGTTTACAAGCTAGCTACCATACATAGTTGATGCCACGGAACCTGATTGACGAAGTTTCAAGAAAAACTGGGATATTTCCAGGAAGAGGAAATTGTATGGATGTCTGCACGACACGACACGACGCGACAAGTCGACGTTGGAATAGCAATAACTTTGTAAGGTTTGTTTCCATTCATAATAATTGGATATAGAATTTCTTTGTTAGTTTGTAGGTAATTATAGTTTCCGGCAGTTTAGAGGGTGGTCCAAAAAATATTATATTATGTAGGTACTATAAATTACTATTTTAAGAGTATGTACCTACAGACAGTAAACTACAAGGTAATATCAATTTGTCTGAAGTACTACTGGGACTTGGGCCAACAATCATAGACGGAAAAAGAGGATAAGTAAGTAAGAGACTTATGTTTTCAAAGTATAAAACTGGGTAGCGTATCAATAATTAGCCCGTCACGAAAGTAATAAGATCCATCATTTAATGTTAGGTAATTTCTTTTAAGTATCTATTAATTAATTAGATAAATTATATGGCATAATATAGAAGATAGGCAACGACCAAACAAGTATAATGTTACTTTAAATGTTTAATAAATTACTTTTATATTAAAATATATCTTGATAAGAGTTGTTTGCCGGGGCGGACACAAGCCTGTTGCTTTTATTTCCATTGCATTGAAAAAATTGTAACCAATGGTACCCGGCACTCGCAGCTATGAATCGATAAATAATTCTCTCCTCCCATTGGTGCCTTGATGGGCGCGGCGCACTGTGATTCGTCCGTCCGAGTGGTGTGACGCCAAGGACGTCGACCTTTTAGATTGGCGCAATTTTTCAATTCAGAACGCGCTGTTGGGAATTTTTTTCAATAAAATGGACGCCGTTATTCGACTAATGGAAATTTAACACTTTTACAATCCATGATTGATAAGTGATCTATCATGTTGTATACTAGAGGTCAATATTTAATCACGTCGCTCAATGGAACTATATTTCATTTTGTGGAGCCAGAATTATTTCCCTAAGGTGGAACGTCAAACTAGCCCGCGAAAATATTTTTTCTTTGTTCAGTATTATCCTCTTCTACATAATATTGATAAAAATTACTTCGTGCAAATAATCACATTGGATCTTCTTTTTCTGATCCACATCTTATCAATAAATACAAAGACGAGGAAAACAAAAATACTGTTGCTGTTGCCGCCGCTAATTAAAAAAGGATAGAGAAAATTTACTAAGGAATTTAATTCTTTGAGCTCTTCCTATCTCTTTTTAAAACGCGTTGGGATAATATCAAACATTCAAACATCTATTACGAATGACATGGGCCTGTAGAGAGCTGATTGGGAAAATTAAAGAACCGTTCTATTCTGATCCATCAAAATATGTGATAAGAAATAAATTTAACTAACAGAGTATAATGAAATCAGGTCTAAGACTGAAAGGTCAAAAGTAACAAAATTATTTCATGAACGAAATTAGAGTAGTCTTTGGCCTCTTAGTCTTTACGGTGGTATTGTCGGTAAACTATAATTGCAAAAATACCTCTACTCTAGTCTCTCCGGCCAGGGTTCATACAAAAAATTTTCATAATGGTAAATTTGACTTTTCAGTGTTAACTTTTAAGTCTGTTATTAAGTTTTAGTGAAACCAATTTAAATATATGCATTTTTAGACATCCATGTACATACTTGTACATATAGAAGAAAGCGATACAAATACACACCGAATTAATCCTCCTTGGTATATTTTTTCAAATACTAATAATAACCTACATAGCTTGTAAGCACTTAATAAAAAAATACCTATTTACCTATACATTAGGGCATTATTGATATGAAAGTAAATATTTCCATTCACAATATTGATTTTTTACATTTTGATAAGATATAGACCTATATGTGTACGTACATATGTTAATACTATGTTATCTGTGGTTATAGATATGCACATTTGAACTAACATTATGAACTTCGATTATGAAACTAAACAAACATGTGTTTTCGGAACGCCCGCGCCTTTATATTGTACCTTATGGTTGAAAAATATCATTTAGATATGCGACATGTATTTCGAGGGATAATGTATAATTTTAAAAAGATTTCGTTGATGATATTTTTGCTTGTTCAATATTGCTTAGAATATTATGAAAGCTCCTACCGCGAAGTAGATATTTTTACGAGTCTGTATGCTTATTTATGAATATTTTTTGTTTAATTTAAATTATCATAAACAAATTGAAACAAATTATTACATAAACAAGTTGAGTTCCAAATATATGGAGCAAAATGAAACCGCGAAGCAGCTTTGACCGTAGTCATTTAAGCTCTCCCAAAATTTGTCTTGGAAGAATACAGATCTGCATTTACCTAAGAATCGAGTAGCTATCGGGCAATTGATTTAAAAACAAAAGGTATGTATCCAAAATAATTAACAAAAACTGCTAAGGACCCTAAAATATAACTCTACCTACTACTCAATAATTCTTCACCAAAAAATAAAATGCATTCTAAATTCTTGGCGCTTAAACCAGATGGCATTTGAAAACACCTGTAGATTATGACGAAAGCATATAAATCATTTGCATTTGTTGATCGGGCTATTAAAAACTCTGCTTGTTATGAATGTTACATATTCTGTGCTAATAATAGAGGTTCAATGTCCAAACTATACATTTGTGTCGTCGAGTTGCGAGCCAACTAATCACAGATGCATAATACACTTCATATGAATGTCTTGCATGAATCATATTTGTTTCCTTATTTCAAAATAAACATGTGATCTAATTTAGGATAGCGCGCCACGTGCATGACAATTTACAGCAGAAGCCAGTAGCCTAAAATTATCTGTTTTAATATATCTACTAGGATATAAGCTATATAAAATACTATTACTTCCTAATTAAAAGGAAAATGTAATAATAAGACAGGGTATTTCACAATGTTTAATTGTATACATTATTTCTTATGCGATCCACGATAATACGAAAAAGAAATTGTTTTGCAAAAACAATTAAAATTGGAATAAATGAGGCTGCAGTTAATATTTTGAATATTTGTATGAGCAAATGTGGGCGCGTAGTGGGGTAATCTATCTCCCTCGCACGCGTGCACTGTAATTGTCACAGTAACGTGTCTTGTGACGTAACACTACACGTTATATATCCTTTTTCTTCTTTGACAGCTAGCTACTCCTTCCAACAGATTTTAATGGCTTCTAACTTTATTTGCTTTTATTTTTAAATTGATAATTCTTACGTTTATTGATTTTGGGGGACAAAATTATGACAAAGGTTGTTAATTTAAATATGTATCTTCAAAAAAATATCCGAATACTTAATTATTGGAAGTAGCAACAAGTAGTTCTAAAACAAAGTTCATACCTACAATCGGTTAAAACTTTTACGACCAGCTGATACGGAAAATAAAGAATATGACCAAAGAATTTGCATTGAATAAAATTCAGGTAATAAAAACTATCACACATGTAGCTACGGAAACATAAAATGTGTACTTGGAAAATGTCATCAACAGTTACATTTCAAGAAATTTATTCAGATCTTTTTAAATGTACAAATAGTATTGTTTTATCACTTTATTTCTTGGCGCCTTCGGGCAACGTCACCTGCACGTGGTACACTATGATGATTAACGGATGAAGCATTGACGAAACTTGGTTCCGTTGCGGGTTGTGAAGGTTAGAAGGCCGGTCACTCCATGTAATACAAAAACCACCATCAAATTATGGAATGGCGGACCCTGGCATTAAGCCGGTATAACGGCAGACAGAAAGAAAGAATAGAAACTCCTGAGTACCACAAGAAAGAACATTAACATGAATCTGTTTAAAATATATCCAGTAGTATATGGAGTAAATCATGATAAAGTAGACAGGAATGTGATGTTTATTGATAATGATCGTGATCCCGGGAGGCGGGCGGCGCAGCGCGGCGTAGGCAGCGCCGACGACATCCGCAACGGCCGCGGCCGTTCAATAAGTCAAACCAATTGCGCCAATTTATATTGATTGATATTCAACTTCATTCGAGCTGTGGACAATGACGCACACAGTAAAAGTATTTTTTCGATGGTCGCTTAGAGATTTCAACTTTTTAATGAATAGTTTCATAATTGAGAAATAGACTGTTTCGTATTTCGGTGACTTAGGTGGAGTATTTAAGAAAGTCTTATTGTTTGTTGTTACTGTTACACTTCGACAATTATTTTTAATAGCATATGCCGGCAAAACAGCAAGTAGGTCATCTAATGGTAAGTTATCTCCAGCGCCCACGAGCACCCACAATACCAGAGGAACCATGGACACGTAACGTAACTTAATATCAATAAGCTCCAAAACATTCCAAAAATAGACCACTCTTGTGTAATATAAAACCTGTTACAATATAAATCGAAACTAGTGAAAACAAAAAAAACTTCGAAGAATTGTTTTATATTCTCTTTCGGTCATCAATTTCCAAAAAAAATACAGATGGATCTTTCATAACTTTACTATACTATGTTGTAACGCTTTCTTTCTGTAATTAACTCTTCTAGAAAGTCGAATACTTAAAATATCTATCCACGTAGATAAACAGGTTCAAGACACCGCTTTTCTATATATAGCATACAAAGAAAATAGAAAACTGGAGCCGTGCGGAGACGTTCTCGAACCGTGGTCCGTGTGGCATTATTGACGGCAATTGAAGCTGATTGTTGTCCATTTTACGACAATTGAACGACCGACGCGTCCATTGGAAGCTTAATCGCCAAACTATGTCGGGATATTCACATGCCATCCGTATAATTAATTCAAAGGATGTGCCGGTGCGGTGCTTTGAAGTCATGACACGAGAGAGGAGGTGCATGATCACAAATGTAGGTCAGGATTTCTTCATTGAAGAGTCACCTCGACTATTGTGATGTAGGGACTGTTTAAGTTAGTGAAATAGAAGTTGATTTGAAATTGTAATAAATTGGAGTAATACAAGTTAATGTGAAAATGCAAAAATGAGTGGATTTATGCTATCTTTGTCTTTATGGTTTAAATTACTAGAGACGATATTTGAGGCAGAGTATTTTCAAATAAATTTGAAATGGTGTTTTGCATTTCTTTGATGGGAATAAAACAGGAGGAATATGATTCTAATAATGCTTTACCTTATGATTTTTATAAACGAAATGTCAATAAGTTTGAATATATGGTTAAACTTTCAATGTACACAGTTTGGAATGAAAATTTTCCAGACGTTTCCGTTGTAAGAGTCTCTTTTGAAACGCACACTAACAATTCTTATTGGGTATGACAGTGACAGATAAATTGCTCCCAGACCACTCTGTGCGTAGATCGGCTCATCCTGTTTGAGATAACAAATCATAAGACGAGAGATGCAGTAATATGATATATTTAACCACAATACAATCTTGTAGACTCAGATTTTGAGTTGGCGTTGACTGTAACAACTAATTGAAAAGGGTGGAAATTATGCACATTTCTATAGCACTAGAACTGAAAATAAGCCAAATGAAGTATTTTATAGAATATACGAGGTTGAAGGTCTGTGTCCTGTAGTTTGCGCTACAAGCTCAAAGCATGCTGTGGTCGTATATAGGCTAATGAAAATATTGATGAATGATTCTTATGTCTTATGAGAGACAATAGAAAAATATTTTGTTGATAAATATTAAAGTCATTTGAATTCCTAGTTGAAATTAAAACAATATATACGATACCGTTACATTAATTCCATCCTGTTGATAACTAGGCTTTACCGCACATACATTCTCTTCGTAATGCAATCTTTAACCACAAGGATATGAGTAAGTACACCCAATATTGATTATAAAGCCCGTATATGTTACATTATACATTTTATGGCATTTAGTAGGCAGTATATCTGGTGTAATGAAATAATTTATTATTATATTAGTAAAACATACTAGGTTACTCGTATGCGAGGGGCCGTCTGGATTCGGACTTTCTGTCGCCAAGCAGCAGTATGTAAGCACTGTTGCGTTTAGTTTTTTTTTATAGCAAAGGTCAGCAAACAAGCAAGTGGGCCCACGTGATGGTAAGCCATCACCGCTGTTCATGGATATCGACAATGCCAAGGGAAAAGCCAGGTCGCTGTCTACTGTTGAATGTATACTCTTTTTAAGCCTCGTTTAAAGAAGGACATGTTATAGTAAATTATGAGACTGAACTCCTTATGTCTTAGGATTATGAGCGCAGTCCTGTGCCTCGTAGTGGTTTGGAAATGAAAGTTCTATACAATGTTGTGTCAGTTTATGGGCAGGCGTGACGCTTACCGTCAGGCGAATGACCTGCTCATTTCGCCAACCAAACAAAAAAAAAGAAAAAGGTACCATATAGCAACTGTATCATCAATAGATTAACACTGGCCAGGAACTCATAATCTGATATGTAAAAGTATGGCCGAAATTTGTAATATATTGGTATAAGGATTTTCTGATAGTGAACGTTAAGTGCATCGAAATATAATGATAACGGTTATATCATAGTCACATAAACCGGCACCATATATCCTATTAGTTGAATGATTCATGTTCAATATTAGGGGAATATTGAAAGAAGAAATAAGAAAGAAAGAAAAAAATACTAAGTTGTTTCTTAATACCCATAATGACTACACAAGCAGCTCGTCCGCCTGATGGTAAATGCCACAACATGGCCATAAACAGACAACACAGGACTCCGATTTACAAAGCCCTGAATGGCACTGGACTATTCTATTATTATTATACTTCCCTATTGGACAGGTTCTAATTTACATCTTCTAATTCGTCTAATGGTAGCTTACGTAGACTGAGTTACTTAATAATTATTAGTTAATCTATGGTCTGAGTTTGATCGCCAGGTCAGGTAATTAAATTTACAAAGTTTTCAGTTCGTTAAACCGGTTTGCCGGCGATAGGAACGTGCACGGTTTGAGGCGATAGCCTATAATGGATGAAAATAAATGTATGCAGGACATGCACTCCTACATTTTTTTATTTGATGAATAACGAGAATAGCAAGGTGCTCGCCAGATGGTAAGCGCTGCCCGTAAACAGAAGTAACACCACACAGAACTTTGAATTACAAAGCACTGCATGGCACTGAACCGCGCTCGTCACCCTGAGACATAAGAAAAATGCCCAGTAATTTCACTGTCTTCAATGTCCTTCAAACCGAACACAACAGTGCTTACACACTGTTGCTTGGCGGCAGAAATAGACAGAGTGGTGGTACCAACTCAGACGGCCTCGCATATGAGTGACCTCCCACCTTGTAGATCATAATATGATCTCTTGAGGGATACATGTGTTAGTTTATACATATTTTTATAGGCTACAATTTTACAGCGCCATTTGTTCTTACTATTGTCGTGCAAAGGTCTCTGTCGTGTCATTACAAAAAGATTTATTTAACAACCGGTTACTTGTGAATAGGTGTCATTGGCAATTTTCCGAGTCCAGAATGGAGTCAAAGTCCGCGCGGTTCAAGGTTCGTGACGGAAAAACGTTCAACACTGAATAATATTGATTGCGCCCAGTTTGGATGAATTTCATTACAAATTTATTGTATTCTAATGTACACGTATTGACTGTAATTTAATTTTATGCTACTTGCTGATAAAACTTTTTGTGAAAATAGAACTAACTTAAAAAAACTGAAATGCATAAAAAATAAAATCTAGTAGACTCAAATTTGGTTAAAACTTTTGTGTGTGTTTTCAGTTCTTTTTAAGTCAGTAATTTTTCTGTAAGACTTTTATATGCCACATTTTAGTGAAAGAATCATCAAAATCAGTGCATTAATAATGGATTTTTACTTTAAAATGCCTATTAATCGAAAAAAGAATCTTCAAATAGTGTTAAGATATTCATTTCATAATGAAGATACAGTGAAAATTCAATCAAAGTTTAACAAAATAGGAGTACGTTTCAGCATAATTATATAACTTAGTAGATAAAGAGTGTTAACTCGGTGTACTTTAAAATCAAACCTTTTCAGATTATGTACATTATTATTAAAAATCATTGCGGACAAGTATACAAGTATACGGGTCGAATACACAAACTCCTTTTAAAGTCAATCAATAAAACAATCTAAGACTGTAAAGTATTTTATTAGTGGCTTACATTTGTATAATTTGTTTATACTTGATAATATTTGTAGATTTTATTTTATCATACATATACAGGTAGCCCGCACCATCCGACGTTACGATATAGTCAGTGAAACACGACATGAATGTATATGTCGATGGTATTCAGTCAAACGAATATTTTCCAACAAAAAAGACATTTGATATCCTTTGCAACATTGTTTAAAGTTAATTACTCAATACTTGCAAGGCAAGAAGGGTGAAGGTTTGTCATGGCTCTGTAATAATGCGTAAAAACTGGTCCTCCAAGCTATAGTGAGAGCAAAGCTCTGCATCTTTAAATTTTATGTATGTGGGCACAACAATTTGCTAACAACTTTCAGCAAAAACTAAATCATTACAAACTCATGTGTCTGTTTCAAAGAACATGTCTATTTCAAAGAATACATTGTTGGAAAGTGTACATTGTTCATCTAAATGGTACTTAACTTGTGGTATAGGCTTTATATTATCAAAGAATGTTGAGACCATACTACACCAACGAAGTTAATTTTTTTTCCGACCACGATAAAGTGGCTGCACTACACCTGACGGTAAACGTAGTGCAGTCCAAATTAAAAATAAAATAAAGTTTAACAAAACTTAAAAACCGACTTCAAAAAATGCATATCTGTTTATTTATTTTTTACCTCACTTTAAATTAGGCTAATGTACAATGAAACCCTTTAAAAATAAAAAATATAGGTATGTATTTAAGTAGATTCAATACGACTAATCGGTTTAAAGTCGACGCGATTTATAAATACCGACGGACCCATTGCAATTACATAGAGCAATGACGTGACTAAACCATAAAAAAATGCAGCAAACATCGTACGATTCGAGATGTAGGTACAAAGCGTGAGTCCACGGAATTTCACAAAAAGTCACGTAAGGCATGCAAAATGGTAATTTAAAAGTTGAACGATTTTTTGTCGAACTATTATCTAACGTAGGAAATGAATAATTTGTGACGCCAACGAAGCTGAAAGGTTTTTTTATATAGACACACTACACCGATCTAGAAAAAATGTCTGCATTGTCTGTCGACTGTGTCTGGCCATGAAACTGGATATATTTGAAATATTTTATATTAAAGCTTGTCAACACTAGAGGAGTTGTTTTTTAACACCCGTGGCTCATATCTGTGTGTGTTTTACATCTGATTTCTCGAGTTGTAAATGTCTTTACATTTGATGTTAATACCTCCTTACTTCTTTAATTTGTCTCCCGCTTTGCTGCGGCGGGAAATGGAAAAATGAATATTTCGAACTCCTCCCTATCTTTGTTTCTTAATTTCGTTGCGAGATGAAGACAATTTCGCATTCCCAGAGACCCCTCGAACATTCCTAGACTAGACTTTGACGTTTCAGGCGCGGCGACAGACGCGCGCTGTAGTAACAGCGCGTTCTTGCGTTTTTACTGTATACTATGTGAAATAGGGAGACAATTCAACGATAGCATCACCGGCGCTTTATTAGGTATTGACAGCCCTAGGCGTCGCTGACGCCGATTGACGCAACCATAGGAACTCCAGATATAAGCCCGAAACGAATTAAAGAAAAAAGGTATTTTGTTGTTGATATCTTCTGGGAATGATTCAAGTATCGTATGATTTCCGAATTGAACGACCCGATAAATACCATCGATACGATGTTCATTAGCTATCGGCAAATAACTGGAATTATGAAGGAGTTGGTTGTTAATTTTCTGTTAACAACACAACAGATATCTCATTGTAGGAAAGCATTGAACAAACAGTCTTATCAATTCATTGGCAATAAATTGTAATTACATTGCTTATCTGTTTATTTTACAATAGAAAGTTTTCCATTTTTCGTAACGTGTTTTGGAAAAGATGCAAAGATTTTTAAATAAGTCCGTGTTATCGAAATTCGAACATCGATCCATCTGACTGTCCTGTCTTACTAGCACGTTTATAAAACCTATATATTATTTTACTTAATGATTTCTTACGTTTACGCGAATGGTACACATTGAAATAAAGCTAATTTAAACGGATTTTATTGCGGTTTTTCATTTTAATTTTGGTACCGGCCCACCACCCCGTCGGTCAGTCACCCCGTGACCACGATGGCTGAAAATCTTTCGAAACGTCATGAACAAAATAAAAATTAAAAACCGCGTTAAAATCCCTTTAAATTAGTTTTATTTCAATATTATTAAACTTGACGAAAAGTTCTGACTTATCGGTTTTTACGAACGACCACATGCTCTACCAACTATAGAATTCAGTCTCCGATAAAACCCCTTTGATAAGCTAAACAAATGATGCCCCGCCCGAGAATCAAAACCAGGACTTATCAGTTCCAATGTAATATAATGTTATGTAATATCACTAAATTTAACTATATCGAATAAATTTCTTATGAATATTTTCATTAGATTTTTGAGGATATTGGGACAATTACGAACAAACTTCATACATTCATACAGCATACATCAATACATATGGGACGAATACAACACCCCTTTTTTAAGTCGGTTAAAAAACTCAATTATCTGCACATTAACCTTAAAGTTCACATACGTCAGTCATAACGTCCTCTCATCCCAGACCGATGACTGATAAGGTATCTGACTCATAATATAGTCTGATACACTACAACTACAATACGATATTATTATCCAGTTCAATCGTAACCGTTGAAAAGCTAAAGTTCACCATATTATTTGTGAATTTGATGGCGCACACACTTACCCCCGTATTCACAAACATCACTATCAGGTCTCATAGTGTACACGAACGCATAGTGGTAATTTCTGTACACGTGATTGGCCCATTATTGGCGCTAAACACAAACGGACCAATCACGTATACAGAAATCGACACTTAGCAAAGAGCTCACTTGAGTGTTAGTTATTGTGAATACGGGCGTCAGACTAGCACCGCTTACGATAGGGGGATAAGGGTGATACCCTTACCGTATGATCCTCACTTTTCAGTTACTTTATTTGGTGTGCAATAAAGAATATTCTATCTATGATATTAGTCGAATACGAAATTAGACTTCGAGTGATTCTTCCCCTTTTTACAGCTTGAATTGCTATGTGACACCTCATCAATGGTAATTTTATACGAATTCGAAAACTCATTTGTGTTTATCTGAGATAAAGCAAAATTCCCAATAATCACTTACAATTTATCACGTAGTTTAGCTTAACTATTTTTGCCGCCAAGCAACAGTGTGTAAGCACTGTTGTGTTTCGGTTTGAAGGACATTGAAGCCAGTGAAATTACTGGGCATTATGAGATTTAACATCTTGTCTCGGGGTGACGAGCGCAGTTCAGTGCCATACAGTGCTTTGTTCTGTGTGGTGTTGCTTCTGTATACGGGCAGACGTGGCGCCATCAGGCGAGCGCCTTGCTCGTCTCGTCATTCAATCAAATAAAAAAAACTGGCCAAACTCTTACCTAATATAATACGAGTTGTTAATTTTGTAGGACGCAAATATCGCTAAAAAAGTTACAAACAACCGAAATGATTCATCGCTTATCGTAAAGGTATACGGCACACTAGACCTGAAAACGTACGATCGTGCATTGAAATGTTATTGGTATGCCTAAAAATAGAAACGGTGTAGGTGCCACATTGGAAAATTACATAGTATTATGAAAATTACATATTATTATGTAATTTACGTGTCCCTGCCCTTTGATCTTAGTACCTACTTATTTTAACAGTATTTCTTAATTTCAGCAATCGTGTTGGCATAATATATTTTCCTTAATTGTGTAAAAAACATTGAGTCGATTTTATATTTTTTATCGTATCGTATCGTAATGTAAGATCTAGTGCAGCGATAGCTCAGCAGGGAGTGCTACGGACTGTCGAGACGAAAGTCGCTGATTCGAAACATTTAGTTCATCCCAAAGGGTAAAAAAACCGGTCCATATTTATGATAAAGGTCGCAGGAAGTCGCTGGATGCAGGCCGCTTCCAACAGGTCGGTCTGGAAATCTTTGGTGGAGGTCTATGTTCAGCAGTGGACGTCCTGTGGCTGATGATGATGATTTGGCGGAGATATAGCGTTACATATACATAATAGATGGATTGATGACATTACTCCTTAAAAAGTATGTTTAAAACGTAAAAGCAAGCAAGCAAGCAAGCAATCTAGTACATAACTATTCAATATATTATGCTCAGTATTTCTCAACACGGTGAAAGTTTGAGAGTTTATTTATTTAAAATAGATAAATAATAGATTCTATCATCTAGTCATTAGATAAATAATCCTAGTTATGATAAACAAAATGTCACGTTTCATAAATAAATCACGAAATGACTACGTCTGGGTTTCTCAAACGCTGCGACTATAGATCCCCGAAGGAGTATACAGAGACGCAACAAGTATACCCGTACTTGGCCTAAGTATTGCTGTCCCATGTACCATGCACTGTGTTAGTGATAAGGGTCGCCACTTATTGCTCATCATCAACCCAATATTGAAAACAAAAGCCATGCCTAGTAAATTACAAACTTGAATTACAAAAATTATCGTTTAGCCCGGGAGAAGCAATTTGTACCTTTTTTTATACCATACACCGTTAAACTAGCAAGTGGGTCACCCGATAGCCCGGGAGTCGCAATTCGTGCCTTTTTTTTTATAGCATAGACCGGCAACGAGTAAGTGGGTCACCTGATGGTGTGATCTCCACCGCCCGTGTACGCCCACAATACCAGAAGAATCAAGGGCACGTTGCCGACCTTAAAGGTAAAGGATGATTAGGGATTGGGAAGGGGAGGGGTTTTGGGCCTCCGGATATCTCACTCACCGTACGAAATGCACCAGCAAGCCGCTACTTTACGTTGGTTTTCGGTCGAGCCGGCCCATCCATGCTGTAGACAAAACTGTCTATAGCGTGGTTCTATCACTCGCAAAACCTGTTACCTAAGCGATGATAATGTTATATTAGGTATAGGTATATTTATGTTGATTCCTCACAATATACAGAGGTTAGTCTTGTGAGGTGTGGGTCAGACATTACGCTGGGTCGTGGATTGTAAACAGCTTCTATTGTTATCACAATTTCCGATCACAAAGTGTTGTTAATAACAGACACGGGTTAAAGTACCATGTTACGATCAAACCAATCAACAATACATTGTGCAGATTATAAACAATGCATTAATTTTTTTTAAATACCTTTATAAATATACTAGATGACCCGGTGAACTTCGTATCACCTACATATATTTGTGTAAAATGTGGTCAAAACTTAATACAAATGTTTCATTTACATTAAATGCAATTAAGTGATGTACTGCACCATTGCGCGTGAGGTAGCCCGTCGCACATTTAATTGACTTCGACGACCTAAGTCAGGTCGTCTTCCACCTCCCCCCGGTGGGACAGTCCTGTCCCTGCCCCTGTCCTGTCCTGTCCTGTCCCTGTCCCGTCCCTGTCCTGTCCCTGTCTTGTCCTGTCCCTGTCCTGTCCTGTCCTGTCCTGTCCTGCCTCTGTCCTGTCCTGCCTCTGTCCTGTCCCGTCCTGTTCCTGTCCTGGCTAGTATAGCGTGGCGACCCGTCATCACGGCAAGCTTCGCAACGCTAATGGTGCTGCCACACCGGTGTTAGAAAATGTTATATAACATTTTATAACACCGGTGTGGCAGCATCATTTAGTAAACATTTCTTAACAATTTGTAACATTTTGTAACATTTCTTAACATTTTATAACCGCAGGCGGCGGTACTTTTGAGAGCGGCGCCGTCAAAGAAGCCGTCAAAGGAGAATGTTCAGAAATGTTAGAAAATGTTAAGAAATGTTATAAAATGTTAAGAAATGTTATAAAATGTTAGATTTAATGTTTGTAAACATTTTATAACATCGGTGTGGCAGCACCATTACAATCCGGTTTATACCTGCGCTTATAGATGTTTCACATCAAAAAGACATCAAGTGTTACATACCCAGGAACAGTTTGTATTGGAAAATTAAGTTGTCGTTTTTAGGGTTTTCCTTTACTTATTATTTATGTTACTCATTTTTTCTCACCGCGTAAACCTTCCCTGAATTTCCAAAAATATTTCAAGATCAGAATTAGCCAAATCGGTACAGCCAGTCTCGAGTTTTGGCGAGACAAAGGCACAGCGATTCATTTTTACATATATAGATTATCTAAGAAAAAATCTCAATTATCTGTAAAAACATTGTGTAATCCACAGATTGACGTCGATGTCACCTCATGTAGTACAGACTAAGATTTTTTTTTATTTAATTGTATGACGAGAGGAGCAAGTCGCTCGCCTGATGGTAAGCGCCACGCCTGCCCATAAATAGAAGCAATACAAAAGCAGTGCATGGTACTGAACTGCGCTCGTCACCCCGAGACATAATATTAAATTTCACAGGCTTCAATGTCCTTCAAACCGAAATACAACAGTGGCAGGCTAGGCGTGGCGCTTACATCAGGCGTGCGCCCTGCTCGTCCCATCATTCAATCAAACAAAAAAAAAACAAAACTAAGATATCGGGTTCGATCCCCGGGTCGGGTAAGTCATATTAAGTTTTTCTATCACGAAATGCTCAGTATGAGTCTGGAATTGTGCCCGGTATGGCGATAGACTCGACCCCTATCACATCATGATACGGAGATACCTCGGGCGAAATGTGGATGTACTGCTTATACCTCTGCCTACCACTTCGAGGATTACAGGCGTGAATGCGTATATATATATATTTTATTTGAGAATTTACATAAGCTTGGGTTAAATAAAGTGGTCAAGATATAATAATATATTTTTTTTAAATAAATACACCCAACAGTCACGCACATAGTCCTGACCCCACAGTAAGATACGAGTCTTGTGTCATGGGTATCAGGAACTACGAGAGACTTTCGGTCTCACAACACCCAGACCCCGAGGCAAATATTTGTGGATCACACAAACACTTGTCTCGGTGATTTTAGATGAGATCCATCAATTTGCGACTGGAAAAATACCGGTCACCTGCAACTTAGTCACAAAAGGTGCATCAGTCTTGGTGCGTCACGACTTTTCGTATTAACAAGGATATTCATATCTTGTCCAACATCATTATCTTATCATCACCGAATTTAAGCTAAACAGAGCACATCTATACAAATAAATAAAATTGGAGTGTCTGTGTGTCATATTAAAATAACCGCTTTTTACTAAGTGCATTTGGATGTATACATCTATGCATATGTGTAAAAAAATATGATCTCACGAAAATAATTAAACTTAAAAAGTAAACTCTGCGAACTGAACAATAACTTTTTTGTTAACTAACGCGGACGAAGTCGCGGGTAACAGCTAGTATCCAATAAGTTAATAATGATCAATAATGATCAGTATGAAGTTTGACCTTGATTAATGTAAATCGTAAAATAACCCCACACCTACATTCCTGATGAATAATAAAGAAAGAAAAAAATGATTTATTCTAACAGTAATAGGTACACATACACATTCGTCAATAACATCTTAAAAGTTCAATGAAAATAAATAACTAAGGAAATGGTGCACACCTATATCGCAACAATAAGTTAGTCAACTCAGCGTAAGGTAGGCAGATATGCAACAAGTACACTTTATAAGTAGTTGACTGAAGAATGATTTCTTACGTTTACGCGAATGTTACACATTGAAATAAAACTAATTTTAACGGATTTTATTGCGGTTTTTTAATTTAATTTTGGTCCGGACCCACAACTCAGTTGGTCAGTCCACCCCGTTACCACGAAGGCTGAAAAGCTTTCGAAACGTCGGGACCAAAATTATAATAAAAAAGCGTGATAAAATCCGTTTCAATTAGATTTATTTCAATAATCGCTGGTATTTGAACTATGGACCTCACGGTTTCTGAGCCTAAGTACGCTGCCCAATAGATCAACGAAGCGAAAAAACAAAACTGTCATCACGAGTTTATAAAAAATAGAATATCGAATATAGTACATAACGAAATTCTAATATTAAATAATGTTTATATTATTAAATAAATCCGTATAGAATACCTTTCAATATCCGTGAAAAATTCAAGAAAAGAAATTGTAACTGGGGCACACGAATGATATACGTACAGTGAGTTTCAAAAGGTTTATTCAGCTGCAGAATCATAGAAGTTCAGTAAATACGTCATAGCTTGGAGGGAGCGCGCTTTAGCTCGATTCACGCATATCAGGTCAGGGCTGGGTCAGCCCGGGCCAGGTCAACTAGGGAAAAATCTAGTGTTCATTTTGTATGACCTATTTTCTCTGCAAATTTAAATCAATACGTATGGTAACATTTAGGTTCAATATTGATCAGGGACAAGCAAATTCTGGATCAATATCAGGCAAAATAAAGATGTGGATAGTGACTTAGCACTTACTGTCAAAAAGTTTTATGAAGTAGATGGATCGTAATTTAGATGTGGCCATTGATAATGACAATGCATGGCTTTTGAATGAAGAAAGTGTTTGTTTGCTATGTAAGAAAAAAATGGACGACAATGATATATTATGTACATTGTACAACATCGAAAGTATTAATCTGGATTAATATATATTGTTATTTTAAGTTAAGTCTTCATACCAAATCGAGTTCGGAATGTATTCGAAAATTCGACGCCAAAATTTGAATATGTAATATATAGTACAACGTCATCCAGTGTCGTTATTATGCCAACATATTTCAGCTCAGTAGCAGATTAGAGGCTAGAGGCTGGGCGGGGATGCGGTCCCGCCGTGTCCGGTTTTGGAAGTGGCTCAATCTCGAAATCTCATACAATGTCAAACCTATGTGCAAAAAAGCTCGCTGGACTCCCTAAAATGATTTGCCGCCGCGGCCCCGACGGGCTTTATCCACTACTGAACTAGGGTCGTAAGGTAGGCCCTATATCTGCATATTTTGTTGATAGACTAATGCGCTCTGGCTACTAACTCGTGTGGTTCATGAAGCAGTGTCATTTTTCTTTTGAATCAGCTATCTGATACAGTACCTACATAGCTTAATGTGTGGTCGAGATAAAGTAATGAATAGGTTGTATTTCCACGTAAGTGTAAATTAATAGTAATCAGTTATACATAAACTATGGAGATAAAATGTAGGTAGGTAGAAAAAAAAATAATTCGCTCAGACTAGTCCGGTGATAGACGGGTGGTGCGAAATAAATGTTTGAAAATGTTAGAATTAAAGTTATAAAAACATACACCTAGATTGTATTCTGAATATGATGCATGTTATAAAGTGTCTAAGAAGAAAGAAGATAAAAAGGAAACTATTGCTCTAGAAAAAAAAGATTGTGGGTAGGCAAATATTGCCGGCATATATAGCAGGCACTACGGACGATGAGGTAAAAAAAGTAAAAAAGCGTATTTACCTAAATGCTTTTGTTATTTAATTCGACAATGCTGCAACGTGACAGGAAACACTTATCTGTTGGTAAATCTAGTAACGCTCAATGGTTCTAGAATCTAGGTAAACTTTAGTCAGCGGAAAACTCATGTGGAAAATAGATTCAAGATGATGAATTAAATAAAAATAGGAAAATACGCTGAATGTTTAAAAAAATCAATATATCCAAGAAAATAAAATCTAATCATCATGAAATGTAGATACGACAGATTTCGCGCATAATAGTTTGTTTAATAAAATAAAATATAAAAATATACCGCAATAAATTCTAACAAAAAATACTTGTGTAGGGTAGTTTATTTGCGAATTAGGCCGCAACAGGTTAATTTATAAAAGCCGATAGCTGTTGTGAATTTAAATTAAATAATGTCTTATCAAACAATAAAACCAACAGTATAATGTGTAATATTACAGTTTTAAACGAACATATTTTTAAAAAGTATTAGAAACCGAGCCGGACGGGTGTGCAGAAAAATGCCGGCCGGCATCAAGCCGGTTATCTTTATAATTGATTTTACAAAAAAATACTCACCAATGGTCTTCATGAACTCGTCGAAGTTCTCAGAAGAGATCATCTTGTACTTCTTGCCGATGAACTCCATTTTTTAAGGATTTATTGAATATATTTGATTAGAAATATTATGTCAGACCCGGCCACCGGCTACAACTAGAATGAATAAACGCGGTATCGCGGTATGGATCGTTGCACCGCGTCGCGGCCGCGCATGCGTGATTGAACGATTGGAACGAATTGACCGACGAGTGAGCGGAATGAGTGAACTGGAATCGACCTTGGCGCGGAAATACGTTAGGGTCTGGGGTCATTTTGTTTAGCCGGTAGCCCTCATAATATGTTTTACGGACCTATTGTCTGCTATTGATAAGACTACTTATTTTGTAGTTTTATTATTCAATAGACTGGGTAATGACTTTTCAATTTCTTTTACTGATTATTTACAGAATAACAACTATAATTCTCATATTTAGAAGTATGTGGGCAAGGGACATACGATTTATAGACTGTTGACGTTTTTTTTATTGAATTTAGCGTCTCATGTATCTTTGTTAACCTATACTTGGTGAAGTAATTATTATGAAACTAAAATAACATATTTTACCGTGTAATAACAATTATATTTTCAGATTGTCCGAAAGATGTCGCTATTTTAAATGTAGACATATAAAAGCTAGACAATAAAAGCGTTGAAATCTATTTCATGACTTTTACAAGATGGAATAAATTGCTCTTCAATGTACAATAGATACTAGACCGGCTGTTCATAAGTAAAATTGAGTCACATAACGAGAGTTGGACAAGTGACATACAGGGAGCCGGAGAGGGGTTCTAGTTAAGAGTGACCGAGATGGTAATGTCACAGTATAATTAGTAATGTTGAGTTACAGCCAGACCATAACTTAGAAGCGCAATTTCTACGTTCCGCTCAGCCGGTCTAGTAATATACATTGAAGGCTTTGCTTTTTTTGTTCTAAAATTAATCTTTATCTTATGAATGCGTTTAAAATCTTAATTTATTTGAATTTGATATGGTATTTAGTTGTGCCTAACTTTAATTGATTTTAAGTGCTTATACACAAAAGTATAATTTTTACTCAACTTTGTTTAAAATGTCAGGTTACTTTTGAGCATGCGGCCTCACGGATCGGCGGTCCGTTGCATTTTGGTAGCCCTGCCACCCTATAGTAGTGGAGTACACTGGGTACTCCACTGAATACAGGACTGGTTTTACTATTATTATATCAAAGTAAATTGCTGACTGCTTCGGTGGCGCAGTTGTATTGCGGTACGACTGTTGTGCTGATGTCTCGGGTTGATGATCGGGTTTTTCTATCACAAATTGCTCAGTATCAGCCCGGAGTGTTGAACTCTGCCCGGTATGGCGATAGGCATTTCGAGAGAATTTGTCTCATAACACAGACGAGAAAAGAACAGAAACCTCTTATTTACGAGTCCTCTTCATTCAGTTTGGAACATGAACCATATGATGCAGCCTTGTAAATTACTGTTTTTTTATTAGCCTTTATGGCGAGGAGCGAGTCGCTCGCTTGATGGTGAACATAACGCCTGCTTATAAACAGAAGCAATATGAAACACTGACTCGACTGCGCTCAACGAAACCCCAAGACATAAGATAATAAGTCTCATAATGCCCAGTTATTCACTGGCGTCAATGTCCTTTAAACTGGAACACAACAGTGTTTAATCATTGCTGTTCGGCGGCGGAAATAGATTAGGCCAACCAAGATAGCCATACGAGGGACATAATTTGTAAATATATTAACTTTAAATGAAGCAACCACGTTCAAATCGGTAGAGTTAGCCGTGACGAAGCTAGACAGACAAAGTGGTTTAACTGATTCTTCTTAGTCGTTACACTCTTGGCAGAGTGGTCGTGGTCGTCATGTCCGGGTTTGTGGCTCGCTTGACAATCCTGCGCCACTCCTCTCTGATTGCTGTCTGGGTGTTGTGAGACCGAAAGTCTCTCGTAGTTCCTGATACCCACGACACAAGACTCGTATCTTACTGTGGGGTCAGGACTATGTATGTGACTGTTGGGTGTATTTATTTATTTAATTATTTATTGCTGCTTTCCTGGTTCACGTATATAGTGAACCATCCAGTACTGCTTTGACTTGGTCCGTCCACCGCATCAGTGTTCTCCCTTGCGGCCGTGTGCCCTCGACTTTCCCTTGCACCACAAGGCACTGATTACACACCTCTTTTTTGTTGGATGTTAAATTATTACTTAGGTATAAAAGTTAAGTTTATTTTGGTGAACCAAGAAGCTGTAATAGTAAGTAATGTTTAGTATTTATATGATATCCGTGTTTCGACTTTCGCAAAAAAATAACTTTCAAAACAAATGACTGAAAGTTAATATACTTTCATGAATGCGGTTTACTGTGAAATTAATTTAATTAGGTCGCAGATACATTAACCCAGAACGCTAAAGAAAGTTAAATGCTTTTATTTTCTTTGATAAAGCGTTGGTTGGCGCCAGGGTCGGTTTTTCTGATTAATTTACCTACTTTGCCTTTTTTAACTTGAATGCCGTCAGCCATGTGTGTATAACAACATATGTATGTTACTGTTGGGTTAATACTTGCACTTGTAATATCTACTAAAAAAACTGACTGACTCCAAAGATGCCTGAAATTGTTAATTTGTTTTTTGAGTTTTATATTTTAAAAGACGGTTTTTAAGTTTTATTTTTTTTGTGTTTTTTGAGAGAATCATCAAAATCTAAAACTAATTTAACCGGATTATACAGCGGTTTTTTATTTTAATTTTGACGTTTCAAAAGCTTTTTCTGGTGGGAGGATACTTGTATTCGACCGGATAGCGACCACCGTACACTAGTGCTAAAACCTGCTATAGTGGCCCACCTTGTGTGGGTCGCGTTCCAGGGTCAGCCAGTGTATATCCGGTTCTCCCCAGGGGGCTTGCCCCCTGATCGTAACCCTTTTCCCATCCCTTTTTCCTTCCCCTCCCCCTTGGCCCTTTGGCAGGCCGGCATGATCTTGCCGACTTACGATGGACATATTTTTTATCGTTGGTCGACACTATTCTTGGATTGCGTTACACTTACCATCAGGTGTAGCGTAGTCACCTTGTCGAGCCAGGATAAAAAAAAAAAGCTTTTCAGCCTTCGTGGTCACGGGGTTGACCGCGATAAAATTAACTACTATTTTAATAATGTGTAACATTCGCGTAAACGTAAGAAATCATTATGCTTGTTTTTTTTTACTTTTTAATGTTTTTTATGCTTTTTTTAACTCTTCTATTATTTTTAAAAATGTCCAATGTATATTCCAAGTATTTCGTGGTTCCCGTGCACTCTGACATACAAGCAAGGAAGCCAAGCGTATTAAGTTTATTTAAAAACAATAGTTGCGACTTACGTCACCACTCGTGGTTAACGTCAGGCCGGAAAAGTTGTTTTACATGTTAACATAACCATCGACATTTGACGTCAACACAGTTTTGTGTTTCACAAAGTTTGACGACCCTTCGTGTGTTCTGTGTTGACAGCCCTCGAGTAAGCGGAATAAGTACAATATAAACTATTATTTTACTTACTAACTTCCTGTCGGATATTGCTTGTATAATGTGATGGAACTCGTGGTGTGTAGTAAATACGTCTTATTTTTTTGCTAGCCCTGTATTATATACGTCCCACTGCTGGGCACGGGCCTCCTCTACTGAATGAGAGGGATTAGGCCTTTGTCCAGTGAATACTGTAGTAGTCTTAGTAATAGTGAATACGTCTGTTAGTACCTAATTGTGCTATTCCGGAATTTTACATAAAACTGAATAAGACGAGGAGGTTGCTCGCCTGATTGTAAGTGTTACAACCACCCTTAAAGAGTAGCATCAAACACAAAATTTTGAATTGCAAAGTACTGTATCGCACTGCTTTACACTCTTATAGATGTTAAGTCTAGTGGGCGAGTAGCCGGCTGCAAAGCGGGAGGTCGTGAGTTCAATTACCGCACTGAGACAAATGTATGTATGATCCACAAATATTTGTTTCGGGTCTGGGTGTTGTGGGATGGCAATTCATTCGTAGTTTCTAATACAATACAGTCAGGACTATGTGTGTGACTATTGGGTGTTTTATTATAATAATACTCAGTAATTTTACCGAGTTCAATATCCTTCAACCCAGAACTCAACGTTGCTTAGATTCTGCTGTTTGGCGACTGATATGGACAAAGCGGTTTTAGTACTACCACGATTATCCAGTGCGAATTAATATGTCTTCGATTCCTTATCCGTCGCGTCGTCGGCAGGGTGTACCACATACCGTTGAAGTTGGGCCTCCGTAAATCTTAGTCTTCGTACGAAACGATCAAGTTAACTTCACGTTTGTTGTCTATGAGAGTGTTTACTATCCTAGATAAGCAAGCCCAGTCATATTGGTAGTGGTAGATCCACTCGAATGGGTTGTTACCACTGTCTCACTGAAAACAAATATAAAGTAGCGGCTTGCTGCTGCGGTACGTACAGTGAGTGAGATATTCGGGGGCCCAAATCCCCTTCCCCTTCCCAATCCGTTACTTATCCCTTTCCTTTAAGGTTGGCAACGCGTCCATGATTCTTCTGGTATTTTGGGCAAATAAAACAAAAGTCATATTTTCCGCTTCCCAATCCGAATACCACCAATATACCAATACTCCAACATGGAATCCCAACATCATATGCTAACACGTAAACCCACACAGCCGGTGACTGACTAAGCTTATCTTGTATATTACTGTACATAGCTTATATTTCCCTCTCACATAGGTAGTATTTCTATGCCGATAAGGGAAAACGGGATAAGTTGAGGAATTTCTATAGATTTTAGTTTTCACATATTATGTATTTATAACATTCATATGTGTTGTAGTAAAAGAGACATTAATAATAATATTAGGTATTACTGAGACCCACAGCTGGGCACAGGCAGACATTATTCGATAGAATTATAGAAGAAAAAACATTAATGTTACATGATACATAAATCGTTTTCGGTTGACTCGTCATTATACATTTAATTTTTGATTAAGCTGGATTTCCACTTGCGCGTTTAAAGACTACACATTTTATTCATATTTGAACGAATATTTTGCTCTTTTTGCTCGTGGCTACGCTATCGTGAATGTCCTTTTTCGGGATAAAAGTATTAAAAAATTTGGGATAAAAATATAAAATATTGTTTAATCCAGATCTATTGATCTATCTCTCTAACTTCATCAAAATTCCTTCAGCCGTTAATGCATATTGTTAGACAATACGAGATCCAAATTCAAAACAATTCAAACAATCAGATTTGTAGTATTAGTAGTATAGTAGGATAGTAAGAAGTAGGGAGGTTTGGTAGGATAGATAATTTGTAGATTGGAGGTTATCTTACGAAATATCCGTATTTGTTTTGATTTGAGTGGATTGTGGTTAGTTTTTGAGCGGAGTTTCGTCGGTCTCGTCAAACATCTGAATCGGGCAAAACTGTTGCCACGTCGGCAACGTACTACATAGATATTTAGGAGGCCATAGTAGCGTCACTAATGCATAGCGTTACTGGCGCAGTCAGTGTGGATGTTGAGAGACGACATGGACAGAGGCACTGACGGTAGCGTTTATATTACTTATGTGGCGTTAGTTATCACCCTTCAGGCATTCGGGAGCAATTACTGCATAATCACAACTTATTTTTTATTAGCGTTAATGAAAAGATGAGCGACTGCTCGCCTCGTGGTGGTAAGTGTCATGCCTGCATATTAAAAGAAGGAACACCAATCAGAACTTCGGACTATGCAACACTGAATGGCACTGGACTACCCTCGCCACTTCGAGACATAAGATGTTAAGTATTATAATGCCTGGTAATTTCGCTGGCTTCAATTTCCTTCAAACTCCAACATAAAAGTGCTTACACAATATTGTTTCATGGTAGAAATAGACAGAGCGATAGTACCTATACAGCCGGCCTCTCGCTTACGAGGGTCCTACCACCTAGTCTATAATTAACAGGTCAAAAAAAATGGCGATGTAAAATCAGCGAAAAAAAAAAAAAAAAACACCGAAATTTGTTGCTTTTTTGTTGCTAATTAGTTGCGAGAAAATTAATTTTTTTGCTTCAACCGATCGCAAAAAATCGGCAATAACGCTAACTTTTCAATAAGATAGCGTGGAAATCACTGGATGTGGGCTGATCGATCAAGCGAATAGTGGTCAATTTGTTGCTAATTTGTTGCTGAAAAATGCTAGGGAGAAAAAAAATTTTAAAAATAAAAATTGATTTTTTTTCAGGTAAAAAAAAATGGCGATGTAAAATCAGCGAAAAAAAAAACACCGAAATTTGTTGCTTTTTTGTTGCTAATTAGTTGCGAGAAAATTAATTTTTTTGCTTCAACCGATCGCAAAAAATCGGCAATAACGCTAACCTGTATCCTACAATATGCAGACTCGACTCGGACCGGTTAGGTTAGAACGCTAAGGCGGGAGCGAAGCTCCCGTCTTAGCGTTCGTGGTTATTTTTTTTTTTATAACAATCCAAAGTCTTAATTGTATTCTAATTGTACAAGTAATTTGAATTTATCAATCATCAAAATAGCGTTTTTTTATATACAAATAAAGTTCGCAACGTTCGCGTAATGAAATACTAAATACTTTACCTACGGTGTTGAAAAATCGTTGGTTAAGCTAGCGTGGCCGGTTTGTTTATAAGCCGATCTCCAACTTCTCTTGACTTCCGGTATTTATTTTGTTGCTGACTCTCTATGCTAAAAGAAGCTGCAGTATGGGCAGCAACAAATTTTAACTATAGAACTTCCACGGCAAAGTCAAGAGTGAAGCTAGCGTGGACAGTATTTATTTTGGCATAATTGAAAAAAAATCAATTTTTATTTTTAAAATTTTTTTTCTCCCTAGCATTTTTCAGCAACAAATTAACCACTATTCGCTTGATCGATCAGCCCACATCCAGTGATTTCCACGCTATCTTATTGAAAAGTTAGCGTTATTGCCGATTTTTTGCGATCGGTTGAAGCAAAAAAATTAATTTTCTAGCAACTAATTAGCAACAAAAAAGCAACAAATTTCGGTGTTTTTTTTTTTTAATTTCGCTGATTTTACATCGCCATTTTTTTAGACCTATAATTAACTACAGAAAATTAGGGATTAATCAGAACCATTGCCAAAAACGAATGAGTAATAATCGAAGCAAAATCTATACATACGACCTAAAAATCGCTAGAACGTTTTACGCAAATCTGAAGAAACGCACGTTAAGTAGGAGCAGAACCGCGGCTTTACTCCATCGAATCCGGGAAAACGCATGCGCGCCACATTTTGATGTGGGCCAGCGTTGCTCCAGCATCTTTTCAGTTCGGCCCCGACCCTCGAGGAAGCCCACCGCGCGCCACTCTCCATCAAAATACCAATATTTTGCAAGATTTTTTCTCGTACAACTTCAACGCACGGGTAAGGAATATTTTCTATCTCTGTTACGAGTATATTGTACAGATGGTATTGTTGGCTCTGTATTGCAATTGAATGTAAATTGACAATGCATGCCGGATGTATTTGATAAGTGAAATAGTTTGCTTAGTTGGGGGCTTGGGGCGGTTGGTGAACAAGATGTTCTCATGGTATCGTTTAGCTACGATTCAAATGTTAAATCTATTGACCTTAGAGTGTTCGGAGCTTTATTTATTTATTATTTTATTTGGATGGCTCACAGCTATCAGAAACAAATAATATTAAATGAAATGAATACAATGAATAAGCCAATTACGAGCCACAGCAGATAGTTTATCTATAATAGGATTTGATATATAAAGCGTTTTTAACGACAATTGTAAGGAGAATGTAAATAATTGTTGATTAATTTTAAGGCACACATAAAGTTTTTAATATTTCGCACAACCAATAGTTTTTTGTGGCAAAATCATAAAAAGCAAGTGATTTTGGAAACTGCATTTCTATTGATTCCAGCAAATTAATATATCTATGTCTACCTAATCAAAACTCAGGATTATTAATTGAAATAATCAATAGTACAAAAACAACAATACAACCACCTTTGATTGTTTACATTTCACATAAATATCAAAGTATTAACATTTCATGATTATTTATGTAGAATGTTTTTCAAAAATTCAAGAAATACAAGTATAAAAAATACTTTTAAACGAAAATCTTCCGAGGACTTTATTTTCCTCCTCGGAAAAGTCGGAAATGAGATCAAAAGGCGTGAAGGCAAAGTTCTTTGTGATGTGCCGACACTGCCGCGGCCGTCGCGCCTACTTCAAAGTTAATATTAATGTGCAAGGGAAACTTAAACATCTTAAAATACTGATAGACAGAGACTACAAGCAGGAAAGTAAAGTATGCACTCACGCCTGGAATCCTCGAAGGGGTAGGCAGAGGCATTTCGTCGAGCGTGTCTCTGTCCCATGATGTGATAGGGGGCGAGCCTATTGCCATACCGAGCACAATTACAGACCTCGGGCTGATACTAAACATTTCGTGATAGAAAAACCCAATTTTTTTATTTACTTTTTATTTACTAATATTATAATTTTAAAGTCGTTTTTTACATTCTCGCAATATAGCCCGCTGAATAATTTTTTACAAGTACCTACAACAAATACCTCCGTCCGCTATTTCCTACGAGCTTTTGGGACAAACATTTGAATAATGTCGCCGGAGCTTTGAAAAGCTAATAAGCTTTGGTACATAATATTCCAAGTTAGTCCTACTTTCGTCTCTTAATGTTAATAACTTAACCTATCTATTATGTTATGTGGCATCACCAGTGGTTTTTAATGCATTTTTTTTTACGCATATAGTCCTGACCCCACAGTAAGATACGAATCTTGTGTCGTGGGTATTAGGAACTACGAGAGACTTTCGGTTTTACAACACCCGAGACCAATAATTGTGGATCACACAAATGTTTGTCTCGGTGCTACTCGCCCGCTGCGCCACGGAAGCTGTCAGTCATATAATAATGATTATTGTATATAAATAAAATAATAAAACGGTGGAATTCTATACGGTTCCATATGTATTAGTAGTATAACATCTTCCCAGGACCTTGGACCTAACGTCATCGTAATGTTTTCAGAATTTAGTTTGGTATTGTATAAACAATGTATTATATAGTAAAGCCACATGTGTTCAACTAAATAACGCACACCTAGTAATATATTGGAATATCAACTTTGGCTTTAATGTTTTTTGGCGATTTTATTTTTTGTGAATAAATAATAATAATAAATACACCCAATACACACACATAATCCTGACCTCACAGTAAAATACGAGTCTTGTGTCGTAGGTATCAGGAACTACGAGAGACTTTCGGTCTCACAACACCCAGACCCCGAAACATATATTTGAGGATCACACAAACATTTGTCTCGTTGCGGGGATCGAACCCGCGGCCTCTCGCTTTACAGCCGGCTACTCGCCTGCTACGACACGGAGGCTGACTATCATAATCAGTATATAAATAAGTTTAAAGTTTTAGTTTTTATCCCCGATTTCACCCCCTTAGGAGTGGAATTTCTTCTATGAATTTAAATGTGTCCAACTTTGAGATATAGTCTTCCCAATTAAAAAAGAATCATCCCAATCAGTCCATATTTGGCGGAGTTATGTATGAACAATGAACATACATAAAAACATTTATACCGATGTATCGACTACATTTGTTTTTGTTTTGGCGGTTAATGATAGTTAAATGAAAACCTTTTAACAAGAATAAAAGTGACTGAAAACAATGTAAAAAGTTAACCAATTTTAGCTCGGCGCTTTCGACCTATAATTGATCTACATACTGAGAATTCTATTTTAATTTTTAGCTTTTTTGTCAGTTTTATTTTTTTACACAGCTAAATGACGAGACGCTTTTGCTGGTGGGAGGATACTTGTATCCGACCGGATAGCGACAACCGTACACTGGTGCTAAAACCTGCCACAGTGGCCCACCTTGTGTGGGTCGCGTTCTAGGGTCAGCCAGTGTATATCCGGTTCTCCCCAGGGGGCTTGCCCCCTGATCCTTAACCTTTTCCCATCCCTTTTTTCCTTCCCCTCCTCCTTGGCCCTTTGGTAGGCCGGCATGATCTTGCCGACCTACGATGGACACATTGTTTATCGTTGGTCGACACTATTCTTGGATTGCGCTACACTTACCATCAGGTGTAGCGTAGTCACTTTACCGAGCCAGGATAAAAAAAAAAAAACGAAGTCGCTTGCCTGACAAGGGCCTCGCTTATATTAATACCGCTAAAATAATTAATTAAGCTGTTTAACCTAACCAAATTAAATAAGGCGTGTTTATTTTTGTAGTTGGCTGAATAATAATAATACGCTTTTTATTTGTCCTACCTCTGACATTTCCAATTTCCCGGAGGTCTAATAAAGTGTGGGAAGAATAGCAGATCCAGAATGTAATGATATATTTGTAAAACATAATATTTTATCTTTATGGACGTAATATTCTAAAAGAAACAATGTTAGGTTCAGCTCGAATAAATAGAGCATGAAACTTATGATGATTCAAAACTAATAAACTACCTACGAATAAAGTGCTAATATTAATAAAATTACGAACTTTTTACAATAACCTGATACTTGCTGATTAATTCTTTACTTGTACGGAACCCTTTGAATTCACCTCATCCGAGGAAACACTTACGATTTCTTTAATGTTTCTACTACTTTCATGCAAGACATTTCCGAAAGTAATATATGTCCAAATAGCATAAAGTTTGTTCATCTCTAAACTGGGCTCATGTTTATAAAAACTATAACAGACAACCCAATCCAGATCCCACACTCAGCATTCGCATTGACTGATGAATGTAAACAAACGTATTGCCATAAGTTAGTGTCTGTATGTTTAGACAGTCTGTTTGAATTTTGTGCAGAGATTGCGGGCGTGCGAACGCCTGCCGCGGCGCGACGAGCAAGAGAGGTAAAATATTCTCCGCGGTGAACAACTTCTTCGCTGATTCACCGCTGGTGAATCAGCTTAAGGGCATCATGGTAAGTTAGATGGAGAGAGTTTATCTGTTGACTTCTGACACATAAGAGAATATAGAGAAAATTATGGTTAACGAGACCGTGTTATACAGTATCAAATAAAGAGTTTCCCTACAGGCTTTTTGGAAATTTTGATACGCTATTTTCTAAGTATGAATTCTCCATTTGCCATGTACATAATTTTAAAAGCTCGCATCTTGGAACAAATTGGTGCTCGGTGAACTTAATTCTACGGTTACCGGCTATACATTTTGGCTCTCTCCCAAATTTGAACACTTTAGCCTTTATTGCACACTTGTTTGAGTGAAACATCTTCAATAGAATGATTTTAAATTTATTTGAGAAATTTTCTTGTGTAATAAAAACATTGAAAAATTATTATTATTTATTTATGATACATGCATATACGTGATAGCTTTTGCTCGCGGCTCCGCCCGCGTGATTTGCTTTTTCGGGATATCCTTTCTTAGCGGATGCTTACGTCATAGCATCTACCTGCATGCCAAATTTCAGCCCGATCCCTCCAGTGGTTTGGGCTGTGCGTTGATAGATCACTATGTCAGTCAGTCACCTTTGAGTTTTATATATTTAGATATACCGGCGTAAGATATTACAGCGGTGTGTATAATAAAGCAACGCATTTTTTTAAGAACATGCCTAAAAAAAATGTACTTGATTTAAACGAACAATAAAAAAACTATTCTATTAAAAAAGAAGAGAAGAGATATATTTTGCAGAGATATCGTCACAGGAACCTAAAGTATACTTTAAGTACACCTGAATACTCTCTTCCTAGACCCGACAAACGAGCAGTAGCGGCGGGGAGCCGGGTCCACCTGATGACTCATCACGACCGGCCAGCAGGGAACCGCCAGCCGTCGCACTCAGCGCGTCAGAGAGGTGAGTCACATCAAACGCAGGTCCTGGAATTCGCTAAGGTTTGGAGATGAAACATTAGTTCTACATAATGGAGAGCAATTGTGAAAATGGAGTATAAGGAAAGCCAACCCCACAACCATGTGGAAGGCATAGCTAGGTAGAAATTGAGAGGTTATGGGAGGTCAATTTATATTATAATGAGTAAGCAAAATTTTCCAAAATCTACATCGGTTTTAGTAGATTTTAGGACAATATTTCTTTACGACATACTGCTTGAATTTCTCCAGGTTGCGATACACAAAATTACTAATTATTAGTCACTATAATTTTCAGTTCCGATCCCTCAATAATATGATCATGTGCATTTGTTATTATTTAAAATGTATCGAAGTTGTTAGCGCTCAATAAAAATACTTATAATCGTCATAGAGAATCCAGGCACTCCCCTGTAGTATCGCCCGAACTACTACGTTCTAATATCCCGCTTCCGATATTCGATTACAGATCTATCAACTCACCAATTTATAAATTTGATGCTCCTACTTGTTTTGTATTAGAGGTAAAATATCTCTGGTTTTACAAATGTATTTTATATTACTTTTTGTATTGGGTTACTTATTTTTCGATGAATGAAACCTCAGCGTCGCTTAGGTAATTACGTATACCGTCTAGAGAAGTAAAAACTTGCTGAGCGATATTATTTTTTTTATTATTTTTCGTTAAAACATTACAAATAATTATAAATAACAGCATCTAAGAAACCACTAAGTTTGTATTAATGCTATCTACAGTGTTACTGACGTTTTGCTCGCAACTCCGCCTGCGATACATACAAACTTTGCCATCCTTGTTTGAATTTCGAGTAATCCCTTCTTTAAAGTATGACTAAAATCTATAATCAACACTCTTACAAAATTTAGATTTAATATCCTTGATAGTTAGGTCTGAACTGTGATGAGCCAGACAAGACATTATCTTTTATACGTTCCATCAGTTACAAAAACAAATTACAAAAGATCTGAAGGTGAGTTCTTAGTGGTTCTTGGAAGACCATTGAGCATTGTCATAGTACCGGTTTTTAATAGAATCATAAAGTAAAACAGATATTATAAGTTTGTAATATGATCACTAATCACCATTGTGATCAATATTCATAATAAATAACATCCAATCGCTAAAATATTGGACAGAGACACCAATTTTCCGCAAGATTTCTGGATGAACTCAACCGAGATAATAAAACTGTGGTTCTAATAACACTTTACGATGTTTTTCTTCGTCGTAAATAAACTTACTTGGGTCAAGGACGATTATTAATATAATCAGATTAACGAACATATAATAGGTCTTCTCAAATATTGGGTGTTGACTATATGGATCTAACTATATCTAACTAGCTGTGTCTTACGATTTTACCGTGGGCATGTTACTACCTGTTCCCTTAAGTCCTTTTCTTTTTCTTTCTTTTTGTCTTCTTTTCCAGTTGTAGAGCTACCCTGTAGACAGTTTTGTCTAGAGCATGAGTGGGTCGGCTCGACCAGGTCGTTACCACTGTCTCCCAGAAAACCGGCGTAAAGAAGTTAGTAGTATTTTCGTACGGTGAGTGAGATATCCGGAGGCCCAAATCCCGCTCCTCTTCCCAATCCCTAATTATCCCTTTCTTTTAGGATCGTCAACGCGGCCATAATTCTTCTGGTATTGTGGGCGTACATAGGCGGTGGAGATCACTTACCATCAGGTGACCCACTTGATCGTTTGCCGGCCCATACTATTTAAAAAACAGGTAGACGCAGATAGCGACTTTGGTTTATACTGTTTAATATTGGAGTGATGTGTTCTGTTGACGATTATGATAGTTATTTTATTTTTAACTCTAGCCATTCACAAACTGCTGATGTAAATAAGTATAATATGCTAATAAATATTTAAAAAAACAGAATCACTATCCTGCATTCTCGAAGGGATAAACAATAGTGCAGCTAGTGCACTCCCGGTTCACCAAGCTTATTGCCGTCCCATAATGTGATGGATGGCCTCTCTGAAGCATAAACTCCAATCCTGGGCATGCGTGATTTACGAATAAAAAACTCAACAAACTTGTGATTAGACGGAATGCTAAAAATAGCACTACTAATTTGAGTAAACCTTCGCTTTTTGAGTTGTCGCGATCGATAAATTCAAATATCTACATGAATAGCTTATTCTAATTCCACTAATGGAAAAATGTACAATAAGCAACATCACGAAAAGTTATTACACTGATGTATACTGACGATATAGCATCTTTATTGTGTTTAGTTATATGTACTGGTTTGTTTTAGGGTGCCCTATTTTGAGCCTACACCGCCTGTCTGCCCGTTCGTCTGTTTGTCTACACTTACAGGGTTTCGACTTTCGAACCATAACATCACGCCGGTGAAATTTTTACAGAATATTTGTTATTACGGTGAATCTCTTAATAAAACAAAGTAAACACTTAACGGTTCTACGTATATGACTAAGTGGGTGTATAGGCGCGTTTACATTTTGTACCCTCTATGTATGTACATACACTGTTTATCCACCACAAACGCTCTTGTGAAACGAGCGGATAAATTACTTTCTATAATGTCATATACAAAGGTTGAACAATGATTTTTGCATAAATAAACTTACATTACCTTATTGAGTCATTGCATATTATCGTTTGGGGAAACTATTATATTAATATACTTGAACGATTGGATTCCTGCCATTCCTTAAAGATCAGCAATTCTTAATTCTTTTGATATTGTGGGACTTCACGGAAGTTGCATATGTCTTATCATCAGGTTGATTTCTAGCTTCTCATTCGGCATTAAACCTAGCCGTATGCCATTACATTTGGGCTCGGCTTTCCTTGTCAGTTGTCAGTTTTCTCCAGGTAACACGATTATGGATCGTAGATTCCTCCACCAGGGTGTTCTTCAGGTCGTTGATGATTATAGACATCCAAATTTGGAGGGGTATTCCTCGTTTAACGGGCCTGTGTCGATGTTTAGGACATACTAAGTCATATCATTTTCTGGCCTGCTCTTCACATTCAAATTAATAAGCAGTTGCCACTACTTTGCCGTTTACCTAGAAGTACCGAAATATGTCCAGTTGTTACTACAATATTAAAATAGTGCAAAAGTAAAATGTACCACTATTCTGTAGCCAAAGATCTCGTAACGATATATCGGTTTTGTATCGATCACTATAAACCCTTTCACACAGAATAGGAATTTATCGGGTGATTTTATTGCAAATCCCCGTCTATAGAATTCTTGAACGTTGAACAAGATTCTTGCGTTTTGTTCGAATAACATTTATTTCGTGGCTTTCGTGGTTTGTGATTCAAATGAGAGAATTTTTGTAACTTTTTATTCGAAAATCATGCAAAGCATAAGGTTTTAGTGTTGAACAGTTGTATTCAACTAACTATGTACTACGACTAGTATCAAGTTTGAGGTGACGACTCATCGGGATGATTGGAAGAGAAAAACAAGTGCCGCTGGTAAATACACGTCAGGACAGGAAAACAATGACGACTGTGTCCAAGATTCTCATTACAAGAAAAAGCCATTGTGTTTGACTGCCTCGGTGGCGCAGATAAATCCTCGGGTAAGAGACTATCCCGCCCACACACCCGCCACTGTAACTCCTGTGCACCAGGATCAACAGTGGCACGCATTTTTGTTGACACCGAGCAGTGAAGCTCGGCGAGTCTCTGGGAATGCCTAAATGTCTTTGTCCCGCAACGAAATTAATCAGATAGAAGGTTAGGGAGGAGTTGGAAATATTAATTGTCCACTTCCCTCCATAGCAAAGCGGGAGACAAAATAATGAATTGAGGAGGTATTAACCTCAAGTGTAAGGACATTTACAACTGGAGAAGCCAGATGCAAAGCACCACGGATGTCATTAAGTGGGTCCTATCACGCGAGCTGTTATACTTGATTCCAATAATAGGTATGGCAAAAACGCCGGAAAGCACGGAAATTCTTTCTAGTCTCCACAAGATCCATATAGTATACAGCTCCAGATGTTATTTGCATACTATCTAACATAATGTTGCGCTCATGTTGCCAGAGACTACACTCCCAAAGAATATGATGTGCGGATTGCTCGTACCGGCAGTTAAGTGTAGAACATGGGCACACAGGCGAATCAACCAACCTAAATGAAAACAGTTTTAACTTAAAGTTGCCATGACCCGTGAGAAATTGGGAAACGCAATGATCAATTTCTAGCCAAGTTTTTGTTAGACGATCGCGAACCGACGGAAAGTACTGATACAGATGCCGTCCCTTAGTAGAATTATCCCATCGCCCTTGCCATTCGTTTAGTAGATCGTTGTAATTTTCGGAGCACGATTTGAAAAGTCGACTGATTCTTAATAGCTCCCGCGACGTAACAAAACTTTTGTCCATATTTTCTTTCGTAGAGTAATACATAGCGGCGCGGCGCTGCACCTCCAGGTCGACTGGAAGTACACCCGCAAGGACAGGCAAAGCTTCGGTGCTAACTGTTCTATAAGCCTTACACAAGAATATCAACGCCAGGCGTTGGCTTTGGAGCAGTTTTCTTCGTACGGCACCGATAGTAGCCCTATCAGCCCATACAGGTGATCCATAACAAATACATCCCAAGTAAGTAGCTCCATAGATGACTTTTAATGTGCTAAATGATAGACCCCACGTCGAAGTTGATATCCTTGTCAAGGCATAAAAATTACGTTTAGACTTTTCCCCCACGTTTTTAATATGCTCCAGAAAAGAAAAATTCCGTTCTAAAACTAGCCCAAGGTAGCAAACCGATTCTTTTCTTTTAACTAAAACGTTGTTAAATGTTATTCGCGGCGGTGATTTTAGAGTTCCCTTTAAAAGTAATTGGTATGTTTTTTGAGGGGCAAACGTTAAACGATTTCTTTCACCCCAGGTAGAAATCAAGCTTAAGCACGTGCTGGCTAAACTTTCTAGTCCCGACCTACTATTCGACTGTACAAGTAAGAGTCCGTCGTCGGCATATCCGGTTAAGGTACACCCTTGGGGCAGAGGGAGAGCAAAAAAGTCGTCGAAGCCTAAATTCCACAAATAGGGACCGAGTACAGAGCCTTGAGGACAACCCATCGACAGTGCCTTCGACACTTCATGGTGACCAAGTTTTAACTTGGTTATGCCTAAGGAAAAATATGAATATATAAGTGAATATATATTCTTAGGGCAACCTCGGATTTTTAACTTGAGTAGTATCATTGGCCACCAAGCATTGTCGAAGGCACCAGAGATATCCAGAAAGATGCCTAAAACATATTTATGCACCGAATTGCTAACCGTCTTTCTAACTGATATTACTGCGTCTATAGTAGATTTTCCTATAGAAAAACCGAACTGTTTCTCATGAAATTTTGGACCGCCCGGCTCCAGTCGAGGTACAATCAGACGTTCAAGCATTTTACCTAGAGATGGTAATAATGTTATTGGTCGATAAGATTTTGGGTCTTCCGGGGGCTTATCGCCGCTTTTAGGTATTATCCGAATAAAACCGCTACGCCAAATTCGTGGAAAAATGCCTTCAGCAATACATCGATTAAAGACTATTAATATAGGTTCAGCCGCTGATTTGCACGCTTCTTTAATCATTTTATTTGATATTTTATCCTCACCGGAGGCTTTGTTTAGTGGCAAAGAATTAACAATATTCATAAACTGCTCAAGAGATGGTAGATCCGAAGAAAGAGTATTCGGTGGTACCGCGGCCCACATGCGTATTTGTTTATGATATTCGTTATCACGCACTACTGTATCGTCGGGTATTAACGCGTTTAGCAGAGCTTCCGTTGTCTCCTCAATACCAGTCGTATAGGTGTTGTTGATTTTTATATTTTGTACGTAGGCCAAATTGATTGACCTATTTGCTTTAAACTCATGGTATAGGGGAGACCACGGGCCCTCCTTTTCTAACCGTTTTACAATTTTACGCAATAAATCGCCTTTGGACTTTTTAACCGCGGCCCTATAATGGGATCTGGCAACCCTGAGTGCATTAAAAGCAGCTGTAAATGCTTCTCCTGTTACACAGCGTTTTTTAAGTCGGTTAAACGTCCTACGCGCCCTACGAAACGTCCGACGAAGATAGACTAGATAGTTGTTCCACCAGTCACATCTACGGGTATTGGTGATGACGCCCCGGCCGACAGCAATGTCCGCACAGTAAGTAAACGTATCCGTCATAATTTCGGCGCACGTTTCAGCAGAGAGGTCAGTGCGAGTAAAGTCCCCAGCATGATGAGCAAATAGATAGCTAAATAGATTCCAATTAGCTCCTTTAGACTTATATCTAAAGGTAAAGTTATTATAATGAGGACCATGTGTCAAACCAGGAACGAACTCGTACACTATCAGGCGATGATCACTACACGACGCGTCTGGGAGAACGCGCCAACTATCAAGCTGAACGTCTCCACTAGAAAGTGTGACGTCAATAGAAGACTCGCCCGTAGGGCTGCTGTATGTAGGTGGTGCATCGGGAGTATTGTGTATGACTAGATTCATCTCTGCGATGAAATCTTCAACGGCACAACGTCTTTCGGTATCGGTGGAACGATATTTGCCATACCAGAGGATAGACGACGCATTAACGTCAGCACCTATAATAACTTTCTGACCTACAAGCGACCGCAAAACATGACGGAGATGGTGTATATGGGGACCCACGGGGTCTGAATATTGAAAATAACAGCTCACGATGTAAACTTTATAAACCGGTGTTGAAACTTCCGCGACAGCACAGTGTGACGTCATAAGGTTACGCACTGATGTGATGGTAAAATTGGAGTCGGATACATAAATACCTGCTCGTGAACCATTATCTAGCTGTACTACTCTATTACGTAAACGCGCGCGTTGGTATTGCTCTTGCACAAGTACTATATCAAGTTTATAATCCCGAGTTAATATTTCCAATTCCGACGTCGCTATTCTATCATTATGGAGATTCAACTGACCGATTGTAAGGCTATTATCCATTATAAAATGTTAATAATGAGTCGAGAGAATAAGAAGTTCCAACTTATGTTTATATGAAGGACACTCTTGAGACCCGCACCGATGATCGTGGGGTTTTTTAAAACGCTTACATGACGCGCATACCGGCTTAAAATCCGAGTTTGCCTTATGAGGACAAGCCCTAGTCTCGTGTGCCTCGGCGCAGATGGCACATGTTGGCGTCTTAATTGTGCAGAATTTATGCACATGTCCGAATTGTTGGCAGTTAAGGCATCGGACAATCTCGACATCGTCAATAAATCGACAAGTTGCCCAATCGATGAACAATTTTTCTTTTGTTGCGACTAGATGTTTGCGTACTTCCGAATCTAATTCTACGCCTATCCATTTACGCCCGTTATCTAATTTACGCCTACGAACGATTTTAATTGATTTTGTAAAGTCGTCTTCCGTAATAGGCATTTCGTCCTTAATATTTTGCCGATACAATGCACTTATGAAAGCGCTATCTTCCATTGATGATGGCACGTCTTTAATTAGTAAACGCGGCCGACGACCCTTAGGTTTTTCTAAACGTAAACCGGCGGATTTTATTGCCTCAACGGATTGCAATTTTTTTATTTGACGTTCATTCGCGACGCGTAGTACGACGCCAGCTTTCGCGGTTTTTTTAACGCCTACAATCTGGAATCCGTCGTCACTGGGTTTTATGGCTTTAAACAGTGCCTCTTTGGTAGCAGACGATGACGCGATAACAGCGGATTGTTCACTGGTCGGATATGCAACAATACACGGGAGAGGGGCGCGGGATTGCATACCCGGTGCTTGTTTGGGTAGACGAAGCTTGACTTGGTCCGCATACGATAACTTATTGTTCTCGTTGGATGAATTAACAGATGAGTTACGCTTTGCGATATCTAATTCCCGTTGCGTGTTGGCTAACTTGGTTTCGGTACACGACGACTTTAATGCGAGCAGTGAAACAATTGACGTGATTCGCTGCGTAAAATCCATAACCGCTGACTTATTTGCCACGTTCATTCGAGAGCCCTGATCGTTAACAAGTTCGTTAATTTTAGCTAAATAACTTGATGCCTCGGAAACTAAGTCGCAGTAATTAGCGCGGCTAACATCGTCGCTGTTCGTATCGGACGCGGGCGATTCCATATTTTCGGACTCTGAGCGCTGAATTCGCTTAGACCTATCAGGAGAAACACACGTTGGGGAAACCTGGCTAAATAAACGTTTTGGTTTCGCCGTATTTGGTGACCTTGGCGTTAAACCACTTTTTTTAAACTCATCCGGACCCCTATCCGGGGGATTGTCATTATTTGTCGACATTGTAAACTAAGGAAATAACTACCTATAAGTAATTAAGTTGATTACGATATGAAAATAAACGGTTACTATTCGAAAAAACAATAACTACTGCGATCGGCCAAGAGATTTTTTTTTTATGACACCCTCAGAATAAAATAAAAGTACTTACCGAGGAAATAATTAGTTAATTATTTCGTTAATCCAAATTAAAACGCACAAAAACTTACAGACCAATATACACAAGGCAAAACCGTACAACTAGACACAATTCACAAGCCGGAATTCGATCTCCAAACACGTTAAACACAATTAATTAATTAGCAGTACGCCAGAACGTTGCCGCACTGTGCGCGCGCGCGGAGGGAAGCTTAGAAATCCTCGGGTAAATGTGATATTGGTATTTTCTATCACGAAATGCTCAGTACTAGCCCGGAGTCTTGAATTGTGTCCGTTGTGGCGATAGGCTCGCCGCCTATCGCCACAACGCCACAACGCCTATGGGACGAAGGTAAGCTCGGCGAAATGTGGGTATACTGGTTACAACTCTGCCTACCGCTTCGGAGATTACAAACGTAAGTGCGTATGTATGTATGCCATTTTAATGTATGGCAAAGTATTGTAGCTTTTTAGTGGATAAATTAGTAAATTAAAAGTAGTATCTGATAATATTATTTCAGTTTAAGTACATAGGTACATATTTTTACATAAACCACGATAACCTAGCAAAGAGTGGAATGGGCTGCCGCGCCGAGTCGGGCGTGGCGGTCCCGAACCTAACCCTCAGGGACTGCATCTCTGAGTTTTCATTACGTGGTGTCTATTCATTCTGAATTATTGCTCGTTTTAACTTTGAAAGGATTGTATGTGTACATAACAGATTCAGAAGCATTTCGAAAATATATGTGAAATCTACCAATACTGGTGGTAGGATACTCATATCCGCCCGGATGGCGACCACTGTACACATGGTGTTAAAACCTGTCATAGTGATCGACGCGCCTTGTGTGGATCGCGTTCCAGGATCAGACAGTGTATATCCGGTTCTCCCGAGGGGCTTGCGACATGGCTTGATGATTGGTTGGTGCGGCTATAGCGGTATGTCCTTGTATCACTGTGCCTGCATCGGTCATCCGCCTGTCTTGTTTTGCTTTCCTCTCGATTTGCTTTTGCCCTTCGGAGAGGGAAGAAGCATTTATACAGGCCGGCATGACTCTGGTGGCCACCGATAAACTCATTGTTTGTCGGTGGTCGTTGGTTTTTTGGACTGTAGTATGCTTACCATCAGGTGTAGTGTAGTCACTTTGCTGTGCTCGGATTAAAAAAAATCCGCATTATTGTAGCATGGTATTGCAGTACTCTCAGTTCATGTTCAAGGTTCATGCCCGCCGGTGACTCAGTGTACTTATAAATACAGGGCTGATGTATTTTTCATTATTGACATGAAATGGCTAAATTTGGTTCCAGTTGTGGGTTGTGGGGGTAGACGGCGAGCTACATACATAAAACTGACCCTGGCATTAAACCGGTATAACGCCAGGCAGAAAGAAATATTGCCAAGCGTTTCTTATGAAAGGTCGAAATGTTTCTGAAGTCCAAGATTTCTAAAATATATTCAAGATGGCACGCCCCATATATAATTCAAATTATGATAATAAGTTATTTTCGGCTAAAGAAGATACAAACTTTTTAATGAATAAGTATGTTTATTATATTCTTCACGCGCCGGCAGACGGGACTAATAGCGCAAATTGTATTAGAAACTTTGTGGATCGGAAATTTTTGGCGAATGTTTAAAACGACAGAGATTTTCCAAGAATACATTTGGATAGTGTTGTAAAATATAAGAATGCTTATGTTACTTTCCCTCGTTTAGTTCAGAACTTTAAAAATATATTTGTGTGGTTCGAGATACAGTGTTTTAGCAAAAACGTAGTTTTAAGCACGACAGAGGCGAGAATAGAATAGTAAACTGACATTTGTATTAATATAGAAAGCAGAGTTGTGTTTAATAATCTATCTGTGTAGAATAGGTTAAACATAATATTCTTTGATCATCGTACACCTACATTCTGCAATAAACGTTTCTGTGTTTATGATATAAACTTACATCGCAAAAACCTGGCGAAACTAATGAAAATTAAGACATAAATTGGCACACATATCCCACAAGATGTTAGTAAATACGGAGATTCAGTAATTGATATCTTTAAAACGCTTATAGATCAGAAATTTAAAACATTCAGGTCTATGAATAGAGCTGATGTATATGACTGAAAATATAAGCTAACTGTAGGCACCTACTCTATTGGGATTAAAGCTATGCGCCTCGCAAATTCTAATCCTAGATTTTTACAAATTTGTACGAAAATGTAACCAGTTGGGTGTGGGCATTGTGGGACCGCTAGTTCTTTGTTCCAAGATAGATTTATTTATTTATTTATTTATTTATTTTTAGGGGAACATACAGTGTTACAAAAATAAAAACCGAACAAGAAAAAAACTATACACTAATAACATGTTTCCACAGATAGGTAAAAAAAAGAGATAAATAGAGCGGCTTAAATATAGTATAAAATACTTATAGATACACATAGATAAATACATATACATAGGAATACATACACAGTACATACATAAGAGTATAAATACAATTGAAATTTATACTATTGCCTAAGAGTTTGAGAACCAAGATTCAGTAAGTTTCTTTTTAAAATGATTTGGTTTGGAATAAAATAAATCCAGGTCTGAAGATTCTACTGCCATATTAAACTCTTTTGCAGCTCTGATAAAGAATGCATTTTGTCTGTATTTTGAAGTACTTTGAGGAATAGCTAGACACACGGGATGTCTAACAGTCTTATTTGGAACTCTTAAATTAATTTTGGAAAGAAGTTGCGGGGAGTCTAATAAATTTTGAGCAATTTTAACTAATAAAACGATATCCGCTAACTTTCTCCTTTCATAAAGTGGGAGAAAATGGTGTTTACGACACCTTTTCTCATAATCTGAAACATAACCATGACACCTGAATTGTAGAAATCTTAAAAATCTACGCTGAACTGACTCAATTCTATTGACATATATGTCATATCTGGGATTCCATATCTGAGGGCAATACTCCAGAATACTGCGCACCAATGAGCAATATAAAATTTTAATAGCTTTCACATTGGTGAATTGAGATGTTGATCTGATTACAAAGCCTAGTGCTTTGTTGGTTTGTTTAACAATGTAATCTACATGTTTATCGTAAATTAATTTAGAATCATGTATAATGCCAAGATCACGAATTGATTCTACCTGGATAAGTGGCTGTCCTTTCAAAACGTATTTATTATTGATGAAACTTGATTTTCGGGTAAACGTTATCGAATAACATTTGGTAACATTAAGGTCTAGTTTATTTACTTTGCAATAACATTCAAATGTTTCTAAGTCTAATTGTAACAACTGACAATCATTTAAGTTTTTAATTGTTTTATATATTTTCATATCATCGGCATAGAGAAGGTATTTGGAATGTTTGAAACAAGAACTAACATCGTTTATGAAAATATTAAAAAGCAATGGACCAAGCAATGATCCTTGAGGCACACCAGAAGATATATAATTCCATCCAGAGAAGAAACCACCTACCACTACGGCCTGGGATCTATTTTCAATATATGAAGTGAACCATCTAAAAAGGTTACCGTGAACACCTGCATAGAAAAGCTTTTGTAGCAGTATTTGGTGATCAATCCGATCAAAAGCTTTACTAAAATCAGTAAAAATAGCGTCTACTTGCCCCCCACCGTCCATATTCATTGTTAAAAAGTCTGTGAATGATAATAGGTTGGTTACGGTAGAACGTTTACTTATAAAGCCGTGTTGCTGAGCGATAAAGTTACATGAGAAATGTTCATAAACTTGGGCATATACAATTTTTTCAAATATTTTAGCGAATATAGATAATTTGGAAATAGGTCTATAATTTTTTATATCCTTTCTGTTACCGTTTTTATGTATTGGACTGATAAATGCTGATTTCCAAGCCTTAGGAACGGTTCCTTCACGGATTGATCGTTTGAATAAAATAGTAAGAGGCTTCGCTAATGAATCTGCACAGTTAACAATAAATTTCGGCGTAATCTCATCGGGTCCTGCTCCTTTAGCTAGATCTAATGACTTCATAAGTTTTAAAACTGAGTTTAAATTAATATCTATATCACTAATGCAAGTTGCTACGTCGTTAATAGCAGAGGGATTTAAGACGGGGGAATCAGCAATACAAGGTGATGATGTAAGAAAGTTTGATTGGAAATACAACGAGAAAAAATTACAGACTTCTTCGCCAGTATCAGCAGATTGTTCGTTATAATACATGGTGGAAGGCAGAGAGCAAGAGCCGCCTTTATTAGATTTGACGAAAGACCAGAACGATTTGGGATTTTTAACTATTGAGTCTTCACAGTTCTTGATATACATTGAGTAGCATTCATGTTCTAACCGCTTGGCTCTTTCCCGAAGTAAACAATAGGAGTCATGATCACTAGTATTACCATATATCTTATATTTATTTAAATATTTGTATTTTTCTTTAAGTACTTTCTTCAAAGAAGTAGTATACCAAGGCGGGTACACTGACGAAGTAATTAATTTGTTTGGAATATATTTATCTCGTAGATTATATAAATGTTTGTAAAATAAATCAAGAGCATCATCTAATGTATTGTTATTAAGAAAAGTTTCCCAATTCATCTCCAATAGTGACCTATTAATTGCATCATAATCACCCCTATAATAAAAATATTTCAATCTAGGTTTACTTTTCAATATTTTATTTACAGTTATTTTATAAACTATATCCAAAGATTTATGGTGCATGTCTTCTGGTACTAAAGGACTACTACAAGATGTTACCCCAAGGCTATTGTTACATAATACATAATCCAATAGCCTTAAATTAAAGTTTCTATTAAAATTGTATTGGTTAAGGTTACACTCAACCAGTGTATCAAAAAATAAAACTTGAGATTCACCAGCAATGCCTATCGGTTGAGGGGGGTCACCATGCCAATCAACATTACTTAAATTAAAATCTCCCATAATAATAAACGAATCATCTGGGTGGGAGTTAATAATATGAGACATTTTTTCAGAGAAATGTTGAAGTTGAGTATTGAAGGTGTGACCAAGATTTTCTCTACAGAGATATAATGTACATACGTGTAATTTGTTCGTCATTGAGTTGTACGGAGTACTATTTTTAAGAGTGATAGTGACCCAGATGTCTTCTGCTGAAGAGTGCCATTCTGGACGTTCAATTGCTGCAAATTTCCTGTGAATAGCCAGGAGCACTCCACCTCCATATTTTTCCTTTGTTTTTAAGTAGTTCCTATCACGCCTCCAGACAAAATATCTATCATCAAACAGCTCTCGGTCATATACCCCCTCAAGTAGCCAGGTTTCCGTTAATGAAATGATATCATATGAAGATAATAATAAGTTTCGTTTGAATGAATGTGTTTTGGTGCGCAGTCCCCTAGTATTCTGGTAATACATATTTATGTCAAAGGAAGCCATTACAGCGTAAAATATAAAATCTTAAGTGTATTACTATGGAGCCAAATACGTGAATCAGTGACAAAATCAGAGGAGCTATGGTTATGGTTAAAAAGTTGTTATGACATAGAAAGTAGTTTGACTTCAAAATTGAATTATGAACAATACCCGAGCATGCTAGTTTATGATACAAGTAATTAATTATAATAACGTAAAAATTTAAGTACGTGAACTCACTATTAATAATAGCATTAGTTGAACAAAATAGAATAAAACTTAAAAAAAATCGAAATAAGGTAGGAGCATAAAACGCGCTAAAAACTCGTTCCGCGTATTCAAACGCATGTACAGACGAATGCAAACCTAGAATTACTAGAGCGCAAGTAAAAATATTACGTATGACAGTGTAGATGTATGCAAATGCGCACGCAGTTTGAGCGAAGCGCTGCGTACTTACGTATGATGATGGGTTAAACAACCCAGTGACAATGAAATAGTCGACGCGATAACAAAGCAGTAGCAAAATAGCATTGGCTCTCAAACTGCAGGCAGATAGTTTTTGATACAAAATAATAAAATTATATACAAATAATTTTGTTAATAGATATTTTATACATAAGATTATACGATTTTTGCGAGGTCCTTTTCGCACTTTATAAAAAATACGGGCGATATATCAGACTTCCTGACCATAATTTTACAGTGTTTGACCCAAATATATTGGAAATGTTTTTCTTTTGCTAATGCTCTCGCTTTGTTCAGTAAAGTCTTATTTCGTTGCGTAAGGTGGTCATTCACATAAAAACTTCCAGAAGCAGAAAAACCGAGATTGGAGAGATTATGGTGTTTGCTTTTACGCAATGTTGCCACAAATTCTTCTTTAACATACCTATTATTGAAGGCTATTATGATTGGCTTCTCAACATTAGGTACTCGTATACAAGTATCCTCCCACCAGCAAAAAAGTATGTGACTGTGGGGTGTATTATTTTTATTAAATTCGACGTACGAGCCCCGTTACTCTATCCAGGAAAATAATAATACATAATCGAATGTCGTGTTCTGATCGTTATTAAAACATAATCACATGCCCGTATTTTTGAAACAGGAAAAAATACATATGAAACTGTTTTAAAACAAAATCATCGCAAGTTGTATAGCATTTTAAATATAACCACAATAATAACCACATGAAAAAATAAATCAAAATATTTCTCCGGTCGTCTTACTCAATTTGTGTGCTATGTAAACGCAATGTATTTTTATCAAAAACCGATCGATGTTAAGTGATCGCTCAAGAACTCTTACGATACTAAAAGGATCATGGATGCGTTGGTGACCTTAAAGAAATCTGGCAAGTGGGGATTTCGGTATCCGAAAATGTCATACCCTATACGACACACAACACCAAGCTGCTATTTCACGTCGGTTTTTTTTAAGACAATGGTACCACCGCGGTCAAGCTGGCCCATTCATGCTGTTTACATGACTATCTACAACATTAGGTCCCAAAGTAGTCTCCGGGAGTCTCGACGGGGGTCTACGTTCTACGTCACAACTCGTAATCGGGGGACCACGAAAATTTATCTGCTTTCTATTGTGAAGAACTAAAATTTTCATAGTTAGATCTAATCTTCACATTTTTGACGAGTTTTGGGAATATGGTAGAAATGTAGCTGCATGGGGGTCCACCGGAACTAGCTAAATTTTGAAAGTGATCTATGAGAAATCAATGTTGGAACCTCTGGTCTACAGCATGGCTCTACCAGTAACAACAATTCAATATTCAACAATTTCAAAAGAAAAAGAGTAGTACCTGCAATAATTTGATTATCTAACCAGAATAAGTGTAATTGGTTGTTTAGATTTTTTTGAATTCGAATATTTTTAGAACGCTTGGGCCGGTTTTATCAAGGATCTGGAAATCATTTAACCCCTAAACATGTTAACAAATTCAAATCGCCTGAAATTTTGACATTAGTAAACGTTTTAGAGGCTAAATACGATTAAGCATCGTTGAGAAATTCGACCTAAGCCTTTATTAATCCCTTTATAATACCGAAAGTCAACTCATGTTAGTTAGATTAGGCATTTAGGCCGGTTGCACGATGATCCTTAATTATATTTAACCGCTAAAAATGTTTAGTAATGTCGACTTTTCATACGATTTGACTTTTTTTTTAAACACTAAACGCTGGTGGTGGGATATTCATATCCGCCCGGATAGCGACCATCGTACACATGGTGTTAAAGCCTGCCAGTGACTCAAACATCTTGTGTGGCGTTCCCGGATCAGCTATTGTATATCCGGTTATTTTGTGGCTTGCGAAATGAATGAAGAATCCCTGTGCCTGCAACGGTTATGCGCTTTTCCTGTCGCAGGCCCCTCGATTTGCTTTTTCTCTCTTCTGAGTGTGAAGAAGCATTTATATTCTGGTGACCACTGATAACCTCAATGTTTGTCGGTGGTCAAAGGCTTTTTTGCGGCTGCACTGCGCTTACCATCAGGTGTAGTGCAGTCACTCTGCCGTGCTCAGATAAAAAAAAGGTTAGAGACTAATTGTGTTTAAGGTATTGTGCAAACGGGCTGTTTGGAATTTAGAACACTTTAGGTAATTTCAAAATTAAGTATTATAAATGATAGGAATCTATATCTTTTGTCATGCTAACTTGGTCAATTTAGTAGTCCGCCTTTGCTTTTATGAGATATTTCCTCTCATTGCGGATGGAGTTTTATGTGGGCTAACGGGTGTTGCTTGTATGGACTGGTCTACTCAGACGTCTATTGACGTAAATGTGACCTTATCTTCATATTGTAATGGATACATACTTATGAAGTTACATGCACAAATCACAGTAGTCTAATTATATTACTTAATGACATCAATAGTTATTCCAGTAACGTATGACATTAAGCTATTTAAGCTAAACTATTCTCAGAAGTATGGGCATTTGCGAAACAGCGGTAGAGTTTTTCTATGTAATTGATCTGTAAAAGTGCTCAGAGTGGCCAATTTGCATAAAAAAAGTATGATTTTAATAATATATAATATACAAATGTACATAATTATCAAAAATCAATATATCCACAATATTTTTCTATCGAACATCACAACAGTCACACATAGTCCTGACCCCACACTAGGTTAACCTGTATCGTGGATATCAGGAACTACGGAGAACTGACGGTTCCACAACATCTAGAACCAAAATAAATGTATGTGGACGACACAAACATTTGTCTTGGTGTGGAAATCAAACGCTGCCTTGCCATCGGGCTCCTCGCCCGTTGTTCCTCGGCTGTTAAAATATAAACATATTAAGTCATATTTTGGAGTTTGTCAATTTCCATCCTGCTCCGTTACTGAGTATAGAAATGATCTTATTTGACATTTCTGAGGAATATCGAATTGACAATTAAAGTTCATCATAAGTATCTGAGTGTGGCAGTAGATAAATAATTTAAAAATGCTGGACCGAGTCTATACAATTCTTGCTCTGATAAATAGAGTAAAATAGAGAAAAACATTTCTATTCGCATATTTATTTACAGGGGCTTACAACCACTATAAAAGAATCTAAAGTGAAAGAGCGCTTTCAACGTCACAATCCTATTAAAGAATCCAATTTAAAAATTCTGTTTGCCCCTCGACGGGTCTTCGACCCTCGGCCCGTCCGGTGCCGCGCTAAGAATCCTCAAACAAAGCTTAGCTCCGGATGCAATGCCCCTATTGATGTATTGTGTAGCTCCAGCTTTATACACCAATCAGGGATGGAATTAGATTTAAATTTAGTTCAAATAATTCTTGTTTAGACCCCTGAAAAAAGGAAGCGGTTGTTATAAGATTGACCCCCGTGTCAGTTCATTGTACCGCAACGAATTGACCGATTACAATGTGCTTATTTTACCTTGAGTTTGACGAATTTAATAGTGCTTTGTATCGTAATTAGTAGGAGACTATATATATTCCAAAGTTGTTTCGTATAAGACTATTATCTTACCATGCTGTGGTAGCGTGGCACTGGCCTGTTCACTTTACCGGAAATTATTTGTTGGGAATTGTACCTACTCTAATTTAGGGATATTGGTGATTCGAAGCAACTTTTTTGTCGACTCCGTCAATTTTTTATTGTTGCCACTAATGATAACTTGATAAGTTTAAACATTTTAAATTGTAGGGCCACGCTGTAGACAGTTTTGCCTACAGCATGAATGATCCAGCTCGACCGGGTTGTTACCACAGAAAATTTGTATGAATCAGTAGCTTGCTGTTGTGTTTCATACGGTGAGTGAGATATCCGGAGGCCTAAATCCCCTTCAAGTGAAAGTTCCCGATCCCTTAATTACCCCTTTCCTTTAAGGTCGGTTGCATCCATGATTCCTCAAGTTTTGTAGTTGTTCTTGGGTGGTGGAGATTTCTTACCATCAGATCCACTTGGTCGTTTATCGACCTGGTATAAAAAGGATAATTTGTTTAGCAATTGGGTTTCTGTGGCAGTTGTATAAAATAGAACACTATATATTTTAAGGGAAAATGATAAGGATATAGCCCCTCAATGTCCTTCTCGCTACGGCCCTGTTGAAGTACCCGCATTGTAAATTGAACAATGTGTTTTGGTTGGGGTATTTTTGGGAGAAAATTGGGTAATTTCATTACTTATATTTAAACATTGATTACAGTGATTCCGTTATGTTTGTATACTACATTTAAATTATTTAACTGGGTTTAGGACGCATGTCATACACAAGAACTTAGCTGAGGTACTGTAGACTTGAATCCTGCGAACACACACATACAAACGCAATGACTTCCCAAAAACCACATTGTTAGTGTTGTGAGACTCTCGTTACCGATTCGCGATATATCGCCCCAATAAAAATTAAACTTTATTACTAAAACTCATAGCCAGTTGCACTCACTCATCGGAGTAAGGCTCCTAAGGGCAACCTTTGGCGCGGTCAGTCTATGGATGGGTGACTTAGTAGTATTACAATTGAGCGTGTTCGTGCTTCGGAGGGCAAGTCGGAGGCACTCGGGTGCCTTAAAAACTTTGACACTAGGTTATAACGACCCAAGTAGCGTCCTATCAGTATGTTCGGAGCTTCCATTCAATATAGATAGACTAAAAACTCCATAAATAATAAATAAAATAAATACACCCAACATTCACATATTATACATAGTCCTGACCCTACAGTAAGATACGAGTCTTGTGCCGTAGGTATCAGGAACTACGAGAGACTTTCGGTCTCACCAGACCCCGAGACAAATATTTGTGGATCACACAAACATTTATCTCTCCGGCTACTCGCCCGCTGCGCCACGGAGGCTGTCAAATATAATGACATTAAAAATATATTGAGACAAAGACAGAGCGAATGTGAGAGCATTAAGCTACTTTGGATAAAATGCCCGGGTGAAAAGCGTTTCTCTGAGATTTATTGCCTCTCACAGGTGTCGTCGAGATTGTTTTATTCATGCAGATTAGAGCGGAATTAATGTGCTCTTTTATTCGCAAATAGTAAGTTAAAAAAGTCTAGCTTGCCAGATTCTTTAGGAGTCGTTTATGCAATTTTAAATCCTAAAAAAATATATTTTAATTAGCATTGCCTAAGGTAAGTGATCTCCACCGCCCTAGAACGCCTACAATACCAAATAGGTCATGGACCGACTACCGATACCGACTTTAGAGGAATGGAATAATTAAGGGTTTGAGTAGGGAAGAGCGATTAGCAAGCAGCTACTTTACGTTGGTTTTCTTTGAGACTATGGTAACAACCCGGACGAGCCGGCCTAGTCATGCTGTAGACAAAACTGTCTACAGCGTGGCTCTACCACTCAAATATTATTCAATGACTTATTGAGGGTTTGACTTCAAATGTAAGGTTTTTGAATGTGAAAATATAGTTTAATCATTTTTCATGATACAATGTACGCAATATAATATAACTGGTCTACTTTGTCACGAGCGGCGTCGAGTCGCAGCTATTGTTTTATTTTATTAGAGTAGAGAACGGCGGGAAACGCAAAATATGGGGTAAGCCAAGTTCGGCCTGGCCAAGTTTTTTTTTATGCGTATTGCAGTGTAACGTTCCCACGAATACATGGCAGAATGCTAATAGCACGTGAGCGTTTAAGAGTCCTTTCTGTTTGCAGTAAAAAACTTCGTTCAAACCTCGGTTGCTGGTGGGAGGATACTTGTATCCGACCGGATAGCGACCACCGTACACTGGTGCTAAAACCCGCAATAGTGGCCCACCTCGTGTGGGTCGCGTTCCAGGGTCAGCCAGTGTATATCCGATTCTCCCCAGGGGACTTGCTTCCTGATCCTAACCCTTTTCTCATGCCTTTTTCCTTCCCCTCCCCCTTGGCCCTTTGGCAGGCCGGCATGATCTTGCTGACCGACGATGGACACATTGTTTATCGTTGGTCGACACTATTATTGGATTGCACTATACTTACCATCAGGTGTAGCGTAGTCACTTTGCCGAGCCAGGATAAAATAAAGCTGCAATTCTTATATCTTTGTGGCGGTCCGATTAAATATTACTTTGTTCGTTATTGGTAAATTAGCACTGTGATTTGTATCTGAATACCGAGCGTCGCCGTCGTAGATATAAATGTTAGGTTCGTCAAAGCGTCATGCAGAGAGTCTCTGTTACAAGTGAACGCTCACTCCATGAGGATTTTGAAGCATATATTATTCAGGAACGATTCCTCATTGAACTTTTGCTCGGAGTGGTTCATGCGGTCGTGCGTAGGTATACGTATACATAGGTATATACGTATGCTCAATAAAGACATTGATATAGTGTGTGTGCCCTTTTACAGCTTGTATATCATGTGGCGGTCACGATCACGGTCCGAAACCCGCCTATTCATTTTGGTGGAATTTGATGACTTGATGTCTTGGTTACAGTTAGAAGTTACTCAGGCATACTTCCTTTTCCTTTTAAAAAAACCTTTGGTAAAACACCCGGCCACCATGAGAACTAATCATTGTTTAATTGATCGATGCAGTCAGCAGTCGGTGCGATCTTCATCGCCGAGACAACAACGACAAGTGACGTTTCTAAAGCCAGCTGCCAATACTAACCTGGATAGGAAGGCGTCCATCGTCGACGAGAGCACAGGCATCACTAGGACTCAAATGAAAGGTGCGTATATATTATATATATTTTTTTATTTTATTGAATGACGTGATGACCAAGGCGCTCGCCTGATAGGAAGCGCCACGCCTGCCCATAAACAGAAGCAATACCACACAGAATTTTGAATTACAAAGCACTGCATGGCAGTGAGCTGCGCTCGTCACCCCGAGGTATAAAGTGTTAAGTCTCATAATGCCCAGTAATTTCACTGGCTTCAATGTCCTTCAAACCGAAATACAACAGTGCTTAGGTGGCGGCATAAATAGACAATGAGGTGATACCAACCCAGACGGCCTTTCGCATACGAGGGACCTCGTAGATACACTCACTAAATCACGAAATATTCGTTGAAAATACTCGTATGGTTTAGACACTTTTGTAACTTTATAGTAGCCATAAAAATGTTCGAGAGTCGATACATGTTTCTTAGTACAAACATGCGTACCAAATATCTATTTTGGAGCGGGAAGCAAACTTACTCTTGCTTGCTTCTTTTTTCTACTAGATCCAATAGCTGGAATAGATGGAACACAGCAAAATTATTGCTGATTAAATTATTATTATTAAATTATATTCAGTGGTAGGCAGCGGCTTGGCTATGCCTCTGGCATTGCCGATGTCCATGAGCGGTGCTGACCGCTTACCATCTGGCGGGCTTGCTCGTCTGCCTATCAAGGCAATAAAAAAATAAATGCGTTGCTATTCCAGAATTTCGCGAGGCATTTCGTCTCTTCGACAAGGACGGAGACGGTACAATAACTAAGGAGGAACTGGGACGGGTGATGCGCAGCTTGGGACAGTTCGCGAGGGTCGAGGAGTTGCAGGACATGCTGCAGGAGGTGGATAGTGACGGTAGGTAGCCTCGCACCCAATAATATCGCGATCAATTCGTTTTTATACCTATTCTACAGCCTCCGTGGCGCAGCGGGCGAGCAGCCGGCTGTGAAGCGAGAGGCCGCGGGTTCGATCTCCGCACCGAGACAAATCTTTGTGTAATCCACAAATATTTGTTTCGGGCTCTGGGTGTTGTGAGACCGAAAGTCTCTCGTAGTTCCTGATACCCACGGCACAAGACTCGTATCTTAGTGTGGGGTCAGGACTATGTGTGGGACTGTTGGGTGTATTTATGTATTATTCTACAACACAAGTCTATGAGTGGTAGAGCCACGCTGTATACAGTTTTGTTTACAGCATGAATGGGCCGGCTGTACCGAATCGTTACCACTGTCTCACAGAAAACCGACGTAAAGCAGCGGCTTGCTGCTGCGTTCCGTACGGTGAGTGAAATATCCGGAGGCCCAAATCCCTCTCCCCTTCCCAATCCCATAATAATCCCTTCCCTTTAAGGTCGGCAGCGCGCCTATGATTCTTCTAGTATTGTAGGCGTACATGGGCGGTGGAGATAACTTACCATAAGGTGACCCATTTGCTCGTTTGCCGATCTATGATATAAATAAAACAAGTCATTAACTATATGACTAGTGCAATGTTCAACATAAAACAAACTGGAAAGTTATTTGCGAAATAATTAAACAAACAGAGATTATTTAAAACGTTCCTGTAAATTAGTAAAATGTGTGTTTACAGTAAGACAGGCATGGAAAAAAGAATTTATAGTTTAAGATAAATAATGACGTGAGTACACTCACATGCATAAACTATTTTGGAGTTATTCCAACAGTACATATTAGACCGGTGATTTTCCAATTTGAAACATAATTAAATTATAGTAGAATCAAACCCATTGTAAAAGGAAGAGAATACAACAAAATTGATAGGAAAAATAAATTAACGGCGATCTGAGGTCGGGAAGTGGGAAGGGGGGGGGCTTTTAAGGGTAAAAAACGGTTTATCTCGATTTCCAGAAAAACTACAAGTCCTATGGAAAAAAGTTAAATCGCAAAGTTGTAGGTAATAAAAAGATCTACAACTTTTGTATACACACTTTCTTCACATAACCTCAAAATATATGTGAAAAATTCAAATAACCAAGTTTTTTGTTTTTATTTTTATCTATTATAATAAATAATTTTTTTTCACGAAATTTGGTGAAAACTTACCTTTTTGTATCCCAAATACACTGTAATTTTTTTGATTTAAAATATTTATTTTTGCACCTTATTTTGACTTAATATCGAAAAAGCAGCTTAATTTTCAAACGAAAATTCTCACGTCAAAATATGAGCTTTTTTAAAAAAGTCTGTTGGTTTCTTGTTCATTTAATTCTCTACTTTCTGATGGTGTAAAAAATATATACATTACTATGGTAAATGTGCTCAGAAAATGCAAAGAAACGAACTACTAAATAACAGGTAGTAAGGCCCAGACCCACCGAGCCCCTTCCCCACTTCTTTATGATGGGCTAAAATTTTCCGTAGATCACTCAGGTATATAAGTTATATTAAAATAACAATAAAGAGGCATCTACGCATATAATTTAAAGAAGATTCTACAACTTACTCAAAATATTGTAGATATGTCTTATTAAATATTAACTTATAACTTTACATTTTCTGAGCACATTTACCATAGTAATGTATATATTTTTTTACACCATCAGAAAGTAGAGAATTCAATGAACAAGAAGCCAACAGACTTTTTTAAAAAAGCTCATATTTTGACGTGAGAATTTTCGTTTGAAAATTAGGCTGCTTTTTCGATATTAAGTCAAAATAAGGTGCAAAAATAAATATTTTAAATCAAAAAAATTACAGTGTATTTGGGATACAAAAAGGTAAGTTTTCACCAAATTTCGTGAAAAAAAATGATTTATTATAATAGATAAAAATAAAAACAAAAAACTTGGTTATTTGAATTTTTCACATATATTTTGAGGTTATGTGAAGAAAGTGTGTATACAAAAGTTGTAGATCTTTTTATTACCTACAACTTTGCGATTTAACTTTTTTCCATAGGACTTGTAGTTTTTCCGGAAATTGAGATAAACCGTTTTTTACCCTTAAAAGCCCCCCCCCCTTCCCACTTCCCGACCTCAGATCGCCGTTAATTTATTTTTCCTATCAATTTTGTTGTATTCTCTTCCTTTTACAATGGGTTTGATTCTACTATAAATTTGTTTCTATTTTTACCATTTTCAACCGGATAATCACCCGTCTATATGCACTTTAAGAACTGAGAAAAGCAATGACTGGTGCATAAAGAGCTAAGTTCGTTGACAGTGTATCAAAAGACAGAATAATCTGGAAAGAATAGGTAACAGTAAATATAGTAACCAACGGTCCTCTAAATAGGTTTTTTTTATTTGATTGAATGACGAAACGAGCTAGGCGCTCGCCTGATGGTAAGCGTCACGCCTGCCCATAAACAGAAGCAACACCACACAGAACTTACAAAGCAATGCATGGCACTGAACTGTGCTTGTTACTCCGAGAGATAAGATGTTAAGTTTCATAATGCCCAGTAATTAGCTCTGAGTGATATGCAGCGATAAGGGCTACTACAATATTAATATATTATATAATTGAGTGGTAGAGCCACGCTGTAGACAGTTTTGTCTACAGCATGAATGGGCTGGCTCGACCGGGTCGTTACCACTGTTTCACAGAAAACCGACGTAAAGTAGCGGCTTGCTGCTTACGCTTTGCTTTCGTACGGTGAGTGAGATATCCGGAAGCCCAAATCCCCTGCCCTTTCCAATCCCTAATTATCCCTTTCCTTTAAGGTCGACAACGCGCCCATCATTCATCATCATGTTATAACAAAAAAACTTCAATCTTAGGTATATTGCCATGATCGTTCCTATATCCAACTGTCCAGGTGATGGTAACGTTAGTTTCGAAGAGTTTGTGAGCATCCTGTCCAAGTCCATGTCCGGGGGCGGTGGAGGGCCCAGCTCGGCTGAGCAGGAGGAGCGGGAGCTGAGGGACGCGTTCCGAGTGTTCGACAAACACAACCGCGGGTACATCTGCGCTTCGGACCTGCGAGCTGTCCTGCAGTGTTTGGGGGAAGACTTGTCTGAGGAAGAGAGTGAGTAGAATCTTATATATGAACTAGCTTTTGCCCGCGATTCTACTGACGTAAATGAAATTTTCCGAGATGAAAGTGTATGTCCTAATCCATGTATCATATGGTATACCAGAGTGCCAAATTTTAATAAAATCCATTCAGCCGTTAGCCAATTGATTGATTGATATCTGAATTCGCAAACAGACTAACATCCAAACTAAGAAAATAATAATAGATAAGTAAATAGATAAGTAGGATAAAGACACGAGTTGATTGAATGATGGGCTTCACCATTCCCCAGTTACCACTGTCACACAAAACACAATATATTAGGCAGCTTTGCCTTTCGTACGGTCAGTAAGATTTCCGGGGGCCCAAATTTTACCCTGCCAGCTGAAAAGTTAAAAGTACTTCTTTTTTGGAATGGTCTTTCTATAAGATTTAGGTATTTTTGTTCACTTCTACCTTTACATGTTTTCCATATTCTTCCTTGACTATAACAATTTGATTTTGTTTGAATACTTTCAGTCGAGGACATGATAAAAGAAGTGGACTCAGATGGAGATGGTCGTATAGACTTTTTGGGTAAGTTTTACTTACTTAAAGTTCTCGTCAATCATTATGGCCGCTATGAAGTTAGTCGTAAGCGGCGTAGCAGTTATTGTTTTCAATAGAATAGAGGGTGACGGGGGTTATCACTTTGGCGTTCCAAAATAGGTTTTTTCCGGAGGCCCACAATCTTCTTTTACTCAAAGCCGCACTCATAATTTTTTTGGAGTTGAGTTCATGGGTGATCATTTGTTCCATTACTCGTTTACCTAAAATGGGTTTATAACTTTGAAAAGCGACTTCGCCAGCGTGAATGTTTTTTCCGGGTTAAATATAAGTAGCCCTAATCTATATTATTCCAATTGGGCATTACGAGACATCTTATGCATTGGCGTGACGAGCGCAGTGCAGTTCTTGACAGTGTTAAGTAATTCTAAGTTCTGTGTGGTGTCGCTGCTATTTATGAACAGGTGTGGTGGCACTTACCACCACGCGAGCGAACTACTCATATCGTTTTTCTAATATGTGTCTAATAAATAAACAAAATGAATTTTCAGTTTAAGTTAATTGATACCACCGACAATACCATTGATAATAATAAGGTGGACAGACGACCTGATAAAGATCGCAGGAAGTCGCTGGATGCAGGCCGCTTCCAACAGGTCGGTCTGGAAATCTTTGGGAGAGGCCTATGTTCAGCAATGGACGTCTTGTGGCTGATGATGATGATGATACCACCGACTCCAGTCAGTTTTATTTTTCGTTAAAAAAACTATTTTACTTTTCTTAGTGAAAGAATCATTCAAATCGGTCCACAATTGGAGTTATGTTGGTTATACATATAAAAGTGTCGAATTGAGAGGTTTTTTATTATATTTTTTTATTACTATAAAATTGTAGAATTCGTGAGAGCATTGGGCGAGCCAGAAGACGCGTGTGATGATGAAGATGAGGATGAAGCCACCGAGGGTACCGACCTGCCGCTACCTAGGACTGTAGCAGCTAACTAAATATAAATAAATAAGTTTACGCTTTCAATATTAACTCAAGCTTAACGACACGTATTTTCTTGAAGATTAAATCCTTATTTAAATGATTCTTGTACGATATAGGCGAGAATATAACGGAAAATCGAAGGTGATTTACGAAACCGCGTCATGTGATTACTTTTTCAAACTGTATGATGCGGCCTCGTAATGATGTTTTCTGTTAACCTATTGTCGCCTGTCATTCGATGAACGACGAGATCGCTTTAAAGGGGCTTAATGTATGGATAATAATGACAAAAATAATACTATCTAATGCTTTTTAATTCAAATGTGAATGTTTATAATACTTCGAGTTAAAGTTTCTGACAGTGTTTCAGAAAATTTAAAGTTATTTTGATATGATTCAAATGTTACTAATTTTATAGATAGGTAATTACTGTAATTTACTACAACGTTGGCACTAAGGTCTGCTTAACTTTTAACTTAGTGGCAACCCCAAAGTAGATGGACGCGATGTACGTCTCTATAATGCGTCTTTGGAGTTAACAATTCCTTAATTTAAGTAAAGGTTGGTGAAAAGCGCCATAATTCTAACAAATTTTAATAAAAAAATATCTATGATCGAAAACATACTTGGAATTTTAGGTATTTTATAAAATATATATTATTTTGTAGTCCATATAATTGTTTAATTAAATATCGATAATAGATTTATTTTCCACTTTTCTAGTACTAATTTTATATCAATGGCCGTAACTTAATCGCTGACAGCTATAATAAAAATTACAAGGGAATCTATTATGCTGCATATAATGGAAATAACAAGTTCATGATCAGCCCGCTGATTAAATCCCACTCTTCCTAATATAACACCAATTTAACAAAATGTATAAAACTTTTCGTGTTTAATAACAAGTTTCTATTTAATGTAATCGAGAGTGAGATAGGTGCAAAGATTATTTTATCTTGACAGTTGCTTTCAAAATGATCCTACGTACCATTATCGATGTTCTTATAGTATAAGATCCGGGGGAACATTGACCTTTACCCATCTGTTTACGGGATGAAAATAATATTTTAGGGTATAAAATGTGATGCTGAACACATACCAATAGGGTTGCCTAAAAAAATATGTTCCCCGGGATCTTAGACCATTACAAAAACAAATGTATTCTAACTTCGGCTTCTAACAATTAGTTACTATGGTAACCCATATAATCTGGCCAATATAAACCTAGTTTCAAGCATAGATAATAATATAATAAAAACTTTTTTTACTTATATCTATGGTTTCAAGTTAAAATACGTTTTTTTACACCCAATATATTTAAATATCAGGCTTTGTATTAATTTTTATATCAATATTGCAATAAAAATAGAAATATATAGATTGAAATTTCAATAGGAATAAATAATACGAATATTAATTGTCGATACTACTTATAAATTTTAAACTTATTGCGTGGTTGTGACAAAGAAAAATTAAAGCAGAATAGTGACCGATTTACACCATTTCAGTAGAATCGAGTGATCTAATTAGCGAGAAATTGCAAATGGGAAAATCTGAAATGCAATAAATTCCAGTGAGATCCAATCCTTACCTAGACTGTATGATATAGTCGACTTTTCAATTCAGTGCGCCCCGTAGAGGGAGTAACTATAGAGGAGCTATCAGCGTATACTGAATAAGGACAGATATACTTTGCATACAATTTGTGGGGCTGCTACATTCGTAAAATTTTCCCCAATTTTGAAAAAATCATGATACATTTTTTATATTTCTTATGTTAAAATGCGGCCTAACAAAAATATACCTGGTTAAACCCCTTGAAGGTTTCGACTGATTTAATTAGTACCGGGTGAGAATATTACATATAAATAAAGTACAAAAATCTCAATCATCTCATTGGTCTGGAGGCAGTGTTCATAGAACAATTGTACCGCGGATTACTAATATTGCCATTTGGCATTCCTTTTCTTAGTACTTTACTTTTAAGTTCTATGCGACCCGTCTATACTTATTCCTTTGTTTAAACTTTACTTATATCATTTTTAGATTTGACAACTGAGACATTACATAATAAATTGTATCCATACGTTTTTCTTCATTCCAAAGAAATAGACTAATATTTTAATTCATGTAATCGGGTAAAAATAAAGACCTTTTCTTACACAGTTATGTTATGTTTCAGCAGAAAAATAAAAGAGGTTCGTTTAAGTATCACAAAACAATTTTATTGGCCTTCAGATTGTTTTTGTATTTTATCAGCTACTTTTCACTTTTGTTGCAATTTTAAAAGTTTCCTTTTCCGAGACGTGTATTCTAATGGTAGTTTTCTCATCGGGCTCTGCAAACATTGAAATAAAGAAGTATTAATATAGAAAAATAACCAGCCAAATGCGAGTCACACTCGCACACCGTAGTTTTCGAGCCAGAACACAACGGCGCGGCGAAATTATTATCATTCGGTGTTAGAATATAGGGTTTATATTGTAATATACTTCCAAGTTTGAAGCTTACTCGTATGTGTATTATCTTTAGAGCGAATACAAAAACGCCAAAATAAAAACGTGTTTATTGTATGAACACCCCTCCTAAATGTTGATATTTTATGATTTTTATTCATCAATAAATCCGCCATAATATTTATTCTATTACTAATTATATAAAAGGCGCTTATTATCCACGATTGTAGGCAAAATTAATTATACACAAGCTGGTATCCCTAAAATGTGTATAATCCTCCTTTATGACATATTGTTAAAAAGATTGGCTATCTCATTTTTTCCTGGCGAAACGATTGCACGTAGGAGCAAGACATAAAATATAAGGTCATTAACAACATTTGTACGTATTGTAGTATCAAAATAAATATCTTGATTTATGGAAAACATTGCAAAAATAAGTGAACAGAATAAAATTAATGAGTTTTATGATATAACCAAACAGTCTGCGTCTTATTTCCACTTTATTTTACCGCTCAACATACGAAAAATGGAACTTACCTGTGAAAGGTTATGTTTTCCGTGGAACGTTCCGTTTGGCTTTTACACGCTAAATTACTGCAATTCACCATATTAAATTGTTTCTACGTTCGTCTTTTTACACTTACGATCGAGTACGACACCGACCCACTCGTTATAGAACACAAAAGCAAGCAATAAAGAAAACTGTGAAAGTTTGTCTGCCTCAATTGTGAATTGAGTCAGACAAATAAAAGTGATACACTGAGTGAAATAAAAAATACTTAGTGCGTCTCTTTCTGACTCTTATAAATACGCATACATGCATCCCGCTTTCGCAATTATTATTATTCTGATGACCATTCTATAGATAATCATTCTACGGTGCGCCCGTTCCATTGAGAGCGCCTAAAGCGCTCACCCGAAAGTCCGGTGAAGCTGTATACAGCCGACTAGTGTCAGGCTTACAGCAAGCGTCAAAACAAAAAAAAAAGTGCGCCCGTTCCAGCAACATTACAGCAGTGGAAGTGGCCAATTCATTGCGTTTAATTAAATGTTTCTAAGGTCTTTGTCACTAAAGGTTTTAAAATAAGGCTTAAGGGTTAAATTACTGGAATATTGTAGAATATATCATCCAGTCTAGTCCAGCATTGGATTGATTCCCTGGATTACTGGAATTGCGTAAACCGGCAACACTCATGAACGTCTGATTTTAGTCGCTTGTTTAAAATTAACGGCTTTTTACATAAGTTCTTCAAACCGAGAGCATTTACGTATTATAAATAATATTAATTGATATCTGAAGATCCGTATTAGGTATCTCAATTTCTAGAGGTTTAACAGCTAGTGTGGCGCAGTGAGCGAGTAGCTGCCTACGAAAAGGAGCCACAGGTCCGATGCCTGCGTCGAGACAAATGTTATTGCGATCCACAAATATTAGTTTTGGGTCTGGGGGTTGTGGGACCGTAAGTCCCTCGCAATCCATGCCCCACGATACAGGTTAACCTTGCGTGGAGTCAGCATAATCTGTGACTGTTGGCTGTATTTAATCATACTACTGAAATTGAGATATTTAGATTACTATAGTATTCCTAGCTTTAAGTTTTGGATGGCATTAAATTTAATATTTAGCGCCACAAATACATTAAATTAAATGCAGTTTTTTTGTATACTTAATCAATATAAAGTGGACCTTGTATGTACCTTGTTAACATATCCAAAGATATCATTGTACTTGCGATAGAAGAAAGCTTCTTTTAAATATTGTAACGCATTTTAACAAATTTTACGACGCATTTTTATGTAAATTCCAGACCAAATATACATAATAAATTTTTCTTGATAATCATATGTTGTTATTATTTCATATTTTATTTCTCGATTATGGATAACCACTAATACCTAGTTGCTTAAGACAAAGAGGATTCTAGACCCTACTTCAGATATCCAAACTCAAGGTACAGTGAATACCAAAACGGGAACTAAGTTTCGCCATTGCCTTAGACTATCCCGCCCACACACCCGCCACTGTAACTCCTGTGCACCAGGATCAACAGTGGCACGCATTTTTGTTGACACCGAGCAGTGAAGCTCGGCGAGTCTCTGGGAATGCCTAAATGTCTGTCCCGCAATGAAATTAATCAGATAGAAGGTTAAGGAATTGGAAATCCACCATTGCTCATTCTGTTAATCGGCAAAGAGTACCACGTGTGTGTGAGGATGGGCTTGGCCTTATTAAGATGTTGGTGGCCCAATTATGGTCGTTCCCAATATTATGTTAGACAGATTTGCATAGCGACAGTAAAGTCGACATATTTTGTATGGAAGCTCGTTCAAAACACTTGATAGCAGGTAATAGGTAAGCAATACTTATTTTAACTTTATTGTACACAAGGAGTACAGGACAGAACACTAAAATAACTACTAAGATGAGAAGTAGGGTAGACCGGGTACATTTGTAGCAGGGTACGGTAGTACCAATGGGAATATTTTTTTAACTACACCTCACACACACATTCCATTCCCCTTGGCGCCCCCCTTGGTTGCTTGCCGACTAACTATCAGCTGCTCGCGCGTGTGGCTCGACGCAGACGCTTATGACAGCGAGATGAAATTTTGGTGCAGTCAAAGTAAGTTTTTTCCATCTATTATCATTGGTCATAGCAGGAAATCAAAACATCATTTTTAACTCAGTGTAAGTTTTAAACATTTCTCACTATTGTATCTCTTATTTGTAAACGTATTTATTTAGATTAAAGTTTAAATTTAGGAGATTTTTTATATTATCCATGAAATGAGTATATGGGGACAATTGTAGCAATATTTCGGGGACGTTTGTAACGGTACAATTGTCCCCGTGGTAAAATTGACCCCATATTATATATATATTTATTTATAATATATATTTATTTTAACTATAACTTTAATTCATAACTTAATTAACTATATTTTTTAGCGAGCACGGTAAAGTGTCTGCGCTGCACCTAATGGTAAGTGAAGCGCATTCCAAAAAGACCAGCGGCAACCGACAATAATGAGTTTATCGGCGGTCATCAAAATCATGCCGGCCTGTAGAAATGCTTCTTCACACTCCGAAGAGGGCAGAAACAAATCGAAAGGCATGCGACAGGACAGGCGGATGACCGAGACAGGCACACCAGCAGTTAGAATTTAGAAGATAAAGATCATTGGGATTAAATATGTGTAACTGTACTTATTGTTAACAATTGGGAACTGCAGTATTAAGAGACGCAATTCAGCGATAATAGTCTTTTTTAACACGCTTTTATTAGCTTCAGACGTAGGTTTGTTGGTAGGTTGGTATGTTTGTCTGTAACTTGTCTTTGAACGTGATTTTGACCTCCTTTAAAACGTCGGATTAAATTGAAATTTGGCATACTTATCAAGGACCGATGACAATGCAATATTATATATATAAAAAAAAAGTATTGCAAATTGTGATTAATAATTATAAATAATTGTTGTGTAGTTTAGTTTAGCGCCATCTACACGACGCATAAGAATGCGTCAATAGATTGTCAATCTGCGTCAATTGAAATTATACTCTCTGGACCTTTGCTAATTATAGGGAATATCGTAGTATCTAAGAGCGTCAATAGATGGAGCTTTTTTGATATTCGGACCTCAACCGACTACAATATATTTATATTTTAACTAAAAAAATAAAAATAAATAATAGTTAAAAAAACTAAAAAACACGCTTTTATAGAAAGTCTAACTAAAAAATAGAAAATAAATTTGAAGAAAACAATGTATTTTATTGTAAAAAAAGCGTGTCATTCATAAAGTTTATTTTTTAACAGATGCCGCGTTATAGAACAAGAAAGACTGATAGAACGTCGAAAGATACTTTTCTACGAAAAAGCATATTAGGAAATCCAAACCGGAAAATCTATACACACAGCTATGTTTAGGTCTATGTTTAGGTTGTGCCATGTTTCTCTAATTAGATATAAAAAGAAAAGAGAAAAATCCACACCCGGAGCTTTGGCATCGATGGGATAAAATTGTGCTGGACTGAGTAGCTATACATAATAAAAAAATTGATAAAATTAAGTATGCAAGGGACAATTGTACCATGGGGACAATCGTTCCAAATGCTTTACCATACAATATTTTGATTTGTGATTTTCGTTGTTTTTGACTAATTATAAGTATACGACACCACAAATATGATGGTCAATACTTAATAAGAACTTATAAGAATACTTTGTTGTAATCTTTAATTTAGTTATTATCGTTTAGGGTGAGAAAACTATTGTTTTATGTTTTTAATTTTTATATTGATTAACCTTACGAAGTTTACTGTATTTTGTTTGTCATTAGATTACAAGCTATTCTGTTGGGATATTACCATTTAGAGAAGTATATTTATGTAATGATAACACTGAGTTTTATTAAATTACATCGCTGGTACAATTAACCCACTGGCGGGGACATTTGTACCAGTTCACTCAGTCCGCTTTAATGCTTAATATCTATGATTGTATTATTCCTACACGTCTAAAGGTAATGCGAACTTATAGCCGAATAAACTACGTATCAATGGTTATTGACACTTTTGACACAATATTAATAATAAACTCAAAATTTCACGCTAACCAAAATATGCTACAATTGTCCCCGGTCTACCCTACAATTGGCGGCCTTATCGTTCAGGCAACCATGGGATGGAGATAAGAGATAGAAAGGACAGTCAAGAGTGTACATTGCACAATAAACTAATTACTAAAATGTATATATAATTAATATATTAATATATATAATTAAATATAATATATAATTAATTGAACTGATATAACAGCATAGGTTATGAAAATAATGTCGTATTTAGCCGACATTTAGCGCAACGACTGTGCCCTATACAATCAGATAGCCTCGGTAGCACAGCGAGTGAGTAGTCGGTTGTGAAATGAGAGGTTTGAGTGATAGAGCCACGCTGTAGACAGTTTTGTCTACAGCGTGAATGGGCTGGTTCGACCGAGTCTTTACCACTGTTTCACAGAAATCCGACGTAAAGTAGCGGCTTGCTGCTGCATTTCGTACGGTGAGTGAGATATCCGGAAGCCCAAATCCCCTCCCCTTCCCAATCCCTAATTATCCCTTTCCTTTAAGGTCGGCATCCCGCACTGTTTATAAACGCATATTAAACCCCCCGAGGTACCATACCAACTTTCCTTAAGAAATGAAACAAACATTTTCCGTAATAGTATTCGATATTTATTAACATATCAAAATATTTACAATACACATTTTTACATGTCACAATTTACAATAAGTAGCGTAGTTCGTTAGAGGTAATTTGGCTAATATGGGCAAAGGAGGACCCAATCATAATGCCTGGGTTTACTATTAGTTAGCATTAAAACAATAGGAAGTTAGCAACCGTCGATATGATGAAAATCTCACTATCGTGGCTCGTTTCAATGATTACACGTCCCTAGCTCAACCGGTATATACCCAGATACCAAGCTACTTCAGGCCGACATAATGCGCCATATTTATTATCAGTTGCAGTGTACTCACTTTGCCGAGATAAAATAAAAAGATACTGTAAAGTATAAAACTATGTTGCTAACTAACTAAAGTATAAAACTATAGGAATAAGTTATTATTTTCTCAACGCGAATGAAATGAGAAAACAAGTATAATGCGCATGCCATTATAGATTTTTGTCTAAACAACCTGCGTGGTGTGTACAGTGTAGCGCTATTTTATATGAGACAAACTATACAGTACTAGCTTTTTCTCGTGACTCCGCTGGCGTAAACTTAATACAATTTAGTCTATGGAACGTGTGACAGCCGAAGTCTATATGTGTCTATGATTGGAAGTCAAATTTGCTTAATGGTTGCCTTTGTAAGTTTTGTGTCGTGTGCTGTAACAATATATTTCTGTTCATCCTGCAAATTTGTTTGATTTACCTATTATAACCTATCAGGTTATGGGCACAGGACTTCGCACTAATTTAAATATCGAAGATTTCCCGCGTAAAGGCAGACCGGCGAAACTATCTAACCTACAAGACGGCGTGGTTTCGTCAAGATGTCTAGCTTTAGAAGTTTTATTCAAATTGATAAACTGAATGGATGATTATTAAAATTATTCTAATAAATGAAGAACTATGGGAATGTGTGGAAAACAAGGAGCAAGATGGTAAGAAGCAACAGAAAGCGTTAACCTGAATCGCATTATCTGTTCAACCATCAGCAATACCATATATACGCAATGCAAAAACAGCACAGGAAGCCCGGAGTAAATTATGAAGGATTATGTCGAGGCCCGGGCGAAATCGAAGGCTACAACTAAGCCCTACAGGCGATTTGCGTGCCAAATTTCCTCCAAATCGTTCACTTACACTAACAAACATCTAAATTGCCAAACATAAAAATAGCCAAACTTCCACATTTATAACAGTAACAGGACTACATACAATACACGCAAAATAATATGCTGGACTTAAGTTGGTCCCTTCACCCGACTTTAACGCTTCCTTCAGTCTCCGAAAACAATAGCTTCAACGTCACTTGTGACTAACTTCAGACCGGACAAAATATTTTGCGCGTATCGTACGATTAGTTATATGCATTGGCAATATTCGTCTATTTACGAACTACGAACGCGTGTATTATGATCAAATATTACAAATTAGATTATGTAAGTATATTTTTCCTGAATAATAAGACGCGCGGGGCCGGACATTTTTGGCATTTGTAATAATTTGTAAACGAAGAATATCGAAGCGCCTAACTTACATTGTAGTATAAACTGTACATGTAGGTACATTATACTTTCCACAAAATGCATTTGATTAAACATATTCATTAACAGATTATAAAGCATAAACTAAAAATACAGTTAAGGCAAGGTAACCATAAATGCTAGTCTTAAGACTGGATTACATTTGTAAGTTTTACTCACATAAGTGACTGACAAAGAAATTACTGTAATATGTAAACATTAGAGATGTGCCGATTATGACTTTGGCCGACTAGCCGACTAGCCGATTAGTCGGTTGTAAAGAGGCCGACTAGTCGGCCGACTATTCGGCCGAGCCGATCACCGTTTCGGGGATATCCGTGACGCTTCGTTTACAGCTGATCCGCGCGCAAGTTGCAACCGCCGCATGCGAGCGTGTCGGAACCTATTTTATTTACGTCGCATTGTTTCTTGATTTTTGCTTCTGTATGGTCAGAGCGGTATTATTGTGTAAAAAAAATATTTTTGTGTAAAGATAATACCGGTATTGTTTATTAAAGTGAAGAGCTCAATTAAAATTTTATCATGTCAAAAAGAAAGTCTCGTGTATGGATTTTTTAAGAAGTATAAGAAGTTGGATAGTCGGCGCTCTTTGCCGAATAGTCGCCGACTAGTCGCCGACTACAATAGTGACCGGATAGTCGGCTTTACCGAATAGTCGCCGACTAGTCGGCACATCTCTAGTAAACATCGTAAGTTGCTTATTGCAATTACGTACATTGGAATATATAAGACGGGTCTAGAATTTCGCCTAGTTCGAAATGTGTGAGTCACTTACATACGTAAGTCTTAAGTTCATAAGTACAAAATATGTACAGGAACACATATTAGCAACAGGGTTTTTTTAATCGAGATACAAACCACAACTTGGTCGGACTGACGTTAGTCGTATCACCACCCCCCTCTACGGCTCCCATCACATCAGTCTCTCCGACCTAGACCGACCAAGTTATCTGGCACGTATTCTAGATTATAATTGACTATGTTCTTATTTCACCTAAAATATACATATTGTATTACACTGGTAATGATAATAACAGTATGGCAACATACATTCTTATGCAATCACTTGCGAAGAAAAAATAATTTGATGCAATTTATGTGGCTATGAAGAGGTATATTCATAAACATATTAATAGGTCTTGGCACCACAAGAATTTTGGAGGCAGAGTCGGTCTTGCGGTAGAATACAGGGCCTATCTTGGGGTAAATATATACTAGTAGCAAGGACTGAAAAATATTATTATTGCCATTTTACACTACTTATAAATATTGAAGAGAGAGTGCTGGCAAGAACGTGTCTTGGTATTATACTAATGTGAGCTTGACATAATTTACCCGAAAATTGGGGTAAATATATGGAGGTATTTAAATTTATTCTCTTTGTAATAATTAGATTTTCATCTAGCTAGAATACATTAGCTAGTTCTACTTTTGAAATACAAAAATAAAAAAAAACGCAGCCATCTTGCAATGCGGCCTAATGAATTCTATTCAAATCGCTTTCTTCATCTGCAACTTTTCGTCACCACGATATCACTTATAGGTGCTTTATTCCTGTTGATGTTTATATATTCGTATTTACGAAGTCCATTACTTTATGCATGCTGTGATCCAGATTTAACTACTGTGCTAGACTAGCGATAAATCTAAGCGAAAAATGGAATATAAATAAATACGAAAAATATGGTTGAATTTCACTCGTGTCATTTCGCGTTGTCCTATCAAGTAGAAATATACGAGAAAGCGCCATATCTGAGTAAATAAAATGTCCGCGGCGTGACGCATAAATCTGCCAAGTGTATATCCGTATTTCAGCATTTCGCCATAGAACTAAAGCGAAGATTTCGCGTGATCTCGCGAGCAAATTCCGCTCAAATTTGTCTCTAGTTTCAGTATAGCTATTCTAAAATGAAATTACGCGTTGTATTGAGCCTCTTTCAACAAAATTTTGTGTACATTCATGTTCAAAACTGAGGGCGTCTTACATCATTTTAGATTAGACTGACTCATAACTAGAACTAACTGCCACAATTACAGATGTCGTCAACTCTATTGGCAATCATTCATTTCTTCGAATTCGATTATTTGCACACTCAGAGCCAATTAAAGCCTAAATTTTGCCTTTATTCAATACAGAAATTGCTTTGTGCTCACTTTCTGACAATGGAATTAAAGGTAATTGACATCTTTGAGTGCCGCAGTAAGTATGAATTGTGTTATCTACATTTACTGTAGGCACAATTAGAAAATGGTAGCTATTCTGCAGCCCAACTATACTAAAACCAATTCAAATATTTTTCGGTTTAGTCCTGTTTTAGTTCAAAGTCAACCGTTTAACGTGACCAACTTAACTAAAATCAAGTCCAATCGGTATAATTTGCCTTGTTAAAGCTAAATCCGTTTCATACACACCCGTTTGAGTGGAGTAAACCATTTCTAGTTAAGTTAGTACAACAGAATAGACGCAACAATTCCGCTTAATTAGATTTTCATGATTCAACAATATTCGTCTATTTCAGAAATTTGAACCCGTGATATTGATGACGCATCACTAACAGGTTAGATTATACTTATTTATATCTTGACAGACCAAGCTCAAATTGTCGGGTATTAATTACATGTTCGTAATAATTCTTGAAAAATGAAGATTGTGGAAGCACGTAAATCGTACATATAATTTTCAGACACATTTTCATTTAACAACCTTTTTGGACGGCACAATCTACTTTAAAAAATCATCTACTTGCTTCAGACTCTAGCATAGACACAAAGCTCTAGGTCCAGTAGCACCATACTTAGCGTGAAACCGAGGAGATCGACTACCAGCTTCTCTAGTAGAATAAGATTCAGGCACGCCAAACTACGACGTATTAGAAGCCAACTATGTTCCATATACTTTCTTCTTCTTTTTAATTGATGGCTTCGCATTATTATGCATTTCGCCATTGACAAGTATAAATTATTCTCAAGTCTTCACAAGAACGAAATATCGGTGTGGACATCTCCAAGTTCTTATTGGAGTTTTGGTGTGAATTCCTTCCAGTACAATACTTAATTCACTTATTTTAATGTTTCCATACACAGTTCATCACCGTCAATGTTTATTGAACAAATCCACACCACTTTTATACAACAAACACAACTTTAATCTAGTTTTTAAATAAATTAAAATAAGCGATGAACCCCACTGTCGGAATTCCCGCCAAATCTCCCCATATACTTTCTTTTCCCTATACAAAATATTTGAAAATGGAACTACTGCAGCATATAACACGTCGCATTTTGGCCTCGAACAAAACATTTCAGCATTTGTAAAAGCAATGTAAGCATTAAATCGGTGCAACGAAAATAAATCTTTTATCAGAATCTTGACACACGTGTAAAGTATACCCCGTCCCCAATCAACTCATATTACCCCAGATTTTGTCTGTTCGTGTATCTACTCTCTTAAAACCCGAAGTATATTTATTGCACAACAACAACAGTTAAAATACCTACGCAACGTTATAAAATACCTCAAGCACCAAATTTTCCAATTAGTAGTGTACATTTTTTAAACACGAATCTATAACATCATTATCCTATCCCACATGAATATTATAGTTAATATTGTTTTGTTCTATCTTACGTATGTCGATGTTACTATTAGGAGGATATTATTAAAATTTATTGCGGTGAACATATCACAAGACCCCCTTATTTATTTGGATAACAAATTGACATTCATGCGTTTACGTACTAAATTACACATTACAGCTGTTTGGATGTAACGTGAAATCACATATTAGGGAAAAATATTTATATATCTACTGTAATTTCTGAATACTTTGACCATCAACGGGTTACTATGCCCTTAACTAGTTACACTTATCTTAACGGATTACTTCAGTCAAAAACGTAATTATTCACCGCCAATACGAAATTATTCTAGATTCATATCTGCTTATCCTGTGATTTATAATTTCACTTCATTACTTTTTCTTTTTTTTATCCGAGCACGGCAAAGTGACTGCAACTGATGGTAAGCGTAGTGCAGTCCAAAAAACTAGCGACCACCGACAAACAATGAGTTCATCGGTGGTCACCAGAATCATGTCAGCCTGTATACATGCTTCTTCCCTCTTCGGAGAGGGAGGAAGCAAATCGAGCGGCCTGCGACTGGACACGTGAATGAACGATGCAGGCACAAGGATATAAGAATGTACCCCTATACCCGCCCCCAAACAACCATCAAGTCATGTCGCAAGCCCCTAGAGATAACCGGATATACACTGGCTGATAATGGAACGCGATCCACACAAGGTGTGTGGGTCACTATGGCAGGTTTTAACACCATGTGTACGGTGGTCGCTATCCGGCCGGATATGAATATCCTACCACCAGCATTCTTCTATCTATTCTACTTCACTCAACTGATATTTTTCGATTTGCAATGTGGCCAAAGTATACAGAAATGTAACATTACCCTCATTCATTCATCATAGTCATTGTAATCTTATTTTAATTTTTTTATTTATACGTAAGGTCAACAGTTGTTGACGAAAACCCGTTTCAATGTTATTCCCATTAATATGTGATTCCAGTCTACCCCAGTCAAAACTACCTTATAACCGCACTATCTACAAATAATGCACCTTCGTTTACCGGCTGGTGATATACTTTGGCTCCATGTGTCCCGTATCGCTTAGCGACCGTAGTACCACGTTACCGTTCGGCATTATCGACAGCCATGTTATCGACGCGTGGTTGAGCGATATCCGTAGCCAACCTTCTGGTGGGAACTGTAGTGCTCTGTAATTATAAACAAACATATTTAATATTTGTAAAAAAAGTAAGGGGGTTTTGTGAATGGTAGTGTCACACTGGAGTCAGTTTTGTGTACAGGATGAATGGGCGGGCTTGATTGTGGTGGTATCATAAAAACAGACTGAGAGTGGTATCTTGTTATTGAGTTTCATACGGGCAGTGAGATTACCAGATACCAAACTAATGCCTCTGTCCCCAATCCCCATTCCTTTCCTTAAATATTGGCAACACTAAATACATTCTTAGTTCCTCTGGTATTGAAGATGATCATTGCCAATCACTTTCTTTCAGGTGAACCTGCTTCTCTTGTCATTTTTTAAAAAATTTACTTGCATTTGAATATCTTACAATGTTATGAAGTCTACGAAGAACGTGGTAGGTACATTTGAATGCATATTTGTAATTGTAGTTTGTATACAGTGTATACGCGCACAGCACACTGTCAGGTATATACGAGGTGTTGTGATGTGTTGTTCATGCGCCAGTCATAATTAACATTAGCACGTCGGTGACACGAACCCATAAGATTTTCCCTTACCAAAAAGTGCTTAAGGGCCTTCCGTGAGCAAATGACCTTGACTGACTCGCGGCATACTAACTCGTGTACTTGGCGTATGAGTTTTCGTGCAGAATATGAACGTATTTAGCGAATAATTGATTTAAAAAATCAGATTTTGGTCTTTTCGAAAATTTAAAACGGGCAAAATGTTCCTTATTAAATGGCCTATCTATTGATGTTAATCTCATATGAAAACAATCTGTACTTTAAAAGGAGACGCACGGAATCTTTACATTTTTTTCATTTTTATGGTTCATTTATAACGATAATTTAAAAAAATATATCAACGTTAATGAATTTGAATCGAACAAAGTAAAGCTGACAGATTGTAGAAATATATTGTATATATTTTTAATCAATATTTATTTTAAGTAATGACTAGATAGCCTCTAAAAATCTCGATCGCGCGGCGTTTTGCTGGGGGTATGGCCTTAACGCGGCTAAAGAAGTTTTTACTTCAAAAATAGCCATAGTACTCACTTGCACACAAAGAACCGTATAACGTTAGCGTGACAGACGAGCAGCGTGTACGAGTCTTTGGTCTGCTCCGGCGGCGCCCGATGGAAATACCGTCTGAAAGCCGCCTCAATCCGGGCACTGTCCTGGAAGAACTGCTACACGTGCCAAACCCGAATACCACATTACTATACTGCCGAGTAGAGCTTTATTCCATTGTGAGGAGTATTGTGATTGGGGTAAATAAGGATGGGGTAAATTGGGGGATCATTTTGAAATTGGAATGTTCAAACTAAAATATGGAATTAATGATGCAGAGGTTTAGGATCTTTTTATGTATTGATGAATGAGTAATATGCAAAATCACAAATAGTCTTTGTTAATTATTGTCAGAAAAAGGGTGAAAATAAAATTGTTACAAAAACAACATTCTAATATTTGCCTAGCCTTAGATTAATTAATACGCATATTGAATTATAATGTAATCTAGTGCAATCAAAATATGTAACTATGTATGAACTATGAAGTAACAATGACTTAAAATGCTCTTTTTAGCAATGTAATTCCTTTTATTGTGTTGTCAGGAGTATGCATGTGACTGTTGGGTGTATTTATTTTAACTATTACAATTTGTAATGAAGATGTTAGTATTGATAAAATAATTTGAATAACAAGCGAATGAGTTAAAATTGTAACTTGGAATAAAAAAAAATGTAATGTAATAATAAATAATGCTGGTGGAATGGAATAATGCCTACTGGTCAGTATTATTAAAATCATGAAGAATGATTACACTTGATTAAATTGATTACACCTGTAAAATAAAAAATATTCAACTCTATTACTAGCTTACTTGTAACATCCTACTTGATTGATTGATAAACTTAATTGATTGCTTTCAGAAAAAAACAATAGTATGGCGAATATTAATTAGAAAAAAAAAAAACTATTTTTAACATCTTAACACGCTGATTTATTCTGACGAAACATCGAAGAAAATACCTATATAAGTGATGTTAATTTTCTTTCTGATACGCACTAGTGTAATCAATTCAGTACATGCTATAACCTAATGCAATAGTTAATGTATTAAATGACGAAAATACACTACCAAGAAATATAGAACTTGTAACATTTTTCCCTAATCCACTTCACAGTTATACACCACAAACTAATATAGATGAACAAACAGTTTTATTAAAAATAGGCTTAGCTTACATATGCGACATTAAAACCACATAGTACGTATCAGTGGCAAGTAGCAATTTAGTAAGACAAATGGGTCGTAATGTATATCCATCCCTCCTCTCCAAATTTGGGAACATATCCGTAAATAGGCTTAGAAATGAACTAAACTTATACAGGCGACACGGCTATATGTGAATCAATCATACTTAAAGAAATATTTTCTAGAAAGAATGAAATTGTCGAATAAATTTCTGGTATCGTCGCGTTAGTTTGTGGTTCGTAATAATATACGTAGAATTATTGTTACTGGCGATGCACGATAATGATAACTGCTAAGGTTGTAAAAATGAATATTCCTACATCTGGACAAGGTCAATACAATTGCCATTTTGTTGTATATGTGAGTTAAGCCATAATATTTGAACTATGATTATTTTATTAATGCACTGTATACTAAAATCAAGCCTTTCATTTTTTTAAAGTACTGCATTACATTTGTAGCTTTTACTTATGTAAGCTAATTAAGTGTAGGTAACTTATGTAAGTGCAGCATAAGTTGCTTACTGTAAATGTCATTAAATTCAGTAAGCTATAGTGTAAATATATCAGATCTGTAATTTCGTACAAAACATAGATCAATGCCATTTAGACAAGAATAACGCAAGGTAAGTAAAACTTACAAATGTAATTTAGACGTAAGTCGTAATTTTTTTTAGTGTGTTTTTATTATACATTCTACAATAATTAGTTATTTTGAAATGTAAACAATTACTTCTCTTGTCAGTTATTGGTTTTGTTTTCTCTAAAACCTATATGATATAACAATGATTGTCATATTTATTTAATGATATCAAAGTTACTTTAGTAATGTATAATATCATTGATGATAGCTGCACAGACATGAAGATTTGATAACTTATTACATAGTATAGAACCACATATGCTGCAGCAATAGTGGCAGACTGTGGCACAAAAAACCTGAGTCCTGTGCTTACTTATCCTCAGCATATAATTTTATTCCATCATTTGTATATTAAATTAATACAAAAATCTGAGTACAGTTAACTCTGTAGTCTACTCAACTCTCTCTCTCTCTCTCTTGAAGTCCCTGGAGTCTGCACTCCAGTGATACTTCAAACAAATCATATTTTGCATTTAAAAAATCATTTTATGATACTATGATAATGAAGATATGAAATATTTTTTTTAATTTTTGATAACTGAATTATGTTTAGTTAATGTGAACAACAGGTTGGTCTGGAAATCTTTGGGAGAGGCCATTGTTCAGCAGTGGACGTCTTGTGGCTGATGATGATGAATGTAAACAAAAATCTGATTGCCTATCTAGAAATATTTTCAAAGCAAATAAGATGACAATTTTTTAATATGATAATGCTTCAAACCTATACAATCCTGGTACAAATCCCATCTATAGAATCCTAATATGTTATGATTTGTGAATGTAAGAATGAACACTTACTTTTGGTTCTGGTCTCCAGTGACCCACTGGGGGCTCGGGTGGTATCGGTGCACCTTCCTCAATCAACTGGCAATCCTTCACTGGGATGTCATTGTCCAAATGTTTGGCTATGATCACTGCTGTCTCCTGCGCTCTTGTCATCGTTGACCGAACAAGCAGATCCCATTTGATGTCGAGACAGGCCAACCTCTGTCCAGTCAAGTCTGCTTGTAATCTGCCTGGAATTAGTTTTAAAAATATTGAAGGTATTAATAGTGATTAACAAACCTCATAAAGGAGGTTGTCAATTGGTCCATATATCTTTTTTCTTTTATGTATGTCCACACATAACTCTGTGAAATGTGAATGAATGTTATTGATTATTTTTGTAATTGATAGGGTTTACTTTGTACAAATTAAAAAATTGTTTTTGTACAGTTATTATATAGGGAAAAGCACAAATTAGCAAAAATAATACATACTTGATGATGCATACATACATATGCACTCACACCTGCAATCCTGACAGGGTAAGCAGAGGTGTAACCAGTACACCCACATTTCGCCAAGCTTATTTTTGACTAATGATGTTATAGAGTGCAAGACTGTCATATCAGGCACAATTTCAGACTCCAGACTGATACTGAGCATTTTATGATAGAAAAACCCTATGTCAGTTTTACCAGATACGGGGATCGAAATTGTGACCTTAGCATAGCAGTTGTACCACATACACATTACAACTGTTTTTTTTTATTTTATTTGATTGAATGACGAGACAAGCAAGGCACTCAACTGATGGTAAGTGCCACACCTGCCCATAAACAGATGCAACACTACACAGAACTTTGAATTAAAAGCACTGCATGGCACTGAACTGCGCTTGTGACCCCGAGACATAAGATGTTAAGTCTCATAATGTCCAGTAATTTCACTGGCTTCAATGTACTTCAAACCGAAACACAACAGTGCTTACACACTGTTGCTTGGCGGCATAAATAGACAAAGCCACTTAGGCAGTACCTACAGTTTCCTATAGTAATTATAATAAATTCTACAATGATCTGATTGCAATGGTGTTTCAAGTTATGCTGATAAATCATCATCATCATTCATTATTTGTATGTAAGTATCCTTATATTATTTTTATTTTTTTTTTTTTTTTTTTTTTATTTTTTTTTTTTTTTTTTTTTTTTTTTTTTTTTTTAATTCTACATTTTTTTGGGGGCTTTTGGTCTCCGGGGACCATGTCAGCCCCATCGTACCCTATTTTAGTGTTACTCCAACAGGCTCTTTAACAATAAAAAGGCAGCATAGGAATGAGGCTCAGATAGAATACTCTGGAATACACCAACATCCATAAGGTTTATGTCCAGTTTTCTCTTCAAAGCCTCACGAACAATACTTGTCCTGACACATTCCACCAACAAGTGATATACATCTTCGACTGAACCACAATTTTCACAGTTTGGACTGGTACTTAAGCCCATAAGATATCTAAACTTGTTGAGTGGAACATGTCCAGAACGCAGTCTATGTGCCATTACGACAAATTTTCTATTTATGTTTGTATTGGTGAACCAAGGAATGTGAGGCGGCTCGCTCTGTATAGTCTTATACCACACACCTTTATCACGAGATCTTACATTAAAGTACTCATGCCAATTATCGTGATAACCTAATTTATATTTTATCAAGATTTCGGAATAATATGGTGTGATATCAATGTCTGTGCCTAACACCAGAGACGCCTTTGCCAGACGGTCCGCCTCCTCATTCCCTGACAGACCAATATGTGAAGGAACCCATTGCAATATTGGTGTAACATTATTTGTGGTGAAATGGAGAATTTGGTTCAATATAGCATAAGCTATCGAGACCCCTCTGCGGCCAGAGGCGCATCGAGCTATATGCTGTAGAGCACTTTTACTATCCACAAAGATAACAAATTTCTCAACACCTTTAGTTTGTAAATATGTTAGGGCTTCCGATATTGCAACAAGTTCAGCTGTCATTATACCAATATAACTGTTACAAATTTTAAATTGCCCACTACTTTTGTTTTTGGGATCCAAGTAGGCAGCACCAAGAACACTATCCTTCTTTGATCCATCCGTATAAAGATGCAAATAACCCTTATATTTATCCTGTAGTTCCTCTAAAACAGAACACTTCAAAGTGTTCTTATCATAATTTTGTTTAGCTTGAGATATGTTATCGAGCTGAGCCTTAACTACATCACCTATGTTTATATTAGAAACCCAGGTATCTAAGCTAAACATTTCCAAAGGATTACTGGCTGAAACAATATCCTCTCTGGTATTCATATATACTGTCATTAATAATGGTACCTTTTTATTGAGCCAATATCTATGTGTAGTATGATTTGCCAAACTATTAAGAATATTGACAGTTACGTTGTTATCAAACGACTGAGATTTGAGACAATATTTTGTGGCTAGGTATTTTCGTCGTAAATGCAATGGAGGCAAGCAGATCTCGGACTCCATTACATGGATGGGTGTGGTTTTAATAAATCCTCCTATTGTTCGTAATGCTGAATTTTGAATTTTATCTAATTTTAATAAATTAGTCTTTGCTGCATTGTCATATACAAAACTTGAATAATCTATCCTACTTCTAATTAGCGAGATATACACTCTACGAAGATGTTTGGGGTGAACCCCCCATGAGGCACCTGCCAAAATCTTCAAAATGTTTAATAATTTAGATGCTTTTGTGTGAATTTCTTTTATATGCCTATTCCACCTTAAAGACCTATCCATCCAAATACCCAAATACCTTACACAATCTACAGCTGGTATCACTTTACCATTGACATTTACATTTACTTGATCTCTTCGTCGCCCTCTACTAAATAAACATATTTGGGTTTTTGAAAATGAGATGTCCAATCCAATCTGTCCTAATAATGAGGATACCTTTAACACACTATTTTGTATATCCAACACACTCGTTTGAATATTCTTGTTTTGCACATAAAAAACAAAATCATCAGCATACTGTAGGTTTTTAACATTTCCAAAATTTGATCTACTAATATTATATGTTGCTATATTAAACAGTAGAGGAGAAAGAGGATCTCCTTGAGCCAATCCTATACTCGTCCATCTAATTAGTCTATTACTTTCATCATCTCCCATAATTTTAAGGCATCTCAATTTCAAAAAGTGTAACAAGTAATTGCATATTTTAGCCCCAACCTTTAAGTCATCCAACATGATAATAAGTTGATTCACTAGCACATTATTATATGCATTATCTATGTCGAGAAAGCAAGCCATTGTTGGTATATTTTTGACAAAACCTGCCTGAATTTGTAAAACTAATCTGGTTATGCAGTCTACACTTGATTGACACCTACGGAACCCAGACGTGGTAGGTCCTAAAATTTTGTTTTTTTCTGTAAACCACTCAAGCCGCATTTTTAACATTGTATGAAAAGTTTTACAGACGCAAGAAATCAGTGAAATAGGTCTATATTTTGGTGCAGAACATACTTCAGTATTGAGTTTGGGGATTGGGATTATTCTAATATTGCGCCATTGAACCGGCACAGAGGCGTTATTAAATATTAAATTATATATTTTAAGAAGGAATAGTTTGCCTTCTGTAGAAAGATGATACAACATAGAATATGTGATACCATCTTCCCCGGGCGCTGTATCTTTACTTTTTAAACATATGTGGAATTCTTGAAGAGAAAAATCACTTTCTAATTGTGAGTTTTGTGAAGTGCATAAAGGTGAAGGAGGTTCCACGAAATCGGGGGCCAGAGCCCGTATTAACAATTCTTTCTGATCATCAGGAGCAGAAGCTCGGTTGTTTCTAACACCTTTTATCCACCGCATTTTACGCCACATATCAGAAGAGCTTGTTGTCTCATCAATTCCTCCACAAAAGTCTCTGAAGCTTTTTGATTTGGCTTGTCTAATAAGTTTTTTCGCTTCTGCTACACTCTTATTCAAAATATCTAAGTTGGCGGGTGTTGCATTTTTTCTGAACGTTTTTAAAGCTAGACGGCGTCTAGCAATAGCGAGTGATATGGCTGCAGACCAATAAGGTTTAGGCACAAATGCTTGAGAAGGATTCCTACTAACTTTTTTATACGGTATACTTTGATCAGCGACATGATTTAACTTTTCTATAAAAAAATTATACATTGACTGAACATCATTCTTAATCGCGGCTGTATTATTGCTTCTAAAGCTATTATGACTTTCTTCACGATAACGTTGCCAATCCGCAAGTTTAAAGTTGCGGGTTCTGGTGAAACCTGAAACTTGTGAATATTCTAGATGGAATTTAATAAACATGTGGTCACTGCCCAAGTTCTCCCTTGTAACACCCCACTTAAAAAGAACCGCAATATCTGTTGACACAAAGGTGATGTCCGGAGCGCTTTCTTGTAAAAGTCCACTTACATATTTAACCCTTGTTGCATCCCCATTATTAATAGCTATAAAATTGTTATCCAAACTAGCTTCATATATATGAATCCCCCTCGTATTGACTTTATTTGACCAATTTGAATGGTGACCATTAAAATCACCTGCAATTATAGCTTTTTCAGTAAATAATGAAAATACCTGATCCCAGTCACACTGTGTTACCCTGACTGACGGTGGACAGTATATTGACACTAGGTACTTTACATATTTACAGTTCAATATTTCAATACAGATTATCTCGATACCTGGGTTTCTTAAGGTAACTGGGTATAATCTTGTTCTAATCGAGTTGTGGGCAATGATGGCTACTCCACCATATTCATCATCTCTATCAGCTCTATAGATATTATAGCTGTTTATTTTAACTATTTTATCACAGTTCAACCATGTTTCGCTAACCAAACATACATGTATCTTTTCTTGGTTTAACAATAATTCAAATTCTGTTTTTTTTGGCTCTAAGCTTTGAGAATTCCACTGCCCAATACGTAAGTACTGGGCAGCAGAACCCGCACTATCTATTGGCTCACTGTACCTTATATTAACACTATCCATCATGGAAGAAACTTATACTTTTCCTAATTGCATTCCCATTACTTATAGTATTGACAAAAAAATTTTTTACTACTTCAACCAATAATTTTAAGGCTAACATCAACTTTTCTTCAAAACAGATTCTAGCAACGAAAATATTCTCTAGTTTGAGTAAGATGTCTTTCATAATGGACCCCTTTTTTCCTATGTTCTCTTCTTCTTTGTTTTCATTCCTGCTTTGTTCCTGGGTTTTCGATGTAGAAGGCACCTTACTCTGTATGTTTCTCTTAACTATTTCTGAATATCTACTCTTCTCTTTATAATGCTCTTGCGTTGTTGTGTTTGGCATTTTACGTTTTTTCTTGTTTTCTATCTGACCACTATTATTCTTATGTCTTATATTATCTTCTTCAACACTGCTGCTGAACTCAAAACTGTCCTCAATACCATGACTTATGATTTCATCTTCTTTTGAATTTCTGTTTAAAGTATCATTGTATACAACCGTTTCAACGAAAGGAAGTTCTGTGTCGTTGTTGTCCTGTTTTTCGGGGCATTCTTTGTTACGTTTTTGGTTTTCCAAATATTCTAATAGCGCAATCTTATAAGTGCAGTTCTTATTACACATTATTATTCGGATCCGTTTTTCTTTTAAAAAAATGGGACAAGATTTATTAAAAGACATGTGATCTCCCCTACAATTTGAGCATCTGAATCTGGTAGTTTCGCAGTTACCATGTTCGCCGCTGCACTTGGGGCATATTTGCTTTTTGGAAGGACAGACACGAGCTAGATGTCCATATCTCCAGCACACTGAACATTGGGTAACAGGGAATGTATAAGGCTCCACTTTAAAACGACAGCCATAGCCAAACACGTATGGTGGAAGGATGGCACCTTTAAAACACAAGCGCACGGTTTCACTGTTACTCCACTTAGCGGTGTCTGTCATACGTTTAAGTCTTCTAACCGCAACTATTTCTGTCTCACACGTTAATGTTTCTGCTAGTTCTTCTTCTTTCACATCCAGCTCTATATATTTGATGACACCATAGGTTAAGCTAACTTCATTTGTCAAACGGCACCGGAATCCCAATTCTTTAAATTTTATACTATCTAGGACCTTCTGAGCGTCTATTTTAGTTTCGAACTTCAATATAGCTTTGTATGAAGACTTGTACTTTACGTGTGTCATGTTTGTGATATTTTCGGCTTTCAATAACTTGGCCAGACCAATTTGTTTGGGTAGTACTTCATTAGATGTTATACAAACCTCAATTTCACTTAATTCTTCAATACTTTCACTACTCATCCTGGAATCACAGTCTCGGGTTCTTTTTTGTCGCACATACAGGTCTTGTTGAAATGTGTTTTGTTTCGCAAACCTCTTACTGTTTCTCTTCACTACTGTAAATCCATCATCATTATTTTCTTCACTTTCTAGTTCATCACTCCCATTTCTATTTCTCTTGTCTGGTCTTGAAGTACTCATATATCTATTTAAATTTGCCTCATGCCTGTTGAAACTTTCTAAGTCACACACTATATTATTATTTCTCTGAATTTCCTCCTCACTCATGCTACCACTTCTTTGAATCTCCTCTTCGTTCGTATTATTGCATAATGTATTGTTGGATCGAGGTCTAATGACCTCGTCCATAATTTACACAAAAAAAAGAAAAAGTGGGTAGATCACAAAAAAGTTGTAATAAGCTTGTCACAAAAGAAAAAACGTGCGTCCGCTGTGACTCGCCGCACGCAACTGATATTATTTTTATGTATAATATTTAATCTTCTAACACAATCTTTATTTTCGCACCTACTTTCTTCTATCTCTGCACCACCTTAGGTTGACTGGCAGAGAATGCCTCCGGCATTAAGTCCACCTATACATTTATGTATGAAGTGTGCAAAATAAAATAAAATAAATCATCTTACCTAATTCTGTCAACACCCTTTCAGTGTCTGTGCTCCCATCAATATTATATTGTCCATGTCTTATTAAAAACAAATGCCTGACTGCTTTACTCTTAGCCTTTTCCAACTTTTCATTGTATTTGTTATCTTCCTCTGGCGTGTCTGATCTTTTTGGTCTCACAATTGACTCTGGTTCTCGGCTGCAAAAAAATTAAGATTCTAATTTTCTGTCTGGTATTTCCCTGCCTTTATGCCAGAGTCTGCGTTTGCATGAATGTGTTATGGATTTGGTTTAAGTGATTTAACCTGCTGTTTCACACCTACAACTCACAAAAGGAATCAAGTTTCGTGATTGCTTCATCCATTAATCAACAAAGTGTACCACAGGTGAGTTTGCTTTGAGACTAAGATGTTAGTGGCTAAACTACAATGGTAAGATTCTACCAACATTACAATTTAGAAGTTAGACTAACTTTGTATGTCTAGTTTTTTGACTTTGTATATTTGGTTTGGTGTTTTGGTTTTGTTATTTGGTTGTTCATTATTCGACCACACATTAACGGCTTAACAGATTTGGATAAAACTTTGCACCAAAACCATACACCAAAGACAGACTACAGGCGTGTGTTTACATAATATATTCGATGATTTTGTTATTTTTACACAAACACGGAGCAAAAAAACAACATAATTTGCTTAGTCACTTTGAAAATAAACAACATAACAACCTCAATACTTACTGGTCCCAATTCCTGTCCCAGACCACGCTGGGTGTGTAATTCACTGTCCATGAGTTGTAAGCGCCGTATTTTTTCTCGTTTTTACCACTGTTTATATGATAATAGGCTAAGCCACCACCGACGGCACCTAAACTTAAAAGTGCTAATTTATGTAATCTAGAAAACGTAGCCATGTCCACTAAATGAAAGTAATATTTATATTTTGTTTAAATTCATTTACAGCCACATAAATCGCATGAATTATAATGGTTCCCAACCGAATCAATTTTAATAGGTCACAAAAGTAACCTCATTCGTCAATTCTCTACCACGCACTATCCCAGTCCTAAAATAGGCATGTGAATGCTGAAAAACAATTATTACGATACTGTTATTTGAATAACGATAATCGATTATTTAAATAATCGATGCTAGTTTACGGCAAAACAATATTGAGTATTATGTTTTTCTGACTTTATAGGCTTGATGTAGTAGAGTTATAGAGTGTTAGTCCCTGGTCACAATATTACCCCTGTTATTACTTGGTAATGCACAGTATTGAGAAAATTAAATGAAAACATTTTTACCATACAGTACACATTAGTACATACAGTATGTATACAGATGTATACATACAGTATACATCTTACAGGAAGGAATTCACATCAAAACTCCAACAAGAATATGAAAATGTCTACACCGTTATTTCATTGTTCTTGTGAAGACTTATTTATTATACTAGAATAAATTATACTTGTCATTGGCCAAATGCATAATAATGCGAAGTCATAAATAATTAAAAAGAAGACGAAGAAGGCCCGCGGCGTAGACAGAGTTATCTAATGGCCGGCGCTCATTGACGGCATGGCACGGCATGGCACGGCAGGTCATGCTGCGGCATCCCGCGGCGTCCCGTGGCATGCCGTGGCATCCTGCTGAATGCCCAGCCACTCTCTCTCTCTCGCGCACCGCGGCAATCCGTGGAATGAAACGGCATGACACGTCTGGCCGGAACATACCGCGGCGCGTCGCGTCATGCCACAGCATCCCGCGGCACGTCGCGGCACTGTGGTATTGAAATAAAGTAACGTGAATTCTAAACTCGTGGCAATAAGATTCAAAATAACTTGATTAGTAATAAAATCCTTTGCCATGCCATGCCGTGCCATGCCGTCTATGAGCGCCGGCCCTAAGGCCCGCGGCAAATAGGAACTTTAAATTGATAGACCGGTTGAATGTTTTTCTTCTTCTTTTTATTTATGGCTTTCGCATTATTAAGCATTTTGCCAGTGTCAAGTATAATATAATTCAAGTTGTTTTTACAAGAACGATGAAACACGGGTGCGGTCGATTTCAAGGTCTTGCCGGAGTTTTGGTGTTAACTCCTTTCAGTACGATGCTTAATTCACTTATTTCAATGTTTCCATACACTATTCATCGCCGTCAATGTTTATTGAATAAATCCACACCACTTTTATGCAACAAACACAACTCTAAACTAATTTATGAAATAAATTAAAATAAGCGATGAACTGCACTGTCGGGAGTTTTGGCGGGAATTCTGAAAAAGCCAGTGGGTAAGGTGTCCTAATTTCTCTAAAGGTAGGTACTTAAGGGATTTTACATTCTGGGTGTAGATGATAGATTCAGTATCATGTTTTAATTGCCTTGACTTTATTTTCATCGGATTTTGGGTTGGGCTCTGCAAATATCACGTCTATCTCGATTAAATTCTCGAAATTGTCACGATTCACATAAAAAGAAAAAATGAGAACATTATTATCATAGAAGGTACCTAATATTAATTATTACAAATAAGCTGATCATCCAATTTTTTTATTTTTTATCAAAATATATTACTTATGCACCAACATCTTATATTTTTGGTAGTTTCTAGAGAAAAATGATATTATTCTTATTCCGATTACACAACACCTAATTCCTTTATTCTTGGTTTTTTCCATTCCCTTAACTTATTAAGGGATTAATTCCATTAACTTGGTTTTTTCCTTCTTTATGCTTTAGGTCTTGGTCGTAACTTTAGATAAAACCCGTCCATGGATGCAGCAGAAATCGCAATTGTAATCCTGAGATCCTTATATTTGTTGGATGACGACACTTCGAACTCGTTCAACACTTTCACACATATCGTCTTTATCAACTTGGTCCCAAAATGTCTACCTGAAAGTAATAAAATGGCAAACATTTTAGGATTTATAATATTGCGAAGAAAAGGCAAAAGAAAGTCGGATTAGCAGTTTATGAAATTAAATTGTGTTCCGGGAATATGTTTATCTTTTTTTATATGGTAGAGGCCAGTGAACGAGCAAGTGGGTCACCAGATTGTAAGTGATTTCCATCGCCTTTGAACGTTCACAATACCTGCGGAGTTGTGGACGCATTACTGACTTTAAGGGAAAGGGGTAATTAAGGGATTAGGAAGAACAGGGTTATTTGGGTCTGCGGATATTTCATTCCCGTATGAAACGCAACTGAAATCTGTTACTTCACGTCTATTTTCTGCGAGGAGGCAGTAAGAACCCGGTCGAGCCGGTCCACTCATGTTGTAGATAAAACAGTCTACATCGTGGCTCTACCACCAATATCCGGAGACCCAAATATCCCTCATCTTCCCAATCCCTTAATTACCTCTTTCCCTTAAGCTCGGTAATACACCCATAATTCCGTCGGCATTGTGAATGTCTATAGGCGGGGGAAATCAATTACCATCTGGTGACCCATTTGCTCGTTTACTGGTTATCTGTCAAATACGAGGTCGACGCTGCCACTCTCGTATAGGACTCTTTAGTCCTACGTGAAAGTGTGTGGTTGACTTATAACCTAACTAACGCCTATTAGTTCATCTTTCGTAGAGGAACTTAGGCGTATAACAGTACTTACCCAAGCAATCCATTGGTCCGAGACTGAAAGGTATATAGGAGTTAGGTTGTCGCTGCTTAGTGTTCATAGCGTTGAATCTCTCAGGGTCAAAGTCGTTGGGATCCGACCAGAAGCGTGGATCTCGGTGTATATGGTAAATTGGAATTACTAACGAGCTACCTGCAGGGAGAATTCCTGAGCCTGAAATTAATGATACATAGTCGTGAAATATACCAAATTATTCAAAAGATTTAGATAAAATAGAATTCTGCATTTAGGACGAGTTGCATGACGATCCTTAATCGTATTTATTGCTTAAATAGGTTTACTAACTTGAAATAACCAATTTAAACGGATTTTATCGCGGTTTTTTATTAATTTTGATCCGTTTAAATTAGTTTTATTTCAATGAGTAATATTCGCGTAAACACAAGAAATCATGAGGTTTATGTACTGAAGTCATTTTTTTTTGAGATTTGACGGTTTGTCAACACGTTTATTGAATAAATATGGTTAGGGATCGGTCTGCAAGTCTTAAGTGCTTAAAATCCTACGTTATCAAAAGGGTATGGTTTTAGTCAAATTTGAGTAACCGTTAGATTCTCTTTCTTAGTTTGTACCTAGCTATATTTTAGAAAGTTCATCAATCAGTGCTCACTGGCTGAGATGACCAAGCTTCCACCTTCTTTATGATCCACTTTATTTTCACGAGCATTTTTTAAAACAAGATTCTTCTACTTACTCACAGTAATGTCTTCGTTAATAGTCCTTTGTAAGAGTGCTCCTATCGGGTACAGTCGCAGCACTTCTTTAAATACCATTTCCAGATACGGCATTCGTTTGAAATCGTCGTCGTCCACCCATCTATCCTCGTTCCCCAGAACTGACTTTATTTCAGCATATAGTTTATTCTAACAATAAAAAATAATTGCATAAGAAAATAGTCTCAGTGTATATTGAAAATTATACACAATATTAGTTTATTGATTTTAGTGCAGTTACTGTTGAATAAAATAAGAAAATACCTGACAACTTGGATGATAAGCCATCATCAGCAATATAGCAGATGATATTTTTGCTGATGCCTCTTGACTCTGTAAATTATTGTTTGAATTTTTAAATTATGAAAAACGGATGACCCATGTCCAGTAACAGGCGTTCCAGTATTAGAAAAAAATGGTCAATTTATGTAGGTTACTCCAAATGTGATTGGAGATTGGTTCGTATTTGTTTGACACCAAAATAGACAAGACAGGAATAAGGAAATATACAATAGCAAAGAGCTCACTTTTAGTAGATAGAGAGAGAGAAAGAATATCGCATGACACGTAGGGTAGACCGGGGACAATTGTAACATATTTTGGTTAGCGTTTAATTTTGAGTTTATTATTAATATTGTGTCAAAAGTGTCAATAACCATTGATACGTAGTTTATTCGGCTATAAGTTCGCATTATCTTTAGACGTGTAGGAATAATACAATCATAGATATTAAGCATTAAAGCGGACTGGGTGAACTGGTACAAATGTCCCCGCCAGTGGGTTAATTGTACCAGCGATGTAATTTAATAAAACTCAGTGTTATCATTACATAAATATACTTCTCTAAATGGTAATATCCCAACAGAATAGCTTGTAATCTAATGACAAACAAAATACAGTTAACTTCGTAAGGTTAATCAATATAAAAATTAAAAACATAAAACAATAGTTTTCTCACCCTAAACGATAATAACTAAATTAAAGATTACAACAAAGTATTCTTATAAGTTCTTATTAAGTATTGACCATCATATTTGTGGTGTCGTATACTTATAATTAGTCAAAAACAACGAAAATCACAAATCAAAATATTGTATGGTAAAGCATTTGGAACGATTGTCCCCATGGTACAATTGTCCCTTGCATACTTAATTTTATTAATTTTTTTATTATGTATAGCTACTCAGTCCAGCACAATTTTATCCCATCGATGCCAAAGCTCCGGGTGTGGATTTTTCTCTTTTCTTTTTATATCTAATTAGAGAAACATGGCACAACCTAAACATAGACCTAAACATAGCTGTGTGTATAGATTTTCCGGTTTGGATTTCCTAATATGCTTTTTCGTAGAAAAGTATCTTTCGACGTTCTATCAGTCTTTCTTGTTCTATAACGCGGCATCTGTTAAAAAATAAACTTTATGAATAACAATGGAAAGCATAGTTCAGCCATTTTTTTATTTAAGTTTTAACTTGAACAATTCTTAAGACGACATGATACCAATACCCAAACCGAATGCAACCATTTTTCATAAACAATAAGTACAGTTACACATATTTAATCCCAATGATCTTTATCTTCTAAATTCTAACTGCTGGTGTGCCTGTCTCGGTCATCCGCCTGTCCTGTCGCATGCCTTTCTATTTGTTTCTGCCCTCTTCGGAGTGTGAAGAAGCATTTCTACAGGCCGGCATGATTTTGATGACCGCCGATAAACTCATTATTGTCGGTTGCCGCTGGTCTTTTTGGAATGCGCTTCACTTACCATTAGGTGCAGCGCAGACACTTTACCGTGCTCGCTAAAAAATATAGTTAATTAATTTATGAATTAAAGTTATAGTTAAAATAAATATATATTATAAATAAATATATATATTATAAATAAATATATATACACTCCTTTGCAAAAAAAACGGGCGGGTTTGATTTTTTAACATTATTGGTAATAATTTAGTTCTTCAGAGGTTTTAATAGCCAAACTATGTTACTGGCACTTAATAAAGAGTCTGGGTATGAAAAAAAGTTCATTCCAAATTCAAAACTTTTGTTTTTTAAATTATTAATCCCTTTTTCATTTTGTGACACTTTTAGCGGGTTTGCGGTTAAAAGGTTATCAAGCAACTAAAAGTAACTTTTCGTTATTTTTAGTACAACAATTTATGTTTATCGCATAATTCTGCCTTATTGTGACTTAAAACAGATATCTTTGTGTCTATCGTAATGGCAGAAAAAGCAATGAGAGCTAGTAAAATTATAGCGCTGCTGGAAGAGGGGTGTAGCCAATGTTACGTCTCACAGCGGTTAAACGTGAGTCGTTCAACCGTACAAAGAACCTGGACTCGATACCAAGAGACAGGTTCCGTTCAGAGAAGGCAAGGTTCTGGGAGAAAACGTTGCACACAGCCGCGAGACGATCGCTTTTTAGTGACTCAGGCGCTGAGGAACCGCAAATGCAGTTACATAGACCTCAAAAGAAACCTTGAAGAGGTACGAGGAGCACAAGTTAGCCTATGGACTGTGAGGAGAAGACTTTTAGCTGCTGATATACGTAGTCGACGACCAGCGCGGGCCCCCAAGTTACTCCGTGAGCACCGGATTGCGCGGTTGAGGTTCGCTAGAAATTGCCTATCTTGGACACCAGGTAACTGGAGTAGCGTACTCTTCTCCGATGAGGCTCGAATTTGTCTGCATGGTGAGGACCGACGTCGGCGAGTGTTACGAAGACCAGGGGAACGCTATGCCGATGTGTGTTTTGAAGAAATCACCCCTTATGGTGGAGGGTCCGTTATGATTTGGGCGGGCGTAACTTCCAACTATCGTACCGAGATAGTATTCATAGAAAATGGCTCACTAAATGCGCATAGGTACATAACAGAAATCCTTTCTCAAAATGCACAACCCGCACTGACTGTAATTGGTGAAGATGCCATTTACATGGACGATAATGCTCGGGCCCACCGTTCTGGCGACGTAGATGCTTATATGCAAGAGGTCGGTATTCGTCGTTTGGATTGGCCAGCGCGGAGCCCCGACCTTAACCCCATTGAGCACGTTTGGGACCTCCTAAAAAGGCGAGTACGATCTGTCCAACCACCTCCACAAAACATCAGAGAGCTTAAACGTGTAATCTCGACTGAGTGGGAACACATTCCACAGGACACCATCAAAAGCCTGGTGGGAAGCATGCCTAGACGATTACATGCCGTAATCGCTGCAAGAGGAGGTCATACTCGTTATTAATTTTTATTTTTTAATGTCTCTTTTATTAAAATACCATAAAAATACTCGTAGTCTTAATTTCATTATACCCATAAAAATGTCCATTTTAACACGGCTCTCTGTTTACATTGACTAAAACACCGATACCAGGATAAAAGTGTTAAAAAACTAGATTCTCATTGATAATAAGAAATTTCTAGTCATCCAAGCTAATGACATACTAAAAATATAATAATATTTACCCATAGAAAAGCTAAGGTAAAGTGTGTGTGTAAGGTGCCCGTTTTTTTTGCAAAGGAGTTTATAATATGGGGTCAATTTTACCACGGGGACAATTGTACCGTTACAAACGTCCCCGAAATATTGCTACAATTGTCCCCATATACTCATTTCATGGATAATATAAAAAATCTCCTAAATTTAAACTTGAATCTAAATAAATACGTTTACAAATAAGAGATACAATAGTGAGAAATGTTTAAACTTACACTGAGTTAAAAATGATGTTTTGATTTCCTGCTATGACCAATGATAATAGATGGAAAAAACTTACTTTGACTGCACCAAAATTTCATCTCGCCGTCATAAGCGTCTGCGTCGAGCCACACGCGCGAGCAGCTGATAGTTAGTCCGCAAGCAACCAAGGGGGGCGCCAACGGGAATGGAATGTGTGTGTGAGGTGTAGTTAAAAAAATATTCCCCTTGGTACTACCGTACCCTGCTACAAATGTACCCGGTCTACCCTACCATAAAACTCTTGTTTACGTGGCAGCAATAAAAAAGAACGGAAACAATTCCAAACTCCGGGCCGATACTGAGCGATTCGTTATAGAAAAAAAACCAATGTCACTTTTATCAGTCTCGGGTATCGAACCTAAGACCGCAGCACGGCAGTCATACCGCGGAAACAATACAACTGTGCCACCGAGGCAGTCAATGGGTAACTGTTTTCTGATATTATATTCTTGCCTGTCTACAAAAGATTCTTTCCATCTAAACATATATGTGTTGGTCTTGAATTTATGTTGGCTAAATTTTTACTAACCGATGTAAACACAGTAAATGTCTCGTCTATTAATTCTTTAGCGTTTAATTCCTGCGACAAAATAAATCTATCAATGACGCTTAGTTCCGTGTTTCTTTCGTCATCGTCATCATTGTTCATCAGATCCTTTTTGTTTTCTATTTCAAAAGTTTTTAACCTATTCATTCTGTGTTGCAAGATTTTCAGGCTGAATTCCGACACAATTTTCTTAAAATGCCGCTGTAGCCAGTAGGCGGATGTCATCCAAAATATTGGGTCTATCTGAAGGTACCATCTAGTCATTCTGTCGAACACTGTATCGTACATTCTGTAAATATATTTAATAACATATCATTTTAATATAATAGGAGTCAATTATTATTCTAACTTAGCTAAAGGTTGGAAAATTGACGCCTGTGTTGACAACCAAAGAATATAAGCGTCCAAAATAACCGATAAATTTTATATATGGGGTAATGCAGCGCGCAATAGCAACATTTAATACTACGTTAACATTTATATATGACACATGACTTGGTTGGTAGCTTGAGTGGTAGAGCCACGCTGTAGACAGTTTTGTCTACAGCATGAATGGGCTGGCTAGACCGGGTCGTTACCATTGTCTCACAGAAAACCGACGTAAAGTAGCAGCTTGCTGCTGCGTTTCGTACGGTGAGTGAGATATCCGGATGCACAAATCCCCTCCCCTTCCCAATCCCTAACTATCCCTTTCCTTTAAGGTCGGCAACGCGCTCATGATATTTCTGGTGGTGGGCGTACATGGGCGATGGAGATAATTTTCGCGATGCGTTTCTTCGTGAAAAACTAGTTTTATCCGGTTTACTCTATAAGTCTATCGAAGCTAATATGTTTGCATAGCATACTCGACTCATTATGTCAAATGTAAAGATACACCAGAGATAAATTAAAGAAAATAGTGCTTTCAACCTCTGTCGTATTTTGTGTACGAAGCTTAAAGTGACGAAACCTAGTTTCAGGGATTCAAAACAAAATGATAACCATTAAATTACCTCGGGGTTTGTTGTATAATTTCATGTAGATATGGCAAGCTTAGTGTCTGATCTTTACTTAGACCCATTAATGTTTCTGGAACAAAGTGAAACTATTTTATTTCGGACAGCTTTATCGACAATCATATCATTAAATAGAGTCGCACCACATTTCTTCTTTTTTTATCCTGGTCTAGTAAAGACTACACTGGTCTTGTGATTAAGTACAGTACAATCCAAATATAATGCCGACCGTCAAATTCGTTGCATCCTTCGACGGTCGGCAGAATTATACCGGCCTGAAATAACTGGATACATACACTGAGAAACGACCCAATATGACGGGTTTGTCTTCTTTTTGTGTGTGAATTATTACACCTCTTCAATCAAATGTGAACACGACATTTTTGAGGGAAATCGACCGAAGATCGGTGGCGTTAAACCGCTCAGTTCCGTCGTTGTGTCATCCTTATGGTATATTACTTACGGCAAATCGAATATGACGTGGTTTTCACGATATCTAGATAAATGTTAAACTGTTCGTCCACACACTTGTTCCTCAGATTGATTAATAACGAGTCGACTTCCTTATTGAAAGTGTCGGTGTAACTCTCGATGGCACGTTTGCCATAATTTGGTGTCGCGATTTTTCTATGACGACGCCATTGAGGTCCTAAAAGCATAAATTTACTTATGATAGCTTTCGTGGAGCAATGGGCGCGTAGCCGGCTGCAAAGCGAAGGGTCATGTGTTCGATTTCCGCATCGAGACAAATGTTTGTGCGATCCAGAAATATTTTTTTCGGGTCTGGGTCAAGTTTCGCCATTACCGTATCCGTAAACAAGTAGACTATATCAGGTTGGCTTTGGATCTAAGATGGTGGTCAACTTACACTCTTTTTATCTTATATTTAATAAAATAAAGTAAAAAAAGTTTACTTATGTAGCAGAATAGTACATTACTTAATTCTGAAGCTCGGTAGACTAAGAATAATTAATGGTCGTCTGAAATCCCCCAGTGTATCTTCCCACTACTTACTTAAGTGTATCATACGTACCAGAGCCACTTAATATTCCGCCGCCAATGACATCAGCCATGTATTTGTATTGTGGTCCTTTGAAGCTGGTCTTTGCGCTTGATAATAATATCTGAAAAATTAAATACGAAAATAGTTATGTACATATTCGTTTCCTTTTCTTTTGAATTGCTACCATAGTATACGATAAAAACATAATAGGTATTAAAGATAATTTAATTTTTAACTGCCGACTAAGGGGAAAGTTATATGATAGACTTACGATCATTGCATCAGATTACAGACATGCGCGTCAGTAACTCACATAACTGTGAACATCGGACACGTTACTAAAAGTTCTATCGCCAGGCGCTTTCAGTGGGGAGTAGACACATCTTAACGGATAAACGGATTTGAATGAAATTTGTTACACAGGATAACCATGACCTCACATAGGAGAAGGATACTTTTTATCTCGAAGTACGTAGGTACCCGTAACATATAATACAAAAGACATACATGACATACATTTGTGAGGGCGGAGCCACGAGTATGTAAAAACAACACAATGCCAGGTACAGGTTAAAACCTGTCATTACCTTCAAATCATCAGGATCACTGATCACCACATTTAAGTCTGGTCCTAACCAAAACCTGAGAGCGTCGCCGTAATCACGAATCAGATTCCTGATTACATTGCTGAGTTCTGTAACAATATAGCAACATTTACTATACTTTTAGGAACGTTAATGGTTTGTGTTAGCTACTATTTATGTCTACATTCATACACTAGCAAATATGCCGCGAGAAATTTATTTTATAAATAAATTTTAGGCCACGTCAAGCCCGACACTTTTTAGATAGATCCTATTGAAAAAGCGACTATCGAGGGTCACTGATGCATAAATTTTATGCGTGTGTGTATAATCTTTAAATGAGTATGAGATAGGTAGAGCCATGCTGTAGACAGTTTTGTTAAGGGTTGAGAGCGCCTGAAGCGCTCATCCGAAAGTCCGGTGAAGCTGTATACAGCCGACTCGAGTCAGGCTAACAGCACAACAACCAAACAAATAAAAAACAGTTTTGTCTACAGCATGAATAAGCCGGCTCGACCGAATCGTTAACACTGTCTCACAGGAAGCCGATGTAATGTAGCGGCTTGCTATTGCGGTTCGTACGGTGAGTGAGATCCCAATCCCTTAATTATCCCTTCCCTTTAAGGTCGGCAACGCGCCTATGATTCTTCTAGTATTGTGGGCGTACATAGGCGGTGGAGATCACTTACCCATGGACCCACTTGCACGTTTGCCGATCTATGCTATAAAATTTCGTACCAGAAGTGGGAATCTGAACACATCCCAAACAGCACATTTTGGAGAAAGACATGGGAGCCAATAGTTACTACTGAGGCTGACGACTAGAGACACTGGAATATGCTTTGGAAAAAGTAGAATCACGGATTGACCTCCCTGTCCCCTCCAAGAAAATGGTAGAAGCCTGTGCCCAGTAGTAGTCATGTGAATTCGGTTGAAAAGTCAATAGTCTTTTTTGGGGGTTTCTATGAGAAAGTAATATAAATCAAAATAGACCTCGCTGATTGCATGCCCGTAATAAGAAGGTAATAATAATATATACACCCATAGACCATAAATCACAACTTTCCACATTAAGTTAACGTAGGTATCAGGAACTACGTGGGGTTTGCGGTCCCACAACACACAGATCCGAAACCAATATTTATGGACCACGTATCTACCTTGATGCAGGAATCAAACCCGTGGCGTCTCATTTCACAGCCGGCTACTCGCCTGCTGCGCCATGGAGGTTGTCTATTAACATTGACTAGTTTACAGTATTACGCAATAAAATAACTTACGCTCTTTTTATTATAGTTTACAACACCATTCGTGTCCTTAGGCACGTATGTACTCAATGCACGTTGCTGGTTGATAAAAAAACATGTCACTTGCAATGCATAGTGCGTGGTGGAGAAAAACAATTGAAAGAAAATGTACCAAAATAGACACAGTGGTCACAAGGCTGAAAAGCTTTCGAAACGTCGGGATCAAAATTAATAAAAAACCGCGATTAAATCCGTTTAAATTAGTTTTATTTCAATGTGATCTACACAAGCTGTGTGTGTCACTATGGAAGGTTTTATCACCATGTGTACGATGGTCGATATCTGAGTGGATATCAATATCCTACCATCAGCCAAGTAATAAATGATCGAGGAAATATAACGCATACCGACTTGTATAATAAAGAACATAATTATTGGCGACCTCTGTAATTATACGTAACACATGCACTGTAATTAAACAAAAATTAATACATGCCTGATGACTGCTTATTACATTACAAGTACCTAAACGGTTTTAAACTAATTTACATGAGGTAGTAGATTTTATTCGAGAATGACGAGTCCAGTATTGACAGCGTCCGTGGCGCAGCGGGCGAGTAGCCGGCTGTGAAGCGAGAGGCCGCGGGTTCGATCCCCGCACCGAGACAAATGTTTGTGTGATCCACAAATACTTGTTTCGGGGTCTGGGTGTTGTGAGACCGAAAGTCTCTCGTAGTTCCTGATACCCACAACACAAAACTCGTATCTTACTGTGGGGTCAGGGCTATGTATGTGACTGTTGGGTGTATTTATTTATTATTATTTATTTATAGTAGGTCGGTGATGTAAGCGCAACATGATGCGATGCCTGCCCGTATGAAGTACAGACACTGCTCAGAAATAAATTATAAAGGACCTACTGCTAGTGGTAGGGTATTCATATCCGCCCAGTTAGCGATCACCGTACACGTGGTGTTAAAACCTGCCATAGCGATCCACACACTTTGTGTCGATTGGCGTTCCATGATCAGCTAGTGTATATCCTGTTGCTCCCGAGGGGCTTGCGACATGACTTGATGGTTGCCATATTACAATATTTTATATTAGAAATATTATTATTGTGATGGATGTTCTAGGCCTACATACGGCTTGTACATTAGGCCTATGTTTTCGAACTTCGTTGCTTCGTATCGTTTTATAGAATAGCCTCGCAGGTAATTACTAGAATTCGTTTTGAAAACTAGTTTTGAAGGTGTCATTATGAAAAAAATAACAAATTGTAGACCGTAGTATGTACGTATCCGTACGTGTTGAACACAGACAGATTTTACTTTTCTTGACCACTTTTGTAATACTTCCTTAAGAATAGAGTTAAATGTCCTTGTTTAAAAAAATAGAACGAGCGTGACAAAGATGTGAGATAACAAAAACTATGTAATAATAGTTCGTTGATGTCCCTAGCAAGGTCATTGAATTAAGATAGCATTAGGTAATGTAACATAAAAAAAAACAACAAAATCGGTCCAATATTGACGGAGAAATAGATGAACATACATGAAAACCTCCTCCTTTTTTGAAGTCGATTAAAATGAGATTTGTTAAATAAATGCAGGTATTGTACATACCAAGATTACATGTAACTTAAAATTGTTACTAACACATACTATGGACAATAAATAAATTGCATTGTGTTGTAATAATCACTTACCTACTAGTTGACATAGAAAAACACTACTACTAGTTGTCATAGCAACATAAAATTGACATCTATATTTTTACTTGATGTGGGTTGAAATGTTATTGCATATTGGCGTCCATATATCCTTGATAATATAGGAATTTCTTACGAGGAAATTTTTCCTACAATATTCAGCTAGGAGACAAAACATACACACACACATAATATGCTTATGCCTATATCCTCGAAGGCGTAGAGAGGTGCAACAATTACACTCACGGTTCGCTGAGTTTAGGTATTTCCATTTTCGCCTCGGGAACACGGGGCCGTCCCTAATGCGCCGAAGATGGCCACCGCGGGGTTTTAGTTAGTAGTTGCCGGCATAAAGGCCGGTGGAGTCCATCGTAACCGTTCCACCAAGGTGGGGCGGTAGCGATAAAACACTTTCCCCGCGAAAACAAAAAAAAAGCTTAGGTATTTCCACCCATCGATTTGAAAGGATCTAGAGAGCCTATCGCCATACCGCACAGGTTTTGCCAGGTAATTATCATGTGTGATTATTGCCTGGCCTGGGATTTGAATCCAGTAGCTCACGATTTCCACACCTAAATTTGCGACCAAAGGAACTGAGACAAATCTTGCGATCTACATTATGATGGTCGGTAAACGCTACAGGAATAGCCGAGCCGAAGGTTTAGAATTCTGTCAGCTAAATGTTCTGATGCAATTTTGTTTTCGTAGAAACCTCGATTTCTTAACATGGTATTACGGTGAAACACATTGATGTATTTAAATGGCAGTGTTATTTATCACTCCAATGGTGAAACGTGCTTCAATTTTTAATTTAGAATACCTAATACACGAAGGAAATTTTCTCAGAATATCTTTTTTTTATTACCTGAATGACGAAACGCGGAGGTCGCTTGCATAATAATATGCGTAACACCTGTCCATAGTATAATAATATGCGTAACATCCGTCATTGCTGACTTTTTCACTATTTTTTATGTCCGTTTAAATTTAGCTAAAATTTATTTGATTACCGACTTTGTTAAAAACAAAATTGTTCGATAGAGTTTAGCTGCGATATAGTCCTTCCCACTACCCATATAAATTTTAAATCTGACAGAGTATTCAGTATAAAATTGTATTGGAATTTATATGCCAAGTCAATAATGCAAGAAAAATCAACTGTAAAAAAGAGAAAAAAGTATTGTATATGGATTTTTGTGTAGTGTGTATAACAAAATACCGAAACATGAGCAAGATACCTGCCGTAAGTAAATGTGAGTCGATTGCTTTTTTTCACGCACACCCAAAACAAATGACACCTAGGGCGGGCAGTTCTGACAGTTATTCAGAGTCAATAAGGCTTTCAATTTCAATAGTGAAGAGGAAAAACGGTATGAAGAGACTGATATGAGATTGTTTTAGACCCAAAAAATACTATGATAGGGGATAAATTATGATTCAGATAGAATAAATAGTGAACGTAGGAATGCGTCCATGATGAGGAGACAAATGCATTCAAAATTTAATAAAATATTTTTAAATATTTGATTGGCTAGATTTCTCTTCTTCAATATGTGATGTAAATATATTCCTTAGTTTTACTTAGAACTATGCTATGATACCCATTAAGCAATCGTTGGGTTTTATTTCTTTCGTTTAGTTATGGATTAGTTTAATTAATGGTATGCAGCAGCATGGCTGTGCCCCTTATATTACTGATATCCATGGGCAACGGTTACCAGTTTCCAACAGTTCATCTGCCTTGGAATGCCAATAAAATATTTTTTAAGAAAATTTAACAGAAATCTACACTGTTATGTTAATTAGGAGATATAATAGAACACGCCAAAATCATTACATATTATACTAACCTTCAGGCTTAACCATAAAAAGGAGAGCGTTCCCTATAAATGGCCATGGTCGAGGTCCAGGGAATTTGCTGGCTAGATATATAAGTCTTCTATGTTTGTACCTCCAACTCAACCATAATGTTATTAATAAGCCGAATATTGCGAAGAGCAGCCAAATCATCCTGAAATCAAAGAGTTACATTTTTTTTTTATTGCATAGCCCGGCAAACTAGCAAGTGGGTCACCTGATGGTAAGTGATCTCCACCGCCCATGTACGCCCACAATACCAGAACAATCATGGACGCGTTGCCGACCTTAAAGGAAAGGGATAATTAGGGATTGGGAAGAGGAGGGGGATTTGGGCCTCCGGATATACCACTCACCGTACGAAACGCAGCAGCAAGCCGCTACTTTACGTCGGTTTTCTGTGAGACAGTGGTAACAACCCGGTCGAGCCGGCCCATTCATGCTGTAGACAAAACTGTCTACAGCGGGCTCTACCACTCGTAACATTGCATAAGCTCCCGTCTTTATCTCCTGAAAGGGGAGGCAGAGCGCAACGAATTTATCTGCGGTTAGTCTAGCTTATTTTCATCCCATAATGTGTTAGGGAGTGAGTCTATCGCTATCCATGCTCGACCTGGGATTTAATGTTACCACTAAAAAGAAAAATAGAAGATGTATGACCCAGAAACATTTGCATTTTGTTGGCTCCAGTTGCGCCACGGTATCACAGTGATATGCGATTCTAGTGTTTTTCCGACATCTTTTATTTGATCAGTAGCAAATAAGTGATTTCACCTACGTAATATATACCTTTAAATTTAACACCTTCTATTATCACAAAGCATTATTGCGTAAGTAAGAAGTTTAGTGTTAGAGTCGCAGCACTATCTGGTGAAGTCATAATGGAGGTTAATAAAAGTAAACAATTTAAATTATATCTATTGCTCATTTAATAGTATAGAATTATAAGATAATATTAACAAGAATAGTTCCTACTTATGTATTTCCCCATAGATGACCTTATTCGCATAAATTGCAATTTATGTCAACAAGGCTTGTCGTATTAACCCATAGTGACCTAACATCCTGTGCTAAGGGTATGTTGAGGGACAGGCCAGTGTTTTTTCATTATTATTATTACTTGATTGAATGCCGAGACCAGCAAGGCGCTCGCCTGATAGTAAGCGCTACGCTTGCCCATAAACAGAAGCAACACCACACAGAACTTTGAATTACAAAGTACTGCATGGCACTGAACTGCGCTCGTCACCCTGAGACAGAGGATTGCGCTACCTCGTATGCGCATCAAGTCTGCCTGGGGTTGTACCACCACTGTCTACTTCTGCCGCCAAACAGTAGTGCGTAAGCACTGTTGTGTTTCGGTTTGAAGGACACTAAAAGGATCACTCAAATTTAAAATGTTCTGCCACATTGTTCAAGTATTGGCGCTTTAATATTTTTGCTTTTCCCGTGACGAATTATAATGATGTGACATCTTGGGTGATCTTTTATTGGGTGTTAGTGGAATTTTAGGTACTCTTACTTTTTGTAGCGTTCGACTTGTACACAGAACGCTAGTGTTCTGTGGACTTTCCCATCAGCCACTTTAGAGCAGCTATTTTATCAGAAGATACGATTATATTTCAAATTGTTCCCAAAATATTATAAAATAATAAAAGCGTGAATTGATTATTAAGAGATGAGAAAATTTGCTGTTTATTTTATTGCTGTTGCTTGCTGTTTGTTTTTCGCCAATATTGTTCAAATAATATCCGGTCTTTCAGGCCTCAAGCACTTTAGAGAATAATAAATACATAGGTATATGTTACAGTGCTATAATATTGGATTGTCACCATCACTACTCTCGTTTTCCAAGATAAATTAAAACTGTAGAAAAAAAATTGTTACCTTTTAAAAAACTAGACACGATTTACACATTAGGCGCACAGCACATTAAGCGTAGACTGTCCTGAGGTAAATGTGTTTAGAAAATAATAGACGTGCTTTAAATACGCAGGATAATAAGGCCTTGTATCTGAAGGATTATGTTGAATGGTACAAAAAAATATTTTAAAAGCATGCCAAAGAACGCATTGTATTTATGTAGTCCTAGCAGACCACTGTGCCGCCTCCTCCTAACCCTTCCTCTTGAATCACTCTATCTATTAAAAAAACCGCATCAAAATCTGTTGCGTAGTTTTAAAGATCTAAGCATATATAGGGACAGACAGTCAGCGGAATGCGACTTTGTTTTATACTCTGTATTGATAGAGCCACGCTGTAGACAATTTTTTCTACATCATGAAGCTCGACTTGATACGGTCTTACAAAGAACATATGTGAAAGCCAGCTTTGTATTTCTTATGGTCAGAGCGATTTCGGAAGAATCAACCTGCCCGTATTTTAATTAATATTATATTGGATGTCCGTATGGATGTGTAACTGAAGTGGAAACTATAGAATTACATCGACGCGTAACAGTCTTGTGTCTATATTTGTGCTCGGCTGTGCATGATAGTTGAAATACTATAATGACACATGATCAGCTCTAAAGGATAATCCTACCACAGATCTAAGGCCTTGTTTATTACAGTAGTTATAGTTACCAGTCCTGTATTTTAGACGTTCCATTGCTAGACACAGACCTCCTTTATCATTAGGCCTTATGTAGTCTTCTATTCTGGCCTAATGAGGATTAGTAGACTTACATACTTTCGAATTTCTTACGGAGTATTTTCGGGTATGTATGACGATGATTTAGCACGCGAGATTATGAGTGAAATGAAAACACAGGTAACTTCAAAAAAACGAAATCCATACATTTTGTACCGAGTAGCACTTACGGTAAAGTTTGATTTGATTTGATACAATTTTCGCGAGATGAATTTTAAAAAGTTGTTAGTATATTATTGATAATAATATTGGTTATTGAATGTTAATAAATCCAGGGTGGTAGAGCCACATTAAAGAAAGTTTTATGTTCAGCATGAATGTTTCGGCTCGACCTGTGAAGACTTATTCTTTAGACTTGTAACCCGCCCGGCCCGTGTTACATGCATGCATTGCGTGGACATCGTTAAAATAACATTATGTTTAACTCTTGTCTACAATAAAACATTATAAGGCTATTTCAAATTTTAGTAAACGCATTAATGTATTACCTGCTCGTTATGAACATTTGACATTGACTAAAAGAATGCTATTTTAACTTACCTTAACCACTGTGAATTAAACGTACGCGATATATTTTTGTGCGGTTATAGAGATTAAGCCTCAGGTCCCTTAGAATGCAAAAATTCAAAAAGGGAATGGCCCGTCGTTATTAAATTGCCTATCTTTTTTTTCTTTTTTTTTTTTTTTTATTGCCTTGATAGGCAGACGAGCAAGCGGCCCGCCTGATGGTAAGCGGTCACCGCCGCTCATGGACATCGGCAATGCCAGGGGCATAGCCAAGCCGCTGCCTACCACTGAAGGGATACTCTTTTTAAACCTCGTTTGAAGAAGGACATGTCATAGCGCTCGGGAAACACCCAGGCAGGGAGTTCATTCCAGAGCTTACACGTGCGTGGAAAAAATGAACGCTGGAAACGTACGGTACTAGACCGTATTGTTTCCAGGTGGTATGGATGAACTCTACTGCGGTGTCGGGTGGTGCGATGGTAGAATGGTGACGTTGGCACCATCTTAAACAGTTCCTCAGAGCACTCCCCATGGAACAGCCGATAGAACACGCAGAGAGAACCAAAGTCTCTCCGCAGTCCTAACGGTTCCAGGCTATCCGTGAGATCAGGATCATCGACGATTCGAACAGCTCGTCTTTGCAAGGAGTCAAGTGGGTTGAGCAGGTATTTGGGGGCTCCTGCCCAGAGGTGAGAGCAGTACTCCACGTGGGGCCGTACTTGAGCTTTATAGAGCATCAATCTCTGGCCCGGCGTGAAGTACCGCCCCGCTCTGTTCAGGATACCCAGCTTTTTACTAGCCAATTTGACTTTGTTCTCCAAATGACTCCTGAACTGGACTGTGCTCGAGATTTCGACGCCGAGAATCCCAATACTCTCGGAAACCTGGAGAGGTACTCCTTGGAACTGAGGCGCTATGACAAATGGGTCCTTCTTCGCAGTGAACGCGCAAACTTGTGTCTTGTTCTATCTAGTGATGTTAATCTCATATGAAAACAATTTGTACTTTAAAAGGAGACGCACGGAATCTTTGCATTTTTCTCATTTTTATGGTTCATTTATAACGACAATTTAAAAAAATATATCAACATTAACATGAATTTGAATCGAACAAAGTAAAGTAGATTGTAGAAATATATTGTATATTTTTTTAATCAATATTTATTTTAAGTAATGACTAGATAACATCTAAAAATCTCGATCGCGCGGCGTTTTGCTGAGGGTATGGCCTTAAGCTACATTCTAACCACGCAGGTTGTTTACCACTGTCTCTTAGAAAACCAAATTAAGCGTCAGCTTGCTGTTGCGTTTCGTGCGGTGAGTGAGATATCTCTTCTTCATATTCCTTATTTATTCAATTTCTTATAAGGTCGGTAATGCGTCCATGGTTCCTATGGAGTAAACCAGTCACTCACCCATGCGAAACAGAAACATCCGGTTTGTAAGAAATTGTTTGGAAACTGGCGACCAACAAGAGCGATCTTGTTTCGGTCGCATAGCACAAAACTAATCAATACATATCTATACAATCGCATTAGCATCGCAAATGAAGCGAGCGACCCGCTAGTTAGTCGTAGCAGCAGCGTAGTAGTAATAGTAGTTAATCCTTCATATTCCGTTATTGATTAGAGAAAATTACGTCATCATGATGGGGTCGTAGAGAAAATATCACAAAGCGGTAAAATGTATATTAAAAGTATATTGTCTCTGGATTTATCTCTACTATTGACATAATGAGTCAGGTCTTCATGATGGGGTCGTAGAGAAAATATCACAAAGCGGTAAAATGTATATTAAAAGTATATTGCCTCTGGATTTATCTCTACTATTGACATAATGAGTCAGGTCTTCATGATGGGGTCGTAGAGAAAATATCACAAAGCGGTAAAATGTATATTAAAAGTATATTGTCTCTGGATTTATCTCTACTATTGACATAATGAGTCAGGTCTTCATGATGGGGTCGTAGAGAAAATATCACTAAGCAGTAAAATGTATATTAAAAGTATATTTTCTCTGGATTTATTTCTACTATTGACTTAATGAGTCGGATCTTCTATACATGTTAACTTTGATAGACGTAATAATAATATAAATAAAATTTCCCAAAAACCAAATTTTTTGTGTTGTGACACTCTCGTTGCCTATGTGAGGTATATTAGTTAGATATTTACTATACAGATATTAAAATTTAAAACAACACGCGTATAAGTAAATAATATATTTATGCCAAATAACTATTACAGTTTCAATACGCTACGTCCCTTTCTTCATTTCTCTAGGCTTCACTCGTACATTGTAGCCATCAGCAAACTTGACAGATATGGCTACATGTAGCTTCAAGTCTTGTATTAATCCATCTGCCTCTAGTATCACCCGGCGGAGTACTTTGACCACTAATGTCTTGATCAATGCAGTAGCATACACTCGTCCTGAAATATGTTTGTTCTTATAGCATAGGCCGGCAAAAGAAAGGGTGATTAAGGGATTGGAAAGGAAAGGGGGATTTGGGCCTCCGGATACCGCACTCATCGTACGAAACGCAGCACAAGCCGCTACTTTACGTCAGTTTATTTAGTAATGTTTACTTATCTCAAAGTTAGAATATAAAGGATCTCTAAAGGGGGCCATGGTATGGTCGCATTAGCATCTATGACGATCGCCGTAATTATGCCAACCTTGAGTTACTGGATACACACTGGCTGATCGCGGAACGCATCGCATCTCATCTGGACGGGTGCAGCGGGTTCTTTTTAGTACAAGATCCCGGGGAACATTGACCTTCACCCATCTGTTTACCGGATGAAAATAATATTTTTTATATATCTAATATATTTAAATATTTTACGAATAAAAAAAAATAAAAGATATTTTTTCACTGACTTGTAAAACATATCCTTGACCATATTTTTTTAGGGAACCCTATTGGTATGTGTTCAGCAACACATTTTATACCCTAAAATATTATTTTCATCCGATAAACAGATGGGTGAAGGTCAATGTTCCCCGGGATCTTAGACCATTACCATAATGTGTACAATGATCGCTATCTATTTGGGCGTAAATATGTATCAGGCACTCTCCATCCACAGTATTTTAGAACGCCTACAACTTAGACACCATCACGAATTCAACGGCAATACCCACAAGTGTTAGATTAAAATCACACAATTATGTTCATGCCATCACACTACGATTAATTAAATCCGAATTTATTTCTAGTAATTCACGTCTGAAAGAAAAAACTAGAGAACTTTTAGATATGGAGAACTCCTATACATTATTACTGACGTTGAAAATATCATGACATTATCATCGCTTAGATCTTTTAAACTATTCAACGGATTTTAATGCAGTTTCCAGCAAGCGCTCGCCTGATGGTAAGCGCCACGCCTGCCCATAAACAGAAGTAACACCACACAGAACGTTGAGTTACACAGCACTGCATGGCAATAACCTGCGCTCGTCACCCCGACCCATAAGATGTTAAATGTCATAATGCCCAGTAATTTCACTGCCTTCAATAACCTTCAAACTGAAACACAACAGTGCTTACATACTGTTTCTTGGCGGAAGAAATAGACATAGCGGTGGTAAAAACACAGACAGCGTCTCGCATACGAGAGACCTACCTTCTGAACCATAAACAATGTTTGACATACCTAAACAGTCCATGCCACCTAAACTAAAAGGTATGAAGGCGTTAGGATCCCGTTTCTTGACGTTTTCTGGCAGAAATCGTTCAGGCTTCACTTTAAGAGGTTCATCCCAGTGCCGAGGGTCGCGGTGTACTTCGTGTATTGGGATCACCAAAGATGTGCCCACTGGTAACGTGATTTTACCTAAAAATACAAACATAGGTACATGTATACATTTTTTTTTTACTAGCCTTGTATTATATACGTCCCACTGCTGGGCACGGGCCTCCTCTACTGAATGAGAGGGATCAGGCCTTAGTCCACCACGCTGGCCTAATGCGGGTTGGCAGTCTTCACATACCTTCGAAAAATCTTATCGAGTTCTCAGGTATGCAGGTTTCCTCACGATGTTTCCTTCATCGTTAAAGCAAGCGATAATCAACAATTAATATACACGTAACTTAGAAAAGTCAGTGGTGTATGCTTTTGGGGCTGGTTTCGAACCTGCGACTTTCGTCTCGATAGTCCATACCACTCCCCGCTGAGCTATCGCTTCTTATGTATACATACGCTCCCAATAGTTTTGCCGATTTTATGCCGTCATACGGGGCACAAATATAGACTCCGAAATGATACGGAGCATTTCGTGTTAGAAAAATCCGAATTTGCTGTACCTACTGATTTCATAAACGTTACTCATATGCTTCGTAGGAAATGAGGCTTCATCTTAAATAACCACTTAAGTTTCCAGATAGATCTGGTTTTTCGCGACAAAATTATCACTCACATCATGACATTGGTCGACGTCCACAAAGTTTTCTTTCCCGTGCGCGAGTTATCTCGGGGGCCCATGCTAAGCGGACAGGTCTTACTCGCAACTAACTTTTAGAATCTTAGTATACATACCGTCGTTTATACTTATCTCTTCTTCCACAGTTCTTTGTATCATTGCAGCGATGGAGAGATATCTCAAAGACTCTTTATAGACCATGTTTAAGTAGTTCAAACTTTTAAGATCTTCATTTGTGACGGGTCCGTCGTTTGGCCCTAGCACTTCTTTTATTTCATTGTAAACTTTTTCCTGTGCACAGAAATATTATTAGTTGTTTCGAAAATTTAGTGGTTTGCGAATGTTTTGGAGTGTCACATTTTGGAAAAAAATATAAAAAAACGTAAGCTAGTGATTCTTCATAGAGATAATTTTTTCTTAGAGACATCTTAGATGTTTGAAACGATATATGTGTAGTTACGAAATACGAAGCAAAAGTTAGTCCGTCCAATAGGACATTTCATAATTTTTATTGTCATGGTGACTGTCAATTATTCGATTTAAGACTAAATTGAGCTAATTTTAGCTAGTACAATTCATTCTGGCCTAAACGTAAAAAAGAATCAAACCTGCCATTCAGGTAAATGTGCTAAGAACAACAACACCGCTGATGCTATCTTGGCTGATGCTTCTTGGCTCTGAAATAAATGTTATTTTTAATATCTACCTAGCAAAATATTTACTATCTAATATCTATATTGCTAGCCCCAAATATTATTACAAAAAAGCGTTGGCTTGACGTATCGTAGAGAGACATGAGAGCCAATGGTCTTACTACAGAGGATGCTCAAGATCGGGCGAAGTGGAAGCATTTAAGTCGGAAGGCGGGCCCTGGCACATAAGCCGGGATAACGCTAGGCAGAAAGAAAGACTAGCCCCAATCATATGGAGAAAGTTTATCGCTTCTTCGAGAAGAGAATATTATATTTATCATAGAAATTAGAAACGAATAGTAATACGCGATATTATCGAGCAAGAGTTTTACAGAAAACAGTCATTCACAAGATTGCGTAATGCAATATAACTAAGGAGTCAGGAAAACTAGAAAATAACTAAAAAAATAATAAATAAGGGATGAAAGGTTGTATGGATATATGCCTTTCACGCTGAAGGAACCGCGAGCAAATGCTAGTTCTTGTTTCATGTGTCGTACGACATACACATTGCATTGCTTTGCTTTGGCTAAGTTTGTATAGTGTGTATACCGTAACACGAGCAGTAGACTCGGCGTGAGTGCAGGTCGATTATATTTTTCACGCGGGGGCGGACCGCCCCCTAACTAAGCTAATGATATAACAGGATGTCATAAATCAAGGGTAGCAGAAACAAAATAGCAGAGTTCGGAGAGCTAATAGAGAGCCGGACATACCCATAATAGAACAGATTGCCGCTAGAATAAAAATAGCACAAGTTGATATTATTTAGAGAAAAACTTTTTTTTATAACGTAGGCCGGCAATCTCCACCGATCTCCACCGCCCATGTACGCCCACAATACCAGAAGAATCATGGGCGCGTTGCCGACCTTAAAGGAAAGCGATAATTAGGGATTGGAAAGGGGAGGGGATTTGGGCTTCCGGATATCTCACTCACCGTACGAAAGGCAGCAGCATATCGATACTTTACGTCGGTTTTCTGTGAGACAGTGTTAACGACCCTATCGAGCCGGCCCATTCAGGCTGTAGACAAAACTTCTACAGCGTGGCTCAACCACTCCAAAAATTTTACTTTTAAAAGCACTTACTGTTGTAAATAAAGTAAATGTCTCCCATTTAATCTCTTGTTCGCTTAATTCCTTTGAGAGAATATACCGATCAACTATTCCGATAGAATCATTGTCAGTGACTCCATTTTCTGCTAATGCATTCTGCCTTTTTTCCATTATATCTGCTACCAGTTCATCTGTTATCTTTATGTAGTAATTGTCTGTTAACTGACGGCCAGTTAACCAGCACACTATTGGTATGTGAAACCACCATTTTGTCATCTTCACAAATATTGCGTCATACATACTGAAAACAAAAAAAAAACAGCATATTCTTTAAGTATATCTCCCTAAATAGATGATATCAAAAACTATATTATCTTTCAGGGTTTGAGTCTTTTAGTATCCCAGAAGGTATAATTTTTTTTTTCTATTTATCTGCTTGCCATGTTTTACAAGCTGGTATTAATATGAAGCTGGGCACTCGCCAAATAGCGTCACACTTGCCCATAAACAGAAGTAACACCACACAGAACTTTGGATAAAGCACTGCATGGCACTCGACTGCGCTCTTCACGCCGAGACATAAGATAATAAGTTTCGTAATGCCCAGTAATTTCAGTGGCTTTAATATACTTCAAAATATAACCCAACAGCGCTACACACTGCGACGTCTTGGCAGTAGAAATAGACAAAGTAGTGGTACCAACACAGACGGCATACCACCTAGTGGGCCTACTTTCTCATAACGCCCCTCTTTTAAATAAATACTTAAAAAAACGATTCAATTCTGCCCATTCGTTTAGGCACTACGTTGTCACAGACAGACAACGTGTCCAAATAAATAATACATCTCTTTTTTATCAGGGGTTAAAATACGAGTATAGTGGATCGTACCTTTGTGTTGACAACACGACTTCTTTCAAATTTTTGAGATTTTGTGAGTCCTTTCTAGACAAACCCATCAATGTTTCTGTAATAAATACGATAGAATGATTTGAGTTTAGCAGCAGAAAGAAAGAAGTAGGAGTTGCATAGAAAGATGTACGATGGGATTGTAAGTAGTAATTTGTATAAAGTATAATACGCGCATAATAACTCGATCGGCCTGAGCCACAAGCTTGTGGCTATTGATTTAAGAGACTGAAGCGTGACGGGAGATGTCGATTGCGGACGAAGTTACTAACTACTTTTTTATTATTTGATTGAATGATGAGACGAGCAAGGCGCTCGCCTGATGGTAAGCGCTACGCCTGCTCATAAACAAATGCAACACCACACAGAACTTTCAATTACAAAACACTACATGGCACATGCGCTCGTCACCCCGAGACATAGGATGTTAAGTCTCATAATGCTCAGAAATTTCACTGGCTTCAATGTCCTTCAAACCAAAACACAACAGTGCATACACACTGTTGCTTGGCGGTAGTAATAGACAAAGCGGTGGTGCCAACCCAGACGGCCTCGCATACGAGGGACCTGCCACCTTGTGTTATTCCAGTTATTCCAATACTATTAGTACGTACGACAAACACATAGCGTGGTACACTCAACGACGTTGAAATAAATGTTGAAAGTTTCGTTTGGATCTCTTCTGCTTAACGTGTCGGCTAAAATGTCTGCTTCTCTGTTAAAAATTCTTGAAAACTCATGCACGGCTTTTTTGTTGTACGAGGGAGTTGCAATTTTTCTATGGTTTCGCCATGTTGCACCTGGAATTTATAATTAGAATTATGATAAATTGGCAACACAGTTTGTTCGGAATATTGTTCATCATTTATTTTTTAGAAAACATTTCAAATTCAAATCATTTATTCTGTAAATATCTATCACTTATACATGTCAATACTTTTATACTAGATTACATTTATATATTATTAACCTTTTATCGGCATTTCTTGGCTTTCATTTAACAAAGTTATTAAAATGGTCAAACTAGATGGAAATATCTGTGTGTGCCATCGCTGTGTATGAGTGGGTGCTTACCGTTAGGTGAGCGACCTGCTAGTCTTTTCTTAGGGACATGTATTTCAGCATAGACAAAAATTTATTTATCGTGAAATTAACATACCACCGGTCAAAATCCCTGGTCCAACAAACGGTTTCATGAAACCATATAACGGTCCTTTCTCATTCACCTTATTACTTGTTAGCAGTAACTGAGAATAAAAAAATCAATTTAAGTCCACTTAATAAATACTAGTCATATAAAAAATACCAAATTCATATAGCTGAATATTTTAATGTCGGTTACTAATCTCTGGTTCTTCCAGCATTATGGGCGTTGATGGGCGGTGAAAATAATTTATCATCAGCTGACCCACGTCTTACTTTTGCTTGCCTTTCAATAAAAATATGGGAGTTTTAATGGGAATTTCAATGCCCAATATTTTTTTTTACTAGCCCTGTATTTTACATGTCCCACTGCTGGGCACGAGCCTCCTCTATTGAATGAGAGGGGTTAGGCCTTAGTCCACCACGCTGGCCTAATGCGGGTTGGCAGACTTCACACACCTTTGAAAAATCTTAACGAGTTCTCAGGTATGCAGGTTTCCTCACGATGTTTCCTTCACCGTTAAAGCAAGCGATAATTAACAATTAATATACACGTAACTTAGAAAAGTCAGAGGTGTATGCTCTTGCCCAATATGAGACCACTAAAAAGTTCATAATCTAAATTCACAATATGAACGTTAAGTGGTACCTATAGTGCCTACAGAGGTAAATATATCGATTTTCGGTAAAACTCACCCGTATGTCCGCAGGATTCCTGACGACAATATTCAAGTCAGGTCCTAGCCAAAACTTGCAGTATTCACCGTATGTATTTAACAGATCCGCTACCAAATCTAACATCTGTTCTGTTAAAAAAATAAGTACAGTCGAAAGTAAGCACAGGTCTTTATCAAAATTAAAACATTTATTGAATCCATAAAATGTAGGTATTACGTCAATAACTCTACCGCCAGTTCGGAAGGCTGTTTCATTATAGAAGGTAGGTCCCTCGTATGCGAGAAACCGTCTGGGTTGGTACCACCGCTTTGTCTATTTCTGCCGCCAAGCAACAGCGTGTAAGCACTGTTGTGTTTCGGTTTTAAGGAAGCCAGTGAAATTACTGGACATTATGAGACTTAACATCTTATGTCTCTTGTAATTCAAAGTTCTGTGTGATGTTGTTTCTGTATATGGGTAGGTGTGGCGGTTACCATGAGATTCAATTAAATAAAAAGAATAGCCTACAAAAAAAAAACGAAAAACGGGCAAGAATTTAACGTTGCTCTTTTCAATACTAGTTCTTAATAGGCTAGTTGGTTTGATTTGTTTATTATTTTAATTAATAAGTTACGTCACCTAAATCTATTGCAGTAAGAATTTCATTAATCCTCCCACAAAACAATAAATTAGGATCTTTCAAATCTGATGGAGGGGCCACCTGTCAAATAACAGACGACGCCAACGTTGACGTCACCGTGACAAATGGCCATCACGATGTACGCGTGGGAGCGAGATAGTGAGATGTCCCCACTACGCACCCATCATGGCTCATACCAATACTTAAAATCATAATTGTGGGCCCATTTTTGAACCGATTTTAAATGTGTTTTAACAAAAGGGTTTCATTTGATATGTTTTTCTGTTGCATATAAAATAATGTATAATATTGAGATATGAAACTACCCTATTATAATTGAGAGCATACTGGTGTTATTTCAAAACGTAACTAGGTGTCTGACAACTTGGTTACCATAATGGTAACCCATACAAACTGGCTAATATAAACATAGTTTAAAGTTACACTAAGTTACTAATAAGACCGTAGTAGTCCTGGTAAACCAGACCACAATAAGCAGCATCCGTTCACGATGATGCACATGTGCTTTGATGAATAATATGTCTATGTGCTAGCCATCGGCCTCCTCAACCATTTTTTTTTGTTGTCGCGGGGAAAGCCATAATATCGCTACCGCCCCACCGGGGGGAGGTGGAACGGTTATGTTGGGTTCTACCGGCCTTACGACCCAGCCACCCGACTTCTGGGCCGAGTCCCTAACACTATATACAACCTATGCCGGTAACTACCCACTAAAACCCCGCGGTGACCTTCTTCGGCGCATTAAGGACGGCCCCGGGTTTCCCAAGGCGTACGCCCCGGCTTCAGCCGGAACCGCCCTTGCGCGGTGCCGTCTAGTGGCCCGTCTCCAATTGGGGGGGGCTCAGAAGCCCCCGCACACCGAAGGACGCCCTCGGCGTCAACAGCAGCAACGAGGCCAACCACCCGTGCTGCCGTCCATCCCGGGGGTCGCACGTACAAAAGTACGTGTACAAAAAGCGTACTGAGTGGGCGCTGCGACAGCCCCCCGCTGCGCGCCCGCGACCCCCCGATGGCCCCTTTTAGTCGCCTCTTACGACAGGCAGGGGATACCGTGGTGGAATTCTCCAAACACCCCCATTCCACAGGGCGTGAGACGCCGGTCAGTCATCCACCCGGCGCCTCCTACGTCTCCTTTGGCGGCGAGCGGGATCATTCTGCTCACGATCCCGCTCCGTGCTCTCCTTCTGCGAGATGACGCACTCGCAGAAGGAGGCCATTGCACGCCATGACCTCCGGCTGCCGACCATGGCAGCGACCACGGTTGGCAGCGAGAGGTCTGCTCCGACGACTGTCCTGAGAGCGCTGCGTTCGCCGTTCCAGGCTGGACACTCCTCCAGAGTGTGTTGAGCCGTATCCTCGCGGCAGTTGCCACAATGGTGGCACACGGCGGAGTCCTCTTTTCCGATCCGACACAGGTACGAGCCGAAACACCCGTGGCCCGTCAGTACCTGTGTCAGCCGGAATGTAGGCGCACCGTGGCGCCTGTCGATCCACTCTTCGAGGACAGGACGCGCTGCCGCGACGGTCCTCAATCCAGCACTCGGGCTTTCCAGACTGGCATGCCACTCCTCCAAGGCGGCTCTGCGAAACCGGGCCGCAAACTCCCTTGGAGCCAACCTTTCTCTACGTTCGGACGCCCTCTCCCGCCAGAAAAAGAGAGGTGAGATGTGATTGAGAGGTGCTGGGCGTCCAAGTCCCAAGAGAGAGTTCCCGCCAACAGGCAGGCCACCTCGTGGGAGACCGTGCGGTAAGCCCTGACGATCCGCTGCGCCACTAAACGCTGCGGCTTGCGCAGTAGAGCGACGCAGCGGGCGTTCAGGCACCCGGCCCAAACGGGACATCCGTAGAGGCCCATCGACCGCACGACTCCGGCATACAAATATCGGCAGGGGTTGCCGGGACCTTCCAGGTTCGGCAGCAGGCTTCCAAGAGCACCTGCCGTCCGCACCAGCTTTGGCGACAATGTCTCAAAGTGGGCGCGGAAATTCCACCGGCTATCTAGCACCAATCCTAGATACTTCATGGTGGAGCCGATGGAAATGCGCACCCCCTCCACAATGATGAGGGCCCCTAAAGGTGGCCCCCTCCGAGGCCCATGGAAACACAGGGCCTCGGTTTTGTCCAGGGCCACGGTGCGGCCCAGTCGCCGAATTCTGCCCACCACCCGTTCTGTACCGATCGCGGCGAGCAGACTGGCCTCCTGGAAGGTCCTCGCCGTCGCTGTCACCAGTGTATCGTCCGCGTAGCAGACGATAGCGACGCCTCGAGGATTGGTACCACGGAGCACCCAATCGTAGCCGATGTTCCACAGCAGAGGGCCCAGAACTGAGCGAGCGAGCTCGTATCAGATAGGTACGAGCGCACCAGACGCCGTAAATACGGTGGCACCACATGGTACCGCAGTGCTTCATTGATGCAAGCCCAGGGCAGTGTATTAAACGCGTTGGCGATGTCAAGAGACACCGCCACGACCACCTCGCCCCGGGCTACTGCATCCTCCGCCTGTGCCTTGACCCGCAAAATCGCGTGGATTGTGGATCGGCCTTGCCCGAACCCATACTGGCAGTCCGGCAGGTCTGGCCCCACCCCTCTAAGGTGCTCGACGAGGCGGGCGTGAATGATTCGCTCAAACAACTTGCATACCTCGTCGACCAACACAATGGGCCGGTAGGCCGATGGCGACTCTGCGGGTCGGCCCACCTTCTTGAGCAGGACGAGCTTCCCGGTTTTCCAGCGCGATGGGAAGACCCCTCCTGCCGCCCTGCTCCAAACAGGCGGAGAAAAGGCCGCGGAGCCTTGCACCCAGGTGCTCGAGGGCTAACACCCAGGCCTTGCCTGGAATGCCGTCGAGCCCCGGGGTGGTGTTTTTGCCCCGTAGCCGAACCACTGCCGCCCGCAATTCAGCGGGCAAAACTTCGAAAACAACCCCTGCCGAACTCGAAAACACTTCCATCGGTGGAGGAGTGATATCCTCCGTGGCCGAGAACAAAGCCGCGACGACCTCTTGGACGAGGTCGCCCCGGAGACTCTGGGTCATCGGGGGCGCCCAAGGACGACACTTCTTCATCGCCACGCGGTACGGACGCCCCCACGGATCGCTGTCGAAAGTTCTCCGGAACTCCCTCTGAGCCGCAGACTTTGCCCTCGCAATCGCCACTTGCAGCGCTCTCTTGGCCTCCTTGTAGAGGCCGTGAAGCAGCGGCTCCCGGTCCTCGTCGCCGGGCAGACGAATCCGACGACGACGGTGCCTGGCGAGACGGCGGCACGCGACCACGCATAACGCACGCAACCGCGCGAGCTCCGCCGACCACCAGAACACCTGGCGCTTCTCAGGCAGGCGTTGGACTCGGGGCATGGCTCGAACCGCCATTGTGCCGCACGCACGTGTCCACTGACCTGGGATTCACGACGGCCAGGCCGGAAAGAGATCGCCCACTCCTCCAGGGCCTCGCCGCGCACGTTGGTCACCGACGAACCCTAAGCCAAGGACTAGGCGTTGAAGTCGCCGGCGACGAGGACGGGGCGAGGCTGACTGCCTTGCACCACCAGGGCCCCCAGCCGAGTTAGAAAATGCTCGAACTCGACCAGTGATCTAATACACTCCCACAATCCAGACCCCCCCCCAACAGAACCGCCACGCAACCCGAACCCTTCGCTACCTTTTCGAAGGGAGGGGAGATCGGCCTCCTCAACCATGTCACAGGGAACTTTAACTGCCGCGGCCGGTCTACGAAACGTCAATCACCTTTAAATTTCGCTTATGCCCGTATTCACAAACAACACTTAAGTAAGCTCTTTTCCAAGGGTTCTGTGTACGTGATTGTTCTGTTTTTATTTAGCGCCAAAAACTAACCGATGACGAGCTAACTAACGAGCTCCACTATAAGGCCTCATAGTAACGTTAATGAATATGGGGTTAGTCACTTGCCTAAATAATACAATAATGTTCCTAACTCTGCATTTGATAAAGTAAAAAAAGTAGGTATGTTTTTTCAAATCGAAAAACTTACACAAATTGTGATTGTTCGACCTCTGATCTGAACCCCGGACATTACTGGTTTTACAGCTTCATTACGTTGGCAACATATTATAATATATTGCCGAAGTAATTAACCAATAATGATTTATTGATGCAACTTATTTATTTATTTTACACTTTATATACAATGTATAAAGGCGGACTTAATGCCAACGGTCTCTACCAGTCAACCTTAGGGTAATGCAGAGATGAACAAAGTAGATGCAAAAAAAAAACAGAAAGAAGATACATAATAAAAAAATATTTAAGCGAAAAAGAAAAATTATATATTAACATATGGGTAATCAAGCCATTGGTAGAGCATTTGATAAAGAACACATATATACAGATAGAATACTGTATATTTTATTTAAGTGTTATAGAATAGTTTTATAACGAAAACAATTCAATTATAATTTTGAGATTATCAACGACAGTTTCTTATGATTTAAGTACCTATATGTACACGTTTGTGTTGATCGAACCAGCTGTATATAACGTGTTACTGAAAAGTGTGGTAAAAAATAAGCAACGTATTACTAAAAATATTTCACCCCCCTCTCCGTAGTAGGAACCAAATCGGATTACATGGCTATGTCCTTGAGTCCGTCACTGGTACCTCACTAACATTACCTCCAGTATTAAGCATAAACATTAATCCGTTTCCAATAACAGGGTATGCTGGTGGCCCCGGCACAAATTCAGCCAACTGCAGCATTCGTCTATGCTTCCACCTCCAGCAGTGCCAATATAATAATACTCCTAATAATACAAAAGTAATAAGCCAAAACATCTTTGAGTTTCTGAGATCTGAAATGAATATCATCATCATTATCAGCGTGTGTTAGTTGGTCCATTGCTAAACATAGGCTTCTCCTAAAGAATGCTGTCACTGCATCGAATTAGATTTAGACAGTTGTACTAACCAGAGATGTGACGGATTGTTAAAAATGTATATCCGCAGATACGGATACAGATAATTAGTGTCTAGATCCGCGAATATACGGACCCCAACTTTCGTGCTCAATCGGCGTCACTACGTGACCTTGGACTGATGGATGATGCTTTGCGTTGTTACTACATCATCAATGGAAAGGAAAAAAATACTAAAGGCAATACGTAAAACTTACAATAGAGCATTTTAAAGTTGTTTTATTACGATAACAATTTATATTTATTTACCTACTGGATAATTTTCCGTAACACTTATATTTTATTGAATCGTATATTTCTATTATAATTACTTATTATGGATTTAATTATACAAATCAAATTTAAAATGCTCTAAGTATAACGTGTTGGCGCTTTAATAGTGTTTTTGCCTTGCCACTGACGATATGGTTAATTTACTATATTCCATAGTTAGATATTTCGTTATTTCTAATTATTTCATTGCTATATAATAAAATTCACTACTATAAAAGATCCAATTAAGAAATAGAGTTACAGTAGAGAGAAACAGATATACAGTGCTGCTTGCTTTATATTTTTTTTCTATACATACATGTATAGGTATATTTAACAGGTTCCCTGTCCCATGAATCATATATGATTCATTTGATATATTTTGTACCAAGAACTGTACGTTCATGAATCATATATGATTCGAATTTAGAGTCAAATTCATGCCTTTATTTGAAATGGATTTAGCAGGTTAATTCGCATTTTTAGTATCGGGATGTGTGGGTTACATCCTTTAGAGTGAGAAAACAAACCGAAGCTATTTATAAAAAAAAAATGGGAAATAAACAAATGAAAAAAAGAGTGGGACATATATGATGAAAAAAAGTGGTTTGTATGGGGACAGGGAACCGGAAAAAAAAAAAAAAAAAAAAAAAAAAAAAATTGCCGCTTTAATAGGATTAATTATGTACTTACCCTTTAATTAAATAATCTACAATATAACACGGCACTTTGAACTTATTTTTTCAACGTTTAATGTAATTTATGTGACACCAACTATGATACTAAGGCAGTTAAAACAAATGGTTGAGGTTGAATATAGTGCGTATTTATATCAAATGTATGGGGTAGAGACACCTATTGTCGAACCTTTATGATGCCCGGAAAATAATCGCATCATCAGTTTTAAACGGTTTCAAAAATAAGGAGGTTCTTAATTCGGCACGCATATTTTTTCGTTTTACGATTTAAGCCCAAAGTTAACAATTTTCTATATGACGGTTTTGTAATAATTGAGGTTTGGACTGATTGTAAGTTCGAACTTAAATGAAATAAATCGTAATTAAATTTGGTAACGCTTCCTCGGAAAAATACGATAATTATTTTTCTTCTAAGTGGCTGATTAGACCAGGATTACGGGCATTCTGAGCATATAATACTTATTAGTAAAAAACGAGAATTGGATAAGTGAATGAGTTAAATCATTGTACTGTACTTAGTATTTTAAATGCAACAACTATTACAAAGTAAAATAATTCTATGTGATGGAAATCTGATAATAGTATAAAACAGCAGTTTATTTTTTATTTCTTCAGATCATAAGGACTTGTAATATGGAATTAATATATACCAATCATCAGCAACCGGGGATTCTTCTGGCATTGCCATATTTTTCTATGGGCATTGTGCTTGTTAATGTCCATGGGCAGAGTACACTTACTATAAAGTGACCCGCCTGAACGAATGCATGTTCCTCAAAAAACAAATAATTATGAGTTATTGCAACAGTTATATACAACAGATAAAGAATTGACACAATATAGAACCAAATGTATACATCATGCATTTATAAAGTGTACTTACATAAAAAGCATTTTGCAGGTATGAATCACAGAGTTTAAAGGAGTCTACAATGGGTGTAATTACCTTGCCGATGTTGCGTAATCTTCTCCGTCACGCACGACTCGACAATTTTTATTGTTTTACTTGTTTTTCACGTAGTTTAGCGCAAGTTTTAAAGTTTAGTTTATTTGATAGATCTAGGTGGTTGGTCTCTCGTATGCAAGAGGCTGTCCGAGTAGTGCCGCTACTTTATCTAATTCTAAACTAAAACTATTGCTAAACAGCAGTGTGTAAGCACTGTTGTGTTCCTATTTAAAGGTGATTGAAGACAGTTAAATTACTGGATATTATGAGGCTTAACATTTTATGTCTTGGGGTGACGAGTGCAGTCCAGTGTCATGTACCTAGTGCTTTGTAAATCCATGTTCTGTTCTGTGTTTTTTATGTTGATGGGTAAGTGTTACGCTTACTATCAGACGGGTGATATGATCGTTTCGATATTCAGGCAACTAAAAAAAAACTAATCAAAAAGATTGCGATTCGGGTTTTGAAGTCGGTTTTCTTCTGGTATTAAGGGTGTTAGGCGGTAATGATCACTGACTGTCATGTCTAGCTTGATTGTACGCCGGTATGCATTGAAATATGATGGTAAACTCAGATCTGTCTGGCCATGCAGGCGCCGTTGCGTTCACAGTTAGGTTGCCCTTTTAAGCCGACGTAATAAATCAGGGGATTCTCATTTAGATTTTTCATGAAGCAGCGGTAGTATTAAAAGGAAGAAATTTCATTTAGGACGAATAAATCGTTAAAACCCCCGACACCAATAAGAAAAAAAAAGTTTTGTTTTATTTGATTGAATGACGAGACGAGCAAGGCGCTCGCCTGATGGTAAGCGCTACGCCTGCCCATAAACAGAAGCAACACCATACAGAACTTTGGATTACAAAGAACTGCGTGGCACTGTACTGCGCTCGTCATCCCGAGAAATAAGATGTTAAGTCTTATAATGCCCAGTAATGTCACTGGCTTAATTGTCCTTCAAACCGAAACACAAGAGTACTTACACACTGTAGCTTGGCGGCAGAAATAGACAAAGCTAGTACCAACCCAGACAGCCTCTCCCATACGAGGGAACTACAACCTTGTAACCTTGTGGTTGAACAGAAGGCTGATTGAAATTTTTCAATTAAATTTAATATCCCAGCTAATCAAACGAATTCATTGGTTATCGGCATTTGGGGCTCCAATCAGGCCAGAAGTCTTTGCCTTATGTGTCCATAGGCTAAGGACGGAACTGAGCAGACTGTTAACCGATATGCTTCAGTTGCATATAGCTTAGGATGCAGCGAATATTGTTTCTCAGTAATTAACTAGGTACATCTGACCTTCAGAGATGCGACTCCTTGGAAATAAAGATATTTAAAAAAACACAAATGAATAAAAAGTCTTAACTAGTAAAAAAAATATCTCTAACACCACGAACGAAGCCCCGTTTATGCAGGCTTTGTAGACTTTAATAATTAATTTATTATTTAATTACTGCCTCGGTGGCGCAGTTGTATTGCGCACGCGGTAGGACTGCTATGGTGAGGTCTCGGGTAAAATTATATTAGGTTTTTCTATCACGAAATGGTCAGTATCAGCCCTGAATCTGAAATTGTGCCCGGTATGGCGAAAGGCTCGCCCCTGTCACGTCATGGGGCGGAGATACGCTCGGCGAAATGTGGGTCGTTACATCTCTGCCTACTCAGGGATAACAGGCGTGAATACGTATATACCTGCTATTAAGGTGGGAGCTTACACTAATATATGTAGATAAAAAACTAAATACGTTTTAAGTATGTATGTATAACAAATATTTTCAAAACATGAATAAAATTATGTAGGTATCTACATAATTGACATGAATGGCTACATACATACATAATATGTATGTACATAATAATTTTATTTGTTTTATAACTCCATAGTTGCAGCACGAAACAATTTGAGTAAAACGTAACGCGTACTTTAATAGTGTTGCCAATATATTGCATTACCACCAGTTTTAGGGGCTTAGACCACGAAGCTGGGGTCTAAAACGAGGAGGCAAGAAAATTGTTTTATTACCTTTTTTAGCTCAACTTCGTCCCACTGTGTAATCGAATGCTTATTGAAAAGTCTTCAAACAAATATTAAATTCTTTAAAGCTATGTCTGGCGCCGGCATAAGGGTACTACAGATACGAACGATTAAAGTAAAGATTAAATGAGGATAGATACCACTACTATCACGACTAAAACCTGCACTGTAACTCCGACTACAATACCCCACGTCTTAGGTCTCCTTCAGTCAACTCGCGACACAACCGACGCAACTCGGTCCAAACGTCAGGACAAAAATAACTAATTTTATACTTTCAGATATGATATGATTAATATTATAATCAAGTTAAATAAAGCTGAATCTTAATATCTTTCACTAATAAAATATGCATGCTGTAGTTTATTGTACTTAATTGTTGTTTAATATTGTAAGACTTTCATCTGTGAATGCAATGTGTATTCTCATAATTATAAATAAATTATTTACATAAAAAAACAGATAATCACGGGGTAAAGATGTAAAAATACGTTTTAAATATTATAGCATCTATAGATACAAATAGTGAAAGTCTAAAAACATTAAAAAAAGATTGTCTGAAACACAAGCGTTTTTAATAATCCATTACGTCAATTTCGGACTTGGTGGAAAGAGATCTTTAGGTGGTTTTTAACCTTTGGGGGCTTTGAAAATAAGAGTTGGCAGCACTGACTCTAATTTGAGAATAATGTCAGTTTAAAATTCAAAAAGACTTGTACTGATCAAACGAATGTGGATATTTCTTGTTGTTTATAAATGATAGATGTTTATAAAACACATCAAAACATAACCCAATTCCAAGGAAAAGGTAATTGATTAGCAATTTAGTATTTGATTTTATTCGGAAGTTCTAATATAAAAGTTTTCTACATTATATTATGATGAATCCAAGATGAATCATGCTAACTGTTTTTAACTGCACCTATTTTTGTGTACTTCCACAATTTTTATTAGTTTTATTCCACGAACGCATCTTGTAACATATATTTTGTTTACTTCTATTAATTTTAACTTCCAATGATTTGTGAACATATTGGTGGGAGTGATTCACAGATGACTAACTTAGATGTGGAGTACATACAAAATGACTTTTTAGCATAGCATGTGTTCGTGTTCCTCAACAAGGGAATAGAGCCCCCATTAGTTTCATTATCAGGTTATGTCAACTAACGGTTAGTTTTACTTTGGTAAAAAAAATCGAAAAATTTTCATTTTGCATTCCTTCCAGTAGATAGCTACTGATACTTTTTCGATTTGTTTTATATGGGCATGGCAAAGGTTACTGACTAAAAGTTATCTCCGTCTATTGGATAGCACTGAACTTACCATCAGCCTAGTGAACCAGAATTAGGTCAACTACGTTCTAGGTCTTTCAAATGCAACAACATTCCACTGTTTTGTCTCTCTGACTGAGACTGGATTCAGTCCACCCCATGACCTAGAAGGCTGAAAAGCTTTGGAAACGGGACGAAAAATTAAATTAAAAAAACAGTTGTAAAATCTGTTTAAATGAGTTTTATTTCAATTCAGGTTGTTTTCGTTTCGAAAAACCACACACAAATGGCCCCAGATTGGAATTTGACCCTAGTATGGTGATAGGCCTACCCCTTTTTTATCATGGGACACCAATAACCTCGATGACATATGGTTGTGGCGCTATTTGTACCTCTTAATACCCCTTTGGTTAAAGGCTTGAGTAATGTAATAAGAAAAATCTAACCACTTGTACGTCCAACCTAAAAAACTATTCTTCGAGGCTTCTTACACTACCATCTCGTGATTGTTGTTGTAAACTAATTCGTCAGCTATCTAATAAACAAATGAAACACGCATTAACTACCTGCAATTTGTTAATAACGACGGTTATATAAAATATGTCGCTATGGCTACAAAAGTATCCTTGGACGTACAACCCACCTTTTTTTTTGGCTAGAAAAGTATCCTTGGACGTGCAAGTGGCTAAACACTTATATTTCTGTATGTCCAGATGCCATCTGTGTACACATTCACACGCAGTGACAACGAGATTCTTCAGGAGTTGTTGAGGGTGTTTAGCTCAGCACGAGGTACAGCCCGCGAGCAATGGTCCATACAGGCAGAGTTGTTGGTGGAGCCCGTTGGATGGGATGCATTGTGGAAACTGTCTAAGGAGTTTTGTAAGAAGTTTGGTAAGTGTATAAATCACATTGATCATTTAAACAATGTTTAACAACAGCACTATCCAGCTATCTGGCTCGGAAGAGAGAGATGGATAAAATGTTTGTGTGATCCACATACATTTGTTTTGTTCCTGGGTGTTTCCCTTATGAGTGGTTGATGTCAAGCAGGTGGCCGGTTGTAAAAACTACAGGCCAAATTTTTCTACAACATGTGTTAAAAGGTATGTTGTCCTAACTTACTGCGAGTGGGATACGGGCAGGTAGAAGGAGGCGAGGGGAAGGGATTATTGTTGCAAAACTTTTTTCAGGGATATTATGTGGAAGGATAAAGTTGCAATTAAAAAAAACAACTTTATTTCGTTGGTTGGTGCTAGTGATATTAAGAAACATAAGAGAGGAATGTTATAAGTTTGATCCCATTTTCCTGTCTGTCATATATAATTTCTGCATTACAGAAGTACGATTCCCCTGCGTAGCATACATAACAGTAACATCAGTGGATTTTGAAAACCTATCAGCATGCGTTGAAGTGCTGAGTGTACAACATGAAGCAGTGTCTTTACCAGAGTCTGTAGTGGATGTGCCTCTTGTTGAGTTGTGGCCGACTACAAAACAACGGGAGCAATGTATTAATGCAGCTACTACTGCTGAATTTATTGATTTGTTACGGTAAGTGAACTTTATTTATATTCAACCTTACTGACAGATTTTTGTGGCCCAATTGGCAATAAACCGGCTGTAAAATGAGGCGAGATGTATTCGTTGTCCATACTGAAGAGGGTGAGATCTGCAAATATTTGTTTCTGATCTGGGTGCTGAAAGAAAGAAAGAAACTTTATTTGGTCATTTTTTAAATCAGATGGCAGTAAATTAGTAGGTACACATGGTACTATAAAATAATAACATAAAATAAGTAAACATAAAAATACAATAAAATAAAAAAAAAATACACAAACAAAAGCCATGAAAAAACAAAAATATAAATGTGTGACTAAGTTCCTTGTAGGTATTTATGTATGTGGATGAAGTAAATTATGACAGAGACAGGTTCAGGGACATTATAACAGTTGCATATTATGTAAGGCAAAGCTCTTTAGGCTGGTCACAGCCAAAAATACTCTATACCACTTGTATCTCTTTTCAGATTCTACTACGACAATATATGGATGCCCTGGGACGATCAGGACGACAAAGTACTCCTATCAAACACAATTGAAGACAGGATGACACTGTGGTGTGACTTACACAATGGTACAGTACCGAATAGTGTTGCCCGGACAATCACGTTAATACGAAACAGCGCAATCAATGCTCATGACAAGTTGAGAGAGCTGGACTCCTCATTGTGTGAAGGGGATCTTGCTAATGATGATGGTATGTATTGTATTTAAAAATCTGGATAGAATTTTTATAGGAGTGTGTAGGTAAACTGTAGATATTTTGAAATATTGGTGACAAATGTTTAATTAACTAATAGGTTGATTGTGGAAATACACCTGGCTGTTAGAATATGACGTAAAAACACGACACGAACGTTCTGATTGTGATTGGTCGAGAGACCAATATGTAACATTTTCCGATACAATCTGAGGCGATGCGATGGAACGTTTCGTTGATTTTTTGCATTCTATGGGGGGGGGGGTGCTGCGTTGTTATGACCGCGTCTTATATGACGACCGCGAAACACGCACGATCGTAGTGTAGCTCGTATTCACTACGCGAGTACGGAAGATACTCTTAGCGTATTGCGAGTCGCGATGCTTACAGCCAAACACTTTAGTTTGTGCACTTAAATTTTATAGCTATTGGTGGAAATAAGCTTGGAAAATATAAATCTACCACTTGATGCCAAATCTTGCTTTGTATACAGCATGAATGGGATGGACCCGTGCAACTGGGGTAGGGCCACTGTATAACAGGGAACCAGCGTGTCGTTATTCTGTTTTACACACACTTTTTAGGGTGTTGGTGTATTTCAAAGCATTCTATTTGAGCCTCATTGATATGCTCCCTTTTTATTATTAAAGAGCCTGTTGGAGTAACATTAAAATAGGGTAAGATGGGGCTGGCATGGTCATCGGAGCCCAAAAATCCCTAAAAAATTAAAAGAATAAAAAAACACTCTTTTTATTAAATACAATAATTCCCATGTGTTACATATAGGGTGGAATTCAATTATCAGGTGTTATTAATAGATTTAATTAAATTTTTAAGATTCGCTGCTACCTGCAAACTACATATCGTCGTGTGCGGAGATGAATGCCCGTCTCGATGGCTTAATGTCCCAGTGGACTTTATATGAGAATCCACTCATCAGGGAACAGTATCTAGCAAAGGCACGAAGTAAATTACAGAAAAAGAAGAATAGGAAAAATGTAAGAAAACACAAATTCCTTAGTATTACAGACATCACAGTCTATAATGTAAATAAAAACTAAATTGTAATATAGGGGTAGCGCATCACTGAGTAAATGGTCCTACAAAAGTGAAGTGGTGCTTTGGTGATGAAAATGAAAGAATGTAATCTATTCAGTTATGCCCTAAACCGTAGCCGTAACTCTTATTTTATTATCAATATAAATTGAGAGTTTTTTAATTGGTCATCTCAAAAATACATGACTTAATAGCTTGGTTTCTTACTGACTGTATGTACAAGTAATAACAATATTATTTGTCATACAATTTCACAGGTGGTAGCTCTATGGCAAGGTGGCACTGCTTTCGAATTTGATGAGATATCCAAATTCCTATGCTCACGGTTGACAAACGAACACACATTAACCGTTATGGTGGCTGCAGAGGAGGCTCTCACAATGGATCCCGAAGAAGTTGTGGTCTGCAGCAAGCATTATGATATGCCAGAGATGCCACTGTCGCAGATATCAATTTGTAGTTTTAAAGGTGCGTATAATAGGGCACAGATTTTGAAAAATCGACTAATGTGGAGAGAATAGTCTGTTGTGCAGGTGTACATTTATGTCTAGTACGCAAAATTGAAATTGCCAAGAACAGTGTTTGATTAATTGGCCAGACACAAAACTGATCTACGAATCATAGTGGGACAGATAATAACGTGTTCAGTAATATTTTGCCAACTCATTTGCTGTCTGCCCCTAAAAATAACCAACACTTTAGAATGTAATTTTGCGCACTGCATAAACGTCATCATTAAGATATGTGTCGATACTTAACTCGCAACTCAACTCGTTCCACATACATACTGCTCTAATTTGACACTAAAAACCTATTGTTGGATACTCAGGCGCGACCCTTCGTGCGCCGGACATGCGGTCGTGCCTGCTGATGCTGAGCGAGGAGTGCCGTATCCGAGACCTGACGCTGCACTGCGCGCAAGTCAACACCGTGGCGGTGATGCGCGCCGGCACGCTGCATCTCAATAACTGCGCGCTGCTCGATGACTCCACCAGTTCCCAGGTGAGATTACATAGCGTCGGACATGCGGTCGTGCCTGCTGATGCTGAGCGAGGAGTGCCGTATCCGAGACCTGACGCTGCACTGCGCGCAAGTCAACACCGTGGCGGTGATGCGCGCCGGCACGCTGCATCTCAATAACTGCGCGCTGCTCGATGACTCCACCAGTTCCCAGGTGAGATTACATAGCGTCGGACATGCGGTCGTGCCTGCTGATGCTGAGCGAGGAGTGCCGTATCCGAGACCTGACGCTGCACTGCGCGCAAGTCAACACCGTGGCGGTGATGCGCGCCGGCACGCTGCATCTCAATAACTGCGCGCTGCTCGATGACTCCACCAGTTCCCAGGTGAGATTACATAGCGTCGGACATGCGGTCGTGCCTGCTGATGCTGAGCGAGGAGTGCCGTATCCGAGACCTGACGCTGCACTGCGCGCAAGTCAACACCGTGGCGGTGATGCGCGCCGGCACGCTGCATCTCAATAACTGCGCGCTGCTCGATGACTCCACCAGTTCCCAGGTGAGATTACATAGCGTCGGACATGCGGTCGTGCCTGCTGATGCTGAGCGAGGAGTGCCGTATCCGAGACCTGACGCTGCACTGCGCGCAAGTCAACACCGTGGCGGTGATGCGCGCCGGCACGCTGCATCTCAATAACTGCGCGCTGCTCGATGACTCCACCAGTTCCCAGGTGAGATTACATAGCGTCGGACATGCGGTCGTGCCTGCTGATGCTGAGCGAGGAGTGCCGTATCCGAGACCTGACGCTGCACTGCGCGCAAGTCAACACCGTGGCGGTGATGCGCGCCGGCACGCTGCATCTCAATAACTGCGCGCTGCTCGATGACTCCACCAGTTCCCAGGTGAGATTACATAGCGTCGGACATGCGGTCGTGCCTGCTGATGCTGAGCGAGGAGTGCCGTATCCGAGACCTGACGCTGCACTGCGCGCAAGTCAACACCGTGGCGGTGATGCGCGCCGGCACGCTGCATCTCAATAACTGCGCGCTGCTCGATGACTCCACCAGTTCCCAGGTGAGATTACATAGCGTCGGACATGCGGTCGTGCCTGCTGATGCTGAGCGAGGAGTGCCGTATCCGAGACCTGACGCTGCACTGCGCGCAAGTCAACACCGTGGCGGTGATGCGCGCCGGCACGCTGCATCTCAATAACTGCGCGCTGCTCGATGACTCCACCAGTTCCCAGGTGAGATTACATAGCGTCGGACATGCGGTCGTGCCTGCTGATGCTGAGCGAGGAGTGCCGTATCCGAGACCTGACGCTGCACTGCGCGCAAGTCAACACCGTGGCGGTGATGCGCGCCGGCACGCTGCATCTCAATAACTGCGCGCTGCTCGATGACTCCACCAGTTCCCAGGTGAGATTACATAGCGTCGGACATGCGGTCGTGCCTGCTGATGCTGAGCGAGGAGTGCCGTATCCGAGACCTGACGCTGCACTGCGCGCAAGTCAACACCGTGGCGGTGATGCGCGCCGGCACGCTGCATCTCAATAACTGCGCGCTGCTCGATGACTCCACCAGTTCCCAGGTGAGATTACATAGCGTCGGACATGCGGTCGTGCCTGCTGATGCTGAGCGAGGAGTGCCGTATCCGAGACCTGACGCTGCACTGCGCGCAAGTCAACACCGTGGCGGTGATGCGCGCCGGCACGCTGCATCTCAATAACTGCGCGCTGCTCGATGACTCCACCAGTTCCCAGGTGAGATTACATAGCGTCGGACATGCGGTCGTGCCTGCTGATGCTGAGCGAGGAGTGCCGTATCCGAGACCTGACGCTGCACTGCGCGCAAGTCAACACCGTGGCGGTGATGCGCGCCGGCACGCTGCATCTCAATAACTGCGCGCTGCTCGATGACTCCACCAGTTCCCAGGTGAGATTACATAGCGTCGGACATGCGGTCGTGCCTGCTGATGCTGAGCGAGGAGTGCCGTATCCGAGACCTGACGCTGCACTGCGCGCAAGTCAACACCGTGGCGGTGATGCGCGCCGGCACGCTGCATCTCAATAACTGCGCGCTGCTCGATGACTCCACCAGTTCCCAGGTGAGATTACATAGCGTCGGACATGCGGTCGTGCCTGCTGATGCTGAGCGAGGAGTGCCGTATCCGAGACCTGACGCTGCACTGCGCGCAAGTCAACACCGTGGCGGTGATGCGCGCCGGCACGCTGCATCTCAATAACTGCGCGCTGCTCGATGACTCCACCAGTTCCCAGGTGAGATTACATAGCGTCGGACATGCGGTCGTGCCTGCTGATGCTGAGCGAGGAGTGCCGTATCCGAGACCTGACGCTGCACTGCGCGCAAGTCAACACCGTGGCGGTGATGCGCGCCGGCACGCTGCATCTCAATAACTGCGCGCTGCTCGATGACTCCACCAGTTCCCAGGTGAGATTACATAGCGTCGGACATGCGGTCGTGCCTGCTGATGCTGAGCGAGGAGTGCCGTATCCGAGACCTGACGCTGCACTGCGCGCAAGTCAACACCGTGGCGGTGATGCGCGCCGGCACGCTGCATCTCAATAACTGCGCGCTGCTCGATGACTCCACCAGTTCCCAGGTGAGATTACATAGCGTCGGACATGCGGTCGTGTCTAAGCAGTTACTTCTTTACCACCTTATTGGTCCAGTATAAGCATACTGATTACCTTAAATACTGTCTGAGGAATGATTCTCGCCGTGTGGGAGATTTGACCTTGCACTGCGTGTAAACCACTCACCTAAAGCATGCTGAATAAAATATATTGGTATAATATCAACTTTTATTAACCATCGCAATCATATCAAAAATATACTTTTAACTGATGAATGGCTACATTTTTTCTCTTTTTTTAATTTAAGTAATTTTAATTTACACACAATAAATACATTATTTATTTTAAACATAGAAAAGATTAGTGAATGAAGTTAACTTTAGTTTTCAAATATAGCAAAGCAAATTTATCTAAAACATATTGAAAAAATAAAGATAAAATAAAAAAAAACCCACTGGTGAACCAGGGTCAAGGGACATGGGATTTTCAAAATTGGCATAAAAGATTTTTACAAGGTCGGCAACGCTCTGGTGATGCCTTTGATACTACAAACGTCTATAGGCTACGGTAACCGCTTACCACCAGGCGGTCGTACGCTTCTTTACCACCTTATTGGTATAGATATAGTATGGTAAAAACTAAATAGCAAAGAATTCACTTTGAAGTGTTGTCCTTGAATACAGGTCAGTAACTGGTTGCGCAAAGACTTACCAATTCCTATTCATTTTGCAGCCATTTTCATTAAATTATATTAATACAAATAGCTAACCAGATTCTTTTGAAGGTCACGTGTATAAATTATAGTTTAATTAGTTGATTTCCGGTATCTATCCCGATATATAAACTAAGACCCTTTATTAAAAATGAGTGCAAGACTTCACAAGGCCGGAGCTACGAGTAAAAGCCAATGTTTTTTCATAACCTAAAATATTTTCAGAGTGACTTCGCGCAAGGAGTGGTGGCGATGGCTGGTGCGAAGATCCTTATGGAATGCTGTACATTGGATAACTTTTACTCTGGCATTGTTGTACATAAAGGGGCACAGGTATGTAATAATGTAAATGATAAAAGTGTTTCTGAAAATTAATTGCGTGTTAGTGGACCACCAACATCTTAGGCCCAAAGCAAACTTCATCTGCATGTGTTTCATTCTGCTGATTAATGCCAGGCCACTACCTGGCATTGATTCATGCGAGATTTTTAATAAGCAGTAGCTGGCAAACGAGGAAGAGGTTCACCTGGGTGACGGCAAGTGGTCATGAACACACACAGTACTAGCAGAACATTTGTCTCGGTGCGGTGATCGAACCTGCAACCTCTCGCTTCACAGCCGGCTACTCGCCCGCTGCGCCACGGAGGCTGTCAAACGGAGTGATAGTAGCACTCCTTCAGTCGTGCCGGTTCAAACTGTAGACGTAGCTTCGTGGTCTCCTCCAGCTCGGCTCGAACTAAAAAGTTGGCTAAATCGTACTTCTGCCGGATCATTAAGCTGTGGAATAGTTTGCCGGCGCAAGTGTTCCCTCCTTCCTATAATATTAGGTCCTTTAAACGCAGTGTGAAGAAGCACTTAGGCAGTCCGGCACGATCTTGCCGACCAACGATAGACATACTGTTTGTCGTTGGTCGACACTATTCCTGGATTGCGCTACACTTACCATCAGGTGTAGCGCAGTTACTTTGCCGTCCTCGTGTAAAAAAAAACCACATTGATTTGATCATGACGTCATATTGCAGGTGGAACTTCGCGACTGTATAATAAAACGGTGCGGCGTCGGCATTCAGATGTATTCCGGCTCTCACGTGGAACTGAACGGTACGATAATAATGGACTGCACCGAACACAGCATACGATGCGAAGTCGACTCCGGGGCTATGGTGAAGCAAGCTGAGTGAGTATGATTATTAATCGATATCAAAAAAGGTGGAAGTGGTCATTTCGACGTGTATTTATTTTATTTATATTACACTTAATCTCTACCAATAGACATGCTGAAAAATATCGATTTTTTTTCTTTAATATGTCGATATTTTGTGGCGATATTTTTGATTCTCTAGCGAAACAGCCTTCCAGTTTGGTAGATAGAGTTTTGATAGAATTTAATAATGTATTGTAACATTATATAGATTCAACAAATATTTTAATTTTTAATTTGATTTAGATATATCAATATTGTTGATCAATTGGAATTTATGTGATTCAGTGAAAGTTCGTCCAAATATCATGACTATAATATCGATATTTTTCCTCGATATATCGAATTTAATATCGTCACTTTTTCAATTTCAGTCCAGTCCATCAAATGTAGATCGATTTTGACGATTCTTTTTACAGACGATACTGCCTTAAAGATAGAGTACCATATTTCTATTTATACTTAAGAAAATCTTAACCTCTAACGGACAGCAGTAAATGCATTTGAGGATTTTTAATTTGTATAATATGGTTATTATTTTCAGAGTGGAAGGGCTACAAGTGATGGCGAATTGCAAAATCGGGTCGGGCAATCTACAAAAAGAAGTGTTGATTGTTGAACAGGATTCTATTTGAGTACCTCTAATGTTACAAAGATTAAATATATGAAATTTATTACAATTTTGTTGTGGAATAAGACTCCGCGCATTTATTTTTTAGGTACCAAGGGCTCGAAGCAAAAGTTAATTTCAGTCTGATAATCTTATTTCGGTTGGATTCGTATTATATAATATTGTTACCGCTGCACTCGGAGTTAGATGTAGGGCTCCACTGCACATCGATTGGTTATCACCGAATTGACGTTTGTCCGTGTGGGTGGTGCTAAATTTCCGATCTCGCGATGTTCACGTCTTTAATCCATTCGACAGTTTGAAGGTGTAACACGTATGATTGAACACAGACGATGATCGACACGGACCTTCAGAGCACCGCTTCTTGTGATATTGTGAGGTCGCGACAATATGTTCCGTCTCAATAACAGCAGTATAAAAGTCTGTAAGGTTAATTTTCAATTATTTTCGAAATCTCTTGGTCCTTCGACCTTGATCCTTTAGTCGCTCTTAACCGAGATTTTGATGTGTATTGTCGAAGCCTCACACCCACGAGTTAAATTATAACGATTAAAAATATTGCATTATTATTTATTTATGCCGGCAATTTTTTTGTATGTGATCTGTGAAGCCTTATTTTAATGTAGTAAAGTATTTTTGTCTATGGATTCAGTCGCAATATAAATCAAAATGCATTATGTACGTTTGATTACCTAATCAATATTGTAATAGAAAAACCCGTCCTAGGTACTTACAGGGCCGATTTAGACCTAATAGAACTTCGCGCTCATATTACTATGGTCATAACATTTGGACCATATGCAATTACACTATAGTTGAAAATAGCACGCGAAAAGCGATTGCGAGATCATAGGCAGACATCCATTACAAAACACCTCGCATGCTATTTTCAAGTGCGTAAGAACGGTTTATATGCAACCTTGATATAATGAGGTAATTAAGAAATAATAGGATCTTTTTATTTATATTTTTATAAAATGTTATGTACTGTCTTAAAATGTGATTATTAACCGTACAAAGCTAATGAATACAATTATGCATGTTTAATAACAGTTCATTCTTGAATTAAATGTTGCTTGTTTTTGCGCTCAAGTCATATTAATAATGACACTGTATTGTTCAACTATGGGATATATAATAATGTATAATCATTTTAGTAAGTTTTTGTTATAGTGCCATAGTGGTTATATAATCTAAAAATCATACAGTCTGCCAATTCGTTTGTCTGATTAAAAAGCAAAAATGCCTCTAAGCGAATGAAGCATCGTCGAATCGTGGACTGTACGATTACTGTATTGTCAGTCACAATACTTCACATACGCTGAAGATCATTTATAGATCTAACTGGAATGAAGGAATGCCAGACGACAATACTACGCGATTGATTCGTAAATTATGTCAGTCGATGCTCCTCGTCTATTAGATTCTAAGGCGTCATTCGTTTACTATACTTTGTGCAATTTTAGATCTGTGCCCACGATTAGCGAGATAATTGTAACATTATTGATGCAAATCGACTCTGGTATGTATCGCCCGCATCTCGCACCGCACCGTACGAATGCCTTGTCATTATGACTACGATTTTTAGACTGTGGTAATCATTAATGACTTCGATTTTTAGACTGTGGTTTTACACGAATTTAAATAATTTACGAGCAGCTTTAATGTTATGTAATAAATAGTAGTTGGTAATTTGTATTTAGCAATATATTAAAAAACTAACATTCCTAATCATGTTTTTGTTTTAGTGCCTACGTATTATTATGTTCTCACAAAGGTTTTATTTCCTCAGTTTTTTTCCGGACCTTGGAAAAATCATCTCGATCCCATTAACCCCCCGGGGATATTACAATAATAGGACAATAATAGGAATTTTTTGTGTAATTTTGAATGTGTTTTACGCACATATAAACTAGGTATTTTACTTAAAATCTCACTCAAATATTCTGAAACAAATAGACTGTAGTATAGTATAGGTATATATTATAGTATGTAGTAGTATCTATTGTATTTGTATAGTAGTGGATATATATATACTACTATATACGATTCCATTACTGATTTTTTGACATTTCCCGAAACCATCGAGACGGAATACCCTAGTACTTATATAAGTTCACGCCTGTTTCCCTGAGGAGGTATGCAGAGGTGCAACTAGTACATACACGGTAGCTGAACTTATTTTGATCCCATGATGTGATAGGCAACCAGTCTATCGCCATTTTAGACACTAATTCCAATCTCTCCAAATTCAGTTTTTTTTTATTTCAGCTGTTTACAGCCTAACTATGCTAAGTTTGCTTCTGCAGTAATCAACACATAAATAATAATCTGTGATCATAACAAATATTGTCATAAAGAGGTTATAAATCTTTCCTGTGGAATTGTTTGTCTGCCCTACTTATCTACGATAGTAAGTATGACCTCTATTAAGCATTACCATATAGAAAAACCAAAACCAAAAAGGTGCAAACGAATCGACCATAGATTATACACACGTATTGCCAGAATTGACTCATTGAATTACCACAAAAAATATTAAGTAGGTATGGTAGGTATGTAGGTAGGTATGTACACTCCTATTTAGAGTTGCAAGGCACTGTCATGATTCCGATCTGATTTTAATGTTTGATTTGTTTATTTTTTGTTCAACGTAGTAGGTCCCTCGTATGCGATAGGCTGTCTGGGTTGGTACCACCACTTTCTCTATTTCTGCCGCCAAGCAACAGTGTGTAAGCACTGTTGTGTTTCAGTTTGAAGGACATTGAAGCCAGCGAAATTACTGGGCATAATGAAATTTAACATCTTATGTCTCGGGGTAGCGAGCGCAGTTAGCGTCATGCAGTGTTTTGTAATTCAAAGTTCTGTGGGGAGTTGCTTCTATTTATGGGTAGGCGTAGCGCTTACCATCAGGCGAGCGCGCGGCTCGTCTCGTCATTAAATCAAATAAATTGTTTAATACCGTCGCCAGACATAGCTTCAAATGTTTGAGACCTTTCAAGACATTTGATTACCTACATGTTTGTCGCAATCAGTGTGCCTGCCAGACATGCTTTGCAAACATTTGCGCTCACTGTATTCGATTAGGGCAACAAATAAGATGGTTGTTGATTTTGTGGGCGCGGTATGCTTATGTTATTTCTGTTATCATCATCATCTGCCACAGGACGTCCACTGCTGAACATAGGCCTTCCCCAAAGATTTCCAGACCGACCTGTTGGAAGCGGCCTGCATCCAGCGACTTCCTGCGATCTTTATCAGGTCGTCTGTCCACCTTGTAGGTGGACGTCCAACGCTGCGCTTGCCAGTACGTGGCCTCCATTCCAGAACCTTTCTGCGCCACCGGTTGTCGGTTCTGCGAGCTATGTGGCCTGCCTACTGCCACTTCAGCTTGCTAATCCGATTTTATTTCTGTGCAAGTACATAATTACATATTAATAAAAACGACTTTAATTTGTCTAATCTTACACCATTACATTTTTCTGTATATATATGCATATACATAAACTACTTTAATTTGACCAAATAATAACTCAATTTTTCACATTAATTGTATAAATAATAGTAAAATCAACAGGCGGCTTTCAAAACAAATTTAATGAGATACAATAGGTACATGGTGACATGGTGGTGCGATCTAGTGACGAAAGTCAGAACTTTTTATAGAAATCACCCTTTTTGTCACGGCTTTAAAATTTTCCACATGTTAACCCTACTCTTTCTGGAGCAATGGTTAGAATTCTTCATTCCTCCATGATTTTACTTCATACAGGGGCTAAGATAAGATAGCACATTGTTAGTTGGAAAGTAAATAATTATCTTATTTATCAAAACGCAACGTAAGCAGCGATTACACTGCGAGGAGTGGCACGGACTGCGTAAACTAATAATAGTGTGGGTGAAATACATTTTTTTTTATTCATTGAATGACGAGACGAGCAAGGCGCTCGCCTGATGGTAAGCGCCACGCCTGCCCATAAACAAAAAGAAAACCACAAAGAACTTTAAATTACAGAGCACTATATGACACTGAACTGCGCTCGTCACCCTGAGACATAAGTTGTTAAGTCTCATAATGCCCAGTAATTTCACTGGCTTCGATGTCCTTCAAACCGAAACACAACAGTGCTTACACGCTGTTGCTTGGTGGCAGAAATAGACAAAGCGGTGGTACCAACCCAGACGGCCTCTCGCATACGAGCGACCTACTACTACCTTGTAAAATAATACATATCTAAGCGCAACCAAAAAATAATGTCGCAGGTAAGTTTGTGTCTACCGACCTATACTTGTTAGGCCCGCACGTCGTGGGGGACTCTACGCATCGCTCGCTGTACAGTTTTGTCTACAGCATGAATGGGCTGGCTCGACCGGGTCGTTACCACTGTCTCACAGAAAACCGACGTAAAGTAGCGGCTTGCTGCTGCGTTTCGTACGGTGAGTGAGATATCCGGAAGCCCAAATCCCCTCCCCTTCCCAATCCCTAATTATTCTTTTCCTTTAAGGTCGTCAACGGGTCCATGATTCTTCTGGTGGTGGGCGTACATGGGCGGTGGAGATCACTTACCATCAGGTGACCCACTTGCTCGTTTCCCGGCTTATGCTACAAAAAATAAAATAAAAAAAGAGGGCTCTTGTCATCACAATCTAATGTATTCTACATAGTTTCAGGGAGGTATCACGTGGTAAACACTTTTTGTCTATAGAAGGAATGGACCGGCTTGATCGGGTCTGTCTCACAAATAAAAAACTAAAAAATACGCTTTTATAAAAAATCCAACGAAAAAATAGTTTTTTTTTTTAATAAATTCGAATTAGGAATAATGAACAAAATTAAAAAAATAAATAAATTGAAAATAGTGTAAATAAGAAAAAATGTATTTTAATGTAAAAAAAAGCGTGCGTAAGTAGGTACAACTATTGTTGTGATTTAAATAAATAATATATATCCGTTCTGGGTTTCCCCATCAGGCCTGGTCTTGGCCCTGGGTCAGTGCCCGGGGTGCCCATTAATCACTTTTACAAATCCATTTTTTTGACAAAATAAGCTGTATCCAAAGAGTATTACACTAAATACGAAATGCCGCCATTTCATTTTCGAACTAGTTGAATGGCCTCAGGTCTTGAACTTTTAAATTGAGATATCTGAAGTGTGATGCAATGAAGTCGGTTCAAGATTTGTCGCCAGTTGTGTGGTAGCCAGTGACCGAAACGTACGTCTATCGTGCAGTAAACAATGGAGAGTGCACTCGGCTCGAATTATCACATGGGTCAGTTGTTTGTGAACTGCATGAAGAATCGGCCCGCCGCAATTTGTCAGGTTTGTATGAACGTGCAGAGGAAATTAGATCAAATTAGTCTGTTTATATTTATCGTTTGATAAATGAAAACTATGATGGCTTACTTGTGTGTTTACAATAGAGAAGAGATAGTGTTTGAAATTATGATGATGTTTGGTTGTAGTTCACCTCTTTTAGCTTCGTAATCCAAAGTAAAATAATTCGATCAAGTGCGAGACGGATTTACACCCAACATTCCCGACGCCGCGTCCCTTATTTTTTATTTTATCTTTTCATTTATATTTATTATTTTTTACGATACCCGGCATAGTAGCACATTCTGGGTAAATTTCTGCCGGCTACCTATTATAGCATTATATAAAAAGCGGCTAAATCTTACTGAGATATTATTACAATTAATCGTACTGGAAAATATAACGAAAATCCATAAAACAGTTCTAATTCTTTAAGTCTCATCATATCGGTCAAAGAAGATTATACCTGTTCCAGAATTATAAACAAAATATAAATCTTCCTACTTTTCAAATAATTATTTTGCGAGGACATAATTGGACCTTATATAACTTTTTTTCCTGGCTCGGCAAAGCGCCTACGCCACACCTGAGGCAATTTACAAGTGTAGCTCAATCAAAGAATAGTGTCGACCAACGACAGACGATGTGTCTATCGTAGGTCGCCAAGATCATGCCGGCCTGCCTAATTGCTTCTTCACACTCCGTTTAAAGGACCCCATATTATAGGAAGGAGGGAACACGAGCGCCCGCGTGGGCCCACGGCCCACAAGGGGGCAATTTAATAATGGACTCGACACGACTTTAATCCTTTCGCTTTGGGTTATTTCAATGCAATGCTAGATATCGGTGACAAATTTAACAAAAAAATGTTAAGGTGGGGCATGGCCTAAAAAAGGTTGGGAAACACTGCTTTAAGGGATCGTCCATTAATCACGTGAGGCTTGAAAGGGGGGGGGGTAGCAATATCACAAGGGGGAAGGGGTGTAGTAAGATATTACGTATATTTATTTTGACAATGTACATTAAATATGTTCATGTACAAGTACAATATATTATGTTTTTTGCATGATTACATCATTCCTTTAATATTATTTTTATGAGTTAAAAATGCTAAAAAAACATCACGTGATTAAAAGACGGCTTCTAAATTTAAACTATGCGGTGGTAAATTCTAAATACAATCAAGGTAGAAATGATCATTGTATAATCATTATTTTTACTTCCAATAAAATTGGTTCAAATAAGCTGGGTTGAATAGTTCTGGAGATGTGGAATATTTTCGGTTACGCTACAGCCTACAGAACCTTTCACTGTTAGTGGTTCGACAGTACACAGTTGGCCGGTTTTTATAATTTAACCTTATAGTAATAAAACCTGCCTAGGTATTAAAAAACTTGTTTGCATGAATACCGTAATATGTAGTGCAATAACCTCATGATATATTTTATGGCCGCTTCCTTTATTACAATTTTTATATTTACAGATAGATTTGCTTACTGTCAATAGTGTTTTGATGGATCTTATAAACAAAATGTGCCCACCCAAAATTTATTGCCAGTAAGAAAATATACATATATATGTGTGTTACCAGTGATGACATACGGCACTGAGACGTGGCCTCTAAATATGGGCCGTATAAGACGGCTCACAGTCACTCAGCGAGCTATGGAGAGAGCTATGCTCGGTGTTTCTCTACGTGATCAAATCATAAATGAGGAGATCCGTAGAAGAACGAAAGTCACCGACATAGCTCAGCGGATTAGCAAGCTCAAGTGGCAGTGGGCAGGCCACATAGCTCGCAGAACCGATAACCGATGGGGCAGAAAGGTTCTGGAATGGAGGCCACGTACTGGCAAGCGCAGCGTTGGACGTCCACCTACAAGGTGGACAGACGACCTGATAAAGATCGCAGGAAGTCGCTGGATGCAGGCCGCTTCCAACAGGTCGGTCTGGAAATCTTTGGGAGAGGCCTATGTTCAGCAGTGGACGTCTTGTGGCTGATGATGATGATATGATGAAGAAAATATATCAGTACAGAATAATGGGATAATATAAAAAAAATACCCAAGGTGGTAGTCCCTCGTATGCGAGAGGCCGTTTGGGTTGGTACCACCGCTTTGCCTATTTCTGCCGCCAAGCAAAGTGTAAGCACTTTTGTGTTTCGGTTTGAAGGACATCGAAGCCAGTGAAATGACCGGGCATTATGAGACTTAACATCTTATGTCTCGGAGTGACGAGCGCAGTTCAGTAACATGAAGTGCTTTGTAATTCAAAGTTCTGTGTGGTGTTGCTTCTGTTTATGGGCAGGCGTGACGCAGGCGAGCGCCTTGCTCGTCTCGTCATTCTATGAAATAAAACAACATCACGTGTATCTTCCGGTGAGGTCCAGGGTCTGCCATAATATTAAGTGGAAAGGGGCGGCTGCTCCAGACGCTAACCCGGGGTAGATACATTTTCGTAGACCTCCACTCCCTGGGTTTAGTTTTCACACCACGACTCATGAGTAAGGACGCGGTACCATATTTTGATCTTGCTCTATTGTAAAATCTACTTTAGGGCGAACTGTTAAAATCAACGATATTTTTTATCAGCCTGACAAATCGAGCAGATCATTCGTGTGATTGTAGTCGCCAGGCTTGCCAATGAACAGAAGCAACACAGAAAAACTTTGCATTACAGAGCTACGGCATTTTTTTTTATCCGTGCACGGCAAAGTGACTGCACTACACTTGATGATGAGCATAGTGCAATCTAAAAAACCAGCGACCATCGACAAACAATGAGTTTATCGGTGGTCACCAGAGTCATGCCGGCCTGTATAAATGCTTCTTCCCTCTTCGGAGAGGGAAGAAGCAAATCGAGGGGCCTGCGACAGTAAAGGCAGATGACCGATGCAGGCATAGTGATACAAAGATGTACCCCCATACCCGCTCCAATCAACCATCAAGTCATGTCGCAAGCCCTCGGGAGAACCGGATTTACACTGGCTGATCCTGGAACGCGATCCACACAAGACGTGTGAATCACTATGGCTGGTTTTAACACCATGTGTACGGTGGTCGCTGTCCGGGCGGATATGAATATCCTACCACCAGCAAACGGCGGCATAACGGCAGAACTAGATAATCCAGTGGAACGAACCTAGATGGCCTCTTGCATGTGAGGGACCTACCAGCTACTACTTCCTAGTAACATTTTTTAAGATCGTTTGCAGATCGACGATGCGACAGGCGAACAAGAAACAAATGCATCCGTGTTAAAACGTTCAATACGTCTTGCAAGATGCTTCAGAAAACTGGGTTTGAAGCCTGGAGACGTGCTGGCTCTTGCCGGCAGGAATCATCTGGATTTATTCATACCGTATTATGCAGCGTTGATGAATGGCCTGCCTATTGTTGGCGTAGATCCTTTATTTAAATTTGGTGAGAACATCTACTAATTCAATAAAGTAAGTTAATTATTGGCGTTATTAAAGGGGGAAGGGGGCAGTTGCTCGGAAATAGACACTTCGAAAAAAATGTCATAATATGCTATTTTACTTGGACATTATAAATCACCGCAGAATTTTATGTATATTGAGTAAAATCTATTACCTTCCTACATTTGTCACAGTCCAAACATTGACCCCGGCTGTGCGGCCTTGAGGGGGCGATGAAATGTGCGAATCCAATGACAGCATATTTCAAACAAAAGCCGCTTTAAAAAAAATCGCGCATGCTACTTAGCACACATGAGTAAAGTGATTTCTTTTTTATCAATTATGTTGTGAGACCATAAATCCTTCGTAGTTTCTGATACCCACGAGACAAATCGACTATACCATAAGAAGGTGAATGTCATCTTTATACATAAATACGCGACGGATACTAAAATTGGTGAGTTTATCTCACTCGCAGTGAGTTCGATGACATGCTTTTTTAACACATGTCACAGAAAGATTTTGGCTTGTAGTTTTTACCACCAGCCGCCTGCCTGACGTCAACTCCCCTGTAGACACACCACCCAGACCTAACACGCAAACCCGAAACAAATATTTGTAAATCATGCAAACATTTGTCGCGGTTCGGGAATCGAACCCGCGGCCCCTCGCTTTACCGGTTACGGCGCCACGGAGGCATTCAAGGAAATAATAATAAATACATAAGAAATGTACTTTAACATTTACACTTAAATAACATATGTTGGGTCGGTGCAACCACACGGAGTATATCTACAAGGAGTGCAACTTGCAATTAGCTTGCTGTAGCCTAGATAAGATAACTGATAATGTTTTATCAGACAAGTATCTTTACATAAGATCTATTCAAGCACGCTGATATTGCGGTGTGAGTCTTAAATTCATTTACATTGATTTAATTTGCCGTTCGAGGAAAAAAAGGCCGGTTAAGTGCGAATTTAACTCACGCACCGAGTGTTCCGTACCCACACCCTTACACTTTATATTTTATTCTTTTTAGGCGGCTTGGCATAGCATCTGTAATAGGACAACGGACACATATTAATTTATCGATTTTATGTTTTTTCGGGACTTGTAATAAACGGGCCAATATCCTGTACTTATCATTTTTGCGTTATTTTTGAAGTGATAACTTCTTATGGGAGGGTGAACCGCAACGTTCCGTAACGCGAGCGGACCATCGACCAGCCAGCGTTAACCGACCTCCCTGGAACATCGATTATTTCGAAGTCCCAGGTGGCGTCACACAGTGACCAGTCAGCTTGGACCGGACTTGAACCGGACTTTCACCGGACTTAAACCGTACTTTGATAGGGCTTTGACCGGATTATGACAAACTTCAACAGGACTTTAACCGGGCTTTAACCGGACTTCGTGCGGACTTTGACAGGACTCTGATCGGATTTTGACAAGACTTTGACTGGACTTTAACCGGATTTTGGCAGGACTTTGACCGGATTTTGACAGGATTGACCGGTATTTTGACAGGATTGACCGGTATTTGACCGGACCTCGACCGGATTTTGACCGGGCTTTAACCGGACTTCAACCGGACTTTGACCGGATGTTGACAAACTTTGACAGGACTTTGACCGGATTTTGACAGGACTTTGACCGGACTTCGACTGGACTTTAACCGGACTTCGACCGGACTTTAATAGGACTTTGACCGGGCTTTGACCGGATTTTGACAAGACTGACAGGACTTTGACCGGACTTTACCGGACTTTAACCAGACTTTGACCGGATTTTGACAAACTTTGACAGGATTTTGACTGGACTTTAACCGGGCTTTGACAGGATTTTGACCGGACTTTAACAGGACTTTGATAGGGCTTTGACCGGATTTTGAAAACTTTGACAGGGCCTTGACCGGACTTTGACAGGACTTTGACTGCACTTTGATCGGACTTTTACAGGACATTGACCGGACTTCGACCGGATTTTGACCGGACTTTGACAGGACTTCGACCGAACTTTGGCCGGAATTTGACCAGGCTTTGACAGGGCTTTGACGTGACTTTGACCGGACTTCGTAACGTAACGCGTTCGGCGCCACTCTTGCTTCCCTTTCTCTCACGTATAAGGCAGCCGTAGGCAGGCTCCTCCGCTCTCACTTTAACCGACATTAGTTTAAGTTATCACTTCTGTCGAGCGTCCCGAGACGCACAATTTTTTTTTTAAGATTTAGTATCGACTTGTTTTGCCGCTGCTTTAAAAAAGCTTACAGCATTCTTAGGCACGCCAGGCATCTGTAGTATTTGATTATGCAAGTCGGTTTGGAGATTATAGGTGTGAGTGGATGCGTATGCTTAGTATGTTATACTTTAACTTTTATTTTAGATGAAATTAAGACGGTAATAAAAACGACTTTACCAAAAATAGCGTTTTGTCAAAATGAAAATTATAATGACTTCGTGAAGGCAGCGGAACAAGTGAACATTAATACAAAAGTCATTACTTTTGATGGTGAACATTCAATGGCAGAATTAGTTGAGGCATATGATGACGATTCACCGACAGATGATTTTCAGTGAGTATTAGTTGCAAAAAAACGTTGCATCAATATAATTAAGGTGAGAGAGTTTATTGCATGACAGGGGCATAACAGAAATCTATCATTTATATAGTTTGAAAAAAATATAGTATGACTCAAAACTCTCTCCATCTAAATGAGTGTTTTTTTTATATGGAAAGAAAGTATAGATTGGCAAACGAGAAAGTGCATCATCTGATGGTAAGTGATGAAGTGATTAGGAAGGGGACAGGGACTTGGCCTCCTGATATCTCACTCACGGTCACTCACCGTACGATAGGTAGCAGCAAGCCGTTATTTTCTCTCTCTGTGAGACAGTGATTACGACCCGATCGAGCCGGCTCATTCGTGCTGAAGACAAAACTATCTACAACGTGGATCTACCACTCAAGTTAATTTCAGATGCAATGTTTGTGAGATTTATAGATGCAGAAATTCTCGCCTATGTCGTAGGTACTAAAAACTCTCTCCTTCTAAATGAGGGTTACCAACTTTCCTATAAAATGTTTGTGCGTTATACGCAAGTAGATACGATGCTGGGGCGGGGCTCAGAAGCCCCCTCGCACCGAAGGTGCTGACGTCCATCTCGGAGTCACAAGTACAAGAGTACACTAGGTCGCTACGACAAACATTTATAACATGTATTTACTATCACCAAGCTGCAATGTATAAACACGACTATGTTCCAGTTTGAAAGACATTCAGATTAGATCTTAAACTTGGGGTGACATTGCTATACCAGCCCAGGGCATTGGAATGTATTATGTACTTTTTTTTTTGTATCATGGCTCGGCAAAGTGACTACGCTACACCTGATGGTAAGTGTAGCGCAATCCAAGAATAGTGTCGACCAACGATAAACGATGTGTCCATCGTAGGTCGGCAAGATCATGCCGGCCTGCCAAAGGGCCAAGAGGGGAAGGGGAAGGAAAAAGGGATGGGAAAAGGGTTAGGATCAGGGGGCAAGCCTCCTGGGGAGAACAGGATATACACTGGCTGACCCTGGAACGCGACCGCCACAAGCTGGGCCACTATGGCAGGTTTTAGCACCAGTGTACAGTGGTCGCTATCCGGTCGGATACAAGTATCCTCCCACCAGCACTTTGTATTTCAAAGTTATCTATGAGTGTTGTTGCTACTATATATTGCTTAATTAATGTCATTAAGTATGAGCAGGATGTATATTTATAAAGACCACCTGACATGATTAGTTTTATCTTCAGTTTCACAATTTCATGTAACAGGCTAGGCGCTTACAGCCGGTTAACTGAGAGTTGGACTCCCGTACCGAGAGATCCTTACATTTTTACATTTTATTATTTGTTGAAATATCTGCCACAATAACTACGTACTTATTCTATAAAAATTTGAGCTGACCTCGTATAATGGTTTCAAAGACAGATCCCACTAAATGTGATCTCTTTAATAAAAGTAGCCTTGGGCACAGAGCCCTAATAACTGATCGTGTATGCACGCTTCCTGCCAACCAAACTGGCGCAGAATCCACTCTTTAATTTGGCCTCTCCGATGTCTCTATGTGAGTGTTAACTTTTTCAGGCCATCAACGATCGATGTAGACAAATCATACGCATGGCTCGTCAGCTCAGGTGGTACGACAGGTGTCATAAAGTTCGCTGCGTTTACACACAAAGCCTGGTTTCAGAAAATCATGAGCCCGACATTGAGCATGTTTAATAAAAAGAAAATGTAAGTAAGTGGTGTAAGGCGTGAGCAAGGTGGGCCAACGCTGTATGATCTTACGATATAAAGACGGGCTTCACGCCTCGGTGATTTATGCATGGTAGCTTTCTATAACAGATGAAAAATATTTAGCTAGGACTAACTGCGAAGAAGCAGCGATAGCTTAGCAGGCAATGGTAAGGATATTGAGACAAAGGTCGCAAGTTCCAGTTCCAGCTCGTAAGACGATGCACATAGGTGCAACAGAATAGAATAATAAAAACAATAGTACTCTTCTAAGTTAGGTGCGTATTAACTGTTAATTATTGCTTACTTTAACAGTGAAGGAAACATCATGAGGATCCGTGCACTGCAACCAGAAAATTCTCTGTAAGAATTTCGAAGGCCTGACCCCTGTCATTGTTAGAGCAGGCTGTTGACCAGCAGTGGGACAGTATAACTCATGATTTTTTTATAGCATAGGCTGGCAAACGAACAAGTGGGTCGCCTGATGGTAAGTGAGCCGCTGCTCTTGAACATCCACAATACCAGAGGAATCATGGTCGTATTGCCGACTTTTTTAGGAAGGGATAAAAGGATTGGAAAGGTGACCTCCCCCGGGGGACAGTTTTGTATACAGCATAAATAGACCGGTTCAACCTGGTCATTACCAACGTCTAAAAGAAAACAGGTGACCCATTTGCTCGTTTGCCGACTCTATAAAAAAAATGCGCTCTACCGTCTACGGGAAAATATTATAATTATTAATCACGGTCGAAATTTAATTAAATAACATTTTGTAATCATAGGGAAGATTTGCCACCAAGAAATGGACTGCACATCTCTCCAGTTCAATGGATATCTGGATTCTTCAACCCGATCCTGTTACCGCTGACTAACATGACAAGGGTACAGAGTTCTTCGCCTAACCTGACTACGGGAGACATAATACACATGATTAATAAATATAAAGTAAGTATCATCATCATCATCAGCCACAGGACGTCCACTGCTGAACATAGGCCTCCCCCAAAGATTTCTAGACCGACCTGTTGGAAGCGGCCTGCATCCAGCGACTTCCTGCGACCTTCATCAGGTCGTCTGTCCACCTTGTAGGTGGACGTCCAACGCTGCGCTTGCCAGTACGTGGCCTCCATTCCAGAAAGTAAAAATAAAAGTAAAAGTAAGTATATTGTACAAAATTAAGTTCCTAGTTTTTATTGCGTGGAAAAAATCCGCGATCTCGAATCCGAGATTGTCATCGGCCACGTATCCTTAACAGGAGATTTTGATACTTAGGTATATAGAACGAAAAGATAAATTCTCGCCTTGCCTGGTCGAACTTTGTTATAGCATTGAGAAAATTCTGTAACTACAATTACAAGGTGGTAGTTCTCTTGTATGCGAGAGATCGTCTCGGAAGATATAACATTCTGCCAAGCAGCACTGTTATATTACGAATTGAAGCCGGAAAAATTATTGGGCATTATGAGAGTTAAGATTGTAGATGGTGAGTGCATTGTAGTACCGTTCAGCATTGTAATTCAAAGTTATTATATTTAAGAATGTTAATGTGGGCAACACTGGCTGGAGAGAGTCGGTTGCAATTATGTTTTTGAAAGTAAATAAATGCTACACTGAAACATATCTCTAATTCAACAATTAAATCCAATTTAACTAAGGTTATCTTGCTATATGGATAACCGTGGCGCTTACCATCAGGCGAGCAAACTCCTCGTGCTGTATAAAACTTGAACTGATTTCACGATAACAAGTTTTCTAATTTCAGCCCGTGACGGTGATGATGAGCCCTACGTTGCTCACCTCTGTACTGAAACACGAGGATAAATGTGATTTTACATGCTTTAACACTTTTGTATTGACGGGCAGCAAGGTGTATCCGGATATTTTGGATGAAATCCAGGTTAGTGTCGCTTTCTAAATATATAAAACTCAAAGGTGACTGACTGACATAGTGATCTATCAACACACAGCCCAAACCACTGGAGGGATCGGGCTGAAATTGGCATGCAGGTAGATGTTATGACGTAGGCATCCGCTATTTGATAATTTCTACCCCCAAGGGGATAAAATAAGGGGTAAAAGTTTGTATGAAAATCACGCGGGCGGAGCCGCGAGCATAAGCTAGTCGTTCATATACAGTATCTCTCTGTCTGGCGTTATTCTGGCTTAGTGCCAGGGTCCGCCTTCTCATCATGATTTGACTGTGGATTCGGTATTATGTGTGGCAACGCGTCATATTACCCCCACAACCCGAAGCGGGAAACAAAAATAACTGGCCATTCACATACTTCCGCACTATTTTATTTAAAATTTAAATTCCATATTTTTATCACGTAATATCAAATTTATTAGTATGTGGTATCTGGTTTCTTTCTCGTCTTTTACTCTTATATAAGTAATTTGTGGATAGGAGTGTGGGTGACTGTCTGTGTTTACATTTTCATTTGCTGAGATAAGTTTGCAAACATGTAACCGTTTATTGTCCGCAAAATTTTAGGATGTCTATCAAATTTTGATAAGATTTGGTAAATACTTATTGTCAGATGTAGGTATCTAATGATTCCTAAATATGACAATACCTTTCTGTAACACGTTGTTTATAGAAAATCCCCCCAGAATTCCTACTATGAATAAATTTTTATGTCAAAACAATGAATGTTTATTTTAGAAAAAAACACGACAAGACGCTTTGGTTTTTGAAATATATGGCCAAACTGAGAATCTGGGGCCCGTTCTTTTACCAAATCCTAGAGGGCCTGCTGGTAATTGCGGTAAGCGATCGGAAGCCGTTCTAGTAAAGGTGAGTACAATTTCTATTACATATCAATAGGTACATAATATAAAAAAAAAGTGTGCGTCTCGGGACGCTCGACAGAAGTGATAACTTAAACTAATGTGGGTTAAAGTGAGAGCGGAGGAGCCTGCCTACTACTGCCGTATGCGTGAGAGAAAGGGAAGCCAGAGTGGCGCCGTAACGCGTTACGTTACGAAGTCCGGTCAAAGTCATGTCAAACTTCTGTCAAAGTCCTGTCAAAGTCCGGCTAAAGTCCGGTCGAAGTCCGGTCAAATACCAGTCAAAGCCCTGTCAAAATCCGGTCAAAGTCCAGTCAAAGCCCTGTCAAAGTCCGGTCAAATACCGGTCAAAGTCCTGCCAAAATCCGGTTAAAGTCCAGTCAAAGTAATGTCAGTCTTGTCAAAATCCGGTCAAAGCCCGATCAAAGTCCTATCAAAGTCCGGTCGAAGTCCGGTTAAAGTCCAGTCGAAATCCGGTCAAATACCGGTCAAAGTTCTGCCAAAATCCGGTTAAAGTCCAGTCAAAGTAATGTCAGTCTTGTCAAAATCCGGTCAAAGCCCGGTCAAAGTCTGGTTAAAGTCCAGTCGTAATCCGGTCAAAAACCTGTCAAAATCCGGTCAAAGTCCTGTCAAAGTTTGTCAAAATCCGGTCAAGCCCTATCAAAGTCCGGTTAAAGTCCGGTCAAAATCCGCTCGAAGCCTGGTCAAATACCGGTCAAAGTCCTGTCAAAATCCGGTCAAAGACCTGCAAAAATCCGGTTAAAGTCCGGTCAGTCTTGTCAAAATCCGGTCAAAGCCCTGTCAAAGGTTGTTCGAAGTCCGGTTAAAGCCCTGTCGAAGTTTGTCATAATCCGGTCAAAGCCCTATCAAAGTCCTGTCAAAGTCCGGTCGAAGTCCGGTTAAAGTCCGGTCAAAGTCCGGTTGAAGTCCTGTCAAACACCGGTCGAAGTCCGGTCATAGCCTGGTCAAAGTCCGGTTAAAGTCCGGTTGAAGTCCGGTTGAAGTCCGGTCAAAGTCCGGTTGAAGTCCGGTCAAAGTCCGGCCCAAGCTGACTGGTCACTGTGTGACGCCACCTGGGACTTCGAAATAATCGATGTTCCAGGGAGGTCAGCTAACGCTGGCTGGTCGATGGACCGCTCGCGTTACGGAACGTTTCGGTTCACCCTCCCATAAGAAGTTATCACTTCAACAAAGTCGCTATCTGTGTATGTCTGTATGTTTATCCGCAACGGATTTAGTTCCGTTTCACTGTCATTCAAATTCATAGAATTTAGTCCGGAAGGTATAATTGTATATCACGCTATGATTTATTAGAGCAGGGCAATAAGATGCCTGGCATGTACAGTGAATGTTTTATATTCGGTTTACATATTTCGGTATACCGTTTTGGCCCAAAAACAAGGAGTTTTCATAATTAAAAATATTTCTCAGCTAATCGATCCAGACACTGGCAAAGAAATATTAGAACCAGGTATCACGGGTGAGTTGTGGACAAAAGGAATTTGTTTCTCGGTAAGTAAACACAATAAATACATACAACAGACCTTTATATTTTTTTGAAATTATTAACTATTCATAATCTATATTGACTGACTACAAACAAACTACCTACAAACTTGTAATTTTGACAGGTGATGCCTTTGTGTTGTAAGCATCCAATAAGAAATTATTTTGGAAAATTTCACCCACAAGGGGGTAAAATAAGGAATGAACGGTTGTATAAAAGTATGCCAAAAATACTATAATCGTTGTTAATTAGGTATCGCTGGAAACAATAAGTATTATACAACAAAAGAACTTCGGAGGCATCTTAATAATTCGAGGTGACGAACGCAGACTATTGCCATGCAGTACATACTTTGATGATTAAAGTTCTGCGTGGTGTTGCTTTTGTTTAAGAGCAGGCGCTTACCATCAGACGAGAGACCTTTCGTCATTCAGGATAATAAAATGAAATCAATTGTCCTTTTACCAGGAATACTATAACAACCCTGAGGAGACAGGGAGAGCATTTTCAGAAGATGGGTGGTTCAAAACCGGAGACCTACTGTACAGAGACGCCGAAGATAATTTCTACTTCGTGGAGAGATTGAAGATGGTCATCAAAAATAAAGGTTATACAGTGAGTACATTTTGTTTTGTCAAAATTATTATTCATACATACGCTCACGGCTATATCCCCTAAAGGCTAAGCTGAGGTGCAACTAGAAACCATCCCACCCCCATTACAACTCCTGTACGTAGTAATGAAGTTAAATAGTCTTTAATCTACAACGAAATTAATTAAATGCTTAGTAAGATTGGCAGGACTTAGAAACGAAAACTTGGACACAAATTGTGATTGCCCGATCTTGAATTTGAATCTAGCACCACAGTTTCTTAGCCCAAGTACGCTGTTTAGCATGGGAATGATAATTCACGAAATAATACTAATTTCAGATAGTACCTCCGGAATTAGAGGAGGTTATCAGACAACATAAGGGAGTGTGTGACGTAAGCGTTACGTCAATAGCTGATGCAGAAGAAGGGGATCTGCCTGTGGCATGCGTTGTTCGCAACACTGGATCTTATGTCACGGCACAGGAAATCAAGGATCTGGTTGCAAGTATGTATCGCGATTTCCTGCTTTCTACTTCCTACTAGACCTGATATAGAAAAACCATGCCATAGGTTCGTGGTAATTTTTACCCCCCAGCAGAAATGAGGGATGATGTAAGTTTTGTTTTCATTACAGGTAAATTATCTGCAAGCAAGCAACTTAAAGGTGGTGTAGTTTTTATGGAGTCCTTACCAATGACATCTACTGGGAAAGTTGCTCGTGCCAAATTAAAATCTATGGTTGCCAATTTAAAAAGGGAATAGCTTTGACAATATTAATGTACTGCGGGAATACGAATGCGGGTTTTTTTCAATTTTTTCTTTCATTATTTTAATTTTATTGCGTATTTTAGTTTCTTAATTTTTTATAACCCAACACAGAAGAGAGGTGTATCATATTAGTGCCTAAAGTCTAAACGAAAGGGCCGATATGGATACGGGTTTTTATTCAAATTGAATTTATAATAAAATTATTAATCATTGTTGAAGTTTGTAAATAAACCTCAGAATATTGTTAAGTTATTTATATAAAAATATATTTATATGTTGGAATAGATATATTCAGTATTATTTATTGAAGTGAAACTTCTTTAGTGGGTTACTACAATATAGTATGAAACTGTATACAAATTTAAAAAAATATATGAGTAGGGCTGATGATCTGTAATTTGATTGCTTAATGAATTTCAGTCATCGATAAGAAACATGACGAGATTCGTTATGGTACACCCGCTATTCTGACACTTACGCAGTCCTCTACAAAATATATTTAAGTACCTATGGGCACCGAGGCATTGTGTACTGTAGAAAGGTATAGAATACTATAAAAGCAATCTTATCGCAATTTAAAATTACTGCCTCACTACATCAATTGTTGTAAATTATTTTACGCAATGCAAAATAAACCTTGCGGCGCGGCGGCGATAGCTTGGCGGAGAGGGGAAACCACTTTAGCTCTAGTGTCATTTTACGTCGGTTGTGGACTGCTTCGATAAGTCGTGAAACGAAAATAACGTTAAACAAACGTTATAACATTTTTTATTATGCCCCAATAGTATAATTATCATAAATTAATACATAATGTTCGCAGCATGCATCTATGTTTTCATGAAGTTTTAACCTGAAATTAAAATATTTCAATAATAATTATTTATTAAATAAATTATCTTTATATATATAATTCTTCTGTGAGTGTGTATGTTCCTGAACTTCTCTTAAACGACTGGACCGATTTTGATGAAATTTTTTGTGTGTGTTCAAGGGGATCTGAGAATGGTTTAGATTCACAATTTTGTCCGCTGGACAATGTTTTTTTAATTAATTTTTAATTTATTAGTAGTTGTTGATTTTGGAATGTTTTAGTATAAACCGGATGGTTGTCGTTGCGAAGCTTGCCGTGATGACGGGTCGTATAGCGTCTAGACTGGACAGGGACAGGACAGGGACAGGACAGTGAGACAGGACAGTGAGACAGGAAAGTGAGACAGGACAGTGAGACAGGACAGTGAGACAGGACAGTGAGACAGGACAGTGAGACAGGACAGTGAGACAGGACAGTGAGATAGGACAGTGAGACAGGACAGCGAGACAGGACAGCGAGACAGGACAGTGAGACAGGACAGTGAGACGGGACAGTGAAACAGGACAGAGAGACATGACAGAGAGACAGGACAGTGAGACAGGACAGTGAGACAGGACAGTGAGACAGGACAGTGAGACAGGACAGTGAGACAGGACAGTGAGACAGGACAGTGAGACAGGACAGTGAGACAGGACAGTGAGACAGGACAGTGAAACAGGACAGAGAGACATGACAGAGAGACATGACAGAGAGACAGGACAGTGAGACAGGGCAGTATGACAGGACAGTGAGACAGGACAGTGAGACAGGACAGTGAGACAGGACAGTGAGACAGGACAGTGAGACAGGACAGTGAGACAGGACAGTGAGACAGGACAGTGAGACAGGACAGTGAGAGGACAGTGAGACCGGACAGTGAGACAGGACAGTGAGACAGGACAGTGAGACAGGACAGTGAGACAGGACAGTGAGACAGGACATTGAGACAGGACAGTGAGACAGGACAGTGAGACAGGCCAGTGAGACAGGATAGTGAGACAGGACAGTGAGACAGGACAGTGAGACAGGACAGTGAGACAGGACAGTGAGACAGGACAGTGAGACAGGACAGAGAGACATGACAGAGAGACAGGACAGTGAGAGAGGACAGTGAGACAGGACAGTGAGACAGGACAGTGAGACAGGACAGTGAGACAGGCCAGTGAGACAGGATAGTGAGACAGGACAGTGAGACAGGACAGTGAGACAGGACAGTGAGACAGGACAGAGAGACATGACAGAGAGACAGGACAGTGAGACAGGACAGTGAGACAGGACAGAGAGACATGACAGAGAGACAGGACAGTGAGACAGGACAGGACAGGGACAGGAGGCGGGACGGGGACAGGACGGGGACGGGACGCGGACAGGACGGGGACAGGACGGGGACGGGACGGGGACAGGACTGTCCAACCGGAGGGAGGTGGGAGACGACCTGACTTAGGTCGTCGAAGTCAATTAAATGTGCGACGGGCTACCTCACGTGCAATGGCGCAGTACCTCATTTAATTGCATTGAATGTAAATAAAACATTTGTATTCAGTTTTGACCACATTTTACACAAATATATTATGTAGGTGATACGAAGTTCACCGGGTCATCTAGTATATAAATAATAGTTGTACAACATCCTTTGAGGTGGGTTGTCCTCTCGAGACCCCATAAGAGGCCAACTGTTGAGAAATGCCACGACCCTGGTGGGTCGACATTACATTTAAACTGCACTACACCTACAGTACGGCCACGAAGTTAGGGTAAAGGTGGAGTACCTACTTGTAATACCTATTTGAAGCTCAAATTGGTCAGTTTGTGGCACAATATCTCTTTCTATTAGAGTAGCTCAGATACCCTTCGACTTCGCGGATGAAAGAGAGGTCGGACCATAGACAGTCAGATAGTACAAAGTTAAGAATCAAAATGTTTTAAGAAGTGTTGCTTCCACCTTTACTCTATCTTCTGGAGGCGAACCTTTCGTAAAACACGGTTCCTTCCAGCTTCCCTTTTTAAACATTTACATTACAAACATTTTTTGTCGGTGGTCGCTAGTTTTGTGGACCGCACTACGCTTACCATCAGGTATAGTGCAGTCACTCGGAAAAAAAATATAATTGATTTTTAGATTAGGGACAGGTTAACCTGAAATAAAATGGAGCTATCCTATTGTCTAGGCCTACGCAGTCCATAGGTCAATTGCCAAAAACAACATGTTAGAGCCATATAAAGCTATGTGGGGTCCCACAGGGCGTAGAGTTAGGGGCCAATTAAATAAATACTTAATTATTATTTCATCGCAGACATAATTGTCAAATTGTTTTGCCAATTATTGTTGTGATTTGACTAAATAATATATATTCGTTCTGGGTTTCGGCATCTAGGGGTCCCCATCAGGACAGAGGCCCTGCGCCAGTCAGTGTCCAGGGTGCCCATTAATCACTATTAAAAACCCAGTTTTTGACCAAATAAGCCGCATCCAAAGAGTATTATACTAGATACGGCAAGTTGCCATACATTTCATTTACAACAAGTTGAATGGCCTCAGTTCTTAAACTTTTAAATTGAGATATCTGAAGTGTGATGCCATCAAGTCGCTTCGAGTTTTTTCGCCAGTTGCGTGGTAGCTAGTGACCGAAACGTTCGTCTATTCTGCAGTAAACAATGGAGAGTGCAATCGGCTCGAATTATCACATGGGTCAGTTGTTTGTGAACTGTATGAAAAAACGACCCGCCGCAATTTGTCAGGTTGGTATGGACGTGAAAAGGAAACCAGTACGCTTACTACCATCAGGTGTAGTGCAGTCATTTTGTCATGCACGGATAAAAAAAAAAGAAAAAAAATTGATCAAATTAGTCTGTTTATTTTATCGTTTGTTGAATTTATAAATAAGCAGCGATAGCTCAGCGGGGAGTGGTACGGACTGTCGAGACGAAAGTCGCAGGTGCGAAACCAGCCCCAAGAGCATACACCTCTGACTATTCTAAGTTAAGTGTATATTCACTGTTAATTATCGCTTGATTTAACGGTGAAGAAAACATCATGAGGAAACCTGCGTATCTGATAACTATAAGATTTTTCGAAGGTATGTGAAGTCTGCCAACCTGCATTAGGCCAGCGTAGTGGACTAAGGCCTAACCCTTCTCATACAGTAGAGGAGGCCCGTGCCCAGCAGTGGGACATGTATAATACAGGGCTTCTAAAATATATAAATTATAAATTAGACAGCGAAGCGGCGGATCGTTCAACTTATTAATAAATCCACCGTGGAAACAAGGACCATGGTATTAAGCCGGGATAACGCCAGGCAGAAAGAAAAATAGTCAGACTAATAACTCGAATTTGGCATTGAGTTTAACACAAGGACATGTTATGAATGTGGGTTAACAGTACCTACAATATAACGCTTTGGTACAAAGTGCAAACCATTTACAAATGACATGTGCAAACAAACACATTTTCCCCATCACAATATCTTTCCAGTTTATGGAATTTATCTATAAAGTAACATATTATAGCATATACATTTTGGACACACAAATTTTGTCGGTAAGTGTATTTTAGGAACCGTTATACGAAGGTGTAGCGAAAATAAGAAAAAAAGGTTTTTTGGGGTATCTCCCGTGCACATAACTGAGGGGTGGTTTCTTTTTCATTTCACCCTGGCACGGCAAAGTAACTACACTGAACCTGATGTTGAGTACAGTGTAGTCTAAATATAATGCCGACCGTCAATAGATATGTAGATTCCTCGGATATTGGGCATGAGTAATAATAATATGGCGGTTGTTAAAAATGTGCCCCCTCCCTCTAAATTTAAACTATGCGGTGGCAAATTTTAAATATGTTCAAGGTAGGTAGTATAATTTAAAATGTGATTTTTTTTACTAGCCCTATATTATATACGTCCCACTGCTGGGCACGGGCCTCCTCTACTGAATGAGAGGGGTTAGGTCTTAGTCCACCACGCTGGCCTAATGCGGGTTGGCAGACTTCACATACCTTCGAAAAATCTTATCGAGTTCTCAGGTATGCAGGTTTCCTCACGATGTTTCCTTCACCGTTAAAGAAAGCGATAATTAACAATGAATATACACGTAACTTAGAAAAGTCAGTGGTGTATGCTCTTGGGGCTGGTCTCGAACCTGCGACTTTCGTCTTGATAATGTGATACTTAAAAAAAATTGGTTACAATAATTTTTGAGAAGTTGGAAGTTTTCGGTTACTTTACCGAACCCTTCATTGTACGTAGTCCAACAGTATGCAGAGTCGGTTTTTACTATTTAATCTTAGTGACAGTTCGCTGGGTATTAAAAAAACTAGTTTTTATGAATAACCGATGTAGTGCAATAACCCCATATATAAATATTTCATGGTCGTATTTTTCATATTATGTGTATTTTATAGCGTATTTTATAGCCATTTCCTTTATTCTATTCTATAGATAAATTTGATTACTGCCAATAGTGTTTTCACGGGTGTTTTATTCAAAGCGTGTCCAAAATTTGCTGCCTGTAAACAAATCTATTAGTACATAATAATGGGAACGGCCATTATTTATTAATGATTGTCATAAAAATATAAAATTATTTGTATCTTACCATCATCATAATCATCATCATCATCAGCCACACGACGTCAACTGCTGAACATAGGCCTCCCCCAAAGATTTCCAGACTGTTAGAAGCGGCCTGCATCCAGCGACTTCCTGCGACCTTTATCAGGTCGTCTGTCCACCTTGTATGTGGACGTCCAACGCTGCGCTTAACAAGTACGTGGCCTCCATTCCAGAACCTTTCTGCCCCATCGGTTATCGGTTCTGCGAGCTATATGGCCTGCCCACTACCACTTCAGCTTGCTAATCCGCTGAGCTATGTCGGTGACTTTCGTTCTTCTACGGAAAAAAAAGTTGTATCTCACCAGTAGCAAGTAAATTAATCAAATTGCAATTAAGCAGTGCCTATTTCAAAAGAATTCATTTACATTATCTTTAATTATTACCATATAAATAAAATATCAATCAACATAGTCCGAGTGGTAGAGCCACGCTGTAGACAGTTTTGTCTACAGCATGAATGGGCTGGCTCGACCTGGTCTTTACCACTGTCTCACAGATAACCGACGTAAAGTAGCGGCTGGCTGCTGTGTTTCGTACGGTGAGTGAGATATCCGGAAGCCCAAATTCCCTCCCATTCACAATCCCTAATTATCCCTTTCCTTTAAGGTCGGCAACGCGCCCATGATTCTTCTAGTGGTGGGCATACATGGGCGGTGGAGATCACTTACTATCACGTGACCCACTTGCTCGTTTGCCGGCCTATGTTATAAAAAAAAACATACTTTAATTATTACATCAATAGTCATACATAACAAATCATTATGATAGTGAGTTTATACTGTATGTATACTAAAATCTGCATTAAATAAACGAAACATATCATGCCGCGCTAATAAGCAATCCACTACACTGCCTAAGATTTTCAGGCACTAGGGATGTGTAAGTACTGTGAGTAATGTGTGACGCGTAATATAACTCGACCGCGTACTGCAACAGTACGTATTACTCGGCAAAAGGACAAGAACGCGGTACCATATTTTGATCTTGCTCTATTCTAAAATCCACTTTGGGGCGACACTGGTAAAATTAACAATGTTTTTTATCAGCCTGACGAAACGAGCTGGTCATTGCCTGATGGCAGTCGTCAGGCCTGCCAATGAACAGAAGTAACACCACAGAAAGACTTTGTATTACAGAGCTACAGCATAATAACAGAACTAGACAATACAGAGGTACGACCCCAGATGGCCTCTTGCATGTAAGGGACCGATTATTACATTGTAGTAACATTTCTTAAGATTGTTTGCAGATCGACGATGCGACAGGCCAACAAGAAACAAATGTATCCGTGTTAAAACGTTCAATACGTCTTGCAAGATGCTTCAGAAAACTGGGTTTGAAGCCTGGAGACGTGCTGGCTCTTGCCGGCAGGAATCATCTGGATTTATTCATACCGTATTATGCAGCGTTGATGAATGGCCTGCCTGTTGTAGGCGTTGATCCTTTATTTAAATTTGGTGAGAACATCTACTAATTCAATAAAGTAAGTTAATTATTGGCGTCACCAAAGGGGGAAGGGGGCAGCTGCTCTGCTCTGCTCTGAAATAGACACCCGGAAAAAAGGTCATAATATGCTATTTTACTTGGATATTATAAATCAGCCCCAGAATTTTTGGAATAAGGCAAATATGTTTATTGATTATAATAAAATAAAATTTAACAAAAATTAAAAACCGACTTCAAAAAAATATACTGAAAAGTGGAATATAACAGTTTTAGCTCTGTTTTGAGTCGGTGCCTGTGTCACTACCGGTCAACTGAAACTGCACGGTCAGAGCTAAAGAGAGCTAAAATTTTTATTTTCTACTTTTCAGTAATTTTTTTGAAGTCGGTTTTTAGGTTTTGTTAAACTTTATTTTATTTTTTAATTTTCAGTGTTAAGTACAACTATGGTATGTATAAGTGACTCAATTAATATCGGGATAGCCTATAAAAATTTGGCCGATTATCGTTAATTTTCTCCTAAGAATTGAAGAGTTCCGATACTTTGTCATGGATCTCATAATCAGAACCTAACCAAACTCTCATCAAACTACCCTTGAAGTACATCCTTTCCAAATAAACATTAGAAAAGTACCTTTACTTTTACCCTTAAATAACACATGTAGGGTAGGTACAACCACACGAAGTTTAAGTTAAAGAGAGTGCAACTTGTAATTAGCTCTGCTGTATTCTAGATAACATACTGAGAAATTTTCACCCTGCTACATAATACTTTTTAATAGATAGAACCCGTTAAACGTAGGACAGACAGACATACGGCATAGGCTCTGTAATAGGATAACGGACACGCATTATTTTAATGTTTTTATATTTTTTCGGGATTTTTTAAATAATGAGCCAATATCCTGTACTTCTAATTCTTGCGTTATTATTTTTACATTTAATATCGCCTTGTTTTGCTGCTGCTTTAAAAAAGCACGCCAGCTGTTTGTAGTATTTTCTTATTTAAGTAGGTTTGGGGATTACAGGTGGGAGTGGGTGCGTATGCATAGTATTTTTAACTTTAAAATTTATTTTAGATGAAATTAAGACGGTAATAAAAACGACTTTACCAAAAATAGTGTTTTGTCAAAAAGAAAATTATAATGATTTCGTGAAGGCAGCGGAACAAGTGAACATTGATACAAAAGTCATTACTTTTGATGGTGAACATTCAATGGCGGAATTAGTTGAGGCATATGATGACAATTCACCGATAGATGATTTTCAGTGAGTATTAGTTATAAAAAATCGTTGAATCAATATAATTAAGCGGAGAGAATTTATTGCATGACAGAGGCAAAAATATAAGAAAAATCTATTTTTAGTTATATTTTATAGTACACTAGCGGACCCGGCCACGCGTTGCTGTGCCTAAGGTATATGTAAAATTATATTGTAGTAAACCATTCGATACAGTATGCGCTATCTATTAGATTCTTACTCAATTCAGCCGATAAATTACCTTACACTGTCGTCTCTTAGAATCTTATGGAACTCAAAGATAATTATAACTCTTTTTTCATATTCCCAGTTTAGTTCGGTCTCCAGTCCAGTCCGGTCCCCAGTCCTGTCCAGTCCCCAGTCCTGTCCGGTCCCCAGTCCTGTCCGGTCCCCAGTCCTGTCCGGTCTCCAGTGTGGTCCGGTCCCCAGTCCAGTCAGGTCCCCAGTCCAGTCAAGTCCCCAGTCCAGTCCGGTCCACAGTCCAGTGCTCAGTACAGTTCCCAGTCCGGTCCCCAGTCCAGTCCAGTCCGGCACCAGTCCCGTCCCCAGTCCAGTCCGGTCCACAGTCCAGTGCCCAGTACAGTTCCCAGTCCGGTCCCCGGTCCAGTCCAGTCGGGCACCAGTCCCGTCCCCAGTCCAGTCCGGTCCCCAGTCCAGTCCGGTCCCCAGTCCAGTCCGGCACCAGTCCCGTCCCCAGTCCAGTCCGGTCCCCAGTCAAGTCCCCAGTCCAGTCAGGTCTCCAGTCCAGTCAGGTCTCCAGTCCAGTCAGGTCTCCAGTCCAGTCAGGACCCCAGTCCAGTCCAGCCCCAGTCCGATCTCCAGTCCGGACCCCAGTCCAGTCCAGTCCATCCCAGTCCAGTCCAGTCCATCCCAGTCCAGTCCAGTCAGACGCGAAACCACAAGTTTAGCCTCTACCAAAAAGTGCTCAACGCAGCTAAAGAAGTTTTCACTTCAAAAATATTAAAATAAATTACCTTTCACCGCCATTTGTTAGAAACTATAGAATAACTAATAATTTGCAAAAAAAATATTGCGACTATAAATTGAGATATAAACATGAAGTGATTGGGAAGAGAAGGGGGATTTGGGAATACTGATATCTCACTCACCGATATGCAGTAACAAGCCGCTACCTTACGCCAGTTTTTTGTGAAACAGTGGTAACGACTCGGTCGAGCCGGCCCATTCGTCATGTAAATAAAATGTTTGTGATTTGAGGCTAGGCTAATTGGTAGTAGGCCTCGCGAACCGAGAGACCCTCCATTTTTCATTTTATTATTTGTTGAAAAATCTGCCATAACTACGTACTTGTCCTATGACAATTTCAGCCGACTATGTACTATGATTTAAAACCTTAGCTCCCAAAGTGGTCCGGGTGACCCCCCGGGATCCGCGGGAGACTCGATGGCGGTCTACGTTAGCGAGACAAAAAATGGGGGTTCACAATTCGTAAGCGGGGTCCACGAAACTTTATATGCTTTCGATAGTGAAGGTACGATGCTGGACCGGGACTAGTCTCGTAATTTGCGATATCGAGGATACAGTTACAACTAATTTATTTGTCGCGAGGAAAAGCTAAAATAAACTATATAACTATATAACTAAATAAACTTGACCGCATGCTAAATAACTGCATTCGATTCGTGTATAACCTTCGTAAGTATGATCACATTTCCTCCTATCGCATACAATTAAAATGGCTTCCCATACGTAAGCGCCGCTCTTTGCGAGCACTTACCACTCTATTCTCTTTACTCACCTCCCCTACACCTCCTACTTACTTATCTTCAAATTTCCAATATCTTTGTAATAGCCACGATAGGAACCTTCGCTCCTCTAACAATCTTCTTCTTCTGTGTCCCCCTCACAGCTCTAACTTCACACATTCTTCATTTGCTATTCAATCAATTCTTCTTTGGAATGCACTCCCCTTTGAAATCAGATCGTGCACCACTCGGTATGCCTTCAAAATGAGGGTACGTCAGATGCTGATGAATGAAGCAGAAGAGTCACCACCTTAATTAGTTTTAATATTATATATGTGTAGGTATGTATATATTATGCATATATTATTAATGTATATATTTATTCATGTATATGTTTATATATTCATTTGTTGATTGTATTTATTTTTATATGTATTGCGTAATTTTGTCACATTCCTTGTTATTCTTGATGCACCTACCTTGTCTATCTCTGCACCATCCTAAGGTTGACTGGTAGAGAATGCCTCTGGCATTAAGTCCGCCTATATACATATGTGTATATGAAGTGCAAATAAATAAAAAAATAAATAAAAGCGCTTTACCGCTACCACCCCACCCTGAGGGAGGCAGGACCGTTATGTTGGGCTCTGCCGGCCTTGCGACCCAGCGTTGAGCCGCCCGGCAGATGGAAAACGTGGCCTTCTTCGGCGCATGCGGAGCGGCCTCGGGATATTCTTAGATAAGCTAAAGATTGCTGCCGGAACCGCCCCTGCGCGGTGTGCTTTGCGGCCCGACTCCTTGTGGCCCCCCAGAAGCTCCCTCGCACCGAAAGACACCCTCGGCATCAACGACAGCGACGAGACCACCCGACATGATTAGTTTTATCTTCAGTTTCACAATTTCATCTAACCGGCTAGACACTTACAGCCGGTTAACTGAGAGTTGGACTCCTGTACCGAGAGATCTTTACATTTTCACATTTTGTTATTTGTTGAAATATCGGCCATAACTCTGTGAAAAATTGAGCCGACTACATGACTAATATTGGTTTAAAAGACAGTCCCTCTAATTGTAATCTCTTTAATATAAGAGTAAGGGTAGGGTAGACCGGGGACAATTGTAGCATATTTTGGTTAGCGTTAAATTTTGAGTTTATTATTAATATTGTGTCAAAAGTGTCAATAACCATTGATACGTAGTTTATTCGGCTATAAGTTCGCATTATCTTTAGACGTGTAGGAATAATACAATCATAGATATTAAGCATTAAAGCGGACTGAGTGAACTGGTACAAATGTCCCCGCCAGTGGGTTAATTGTACCAGCGAAGTAATTTAATAAAACTCAGTGTTATCATTACATAAATATACTTCTCTAAATGGTAATATCCCAACAGAATAGCTTGTAATCTAATGACAAACAAAATACAGTAAACTTCGTAAGGTTAATCAATATAAAAATTAAAAACATAAAACAATAGTTTTCTCACCCTAAACGATAATAACTAAATTAAAGATTACAACAAAGTATTCTTATAAGTTCTTATTAAGTATTGACCATCATATTTGTGGTGTCGTATACTTATAATTAGTCAAAAACAACGAAAATCAAAAATCAAAATATTGTATGGTAAAGCATTTGGAACGATTGTCCCCATGGTACAATTGTCCCTTGCATACTTAATTTAATCAATGTTTTTATTATGTATAGCTACTCAGTCCAGCACAATTTAATCCCATCGATGCCAAAGCTCCGGGTGTGGATTTTTCTCTTTTCTTTTTATATCTAATTAGAGAAACATGGCACAACCTAAACATAGACCTAAACATAGCTGTGTGTATAGATTTTCCGGTTTGGATTTCCTAATATGCTTTTTCGTAGAAAAGTATCTTTCGACGTTCTATCAGTCTTTCTTGTTCTATAACGCGGCATCTGTTAAAAAATAAACTTTATGAATAACAATGGAACGCATAGTTCAGCCATTTTTTTATTTAAGTTTTAACTTGAACAATTCTTAAGACGACATGATACCAATACCCAAACCGAATGCAACCATTTTTCATAAATTCGTACTTGATAAGTATGCCAAATTTCAATTTAATCCGACGTTTTAAAGGAGGTCAAAATCACGTTCAAAGACAAGTTACAGACAAACATACCAACATACCAACCTACCAACATACCTACGTCTGAAGCTAATAAAAGCGTGTTAAAAAAATACTATTATCGCTGAATTGCGTCTCTTAATACTGCAGTTCCCAATTGTTAACAATAAGTACAGTTACACATATTTAATCCCAATGATCTTTATCTTCTAAATTCTAACTGCTGGTGTGCCTGTCTCGGTCATCCGCCTGTCCTGTCGCATGCCTTTCGATTTGTTTCTGCCCTCTTCGGAGTGTGAAGAAGCATTTCTACAGGCCGGCATGATTTTGATGACCGCCGATAAACTCATTATTGTCGGTTGCTGCTGGTCTTTTTGGAATGCGCTTCACTTACCATTAGGTGCAGCGCAGACACTTTACCGTGCTCGCTAAAAAATATAGTTAATTAAGTTATGAATTAAAGTTATAGTTAAAATAAATATATATTATAAATAAATATATATATTATAAATAAATATATATATAATATGGGGTCAATTTTACCACGGGGACAATTGTACCGTTACAAACGTCCCCGAAATATTGCTACAATTGTCCCCATATACTCATTTCATGGATAATATAAAAAATCTCCTAAATTTAAACTTGAACCTAAATAAATACGTTTACAAATAAGAGATACAATAGTGAGAAATGTTTAAACTTACACTGAGTTAAAAATGATGTTTTGATTTCCTGCTATGACCAATGATAATAGATGGAAAAAACTTACTTTGACTGCACCAAAATTTCATCTCGCCCTCATAAGCGTCTGCGTCGAGCCACACGCGCGAGCAGCTGATAGTTAGTCGGCAAGCAACCAAGGGGGGCGCCAAGGGGAATGGAATGTGTGTGTGAGGTGTAGTTAAAAAAATATTCCCTTTGGTACTACCGTACCCTGCTACAAATGTACCCGGTCTACCCTAAGGGATCCTAAAAACTGATCGTGTCCTAATATGTGTGCACGCATCCTGCAAACTAAATTTGCGTAGAATCCACTCTTCTGTTTGGCCTCTCCGATGTCTCTATGCCGAGGGCTTTATGTGTTTGTAATTTTTTTCAGGCCATCAACGATCGATGTAGACAAAGCATATGCGGGGCTCGTCAGCTCAGGTGGTACGACAGGTGTCATAAAGTTCGCTGCGTTTACACACAAAGCCTGGTTTCAGAAAATCATGAGCCCGACATTGAGCATGTTTAATAAAAAGAAAATGTAAGTAAGCGGCGTAAGGCGTGGGCAAGGTGGGCCAACGCAGTATGATCTTGCGATATGTAGACGGGCTTCGCGCCTCGGTGATTTATGCATGGTAGCTTTCTATAACAGACTAGCTTTTGCTCGCGGCTCCGCCCGCGTGAACAGCATTTTCCGGGATAAAAGTAGCCTGTAACCATCTCCAGGGTCCCATCTATCCCTGTAGACAAATTCATCAAAATCGGTTCAGTGATTTAGGCGTGAAAGCGTAACAAACAAACTCAATTTCGCACTAACTTTGACCCCCCTTTTCATCTCTTATTAACTAAAATTTCCAAAATTCCTGAAACACGTATTTATTCGTTTTACGTCAATAACCAAAATACAAAATTTTGTTTATGTAAATTTCAAAATGACGGACTTTCATACATATTATCATCCCCTAGTTTGACCCCTTTGGGGTGGAATTTTCTAAAATCCTTTCTTAGTGGATGCCTACATAAGAAAATGAATATACAGTCCGAATTTCATGCTTGTAGCCTTGATAGTTTGCGCTCGGCGATGATGAATCAGTCAGTCAGGACATGTTATTTTATAAGTATAGATGAAAACTATTAAGCTAGGACTAACAGCGAAGAAGCAGCGATAACTCAGCAGGCAATGGCTCGGACTGTTAAGACAAAGGTCGCAGGCTCGAAACCAGATCTAAGAGTATGGACGTAGGCATACGAATAGAATAATAAAACAATATTACTCTTCTAAGTTACGTGCGTATTAACTGTTAATTATTGCTTACTTTAACAGTGAAAGAAACATCATGAGGATCCGTGAAGGATTTCGATATAAATATACCAATCCATATTCGGCCAGCGTGGTGGGCTAAGTCTTGACCCCTCTCATTAGTAGAGCAGGCTGTTGACCGGCAGTGGGACAGTATAACTTATGATATTTTATAACATAGGCCGGTAAACGAACAAGTGGGTCGCCTGATGGTAAGTGAGCCGCCGCCTATGAACATCCACAATACCAGAGGAATTATGGTCGTATAGTCGTGTTGTCGACTTTTAAGGGATGGGATAAAAGGATTGGAAAGGTGATCTCCCCTCGGAACAGTTTTGTCTACAGCATAAATGGGTCGGTTCAATCGGGCCATTACCAACGTCTTAAGGAAATTGGTGATCCACTTGCTCGTTGGCCAATCTATGCTATGAAAAATTTGTGCTCTACCGTCTACGGGAAAATTCTATAATTATTTATCACAGTCGACACTTAATTAAATAACATTTTGTAATTATAGAGAAGATTTGCCACAAAAAAATGGACTGCATATCTCGCCAGTTCAATGGATATCTGGACTCTTCAACCCGCTCCTGATCTTGCTGCTTAACAAGACAAGAGTACAGAGTTCTTCGCCTAACCTGACTACGGGAGACATAATACGCATGATAAATAAATATAAAGTAAGTATGTTGTATAAAATTAACACGTTCACTGCGTTACGGGAAGTATTTGGTTGTAATTGAGTTCTGCTCTGTGCGGCAGCTAGAATCCTAGTTTTCCACTCCGTGCGGGGGTGATTTTTTCAAGTATTCGAACAAGCAAAAATGGCCTTTCCATGTCTCTGTGGAGGGTTGAAGCCAGGAGGACTACGTACGGGAAAATAGAGGTCGTATCGCATATCAGGCATTCTTGATACGGGAAGTATGTGACTTGTACAGCACTGGAAGTAAGTTTTAATCCAGCGCAGCCGCAGTGAACGTGTTAAATTACTAGTTTTTATTGCGTGGAAAAATCCGCAATCTCGAATCCGAGGCTTTTTTATCTGAGCACGGCAAAGTGACTACCCTATACGTGATGGTAAGCGTAGTGCAGTCCAAAAACTAGCGACCTCCGACAAACAATGAGTTCATCGGTGGTCACCAGAATCATGCGGGCCTTTATAAATGCTTCTTCCCTCTTCGGAGAGAGAAGAAGCAAATCGAGGGGCCTGCGACAGGACAGGCGGATGACCGATGCAGGCACAGGGATACAAGGTTAAGTACATCCAGACACCGCCCCAATCAACCATCAAGTCATGCTGCAAGCTCCTCGAGAGAACCGGATATACACTAGCTGATCCTGGAACGCGATCCACACAAGGCGTGTGGATCACAAAGGCAGGTTTCAACACCATGTGTACGGTGGTCGCTATCCGGGCGGATATGAATATTATACGATGGTCGGTATCCGGGCGGATATGAATATACGTCAACAGACACATATCCTTAACAGGAGATCTTGATACTTAGATAAATAAAACGAACTGATAACTTTTCGTCTTGCCTGGTCGAACTTTGTGACACCCTTGAGGAAATCCTGTACCTGCCCTGTAGTTACAAGGTGGTAGGGGTCTTGTATGTTAGAGATCGTCTCGGAAGATATGGCATTGTACCAAGTAATGTTATATTATTAGCACTGTTATATTACGAATTGAAGGATGTTGGGCTTTATGAGAATTATGCTCGTAGGTATTTAGGTGGTGAGTGCGTTGTAGTGCCGTTCAGCATTCTAATTCAAAGTTGTTATATTTAAGTAAGTCAATGTGGGCAACACTGGCTGGAGAGAGTCGGTTACGATTATGTTTTTGAAAGTGAATAAATGCTACACTGAAACATGTCTCTAATTTAACAATTTATTCCAATTTAACTAAGGTGATATTGCTTTTTAAGGATAACCGTGGCGCTTGCCATCAGGCGAGCAAACTTCTTGGGCTGTATAAAACCTGACCTGATATCATGATAACAAGTTTTCTAATTTTAGCCCGAGGCAGTCATGATGAGCCCATCGTTACTCACCTCTATACTGAAACACGAGGATAAATGTGATTTTACATGCTTTAATACTTTTGTATTGACGGGCAGCAAGGTGTATCCGGATATTTTGGATGAAATCCAGGTTAGTGTCGATTTCGTTCATATACAGTATCTCTCTGTCTGGCGTTATTCTGGCTTAGTGCCAGGGTCCGCCTTCTCATCATGATTTGACTGTGGATACGGTATCATGTGTGGCAACGCGCCCGATTACCCCCACGACCCGAAGCGGGAAACAAATTATTATAACATGGTACAGTATTTATCTGTCTTTTAAAAACATACAACGCACAATTCACAGATATCGAGATATTCTCCCTCTCTAATCACAATTAAAATAAAATTGGCCATTCACACACTTCCGTACTACTTTAATTACAATTTAAATTCCATATTTTTATCACGTAACATCCAATATATTAGTGTGTGGTATCTGGTTTCTTTCTCGTCTTTTACTCTTATATAAGTAATTTGTGGATAGGAGTGTGGGTTGTGTTTACATTTTCATTTGCTGAGATAAGTTTACAAACATGTAAACGTTTATTGTCCGTGAAATGTTTGGATCAAATCTTGATAAGATTAGGTGTATACATAAATATAACATGGAATGTGTTCTGGAATGGAGGCCACGTACTGGCAAGCGCAGCGTTGGACGTCCACCTACAAGGTGGACAGACGACCTGATAAAGGTCACAGGAATTCGCTGGATGCAGGCTGCTTCCAACAGGTCGGTCTGGAAATCTTCGGGGGAGGCCTATGTTCAGCAGTGGACGTCCTGTGGCTGATGATGATGATGATGATGATACATAAATACTCGCTGCCAGATGTAGGTATGTCACGACCCCTATATAAATATGACAATACCTTTCTGTTACACGTTGTTTATAGAATATCCCCCCAGAATTCTTACTATGATTTTTTATGTCAAAACAATGAATTATTTTAGAAAAAAATACGAAAAGACGCTTTGGTTCATGAAATGTATGGCCAAACTGAGAATCTGGGGCCCGTTCTATTACCAAATCCTAGCGGGCCTGCTGGTAATTGCGGTAAGCGATCGGAAGCCGTTCTAGTAAAGGTAACAATTTTTATTACATATCAATTATAGTTCAATAATATAAAAGTCAAAGTCGCTGTCTGCGTCTGTCTGTCTGCTTGTCCGCAGCGGGTATAGACTCCGTTTTCAATTTATAGAATTTAGTCCGCAAGGTATAATTGTATACCATGCTATGATTCATTAGAGCAGGGCAGTAAGATGCCTAGACCGAAAGCTCGAGGTACAGTTATTTTTTGGTATTCGACTAACATATTTCGGTATAATGTTTTGGCCCAAAAAAGGATTTTCCATACTTCAAAATATTTTTCAGCTAATAGATCCAGACACTGGCAAAGAAATATTAGAACCAGGTATCACGGGTGAATTGTGGACAAAAGGAGTTTGTTTCTCGGTAAGTAAATACAATAAATACATACAACAGACCTTTGTATTTATATTGTAATTTATATTGATTGAATGGTTCATCAAAGTAGAGCCTAAAGCGTTGGGGCTACAAACTAGAAATTTTGACAGGTTATGCCTTTGTGTTGTAAGCATCCAATAACAATTTATTTTTGAAAATGTCACCCACAAGGGGGTAAAATAAGGAATGAACGGTTGTATAAAAGTATGCCGAAAATACGACGGTGCAGAATTTCAAGCGGTGCAAAATTTCGATAATTAACAAACGTTGTTAATTATTGAAGGAAAAGATAAGCATCATACAAAACAAGGACTTCGGAGGCATGTGCAATCTGCCAACCACCATGGTGCCTGCGTGGTGCATGAAAGTCTAATATGTTCCCCGGTTGAACGACATTGAAACCAGTGGAATTACTAGGCACTATGAGAATTCACACTTGGAACACAGACTAGTGTCATGCAGTACATACTTTGAGAACCAAAGTTCTACCATCAGACGAGAGACCTTTTGTTATTCAGGCTAAGAAAAATAAATCAATTTTCGTTTTACCAGGAATACTATAACAACCCTGAGGAAACAGCGAGAGCATTTTCAGAAGATGGGTGGTTCAAAACCGGAGACCTACTGTACAGAGACGCCGAAGATAATTTCTACTTCGTGGAGAGATTGAAGATGGTCATCAAAAATAAAGGTTATACAGTGAGTACATTTTGTTTTGTCAAAATTATTATTCATGCATACGCTCATGCCTATATTCCCTGAAGGCTAAGCTGAAGTGCAACTAAAAACCATCCCACCTCCATTAAAACTCTTGTACGCAGAAATGAAGCTAGGCGAGTCTCTGTTAATTAGTCTATAATCCACAACGAAATTCATCAAATGCTTAGTAAGATGGGCAGGACTTAGAAACGAATACTTGAATACAAATTGTGATTGCCCGATCTGGAATTTGAACCTTGCACCTCAGTTGCTTAGCCCAAGTTCTGCTGTGTTACTGTTTCCTAATGGAAATGACAACTCACAAGATAATAAAAATGCTAATAACAGGTAGTACCCCCAGAATTAGAGGAGGTTATCAGACAACATAAGGGAGTGTATGACGTAAGCGTTACGTCAATAGCTGATGCAGAAGAAGGGGATCTGCCTGTGGCATGCGTTGTTCGCAACACTGGATCTTATGTCACGGCCCAGGAAATCAAGGATCTGGTTGCAAGTACGTATTGTGATGCTACTTTCTACTATCCCACTAGACTAGCTATCCTACTTTACTTCCTATTATAAATGTAAAAGTTTGGATGTTTGTGAGTTTGTATTTTGCATCTGATATAGAAAAACCATGCCATAGATTCGTGGTAATATTGAACCCCCAACAGAAATGAGGGATGATGTAAGTTTTGTTTTCATTACAGGTAAATTATCTGCAAGCAAGCAACTTAAAGGTGGTGTAGTTTTTATGGAGTCTTTACCGATGACATCTACTAGGAAAGTTGCTCGTGCCAAATTAAGATCTATGGTTGCCAATTTAAATAAGGAGTAGCTTTGGCAATATGAATGTATTCCGGGAATACAATGCGGGTTTTTTTTTATGTTTTCTTTCGTTATTTTAATTTTATTGCGTATTTTTGTTTCTTTATTTTTATAACTCCTACTAAAGGAGAGGGGTGTATCATATTAGTGTATTAAACGAATGGGTCGATTTGGATACGGTTTTTTTTATTCAAAGTTAATTTGTTATTATAGTTATTTTATTCATTGTTGAAGTTTGTAAATATACCTCAGAATATTTATATGAACATATTTATATGTTGGATTAGATATATTAAGTAGCAGCGATGGCTCAGCGGAGAGTGGTATGGACTGTTGAGACGAAAGTCGCAGGTTCGAAACCAGCCCCAAAAGCATACACCACTGACTTTACTAAGTTACGTGTATATTAATTGTTAATTATCGCTTGCTTTAACGGTGAAGGAAACATCGTGAGTAAATCTGCATACCTGAGAACTCGATAAGATTTTTCGAAGGTATGTGAAGTCTGCCAACCCGCATTAGGCCAGCGTGGTCGACTAAGGCCTAATCCCTCTCATCCAGTAGAGGAGGTCCGTGTCCAGCAGTTGTACTTATATTATACTTTCTTCTTGGTCGTCCCCTTCATTTCTGAAGATCATGTCCGTCCTGAAATTTTCTTCGCATCTGTTGGATTATATTATACAGGGCTAGGAAAAATATATATATTTGACGGCGCCATCTTTGTTTGTGTGATAAGCGCCATCTATAACCGGGTGCAACAGGCCGACGATGGACGAACGAGACTTCGGTGCTTCCCGACCAATCCGCTCGAGTGTATAAAGGACCGCAACTGGGACCTAAAATCATCTCCATTCGACCGCGCGAAATGGAGACGACCGCGTAGCGTCCTCTCCGATCCCGACGATGCGACCACTCTGGCCATCCGAAGGAGAGAGGAATACATTAAAGCACACTCCACAAGACCGACTTACCGTCCTCGCCGCCGAGGACCGCGCCGCGTTCCCCGCAACCCCCCTGACCCTAGTACCGGCCCGCGTGCCGATGATGATAACCAGTAGTTTTAAACCTCCCCAAAAAATGATAATCGCAGATGTCTCTGCCCTCCCCCAGTGACCGCCCTGAGCCGAGGTCCGTACCCCACAGGGGGTGCCCTCAGCGAGGTCGCTTAAATGTAAGGGTTGAGAGCGCCTAAAGCGTTCGCCCGAAAGTCCGGTGAAGCTGTAGAAAGCCGACTCGCGTCAGGCTAACAGTACAACGCCAAACCGCAAAAAAAAAAAAAAAAAACCTAAAATCATTCTTTCGGCAACCGCCGCCTAATGCAGACGTTCACAATATAGTTTGATTATAATCTTGGTTTAAATAGTTAACGAATAAACATAGAAGTAAAACTACACCGTCTTTGAGTTTAATTTAACACCCTGTCGGACCCCTTCGCCTACATATTCATTATTATTTATAAGTCTGTACTTATACTATTTTCGGGAACCAAATACTAATTAGTGGTAATATATGAAGTTACTAAATACGGTAAGAAACTGTGTAACTATTGAAAAAAAAAAATAGTTAAAAAAACTAAAAAAAACACGCTTTTATAGAAAGTCTAACTAAAAAATAGAAAATAAATTTGAAGAAAACAATGTATTTTATTGTAAAAAAAGCAATCTTATCGCTATTTAAAATTACTGCTTCACAATATCAATTGTAAAATAATAATGCAAAAATAAACCTTTCGGCGGCGATAACTTCCTTAGGGCCTATGCCGGCAAATATCAACTAAAAACTCAGTTGGGAAAATCTCGGGATCAATATAGACGGCACCTGACTGACGCATTTACAATTCGCTGATGACATAGTCATTGGCCAAAACACCTGAAGCCTTTAATAAAATGATAGAAGACCTAGCGATAGAAAGTGAGAGAGTGGGATTAAAAATTAACCCAGAAACAACGAGAGTGTTGACAAACGGAAAGAAAACCGCGATACGTATAAAAAACACTAAAATTAACTACACCGATGAATACATCTATCTGGGACTACTTATAACCCAAAAAGAATCTATGTGCGAAGAAGTAAAGAGAAGATTTACGAACAGCTGAAGAAGATACTGCAGCTTGAGAGAGGCTATGAAAGACAAACAACTTCATATAAACATCAAAAGTATTTAATACCTACATGTTACTCGTCCTTATGCATGGCTGCCAGTCACGGACTTTAACTCGGGAAATTATAAACAGACTAGCAAATTGCCAATACGCTATGGAGAGAAGCATGCTGAATGTTAAGAGATCAGATAGACTGAAAAACCGTGTCATCAGGAATAAAACAAGAACCATAGATATAATATTGAAAATTAATGACTCAAATGGAGATGGACGAGGCACACAATAAGAGGTCATGACAAATGGAACAAAAAGGTGACAATATGGTATCCCAGGGAAGGTAAAGGAAAAACAAGCAGACCGCAGAAAAGGTGGGATGATGATATCAGAGAAGTGGCAGGAGCACAGAGTACATTATTATTGGGCAGGAGTGATGTGGAACATAGTATATCAAAAAGTTCAGAATGGAATAGGTTGGTGGAGGCCTTTGCCGATCGGCAAACAGATCAGCACAAAATAAAAAAGCAGCAAATACATACTAGAATGTGTTTGTTTGTTTTAGAACATTGTTATTAGATTAGGTTAAGTTTATCTGAATAAAGGCTATTATTATTTATCACATTTAGGCATATTTGGTTAACACGTAAGTACTTCTAAAAGAAATACTTATCAATTACTCTGAGAGACAGCTTGCGAGTGACTGATCTAACGAGTAAGTGACTGACTTGTAATACCTACTTGAAGCTCAAATTGGTCAGTTCGTGGTTCAATCTCCCTTTCTATTAGAGTAGTTCATATATATACCTTTGGACTTCACGCATGAAAATCGGACCATAAAGAGAGCGAGACAGTACAAAGTTGAATAATTTCAAAATGTAATTAGAAGAGTTGCTTGTGTTGTGGCGTAGGGTTTGTACAACACGGTTCCTTCCACTTTCCCTTTATAAACATGTCATATAATAATCTGAACGGTACGATAATAATGGACTGCATCGAACAGGGCATACGATGCGAAGTCGACTCCGGGACTATGTTAAAGCAAGCTGAGTAAATAATTTTTAATTATGCGCCTATTTCACAACTTAGATGTTGTGAAATAAAACTAATACCAAATAAAATATGGCATGTTCAAATACAAATCAGTAGTTTCTTTAACAGTATAGGTATAAGCTGCATTCAAAGAGTATTATACCAGAGACAGAAAGCTGCCATCCATTGCACATTTTAATTAGTTGAATGGCCTCAGTTCTTGAACTTTTAAATTGAGATATTTGAAGTGTGATACGATTAAGTCGGTTCGAGATTTGTCTCAGGTTGTGTGGTAGCCAGTGATAGAAACGTACATCTATCGTGCAGTAAAAAATGGAGAGTGCAATCGGCACGAATTATCACATTGGTCAGTTGTTCGTGAACTGTATGAAAAAATGGCCCGCCGCAATTTGTCAGGTTTGTATGAACGTGTAGAGGAAATTAGATCAAATTTGTTTGATTATTTTTATCGTTAGTTGAATGTAAATATATATAATAAAATAAAGTGACTACCCTACGCCTGATCGTAAGTGTAGCGCAATCCAGGAATCGTGTCTTCAAACGATGTGTCCATCGTAAGTCGGCAAAATCATGCCGGCCTGCCTAACTGCTTCTTCACACTCCAGTTAAAGGATCGTATATTATAGGAAGGAGGAAACACGTGTGCCGCCATATTATTCCACATCGTAATGGTCCGGCAGAAGTAAGATTTAGCGAATCATTTAGTTAGAGCCGCAATGGAGGAGACCAAGAAACTGTGGCTCAATTAGCCAGCACGCGCAACGTGATGATGGGTTAACGTCAAACAATTCTTCAGAGCATTCTTCATGATACAAACGATAAAAGGCCCTTAGTAAGGCAATGTCCCTACGCAATTGCGTTGTTCGATTCGTTTTTAAGGTCTTTGTAACATCTGCATCATTCAAAATGCGGACAGCCTGTGGCTGTCGGCTGCAATCCGTCCAAGGCATTGAGTAAGTATTTGGAGGAACCATCACAAAGGTGCGAACAGTATCCCACACCCGGCCTATTATGTCATATGTGAATTGTCTTATGAAATTGCCAAATACAAGTTTTGGCGCAACATAAGATTTAGATTACTGTAAATGAGGGCAAGTGAGCATGACATCTTAGGCCCAAAGACGACCTCACCTGCTCGTGGTATTAGGTGGTATCTGCAGATATCATGTGAGGCAATGGCGAAACTTGGTCTAAATATGTATAATGTCGACCGTCAAGAGATATGTAGGTTCTTCGGATATTAGACATATTAATGAATGATAATTCAATATATTTAGATAAATTAAGAAAATCCCTTTTGTCAGTATTCATTGGTTGATAAAAGAAAACTTATTTTATACAGTAGACCAACACCACATCTGTAACAAGGTCAAAAAGGGTAAATATCTTATGCATTTTAACTCAAAATATTGTCAATTACACCCGGATAACTGGATGTTGCCACTAAAAATTATTATTCCGATATCCTATACGTGTTTTTACCTGTGAAATGAGCCTGGTGACGTTCATCTAAATAACTTTACAAAACTAACTAAAAAATCTGCTCTCATTCAGGCGTGATATTCATGATTTCATTTGGTCAGAATCGTATAGAAATGGGCATGAGTACAATAAAGAGGCGTCATCGGGCGTCATTACGCGAAAGTCGAGCGTGCAACATTGTTTACAAGTAATATTTGTTCTCATTATGTTGCATTTTTAATGTAAACCGGGGAAAGACATCTCCGCAGGTCCACTCCCTGGATTTAGTTTTACACATATTATACCACGAGCAAGGACGCGGTACTATATTTTGATCTTGCTCTATTCTAAAATCCACTTTGGGGCGACACTGGTAAAATTAACAATATTTTTTTATCAGCCTGACGAAACGAGCAGGTCATTCGCGTGATGGTAGTCGCCAGGCCTGCCAATGAACAGAAGTAACACCACAGAAAAACTTTGTATGACAGAGCCACAGTATAACGGCAGAACTAGACAATGCAGTGGTACGAACCCAGTTGGACTCTTGCGTGTGAGGCCTACCGGCTACTACTTACTAGTAACATGTCGCGCCTGCAAGCAACAAAATAGGAAACTGGAACTGATCCTCAAGGCTGCAAACACTGTAAAAGTTTTCACAGACGGCAGCAAAATTGGTGGTCGAGTCGGAGCGTCGGTGTTCTTATGGGACGGCGATGCCGAGACGAAAGTCACCAAAATGCGACTGGATTCGTTCTGCACCGTTTACCAAGCAGAACTGTTGGCTCTGCGGAAAGCGGTGCCAATGGCCTTACAGGGCGATTGCAGCCAATACAGCATCTTCTGTGATTCAAGGGCCGCGCTCGAGTCCGTCGTGAGTGGAGACTCCCTCCACCCCATCGCTTTTGGCGTCAACACTTTGTTGAATAAGACCGTACAGTGCGGAAAAACCTTTATTGGGTTAAGGCGCACGTGGGAGTGGCTGGAAATGAACGCGCCGACGAGCTCGCAAAAGCAGCGGCTCTAACGCTGAAGAAGAAGCCTGATTACGATCTATGCCCCGTTTCATTTGTCAAGCGTCATGTCCGTCAGGAGTCGATTGACGAGTGGAACGAGCGCTACTTGGCCGGGAAGACAGCTTCTGTGACCAAGTTGTTTTTCCCTGATGCCAGGAAAGCTCACAGCGTAATCCGGAAGATGCTTTTGGACCCGGTTCTCACGCAGGTTTTTACGGGCCATGGAGGATTCTCTGAGTACTTGAATCGCTTCAAGTGCAAGGAGAGCCCCTTATGTATCTGTGACCCAGCAGTTAACGAGGATGTCACACACGTGTTGACCGAGTGCCCAGTATTTCTGTATCAACATCTGAAAGTTGAGCACGAAATTGATTTTAAAATATGTAAGGAAAACCTAGGCAGAATGTTGGAGACCGGTGCAGTAAGACAAAAAATTTTAAGCTATTGCAAGGATATAGCATGTAAAGTGTTGTTAAGAAACAAATAGCCGGGGCAACTATGCTACATAATATAAGATTACGTGAACTTAATTGCCAAGGAAAGTGTGTTTATAACACGCTTTTATTAGCTTCAGACGTATGTATGTTGGTATTTCGGTAGGTTTGTCTGCAACTTGTCTTTGAACGTGATTTTGACCTACTTCAAAACGTCGGATAAAATCTTGACAGCGCGATGTAGATGTGCCAGTGGCGCCATCTCATGATTTTTTCTTGTCAACTTGTAGCTTAAATGCAATAAAGGTGGCGCTGGTTGTTTTGTTGTGTTATTTTGATACGAGTTTAGAACAAAATAAATAAATATTGTAAAAATTAAAACTTCCTTAAATATTTCATTGAATCATCATCATCAGCCACAAGATGTCCACTGCTGAACATAGGCCTCCCCCAAAGATTTCCAGACCGACCTGTTGGAAGCGGCCTGCATCCAGCGACATCCTGCGACCTTTATCAGGTCGTCTGTCCACCTTGTAGGTGGACGTCCAACGCTGCGCTTGCCAGTACATGGCCTCCATTCCAGAACCTTTCTGCCCCATCGGTTATCGGTTCTGCGAGCTATGTGGCCATTGAATAATTGTTATAAATTACAAATTTATTACCTACAACTGTTATTAAAATTACTTCAGTAGTAAGGGATGTTCGCAAAACACTTTTTTTAACACGCTTTTTTATATTATTTACAATTAGTGGCAGCAATATAATAGAACATTGGATTATAGTCTACATGACACATTAAAATAAAACAAGAAAAATCAAGAGATGGCGCCACTGGCACATCTACATCGCGATGTCAAGATTCTCCAGCGAATCATTACCTTCGACGCTTTGTATGAACTATGGGTGTTGTACGATTGATCGGGTACAGTTTTACAAATGGCTTGTTAAACAAGCCATTCGTAAAACTTGTTTCTTTCCTACCTCCTTCGTGACATTTTTACGTTTCAGCGAATTTTCCAATCACAAAGATTCGAAAGAAGTTTCACTTCAAAAAATGGTAATAAAAATAAAAACACAAAGAAAAAAAAAATGAAAAAAAAAGAAAATACACCTTTTTATAGAAAATCAAAAGAAAAAATTAAAAATAAATAATAGTTAAAAAAAACACGCTTTTACATAAAATCCAACTAAAAAATAAAAATAAATTTTAATGAATTCGAATTAGGAATAGTGTACAAAATTTAAAAATATATATAAATTAAGAATAGTGTAAATAAGAAAAAATATGTATTTTATTGTAAAAAAAGCGTGGGGTGCATGGTGTCAATAGTTATAAAAATATTTTATTGACAGATATGAATATTATTATATTATATAATATTTTATTAAGGATCATCATTTTGATAATGTCTTAAAAAGCACCCCACGTTTTTTTTACAATAAAATATTAGAGAAGGAGACATGCTGTATCCTAATAATTGTGTAAAAATCTGTGATTAGTAATAAGTATGCATCGTGTATAAACTTCTTTTTAAAACTGTATTCTTTTGGCATACTTATCGTGATATTTTATTCTGTTTTACTGTCTAGTTGTCGGACGAATGATATATTCAGGACAGTACAGACATTGACAAGAACAACATGTGTGATTGTTTTACTTAGTTATATGTTTTTATTGTATTCTTTTTTGATTTTACATGTCTCTGTACTTTTTATATAGCTATAATAATGCAGACAAATACAACAATGTGTGCATTTCTTTTATTCTTTTACTTTATATATTTTATACTTTTTATTTTTGCATTATTATGGGGTTTTTATAATAAAAAATGTTGAGAATTTACAGATGGGTAAAAACTCTGAAAAATAATATCAAGGGACGAGAGTGGGGCATAGAGCCCCACAAAAAAAAAACAAAAAACTAGTAACATGTCTTAAGATGGTTTGCAGATCGACGATGCGACAGGCGAACAAGAAACAAATGCATCCGTGTTAAAACGTTCAATACGTCTTGCAAGATGCTTCAGAAAACTGGGTTTGAAGCCTGGAGACGTGCTGGCTCTTGCCGGCAGGAATCATCTGGATTTATTCATACCGTATTATGCAGCGTTGATGAATGGCCTGCCTATTGTTGGCGTTGATCCTTTATTTAAATTGGGTAATAACATCTACTAATTGAATAAAGTAAGTTAATATTAGCGTCACCAAAGGTAGAAAGGGGCAGCTGCTCTGAAATAGACACCCGGAAAAAAAATATCATAATATGCTATATAACTTGGATATTATATTCACCCTCAGAATTCTTCGAATCGAATTCGCAGCCTCGTTTTACAGCCAGCTACTCGCCTACTTCGCTACGGAGGCATTCAAGCAAATAATAATAAATAAACATTAGGGGAAGGACGGGCAAAAAGGATATGAATTGAAATAACAAATGTATATTATAATCATATCTATTCTTAAGGTTGGCTAATAATTTTTTGGTAATTGAAGTTTATATTTAAAGTAAAATAAAAATTAAAATAAAGAAATTATTCTTCAAATTTAAAAAAAAAATTAACATTATCCGTTTTGCCCTACCAGGGCGGGCAAAACGAATACAGATTGGAAAACGGATTTTAATCAAAATAGTCGTCGCAAAAGTATGAACCGCGTCCCGAATACGAAGAACAGGCTTCATGTGTCCACTCTTGATAGATTCCACATTGTATCCCATCTTCTTTTGGCGGGTCAAAATATTTTTCTTTGCATACGGTACACAGGTAAGATGTCATAGATTTTTTTCAAGATTTGTTTTGTTCGTCGTTGTCTTTTGATACCGCACGGACCTGGAACATCGATTGGAGCTTTTTTTGCAGCTGCAGCATCTTATTTGTTTTTGAGTTGAGATTATAGAAGAGCTAGTTCAAATTTCTGATTTTTGAGATTTACGTCCTCGTATACTCCTTCGAATCGTTCCAATAGGTATGCGCCGGATGTTTTGTAATAAATCCATGTCGGAAGCATTCACTGGTTGTGCTATCGTCTCATTATTTGGCTCACTCTGATCTTCAGAAGTACTTTGATGAGTTTCATCGTTTTCGTTTTCAATCCTTTGCTTTATTTCGTTTAGATTTGCATTTTCATAAACTTCAGAAGGTGCAAAATGTTCGTCCCCAAATATATATATATATATATATATAGTTATAAACCATCTGCAACAAGTACACTATATACAATATACAGGGTTATTTTTAAAACACTGACAACCTCGCAGGAGTAGATTCCTAAGGTCATTTGCTACTACTTTTGTTCTACGACTTTTCATAATTTGTTAGATTTTATTCTCATACAAAAATAATTATGAATTTAATTTCCGTCTTGAAAGTTACCTACGCTCTGCGCGTATCGTAGATTACGTAATACACGCAGCGCGCGCGTCAGTTCAATGACCGGCCGCGCCGTATCGATCGATAATACCTACATCCAGCCGTCAGCTGACGTACGAACACAAACACTACACAACAAAAACTTGTAAAATCATTTTTTTTCTTATGTATTGAGTTATGTCCAAACTCGTAGAACAAAAGTTGTTCCTTATGGGGTCAGCTATATGGCCCTGCGAGGTTGTCAGTGTTTTAAAAATAACCCTGTATAAGACAATTAATTAAAAAACAGAAAGTATCCGTTTTGCCCTTCTGGTAGTTTTATAACATAAACTTAAATTATTACAAGCTACAGCGATAAAAAAAAACTTAATTTTTTATATCCATTAATTACATATTACATTACAAAAATTTGAATACGCATCGTCCTTAACAACATTAAAATAATCACTGCATACTTACGGTTAAATTTTTTTTTTTCTAAATTTCAATATTTATAAAAAATCCCACAAGTACACAATATCGACACCTTATCGATAACGGTAAGTGTAGTTATATAATCGATTGTTAGGTGGCAGTCCAAAACGTTTCTATCGATTGACCAGCGATTTAAAACGATTATTCATTTACCCGCCCTCTCCGTCTTGCCCGCCCGTCCCCTTGAAAAGTTCTTTTAATTTTACTCTTAAATAACACATGTTGGGTAGGTACAACCACACGGAGTTTAACTACAGAGAGTGCAACTTGTAATAAGCTCTGCTGTAGCCTAGATAAGATAACTAATGTTTTATTTTACAAATATATTAACAAAAGATCTATTCAAGCTAGCTGATATTGCGGTGTAAGTGTTTAATTCATTAACATTGATTTAATTTGCGGTCCGACGAGAAAAAAGCCGGCCAAGTGCGATCGGGATATTTTTTTCATCGGAGCACGGCAAAGTGATTGAACTACACCTGGTAAACGTAGTAGTCCAAAAAGCCAGTGACCACCGACAAACAATGAGTTTATCGGTGGTCACCAGAGTCATGCCGGGCCTGTATAAATTATTGACTTACTTGTTAAATAACGAACTAATATCTTGTACTTATCATTTTTGCGTTAATTTTGTTAAAGATTTAATATCGACTTGTTTTGCCGCTGCTTTAAAAAAGTTTACAGCATTCTTAGGCACGCCAGCCATCTGTAGTATTTTATTATTTAAGTCGGTTTGGAGATTACAGGTGTGAGTGGATGCGTATGCTTAGTATGTTTAACTTTAACTTTTATTTTAGATGAAATTAAGACGGTAATAAAAACGACTTTACCAAAAATAGTGTTTTGTCAAAATGAAAATTATAATGACTTCGTGAAGGCAGCGGAACAAGTGAACATTGATACAAAAGTCATTACTTTTGATGGTGAACATTCAATGGCGGAATTAGTTGAGGCATATGATGACGATTCACCGATAGATGATTTTCAGTGAGTATTAGTTGTAAGAAATCGTTGAATCAATATAATTAAGCGGAGAGAGTTTATTGCATGACAGAGGCAAAAATATAACAGAAATCTATCATTTATGAGGGTATATTTTATAGTTTGAAAGAAATAATAGTATGACCCAAAAATATCTTCATCTAAATGAGTTTTTTTTATAGTATAGACTGGCAAACGAGCAAGTGGGTCACTTTTATCACTCAAGTTAATTTCGGATCTATCTAAATGAGTGTTAAGTTCTGATAAAATGATTGAATGATCTATGCAACAATTCTCGCCTATGTCGTACAAAAAACTCTCTCCTTTTAAATGAGGGTTACCTCCATAAAATGTTTGTGCGTTATCCGCAAGTAGGTACGAAGCTGGCTCGGGACTAATCTCGAAATCTGCGATATCGAGGATACAGTTACAACTTTTTTTGTCGCGGGGAAAAGCGCTTTGCCGCTACCACCCCACGCCGGGGAGGCAGGATCGTTATGTTGGGCTCTGCTGGCTGGCTTATAACCCAGCCTTGCGGCCCGACTCCTTGTGGGCCCCCCAGAATCTCCCTCGCACCGAAGGAGGACCTCAGCGTCAACGACAGCGACGAGACCACCCTACATGATTAGTTTTATCTTCAGTTTCAAAATTTTAATCTACTCCCGTACCGAGAGATCCTTACATTTATACATTTTATTATTTGTTAAAATATCTGCCATAACAAGTATTTATTCTATGAAAATTTGAGCCGACTACGTATAATGGTTTAAAAGACAGTCCCGGGTTGGCTTTAGTATCCGGGTGCAGGATTTTGCTGATAATTTTTATAGTAAACGTTAGACACTAGTCCGTATTAACAAATGCTAGCAGTTTATTATGCGGAAATGCATAGTTTTTCTGAAATTAATTTTTAAAGTTTTGTAGGTTATTACAGTTGTAAACACACTAATATTGAATTAGAAAGAGACAAATGTCATTGAACGTGGAACGCGACTAATTATGTCTCTTTCTGGCAAGGAGTTATATAAAAACGAAATGCTTAATATGTTGTGGTCGCGTTACTGGAAAGTTTTTTTTCTTTACAATACTACTATAATTATTATTTTCCTATTCACAACTACCTACTTTCATTGTTGTTGAGTGCCGGCTGTGTTTTTATTGTGATCTTATTATCTCCCATTCGACCTGCTTACCTTATTGATATTGGTGGTGGTTATTTTTTTCTTAACCATCCAGAAGTAGGAACCTCACAAACCGAGGCGTATGCACGCGTGAGCGAGCGAAGCGAGCTCGGGATTTGGAGCACCCCGACTCGGACAAATTAGGTTAGAAGGGGTTGGCAGACCCTGCCATCCCCTTCGTGGTTACTTTTTTTAAACCACCCAAAAGTAGTAGCCCCGGCAACTACGCCTTGTTGTTATTACTTGCTTCATAAGCAATTTTTGTTACAGATTTTTTTTAACATTGACTATAAATTAAACTGTGACTTTCCTCCTTCTCCCGATGAAAAATAGCCCGTGACCACATAGAAAATATCAATATGTGCTAAAATATTGTAAGCAGAAACCTGGAAATTTAAAAAAATCATATCTCCTAAACTATTGGTTTCCGCACCTCCCCCCCTCAACCCCCTCCCGCCCCTCCCGCACTATTTCGCTTGCAACCGGATACTAAAGCAACCCCACAGTCCCTCTAAATGTAATCTCTTTAATATAAGTAGTCATGGGCACAATTCTTGGGTCCTAAAAACTGATCGTGTTCATAATGTGTATGCACCCATCCTGCACACCAAATTGGCGCAGAATCCACTCTTCAGTTTGGCCTGCGATGCCTCTATGCCGAAGGCTTTATGTGGGTGTTAATTTTTTCAGGCCATCAACGATCGATGTAGAGAAAGCATACGCATGGCTCGTCGGCTCAGGTGGTACGACAGGTGTCATAAAGTTTTCTGCGATTACACACAAAGCCTTGTTTCAGAAATTAATGAGCTCGATATTGAACTTGTTAAATAAGAAGAAAATGTAAGTAAGCGGCGTAAGACGTGGGGGCAAGGTGGGCCAACGCAGTATGATTTTGCGATATGAAAACGGGCTTCGCGCCTAAATGATTTATACACAAGCTGTGTGTATATCAACCCGCATTTGGTCAGCGCGGTGGACTAAGGCCTGACCCCTTTCATTAGTAGAGTAGGCTGTTGACCAGCAGTAGGACAGTATAACTGATGATTTTTTATAACATAGGCCGGCAAACGAACAAGTGGGTTACCTGATGGCAAGTGATCCGCCGCCCATGAACATCCACAATACCAGAGGAATCATGGTCGTGTTGTCGACTTTTAAAGGAAGGGATAAAAGGATTGGAAATGTGAACTCGCTCCGGAACAGTTTTGTCTACAGCATGAATAGGCTGATTCAACCGGGTCATTACCAACGTCTTACAGAAAACCAACATAAAGTAGCGGCTTGCTGTAGCGTTTCGTGAGTAAGATATCCGGAGCCCCAAATCCCCCTCCCCTTTGCAATTCCTTAATTATCCCTTTGCTTTAAGGTAATGGCAACGCGCCTATAATTCCTCGAGTATTGTGGGCGTACATGGGCGCTGGAGATCATACCATCAGGGGACCCACATGCTCGTTTGCCGATTTATCTATACTAATATAATAAAGCTGTAGAGTTTGATTGTTTGTTTGAACGCGCTAATCTCAAGAACTACTGGTTCGAATTGAAAAATTCTTTTTGTGTTGGATAGTCCATTTATCGAGGAAGGCTTTAGGCTATATATCATTACGCTGCAACCATTAGGAGCGAAGCATGAGTGCAAAATGTTGCAAAAACGGGGAAAATTATTTATATTTGAAGGCTTCCGTTGCTAAGCTACCCAAATCTATACTAATATTATAAAGCTTTAGAGTTTGATTGTTTGTGTGTTTGTTTGATCACGTGGGCGGAGCCGTGAGCAAAAGCTAGTACTATATAAAAATGTACTCTATCGTCTACGGGAAAATATAATTATTAATCACGGTTGACAATTAAATAACATTTTGTAATTATAGGGAAGATTTGCAACCAAAAAATGGACTGCATATCGTGGCAGTTCAGTGGATATCTGGATTCTACAACACGATCCTGTTACCGCTGATTAACATGACAAGGCTACAGAGTTCTTCGCCTAACCTGACTACGGGAGACATAATACACATGATTAATAAATATAAAGTAAGTACTTATATTGTACAAAATTAAGTTCCTAGTTTTTATATCGTGGAAAAATCCGCAATCTTGAATCCAAGGTTGTCATGAGACATGTATACTTAACAGGAGATTTTGATACTTAGGTAAATAAAACGAACAGAATTTTTTTCGTCTTGCCTGGTCGAACTTTTTTACACCCTTGAGGAAATCCTGAAACTACAATTACAAGGTGGTAGATCTCTTGTATGTAAGAGATCGTATCGGAAGGTATGAATTTCTGCCAAGCAGCACTGTTATATTATGAAGGCCATTGAAGCCGGCAAAATTATTGGGCATTATGAGTTAACATCGTAGGTATCTAGATAGTGAGTGCAGAATAGTACCAATCAGCATTGTAATTGAAAGTCTAGGGTGATGTTGCTATTTAAGGATAACCGTGACGCTTACCATCAGACGTGCAAACTTTTGTGCTGTATAAAAATAAGTTATCTAATTTCAGCCCGTGTTTGTCACGATGACCGCATACTCACTCACCTCTATACTGAAACACGAGGATAAATGTGATTTTACATGCTTTAACACTATTTCATTGACGGGCAGCAAGGTGTATCCGGATCTTTTTGATGAAATCCAGGTTAGTGTCGCTTTCGTGAAAGCCTCCACGGCGCAGTGGGCGAGTAGCCGATTGTGAAACGTGAGGCCGTGGGTTCAATTCCCACTCCGAGCAAATATTTGTCGGATCCCCAAATATTTGTTTCGGGTCTGGGTGTTGTGAGACCAAAAGTCTCTCGTAGTTCCTGATACCCACGACACAAGACTCGTATCTTACTGCGGGGTCAGGGCTATGTGTGTGACTGTTGGGTGTTATTTATTTATTATTTCGTTGATATACAGTATCTTTCTGTCTGGCGTTATCCTGGCTTAATCCTAGGGTCCGCCTTCTCAACATGATTTGACTGTGAATTCGGTATTATGTGTAGCGACGCTCCCTATGACACTAACAACCCGAAGCGGGAAACAAATTATTGTAACATGGTACATTTGGTCAGGGGTCCCTCGGGTAGCTTATCCACTTGATTACTATCAAGCTCATTTTCCGTGAGTAGCTTCGTTTCGATGAGACGACCAACAATTCCCTATGCGAAAATTCTCTATTGTGGTAGCTAACAGAGGTAGCAAGGATAGAATATTTCGATTTGATGATACTCAAAAAATTATTATTTTATTTGTAGGACAATATGACAGTTAAATTATATAAATATTAAAGGATTAAAGTAAAAACAAAAAAATCAGCTGGTTAGTAATCATACCTATTGGAAGGTGGGGCTTCCAATAGGTATCGATAACGAGGTCATAAGAATGATTACTAACCAGCTGATTTTTTTGTTTTTACTTAGTTAATATTTATATAATTTAACTGTCATATTGTCCTACAAATAAAATATTTTTTTGAGTATCATCAAATCGAAACATTCTATCCTTGCTACCTCTGTTAGCTACCACAATAGAGAATTTTCGCATAGGGAATTGTTGGTCGTCTCATCGAAACGAAGCTACTCACGGAAAATGAGCTTGATAGTAATCAAGTGGATCAGCTACCCGAGGGACCCCTGACCAATTATTTATCTGTCTTGTAGATATACACAACTGGTCTAAGATCCCGCGGAACATTGACCTTCACCCATCTGTTTACCGGATGAAAATAATATTTTAGGGTATAAAAGGTGTTGCTGAACACATACCAATAGGGTTGCCTAAAAAAATATGGTCAAGGATAGTTTTTGCGAATTTAAAAAAATAAAAAGAAGATATTATTTCACTGACGTGCTCACCAAATAAATGAACCTTCAATGAAAACCTACAATGCATACTACCTGCAAAATCTAGGAGCTAGATGAGCACAATTACTACTTTTTAGTTACCTGTTTGCACACGGCAACCAGGTAGTAGTTGCCATAAAAAGGTAGGCAACCTATTTTTTGCAGATAGTATACATTGTACACTTTTCATTGAAGGTTAAATTTTTTTGGTAAGCAAGTCAGGGAAATTATAAAAAAAAAAAATATTTTTTAAATGTTAATTAATCATATCCTTGACCATATTTTTTTAGGCAACCCTATTGGTATGTGTTCAGCAACACATTTTATACCCTAAAATGTTATTTTGATCCGGTAAACAGATGGGTGAAGGTCAATGTTCCCCGGGATCTTGTACTAAACGCACCCTTTATAGATATCGACATATTCTTCCTCTCTAATAACAATTTTAAGAAAATGTCCGTTCACATACTTCCACACTACTTTAATTTAAATTCTAATTCAATCCAAAATTTTATCACGTAATTTCCAATTTATTAGTGATTGGTATCGGGGTTCTTTCTCCTCTTTTCATCATCATCAGCCACAGTACGTCCACTGCTGAACATAGGCCTCCCCCAAAGATTTCCAGACCGACCTGTTGGAAGCGGCCTGCATCCAGCGACTTCCTGCGACCTTTATCAGGTCGTCTGCCCACCTTGTAGGCGAACGTCCAACGCTGCGCTTGCCAGTACGTGGCCTCCATTCCATAACCCTTCCACCCCATCGGTTATCGGTTCTGCGAGCTATGTGGCCTGCCCACTGCCACTTCAGCTTGCTAATCCGCTGGGCTATGTCGGTAACTTTCGTTCTTCTACGGATCTCGTCATTTCTGATTTGATCACGTAGAGAAATACCGAGCGTAGCCCTCTCCATAGCTCGCTCAGTGACTGTGAGCCCTCTTAAACGGCCCATATTCGTCTTTTACTGTTATATAACTAATTTGTGGATAATGGTGTGAGTTGTATGTTTACATCTTCATTTATAGATGTCGTGTCAAAATTAAAATGCGGAATAACTCCTTTAACATTTTCTGATAACAATGATTCTGCTAAAGCCACTGATGACTGCAGACATGTAGTTGTCTCTATGGGTATGTTAGTGAAAAAGTTAGCAACAGAAAGCTTATCTGAAACAATCATTCATTATATTCTTCATTTATAAGTAAAACTACCGAGTTGTCCCTAATTCTGTTTTTACCAGTTTCAGCATTAATTATTTGCCAGGTAGTTTTTATCTTGTTGATTAATGTTTATTTTAGAAAAAAATACGAAAAGACGCTTTGGTTCAGGAAATTTATGGCCAAACTGAGAATCTGGGGCCCGTTCTATTACCAAATCCTAGCGGGCCTGCTGGTAATTGCGGTAAGCGATCGGAAGCCGTACTAGTAAAGGTGAGTAACGATTTCTATTACATATGAATACGTACATACTATAAAACAAAGTCGCTATCTGTGTCTGTCTGTTTGAATTTGGAAGTTTGTTAGTCAATCACGCCATAACGGCTAAACGGTTTCGGATGAAACTTTGGCTTTTTTTTATCCTGGCTCGGCAAAGTGACTACTTTACACTTGATGGTAAGTGTAGCGCAATCCAATAATTGTGTCAACCAACGATAAATAATGTGTCCATCGTAGGTCGGCAAGATCATGCCGGCCTGCCAAAGGGCCAAGCGGGAGGGGAAGGAAAAAGGGATGGGAAAAGGGTTAAGATCAGGGGCCAAGCCCCCTGTGGAGAATTGGATGTACACTGGCTGACCCTGGAACGCGACCCACACAAGGTGGGCCACTATGGCACGTTTTAGCGCCAGTCTACGGTGGTTGCTATCCGGTCGGATACAAGTATCCTCCCACGAGCAAATTATTTTTTATCTCGCAAAAGGAAGCTTACGCGGGCAGAGTCGCGGGCAAAAAATAGTATATGTATAATTTAGATTTTGGGGCCAATTTTTGGTATCGCTTCAGCCGTCGCGTCGTGTCGCATCGTCCTACACGTTGACAGGTACGCTCAGTTATTGAGTCTATACAAACACGTCTTACACAAATAACAAGATATTCAAAATGGACCGAAATATCTATACGAATTATTTTATTAATGACTTTTATAACATAACTAGAACCAAGTAGTAATTATAAATACGTATCATTTTTGAATACCAGGTTCTTTAATAAATCCATAAAAATCCACCAATATTAATGAACGAACAATTTGATATTAAATGCCATGTGTAGAGTGTACACAGGTGGCCAGTCGTAAAAACTAGGCCAAATTCTTTGCGCAACATTCTTGAAAAGTTTGTTATTTATTTTTCCTTTGTTACAAAAAATATAAATATATTGTAGTCTGTTGAGGTTCGTGACAAATAAGACATATATTGATGCAATGTTCAGAACGTAATGCTTTATTATGAGAAACAAAATGACAATACAAAGTTCGGTATTACAATACGATATTCCCTATAATTACCGGAGATCCAGAGAGATTCAGACAAGTGGATACAATTGGATCCTTTTTTTTTCTTTGGGTTGACGCTTGCTGTAAGCCTGACACTAGTCGGCTGTGTACAACTTCATCGGACTTTCGGGTGAGCGCTTTAGGCGCTCTCAACCCTTACATTTAAGTGACCACGCTGAGGACACCCCCTTTGGGGTACGAACCTCGGCTCAGGACGGCCACTGAGGGAGGGCAGAGACATCTACATAACTCCTAACCCAAATACCAAAAAAAGCGTGTTAACAGAATAGTAAACCATAGCGCGATCTAACTCTACGCTGGCGCACTCTACAATTTACAATACTATTTTTTTAATTATTGCATTGTCATCGGTCCTTGATAAGTATGCCAAATTTCGATTTAAATCGAAATTTCAGATTATATCGAAACGTCAGATTAATCTAAAAATTAATCTAAACATTAATCTGACGTTTTGAAGAAGGTCAAACTCATGTTCAAAGATTCTGTTACATACAAATATACTAACATACTATGAAGCTAATAAAAGCGTGTTAAAAAAAGAAGATTCCAAGTGTAGACTAATGTGATATTGGATAAACATACTTAACTAATCACAAAAAAAACCCTTAAAAGGAAGGAAGGTATGGTAATTAAGGATTTATCCCGACGTCACGTCGTTTGCCGCTACTAAGAGTTATCGACCATTTTGGCCCAAAAAACAAGGATTTTTCATTCATGAAAAATATATTTCAGCTAATAGATCCAGACACTGGCAAAGAAATATTAGAACCAGGTATCACGGGTGAATTGTGGACAAAGGGAATTTGTTTCTCGGTAAGTAAATATAATAAATACATACAACAGACCATTCTATTTCTTTTGAATCATTAACAATCCATAATCTATATTATAATCTATACATATATATTTATATATCTATACTAACACACCAGGCCACGCGTTGCTGTGGTAAAGGTATATGTTAAATTATATTGTAGTAAACTATTCAATACAGTATGCGCCATCTTTTGGATACTTACCCAATCCAGCCGATAAATTACCTTAGACCGCCATCTGTTAGAATCTTTTGGAACTCACGGATAATAATAACTCTTTGTCATATAATAAACAAATAATTAGCAATTAAAAAATTAAACTGCCATTCCTTGGAGCTCCTCTGTGAAAGATCTCGGACTACACATAAAGAAAGCCTGCCGTGTTGTGGACGTCCTGATTTCGAGCGAAAATTTTACCCCTAAGGAGGTAAAATAAGGGTAGAACGGTTGTATAAAAGTATACCGAAAACACGACGGTGCAGAATTTCACGCGGGCGGAGTTGCGGGCAGATACTAGTATTATGATAATCGCTGTTAATTAACGAAGGATACAATAAGTGTTATACAACAAAAAAGGACTTCGGAGGCATGTAGTCTGTCAACCAGCATGATGCCTGCGTGGTGCATTAAAGTCTAATGTGTTCCCGATTGAATGACATTGAAACCAGTGGAATTAATAGGCACTGTAAGATTTCTTACGTTTACGCGAATGTTACTCATTGAAATAAAACTAATTTAAACGGATTTTATCGCGGTTTTTTATTAATTTTGATCCCGACGTTTCGAAGACTTTTCAGCCTTCGTGGTCACGGGGAGGACTGAGGTGTAGGTTGTCCAAAAATGTTAATGTTACAGTATCTACCTTCAATTTACAATTATAAGATCTTTATGGTTTGGTCCGATCTACGCAGAAGGAGCTCACAGTGTCTTGAGGTCTGGCAGTTGGTCTTTTGGGCTCCGATTTAATTAAATGTATAATCGGATCCCAGGCCTGTGCTAGCTTCCAACCATCTTCTCTATTGAAATTCGGATGTTTTTTAATTTCAATAGCCTCGCGAATCATCCTGGGTAGGAATCGGTGTTCTTTGGCAAGGATTTGTGGTCTGTCAAATCGAAGATAATGTTTGGAGCCTTCCTCTGAATGTTCAGCAACTGCAGACTTCGTAGAGCGTCGGTGTTTAACATCAGCTATATGTTCTTTTACGCGGGTCCCTATACTTCTTTTTGTTTGACCTATGTAAGAGAGTCCACAGTCACAATCGATTTTATATATGCCCTGTTCCTGTAGAGGTATATGACACTTGACCGGTGGTAAAAATTGACTAATCTTCTTGGGCGGCTTGAAATAAGTTTTAATAGAAGCACGCTTCAGCACATAGCCAATCTTGTCGGTGACTCCTCTAACATATGGTAATACAACAGGGACACGTTCAACTGTGGCTGGTTTCACTCGGTTTCTGTGACGGCGGCGTGGAATTTGGAGCTTGTTGTCTTGCAGTACTCGCTTGACATGTTGCAGCTCGGCAGCCAGATGTTCCTCGTCACAGATTCCTTGTGCTCTCTGAAACAAAGATTTGCCCACGGTAGCTAACTGTTTAGGATGGTGGTGAGACTCACCATTCAGGTATTTATCTGTATGGGTCACTTTGCGATACACAGTATGGCCTAAAGACTGATCAGGATTACGGATAACTAAAACATCTAAGAAGGCAAGAGATTTATTTTGTTCTAACTCCATTGTAAATTGAATTTTGTTGTTAATGGAGTTAAGATGATCTAAAAATGCAGTTACTTTGTCAGATGGTAAAATTGTGAAAGTATCATCTACGTACCGTTTGTAAAACTTGGGAACGATGGGGGCCGTGCTTAGGGCTGTCTCTTCGAAGTCCTCCATGAATATATCGGCGACTACGGGAGATACAGGTGAGCCCATAGCTACTCCATTCACTTGTACATAGAACTGATTCTCCCACAACATATAGCCAGATGTGAGGCAATGTTTCAGTAGATCTGCATATGCTAAGGGCATGTTATTATCTGCTAACCTTTTAGAGACAATTTCAATGCAGTCTTGTACTGGTAAGCTTGTGAAGAGCGACTGAACATCAAAACTGACCATGGTTTCATTGTCAGCTAATTTTAGGTGTTTGATATCACTGACAAATTGGTATGAATCCCTCACAGATGCTCTAGTGTTTCCTCTTAGTGGTGAAAGCACTTTAGCTACGTGCTGAGCCAGTCTGTAGGTTGGTGTGTCGACTTGACTCACGATGGGACGTAGTGGAGCATTCATTTTGTGTATTTTTGGTAACCCATACATTTTAGGTGGTTTTGCGCACGAAGGAACGAGTGAGTTTACGTCTAGATTTAATGTGTCGGAGTAACTGTTTATTAAAGAGCTCGTAGCCTTTAAAACTTTGTTAGTCGGGTCTGTTTTGACTTTTTGATACGTAGTTTCATCCGACAAAAGTTGTTCGATTTTATTTTTATAATCTGACGTATCCATCACTACTGTCGCATTACCCTTATCTGCACGGAGAATAGTTATTTCCTTCTGTGATCGCAAGTTCTTTAAAGCGATATATTGTTGTTTAGGAAGATTTGGTTTCGGAAGAAACCAAATCTTCCTAAACCAATTTGGTTTAGGAAGAAACCAAATCTTCCTAAACAACAATATATCGCTTTAAAGAACTTGCGATCACAACAACAACAACAACTTTTGTCGGATGAAACTACGTATCAAAAAGTCAAAACAGACCCGACTAACAAAGTTTTAAAGGCTACGAGCTCTTTAATAAACAGTTACTCCGACACATTAAATCTAGACGTAAACTCACTCGTTCCTTCGTGCGCAAAACCACCTAAAATGTATGGGTTACCAAAAATACACAAAATGAATGCTCCACTACGTCCCATCGTGAGTCAAGTCGACACACCAACCTACAGACTGGCTCAGCACGTAGCTAAAGTGCTTTCACCACTAAGAGGAAACACTAGAGCATCTGTGAGGGATTCATACCAATTTGTCAGTGATATCAAACACCTAAAATTAGCTGACAATGAAACCATGGTCAGTTTTGATGTTCAGTCGCTCTTCACAAGCTTACCAGTACAAGACTGCATTGAAATTGTCTCTAAAAGGTTAGCAGATAATAACATGCCCTTAGCATATGCAGATCTACTGAAACATTGCCTCACATCTGGCTATATGTTGTGGGAGAATCAGTTCTATGTACAAGTGAATGGAGTAGCTATGGGCTCACCTGTATCTCCCGTAGTCGCCGATATATTCATGGAGGACTTCGAAGAGACAGCCCTAAGCACGGCCCCCATCGTTCCCAAGTTTTACAAACGGTACGTAGATGATACTTTCACAATTTTACCATCTGACAAAGTAACTGCATTTTTAGATCATCTTAACTCCATTAACAACAAAATTCAATTTACAATGGAGTTAGAACAAAATAAATCTCTTGCCTTCTTAGATGTTTTAGTTATCCGTAATCCTGATCAGTCTTTAGGCCATACTGTGTATCGCAAAGTGACCCATACAGATAAATACCTGAATGGTGAGTCTCACCACCATCCTAAACAGTTAGCTACCGTGGGCAAATCTTTGTTTCAGAGAGCACAAGGAATCTGTGACGAGGAACATCTGGCTGCCGAGCTGCAACATGTCAAGCGAGTACTGCAAGACTACAAGCTCCAAATTCCACGCCGCCGTCACAGAAACCGAGTGAAACCAGCCACAGTTGAACGTGTCCCTGTTGTATTACCATATGTTAGAGGAGTCACCGACAAGATTGGCTATGTGCTGAAGCGTGCTTCTATTAAAACTTATTTCAAGCCGCCCAAGAAGATTAGTCAATTTTTACCACCGGTCAAGTGTCATATACCTCTACAGGAACAGGGCATATATAAAATCGATTGTGACTGTGGACTCTCTTACATAGGTCAAACAAAAAGAAGTATAGGGACCCGCGTAAAAGAACATATAGCTGATGTTAAACACCGACGCTCTACGAAGTCTGCAGTTGCTGAACATTCAGAGGAAGGCTCCAAACATTATCTTCGATTTGACAGACCACAAATCCTTGCCAAAGAACACCGATTCCTACCCAGGATGATTCGCGAGGCTATTGAAATTAAAAAACATCCGAATTTCAATAGAGAAGATGGTTGGAAGCTAGCACAGGCCTGGGATCCGATTATACATTTAATTAAATCGGAGCCCAAAAGACCAACTGCCAGACCTCAAGACACTGTGAGCTCCTTCTGCGTAGATCGGACCAAACCATAAAGATCTTATAATTGTAAATTGAAGGTAGATACTGTAACATTAACATTTTTGGACAACCTACACCTCAGTCCTCCCCGTGACCACGAAGGCTGAAAAGTCTTCGAAACGTCGGGATCAAAATTAATAAAAAACCGCGATAAAATCCGTTTAAATTAGTTTTATTTCAAGGCACTGTAAGAATTCACATCTTAAAGTCTCGAGGTGACGAACGCAGACGAGTGTCATGCAGTACATATTTTGATAATTAAAGTTCTACGTGGTGTTGCTTTTGTTTAAGAGCAAATGCTTACCATCAGACGTGAGTTCTTTCGTCATTCAGGCTAATAGAAATAAATAAATTTTCCTTCCACCAGGAATACTATAACAACCCTGAGGAGACAGCGAGAGCATTTTCAGAAGATGGGTGGTTCAAAACCGGAGACCTACTGTACAGAGACGCCGAAGATAATTTCTACTTCGTGGAGAGATTGAAGATGGTCATCAAAAATAAAGGTTATACAGTGAGTATATTTTGTTTTGTCAAAATTATTATACATACATATGCTCATGCTTATATCCCCTAAAGGCTAAGCTGAGGTGCACCTAAAAACCACCCCGCCCCCATTACAACTCCTGTACGCAGTAATGAAGCTAGGCGATTCTCTGTTAATTGGTCTACAATCTACAACGAAATTAATGTAATGTTTAGTAAGATAGGCAGGACTTAGAAACGAAAACTTGAACACAAATAGTGATAGTCCGATCTGGAATTTGAACCTAGCACCACAGTTTCGTAGCTTAAGGACCCTGTTTAATGTTTCCTAATGTGAATGACAACTCACGAAATCAAAAAAACAACCAATTTCAGGTAATACCACTACAATTAGAGGAGGTTATCAGACAACATAAGGGAGTGTGTGACGTAAGCGTTACGTCAATAGCTGATGCAGAAGAAGGGGATTTGCCAGTGGCATGCGTTGTTCGCAACACAGGATCTTATGTCACGGCACAGGAAATCAAAGATCTGGTTGCAAGTATGTATTGTGATATCCTACCTTCTACCTCCTCCTTCTCACATCCTACTAGAACTGCTATCCTTCTTCCTATTATAAATGTGAAAGTTTGGGTGTTTCTGAGTTTGTATTTTGCATCTTTTTTTTATTGCCTTAATAGGCAGACGAGCAAGCGGTTCCGCCTGATGGTAAGCGATCACCGCCGCTCATGGACATCGGCAATGCCAGGGGCACAGCCAAGCCGCTGCCTACCGTTGAAGGAATACTCTTTTTAAGCCTCTTTTAAAGAAGGACATGTCATAGCGCTCGGGAAACACTGAAGTAGGGAGTTCATTCTAGAGCCTACACGTGCGTGGTGTAATGACCGCTGGAAACGTACGGTGCTAGATCGCATAGTTTCCAGGTAGTAGTAGATCGGTGTAGGATAAACTCTACTGCGGTGCCGGGTAGAATGGAGTAGTTGGAACCATCTTAAACAATTCCTCAGAGCACTCCCCGTAGAACAAACGATAGAATACGCAGCTCTTTGCATTCTCTAACCAATGTCTCTCCGCACTCCTAAAGGTTCCAGGTTATCCGTGAGATTGGGATCATCGACGATTCGAATAGCCCGTCTTTGTAAGGAGTCAAGTAGGTCAAGCAGGTATTTGGGGGCTCCTGCGCAGAGATGAGAGCAGTACTTCACGTGGCCGTACTAGAGCTTTGTAGAGTGTAAGTCTATGGCCCGGCGTGAAGTATCGCCTCGCTCTGTTCAGGATACCAAGCTTTTTGCTAGCCAATTTGGCTTTGTTCTCCAAATGACTCCTGTACTGGACTTTATTCGATATTTTGACGCCGAGGATGCCAATACTCTCGGAAACCTGGAGAGATACTCCTTGGAACTGTGGCGTTATGATAAAGCAAATGACCAAGCAATGTATGCCGTCAATAGACAGCATGTCATTGATATGCAAGATGAAGAGAGTAGGCGACAATACCGAGTCCTGTGGAACGCCAGCATTGACGGACAGAGTCTCGGAGCAACAGCCGTCAACGACGACTTTGATGCTCCGACCATCCAGGAAGCTAACGATCCACTTGCAGAGTCCCTCGGGGATCCCGTAGAATGGTAACTTCGATAGAACGGCTATATTCCATACTCGATCGAACGCCTTCGCGATATCCAGGCCGACAGCCAAAGCCTCACCCCTGCCCTTCAAAGCCTCAGCCCAGCGGTGTGTTAGGTAGACAAGAATATCACCAGCTGACCGACCGTGACGGAAACCGTACTGTCGATTACTGATCAGCTGGTGCTCCTCAAGGTACCGCAATAACTGGGCGTTAACTACTCGTTCCATTACTTTGGAGAGCAGGGATGTGACCGCTATCGGTCTATAGTAAGGGTCCGACCGGTCACCTTTTTTAGGGATCGGATGGACATGAGCGTCATGGACGAAGTGGGAACCTTGTTGGTATAATAGGAAAGACGGTATAGGCGCGTGAGAGGGGTCAACTCAGGGGCGCACGTTTTAAGAACCACCGCGGGGATGCAGTCTGGTCCACTCGACTTGAGTAGCCTCAAATCCCTCCCGACCACACGCTGGCTTATGCGAATTTTGGCCAGGGAGAACTCGCACCGGAAGATGTTCGGCGGCGTGACTCCTCGATCATCCAGAGTCGAGTTCGAGGCAAAGGATTGAGCTAAAATATCGGTCTTATCCTTTGCACTATGGGCCAGACTGTCATCAGACTTACGCAGTGGCGGGAGACTAGACTGGCAGAAGTTACCTTGGACAGCTTTGGCAAGCGACCAGAAAGCACGGCTTCCAAAGGGGTAGCTCTTCAGTCGCTCGCCAATTCTGCCAATGTGTTCCGCCTAGCTTGTTGAACCTAGAACAGCATTATGTTTCCGCTTCTCCTCTTTGGTATTCGGATCCTGACGCTTTCTGGCGTCGATCTGATCTGAAAAAACATGCCATAGGTTCGTGGTAATTTTTAACCCCCGACAGAAATGAGGGATGATGTAAGTTTTGTTTTCATTACAGGTAAATTTTCTGCAAGCAACCAACTTAAAGGTGGTGTAGTTTTTATGGAGTCCTTACCAATGACATCTACTGGGAAAGTTGCTCGTGCCAAATTAAAATCTATGGTTGCCAATTTAAATAAGGAATAGCTTTGGCAATATTAATGTATTTCGGGAATAGAAGTGCGCGTTTTTTTCAATTTTTTCTTTCATTATTTTAATTTTATTGAGTATTTTTGTTTCTTTTTTTTATAACTCCCATTAAAGAAGAGGGGTGTTATTATATTAGCGCCTCAACGAATGGGCCGATATGGATACGGTTTTTTTTATTCAAAGTTAATTTATAATAAAATTATTATTCGTTGTTGAAGTTTGAAAATATACCTCAGAATAATGTTAATTTAATTAAAAATATATTTATATCTTGGAACGGATATATTCATTATTATTTATTAAGGCCCTTCCGTGAGCAAATGACCTTGACTGACTCGCGGCATACTGACTCGTGTAGTCGGCTTGTGAGTTTTCGTGCAGAATATGCACGTATTTAGCGAATAATTGATTTAAAAAATCAGGTTTTGGTCTTTTCGAAAACCTAAAACGGGTAAAATATTCGTTATTAAATTGGATATCTAGTGATGTTAATCTCATATGAAAACAAGCTGTACTTTGAGACGCACGGGATCTTTGCATTTTTCTCATTTTTATGGTTCATTTATAACGACAATTTAAAAAATATATATCAACATTAACGTGAATTTGAATCGAAGAAAGTAAAGCTAACAGATTGTAGAAATATATTGTATACTAGCTTTTGCTCGCGGCTCCGCCCGCGTGATTTTCATACAAACTTTCATTCCCTATTTTATCACCTTGGGGCTACCCCCAAATTCTACAATTTATCAAAATCCTTTCTTAGCGGATGCCTATATCATAACATCTACCTGCATGCCAAATTTTAGCCCGATCCCTCCAGTGGTTTGGGCTGTGCGTTGATAGATCACTATGTCAGTCAGTCACCTTTGAGTTTTATATATTTAGATTTTTTTAAACAATATTTATTTTAAGTAATGACTAGATAGCCTCTATAAACTCCAAAAAATCCCGATCGCGCGGCGTTTTGCTGGGGGTATGACCTTAATCTGTACTTATACTATTTTCGGGAGCCAAATACTATTTAGTCGTAATATAATATGTAGGTTACTACAATATGGTATGAAACTGTGTACCAATTAAAAAAAAATACGAGTAATGCTGATGATCTGTAATTTCGTTAATGAATTTCAATCAACGATAAAAAACATGATTAGATTCATCATGGTACACCCGCCATGCCGACTCTCACCCATTCTTCTCTACAAAATATATTTAAGTACCTATGAGCACCGAGGCGTTGTGTACTGTAGAATAGTGTAGAATATTATAAAAGCAATCTTATCGCAATTTACAATTACTGCCTCACAATATCAAGAGTTGTAAATTAATAATGCAAAAATAAACTTTGCGGCGGTGATAGTTTGGCGGAAAGGAGAAGGCACTTTAGCTTCAGTGTCAATTTACGTCGGATGTGGACTGCTTCGATAAGTCGTAAAATAAAAATAAAGTTAAACTGGAAGTCTTGATATAAAACAATTTTTTTATGCCCGAATAGTCTAATTATCATAAATTAATACATAATGTTCGCAGCATGCATTTAATGGAGTCTTTACCTGAAACTGAAATATTTCAAGAATGAGTATTTACTAAAAATATATATATATAAATGATAATTTTATAACATCCTCTGAGGTAAGTTGTCCTCTCGAGGCCCCTTAAGAGACCAACCGTTGAGAAATGCCACGACCCTGGTCGGTCGAAATTACATTTAAACTGCACTACACTTACAGCGCGACCACGAAGTTAAAGTAAAGGTGGAGTAAGTAGTAAGTAAGTTATAAATTTTATCTAAGTGAGTTTTAAATGTACGACCATAGCTAGTGATACCGAATGTAATATACGATTAAGGGAGAGAGTTAAAGTAAACTTCAGAATAGCAAACTTGGCCAGCATGACTCTCAATTTATCAAAATGTTGACTCCAGTTAGATCTGTTGTCAACTATTAGACCCAAGTATTTGTACTGAGTGATGCCAAAGGGGATTGGAGCGCAGCATGCTAAATATTAAAAAACAGCATCGAGTTCGTCACTCAAAAATAAGATCTACAACAAAAGCGATTGACGCCCTTACACACGCACAAACCCTCAAATGGAAATGGGCAGGCCATGTTGCAAGACTGGAAGACAACAGATGGACCAAAAAATTGACGTCTTGGAAGGGACCAATTGGCAAACGTAAACGAGGAAGACCACATACACGTTGGGAAGATCGTACGGATAGCGGGATCGCGCTGGTTGGAAGTAGCGGGGAACAGAGAAAGCTGGCACTCTCTGGAGGAGGCCTTCACCTTAGGGGTTCTGAAATAAAAAAAAATATATGTATATATTTAAAAAAAAAAATTGTAATTGGTTAAGATTGAGAAATAAAAGGTTTTTTTATTTATTTTATTTTATTTGTACTGAGTAACTTATTCTAGCGATTCACATTTACAGTTGTATTTTGATGACTGAATTGAATGTGAGCATTAGTGGTTATGGGCTACTATATTAAATAGTTTGTCAAAATTAAGTAAATGATTTGAGCGAACATGTACAACTATGGTTTTTTTTTCATTAGTCACCAGCCCTATATCATTTATACACAAGTTGGTAAAATAATTTTGTATACTCTGTTCAGCCTTTTCTATATATTTTGCGACTGCAATAAGACACGTATCATCTGCATATTGAAAGACAGTACAATTCTTTATGACACTTTTCATATCATTGACATAAATTAAATAGTGCAATGGACTTAGGGCTGATCTTTGTGCCGTACTAGTTTTTGTGAATACTTCATCACTCAATTCGTTTTAAATTTTCAAGATAATTTTCTGTTTTTGAGATAATCTTCACACAATTTTAGGATGGGGCCGCGTATTCCTGTGTTATCTAGTTTAGTTACCAACGTGATATATATAAGCGTATCAAATGCCTTGCTGAAGTCAATAACAAGAATATGATGTGTTTTTATCACTAAGATGATTATTGACTTTATCTGTAAAATTTTATAATAAATCTGTAGTTGATTTTTTTGATTGAAATTTAAATTGAGCACTGGAGAGCACCTCGTACTTAGTGTAATAATCCAGAATTTCTTGGCATACATACTTTTCAACTATCTTATCAATAAATGATAGTATTTTAATGGATCTATAATTCGAATATTCACTACGCCCCCTGGTTTGTAAATTGGTATAACAATGCCAGTTTTCAATTCTTACATTTACATTTAAATGCTTCTAAAATAGCTTCGTCTACTGATTTACAAACTTTGCCAGTTAGTTACATTGCCTCACTATTATCGACTATTATTTTTTGACTAACAATTTTATTTATATCATCCGTGTTTCTCAGGATATTTGGTTTTTCGTTGTCGGTTTTGCGCACCAGAACTCTTCCATTCTGAAATTGTGGGTTTCCTTTAAAGCTTGCTTAGTTTCCCATAGTAGTGTTTTATTAGTTTTGGTGAGAGCCTGACTAATGGATACTTTTGATTTTCCTTTGATATCAGAGATTATCTACATCCGTGGCTATAATATATTCCTTTCGGGCAGCGTGTATTCATTGATTTACATGGTCATTTATCTCAACACCACCTGAATTACATTCTTGTCCATTTTTTCCTTTCAGTCTTTTTACCTCATTGATTTGATTTTACTCTGTAATTAAGGGCTAAGTTAGCAGTACATTTAGATTCTCATTTATATCTTCGGGAACTCCAGCAATTTAAATTATATTATCCAGATTGTTTTTGTTCTATATTTGTAACTTTTTGTTCTATTTCTTCTATTTTCAGAGTTAAGTGACTGTTTTGATTTGTCACATAAATGTTTTTTTTTCTAGATCACACATTTTACTCTTAAGATCTTCGAAATATGTGACTTACATCGTTCTCTTTTTTACATTAGCCTATGGATTCGTTCAAATAAGATAATTTAGTCTTCACGGTTTTTTTTCACTTCTATTAAGATATCACGTAGTAATTTATGGATAACATTAGTATCACTTTCGCCCATTTTTTCTACTATGTCTGTTCCTCTTCTGGAGCCACGAATGATTTTCTTTGAGGTGACTCTGCTTGACATTGTTCGCAACTCCATTCCAAATTATCTGCATTGCGCAATGCAGATAACTTGATTTGCGTGTACTAATTTTCGACATTTGCTGCATTCAAGTCTAGGAGTTTTTTTATAATTAATAATCTTATTTTACAATTATCACGTTTAGGCATTCTTGATTGACACATAGGCACTTTTAAAAAATATCGACTACTCTGAGAGACAGCTTGCGAGTCTGATCTGAAGACTGAGTGACTTACTTGTAATGCCTATTTGAAGCTCAAATTGGTCAGATTGTGGTCTAATCTCTTCTTCTCTTAGAGTAGCTCAGATACCCTTAGACTTGAAGTGTGGGTTCCACCTTTACAGGGACAGTACACAGTAGTTTCTTTAAATGTATAGGTATAAGCTCTATCCTAAGAGTATTATATTATACTAGATACGGAAAGCTGCCACCCATTGCATTTTTGGAACTAATTGAATGGTCTCAGTTCTTGAACTTGTACTTTTGACTTTTTATTTAATTAGATAATGAATTAGTTGAAATATTTGAAGTGTGATGCAATTAAGTCGGTTCAAGTTTTGTCGCCAGTTGTGAGGTAGCCAGTGATCGAAACGTACATCTATCGTGCAGTAAACAATGGAGAGTGCGATCAGCCCGAATTATCACATGGGTCAGTTGTTTGTGAACTGCATGAAGAATCGGCCCGCCGCAATTTGTCAGGTTTGTATGAACGTGCAGAGGAAATTAGATCAAATTAGTTTAATGTCTATTTATTTTTATCGTTTAATGAATGAAAACTATATTCGTGTGTGTTTACAATAAATTTTAATTGTTTGAAATGATGATGCTTGGTTGTAGTTCACCTCTTTTAGCTTCTTAATCCAAATAAAATTATTCGATTAAGTGCGAGACCGAATTACGCACCAAACATTCCGTAGGACGCCGCGCTCCTTATTTTTTATTGTATCTTTTCATCTATCTTTTATTATTTTCTGCGATATGTGAATGAATTAATATGTGGCCTTTGCTGGCATTTCCGAATAGGTCTCTTTAGTCATGCGCGGAAGTGCGTGACTAACTCACAACCTAACTGACGCCTCCTAGATCATCTTTCGTAGATAGAAAATAGGCCAATATACAGAAAAAATAACGAAAACCCATAAAACAGTTCTAATTCTTTAGGTCTCATCGTATCGGTCAAAGAAGATCTAACCATTACGTTGTGAATCGGTAGGTAGTCGCTAGATCCGTACATGCTCCAGAATTGAAAACAAAATATAATTCTACCTACTTTTCAAACAATTCTTTTGCGAGGACATAATTGGACTTTATTTAACTTTTTTTTCCTGGCTCGGCAAAGTAACTATGCCACACCTGAGGGTAAGTGTAGCGCAATCCAAGAATAGTGTCGACCAACGACAGACGATGTGGCTATCGTAGGTCGTTAAGATCATGCCGGCCTGCCTAATTGCTTCTTCACACTTAGTATAAAGGACCCCATATTAAAGGAAGGAACACGAGTGCTGGCAAACTATTTCATAGCTTAATGGTTCGGCAGAATTAAGATTTAGCGAAGCATTTAGTTAGAGCCGCAATGGAGGAGACCACCAAACAGTGGCTCCGACTAAAAGTGAAGATGGGTTAACATCAAACAATTGTTCAGAACATTCACCATGATACAAACGATTAAAGGCGTTTAGCAAGGCAATGTCCCTACGCAATTGCAGCGGTTCTAAGGTCTTTGTAACGTCTGCATCATTTACAATGCGGACAGCCCGTCGCTGCGATCCGTCCAAGAAATCGAGTAAGTATTTGGCGGAACCGTCCCAAAGGTGCGAACAGTACCCCACATCTGGCCTATATGTATGATGTGTGTATGTTACGAAATTGCCAATCACCAATTTTTGCGCAACATAGGTACCTACATAAACAACAAAAATTATATTAGATTACTGTAAATGTAGAACGCAAGTGGGCATGACATCTTAGACCCAAAGACGACCTCACTTGCGCCTGGTACACTCTGCAGATATCAGGTGAGGCAATGGCGAAACTTGGTACCCGTTGCTGGTAGAGGGGGTCAGACAGCGAAACGGCGGATCGTTCAACTTATTAATAAATCCACAGTGGAAGTAATTAAGCCGGGATAACGCCAGACAGAAAGAAAAATAGTTGGACTAACTGGAATTTGGAATTGAATTTCAACACTTCGTGAGTGGTAGAGCCACGCTGCAGACAGTTTTGTCTACAGTATGAATGGGCTGGCTCGACCGGGTCGTTACCACTGTCTCACAGAAAACCGACGTAAAGTAGCGGCTTGCTGCTGCGTTTCGTGCGGTGAGTGAGATATCCGGAAGCCCAAATCCCCTCCCCTTCCCAAGCCCTAATTATCCCTTTTCTGTAAGGTCGGCAACGCGCCCAGGATTCTTCTGGTGGTAGGCGTACATGGGCGGTAGAGATCACTTACCATCAGGTGACCCACTATCTCGTTTGCCGGACTATGCTATAAAAAAAAAGAACATGTTATGAACGTTGGTTATTTTTTCACTTTATAGAATTTATCTGTAAAGTAACATACTATAGCATAATTAGAGGAGAAGGTGGTAATGTGGCCCCTCACTTTGTTTTTGAGGTCTCATGTAAAAAATAAAAGGAAAACATGTATGTGTCTTTGATGCTCCCCATTACAAAAATGTTTCGCTTGATGCGGTGATTCTAAACTAGAAATATCGAAGGGGGCCATAATACCTGCGGGGGCCACATTACCACCTTCTCCTCTATATATTGATGTATTCTTAGCACTATAAGGATAAAATTTGGACGGTAGGTGTATTTTAGGAACCGCTATATGAAAGTGTATTGAAATTAGAAAAAAAAGGTTTTTTGGGGTATCTCCCATGCACATAACTGAGGGCTGATTTCTTTTTCATTTCACCCTGGCAGGGCAAAGTAACTGAACCTGATGTTGAGTACAGTGTAGTCTAAATATAACGTCGACCGTCAAGAGATAGGTTCCTCGATTAGGCATGATATTAATGGATAGGTCCATAAAATAATATGGCTGTTGTTAAAAATGTGCCTCTAAATTTAAACTATGCGGTGGAAAATTTTAAATATGTTCATGGTAGGTAGTATAACTAAGGATGTAGATATATTTAAAAAAAAATGGTTTCAATAAGAGTATAGTGTGTAGTTTCTTGAGTGGTAGAGCCACGCTGTAGACAGTTTTGTCTACAGTATGAATGGGCTGACTCGACCGGGTCGTTACCACCGTCTCACAGAAAACCGACGTAAAGTAGCGGCTTGCTGCTGCGTTTCGTACGGTGAGTGAGATATCCGGAAGCCCAAATCCCCTCCCCTTCCCAATCCCTAATTATCCCTTTCCTTTAAGGTCGGCAACGCGCTCATGATTCTTCTGGTGGATGGCGTACATGGGTGGTGGAGGTCACTTACCATCAGGTGACCCACTTGCTCGTTTGTCGGCCTATGCTATAAAAAAAAAAAGTTGGACTGTATAATTTTTGAGAAGTTGGAAGTTTTCGGTTACGCTACCGAACCCTTCATTGTACGTAGTACAACAGTATGCAGAGAGTCGGTTCTTACGATTTAATCTTAGTAACAGCTACCTGGGTATTAAAAAACCTAGTTTCATGAATAACCGATGTAGTGCAATAACCCCATTCATATATTTCATGGTCGTATTTTATATATATATGTGTATTTTATCGTATTTTAGTGTATTTTATAGCCATTTCCTTTATTCTATTCTATAGATAGATTTGATTACTGTCAATAGTGCAAACTGTAAACAAATCTGTCAGCACATAATAATGGGAACGGCCATTAGTGATTAATGGTAAAGTCATAAAAATATAAAATCACGTAGCATCTTATCAGTAGCAATCATTATCAAAATAATCAAATTGCAATTAAGATGAATGTAGTAATCATTAAAGGTAGTGTAAAGAATTCATTTTCACTATCTTCTATCGATTACTACACAAATAAAATATCAATCAACATTCCTTTTTAATTATTATATCAATAGTCATACATAACAAATTATTATGATAGTGACATTATACAGTATACTAAAATCTGCATTAATTAAACGAAACATCTTATCATGCCACGCTAATAAGCAATTCACTACATATTTTCATGCACACTCAATTGATCTCTGCATAATCATACATACACGCACACTTCGTTACTACAATACGACAAATCGGACTGATATGGTGACGCGAGCTTCGTTCTCGTGACGACGTGCTTCTGAGCTCTCGGACTATTTTTTTTGCGGTGTTTCTTGCTTGAGGCTTTCTTCTTGCTTGAGGACCTATCATTGCTTGACACTTCCTCATTGGCATAAATTGAGCTGGTCTAATTTAAATAAATAATATTAGAAATATTAGAAATGAACAACGTTAGAGTTTCTTGTCTTTAACGAAACAGCATTCCGAACTGACGGTAGAGATAAAATTTGACTATAAATGATTCGATTTTGATTTTGCAGTGTTATAAACAGGAATTGCTGTGTGTCAATATAGATAAATTAAAGTGTTTAGTTTGTAGAGATAATCCTACTAATATTATAAACGCGAAAGTTTGTAAGTATGGATGGATGTATGTTTGTTACTCTTTCACGTAAAAACTAGATACTGAATGGATTTTAATGAAACTTTACAATAATATAGCTTATACATCAGAATAAGACATATTAAGATTGTTTGCAGATCGACGATGCGACAGGCGAACAAGAAACAAATGCATCCGTGTTAAAACGTTCAGTACGTCTTGCAAGATGCTTCAGAAAACTGGGTTTGAAGCCTGGAGACGTGCTGGCTCTTGCCGGCAGGAATCATCTGGATTTATTCATACCGTATTATGCAGCGTTGATGAATGGCCTGCCTATTGTTGGCGTTGATAATTTTTTTAAACTTGGTAAGAACATGTACTAATTAAATAAAGTAAGTTAATTACTGGCGTCACCAAACGGGCAAAGGAGGCAGCTGCTCTGAAATAGACACCCGGAAAAAAATGTCATAATATGCTATTTCACTTGGATATTATAATTCACTCCCGGAATTTTTCGATCGGTAGTCACCAGAGTCATGCCGGGCCTGTGTAAATACTTATTTACATACTTGTTAAATAATGAACCAATATCTTGTACTTATCATTAATTTTTTTAAACATGGCTCAGCGCAGCATGGCCTCCGTGGCGCAGCGGGCGAGTAGCCGGCTGTGAAGCGAGGGGCCGCGGGTTCGATCCCCGCACCGAGACAAATATTTGTGTGATCCACATTTATTTGTTTCGGGGTCTGGGTGTTGTGAGACCGAAAGTCTCTCGTAGTTCCTGATACCCACGACACAAGACTCGTATCTTACTGTGGGGTCAGGACTATGTATGTGACTGTTGGGTGTATTTATGGTATTATTTATTATTTTATTTAATATCAACTTGTCTTTTTTTTATCCTGGCTCGGCAAAATGACTACGCCACACTTGATGGTAAGTGTAGCGCAATCCAGGAATAGTGTCGACCAAAGACAAACAGTGTGTCTATCGTTGGTCGGTACGATCATGCCGGCCTGCCTAACTGCTTCTTCACACTTGCTACTGCTTTAAAAAAAACTTACAGCATTCTTAGGCACACTAGCCATTTGCAGTATTATATTATTTAAGTAGGTTTTAGGATTACAGGTGTGAGTGGATGCGGTGGTATGCAGTATGTTTAACTTTAACTTTTATTTTAGATGAAATTAAAACGCTAATAAAAACGACTCTACCTAAAATAGCGTTTTGTCAAAAAGAAAATTATAATGACTTCGTGACGGCAGCGGAACAAGTGAACATTGATACAAAAGTCATTACTTTTGATGGTGAACATTCGATGGCGGAATTAGTTGAGGCATATGATGACGATTCACCGATAGATGATTTTCAGTGAGTATTAGTTGTAAGAAAACTTGAATCGATATAATTATATCTTAATTAGGCGGAGATAGTTTATAGCATGACAGAGGCAAAAATATAACAGAAATCTATCATTTATGAGGATATATTTTATAGTTTGAAAAATAATAGTATGACCCACACCTCTCTTCATCTAAACGAGTTTTTTTATATAGACTGGCAAACAAGCAAGTGGGTCACCTGATGGCAAGTGATGAAGTGATTGGGAAGGGTATGGGGATTTGGGCCTCCTGATATCTTATTCACCGTACGATACGCAGCAGCAAGCCGCAGCTTTAGGTCAGTTTTCTCTGAGACAGTGGTAACGACCCGATCGAACAGGCCCATTCGTTCTGTAGACAAAACTATTTACAGCGTGGCTCTACCACTAAAGTTAATTTCGAATAAAATGTTTGTGCGTTATTCGCAAGTAGGTACTATACTGGGCCGGGACTAGTCTCGTAATCTGCGATATCGAGGATACAGTTACAACCATTTTTTTTGTCGCGGGGAAAAGCGCTTCATTGCTACCGCGCATTGTTATAACACCCCAGGGTATTAGAATGTATTATGTACTTTCTATTTCAAAGTTAACTATGAGTGTTGTTGCTACTATATAATATTGCTTAGTTAATGTCATTAAGTATGAGCGGAATGTATATTTAGAAAGACCACCCGACATTATTAGTTTTATCTTCAATTTCACAATTTAATTTATTATTTTTTACATTTTATTATTTGTTGAAAAATCTACCATAATAACTACGTACTTATTCTTTGAAAATGTAATGTCAGCCCACAACGTACTGTGGTTTAAAAAACAGATCCCTCTAAACGTAATCTCTTTAATAAAACAAGTCTTGGGCACGGGACTAAAAACTGATCGTGTTCATGATGTGTATGCACGCATTCTGTTAATTCCACTCTTCAGTTTGGCCTCTCCGATGCCTCTATGCCGAGGGCTCTATGTGGGTGTTAACTTTTTCAGGCCATCAACTATCGATGTAGACAAAGCATACGCATGGCTCGTCGGCTCAAGTGGTACGACAGGTGTGATAAAGTTCGCTGCGTTTACACACAAAACCTTGTTTCGGAAAATCACGTGTCCGACATTGGGCATTAATAAGAAGAAAATGTAAGTAAGCGGCGTAAGACGTGGGCAAGGTGGGCCAACGCAGTATGATTTTGCGATATGAAGACGATCTTCGCGCCTCAATGATTTATACATGGTAGCTTTCTATAATAGATGAAAAACAGTTAGCTAGGACTAACAGCGAAGAAGCAGCGATAGCTCAGCAGGCAATGGTACGGACTGTTGAGAAAAAGGTCGCAGGTTCCAAACCAATTCTAAGAGTATGCACATAGGTGCATACGAATATATATGAATAGAACAATAAAAACAATAGTACTCTTCTAAGTTCCGTGCGTATTAACTGTTAATTATTACTTACTTTAACAGTGAAGGAAACAACATGAAGATCCGTGCACTGCAACCAGAAAATTCTCAATAAGAATTTCGAAAGTGTGTGAAGTATACGAACCCGCATTTGGCCAGGTGGTGGACTAAGGCCTGACCCCTCTCATAGGTAGAGCAGGCTGATGAACAGCAGTGGGACAGTTTAAGTCATTTTTATTTATAGCATAGGCCGGCAAACGAACAAGTGGGTCACCTGATGGTAAATGAACCGCCCATGAACATCCACAATACCAGAGGAATCATAGTAGTGTTGCCGACTTTTAAAAGAAGGGATAAAAGAATTGGATTAGTTTTGCCTACAGCATAAATGAGCCGATTCAACGGGTCATTACCAACGTCTCATAGAAAACCGACGTACAGTAGCGGCTTGCTGCTGCGTTTCGTACGGTGAGTAAGATATCTGGAGGCTCAAAACCCCCTTCTCTTTCCAACCCCTTAATTATCCCTTTCTAAAGGATAGGTTGACGACGCGCCTATAATTCCTCTGGTATTGTGGGCGTACATGGGCGAAGGAGATTGCTCGTATACCGATCTAAGGCTATAAAAAATGTTTTTTTAAACACTACATTAGATAACGTTTTTTATTATAGGGAAGATTTGCCATCAAAAAATGGACTGAACATCTCGCAAGTTCATTGGATATCTGGATTCTTCAACCCGATCCTGTTACCGCTGATTAACAAGACAAGGGTACAGAGTTCTTCGCCTAACCTGACTACGGGAGACATAATACACATGATTAATAAATATAAAGTAAGTATGTTACTAATTAGGACAGGGTAAATGTAGCCACACTTGGTACGAAACATAAACACTTTAGTTACTGCTTTTACAAATAGAAAAAATAATATTATGCAGCACGGTACGGAGAAATGTTACGACCCCCCAAAAAATGGTCGCATTCACGCACCACGTGCAATCCTGAACCTACAATTACAAGTCTCTTGTATCCTCGCATACAAGAGATCTATATAGTCTCGGAAGGTATGAATTTCTGCCAAGCAGCACTGTTATATTATAAATTGAAGGACATTGAAGCCGACAAAATTATAGGGCATTATGAGAGTTAACATCGTAGGTATCTAGGTAGTGAGTGCAGTATAGTGCCATTCAGCATTGAAATTCAAAGTCCCTAGACGTGATGATTGTGATGTTGCTATTTAAGGATAACCGTGGCGCTTGCCATGAGGCGAGCAAACTCCTCGTGCTGTATAAAACCTGACTTGATTTCACGATAACTAGTTTTCTAACTTCTCTTTCAGCCCGTGGCGGTCTCGATGAGCCCAATCTCATTCACCTCTATACTGAAACATGAGAAAAAATGTGATTTGACATGCTTTTACATTTTTGCATTGACGGGCTGCAAGGTGTACACGGATATTTTATATGAAGTCCAGGTTAGTGTCGTTTTCATTGATATACAGTATCTTTCTGTCTGGCGTTATCCTGGCTTAATCCCAGGGTCCGCCTTCTCATAATGATTTGACTGTGAATTCAGTATTATGTGTGGCGACGCGCCCTATGACACCAACAACCCGAAGCGGGAAACATTATTGTAACATAGGTATTAGGTGCAGTATTTATCTGTCTTGTAGATACACACAACATACAATTCACATATAGAAATACTCTCCCTCTCTGATCTCAATTTTAAGAAAATGGCCATTCACATACTTCCGCACTTCGTACTGAACGTAACGATTGGGCACAGATAGGCCTATCCACTGTAACACATCGGGGTTAGATATGTTATGAAATATTTTTAACATATATATTGCCAACGCCATATCCCTCCTAGTTTCTAATTTGTTGTATCCAAGCATAACTAATACAAACAAGGTTGGTAACATCAACGGATAGAAGGGATATATTCCGTATTATCTCAAATATAGGGAATTCGCTGTCAGATATAGGTATGTAACGACCCCTAAATATGACCTTCCCTTTTTGTAACACGTTTTTTATAGAAAATCCACCCAGAATTCTTACTATGAATAAATTTCAATGTCAAAACAATTCATGTTTATTTTAGAAAAAATCACGAAAAGACGCTTTGGTTTTCGAAATGTATGGCCAAACTGAGATTCTGGGGCCCGTTCTTTTACCAAATCCTAGCGGGCCAGCTGGTAATTGCGGTAAGCGATCGGAAGCCGTTCTAGTAAAGGTGAGTAACAATTTCTATTACATATCAATAGGTACACACAATAAAACAAATAAATCTGCGTCTGTCTGTCTGAGTTTGGAAGTTTGTTAGTCAATTACGCCATAACGGCTAAACGGTTTCGGATGAAAATTAAACTACTTTTATCTCGCAAAAGGACGCTCACGCGGGCGAAGGCGCGGGCATAAGCTAGTATATGTATAATTTTGATTTTTGGACCTGTGACAGTATCGCTTCAGCCGTCGCGTCGCGTCGTCCTACATGTTGACAGGTACACTCAGTTATTGTGTCTATACAAACCCGTCTTACACAAAATTAAATAACAAGATATTCAAAATGGACCGAAATATCTATACGGATTATACCAAGTAGTTATATATAAATAAAATACATTTTTGAATACATATCAAGTTCTTTAATAAGAACATATAAATCCACCAATATTAATGAACGAATAATTTGATATTATATGCCAAGTGCACTGCACTTGGCATATTAATTACTAATTGGGTCCCGTGGCATGCCGGAGCATCTCGCGGCTTGCCGGGGCATCCCGTGGCATGCCGTGGCATGCCGTGGCATGCCGTGGCATCCTGCTGAATGCCCAGCCACTCTCTCTCTCTCGCGCACCGCGGCAATCCGTGGAATGAAACGGCATGACACGTCTGGCCGTCATGCCATAGCATCCCGCGGCGCGTCGCGTCATGCCATAGCATCCCGCGGCACGTCGCGTCATTTCGCGGCACTGTGGTATTGAAATAAAGTAACGTGAATTCTAAACTCGTGGCAATAAGATTCAAAATAACTTGATTAGTAACAAAATCCTTTGCCATGCCATGCCGTCAGTGAGCGCCGGCCCTAACACTTATCTAATTACAACAAACTCTTAAAAGGAAGGAAGGTATGATAATTAAGGATTTATCCCGACGTCTTTTGCCGCTACTAAGAATTATCGAACATTTTGGCCCAAAATCAAGGATTATTCATACTAAAAAAATATATTCCAGCTAATGGATCCAGACACTGGCAAAGAAATATTAGAACCAGGTATCATGGGTGAATTGTGGACAAAAGGAATTTGTTTATCGGTAAGTAAATATAATAAATATAATATATTTAATATACTACAGATAAACCAAAATACTACAGACCATTACATTTGTTTTAAATCATTAATTATCCATAATCTATATTATAATTTATACTCATATAATTACATGATCTGACTTATTCACTGATTCATCGAAGCAAAGCCTAGAAAACTTAAAAAAAAAACAAAACTAAGCTAAACTTGAAATTACAGTTGATGCCTTTTGTGTTTCACCCCTAAGGATGTAAAATAAGGGGTGAACAGTTGTATAAAAGTATGCAGAAAACACTATGGTGCAGAATTTCATGCAGGCGGAGCCGCGAGCAAATACTAGTATTATTAATAAATACGAGAAATTAGTTATATGTAATAAACCATTTTATTTCAAGTCTATCAATGAATGACAAGTGACATATCTATATTTAAATAATTCTCTTCTTTGACGTGACATACACTATACTATTAACAAAGAAAGAGGTAAATATCCAATAGGTCTCCGCCCTTAATTATTGCGTTATAGCTCCGTCGATTGAGGTGCTTAACATTTGGTTAATGTGCCTTCTCCACGTCGCACCAGAATCCGTTAAAACCTCATAATGTAGCTGGCCCAAGCGTTTGACCACTGTGCCAAATTCCCATTTCTTCTTCCCACTATAATTTCGTAGTTGAACTCTCTGCCCTGAACGGAATGTTCTTAGATCACGTCCAGTCTGGTTAGTGGGTGAGACGAACTGTGCTATCTGCGCTTGTGGTTTCTGGAACATGGCGTGGAACAACGTTCTCACCAACCGCCCACTAAACATTTGTTCGTAAGGACTTTCCCCAGTTTGTCTAGAGGGCGTTCTTCGCAGTTGGGATTTGATTTTTAAAATTTTCTCATATATTGAGCCAGATTCGTTATCCATACTATGCAAGGCTTTCTTTACTGTCTGGACGAATCGTTCAGCTTGCCCATTCGTGGCTGGGTGATATGGAGCCGAAGTTTTGTGAGACACTCCGTTCTCACGTAAGAATGACTCAAATTCTTGAGATGTAAACTGCCTGGCGTTGTCCGAAACAAGAACGTACGGTAAGCCAAAATCAACAAATAAATTTCTAAGTTTTGAGATACACCACTTACTTGTGGTTGTTTGAGTTGGGATTATTTCAACCCATTTTGACATTGCATCAACTATTACGAAGAGATAATAGCCGCGTACTGGACCCGCGAAATCAATATGTATACGCTGCCAGGGCGCTGTCGGAGCTTCCCAGTGGTGTAATGGGGCTTTCTCTGGTTCGTTTTGTTTTAGACGACATTCACGACATTTGCTGACCAATTCCTCGATATCTTTGTCAATATTTTTCCAATATACATAACTCCGCGCTAAAAGTTTCATTTTTAGTATACCAGTATGGCTTGTATGTAATTCCTTCAATATATTGTGTCGGAGATTTTGAGGAATCATAACTCTAGTTCCCTTAAGAAGACAGTCGTCTTCAATTGTTATTTCATTGTCACCGTAGCCCAATGTTCTTAGACTCTGTCCATTCCTTAGTTTATATATTATATTTTTGTATTCTGGATCGTTCATTGTTTCCTTCGCTATTATTTTGCGGTTAATTGTAAGTACATTAAGTTGGTTCTGCTGAAATATACTGTGTTGGTCTATATGGTGTTCCGAAATTCGTTCCACTGGAAATCTTGAGAGATAATCTGCATTACTGTTGTTCGCTGAATTTCTGTATTCAATGTTGTAGTCGAATCCCGAAAGAAAGTGTGCATAGTGAAACAACCGCATCGTGCTCATTGTAGGTAAGGTTTTGCGTGGGTGGAATATGGACGTTAAAGGCTTATGATCCGTAATAAGCGTGAATTTCCTTCCGTAACAATAATGAAAGAATTTCTTTACTCCCCAGTAAATTGCTGTTGCTTCTTTATCTATTTGGCTGTACTTCTTTTCGCTAGATGTTAGTGAACGTGATGCAAACGCAATTGGTCTGTCGGTCCCATCAGCCAATCGATGTGAGAGCACGGCACCCAGGCCGGTCGGTGAAGCATCTGTAGCGAGGACCAGGGCCTTCTTTTGGTCGAAATGCAGTAGGACTCGTTCACTAATTATTTCTTCTTTAATTTTCTTGAAACTATTTTCACAGGCTTCTGACCATATAAATTTCGTGTTTTTCTGTAATAATTTGTTGAGCGGATTAGTAATCGTTGCAAGATTAGGTATGAATTTGTTATAGTAATTACTCATACCCAAAAATATTCTTAGTTCATTTACATCGTTGGGTTCCTTTGTTTCAAGTATGGCTCGAATTTTATCTTTATTTTTGTGTAGTCCGTGCTTGTCTATTGTATGGCCTAAATAATTTATACTAGTTTTGAAGAAATGGCATTTATCTTTATTCAATTTGAGATTATGTTCTTGTGGATTTTGAGTGATAATTTCGATTTTCTCTTGTAAAATGTCGAATTTTTCCTCATTTTTTTGAAGTGACGTAAGTCGTGAATCGTATTCGACATCCGAAATTTCTCTCAAAGTTTGTAAATAGTTGGATAATTTTGTTAATTGACCTTTAATAACACTCCTTGAACGTTTGAGTGTACTCAAATCTTCTTCCATCGTCGCCATTAATAAATACGAGAAATTAGTTATATGTAATAAACCATTTTATTTCAAGTCTATCAATGAATGACAAGTGACATATCTATATTTAAATAATTCTCTTCTTTGACGTGACATACACTATACTATTAACAAAGAAAGAGGTAAATATCCAATAATTATGGTAATCGCTGTTAATTATCGAAGGATACACTAAGTGTTATACAACAAAAGAGAAGTTCGGAGGCATGTGCAGACTGCCAACGAGCATGGTGCTTGCTTGGTGCATTAAAGTCTAATGTGTTCCCGATTGAGCGACATTGAAACCAGTGGAATTACTAGGCACTGTAAGAATTCACATCTTAAAATCTCGAGGTGACGAACCAATAGGCTTACCATCAGACGAGAGACCTTTTGTCAATCAGGCTAAGAAAAATAAATCATTTTTCCTTTTACCAGGAATACTATAACAACCCTGAGGAGACAGCGAAAGCATTTTCAGAAGATGGGTGGTTCAAAACCGGGGACCTACTGTACAGAGACGCGGAAGATAATTTCTACTTCGTGGAGAGATTGAAGATGATTATCAAAAATAAAGGTTGTACAGTGAGTATATTTTGTTTTGTCAAAATTATAATTCTTACATACGCTCATGCCTGTATCCCCCAAAGGCTAAGCTGAGGTGCAACTAGAAACCATCCCGCGCCCATTGCAACTCCTGTACGCAGTAATGAAGCTAGGCGAGTCTCTGTTAATTGGTTTTTAATTCACAACGAAATTAAACAAATGCTTAGTAAGATAGACAGGACTTAGAAACGAAAACTTGAATACAAATTGTGATTGCCCGATCTGGAATTTGAACCTAACACGACAGTTTCTTAGCCCAAGTACGCTGTTTTACTGTTTCGTAATAGGAATGACCTCACAAAATTATAAAACAACTAATTTCAGGTAATACCTCTAGAATTAGAGGAGGTTATCAGACAACATAAGGGAGTGTGTGACGTAAGCGTTACGTCAATAGCTGCAGAAGAAGGGGATCTGCCTGTGGCATGCGTTGTTCGCAACACTGGATCTTATGTCACGGCACAGGAAATCAAGGATCTGGTTGCAAGTATGTATTGTGATGACCTTCTACCTCCTCCTCCTCCCATGCTACTAGACCTATTATAAATGTGAAAGTTTGGATGTTCCTATTTTTCATCTGATATAGAAAAACCATGCCATAGGTTCTTGGTGATATTTAACCCCCGACAGAAATGAGGGCTGATGTAAGTTTTGTTTTCATTACAGGTAAATTATCTGCAAGCAACCAACTTAAAGGTGGTGTAGTTTTTATGGAGTCCTTACCAATGACATCTACTGGAAAAGTTGCTCGTGCCAAGTTAAGATCTATGGTTGCCAATTTAAATAGGGAATAGCTTTGGCAATATTAATCTATTTCGGGATATCGCACATTTTTTTAATGTTTCTTTCATTATTTTATTGCGTATTTTTGTTTCTTTATGTTTTATAACTCCTACTCTTTAGTAGAGGGGTGTTTCATATTGGTGCCTAAACGATTTGGATACGGTTTTTGTATTCAAAGTTAATTTATAATAAAATGATTATTCGTTGTTGGAGTTTGAAATTATACCTCGGAATATTGTTGTTATTTATATAAAAATATATTTTTATGTTGGAGCGGATATGTTTGTATGAAACTGTGTACCTATTGAAAAAAAATTGCAGAAGTGCTGACGATCTGTAATTGGATTAATGTATTTATGTCAACGATAAGAAGCACGACTAGATTCGTAATGGTACATCCGCTATTCCGACTCTAACCCAGTCTTCGCTACAAAATATATTTAAATACCTATGACCACCGAGGCATTGTGTACTATAGAATAGTATAGAATGCCATAAAAGCAATCATATTGCAATGTACAATTACTTCCTCACAATATCAATAGTTGTAAATTAACTAATAAATGAAAAAATAAATCTTGCGGCGGCGATAGCTTGGCGAAGAGGGGATGGCATTTTAAATCCAGTGTAATTTTACGTTGGGTGTGTAGGCTACTTAATGTTCACATTTCATCAAATTACACAAACCTTCCGATTTCATTTTAAATTCTGTAGGTACAGCCACACCGCTGTTTTATAATGTAACGCAGGCCTCCGTCCCGGCCGCGCGGGCGCCGCCGCATGGTCGTGAGACCCCCGTCTCACCCCATGCCCTCGGGACGCCCGCGCCGCCGGGCCGAGCCCGGCCGCGCGAGCGTGACGCACCAGTCACGACCTACATCCGTTGCGGAGCGCTCGTCGCCCGCATAGCCCGTGGCTCCGCTGCTGTACGCGTGTTCTCGGTTTGAATTTGTAGATATCTTGTCTCGGTACAACGTGTGCCTATCCCTGGACTAAGTGCTCCTTCAATATTGTTATAGGTGATTGTGACATTTCATGTATAAATTTATATGCGTGTGTACGAACAATAAAAGTACTTTACTACTGAAGTCTGACAAGTTATTCGGCGCACACCGAACTCCAACACACCATCAACCCCTATATTGGTGACCCCTGTTGAACATCTGCACCAGGATGAGCGAAACCGACGAAGAGACACGTGGTATTGCGCGCAAAGGTCAAAAGGACGAGTGCGTACGTGACGATGTCGACTTACCTACATCCGAAATTTATAAAGTCGGAATTCGAATACCACCGTTCTATCCTGACGATCCGGATATATGGTTCGCTCAATTAGAAGCCCAGTTCGCTTTGGCAAATATAACGAGCGATTCTACAAAATTTTATTATGTTATTGGCCGCATAGATCAGCAGTATGCCAAGGACATCAAAGACATCATGGCTAAGCCGCCGGCGAAGGAGAAGTATGAGACCGTAAAGGCAGAACTAATTCGAAGATTATCAGCTTCCAAGGCTTCGAAGATTACACAATTATTGCATCGCGAAGAACTCGGCGACAGAAAACCCTCGCAATTCCATAGGCATTTGCGCAATCTTGCTGGCCCGGATTTTCCTGAAGAATATCTTCAGTCCATCTGGCTAAGTCGCTTACCCGTGAACATCCAGACAGTTCTAGCCGCTCATACTTCCACACCATTAGAAATTCAAGCGGACGTTGCCGACAGAATCATTGAAATTGTTCTACCCGCGCCGCAAATACACGCCGCAGCGGCCACACCCATTCCAGAACATTCGTTGGCAAATGAATTGGCGGAGTTACGCAAGGAGGTTTTTGAGCTCAGAATGGAGTTGGATAGTCGAAGAAGTCGTTCGCGTGGTAGACAAGCTACTGGAAACCGACCACGGACTCGTTCCCAGTCTAGCTATAAAAAGTTTCCGATTTGCTTTTATCACTCCAAGTATGGGAACGAAGCTCACAAGTGCGTTCGCCCATGTGACTTCAAGGCGGAAAACTTCAAGGGCGGTCGGTAATGGCGACAAACAACGATTGCCCTAATGCTCCCGGTCGCCTGTTCGTCGAGGACCGAAGAACGAAGACCCAGTTCCTGATCGATACTGGAAGCGATCTCTGCGTCTTTCCCCGGTCGTTTCTTCGTGGTGTACGCCGTCCAGTTAATTATCAACTGTGTGCAGCCAACGGATCACCCATAGATACGTATGGATACGTAAGTCTGAACATAGACCTCGGCTTACGCCGCGATTTCGTGTGGCGGTTTGTAGTGGCAGACGTAACCAAGCCAATTATAGGTGTAGATTTTTTATCGTACTTTAATATAGTTATTGATTGCCGCCATAAGCGTTTAATAGACAATACAACTAACGTAGTGTCAAGTGCCGTAATTTTTAGCCTAAATAGTAGTATTTCCTCTGTAAAGGTTATGACTGGTGATTCGCGCTACCATAAAATTCTTGACGAATTCCCGGAAATCACTAAACCAGCGGGTACATTACGCACCACACTACACAACACCGTACACCACATTCGAACGATACCAGGCCCACCAGTGTCTTGTCAACCTCGGCGTTTAGCGCCGGATAAATTAAAAATTGCCCAGCAGGAGTTCCAAGCAATGTTGGCCAATGGAACTGCTAGGCCCTCAGAAAGTCCTTGGTCATCACCTCTCCATTTAGCTCCCAATAAAAATAATGGCTGGCGTCCCTGTGGGGACTACCGCCGACTTAACGCTCGGACCATTCCCGATAGGTATCCGATTAAGCACATACACGATTTTGCTCACAGCATTGCTGGGTGCAAAATTTTTAGCACCATCGATCTAGTGAAGGCGTATAATCAGATACCTGTCAGTGCTGACGACATCCCGAAAACCGCGATTACAACGCCTTTCGGTTTGTACGAGTTTCCCTACATGACGTTTGGCCTACGCAATGCAGGCCAAACATTTCAACGCTTCGTAGACGAGGTAACTAGGGGACTTGATTTTTGTTACTGTTACCTAGATGATTTCCTGATATTTAGCGGTACCGAGGCCGAACATCAGGAACATCTTCGACAGATATTCGGCAGGTTAAAAGAATATGGCATGCTGATCAATACATCCAAATGTATTTTCGGCGTGCCAGAAGTTTCATTTTTAGGTCATACTATTTCAGAGCGTGGCACAAAGCCACTTGAAAGTAAAGTAGAAGCCATGAAAAACTTCCCCATGCCCAAGGATATTCGTCAGTTGAGGAGATTCTTGGGCATGATAAATTTTTATAGGCGATTTTTGCCCAATGCTGCACAGGCGCAAGCTCCATTGCACGCTTTATTAATTGGCGCTGCAAAAGGCTCGCAGGCCATCACTCTAACTGGAGACTCTCTACAAGCTTTCCAAGACTGCAAGGACAGTTTGGCTAATGCCGTGTTATTGGCACACCCAGACTTCCAAGCCAAACTCGCACTCGTAACCGATGCGTCAGACACGGCCATCGGAGCAGTCTTACAGCAACATAATGGCGAGGCATGGCAACCCTTAGGTTTCTTTTCTAGGAAACTTACGTCATGTCAACAAAAATATTCGCCATACGATAGGGAGTTATTGGCAATATATGAAGCAATTAAATATTTCAGGCATATGGTAGAAGCCAGACATTTCGTGATTTACACGGACCATAAGCCAATTGTCTTTGCATTCCATGAACGCAAAAATAATTGTTCTCCAAGGCAGTATAGGTATTTAGATTTTATAGCTCAATTCACCACCGATTTAAGGCACATATCCGGCAAAGATAATGTCGTTGCCGATGCCTTATCCCGCGTGGACGAATTGCAAGCTCCAGTTATTTTGGATGCTCTAGCTGAGCATCAGCTCACAGACCCCGAGCTGTCAAAGTTCCTTACCGAGAAATCTTCTCTCGAACTTAGGAAACTACAAGTGCCCGGAAGTCGTAATTTTATGTACTGCGACGTCAGTACATCGACCCCTAGGCCCTTCGTTCCTAAGCCACTTAGGAAACAAGTCTTTGACAGCTTACACTCCTTGAGTCACCCTGGTGTCAGCGCGACGGCTAAATTAATAGCCGAACGTTTCGTCTGGCCTGGCATCAGGAAGGACTGTCGAGTCTGGGCACAAGCTTGTACGTCGTGTCAACGTGCAAAGGTGAGTCGTCATGTGTCTGCACCCTTAGGCACATACGACTTACCTCGAGCACGCTTTAGACACGTACATATTGATATCGTAGGGCCATTGCCCATATCAGACGGATACAGGTATTGCCTCACGGCAATCGACCGTTTTACGCGTTGGACAGAGGTCATTCCGATGGTCGACATTACCGCCGAAACAACCGCAAAAGCATTGTTATCCGGGTGGATAGCTCGCTTCGGTTGTCCACAAACCATTGTCACAGACAGAGGCCGCCAATTTGAGTCCGCTCTGTTCGGCTATCTATCAAAGATAGCTGGATTCGAGCACAAAAGGACTACAGCCTACCATCCGGCGTGCAATGGCTTGATAGAACGCTTTCATCGCCAACTCAAAGCCTCTATTGTCTGTCACGCTCAACAGAAGTGGACTGAATCCTTACCCTGGGTGCTTCTCGGGATAAGAAGCGCATTTAGGGAGGATTTACAGACTTCTGCAGCCGAGCTCGTATATGGAGAACCTCTGCGGCTACCAGGGGAGTTTTTCCACCCCAGTGCAGACGGTACGACCGATATCACGGATTTCACTGCTCGACTGCGTTCATTCGCCCGTACACTCCAACCAGTACCAACATCTCGTCATAGCAGAGACAAAATATTTATCTTTAAAGATCTTAAAACCGCAGATCATGTATTTCTCCGCGACGACGCATTACGTGGTTCACTGCAACCTGCATATACTGGCCCACATAAGGTCCTGTGCAGGAATGATAAGTTTTTTAAACTGAGTGTCAACGGCAAAGAGGTTACGGTCTCAATAGATCGTTTGAAACCGGCCTACTTACTGACAAACAGTAGTTTTAATAGCGACCCCGCTCATAACGACGCTAACACCGCGTCTAATAATAAAAATTATCAGACTCGTTCTGGTCGCCACGTAAAGTTCCCAGATATATATCGACCTTGACGGTCTCTGGAGGGGGGTGGTGTAGGCTACTTAATGTTCACATTTCATCAAATTACACAAACCTTCCGATTTCATTTTAAATTCTGTAGGTACAGCCACACCGCTGTTTTATAATGTAACGCAGGCCTCCGTCCCGGCCGCGCGGGCGCCGCCGCATGGTCGTGAGACCCCCGTCTCACCCCATGCCCTCGGGACGCCCGCGCCGCCGGGCCGAGCCCGGCCGCGCGAGCGTGACGCACCAGTCACGACCTACATCCGTTGCGGAGCGCTCGTCGCCCGCATAGCCCGTGGCTCCGCTGTTGTACGCGTGTTCTCGGTTTGAATTTGTAGATATCTTGTCTCGGTACAACGTGTGCCTATCCCTGGACTAAGTGCTCCTTCAATATTGTTATAGGTGATTGTGACATTTCATGTATAAATTTATATGCGTGTGTACGAACAATAAAAGTACTTTACTACTGAAGTCTGACAAGTTATTCGGCGCACACCGAACTCCAACACACCATCAACCCCTATAGGTGTATTGGGTGTTAGGGCTCCCACACATAAACACGATACGACGTCGCGTCGTACCACGATGTGGCGTCGTTTCACGATGCGACATCGCATCGTGGAAATCTACTACGCGACATCGTAACGTTCCACGATGCACAATACGACGCCGTCGATACAATAACGGGTGAATTGTCGTTTGTTGTTTTTATATTTTTATTCTTGTATTCTTTAGATGTTTTGCCCCATAGTACGGGACGCTGCTCGATTAGGGTTATTAAATGATCGACCTCAATATCGTCCGTCATCTTTGAATTTCGAAAAACAACTGTGGCATCGACGCAGGAATGCATCATGAGTTTCTACGACACAACGTCGTGTCGTGCATCGTGGCACGTTACGATGTCGCGTCGTAGCTTTCCACGACGCGACGTCGCATCGTGAAGCGACGCCGCATCGTGGTACGACGCGACGTCGTATCGTGTTTATGTGTGGGAGCCCTTAGATAAGTCGTGAAATAAAAAAAAAAAAAAAAGTGCGTCTCGGGACGCTCGACAGAAGTGATAACTTAAACTAATGTGGGTTAAAGTGAGAGCGGAGGAGCCTGCCTACTACTGCCTATGCGTGAGAGAAAGGGAAGCCAGAGTGGCGCCGTAACGCGTTACGTTACGAAGTCCGGTCAAAGTCATGTCAAAGCCCTGTCAAACTTCTGTCAAAGTCCGGTCAAAGTCCTGTCAAAGTCCGGTCAAAGTCCGGTCAAATTCCGGTCAAAGTCCGGTCGAAGTCCTGTCAAAGTCCGGTCAAAATCCGGTCAAAGTCCGGTCGAAGTCCGGCCAAAGTCCTGTAAAAGTGCAGTCAAAGTCCTGTCAAAGTCCGGTCAAGGTCCTGTCAAAGTTTGTCAAAATCCGGTCATAGCCCAGTCAAATACTGGTCAAAGTTCTTTCAAAATCCGGTCAAAGTCCAGTCAAAGTCCTGTCGAAATCCGGTCAAAGTCCTGTCAAAGTTCGGTCAAATACCGGTCAAAGTCCTGCAAAAATCCGGTTAAAGTCCAGTCAAAGTTTTTCAAAATCCGGTTAAAGCCCTATCAAAGTCCGGTCGCAGTCCGGTTAAAGTCCGGTCAAAGTCCGGTCGATGTCCGGTCAAATACCAGTCAAAGTCCTGTCAAAATCCGGTCGAAGTCCAGTCAAAGACCTGTCAAAGTCCTGTCAAATACCGGTCAAAGCCTTGCCAAAATCTGGTTAAAGTCTAGTCAAAGTAATGTCAGTCTTGTCAAAGTCCTATCAGAGTCTGGTCAAAGTTCGGTCCAAGTCCTGTCAATGTCCGGTCAAATACCGGTTAAAGTCCTGCCAAAATCCGGATAAAGTCCAGTCAGTCTGGTCAAAATCCGGTCAAAGCCCTTTCAAAGTCCGGTCGAAGTCCGGTTAAAGCCCGGTTAAAGTCCTGTCGAAGTTTGTCATAATCCGGTCAAAGCCCTATCAAAGTCCTGTCAAAGTCCGGTCGAAGTCCGGTTAAAGTCCGGTTAAATCCCGGTTAAAGTCCGGTAAAAGCCCGGTCAAAGTCCGGTCGAAGTCCGGTCAAATACCGGTCGAAGTCCGGTCTAAGTCCGGTCTAAGTCCGGCCAAAGACCTGTCATAGTCCGGTCAAACTCCGGTCATAGCCCGGTCAAAGTCCGGTTAAAGTCCGGTCATAGTCCGGTTGAATTCCGGTCAAAGTCCGGTTGAAGTCCGGTCAAAGTCCGGTCCATGCTGACTGGTCACTGTGTGACGCCACCTGGGACTTCGAAATAATCGATGTTCCAGGGAGGTCAGCTAACGCTGGCTGGTCCATGGAGCGCTCGCGTTACGGAACGTTTTGATTCACCCTCCCATAAGAAGTTATCACTTCAATAATCTTAAACTGAAAATGTTACGATAGAAACAACATTTTTATGCCCGAATAGTATAATTATCATAAATTTATACATTATGTTCGCAGCATGCATCTGGAGCGTAGTCATGGACTTTTTACCTGAAACAGAAATATTTCAATACAGTGTATTTATTAAAATATATAAATAATAATTTTATAACATCCTTTGAGGTAAGATGTTCTCGAGGCCCCTTAAGAGGCCAACCGTTGAGAAATGCCACGATCCTGGTTAGTCGACATTACATTTAAACTGCACTACACTTACAACGCGTGGTCCAATCTCTCTTTCTAGTAAAGTAGCAAATACCCTTGGACTTCACGGAAGAGAGCGAGATAGTACAAAGTTGAGATTCAAAATGTAATTAGAAGAGTTGCTTGTGTTGTTGCGTAGGGTTTGTACAACACGGTTCCTTCCAGTTTCTCTTTATAAACATGTATAGTAATCTGAACGGTACGATAATAATGGAGTGCACCGAACACAGAATACGATGCCAAGTTGACTCCGTGGCTATGTTGAAGCAAGTTGAGTAAATAGTTTTTAATTATGCACCTCTTTCAACAAATCTAAGTATAACTGCTATTAACTAAATAAAATTTCAGTTTATTTCCTTTTCTTCATTTTTTTTTATAGCACAGGCCGGTAAACGACCAAGTGGGTCACCTGATGGTAAGTGATCTCCACCGCCTATGTACGCCCACCACCAGAAGAATCATGGGCGCGATGCCGACCTTAAAGAAAAGGGATAATTAGGGATTGGGAAAGGGAGGGGATTTGGGCTTCCGGATATCTCACTCACCGTACGAAACGCAGCAGCAAGCCGCTACTTTACGTCGGTTTTCTGTGAGACAGTGGTAACGACCTGGTCGCGCCAGACCATTCATGCTGTAGACAAAACTGTCTACACCGTGGCTCTACCACTCAAATGTTTACTATTACACTAATGTTGTTTTCTACGTACCTTATTTACCCGCCTTGCCATCAGTACTTCCTCCTGAACCGCCGCCCATATTTCCACCGAAACCGCCACCAGCGCTCACACCTCCGCCAAATCCAAATCCACCTATTTACATAAAATAGTAGGTAAGTATTCATGGAATAGATTTTCAAAAGAATTTGCAGATGGCAGATTCCGTAGCCGCAGCACCGCGCGTGTTCGGTCCTCGCACCGAGACAATGAATGTTTATAGAGACTATCCCGCCCTCACACCCGCCACTGCAACTCCTGTGCACCAAGATCAACAGTGGCGCGCATTTTTGTTGACACCGAGCAGTGAAGCTCGGCGAGGCACTGGGAATGGCTAAATGTCTGTCCCGCAACGAAATTAATCAGATAGAAGGTTAGGGAGGAGTTAGAATTAATTGTCCACCTCCCTCCATAGCAAAGCAGGAGACAAAATAATGAATTAAAGAAGTGTAACTTTAAGTGTAAGGACAGTTATAACTGGAGAAGCCAGATGTAAAGCACCACAATTATTGTTTGTGTGCTTCACAATTAAAGTTGGTGGTAAGTGATCTCCACCGCCTATGTACGCCCACTACCAGAAGAATCATGGGCGCGTTGTCGACCTTAAAGCAAAGGAATAATTAAGGGTTTGGGAAGGGAATGATTTGGGGCTCCTGATATCTCACTCTTGGTACGAAATAAGTGATTATTTTTATAGCAACAGGCCGGCAAGCTAGCAAGCTGATATATTATCTCCACCGCCTAAGGAAACTTTTAAATAGTAAACAATGACTTCAATGTATACTAGTAGACCGGCTTCTCGGTACATAGAAATTGCGCTACTAGGTTATAGTCAATTGACCGTAACTCAATATTACCATCTCGCGTACTCATAATACCAGAAGTATCATGGATGCTTGCCGACCAATGGAGATTGGGGAAAGGGGATGGAAGATTTGAGTCTACAGAAATTCACACTCAGCGTAAGTGCGATCTCAGCGAACGAAGCCACTTGTCGCCCGTTTTTTGTAAGATAGTGGAACGATAATAATACTGTGGTGGAACCCAGTCGAGTCGAGATGCGGCGCGGTTTAAACTTGGGGTTACGTTACTACCTTTTGGCTAGAAGTCAGAACCCTAAAAGGCCTATACCCATCGAGCATGATGATAATGATTTTTATTAATGATGTTATGTTTAAGTTAATAACATACCTGAGCCTCCAGCACTGCCACCGGCGCTACCTGTTAATACAAAATATATTATGTCTCAAATCAGTCGAATATGTAAATCACTTGTTGATGAAATGTATCAGGACAAGAATTGAGGCGTGAGGCTTTGAAGAGAGAACTGGACATAAACCTTATGGATGTTGGTGTATTCCAAAGCATTTTATCTGAGCCTCATCCCCATACTGCCTTTTTATTTTAACTTAACTTTTTACTTAACTTCTGTGTGGTGTTGCTTCTGTTTATGGGCAGGCGTGGCGCTTACCATCAAGCGAGCGCATTGCTTGTCTCGTCATTCAAATAGATAACATAAAATCCGATACGGTTGGTACTTAGTTTAATGTATATACTTACCGGATTGGCTTTCGGATCCTTGTTGCATGCTCTGTAAAAATACAGCTCTTATTTAAATAATATCACGTGTAAGTTAACCGCCATCAAAAAGAAGGGGTGTTATAATTATGACACTTGTCTGTGGGTGTTGTGTATCTGCTGTAGCACCGCCTAAACTACTGGATTGATTTGAATTCGCCTTCTTTCATTTGAAAAGTAGTTTAATCACGATCGTTCCTAGCTATAGACATCAGACGATGGTGATTAAAATTTGTTCAGCCGCTTATAGGTTATAAGTATAATAGAAAAATAGGGGCGAACCAGGATGAAACTTATATTGAGATTATTACGTAGATGAATCAACCAAAATGTAATGTAAGCTTAATTTGTGCCCAAAAATGTCTATACAATGTTTATTATTTTATAGTTAATTACAGTTAATCTCATTTTGTATGTGGAAATAAACTAAACCAGATTTGTATTTGTTCACCGCTGCATTCCTATTCACCCCATTTTACTGATATTTTTTATTGGGGCTTATTTTCGGATCCCACATAGATTTAATTTCCATCGTCGTGATACACTTTTGACTAAATTATACTTTTGTAAGTAGGTACTTAAAGATGCTACCGATGATACCAGATTTGATATTATGTACCCGAATCGAAATAAATAAGCGGAGGAGGGGGAGGGGAGCACAATATAGGAAATTGCTTCCATCAAGTCCAAGAAAAAAGACGTACAAACTCGTCTTCGTAAATTCAGGTGAAGTTTCCACTTCCATCGCCTAATAAAATTAGTGGCCACATAAGCATTATTTTTGGATTCGCGCCTGTAAATACATTTGTGTCTGTAGGGTACCTGTTGGTTTATTAACACATTTTTTGCGGGAAACGAGAAAACGCGTCAAATCCTTTTTTACAATAAAAAGCGGGAGACGAGTTTACTCGTTCTGTTGCGCGAAGTGGTAAGGTGCAGGAAACTTGTAAACAAGGGGCTCTAAACGGGTGGCGGGTCGTGCGTTATCTATAGTCGACGGTACCCGATCTATCTACCTGCCGATACATTGAGTTTGACTTGGCCGGAAAATCCCCAGTGCCGTCCTGAGCCGAGGTTCGTACCCCAAAGGGAGTGCCCTCAGCGTGGTCACTTAAATGTAAGGGTTTAGAGCGCCTAAGGGCCGGCGCTCATTGACGGCATGGCACGGCATGGCACGGCAGGTCATGCTGCGGCATCCCGCGGCGTCCCGTGGCATGCCGTGGCATCCTGCTGAATGCCCAGCCACTCTCTCTCTCTCGCGCACCGCGGCAATCCGTGGAATGAAACGGCATGCCACGGGACGCCGCGGGATGCCGCGGCGCGTCGCGTCATGCCACAGCATCCCGCGGCACGTCGCGGCACTGTGGTATTGAAATAAAGTAACGTGAATTCTAAACTCGTGGCAATAAGATTCAAAATAACTTGATTAGTAATAAAATCCTTTGCCATGCCATGCCGTGCCATGCCGTCTATGAGCGCCGGCCATAAAGCGCTCACCCGAAAGTCCCGTGGAGCTGTACACGGCCGACTCGTGTCAGGCTTACAGCATGCGTCAACACAAAAAAAGGCGGGAAAATGCCCGACTACATACATAGTGTTAAGTAGGTAAGTAAAAATATTGTTACATATGTACTTACACTGCCAATCAGCATCACAACGAACAACAAGACAATCACTTTTTGGAACATATTTAACGGTTACCTACTTGAGTTGTAATGCTCGTGGAACGTTTACGCCGCTATTTATATTTTATACTAAATCCATAGTAATTTAAATTTAGAAAATTATGATGGATTTTTAACAATTTAAAATGCGCCTGCGACATTTTAATAGTACTTAAATTGCTTGACAAATTGTATTTTTTCAGAGTAGGTACAAGCATTACAGCTGTCAGATGAGTATCTACCTAATTCATGGAATTATGGAAAACAACCTTGACCATCTATGTTATGATAAGCTACTGAGAAAAATAAAATGGTTGTTTTGTCATCATCGTGGGCAATTTTCTTTAATGTTGGAGGTCATGAAAATATTAATTATATTATTCAGAAATAACACTTATTACATACCTACATATTATATGGAAAAATGCAAAACGTAAATCAATAAATAAATAAACGTTTTTACAACTAGTGCTCCGTATGTAGATACTACTACATCCTTATCATCTTCGAATATGAAATTGAATAGAGTATGCCTTAACTTAGGTAGGTAGAATACTTTATTTACTGGAGGTTCTCCAACAAATTAGGTTTCATTGTAGGAATTATGGTCCAGAGTCCCTGGGGCATTTGATCCACTTGATTACTATCAAGCTAATTTTCCGAGAGTAGCTTCGTTTCGATGAGACGCCCAACAATTCCCTATGCGAAAATTCTCTATTGTGGTAGCTAACAGAGGCAGCAAGGATAGAATATTTCGATTTGATGATACTCAAAAATTTATTATTTATTTGTAGGACAATATGACTGTTAAATTATATAAATATTAACTAAGTAAAAACAAAAAAATCAGCTGGTTAGTAATCATACCTATTGGAAGGAGGGGCTTCCAATAGGTATCGATAACGAGGTCATAAAAATGATTACTATCTTATTATAATCTAACAGTCATAATTATTGTCCTACAAATAAAATAATAAATTTTTGAGTATCATCAAATCAAAATATTCTATCCTTGTTACTTGCTATATTAATCAAGTGGATCAAATGCCCCAGGACTCCGGACCATTAACATAACTTGTTAAATAATTTATATTTTTTTACTAGCTTTAAAATCTGCTTTAAAATCCGTTGAATAGTTTAAAAGATCTAAGCGAACAGACAGCGGAAGCGACTTCATTTTATAGTATGTAAAGAATTAGTGGTAGAGCAACTTTGTAGACAGTTTTGTCTACAGCACGAATGGGACATTTCAATCGGGTCTCACAGAAAACCGAGGTACTGTATCGGCTTGTTAGTTGCTGCTGCGTTTCATACGGTGAGTGAGATATTTGTTGACCCAAATACTCCTCTCTCCCTTATTTATCCCTTTCCTTTTGCAACGCGACTATAATTTTCTGGTATTGTGGGCGAACATGCGCGGTGGAGATCACTTACCTACCAGCAGGTGACCCACTTACTCGTTTGCTGGCCTATGTCAGTGCTAAGTGGCATTTTTTTTTTAATTTTTTAATTTATGGATTCGCATTATTTTGCATTTCGCTAATGACTATATTATATACTATAGTATAATTTATTCTCAAATCTTCACAAGAACGATGAAATAACAGTGTTAATGTTTTCAGGGTCTTTTTGGAGTTTTCACTTATATATATATATATCAAACACAACTTCAAACTAGTTTTTGAAAATACATTAAAATAAGCGATGAACCGCACTCCCCGTGCATTTTGTCAAAATTCCCGCCAAAACTACGACGCGATGTCTCGAAATTGTTAACATTCGGTTATGTATGTATGTACATATATTTTTTTTCACAGTATGAAACATTTACTCAGTAGAATGGAACGCAACTTTTACGTTCCGTTTTTCATGATCGAATTTTGGGTACCTACATAGGTACACTTATTTTTTTATAACAGAGGCTGACAAACGAGGAAGTGGCTTACCTGATGGTACATAAGTGATCTCTAGCATCCATGAACATCTACAGTACCCAAAGAATCATGATCCCGCTGCCGACCTTAAAGGAAAAGAATAGGGGCTTTTGCCTTTTGGGCCTCCGGATATCGCATTAGCTGTATAAAATGCAATAGCATGCTGCGATTTCTATTTCAACCAGCCACCCCATTCATTTATAGAGTGAATAAGTACAGTCAACCTGGGTAACTTTAGCTTTCTATGTAACATTGACTCACTAACTTGTATTTGAACGTTTAATTTTTTCTCTGCTTACTGAATCACTGTGTAATAATAAGTTGTTTAATCTATGAAGGTAAAAAGTGTTTTTGAACGAAACCTGCAGTGACATTTGACATTTGTCAAATATATATTATATTTATTTCTCATCATTCAAAATTTTGGCGGTAAATAGAGTTAAAAATAAACTTGCTAAAAAGTTGTGTATAGCAGTTACTACAGAAGAACTACAGAAGGCGAGTTCAGTTTAATGTTGAAGAATCATATGTTTTTTATGAAATAACACTGAAATATCCCGCGATATTGATAGATTTTTTAAAAAATCTTTAATTAATCTTCGATCCGTTTCATTTTCAGACCATTTGGGGTAACATTAGCTCGGGGCGAGGACAGACAATGCGTGAAAATTTAAATTATACAAAAAAGTTTTGAAGGGTGGAAGTGGCCATCAAAGCTTGATATATTTAATTGTCACCCCCGAAATATAGTTAGTCGATTTGGAGGATCTAAAATCACAAAACGAGGCGATTCTTATGCGATTGATGATCAATTTCTATACATGGTATGGGGGAATTGAGAGCCGATATTATGTTTCTTTTTTATATGTGATTAAGTTTGTTTTATTATTTTTTATTATTTTAGGCATTGCTCAATGATTATAAGTACATCAAAACCTGATTAATACAATAACAACTTGATTAAGGAGGTCCATTAAATAGAAGTTGATTTCGATAAACCAGGCAGTTTAATATTGTATTAATATGGCAACCCTACGTTGCCACTAAAAAGGAGATAGTGATATAAACGAAATGTATTTTTTTATCAATATGACAAGCTAATCTTACCGAGGAGTAAAAAAAACTACATAAATTAGAGATTTTCTTCATCAACTCCTCATACTTATTAATGTTACCCAAATGTCAGTGGAACTTTGGCTCACCAAATTTTAGGTAATTTAAGGGTCTTTTATTTATCGTTTTGATAAATAACACAGAAATTTAGATTATAAAGGCCAATATCCCACTAGAAACACTCATTTATGACAAATAACAATAAAAGTAAATCCGTACTACTCAGTGGCGAATTTACCAGCAGGCTGAGTAGGCTAGAGCCTAGGGCGGCAAATTTTAAGGGGCGGCAAATTTAGTTCATAATTTTTTTATTTCGGTTTACAAATTAAAAAAAAAATTATTATACACACACATAATACGAATTTCGAAAATTGGAGAGAAATTAAAATATTTAACAAAAACCGAAATATTCATCATATATATTAATGATATGATTTAGTAGGTACTAAGATATCAAAATTTAGAGGCGGCAAAAATTGAATAGCCTACGGGCAGCAAATCTATAAATCCGCCACTGGTACTACTATAAATTACCTCTAAAGTGAGCCAAAATTACCCAGGTTGACTGTACATACATACGAAAAAACTAAAATAATTAAAAACTATTATGTTTAAAAAGCGTTAAACGGAACGCAATATTGACAAGCTGTCAAAAAAATCGCCGAGCAAATCGTAATCCGCTGATTCGATGAGTGATCAGTGTTTTATTATTATCTAAACATGTCTCATATTGAAATAATATAAACAAAGCCATGGAGGAGAGCGAGTTCTTCAAACAGACAGTGCAACATTTGGCCCGGTGTTTGTCCAGTATAAACCCAACGCCATGGGAGAAGGTAATCGGATTACATTGCAACATTACCGGATTTTGTAATCTTGTTATTGGCAGAGATTGGCAGATATACCTATTTTATTATTTACTCCCTTGACAATTATTGCAAAGGTTACGGTTCCATAGCTAATAATTATTCTCATGTGTTATCTCACGATGACATAAGTTTAACATTATCGACAGCCCATGAACTGGGATGATTCATATCTGTTCAACTATCGTTATTCGTTTCCTATATTAAACATCAACATTAATTAACGAGCAGATGTTTGGTTAAAGACCTTGAAAAATTTAATTGTGTAATTTAATGGTTGTTGAAAGTTCACGGATTCACACAGCCTTCTTTAAGCATGTTGTACTTGTTTTAAATAAACCTTTATGAATGATTTTAAAACAGAATAAGTATTAGTCTTCCTTTTCTGAGCATACTGCGGATATACTTGATACTAAACTTAGACTGACTAATATACTAAGACTAATATAGATACTAGACTTGTCCAGATATTACCAGCTTTCTTACATTCAAATTGTAGGTTTGATCTTGTCTAATACTGTCAGATAGGATTACGCGATTACGATTACGAAATAATATTATTGTGTTGTTAACTAGGCATTGAATTATATGCATTAAGAAAGCGGTAAAATATGCATGCAATATGCTGTAATAAAATGGTGAAATATGCACTATCAAAATGCTTGTTTTAATTTCTATTTTTTTTGGAATTGGTAAAAATTAAAAGGAATATAAAAATGAATATAAGTCGGTCTGGAAAATTTTTGGCGGAGGCCTATGTTCAGCAGTGGACGTCTTGCCAACTTTTCTTTCCACAAAACCTTATTCAGATTAATAGAAACAATAAAAAAAAATAAGCTAAATCTGTCCCGTCATATTCAAGTGATATAATTACCAATGAACAGCATTTCATTTTTATTAATATAGATTTTATTTTCTTTAAAGCAAACAACAAATCTTTCAGAATGAACCACCCATTTAAACACACAACTGGATAAAGGATAAAAAAACATTAGATAAGGAATAAAGGGAGCAAAGAATATGTGCATTCAAATGATTTTAAAACAGGAATATAGTATGATTTTTGTTGTCAGGTCAACACCTTGTTTATGCTGTGCCCTCAAGCCACTTCATCATTGATGGTCACAGCTCGTAGCCAAGAGGCATCAATAGCTCTCGGCTTATACTTCCTGCAGAGTGGGTTACAGCACCAGGACAAATTGCTACCATATTTTTTGAAAGTGCTGAAGTGTCTCACAAATGCCCAGTTTGAAGAGCCACTATACAGGATTAAGAATGGAGACCGTAAGTTTCCTGTTTTGATGATATATCTCTTCATCTCAGAAGCATTTGGTTGTAAACTATCCATTATATGTATAAAACTCAGCTTGTATGTTTCTGAGGTGAAGATTTATTATTAAACACAACTATTTTCAAGAATGCACATTTATAATGCTTGTATGAGGTAAGTTGAAAACCGACGTAAAGTAGCGGCTTGCTGCTGCGTTTCGTACGGTGAGTGAGATAACCGGAAGCCCAAATCCCCTCCCCTTCCCAATCCCTAATTATCCCTTTCCTTTAAGGTCGGCAACGCGCCCATGACTCTTCTGGTGGTGGGCGTACATGGGCGGTAGAGATCACTTACCATCAGGTGACCCACTTGCTCGTTTGCCGGCCTATGCTATAAAAAAAAAAAAAAAGTGAGATATTTTAGGGCATTATAATAAGCTATTGGCCTCACAACATTGTATACTTCATTAATAGTCATACCATGTTTTATTCTAGTTTCTCTGACGTAAAATTCACTCATTATTACAAGATAGACTAAGTATTCAAGAGATATTTAATGTTTAGTAGTAAAGCAGTAAAGATTATAAATACATATATTCAACACACTATACCAATATAACGTCGTGATCTTAGAATAGTGTCGGATGTGAAAAAAATACGAAAATGACTTTTTAGTATATTTGGGTACTACATCATCAGATCTTTATGGGTATATAAAAAAATATTTTTTTTTCCTAAAGGATTTTAAATTACACAGTCAATATACTGACGGATTTGATATTCGCTCATAGAAAAATGACGGTTGAATATTTCCGTCTGCCTACGATGCGCGGGATTGCCCCGCCATCCTTTTCCACCCCCGACGGATATGCGCAACCGTCACTGTTCGTTGAATTTATTCCCGCGTTGCATCTGATTTGTTTTAATCGCTATTACTCAATTACCCTAATTAAAATCATGTTATAAATATTGCTTTCGTGGCTAGTATTTGACATACTATGTACTACAATAAAATTAGGAAGATTAAAACTTATAATGAAACTTTTGAAGGAATTAAACAAATATGAAAAATTTACGAAATTCCTTCACCAAGAGAACAGTAATGAGGACTACATACCAGAGACTCCGGATAAGTTAGTGCATGAGGTTTATACATTTTTTCACACTTATAACCTGTTTATACGCAAAACTATGAAAGGTAAAACTTTGAAAGGGCGGTATTTATTATCCGTCAATTTTCTACGGAATACTATCGATACATTTTGTTATTTATTTTCCAAAAATTTTAAGTAACCAATTGTAAAATTAAATTATTGAGTTTAAATAGTATCTTTAACGGGGATACAATTTTTGAGCTGTACGTAACTATACTACATTGTTATATGGACATGATACTGACGAAAGATCAGTACCGACGATATTCTGCGTACACGTTGTTCTATCTGAGTGTCGTATTTGCCAATCCGATTTTATTCTCGAAACTCAAATTCACTTGAGACTTTATTCTTTAAAAAAAAAAGTTTGTTTTTATTGATTTCAATTTATTACAATTAAAACATTAAACTAGTTAACGTAATAGTTGTGTAAGTGAATTGAAATAAATAAACTTTAAATATTTTATGATGTTTTGATATATATACGGTGTGCGTTATTGATACTATTGAACCACCGCTAAAAATAATATGCTTATTTTTTAACTAACATAGAAAAATAATAATATTTAAAGTGTTTCACAAAGTCTTTTTTTAGAAAGCCATTTACCATTATCCTCAGGAGTACGCGTAATAATTTAAAAAATAGAAGCTATTTGTAGGGATGTTTTTCAGAGGACGACGATACATTAAGTGAAGTCGTAAAATGAACATGTGAGGAAAATATGAATCCTAATATACCATCACCCGCATTCATTCTTAGAAAAGGTCCTTTTATGCCCGTGGATCAGAATTCATCCTAATATTTAGTCCTATTAAACTATCAGTAAACTGTCGCTTCCTGCTTAAATGTCAGCTCAGCTCCAACACTATTAGATACCACTTTGATCTCACATATCCACTTTGATCTCAGATTTGTCACCTTTCCCTCAACCAATTTCCTCAGCCATTGAAAAAGAAACATCTATGCTATCACCGCAAAAACTATGATAAGTATGTAAGATATGTAAAGATTTTTTGTCCTGTTCACGATTCGAATGATTATAGCAACTGTTCATCTACCAACGCAGCTGGGTGTTAATGCCAGTCGTGTCCAGCCCCTACTGTTTGATGTCGGGGTAAAATATGGGTCTGCAATTATGGCAACTGGGAAGAAGTGAAGAGACAGCGCCTAAAAATTAAGAAAAAGAATATTCATCCAAAAAGGGTATAACTGTTCCAGCAATAACTATGTGTAGACTTTGCACATGCAGAAATAAATATGGAACATTGTTGTCATTTGAAGAAAGAGAAAAGTTTTCAAAAATAAGCGATTGTAAGAAACAACGGCTTCATTTTGTAAACTACACTACAAAAGAGAAAAATAAAAGGGGTCCTCAAAGTGTATTAAAGCGTGATCATCAAATTACATTCAAATATTTTTTTGTCAGGAAACTCCGAAACTCGTCGATAATACCGTAGGTCTAGTACGATTTACAAATACGTTCATAGTTTTAAAATCCATCTCATCTATTGTAATTCATCATAGTTCCTATATGGAGAGCATGGAGATAAAACGAGAACCGTCATCGTTTTAGAAAACTAGGAACTTGTACTAAGCATACGGGTATGCAAAACTATGTTTTTGAATACATCATTAGTGAAAGATACGTACGAACGGTTTGGTAGAAGTACGGTGGAAGCACTTCTGTAAAAAAGACATAAGGGGGAAACATAACAGTCATAAGAAGGTTGTTAACGAAGAAATAGTTATATCGGTCTGTGCCTATGTAAATGCATTAATATCGGTAGAGTCTCATTGTAACACAGCAGTTTCCAAAATACTGTATTTAGATGGTAACTTAAACATAGCTCGGATGTTCAACTTATATAAAGAATGGCCTGAACTTAATAATTACTCATTAAAGCTTTGAGTTTTAGACAGTATATAGACATTGTAAATACTCACTTTAATTTGAGTATTCATATACCCAAAAAAGATGATTGTGATCAAAGTCACAGTTTTAAACAAAAAGAAAACCCATGCGACGTTCTCAGTGATAGAATTAACTAATTGTTTTTGTACTTAGTAATTAATAACTCCAAAATGGCAAATACATTCAGGACCTTGAAGAAAAATAATAGTTTAAAAAAACTAAAAAACACGCTTTTACATAAAATCCAACTAAAAAATAAAAAATAAATTTTAATGAATTCGAATTAGGAATAGTGTACAAAATTTAAAAATATATATAAATTAAGAATAGGTTAAATAAGAAAAAATATGTATTTTATTGTAAAAAAACGTGGGGTGCTTTTTAAGACATTATCAAAATGATGATCCTTCTACTCATATCTGTCAATAAAATATTTTTATAACTATTGACACCATGCACCCCACGCTTTTTTTACAATAAAATACATAATTTTTCTTATTTAACCTATTCTTAATTTATATATATTTTTAAATTTTGTACACTATTCCTAATTCGAATTCATTAAAATTTATTTTTTATTTTTTAGTAGGATTTTATGTAAAAGCGTGTTTTTTAGTTTTTTTAAACTATTATTTATTTTTAATTTTTTAGTTTGATTTTCTATAAAAAGGTGTATTTTCATTTTTTTTATCATTTATTTTTTTTTCCATTTTTTTAAGTGAAACTTCTTTCGAATCTTTGTGATTGGAAAATTCGCTGAAACGTAAAAATGTCACGAAGGAGGTAGGAAAGAAACAAGTTTTACGAATGGCTTGTTTAACAAGCCATTTGTAAAACTGTACCCGATCAATCGTACAACACCCATAGTTTATTCATACAAAGCGTCGGAGGTAATGATTCGCTGGAGAATCTTGACATCGCGATGTAGATGTGCCAGTGGCGCCATCTCTTGATTTTTTCTTGTTTTATTTTAATGTGTCATGTAGACTATAATCCAATGTTCTATTATATTGCTGCCACTAATTGTAAATAATATAAAAAAGCGTGTTAAAAAAAGTGTTTTGCGAACATCCCTTACTACTGAAGTAATTTTAATAACAGTTGTAGGTAATAAATTTGTAATTTATAACAATTATTCAATGAAATATTTAAGGAAGTTTTAATTTTTACAATATTTATTTATTTTGTTCTAAACTCGTATCAAAATAAGACAACAAAACAACCAGCGCCACCTTTATTGCATTTAAGCTACAAGTTGACAAGAAAAGATCATGAGATGGCGCCACTGGACATTTACATCGCGCTGTCAAGATTTTATCCGACGTTTTGAAGTAGGTCAAAATCACGTTCAAAGACAAGTTACAGACAAACCTACCAACATTCAAACATACAAACATACATACGTCTGAAGCTAATAAAAGCGTGTTAATAATAAAAATGATGCCATTGCTTCCAATGGACGTATTATTTCTACTACATTTGATTTCCATAAGGCTTTATCGTGTCCTTATGGGCCAATGAGTGTTTTATAAGAAAAAATGCCTTGTTATAATTTCACATATATCACATGGCTGACAAACAAGGTTACTGTTATATGTAAAGCGAAATTGTTGCCAAACGTGTGGCAAGCGAAGTGGGCATTTGTGTTTATGATTTCATAAAGAAGTTTGCATTGTAGTGTGTAAAAGAATTTAGTTTCTGTTCAGACAATTGTGATAGCCAGAATCTAAATCGTATAGTCTTCTACATGTATGCACATGCAGCCAAAAGATTTGATATTACTATATAGAATCCTTGAAAAAAGACACCTCAAATAAAGCCGCCTCTGTCCATAGTGTAATAGAAAGGGCTGCATTATTTACATTCCAGATGAATGGAAATTACTGGCACAGTGGGCTAAGGTAGCAGGTCTAAAGTAACGTAAACAAAAGCATATAGTATAACTAAAATCGACATAATTTTTGTTTTGTGTCTAATACGTTATTCTTATTAATTAAAATGGTTACATCCTTATAATATGAGTATAATTTTAGAAAAACTTAAGTATAATATATCAAAACCGTCAATTTTTTTTTCATTTGTCGATAGAAAATGATCGTAAAGTAACATCCGTCAATCCACCAAATTTTTTTGTTCGAAGAAAAACGTTGGATGGTATTATGTGGCTGCGTTGACTCCGAAGTAAAATGGAGCGAGTGATTTTTCTAGAAAACCATTAAATAATTACTTATTATTTCTATTTCATTTCAAAAAGTACCCCATCAATAAGATAAGTTTAAATTTTCAACATTTTATATTTTGTATTAAAAAAGTTATGGTAAAAAAACTGTAATAAATATTTGAAATGGCTGCCCTGTAAAATTTATAAAATGTCACATCCGTCACTGTTCTACGATCAGGACGATAAGACCTTGTTTTTCAAAATCTGCTCTGTGGCAGTTATAACATTGTATCCTTCAATACAATTTTTAGCTAGGAACTGATCTTATAAACATTAATTGCTTCATCATTGTTGAAGCTATTTATACATCTCAATTTCACAAACACTTTAATGCAAACACAACCTAAATTTTAGACAGTGGTGTAACATGTCACATTTGATTATGTTTACTTACTATACCATCTTGAGTAAGTATAATGCCCTATAATATTGTATCAACCTTGTTTTTATACCGTCTTCTTGGTGGAAGTGGATTACTCTACTAGGCCTTTCGTTGACTATGCTCCGACCTTATTTGGAAAAGTTTATTATTGTTAGTTTAGATAGTTTCTAAGTCATATAACATAAATTATCAACAACTGATTTTTACGTTACAATAAGGCAATGTGAATGAATGTTATGCAAATTTATTAGGACTTGATAAAAAAAAATTATGGAAATGAAATAATTTAGAAAACTACATAGGAACTTATGTAAATGCAAACATAATTATTGTTTAATGAAAATAGATAATATTATTGCATAGGCTTAGCAAGTTACAGGCTCACCTACCAGAATTTTACTAGCACACCCCAAAATACTGCTATCCACCCTGATGTTATTTTGGTCCACCTAATTTTTTAATGATGGCAAAAGATATTCATAATCTGATCCACCCAACAAAAAACGCGCTTCCTACGCGCTTGAAAAATTCTCAGGAAATATAATACATATACAAAAGCATTCCCTCTTAATTCTAGGCATTCCGATGGCTGAGAAATTCAGCTTTTGTCTCAACACGCTACTCTCGGACGTTGCGTCCAAGCAACAGTCGCTTAGAGAGGAGATCATCACGGCTCAGATCGAGCTCATGTCGAACCTGACGAAGATTATCATCAGCTGTTACGAGAGCAAAGATTACAGCGAAACCTCTAAATTGCAGTTATGTAAATCTACCATACCAGTACTGATAGGTCTGGCGAGGTCGATGGGGAGGTACGCGACAGTCGAACCACCGTTACTCTGTCGTCTATTCCCCCAACCTCCCAGTCCAGTGAAGACCAAAGAACCAGAGCCCAGCTTTGAGTACTCTACATTGGATAAAAAGAGGAAGTTCAACCAATTTAGGCCAATCATACCAAGGTCTTTGTCAGGGAATTTGAACCTGCATAACGAGAATGTGATGGAGAATGGAACAGATACGTTGGATAGTGCAGGGGGAACTCTAAAACGAGGTTCCCTCCATAGCTACCACTCGGTACCGTATGATCCGACTACATATTTTTTCCACAAGTTTGGTTCTAGTTTCAACCAGTTTCCATACATGAGATTCTCAGAGTCACCTGAAAAACGAACCAGCGTGCAGTTCTATGTTACGTATCTGCAGTCAATATTATCATTGGCGAAGAAGGTGCTGACTAAAGATTTGCTCGGCTTTTTGGATGAAGAAGCTGAAGATATTTACGCTTCAGGACAAATACAAGTATGTTTCATGTTTTCTTTTGCACTCTAGTTGCCGATACCTACGACGCTGGTTAGCACATGTACATTACTTTTAAAACAACAACAACCTCGCAGGACTAGATAGCTAACCCCATAAGGAACAACATTTGTTCTACGACTTTTGTTAGATTTTATTTTCATATAAAAATAAATATTAATTTAATTTCCGGCTTGAATGTTTATAACTTTACGCGAATTGCAAAGATTACGTAAACAAACCCCTGCGAAGCATGAGGAAGGGGGTGCAGCGCTAGCGCCTTTGAACTTGACCTATTCTGTCTGTCATTCAGTAATTTTTGTTTTCATGTATTGAGTTATGTCCGAACTCGTAGAACAAAAGTTGTTCCTTATGGGGTCAGCTATCTAGTCCTGCGAGGTTGCTGGTGTTTTAAAAGTAACCCTGTATATAACGTGTTACAGAAAGGTGTGTGGTCGAATTTAAGCAACGTATAGTGCATGATAAAAGTAAGTATATTTGACTTCCTCCGTGGCGCAGCGGGCGAGTAGCCGCCTGTGAAGCGAGAGGCCGCGGGTTCAATCCCCGCACCTAGACAAATGTTTGTGTGATCCACAAATATTTATTTCGGGGTCTGGGTGTTGTGATACCGAAAGTCTCTCGTAGTTCTTGATACCCACGACACAAGACTCGTATCTTACTGTGGGGTCAGGAGTATGTATGTGACTGTTGGGTGTATATTTAACTTGCAATTTTGAATAACATTATCATTCCATCAGTTGAGCTTTAATCTCGCTCTAGTATTGTTATTATCGCTCACGCAGTTCACTAAATTTATAGGAATGTGATCGATCTTATCGAGCGTAATTAACGAGTGATTAAACTTAGCGTGAAATTTAAGCAAGTCTATATTTTGATTTGACCCGATACATAAACATTCACTGTCAGGTGAAAGTAAGGACTCTCAATTATGACCACACCATTCTGAAACACGTTGTATAACTGTGTTTAAACTTAGACTAAATTCTTAGTCTGACGTAATAATATGGTACAGTTTACACAATTTAATGACACTTATAGTGGGCTATGTAATGGTCTTTACATTCGTAATCTCACTTAAGCTTACAGTCGTAAGCCACACATTCTTTGCGGGATACGAGTAAACTTGTCATACCCTATTTTTTATTTATCCTGGCTCGGCAAAGTACCTACGCCACACCTGATGGTAAGTGTAGCGCAATCCAGGAATAGTGACGGCCAACGACAAACAGTGTGTCTATCGTAAATCGGCAAGATCATGCCGGCCTGCCTAATTTTTTCACACTTTTTTTATAGTAAAACGCGGGAGACGAGTTTACTCGTTCTGTTGTGCGAAGTGGTAAGGCGCAGGAAACGTGGAAACAAGGGGCTCTAAACGGGTGGGGGTCGTGCGTTATCTATAGTCGACGGTACCCGATCTATCTACCTGCCGATACATTGAGTTTGAGATTTGGCGGGAAAATGCCCATATATAGTATAAAGTATTATAAATTGCCTTCAGTGGTAGACAGCGGCTTGGCTGTGCCCCTGGCATTGCCGATGTCCATGAGCGGCGGTAACCGCTTACCATCAGGCGGGCCGCTTGCTCGTCTGCCTATCAAGGCAATAAAAAAAAAAGTAAATAAAACAAATGCAATCGAACCCCTAAGTTTATATTTAAATAGAATGTACTCGTAGTAATGAGTATAAGTATCCCTTTCCTTTAAGGTTGGCAACGCGCCCATGATTCTTCTGGTGGTGGGCGTTCATGGGCGGTGGAGATCACTTACCATCAGGTGACCAACTTGCTCGTTTGCCGGACTATGCTATAAAAAAAAAGTTAATTTCAAACAAATATCTGTGTTTGTAATAATGTGGAAATTCCGTACATTTAATTAATGTAATAACTTCATTATCCTGTTCATTATTGAACAACTACTTGATAGTAATTATTTTAAATGTGCACATATGATTTAAAATATGACTGTTTTGTTATTTTTAGGTATTCCCGTATAAATCATTTTCTGAAACACTGAATTTGGTAATGGTGACTTTGTTAAGGGAGCTTCTACAGCATCAAAAAGATCTTCCTGGCCCATTCACTAAAGATGTTCAGGTAAGAGGAAATAATAGTTGTCTGTAGTCGCTCATGGTTAATTTTTAAGTAATATCAGTATAAAAATAAAAAAATAGGTCAGCTCAATATAAAAACTTAACAGAAAATAAAATTGTTAAGATGTGATACCTTTTTAAATACAGGCGCTTTTTTGAACCTTTTTATTTTCTTCTTAAAACATCATTTTACTATTTTTACTGAACGAATCACTAAAATGTCGAAGTTTTAATATTTCGATTTTTTTTCGCCCGGTATCCACTTATGTATGGAATTATTTAAATTTACTTATAAATTGAAATACCATCGAAGTAATAAACCCTGTCGAATACAAAAAGATCGGTCCACATTTAGCGGAATTATGGGTGAACATACTTAATATTTATATTATATAGCAGCCTTTAATCCGTTTTTTATCGTCGGTTAAAAAGATCTTAAAATAGACTTCTCCTGCGTATGTATGTTCTTCCAATGAGATATCTAGGCCTCCAAGTCGCCACTGTACGCTTCCTCCGGAATTCTTTAGAGCCTTGCGGCAAGTCGCCATGAATTCGTCAATTAGAATATTATGTATTTAATCTAAAAAATAGAATAAAATCTAAAAGTATGTCTTCATGGGAGTGTTTAAGTGCGAAAACAAAAATGTCTGAGGGAGCTACGTCACGACTGTTGAGCGCTATTGGTAGGTACATATAGATCGGTACTGGGTAATAAGGAAAGCGACGTGGACTGACGCATTGTCATAATGAACTGTGAAGTTTACAATCACCGATTTCTTACAAATTGACTCAATTACATTGCTTTTAGCGGCTTCAGCGGCGTCTGATGTAGGGTAATTACGTTTTGTAAAACTGTAGGAAGAAATAAAGCGCGATTTGGCATCAATTTGTATTTGTTAATTCCCAGTTCTTGAAAACATTGGACAATGCTCTTGGTTCATTGCCAATTACTTGTTTATGAGGTGTTGTATGTATAATGATAGACATTTTATGATTATACCGATATTGTATAGTAGAGTTGTATACTGTAAATTTACTACTAGTAGAATTTAAACGAAATTGCGAAAATATTTTCCTTTTTAAGTATGAATTATAATAAAAGTTCTAGTATTATTTGTAAATGTCATATTCCAAACTAGGTTTTGTGGAACCGTAATTCTTTAATGAGTTCTTATGTCTAAATAAAACTAATTTTAAACGTATTTTATCGCGGTTTTTATTAATTTTTAATCCCGACGTTTCGAAGGCTTTTTAGCCTTCGTGGTCACGGGGTGGACTACACCCCGTCCACGTAGAAAGAATCTGTTGAGTCCACCCCGTTAAAGTCCGCGATAAAATCCGTTTATATTAGTTTTATTTCAATGCTTAATTCTATAATCCCTTTTTTCATATTGACATTATATTATTTAAATTAGGGTGAATATACACATAACATAGGCGTGTATTTTTACCGTCAGTGTAGGGTCGAGGCTATGTGTGTAACTGTTTGCTGTATTTATTTCAGGAATTTGTAAAATGTCTGTTCCTAAGCGGTCAGACGGAGTTGCAAAGTCGACACCACGACGCCTCCGAGAGGGAGGATAGAGAGAGTAATTTCGCTACAGTGAACAAGTTCAAAGTAAACGTAATGGCCAACTCTGCATGTGTCGATCTTCTAGTGTGGGCCATTGGTGATGAGACAGGTGACATGTACTTTTTATTTTATTGTAGTTAAAATTAAAGTTCTACTGCTAAATATATCTATTGTTAAAATTAGACAGCTAAAAAGAGATTATATTTTATCGATATTCTTTCTACTTTCATTTTGAAACAGCTTATTGGTAATATTCAATTGGAATGTCTAACATTTTAGTTATCGAGCTATCTCTATTCTTGTGTTTGACTGAAGTTTGAAAGTGGTGAAGAGATGCTCATAGTGTCTAGAGCTAAAATGCAGCTTGAATCTAATTCAACAATAAGCTAAAAGCTTTGGACCAGGAAATTTATATTTCAGAAGAAAATAAAGAGTTCCGAATAATCGATATATTTTCTACTAAAATCTTTCTATTGTATAGCTGTAAATATATTCATTTATTGTAGATATTTATATCAGTAGACATGTAATTTAATTGAGTTCTTTTGCTAGGAAATAATTATCGGCAACATTATCAATGTGTTATCGATAACAAATGGGTCTATTAGGATTATATGCAATACATTGTCGATATAATTAAATCATTGATAAACAAATTGATGGATTTGTTATCACTATTTTTGTATTATTATTGAGCTAATATGTATAAATGTCGTTTCGAATTGGTTTTGTATTGCCAACTTCGATTAGGGTTGCCATCAGTGCAGTCGTGGATATGTCCTCATAACATATTGTTTTGGGAGACTGACATTAGTGTTTACAGTAGTTCAACAATAGAATTGAAAAATCAAGTGATTCATATTGGGTTGCTAAAAAATTCCGAGAAGAGTTTATTGGTGTTATGCAATATGGCAACCCTGCTCTATACCTATGTATTATGATGTTACAGTTGATGAGGAGTTTAACGTGCCAGCGCTTATAAACGCTCTAACAATATTAATAGGTATTCTCGAATGGGTTTGAGTGTGGCATCCCTTTTGATTAACAATACCAGCTTTATTCGATTTAATAAATTGTTTCATCGTGTCATAAAACACATTAATAAGAACATTTTAGGCAACATCCCAAGTGATTTAAGTATGTTGTTTGGTTTTCAATGGAATACATATATATGTACATATTTATTTCAATATTCAATTGATCACATTGTCTCATATTCTAGTTGATCACTGTGATTGATTGAGATGTATATTCCCTTATTCATAAATGCTTATTGATGTATGTGTGTATCTATCTGCCATCATATCGTCTGAGCGTCTGAATAAACCGATGCTGTTTTTTTATTTTAAATGTGATTTTAATCAAGATAATTGTTGCTATATTTAAAAAATTCTATTCGGCAATTTAGAAATGACACATTCTTTTTTTCTTATTGACATTAGGAGTTTTTAACGATTTATGTTTGTTTATGATTATAACATCAGAAGCGTGTTTTTTTACTATCGTTTATGAGTAGACTGGACTCGCATGATGGTACCTGTCACGCCTGCCCATAAACACGAGCAACACCAATCAGAACTTTGAATTATGAAATTCTGCATGGTATTCGACTGTGTTCGTCACGACAATTTTACTGGCAACAATAGCCTTCAAACTGGAATACAACAGTGCTTATACCACGTACCCAGACGGCCAGTCGTACACGAGGGATCTAGTAAAATGGCATATATGAACATCACTCAATCACGAATTGTTGTCGATGAATATCTATGAATAAAGGAATAATTGTTGTATTTGCACGGGTTAAAAATGTACATAAATTTGGTTTGTGATGTCTATTACTTTGTGTTTCAAATAGCCTGTGCCTTTGATAGTTTATTATCAAAAACAAGACCATTTCCAACAAACGATCTTAATGTTAATCAACAACCAATCAAAGTAATTAATTGTATGTGTGACTCTTCTAACGGTATTCTTATTGGTTCTTTTATACGAATTATCCTGAGAATCAATCTAAGATCGTTTATTGAAATGACCTTAAGTAATGATACATTATCAAATGGCCGTTAGTCATTTTTGACAAGAATTTAGGGATTTAAGCAGCGATAGCTCACGGGGAGTGGTACGGACTGTCGAGACGAAAGTCGCGGGTTTGAAACCAGCCCCAAGAGCATACACCACTGACTTTTCTAAGTTACGTGTATATTAATTGTTAATTATCGCTTGCTTTAACGGTGAAGGCAACATCGTGAGGAAACCTGCACTCCTAAGAACTCGATAAGATTTTTCGAAGGTATGTGAAGTCTGCCAACCTGCATTAGGCCAGTGTGGTGGACTAAGGCCTAATCCCTCTCATTCAGTAGAGGAGGCCCGTGCCCAGCTGTGGGACGTATATAATACACGGCTAGTAAAAAAAAAAAAGGGATTTCACGAAACAGGAGACAATCATGCGTTCAAGCAGTCAACAAAGTAATATTACGTAGAACTTTTATCGAACTGAGCTCATTCCGGACTAAGCACTTGAACGCGTGATCTCCGGTCTGCGAGGGGATAAATTACGATGTCCTTAACAGAAAAGCTATAACAGAGCCTATTCATCAAGATGTGTTTAATTTTCTCATATTGCATTTAAATAATGAAAACTAAGTATTAGTGTGTCTACTTAAAGTTAGGAAATATTTGGTCAAGGCGACTTATAAAAGTTATAGTTGAAATGTAAATACTAAAAATGTTTATTTTTATAGATCTTTAAAAAAGTGACGACTTGGCAAATTTATCCACCGGCGTAATACATATTTGACGTATATTATTGTCGATATTTTAAATCCAAATTTAGTTAATGGAGATAGAGTGTTTTTCCCAGAAATATATCTGGGCAATATTAACACAAAGAAACAAAATAATACTTTAGTGGACATCTTCCAAATGAATAGCTTATGATTTTCATACACAAAATAGTTGTAGTAGATAATATGGTGTCTGGTATTAATATAAATGTTCGTTTACAGGTGCCGACTCGTTGTGTGGACGTTTAACAGAGAAAATTAACTCTAATCATAATCACAAATTAATATTAGCTCACATGCCTTTGCTTATGGTTTGTCTGGAAGTGAGTATAAATTATTATATCTTATCATAGGAGTAAATACGTTATATTATTTGTCGGAAGAACACTGTGTTAAGTTTGTAGGCAGGAGGATAATATATAAATAATGATAATATCTTAATTAATATCTAATTCAGTATCTAAAGGTCTTCATAGTAGTTGTAAATAAAGAAAGAAAAGACAGAAAGAAATAAATTATTTGAACACTAACTTGAGACATGAAAAGTTAAAAAGACATACTTATGAAACTATGCATTATTCACAAATTTAAGATTAAGAAAAAAAATATAAAATCATGTCTTTTGACAACATAAAGTAGGATCGCCATTAGCATACCCTCTACTCCACAAGGGACCATCTTTGTCTCAAGTCAGGCCAAACAAGCGCCAGGCTCAGCAAGAGCCAAGTAATTAAAACTACTTGGCGCTGGTAATAAATACCGCCAACGGAAAGACATCGGTTTTAACCTAGTAGTCCTTCTTTAAACGAGGCTTAAAAAGAGTATTTCTTGAACGATAGGCAGCGGCTTGGCTGTGTCCTGGCATTGCCGATGTCCATGAGCGGCGGTGACCGCTTACCATCAGGCGGAACCACTTGCTTGTCTGTCTATCAAGGCAATAAAAAAAACCTTAAGCCATAACCAGTAGAAATCAGTTATTAGTGTAATGTTATTTGTTTTTTTTAATCAATTACACATTGTATTATATTGCAGGGACTCGGTAAATTAGCGACGAAATTTCCATCAATAGCGAACACGTCGATATATTGTTTGAGAGATTTCTTAGTGACCCCTTCGCCGATTCTGTTCAAATTACATAAACTAGAACTCGAGAAAACTGGTAAGGAACATATGAAAGTAACATGTGAGTATACCCAATTTTTAAATATTTTCTGTGTCTATACTGATCGATAAATACTTTAAAAAAAATCTCTTGGCGTGTACAATAATACGGCATAGAGGACTTTGGATGGTGACCCATTTAATACATTATTTCATCAACAATATTTCTGTCTTGTGTTGTTATAACTAATAAATATGACTATTCCCACTTTAATAACGGTAATTCATGTTTTTTCAATCGACTTTTTTATAAGCATTGCCCCTCCAAGCAAAGGGACTTACATCTCGTCAATTGGCAGTACGTCTGTGTTATTAGACTTTAGTCATTTCGCGGTAAGAAAATAGTGAGGCATTACTTCCAGTAAGCCTAACCACGGCTTCAACTAATATGAGTAGTAATTAGTGTAGTCACAATTCACATTGATCAGTTCAAGGATACTCCTTTTACTCTTTAGTCGCACTAACGACGATAAATACGAACCTCACTATCATTGACGGCTCACTAATTTCTGGACGCAAACAGACTGTAGATCATTCGTAATATTTTTTTATTTAATTTTTTATAGTACAAGGCAAAGAACTCCAAGGTTTGACGGAGTCAGGAGTGCCGGTTAAATCGACTCCATTCGAGAAACTACGAGATGCTGCTATAGAAAATTTATGCGTAGCTCTAGAAGCGGCTTTAACGGTGGATCCTTATTGCGTACCAGCCTTAGTAGGATCAGTCAGTAATAGGCTATTTACAGCAGAAACTAGCGACAGGTTAGTGACATACTATCGATACTATAAAAAGGGAATAAAAGGCAATAAAACGCGCGCAATGTAACTTGGCCTTATTGAAGTTAGTCTAACAACTATCGGCCTTACTTATAAACTTTCTTAGCACTGCTTAGTTGAAACACTATTTTCGTCTCTTTCTACCCACATAAATCGTGTTGAGACGGAAAAACAAAAGATTGTTTAACTAAGCAATCTTTAAGTAATGTTTATAAGTAAGGTCCTATAATTGCTATTAACCTCTTAACTTACCTTGAAATTCAATATAATAAAAGAATTATTGAAAAACGAGTAATTCTGTGTTTCTTCTCTTTTCTGTTTGAATATTACTTCATATAGGAGACCTAGTAGAGAAAGATTGTATGTTTTTTTTTTACAGCGAATCATCGTTAATAAGCACAAACATAGTGATAATGTTGGGACACGTGGCAGTCGCGTTAAAAGATACGCCGAAAACAACCGACACTATTCTCCAATTCTTCCAGCAGAGGTTAGTAATGTTAATTTATTTAAGATACTTGTTATCTACACCTGTGCGGTATAGATTTTCTTCATCGATATATACTCGCGTTGAAACTTTATAAACCTTGTTTTAGTGTGCTGATCTTGCTTTTCGGGATATTCACAAAATAGATTTGTCGTCCCCTCTAGTTTAGTTTATTCATGCTGCTTTCTTCGACAAACGTCTAGCTAATTATTATTCGACTCTACGGATATCGATAAATTTTCACGCCACTAGTGTCGCGCGCACCTTACTTTATCGACATCGATAATTTTTCTCCCTAGGCTTTGCCGCGCTCCATCCTCGTTAGATACTCTCATAGTGGACCAGTTGGGCTGCATGGCGCTAGCCAGCCCTGAAGGTCCGGCGCATGACGAGATCATGCGCATGTTCACCGTCATCACTGTCGAGTCTGCGAGCGCTGCGTATCATCACACTGATGACAAGAAACAGTATAGGTGAGGGTGTTCTGTTAAAGCTATCAAATGTTTTACTTTTAGACTTTGAGTTATTTCAAGCCAAAAAATAAACAATCGAAGTATCGATGTTTTATAGGTAGATAATTGAAACATGTTTGAATTTATGGCTATGTGTATTATATATATCAATTTATTTTCACACACATATAGCACCACGCACAAAAGTGGTCCGATGCAGTCTGATGCTTTGTATATATATACTTACTGTAAGATACTTACTGGATCTGAACAACAATTAGAAACCCAAAGTTACCGCAACTGACTGTTGTATACATTGCCATCACACAAACGAAGCTATGGCAATATATGAGGCAGGGTTCGAGGATATATATCAATGGATATATATCAAGATATATATCCGATATATATCAAGCTGGGTTTGACGATATATATCAATATTTTTTTTATAATATATTGCAATACAAAAATGGTTTAAAAAATTAATGTTATTAAGTAATTTTTACAGTTTGTTACTGTATTTCTACTTCCCAAATATAGATGGCGTGGGAGTAGTGTTAAAACATACTCCCTAATGGTAAGTTCTAATCCATAAATGGCAACACTTCTACCCTAAGAGAAGAGTTTATGGTTTTTAGTTGATTTTGCCTTATCCAAAAACGAGATTTTTATTTTATAATTTTAGTATGTGTATGTAACACATATGCAAACAGTATTCATAAATAATACAATAAAATAATAATATGGCTTTCATACAAAATGGATATATATCAAACTGGATTATATATCGGATATATATCATAAATATCCGATATTTTGATATTTATAATAAATATCGGATATTTTCGAACCCTGATATGAGGGGAGTTAGGTCTTAGCCCACCACGCTGGCCTAATGCGGGTTGGCAGATTTCATATAATGCAGGTTTCCTTACGATGTTATCTTTTACCGTTAAAGCAAACGATAATTAAATTAATACACGTGTTATTTTTAGATGGTAGGTCCCTCGTATGCAAGAGGCCGTCTGGGTTGGTTCCACCGCATTGTCTATTTCTGCCGACAAGCAACAGTGTGTAAGCACTGTTGTGTTTCGGTTTAAAGGATATTGAAGCCAATTAAATTACTAGGCATTATGAGACTTAACATCTTATGTCTCGTGGTGATGAGCGCAGTTCAGAGCCATGCAGTGCTTTGTAATTCTAAGTTCTGTGTAGCGTTGCTTCTGTATGGGTAGGCGTAGCCTTTACCATTAGGTGAATCCGCTTGCTCGTCTCGTCATTCACAATTCTCGACAGCCTCCGTGGCGCAGCGGGCGAGTAGCCGGCTGTGAAGCGAGAGGCCGTGGGTTCGATCACCGCACCGAGACAAATGTTTGTGTGAACCACAAATGTTTGTCTCGGGGTCTGGGTGTTGTGAGACCGAAAGTTTCTCGTAGTTCCTGATACCCACGACACAAGACTCGTATCTTACTGTGGGGTCAGGACTATGTGTGTAACTGTTGGGTGTATTATTTATTACTAGCTTTTGCTCGCGGCTCCGCCCGCGTGAACAGCATTTTCCGGGATAAAAGTAGCCTGTAACCGTCTCCAGGGTCCCATCCCTGTAGATAAATTCATCAAAATCGGTTCAGTAATTTAGGCGCGAAAGCGTAACAAACAAACTCACTATCGCATTAACTTTCACCCCCCTTTTCATCTCTTATTAACTAAAATTTCCAAAATTCCTTAAACACGTATTTATTTGTTTTACGTCAAAAACCGAAATACAAAATTTTGTTTATGTAACTTTCAAAATGACGGACTTTCATACATATTATCATCCCCTATTTTGACCCCTTTGGGGTGGAATTTTCTAAAATCCTTTCTTAGTGGGTGCCTACATAACAAAATGATTATACAGTCCGAATTTCATGCTTGTAGCCTTGATAGTTTGCGGTCGGCGATGATGAATCAGTCAGTCAGTCAGGACATGTTATTTTATAAGTATAGATTTATGAAATAATAAAAAAAACCATACCATGTTGTACCCCTAGACACGTGTCAGGCGCAGTGTTGAACGCGCTGGCGAACATCGCGGCGAACGTTCGCGGCACGTCGGCCCGGCTCGAGTTGTTGACGCGCCTGCTCGAGTTGTTCGTGCAGCTCGGGCTGGGCGGCGAGCGTGCGACAGATCGCTCGCCCGCGCCCGTGCTCAAGGCGTCTGCCTCCGCGGGGAACCTTGGTGTACTGATACCTGTTATTGCTGTGAGTATATCATGTTGTACCCCTAGACACGTGTCAGGCGCAGTGTTGAACGCGCTGGCGAACATCGCGGCGAACGTTCGCGGCACGTCGGCCCGGCTCGAGTTGTTGACGCGCCTGCTCGAGTTGTTCGTGCAGCTCGGGCTGGGCGGCGAGCGTGCGACGGATCGCTCGCCCGCGCCCGTGCTCAAGGCGTCTGCCTCCGCGGGGAACCTTGGTGTACTGATACCTGTTATTGCTGTGAGTATATCATGTTGTACCCCTAGACACGTGTCAGGCGCAGTGTTGAACGCGCTGGCGAACATCGCGGCGAACGTTCGCGGCACGTCGGCCCGGCTCGAGTTGTTGACGCGCCTGCTCGAGTTGTTCGTGCAGCTCGGGCTGGGCGGCGAGCGTGCGACGGATCGCTCGCCCGCGCCCGTGCTCAAGGCGTCTGCATCCGCGGGGAATCTCGGTGTACTGATACCTGTTATTGCTGTGAGTATATCATGTTGTACCCCTAGACACGTGTCAGGCGCAGTGTTGAACGCGCTGGCGAACATCGCGGCGAACGTTCGCGGCACGTCGGCCCGGCTCGAGTTGTTGACGCGCCTGCTCGAATTGTTCGTGCAGCTCGGGCTGGGCGGCGAGCGTGCGACGGATCGCTCGCCCGCGCCCGTGCTCAAGGCGTCTGCATCCGCGGGGAATCTCGGTGTACTGATACCTGTTATTGCTGTGAGTATATCATGTTGTACCCCTAGACACGTGTCAGGCGCAGTGTTGAACGCGCTGGCGAACATCGCGGCGAACGTTCGCGGCACGTCGGCCCGGCTCGAGTTGTTGACGCGCCTGCTCGAATTGTTCGTGCAGCTCGGGCTGGGCGGCGAGCGTGCGACGGATCGCTCGCCCGCGCCCGTGCTCAAGGCGTCTGCATCCGCGGGGAATCTCGGTGTACTGATACCTGTTATTGCTGTGAGTATATCATGTTGTACCCCTAGACACGTGTCAGGCGCAGTGTTGAACGCGCTGGCGAACATCGCGGCGAACGTTCGCGGCACGTCGGCCCGGCTCGAGTTGTTGACGCGCCTGCTCGAATTGTTCGTGCAGCTCGGGCTGGGCGGCGAGCGTGCGACGGATCGCTCGCCCGCGCCCGTGCTCAAGGCGTCTGCGTCCGCGGGGAACCTCGGTGTGCTGATACCTGTTATTGCTGTAAGTATATTCCGTTTACGACCAGCTTTAACAGACCTTCGCATATTTGGAGTGCAATGACGTACACTTTTAGTGTGTTGGTGGTTAGAAATCGCTCAATGGAATATTGAAAAATCAAGTTTTATTTATCTATTTACTAGCAGACCCGGCCACGCGTTGCTGTGGTTAAGGTATATGTTAAATTATATTGTAGTAAACTATTCAATACAATATGCGCTATTGAATACTTACTTAATCCAGCCAATAAATTACCTTACACCGCCATCTGTTAGAATCTTATGGAACTCATATATAATTATGACTCTTTGTCATATAATAAACCAATATTTTGCAATAAAAAATATTGCGACTATAGATTGAGATATAAACTATCCTATCTCTCAAGTTGGATCACAGTTTACAAAATTTGATTAAAAACGGTTCAGAAGTTTTGGAGTTCATCGCAGACAAACAACGTGACAAGAAACTTTTATATATAAAGATAGTATGGACGTATGTGGATAATAATCGATTTATTGTGATGATCATAAAAGGTCGATATATATGTATATGTATTAAAATAACTATTTACACGGTGTTTGTGATCGGGTTTAACGGAACATGTCAAGTATTTATTATGGTTTACAAAGTGAAATAAAATATAAAATTATATTTAAATTTTCCATTACAGGTTCTCGTAAAGAGGCTGCCTGCGATAAAGAATCCCAAGCCACGTCTACACAAGTTATTCAAAGACTTTTGGCTGTACTGCGTTGTAATGGGATTTACGGCCGCCGAATCAGGTAATTATCATTCTGAATTGTGCAATATATTATCTTTAATATTTATTTATATTTTTCTACCCACCAACTTTACTATTAAAATCAATCTTTTTTACTTATACTGTAAACGCATTCGGACGAATTGTTGGAAAATACATTATATTTATTTGTCTTTGTAATGTTTGGCCGAGTTTAAAATACTCTGTGATAATAGTTTTTACAAACTATATGTCGATTGATTATTCGAAACAATTACTGCATAAAATATGATAATATTTAAGCAGTAATTTATTTTTATGGAAAAATCTCGACTTTTCAGTGATTGCGTGGTCCACATTAACCTGCTTTAAATATTTCGCCTGATGTGTCGACAGTTTTGAATTACATAAAAATACAATTCAATATCGCACTTTCCTCAAATACTCTATACTTAAATTGTATGTAAATACCTACAGATTGTGATGTTTATATAGATGTATTTAAACGTCTTATTGTCTGTCCTTCTATGGCAACGCCTGTAGCCATGCGAAAGCGTGAGTAAACATGCTTTTAGACAGTACATAGATGTATGTCGTTTGATTTATTTTATACATTGTAATTTTGATATCAACGGTGGTATATCCATGGAATGATTTAAACTATGCAATAAAATTATCGATATTTGCAGTACCAGGAAATTAACGAATTATTGTATCGCAATGCCCCATATATTAGCCAGTTGCTATTAATCGTCAATTTATGAATTAAACCAGTATGTAATCATTTTATTATAAGATTTTTATAGGTTTGTCTATATATATATAAAGCCCCATAGAGAGGTGATTTCATCCCGAAAATTATAAATTTTATAAAGTTTAGTTTTCAAGATTAAATCATAATGTTCTGTACATGGATATGGTATCGTATTAAATGCTATTTTTTGTCGAGTTATATTTAGCAACGTTGGTCTCGACATGTATATTTGAACAAACGTTGGGACAAAATGTGTATGTAGTGTGTGTATTTTATTTTCAGAGTGCGCTTTTAGGTTGGTTTTAATAGATTACGTATTGTTAGTTATTTTTCCTTTTTTCTTAGGTAACGTGTTTTTAGATTGAGCTTTTTGAGTTTTTTTTGATTGGAGTGTTTTTTGTTTTATTTTTTAGTTGACTAAATCGTAACGTGTTTTTGTGTTTAAAACGCTACTGTATAATTTAACGAGTAATGAAATATATTATGAACAAAGTCAAGTAAAGACATACCGCTACTAAGACCATGTTAAATATTTATTTAACAAATTCAATAATAATTCATTAAGCATTAAGCGAACATATTATGTTGAATATACAAACACCAAACGCTACCATTTCCAATTTATGATCATATGAATAGTTGATATAATAACGTCCACAGGGCTATGGCCGCAGGAATGGTACACGGGTGTGAAAGAGATAGCTGTCAAATCACCCTTCCTTGTCTCGCAAACGTCTCTCCGTTCTGAATTCCGAGAGTTACACTACACATCTGCCGTGAGGAACGATTCGGTGTCTATGAATGAACTACAAGAGCTGAAGACACAGATATTGAACTTGCTCGACCATCCGCCAGATGTCACTGTCATCGTCAATAAGCTGATGTTCGCGCCGTGCATGTATATACTGAGCGTTTATTGGTTAGAGACTTTACGGTAAGTATCTTTATTATTTACTAGCTTTTGCTCGCGGCTCCGCCCGCGTGATCTGCTTTTTCCGGGATAAAAAATAGCCTATGTCCTATTCTGATGTATAAGCTATATTATTGTAAAGTTTCATTAAAATCCATCCAGTAGTTTTTACGTGAAAGAGTAATGGTGCTGCCACACCGGTGTTATAAAATGTTAACAAACATTTTCTAACATTAAACATTTACTAACATTATCTTACATTGTCATAAAATGTATCAAATTTTTGTTAACAAATGTTATAAAATGTTTTGTAAACATTTTATAACATTTTATAACAGCGGTGTGGCAGCACCATAACAAACATACATCCATCCATCCATACTTACAAACTTTCGCGTTTATAATATTAGTAGGAAGTAGGATTGCTCTTTATTATTTACAGTGAAACCTGGTTAAGTGAGACATCAAAGGACCTGCAATGTTGTTTCACTTACAGAGGTATTCCACTTACCCAGTGTCTCAGATATCCAGGTATAATAAATATCTGTCTCATTTATAGAGGGGTTCATTAACAGAGGTCAGAATACAGGTTAGAATAAAAATAAGTAAGTAAACAAACAAAACGATGTTATCTCAGTTACAGAGGTTTATGCATATAAAATTCACTCGCTGTCTCAGTTATAGAGGTAACTATGATGATAAATCGAAAGAACAAATCCCAGATACAGAGGTTTGCTTCGTCCCACTAACAGGGGTAATTCAGTGCCAAAGTGTTGGGACCTCAGCATGAGTTCCAGTTATGGAGGTTTCTCACTTATCCAGGTCCCACTTAACCAAGTTTCACTGTATTTTATATTTATTTCTCGTGCGTAATTGTTAGGCACTTTCCGCGGTATGTAAAGTTAAACGTTAAGGGGGGGGGGGCGACTCTATGAAGACAGCAACGAGTGCCGATGTCAATGATGTGTTTATGGAATGTCTTGCCCTACTCCCCACATACTGCAGGAAGTGACTAGTCGTTACGCGCAATCCATAATTGCCATAATATGCGTGAAGTTAGTCGCGAATTCCGTCGCTTATTACTACAAAGTAAGGGGCAGGTGAAATTATTAGCTTATTATTACTATAATAAGCTAATAATTTCACCTGCCATACTTGGCATTATTGAAATAAAACTAATTTAAACGGATTTTATCGCGGTTTTTATATTAACCACAAAATTAAATTAAACATGAAAAAATTAATTTAAATTAAATTAATTAAATAAAAAATTTTATTTAGAAAAACATACTTCCGGTTTCAGTGTGACCAATTCACCGGAGCCCAGTTTGCAACCCATCATAGAGTATTTGAGTGATACAGCGCTGCAGAAGGATAAAGCTAGCATGTGGCTATGTGTTGCCAGGTATGTATATGCAATATAAATATGTATTTTTTTTATCCCTTTTCTTCGAATTTGGCGTTAATTCGACTAGTGAATATTTTTGTAGATTTTTAAATCTGACCTAATCAGAATAATTATCAAAAATATGTTGTGACAGGTCGTAATACCTGTTTATTTGAGGTTTCTCAAAAAAGTGTTTTTATTTATAGTACACAAAACAGATTACAATTATTGCAAAGATATAAGATAAATTTATACCATTTTTATCTAGATTGTAGTCCAAAAATATGTGTACATAGAATAGTGACATAATGGTTAGACGTTACAATCATATTTAAAAAATTACATGAAAACAGGAAACAACAACAATTTATGATTCTAGTGTCGGCGATAAAGTGTTCCAAAAGTTCCTGGACGTAATGTCTGAGAAGGTGAAGGACGAGTCCCGCGAGCGAGAGCTGGAGGGTCACGCGCAGTTCCTGCTGGTGAACTTCAATCACATCCACAAGCAGATCCGGCGCGTGGCTGACAAGTGGCTGGCCGGACTTGTCGATAGATTCCCGCACCTGCTGTGGAACTGTAGGGTGAGATATTTTCGTTTTTTTTCTCTCTACAAATAATATATTCCCGCGAGCGAGAGCTGGAGGGTCACGCGCAGTTCCTGCTGGTCAACTTCAATCACATCCACAAGCAGATCCGACGCGTGGCTGACAAGTGGCTGGCCGGACTTGTCGATAGATTCCCGCACCTGCTGTGGAACTGTAGGGTGAGATATTTTCGTTTTTTTTCTCTCTACAAATAATATATTCCCGCGAGCGAGAGCTGGAGGGTCACGCGCAGTTCCTGCTGGTGAACTTCAATCACATCCACAAGCAGATCCGACGCGTGGCTGACAAGTGGCTGGCCGGACTTGTCGATAGATTCCCGCACCTGCTGTGGAACTGTAGGGTGAGATATTTTCGTTTTTTTTCTCTCTACAAATAATATATTCCCGCGAGCGAGAGCTGGAGGGTCACGCCCAGTTCCTGCTGGTGAACTTCAACCACATCCACAAGCAGATCCGACGCGTGGCTGACAAGTGGCTGGCCGGACTTGTCGATAGATTCCCGCATCTGCTGTGGAACTGTAGGGTGAGATATTTTTTTTTCTCTACAAATAATATATTCCCGAGAACGAGAGCTGGAGGGTCACGCGCAGTTCCTGCTGGTGAACTTCAATCACATCCACAAGCAGATCCGACGCGTGGCTGACAAGTGGCTCGCCGGACTTGTCGATAGATTCCCGCATCTGCTGTGGAACTGTAGGGTGAGATATTTTTTTCTCTCTACAAATAATATATTCCCGAGAACGAGAGCTGGAGGGTCACGCGCAGTTCCTGCTGGTCAACTTCAATCACATCCACAAGCAGATCCGACGCGTGGCTGACAAGTGGCTGGCCGGACTTGTCGATAGATTCCCGCATCTGCTGTGGAACTGTAGGGTGAGATCTTTTTCGTTTTTTTCTCTCTACAAATAATATATTCCCGCGAGCGAGAGCTGGAGGGTCACGCGCAGTTCCTGCTGGTGAACTTCAATCACATCCACAAGCAGATCCGACGCGTGGCTGACAAGTGGCTCGCCGGACTTGTCGATAGATTCCCGCATCTGCTGTGGAACTGTAGGGTGAGAGGTTTTACTTAGTTAATATTCATATAATTTAACAGTCATATTGTCCTACAAATAAAATAATAAATTTTTGAGTATCATCAAATCGAAATATTCTATCCTTGCTACCTCTGTTAGCTACCACAATAGAGAATTTTCGCAAAGGGAATTGTTGGGCGTCTCATCGAAACGAAGCTACTCACGGAAAATTAGCTTGATGGTAGTCAAGTGGATCAGCTGGCCGAGGGACTCCGGACCATATATTCCAGGTGTTATTGATATTGCTTGGACGTTTTTGTTAGCCATTCACGTCAGTATCTTTGCTGAATCGAACCTTTGATGAATCGATATTATGTGTTCCGTTTGACGTCTGAAGTCCATATTATGAGAGAGTACATCGCTTCCTTCCGTCGGTTTTCGGCTAGGTGTCGCTACTTTCCGTACGCTTCCGGCCTAAGCGCCCTCTGCTGGCCCTAGCTGTAAACTAATTTACACGAGACAAGCCACCATTTTGTTTCGTCATTGTTGCGTCGTTTTTCAAACAGTCGTGACGGTTAGGTGATCTTAAGTATTAAGAATAATTAAATCTTCGATATTTCGAGAATAAAGTAGAAATTTCGATAAGATTTTTGAATATTTTGGTTTTTCGTACGCATTTATTCCAATATGGATAAAAATAGTGATAAGGGTGAAAAAAGTATCGCGTGTTCGGGTTCTTCAAGAAAACGGCCGGCCTCACCACTACCTACGGATTTGGATGGAGCATCCGAGGAGCATAGCGGTTCATCATTGTCATCAAGCAGTGACATAGCCCTCCGGCTCGTAAGTATAACAGCGGGAACGTAGCTTGGAAAGGAGGTTTGAAATTCTTTTTCAACAGCTGGTGAGTCATGTAAATAATATTTTGTGTGCAAATTTTATTGTCAAATTAATTCAATACGAGGGCTCAGTCATCGGCTTCTAGACATTTTCATTCTAGTACTATGAGTGTGGAGCCATCAGCTTCTTCTCAAATTCAAAATGAGGAGTTTTTGCATCTACCCTCAGATACTAATACGTTTGATTATATTGCTAATTTAGATGTTACTATTAAAGACCCAGCGGTCTCTAAAGCGACTCCTGACCTTATAGCTTAAATTTCTTCCATACAACGATTTGACTCGCCGTAATGGAATGCAGTACGTTACTCAGATACCCAGAAAAAGTACGTGGCATTTCCAACATTTACTGAGTTAAGAGTAAATGAAGAATTGAGACGGTTCGAAGATCCTTTCGCCCCACTGCGTTGGTTTCAAATGTAACGTAGTTTGGCAACGCTTTCAAATGCTTTTTTGGCTCAAAACGAATTGGTTAATATTGCTTTGCAAACTTTTATTGATTGGTCAGCAAAGTCGGATACTGCTATAAACTCATCTGCAATTTCCAATAAACTTAAAGATTTGGTCGGTAATGGCTCAGATTATAAATTTATATCTCAGGACAACGTCTTTGGTCTTTGTTAAAAGCTGTAAAAGATAAGTTTATACAAGAAGACTTGGCTAGAATTCCCCCTTCGGTAGAATATATGTTCAATCCTGATGGCTAGGCTCATTTATTCAAAAGATTGGTGGGGTCATTGGAATTGCAAAGCAAACCAATTCTGGACGGCCTAAAGCTAATTCTCCAGAGCCATCTATGTCTATAATTTCGAAAATACCATTTCAAAAAGAAAGGGTGGGCGAAAGGAGAAGTCGGGTAGTAGAACTAACCGTAGAGATAAATAGCTCGATATTCCCAAGCTTATTATCATCTGCCCATAAAACCGGAGCACAGGCGCTTTCTCCGATTCAATTACATGGGCCAGCTGCTGCAGATGCCTTCCTTTCGGTTTGGCAGCAGCTCTAAAGAGGTTCACAACAGTGACAAACTGGATAGCAGAGGTTTTACGATCCAAGGCTCTACGTGTCGTAGTATACCTCGACGATTTTTTGATTGCTCACCAATCACAGAGCACTCTCGCCACCCAAATAACCTTAGCACTTCACCTACTAGAAACTTTGGGTTGGTGCGTCAATCTAGAAAAATCCGTCATCATTATTGGATCGTCTCGCAGCCGCCAGTTAGGCCCTCAAGCATGCGCAACGTCTCTTAGGGTATGTTAACTTTGCGACCTTCATCACCCACCGGGGAAGGTTGCATTGCCGCACGCTGCAGAGACAGCATCACTCCAACAAGGACGGTCGAATTTCTAAGCATTCTAGGGGACACACAAACAAATACAAAGTCCCTGCCGTTAGACAAAGTAAACAACGTTTGCCAGTATTTAGTGGATCGTCTCACAGCCGGCAGTTGGACCCTAAAGCAGGCGCAACGCCTCTTAGGGTATGTCAACTTTCCGACCTTCATCACCCACTGGGGAAGGTTGCATTGCCGCACGCTGCAGAGACACAGCATCACTCCAACAAGGACGGTCGAATTTCTAGGCGTTCTAGAGGACACACAAACAAATATAAAGTCCCTGCCGTTAGACAAATTAAATAAGGTCTGCCAGTATTAAGTGGATCGTCTCACAGCCGGCAGTTGGACCCTCAAGCAGGCGCAACGCCTCTTAGGGTATGTCAACTCTGCGACCTTCATCACCCACCGGGGAAGGTTGCATTGCCGCACGCTGCAGAGACACAGCAGTCAACTTCGCAAGTTTCCTCGCGCCAGCAAACCATTTTCGATGGAAGTGCGGCGCGAGATACAATGGTGGATAGACAATATCTCCCTGGGAACAGAGATTCACCCAAGTCCAAGACCAACAAACTATTTGATCACGGATGCCTCGGACGTACGAATGGGGTGCTGTGCTGAACAACCAGAGAATTCAAGGTACCTGGGGACACCATCAAATAAACTGGCATTGCAACTTAAAGTAGATGTACGCTGTGTGTGCGGCTTTATCAGCCAAAGCCACAGCTCTAAAAGACTCTGAAGTCTTATTACAGAGCGACAACAAGACTGTGGTGGCCTATATAAAGAACCAGGACCAGATCACAAAAAACTATTGGACTTGACCATGAAACTACTGACACTGGTGGACGATCACATCACAACCTCACCACCTACCAGGAGTGTACAATACAGAGGCAGACCACTTGTCGAGAGATCTAAGCATCGCAGAATGGTACTTGGTAAGCGAGGCAACCGAAGAAATTTACAAACATTGGGGAACTCCGGTTATAGAACTGTTTGCCTCGCAGAACGCTCATGTCGTTCCCATTTGTTTCTCGAAACTTGTCAGACTCGAACGCTTGCTTTCACGACGCGTTGGCATTACGATCTCGCTTGGATATTATTTAAACACGTGGCTGCAATTGCGGCGAACAACTGACTTTATTACATATAAAAAGACAATTCAGATCTGGGATCATAGACAGTGGCAATTACTTGTAAACTTAGTACATAATATAGGTAATAGATGGCGTTCGTGTCCTTGATGTATTGTAACTTTTTAATAATCTTATCCATATCAAATGAAACTATAATTGCACAATATGCAACCATAAATAGTTATTTTTCTACAAGTCCTAAGCTTTTAACACAGTTATGATGCTTTCTGGGACTGAGAGCTTCAGTAAGTACATCAGCCGGCAGGTCATCAGTTTGCAAATACTTTATAATAATATTTTTTTTCTTTAACAGCATCTTTTAAAAAATAATGGAAATCAATATGTTTACTTCTTTTATGTAAAGAACAATTATCTACTAGCTTTTGTGCACTCTGACAATCATTATATAACACTATGGGGTACATGTGATTAGTAATTTCATATTGCAGAGCTTTGAGATTGCTTCTTTGCAAGCATCTGCCATAGACATGTACTCGGCCTCCATGCTTCATGCTGGAGAGAGTACTGTCCTCTGCTTTCTACTCTCCCATGAAATAGCTCCCCCTGACACAGTGCCGGATTTATATTTTTTGAGTTGAGTTTGCCACTTTATTTCCGCCACCCCATGTAAACAGTTTATATATGTGTGTATGTAGGTTTTTAAAATACTCAATAATTTTCCATTTCCTTCCATAATACAAATATTAGGAAAGGCACTAAAGTTAAATAAACGAATGAGTTAGAAAGTTATTTATAAAATTATTAATTATTTAAAGATAATTAGCTACTTAAATCGAGTGAGCGTCCTCTGAAATCTGCCGCCCCTATGAGACTGCCACCCATAGGCAGCGGCCTATACGGCCTATTAACAAATCCAGGACTGCCCTGATATAGTAAAACAGTAACCACTATAGCCAGATCGAAATATTGACCCTGTCTATTGGCTAAAGAGGCTTTTAAACTTGACTCGAGACATCAGGGACTCTGTATTGAATTTGTTTGTTACAACCAAAACACCTTACAAACCTGCCTCACCCACTATAATTGGTGACTGGGTGAAACGACTTCTGTCGGAAGCAGGAATAGAAGCCTCACCGGGCAGCTTTCGAGCAGCTGTATCTTCTTTGAATTGGATTGAAAACTATCCTATCAATGAAATATTTGCTAAATCGAATTGGATGCACGAACGTTCAACGTTCCGAAAATATTACCAAAGGCATATACTTGATTCTAATATTCTAAATAATTCGGAGAAATCGCTATCTCAATATGTTTCTGTACCTTGATTCTTAGTTAAAGTTTAAGTATATTGTTTTGCTGATTAACAAAACTATTTTTTGTTAAATGCAGTACATTTATCTAATGCACATCAAAGTAAATTATTGGTAATTCCATAATAGCTTCATTTAAATTTACACTACAGTAGATCACATTATTGCGTCTTTACATACAAGCCACCAGGAGATAACAAACAGATCTCTCATAATATGGACTTCAGACGTCAAACGGAACACATAATATAAAAATTTTACCTTCCAATAAAATTTGTATTATGTTTCCTAAGACGTCTGAAGTCCAAGTGATGTCTTCCTGGTGAATATTACATCCATCAATGCATTATGAGCCCAACAATGACGAAACAAAATGGTGGCTTGTCTCGTGTAAATTAGTTTACAGCTAGGGCCAGCAGAGGGCGCTTAGGCCGGAAGCGTACGGAAAGTAGCGACACCTAGCCGAAAACCGACGGAAGGAAGCGATGTACTCTCTCATAATATGGACTTCAGACGTCTTAGGAAACATAATACAAATTTTATTGGAAGGTAAAATTTTTATAACATTTCTCATATCCTTTAATAATCCATAAGAATTCAAGGTGGTAGTTTTTAGCGATAAGACCGCCTTTTGCTACTTGATTTAATTGTAAGGTTAAATTAAATTTCAATTTATTTTTGAATTTTAAATTTTGAATTCTTAATGTATAGTTTTTTATTATTGGTGTGCAATAAAGAGTTATCTATCTATCTATATTTTTCAGGTATTATGGTCGATGCTGGATATACTTCAAGTATTAAGTTTCAGTTTGGAATTGGATGCCAATCAGGAAACACCGTTATTGAAAGTGCCCGGCACTGACTTCACATTGCAACTGCAAGACACTTTGGAAGGAAGAGAGGTATGTCTAATTTATAAAGACAGCGAATTAATTATTTGACATTATAAACCTTAATTAATTTAATTAATTAACGCAGAAGCAGCGATAGCTCAGCGGGGATTGATACGGACTGTCGAGACGAAATTCGCAGGTTCGAAACCAGCCCCAAGAGCATACACCTCTGACTTTTCTTAGTCACGTGTATATTAATTATTAATCATCGCTTGCTTTAACGGTGAAGGAAACATCGTGAGGAAACCTGCATATCTGAGAATTCGAAAGATTTTTCGAAGGTATATGAAGTCTACCAACCCGCATTAGGCCAGCGTGGTGGACTAAGGCCTAACCCCTCTCATTAAGTAGAGGAGGCCCGTGCCCAGCAGTGGGACATGTATAATACAGGGCTAGTAAAAAAAAATTACCTTAATTTTCGCTAAATCTCCTTAATATTTGTAGGTAAATTTCTCAGCGCTAATATGTGTGTGAACCGATAGTGGCCCCTGAAATTAAGGAGGACTATGAAAATAAGCATCAGTCTAGTGATAAAAGGATTAATACATATTTTTTTTGCTGGTGGTAGGATATTCATATCCGCCCGGTTTGCGACCACAGTACACATGGCGTTAAACCTGCCATAGTGACCCCACACACATTGTGTGGGTAGCATTCAAAGATCAGCCAGTGTATATCCGGTTCTCCCGATGGGCTTCCGACATGGATGGATGGTCGGTTGGGGCTGATATAGGGGTACATCCTTGTATCCTTGTACCTGGATCGGTCATCCGCCTGTCCTGTCGCAGACCCCTCGATTTGCTTTTTTCCTCTTCAGAGTGTAGAGAAGCATTTTACAGGCCGCCATGATTCTGGTGACCACCGATAAAATCTTTGTTTATCGGTGGTTGTTGGTTTTTTGGACTGCACTGCGCTTATCATCAGGTTTAGTGCAGTCACTTTACGGAAAAAAACATCGAAAAATTAATAACATATTCCATCCAATTACCATTACAGAGTATCGTGAAAGATTTCGCCGACCGTTGTCACGGGATCGTTCAAGAAGCGATGAAATGGGCGCCCCAGTCTACCCGGTCCCATCTACAGGAATATCTCAACCAGGTAAATGGGAACTCTACCATTGTCTTTTGAACCCCCACTGTTAGGTCTGTACTAATACTTCTTTTTTTATGGCTTCGCCTTATTATGCATTTCGCCAATGACAAGTATAATTTATTCTTAATCTTAAGCCTTCACAAGAACAATGAAATATCGGTGTGGACGTTTTCAAGGTTTTGTTAGAGTTTTGTTGTGAATTCCTTCCAGTACGATGCTTAATTCACTTATTTCAATGTTTCAATACACTGTTCATCACCGTCAATGTTTATTGCACAAATCCACACCACTTTTATACAAACACAACTTTAAACTAGTTCTTGAAATAAATTAAAATAAGCGATGAATGGATGAAACGAAGCAGCAAGCCCTTACTCCACGTCGGTTTTCTGTGAGACAGCGATAATGACCCGGTTGAGCTGGTCCATTAATGCTATCGACAAAACACTACAGTGTGATTCTACCACTCAACAATCCTACCTATTATCCTCTGTGAAACGAGAGGCCGCGGTTTCGATCCCCGCGCTGAGACAAATATTTGTCTGATCCACAAATATTTGTTTCAGGTCTGGGTGTTGTGAGACCGGAAGTATCTCGTAGTTCCTGACACCCACGACACAAGACTCGATTTTTTTTATCTGTGCACGGCAAAGTGACTGCACTACACCTGATGGTAAGCGTAGTGCAGTCCAAAAAACCAGCAACCACCGATAAACAATGAGTATCGGTGGTCACCAGAATCATGCCGGCCTGTATAAATGCTTCTTCCCTCTTCGAAGAGGGAAGAACCAAATCGAGGGGCCTGCGACAGGACATGACATGGACATGAGGATGACCGATGCATGCACAATAATACAAGAATGTATCCCTGTACCCGCCCCAACCAACCATCAAGTCATGTCGCAAGCCCCTCGAGAGAACCGGATATATACTGGCTGACCCTGGAACGCGACCCACACAAGGTGGGTCACTATGGCAGGTTTTAACACCAGTGTACAGTGGTCGCTATCCGCTCGGATACGAATATCCTCCCACCAGCAAACTATGTTCTTGTATGTTACTGTGGGTCGGGGCTATGTGTGTGACTGTTGGGTGTTATTTATTTATTATCTACTATCGTATTATCGTAGGTGCCGAACTCAACGCTATGGCATCACTGCGGCCTGGCTCTAGCCACGGGCGCGTTGTTGGGCGCGGCGGGGCTCAACCGTGCGTCCGCGCCGCTGCCCCGCGCCGCACTCGACAAGCGCCCACCCTGCGTCACTCACGACTCCGCCGCGCTGCTGGCTGTCATCTCACAGCGCAGCAGATACGCTGGGGAGGTAAGCTACCTGTACTAGTGAGCTTGATGTATTGTTTGTTTGATCTCAGTTACGTATTGCCTTGCTAAACGTCGATTGTGCCAATTTGCTAAACATTGGATTTGAACGTACGAGTTAAAAAAAACTTTTAAACAATCGAGTTCTAGTAACACTGTCCTTCTATTCGGTTGATAACTGTGGACGTTTTATAACAATCCCAGTTTTAACTATGCTATAATTTTTAAAGTGAGAACTTTTTTAGCCGCGTTGGGTACTTTTTGGTAGGGGAAAATCTTATGGGCTCGCGTCACCGATATGCTAATGTTAATTTACACATATAATACATCGTATATACCTGAAGGTGTGCTGTGCGCGTTAGAGGTTTTTTGGATGGGTGAAATCTTGTGAGTTTGTGTCACCGACATGCGTAATAGCAATATATCTGTATTTATACAGGTGAAGTATTGTGAAACATTATATAACAAAGTTCAGTCAGAGTCCGGTCAAAGTACAAATATAGTACATAAAAATGACGATTTATATTACATAATAACTTAAACGAATGTGGGTTAAAGTGTGAGAGGATTGGTCGCGTTACGTTATGGTGCTGCCACACCGCTGTTATAAAATGTTTACAAACACTTTCTAACTTTTATTAACAAATATTTGCTAACATTTTATCACAATGTTAGATAATGTTAGTAAATGTTTAATGTTATAAAATGTTTGTAAACATTTTATAACACCGGTGTGGCAGCACCATTACGAAGCGGTTTACCCTCCCATAAGAAGTAATCACTTCAAAAGCCCATTCGGTGTACAGATAGCTGGCGCGGTGATGGCGGAGGGCGGCGGCGAGGCGGCGGTGTGGCGCGTGGGCGCGCGCCTGCACGCGGCGCTGCGCGAGGCGTGCGCCGGCGGCAGCGAGACCGCGCACCGCGCCGCGCTCTGGCGAGCCGCCGCGCTGCTCGTGCACGCCAGGCACCACGCGCACGCGCAACACGCGCCCGCGCACCCCGCCGCACGGCATCTGCTGCACTCACTGGGTTAGTGCGTACACGCACACACACACGCACACTCACACGCACACACACACGCACACTCACACTTACACGCATATGCACACACGCACGCACACGCGCACGCACTCATGTACGCACACAATAAACATACAGTCTCATAGGTACAATGAGGCATTATGAGATTTGACATCTTATGTCTCGGGGTGACGGGCGCAGTTCAGTGTCATGCAGTGCTTTGTAATTTTAAGTTCTGTGTGGGCGGTACATCTGTTTATGGGCAGGTGTGTCGCTTACTATCAGGCGAGCGTCTTGTCATTCAAACAAATAAAAAAAAAACAAATACAAAATTGCCACCCTAATTGAGTTCTCAATCTACCAGCATCATTGCTTTGAATAACGTTTGTCTACAGCATGGTCCCAAGTCGAGATCTTCACCGAAGACGCGGTGACAACGGCAGTGGAATGCTGGCAGTGGTTGACTACAGCGCGACCGGATTTGGAATTGCGGCTATTGCAAGAGATATTCGCGGCATGGCAGTCCACTGTCGACAGGAGGATGGGATTGTTCTCTAAACAAAACGAGGAGACCAGCCCGTTGGCGGCTTATGAAGGTATTACATAATGATTTCTTACGTTTACGCGAATGTTACTCATTGAAATAAAACTAATTTAAACGGATTTTATCGCGGTTTTTTTATTAATTTTGATCCCGACGTTTCGAAGACTTTTCAGCCTTCGTTGTCACGGGGAGGACTGGAGTCCTCCCCGTCAATATGAAGGTATTACTTAAGGTGGTTGTCATTGGTAGTTAAATGTAGTTTTTTTATATCGATGCCCACGATAGCCCATTTGTAATTAATAGTATGTTAAAACCTAAAATTTTATTATTTTTAACTACAAGAAACTCCTTTGGAGTTTTGGCGGGAATTCTGATAGTGCGGTACATGGCTTATTTTAATTTATTACAAAAACTAGTTTAAAGTTGTGTTTGTTGTATAAAATAGTGTGGATGACGGCACTTATGCAATAAATATTGCCGGTGATGAACAGTGAATGAAAACATTGAAATAAGTGAATTAAGCATCACACTAGAAGGAATTCACACTAAAACTCCAACAAGACCTTGAAAACATCCACACCGATATTTCGTCGTTCTTGTGAAGACTTGTGGATAAATTATACTTGTCATTGGCGAAATGCATAATAATGCGAAGCCATAAATAAAAAAAGAAAAAGACTGCACTGCATTGTTGTCGGTAGACGACACACTGTATCGTAATTATAAAAGTCATATATAATGTTATGTATACAGGTTCGAAACTAGAGCCGCGACCGCCTTTCGTTGCACCGCACGCTGTATGGGTGCGTTATCTGTGCGAAGTCGCAGACACTGCCAAATACAACAGCCAGGAGAAAGTCGAGATGTTGGCCAGTTTACTGCACAGGTATTGGATTGTAAAAAAATAATTTTATTTAAGGCATAAATGGGCCGGCTCGACCGGGTCGTTAACATTGTCTCGAAACTATCGACTTTTTGTAACGAACGGTGAAAGAACCCCCCTTATTTCCTTAATTATGCCTTTACTTCAACGTCCTCAACGCGTCTATGATTATTTGGTATTATAGGCGTTGATGGATGGTGGAAACCATTAACGATCAGGGTATACAGTATAATAAGCCGTTCTTAATATCGATATATTTTTTATTTATTTAATACTACATCCACATCTTCTGGCGACCATTGTTGTTTTCTCGATTTAAGTTAATAGTCGGCCTTTCACTGAAGTGATTATGAATGGTAGGCCTCTCGTCTGCGAGAGGCCGTCTGGGTTGTTACCACCGCATTGTCTATACTATTTCTGCCGCCAAGCGATAGTGTGTAAGCACTGTTATGTTTCGGTTTGAAGGACATTGAAGCCAGTGAAATTACTGGACAATTGAGACTTAACATCTTATGTCTCGGTGTGACGAGCGCAGTTCAGTGCTATGCAGTGCTTCGTAATTCAAAGTTCTGCGTGGTGTTGCTCGTCTCGTCATTTAATCAAATCGCGCGATCTCAATAACAACATAGTTTCAAATTACCAATATTTTGACTAAAATTATTGCGATATTGCGAACTTTCGCCAAAGTTACAATTTAGAACCTGTACCAGCCTTTTGTACTCCATCGCCTTCGCCGTTTACTGCTTTTACAATGAACCAATAACAAATTCTGGTTTGCAGGTCGTTACCAATAACTGTTGGCGATATGAAAGATCACATCAACAGGCATGTCGAAGCGGTCGGCGTTAGATTTAGGTAAGTAATTTCATACTATTTGTTAGGGTTTGGTCCTATGTCAGACATGAAATAGGTTATGAATCAAATCATGACTCGTTATCATCGATTTAGCTAAAGCTATATTGTAGATTCTTAGCTTAGATTGTTTGTCTATTTCTGCCGCCAAACAACAGTCTGTAAGCACTGTTGTTTTTCGGTTTGAAGGACATTGAAGCCAGTGAAATTACTGGGCATTGTAAGTCTTAACTTCTTATGGCTCGGGGTGACGAGCGCAGTTCGTGCTTTGTAATTCAAAGTTCTTTGTGGTGTTGCTTCTGTTTGTGGGCACGCGTGGGGCTTACCATCAGGCGAGCGCCTTGCTCGTCTCTTCATTCAATCAAATAAATAAAAGCTTATTATCGACATTTGAGTTATGCTCCGGGTGAATTCGCCCACTATCGTCTTATTTATTTTTTCTTTCTTTTTTATTTTTGTTTATTCTTAAGTTTTAGTGTAGCTATACACAATAATTATTATAATCGTTTTCATGTTCTTTATCATACAAAATAAGGAAAATAAATAAAAATATCCATAATTCCAAGATATACATTACATACAATTTAACTTGGCTGGCTTAAGATAGTCAATTTTCTTGTTCTCTGCGCCTCTCAAAACCGTTTAGACCGTTTACCGTTTAGTTGCTGCTCGGGACTAACGTCAGATTCGAGTTTAGTTTCGTGGTAAGCCAGCATATATCCGATCACCAGTAGTCTGCCATGTTCGTTGTGTTAGACAGATTTCTGTTCAAAACTTATCATTCGGTTGAGATGTTTTTTTTTCTGGCAGGTTACTCTCCTGCGGCCTATCGTTACTACAAGGCGAAATTCTACCTAAATCCCTAGCGCGTAACATTCTCCGCGAGAGAGTGTACAGTGCATGCCTAGACTACTTCTGCAGAGGTCTGCAGTGCCCGTCCAGGATGTCGGGAGCGTTGCGTGAGGACATCATATCACTCATCAAGTTCTGGCAACTCATGCATTCCGATAAGAAGTATTTGAAGAGCAGTGATATTGGAGGTATGGTATTATATGCATATTTAAAAAATTATACACAATAACATACGATATTATAAGAATATTCAAAAAAATCACACACAAAAACAGTATGTAGGCGTAATTGCGTCGACTTAGGTCATGACTCGAACTCAACTCGAATTTCTTTTATCGACTTATATTTATCCTGTGATTGATACTTATACACAATGACAGTGATCGACACAATATATCGAATTCAATCAAACTCCTCACTCCCGATAGCTTTGTTTAAATACACTATTTTGAAATTATTGTTTTATCGATAAATAAAAATCGATATTTTCTACAAATAGTATGACGTTTCGATTTAGCAAGGAATTGTCATGAAACCAGTTTACCCATGTATAACGATATATGTTCATAATCGACAGGAGAATTCGAACTGATGGGACCGAGCAGTCAGCAAAGTATCTACACTTCGAACTCGCCGACGGACAATCGTTCATCAGTGAACAGTAGTGATATAGGGAGCCGGCAGACCACTGGTTGGATTAATACGGTAACAATTGTATTTATTTTTAATTGACTTAAAAAAGATGAGGTTCTCAATTCGGCATGTATTTATCGATATTTCCGCCAATTATAGGGGCTGATTTCACTGTGATATTTAATGTCCGGTAATGTCATTGCCTTGATTTTTATAGTAACATATGTAAAACATTATTTATCGATACCACCCCACCCCGGGGTGAGGCCGCACCGGCCGAGTATTAAAGGCGCAAGAAATATTATCGACACGTTTTCTTGTGCTAACTCTCTCCCTCTCTATGGAATAAGGTGTATGTTATGGCATAAAAGAGAAACTGATCTATATCAACAAACTTGCGGCCCGTTTCCATGTACCTTAGAAGCCTTCATGCACTGAAGGACATTCGGTGTCTATGGCTTGACATGTAGTATCCCTAATGTTAGCTCATAGGGTTCACTTCGACAGATTATGATGGAAATAAATAAATATTACAGGTAGTATAAAATCAATTCTTCACATCAGAACCATAACGGTATAAGTTACATTGGACGTACGCCAGTTTGTTTTCGTTTTATTTCGTAGGTGCCGATGTCGACAACGACTTTAAGCAGCGGTGCGGGGAGCATCGTGGGCAAACGGTCCAATCGTAGTTTTAAACCACCGGTCAAGTCTCAGGACACGTTCGTCAAGGACTACGTTAGGAAAAGGAATCTTATATTAGAACTTATGGTAAGTTTCTTGACGAAATCTAATACTTATTTTTTGCCTTATTTGTCTCTAGTCGATATTAAATTTTGCGACCTCTAATGATGGATAAAGATTAATGATACATTTGTTGTTTGCTGAGTGCTGAGGCTTCTCTTCGTATCATGTTCTATTCCGAATCCAACGAATCGAAAAATTAACAATTTTGCCGCCTCCAAGTTTCGATGTTCACTTGCTCGCTCAGTGTAGATCTATCGATACTTTTTACTTCTATAGTCGTCAATGTAGCTAATAATGGCATTGTAATTATTGTTTCCCAGGCGGTGGAGATCGAGTTTCTGGTGACGTGGCACAATCCTCACGGGCGGGCGGAGCAGGCCGTTCCTGGTGAAGACAACATCACGACGTGGCGCTCCAAACCCAACGCCGAACGCACCTGGCGCGACCACGCCAAGCTCGCCTGGGACATCAGCCCCGCGCTCGCCATCTTCTTACCGGAGAGGTACGTACTCGTACATATGAACACGACATCACGACGTGATGACGTGGCGCTGCAAGCCCAACGCCGAACGCACCTGGCGCGACCACGCCAAGCTCGCCTGGGACATCAGCCCCGCGCTCGCCATCTTCTTACCGGAGAGGTACGTACTCGTACATATGAACACGACATCACGACGTGATGACGTGGCGCTGCAAGCCCAACGCCGAACGCACCTGGCGCGACCACGCCAAGCTCGCCTGGGACATCAGCCCCGCGCTCGCCATCTTCCTACCGGAGAGGTACGTACATATGAACACGACATCACGACGTGGCGCAAGGTGAACAGACGGCCTGATAGAGGTCGCAGGAAGTCGCTGGGGGCAGGCCGCTTCCAACAGGTCAGTCTGGAAATCTTTGGGGGAGGCCTATGTTCAGCAGTGGACGTCTTGTGGCTGATGATGAATGTAATCAGATTTATTACTACGGGGGGTGTAACAAGTTGTATGCCGAGAGTAGACTAACCTGAAATAACGGTATTTACAACTGTTTTGCACTTATTTGCAGGTTGAAGAACGACGCCATAGTGGCGGAAATCAGGCGTAAAGTGCAAGCACAACCGGTGGCCGTGTGTCATATACCTCAAGCACTTAAGTATCTAGTCACCACGGACACACTGCTGAACGATGCTCATGAGGTCTGTACCTTATTTATTTTATACGTTTATTTTTTGAAAGCATCATACCTTGCGAGCTATGTGGCCTGCCCACTGCCACTTCAGCCTGCTAATACGCTGGGCTATGTCGGTGACTTTCGTTCTTCTACGGATCTCCTCATTTCTGATTTGATCACGTAGAGAAACACCGAGCATAGCTCTCTCCATAGCTCGCTGAGTGACTGTGAGCCGTCTTATACGGCCCATATTCAGAGGCCACGTCTCAGTGCCGTATGTCATCACTGGTAACACACATTGGTCGAAGACTTTGGTCTTCAGGCACTGAGGTATTTTGGACGAGAAGACCTTGCCAAGTTTCCCGAAAGCTGCCCAGCCGAGCTGGATTCGACGATTGATAACCGATGGGGCAGAAAGGTTCTGGAATGGAGGCCACGTACTGGCAAGCGCAGCGTTGGACGTCCACCTACAAGGTGGACAGACGACCTGATAAAGGTCGCAGGATGTCGCTGGATGTAGGCCGCTTCCAACAGGTCGATCTGGAAATCTTTGGGGGAGGCCTATGTTCAGCAGTGGACGTCTTGTGGCTGATGATGATGATGATCATACCTTGGCGATAATTATTAGAACGAACAAAAATAATTCCTTGCTATTAAATGTGTCTAAACAGTAGAAAATAAAAACTACATGTTTTTTATATTATTCGATATTTTGGAGGACAACATTTTGTAATAATCTGTTTCATTAAGTTCCATAGTTGTCAATTTTACATTTACAAGGTCTATACAGGGTTATTTTTAAAACACCAGCAACCTCGCAGGGGTAGATACCTAAGGTTATAAGCTACTACTTTTGTTCTACGACTTTTGATAATTTGTTAGATTTTATTTTCATACAAAAATAAGTATTCATTTAATTTCCGTCTTGAATGTTACCTACACGCATCGCAGATTACGTAAGCAAACACGCGAAGCGTGGGGAACCGGCCTAGCGTTGAAGGTCATCGCCCGAGCCAGCTGAGCGGCTTCTTTGAGTCGCGCGCGCACGCCGAACGCTACGAAGAAAAATACGACACAACAAAAACTTGTAAAATCATTTTTTTTAAAATATATTGAGTTATATACAAACTCGTAGAACAAAAGTTGTTCCGTATGGGGTCAGCTATCTGGTCCTGCGAGGTTGCTGGTGTTTTAAAATTAACCCTGTATAACAGAACTGGAGTATTAGGTGTTGTGTTGTTGAATATACTATACCAAGTCAGAATCAGCTCTAGTCCTTATACAGATTTGTATTTTTTGACATTGGTCCTGATCTACTCTACCTACTAAGAGCTAGGCGTCATACAATTTAATACAAAATACTTTATTGCACACGAACGTTAACAGAAAACAACAACAAAAAAATGGTATAATATAAAAAAATGCATGCATAGTTATATTTCATTCGATATATCGATATTTTATGGCAATATATTTTTTTCGATGTATCGATATTTTTAATCAAGCTTCGAAACCAAATCAATAGCGATGTTTTTTACGTGGTACCAAAAATGACCAAATTTCAAGGCCATAATATATTGATATTTCTTTCCAATGTATCGAAAACGATATCGATACTTGTTGAAATAAAACTAATTTAATCGGATTCAATCATGGTTTTTTATTTTAACTTTGGTCCCGACGTTTCGAAAGCTTTTCAGCCTTCGTGGTCACGGTGTGAACCCCGTCCCGTGGAGTCCAAATTAAAATAAAAACCCGCGATAAAATCCGTTTAAATTAGTTGTATTTCAATGAGTAACATTTGCGTAAACGTAAGAAATAATTATGATATCGATACTTTTACAATACATCTATACCTTATGCCACGTATCTACTTGGACTTCACCGTACATACACCCTGACCATTGTCAGCGCTTTCTATTAAAATTGTATTCCTTGACAGTTGGTGCACATGGTGACATGGGCGCGCGTCAGTCCCGTGGAAGCGTTGTCGTACTTCAGCCGCCAGTACCCGCCGCACCCGCTGTCCGCGCAGGCGGCCGTGGACACGCTCACGTCGTACCCCGCCTCCACGCTGCTGCTGTACATACCGCAGCTGGTGCAGGCGCTGCGACATGATACTGTGAGTGTGCCGTGTACAACCGTTAGTAGCTGCAGTAAGCTCCGCACTATCAGTACCCGCCGCACCCGCTGTCCGCGCAGGCGGCCGTGGACACGCTCACGTCGTACCCCGCCTCCACGCTGCTGCTGTACATACCGCAGCTGGTGCAGGCGCTGCGACATGATACTGTGAGTGTGCCGTGTACAACCGTTAGTAGCTGCAGTAAGCTCCGCACTATCAGTACCCGCCGCACCCGCTGTCCGCGCAGGCGGCCGTGGACACGCTCACGTCGTACCCCGCCTCCACGCTGCTGCTGTACATACCGCAGCTGGTGCAGGCGCTGCGACATGATACTGTGAGTGTGCCGTGTACAACCGTTAGTAGCTGCAGTAAGCTCCGCACTATCAGTACCCGCCGCACCCGCTGTCCGCGCAGGCGGCCGTGGACACGCTCACGTCGTACCCCGCCTCCACGCTGCTGCTGTACATACCGCAGCTGGTGCAGGCGCTGCGACATGATACTGTGAGTGTGCCGTGTACAACCGTTAGTAGCTGCAGTAAGCTCCGCACTATCAGTACCCGCCGCACCCGCTGTCCGCGCAGGCGGCCGTGGACACGCTCACGTCGTACCCCGCCTCCACGCTGCTGCTGTACATACCGCAGCTGGTGCAGGCGCTGCGACATGATACTGTGAGTGTGCCGTGTACAACCGTTAGTAGCTGCAGTAAGCTCCGCACTATCAGTACCCGCCGCACCCGCTGTCCGTAACTCTTCATTCACAATTTTTTTTTATAGCATAGGATGGCAAACGAGCAAGTGGGTCACCTGATGGTAAGTGATCTCCACCGCCCATGTACGCCTACCACCAGAAGAATCATAGGCACGTTGCCGACCTTAAAGGAAAGGGATAATTTGGGATTGGGGAGGGGAGGGGATTTGGGCTTCCGGACTCACCGTACGAAACGCAGCAGCAAGCCGCTACTTTACGTCGATTTTCTGTGAGACAGTGGTGACGACCCGGTCGAGCCAGACCATTCATGATGTAGACAAAACTGTCTACAGCGTGGCTCTACCACTCACAAATAAATGAGATTTTAAATGATGAGTCTCACGATGGCGTTAAACGAAACATATTATATTGGCAATTTATTGTTGTCTACAATAATTGTATAATAATTGTGCGACGTAGATTAGGTTAAATATTAACCATTTGGCTTAAATTATGTGATGGGTTTAAAGCGACGGAACGACGGTGATGTAAATTAAATCGCTTATAAACGTAAGTTGGCACTGATTAGTTAAACACTCTTGTTTTTCTATGTCAATACAATTTATAAAGTTGCTAACGAACTAAAGTTGTTTGGCTTCGCTGAACACTGTCACTTCACCCGCTCTGTACGCCTAAAAAATAATAGCTGCGACGTTGCTTGTAATCTATTTTAGAGGGCAAGTTATTTTGAGTGTATTGTATGTTTTCGTTCGTCTAGATATCTAAATTCTTATCTAATTTTATGTATATTCTATAGATGGGTTATGTAGCAGAACTGATAAAGTCTTTAGCGAAAAAATCACAAGTGGTGGCTCATCAGTTGATATGGAATATGCACACTAACATGTACACTGATGAAGAAATGCACAACAAAGATCGTAAGTATTAAATACCTTAAGTAGCCAAAAACACATTGTTTATTTTTATGCCTTTTGACGGAAACTTCTAGTAGAATGAATACGTAATAACACTTTGTTTTTCGATGAATTCTATGTACATATACTTGGATGGAATTTGTTATTACAATTTAGGGATCTCTCTACTTAAATGGTTAGTTTCGGTCTGCTATCGCGCTCGCACGACAACGTGACGGATATAGCACCGAGTGGGGTTATGTTTTTCATACGAAATGACTCGTCTCGAGAATGTGCGCGGGCAGTCCAACGCACGTCCGTTACACGGCGCGACGGTAAATACCAGCTATATCTTGATCTAATCGCAAACCCCTTCGGAAATTATAGGCGTGACTGCGCATATACATATTTATTGTGGGCTCCTTTCTCCCTTAGCCCGTAAAATGTGAGGCTATTGTCGATATATCTTATAACTACTGTCCTGCTGCAGTCTGACACACGTGCATATTGGCTGCGAAACAACAGTGCAGCAGCAGTGGATTTTTATTTAAATTTATACAACAGAATTTTTTTTTTCAGCTGCCTTATTCGATATATTAGATAATTTAACAAAATGCGTGGTGGAGACACTATCGGGTCCAGCAAAAGCGTTCTACGAGCGAGAGTTTGATTTCTTCAGTCAAATCACAAACATCAGCGGAATCATCCGACCGTTCCCGAAAGGCGCCGAGCGGAAACGGGCATGTTTGGATGCGCTGAAAAATGTTAAAGTAAGTCTAAGTTATTGTCTCCAGTCTGTAAGAATATAAGCATTCCTTTGGCTTAGCCATTGACGGATACGTTTTTAACGATGAATAAGGCTACCATTTATACCATTAGTTCTCAAAGTGGTCTAGGTGTCCCAGGGGTCCACGGGAGACTCTTTTTTTATTTTTATTTATGGCTTTCGCATTATTATGCATTTGGCCAATGTCAAGTATAATTTATACTCAAGTTATTTTTACAAGAACGATGAAACACGGGTGCGGTCGATTTCAAGGTCTTGCCGGAGTTTTGTTGCTAACTCCTTTCAGTACGATGCTTAATTCACTTATTTCAATGTTTCCATACACTGTTCATCACCGTCAATGTCAAACACAACTCTAAACTAGTTTATGAAATAAATTAAAATAATCGATGAACTGCACTGTCAGAATTCCTGCCAAAACTCCACGGGAGACTCGACAGGGGTAGTAGGCGTGACAAAAAATGGGGGTTCACAATTTGTAAGTGGGGGACCACGAAAATTTATCTGCTTTCGATAGTAAAGGACTAAAATGTCGGCTTGACTTCACCTTTCAATGTAGGCAGATAATATTTTATAGGGATAATTAGGGAATATGGTAGAAATGTAGCTGCAATGGGTCAACCGGAACCAGCTAAATTTTGACTAGTCTATGAGAAAAAAAATGTCTGGGAACCTCTAATTATTCACTCTGGATAGGGAAGTCAGGAGCTAGGCCTTTTTTACAGTATATATTTTCCCTCTGATACATTAAATACTTTTGTTAGGAACTTGGCAAAATACTAATTGAATTTAATAGATTCAAATTACACTGTAAAAATACAATATCATTACAGGTTCAGCCGGGTTGTTATCTTCCTTCAAACCCAGATTCTATGGTTATCGACATTGACTACAAGAGCGGTAAGAATATGACTGAATTGATATAAATCATCGATACATTTTTTATCGATAAAAATAAAATCAACTCTGTCACCATGTTTGATACATCTGTCACCTACAATTTAAGTCTTGAAGGTACTTTTGAGATTATATTGTGATACGGTTGAGCGAAGTGACTATATTCAAGTCGGACAAATTACATTGCCCGTATTATATGTAGTTAGATATACATGCATATTTTATAAGTAAAGCCACACTGTAGACTTTAATCTACAGTGTGAATGGACTGGCTCGACTAGGGTGGACCACTGTCTCACAGAAAATCGAACTGAAGTGGCCGATGCGTTTATTACTTAATAAGGTTTCCAAAACCTTTCTAGTCCGCAAAGGTCGACTACGATGATTCTTCTGGCATTGTGGATGTTCGATGATCTCATAACATTTTTTTTCATAGCATAGGCCGGCAAACGAGCAAGTGGGTCACATGATGGTAAGTGATCTTCACCGCCCATGTACGCCCACCACCAGAAGAATCATGGGCGCGTTGCCGACCTTAAAGGAAAGGGATAATTAGGGATTGGGAAGGGGAGGGGTTTTGGGCTTCCGGATATCTCACTCATCGTACGAAATGCAGCAGCGAGCCGCTACTTTAAGTCGGTTTTCTGTGAGACAGTGGTAACGACCCGGTCGAGCCAACCCATTCATGCTGTAGACAAAATTGTCGACAGCATGGCTCTACCACTCAATCAGGTGACCTGCTTCCTCGTTTGTTGGCCTTCTACTATAAAAAAATAAGTGATCATTGTGACTCACGGGAATGAGTCTTCGTGTATAGTCCTAAAGCCCTAATTACTGTTTTTTGTTCTCATTTATAATTTTGTTCCTCACAGGCACACCAATGCAAAGTGCCGCTAAAGCGCCATATCTAGCGCGGTTTAGAGTACGCAAGTACGGTATTGCAGAAATGGAGGCGGTGGCGATGGCAATAGCGGCTGGAGAGGATCCACCTTTGGTAAGATGGCATGGCATGGTTGATGGTATCGAAATGTAACAATTAATTATGTCAAAGTAGATTTTGACGTGGAATCAGGAATATTTATGTTAAATTGACAGCCTCCGTGGTGCAGCGGGCGTGTAGCCGGTTCGATCCCCGCACTGAGACAAATGTTTATGTGATCCACAAATATTTGTTACGGGGTCTCGGTGTTGTGAGACCGAAAGTATCTCTTAATTCCTGATACCCACGACACAATACTCGTATTTGTGGGGTCAGGACTATGTATGTGACTGTTGGAAGTATTTATTTATTTATTGGTTGTAGACTTTCTATCGATATCGATTAACACATTGCCCATCGAGATCTATGCATTCAATTTTTGTTTTGTGTGTTCTGGTATTAATAATGTAACATGGTGTAGTAAACTGAGATGCCACCTCAATCATATATCATAATTTACAAGGTGGTAGGTCCCTCGTATGCGGGAGGCCGTCTCGGTTGGTACTACCGGTTTGTCTATTTCTGCCGCCAAGCAACAGTGTGTAATCACTGTTATGTTTCGGTTTGAAGGATATTGAAGCCAGTGAAATGACTGGCCATTATGAGACTTAACATCTTAAGTCTGTGCTCAGTAATTCAAAGTTCTATGTGGTGTTGCCTCTGTCTATGGGCAGGCGTGGTGCTTACCATAAGGCGAGCGCCTTGCTTGTCTCGTCATTCAGTCAAAAAAAAAGCTGAATAAACTTTACAGGAGGAGGGCAAAGATCGATACACATCGATAGCTGCAGAGACGTGGCAGGCCGCCATATTTAAAGTGGGTGATGACGTGAGACAAGACATGCTTGCGTTGCAAGTGATATCGCTGTTCAAGAACATATTCCAGCAAGTCGGACTTGATTTGTACCTATTCCCGTACAAGGTTGTCGCTACTGCACCTGGGGTGAGTCAGGGTTTTTTGAAGTGATAACTTCTTATGGGAGGGTAAAACGCTTCGTAACGTAACGCGAGCGGTCCATCGATCAACGGAAGGTTCGAGAATATTCGAGACTTTGACCGGACTGGACTGGACTGGAGTGCAGTGCAGAGCAATGCAATGAAGTGATAACTTCTTATGGGAGGATAAACCGCTTCGTAACGTAACGCGTTACGGCGTTACTCTGTTTGGCTTCCCTTTCTCTCACGCATACGGCAGCAGTAGGGAGGCTCCTCTTCCCTCACTTTAACCCACATTAGTTTATACGCACACGTTTTTTTTATAGTTACTGTGTTCGTATTTTACTTGACAGTACGGCCTTTCAAACTTGGTAGCTTTAAAGTTGGACTAGAGTTGCGTCGTTGTTACTATTTTTAGATAGGTTGTCGATAGAAGTAGAGGGCGGATTACGTGCCTAACTTATTTATTTATTTACACTTTATATACAATGTGTAAAGGCGGACTTAATGCCAAAGGCATTCTCTCCCAGCCAACCTTAGGGTTATGCAAAGATGAACAAAGTAGGTGCAACAAAAGAAGAGAAGATACATAATATAAAAATATTAAACATTAAAGTATCGAATTTACATACGATTATAATACATACAACTCCATATAAGTCAACCTATATCGCCTATACTTTGGATTATTACGCATTTTGCTTTTTTTATAAATTTCCGTACTTACTTTAAACGAATAAAAAGTTTTTTTTTTCTAATATTTTATACCGTTTAAAAATAACGTTTTCATATTTCTAGTGTGGTGTGATAGAATGTGTGCCAAACGCGAAGTCGAGAGACCAACTTGGACGTCAAACAGATATTGGAATGTACGAGTATTTCATCAAGAAATATGGTGATGAGACAACCAGGGAGTTTCAGGTATTTATTTTATTGCAATTGGAAAATGTGGGTCACCTGATAGTATGTGTTCGCCACCGCCCAAGAACTTGCAAAATCTATGTTTATCAAAATTAATGTTTGTCTCTATGTCCTTTATAGAACCGTAAACTATGCAACGGATTTTGATGCGTTTTTTTTAATAGATAGAGTGATTCATGTAAGGTTTATATTTATAATACATGCATAATATATTAGGTACATGTGCGCGGGTGAAACCGCGAGGGACAGCTATGTTGTATTAAAATAAATATCCCTCCACGGATAATATATAGACATCGTCCTGTACGCCTAGACATACTCGCATGCCTCGATTAAGCGCAATATTAAGCTCAAAGCGCCAACGCCCACTACGAAATCTAAATTGCGATGACGTCAGTCTACGTAGTAAAACTGGTACTCTTGGAATCGATGTAGATCGGCTTGTTTGTATATCTACACTAATATTAAAAAGAGGAAATATTTGTATTTTTGTATGTAACGAATAAACTTAAAAACTACTGAACCGATTTGAAAAATTCCTTCACCATTGGAGTTATACATTATCCCTGATGAACATAGGCTACTTTTTATCCCTGAAAAAGCAAATCACGCGGGCGGAGCCGCGGGGAAAAGCTGGTCTAATATATTCCTTGTGATCTTTGCTTTCATCACATTTTAATATGGGACATTATTAAATGGAAGGATGTTTATATATAATTTATCGATATCGATGACATGTATTAATTGTTTCTCCACCGGTACACATTTGTGAATAACCGATAAAGTCTTTCTATGTAACGCTAAATGTAATTGACGTGTATAATGGCAGGCTGCAAGAAGATGCTTCGTTACTTCGATGGCGGCATACAGCGTGATTGGATTCCTGCTGCAGATTAAAGATCGACACAACGGAAACATTATGCTGGACACTGACGGCCACATTATTCATATCGGTATGTATTTTAATTTTTGGTGTGCAATAATGAGTTATCTGTTCTTTTTTCATTGCCTTGATAGGCAGACGAGCAAGCGGTCCCACCTGATGGTAAGCGGTTACCACCGCTCATGGATATCGGAAATGCCAGGGGTACAGCCAAGCCACTGCCTACCGAAATATATCTATCTATCTATCGCCATCATAACGATGACGATTATCGAGAGCTACAGTTGTAGATAGTTGATACTTCTATTTAACAATTCTGTACTTACTGGACTACATTGTAAATTATTATTAGAAGCATTAGTAATAAATTTTCACGTGTCCACGACAAATGGAAAATGGTTGTTAAACTTGCATAGAGGTCCATGTAGAGTTCGTACGATACTAACACCAGCGAATGTCTCTTTGGTCTTCAATATGAAGGATTATTCACAAAATAATTTAGCCGCCCTGAAGTTGTGTTGAGAGTAAAGGGTCGGTGAAGTTATTAACTTTAGCCTGACTAAGTTATTTTGCGCGGATTGAATTTTTTTTTCTTCTTTGTGGCATTTCATACGCATAAGCCAATTATGTACTCTTCAACCGAATACAAAGTATCGATAAATTTTAGGTATTTTGGCATCATTACTCTATACTTTATTTTGATATTCTACTCGATAAATCATCCGAGATAAAGAAAATAATATCAACATCTTAGCAAACCGGTCATACTATGTCTGTCATCAAATCATACTTACTCGTATTCCATACTTAACACCCATACTGGCCAACTATAATTGAGGTTGCTAGAACCAGAGTGGCCTAAGCGCATTTTGATGACTTTTGACCTATATGTATTTTCGTAATTTAAAAATGTTTATTTACAAGACCAAACCTGCCTAAAATTAGTAACATCGTCTTGACTTAGATGGCAGTACAAGTCCATTTCGGCCGTGGTTTAAATTGACGAAATACAAATAGGTCAAAAGTTATCAAAATGCGGTTAGGCCACTCTGGTTCTAGCAGCCTCAATTATAACATGTAAAATTTTTAATTCAACCGTTCAACATCCATTACAGACTTCGGTTTCATGTTCGAGTCATCACCTGGCGGTAACCTCGGCTTCGAGCCCGACATCAAGCTGACAGACGAGATGGTGATGGTGATGGGCGGCAAGATGGAGGCGCCGCCGTTCCGATGGTTCAGCGAGCTGTGCGTGCAGGCGTTCCTTGCTGTCAGGTAATATCATTGGGTACTATAACCGGCAAACGTGCATTCGCTGGTGGTAGGATATTTATATCCGCCCGGATAGCGACCACCGTACATATAGTGTTAAAACCTGCCATAGTAATCCAAACATCTTGTGTGAATCGCCTTCCAGGATCAGCCAGTGTATATCCGGTTCTCCCGAGGGGTTTGCGACATGTGATGGTTGGTTGGGGCGTGTATTTATTGTATCACTGTGCCTGCATCGGGCATCCGCCTGTCCTGTCGCAGGCCCTTGGTTAGAGGGGAGGAAGCATTTATGCAGGCTGGCATGATTCTGGTAACCACCGATAAACTCATTGTATGTCGGTGTCGCTAGCTTTTTGGACTGCACTACGCTTACCATCAGGTGTAGTGCAGTCACTTTGCCGTGCTCGAATAAAAAACAAATGGGTACAAGGTAGGTCCCTCGTATCAGAAGGCCGTCTGGGTTAGTACCACCACTTTGCCTATTTCTGTAGTAGCAATGTCTTATCACTGTTGTCTTTCGGTTTGAAGGACATTCAAGCCAGTGTTATGATTCGGGGTGACGAGCGCAATAGAGTGCCATGCAGTGCTTTGTAATTCAAAGTTCGGTGTGGTGTTCTGTTGGGGCAGGCGCTGCGTTTACCATCAAGCGAGCGATCTGCTCTTTTCGTCATTCAGATGAGTAAAAAAAACTGATGATTCAACTATCCCGCCCGTAAAGATTCACACTACCCGAAGAAATTAAAGGAAAAAATGAAGATTCAGGAATTTGGACCAGCAGTCTCCCACTTCACGCTGGTTTTTGGTGGATTTAACTTTGAAAATATACATATATATTTTTTTTCAGACCATACCAAGAAGCGATTATATCGATGGTTTCATTAATGCTGGACACTGGTCTGCCGTGTTTCCGCGGCCAAACTATCCGTCTCCTTCGCTCTCGTTTCGCGCCAAATTCGACAGAAAAGGAGGCAGCAGCATTCATGCTTTCTGTCATACGTAATTCCTTCCTTAACTTCAGAACACGGACGTATGACATAATTCAATACTATCAGAATCAAATACCTTATTAGAGAAAGTCGAAAGCTTTCGGAAATGTGTCGTTTATGTTGCGAGAGAGTTGGGAGATCTGTGTCGACGTGCGAGGGAAAGGGATGGTATATGCTGGTGTATGGTAGGGTGTGGATATATACCTTCGTTCTATTGATATTCGCCGATCAGCGTTTTAGTCGATTGATTGTTCGTTTATAAGAGAAAGTTTTTGACAGGATGCAAGCGTCTTCCCTTTATTCTTCTGCTATTGACAAATCAGGTTTTTAAATTCAATCGTGTATCGATTCGTATCGATAACCAAGTTAAAAACGTAAAATCACTACAGAAATTTGTAGCAGCATATTAATCAGGTTGCATTTGAATATATTGTAGTATCGCATAATGAGTGGTATATTATCGGTTAAGGCTCTGGGCGGTGGATTTAAACTTAAATCACAATTATCATATATCACAATCATTAATTTGTCAAGGGATGTGGAATTTTTTTTTGGCTATTGTGTACTTACTAAAGGTTACTATTGTCATTCACTTGTGATTTGTATCGATATTGATTGGATATTCATATCTTCTTTTACTTAAATTGAATATCACTTGACATGTTCCTATTTCATCATTTATGAAAGCATAACAATTTTATATTGTAATTGGGTCCGTACGAAATTTTAACGTCGATGTAAAACGATTCGGACAATTAATCGAAATTATTTATCGATTCGATTTAATTAGTTAATCAATGTGATTGAATACATATTTATCAATATTTATTTCCAAAGTAAAAGCAGATATATTGCAGAAACTACTATTACGCTTAGTAGCTTTTCCTAGATCGATGTTAATTAGGTAAAAAGTATTAAATGTGGCACCAATACAAAGTCCATTGAACGTTTTTATTAATACAGTTTAAAATTACAACAATGAAAGAAAATCGAAATTAATAGTATTCAATTCCAATAGATAAAAGATTATTATTATATCAATGTTCAGTAGAAAACTGAGAATTTTTGTCATTGTCGTTACCATTAATGTTTAGGTGAAAGAAATTAATATGGCTATACCTACGCGACCACAGTACACAAAGAATATACAGTACTGGTTAAACAAACTTAAACTATATTAAATCTTCCTCTGTTCTTTTTATTTCCCAATTGACTACAAAATTTGGTGGAATTAGTTTGACAATAGTTTTTTTTTTTGTTTATAAGGAAAATTTTCCTACACGTTTTCGGTCCATATTTGTTTTTTCAATAAGAAGACCATCTTGAACTTCCTATCCTATTAATTTCTGCAGTTCAGTGGCAGAGTAACCATCTGTGAAAGGAGCTTTTTGATTCCCGCAAGGAGACAGAAATGTTGTTTTAGTTACCTAGATATTTATTTCAGCATCAAATACACCTCAAACCTGATATTATTTGTAGCGTGTGTGGGTTAATAATTTAAAGTATTACGATTTAAATAAGGCCGCTCACATACCGCAAGTGGTACTGCTCTTTACAATCATTATGGCCGCTGTGAAGTTAGTAACGGATTTCAGAACAGCCATTTGTAGCGAGTTATTATAAACCATTGTAAAAATAAGAAGCGTTTACGTGGTCGCGTAGGTTAGTGAAGCTTTAATCGATAATCGTTGTAATTAGATGTGCGAAATAAATATGTATTTTATGTAAGTATCGATATATTTATTGTACGTAATGTACTTAGAAATGTTGTAGACAAATTGCTATTTTTGTTAACAATTATATTAATTGTTAAGTTATGATTGTTATACATTCTTTAACATTCATCAGGTCGATTTTTTTTAAATGCCATGTGGGTAGTTCTGGCCCACCCCAGATCTCCGCAAACTGACTGCCAGATGTTTTCATCACCTATATGTTTGGTAACTAAGAGCAGTAATTTAAAATCTGGCCCAGCATAGAAAGCGTTATTTCTAAACGAATTAAAGAAATAAATATCCTAATTTTCTGTACCAAATCCTGATTGTTAAGAAAAAATTGGTTATTTCGGTACTATTCGGCTTTCAAAATTATTTTCACAAGTTCAATCTTGTTGGGTTGTATACAGGAATTTATTTTTCTAAAATAGTGTTTATGTTCTAGAATGTATAACAATCCGCAAGTGTAATATTCTGATCAAATCCTATGAAACATTCTCGATTGCAGTGTTAAGTGTTGTGTTAATGCATAATTCTATTGTAAATATGTGAAATGGACATTATTATTGTTACTCGGTACCTATATTTTGGACATTCCTCTGGATTATTGTTGTTGAATTCGAATAAAGTATGTGGTAAAGGTGTATGTATTTTGTTTTTCTTCCACCCTCACATTGATATGTGCTATATCTGTCGAAATTGGTTTTAAGTTACCTCTCCCAACTTGTGGAAGATACCTAAACAGTGACCCAGGCAAGTCTAAGCAACGAAACTATCTATAGGAGTGGGCAAGATATGCGAGGAAAATGCGGATACCCACATACCTCGCTTCAGCATACGTGTTAAAAACTTTTTCATTGAGCAAGCAGCCTCATGTTTCCAAGTGGTTGTGTTAGTAGTAGCAGTAAATACATGTTACATTTATTTTAGAGTCATTATACAGGGTTAATTTAAAAACACCAGCAACCTCGCAGGACCAGATAGCTGACCCCATACGGAACAACTTTTGTTCTACGAGTTTGGATATAACTCAATATATTTAAAAAAAAATGATTTTACAAGTTTTTGTTGTGTCGTGTTTTTCTTCGCAGAGTGCGGCGCGGCGCGGCGTGCGCGCGCGACATCAAACGCGCCGCTCAGCTGCTCGGGCGTTGACCTTCAAAGGAGCTAGCCGGTTACCCACGCTTCGCGTATTTGTTTACGTAATCTGCGATGCGCGTTGTAACGTTCAAGACGGAAATTAAATGAATACTTATTTTTGTATGAAAATAAAATCTAACAAATTATCAAAAGTCGTAGAACAAAAGTAGTAGCTTATAACCTTAGGAATCTACCCCTGCGAGGTTGCTGGTGTTTTAAAAATAACCCTGTATACATCTGACAGTGAGTATCAATTTGATAATATCACAATTTGGACACCCTAAAATACAAATATAATACGTACTACTGCTAGGCACAGGCCTCTACACTGATATGAAGAATTAGGTGTCAGTCCACCACATTAATGCTGGTTGGTAGACTTGACATACCTTCAAAATTCTTACGGAGAATTCTCAAGTATACTGTTTTTCCATAAGACTATAATTAACGATGAATAGGCATATAACTTTGCAAAATCAGAGGTGTGTGCTTTGCGGTTGGTTTCAAACTAACCATTTATAAAACGCTTAATTGGAGGCAAATACACAATATCTCAACCCACATCAAATAAAAATTTTATTTTGATAAATTCATTAGATTTGGTAGGTTAAATAACGTGTTTCATAAAAAATAAATAGAACATTTCCCATGGATTATGCAAAATAGAACTTTAAATTATTGATTTAAGTTAAAGAATTTGGCAAAATAAAATTAATATCCCAATTTTTACTTGATGTTATTGCATATATTTTGTATCCAACTAAAAATTATGAAACACTAGATGACCCGGTGAACTTCGTATCACCTACATATATTTGTGTAAAATGTGGTCAAAACTTAATACAAATGTTTCATTTACATTAAATGCAATTAAGTGAGGTACTGCACCATTGCACGTGAGGTAGCCCGTCGCACATTTAATTGATTTCTACGACCTAAGTCAGGTCGTCTTCCACCTCCCCCCTGTCCTGTCCTGTCCTGTCCCTGTCCCTGTCCTGTCCTGTCCTGTCCCTCTACTGTCCCTGTCCCTGTCCTGTCCCTGTCCCTGTCCCTGTCCCTGTCCCTGTCCTGTCCCTTTCCTGTGCCTGTCTTGTCCTGTTCTGTCCTGTCCCTGTCCCTGTCCTGTCCAGTCCTGTCCCTGTCCTGTCCTGTCCTGTCCTGTCCTATCCTGTCCTGCCCTGCCCTGTCCTGTCCTGTCCTGTCCTATCCTGTCCCTGTCCTGTCTAGTATAGCGTGGCGACCCGTCATCACGGCTTCGCAACGGCAACAATCCGGTTTATACCTGCGCTTTAGAACATTATGTTTCAAATCAAAAACACATCGAGTGTTTCATACCCAGGAACAGTTTGTATTGGAAAATTAAGTTATCGTTTTAAATGTTTTCCTTTACTTATTATTTATGTTTTCTCACCGAGTAAACCTTCCCTGAACTTCCACAAATATTTCAAGATCAGAATTAGCCAAATCGGTACAGCCAGTCTCGAGTTTTTGCGAGACACACGCACAGCGATTCATTTTTATACAGGGTTAATTTTAAAACACCAGCAACCTCGCAGGACCAGATAGCTGACCCCATACGGAACAACTTTTGTTCTATGAGTTTGTATATAACTCAATATATTTAAAAAAAAATGATTTTACAAGTTTTTGTTGTGTCGTATTTTTCTTCGTAGCGTTCGGCGTGCGCACGCGACTCAAAGAAGCCGCTCAGCTGGCTCGGGCGATGACCTTCAACGCTAGCCCGGTTCCCCACGCTTCGCGTGTTTGCTTACGTAATCTGCGATGCGTGTAGGTAACATTCAAGACGGAAATTAAATGAATACTTATTTTTGTATGAAAATAAAATCTAACAAATTATCAAAAGTCGTAGAACAAAAGTAGTAGCTTATAACCTTAGGTATCTACCCCTGCGAGGTTGCTGGTGTTTTAAAAATAACCCTGTATATATAGATTACAAGAGATTGAATGAAATCAAAAAAGGTATTTATTTTGAAAAACTATTTATTTAGTATCTTTACCATAAGTTTCAATAAATGATAAGTAATACTCCACTTTCTTCGAACATTTTTTCACTTTGCTTACGTCTAACTTTGGTAAATGACTTCGCCCGTGTTCTGGAAACTTCTTTGAAAATCCATTGACTTCTTTAGACTTGTCTGTATGTTTCTTAGCAGATTTTTCTGTTTTTTTCGCATCATCAAATAGTTTATTCAAATGTGATAATGCTGCTTTGCAGTAATATGCCTTATTATCATCACTTGGTCCTTCTAAAACTAGATGTGTGTCACGTCTCATAACGTTAAGGCTAGTTTCGTCTGTATGAATAAGTTCACTCTGAAATATAAGACTAAGTGATTATTGCACCACCTCTGAGAAAATGTTACTTACCAAATTAAAAATGATACATTTAATACTCGTCATGCCTAAGACATAATAGTTGGTTAAATCTTACTCAGATATTTTTGAACAATCCCTGAATAAATTATTTCTTTAATACAGAAGGGTTTAATGCACGGACTTGACGTTTTAGTAGAAGACAATATATGAGAGCCAATGGTTTCCAGACAGATGTTCGAAAGACAGGCGCAAAGTATTAGTGTCGTAAGTACGAAGGAGAACACTGCCAGTGATGACGCAATGCAGAATAAAGGAGGGATAATCATGTTAACCTGTATCAAGGGTATCAGAAACTACCAGGGACTTACAGTTCCACAAAACCCTGATCTGAAACAAATACTTGTGGATCACACAAACATTTGCCTTGGTGCAGAAAGCTAATCTGCTTTACATTACACAGCCAGGTACTCACTGTGCCACTGAGGCTGTCATGTAGGTATAGATTATTCAAAAAAGTATTTTTATTGGGAACCTAAAAGTGCTTATTTTACCTGAAGGCACTTCTGTACTACAGACTCCACTGCAGTGCTAATATCATCAAAGTTTGTGTTGGTGTCCAGATTGGCACAAATGTTCAGCAAATACGTAACTCCTTCGACTGGATCTATCTCTCCATTGAAATATCGCATTATAAAAACATATGATGAGATCACATTTGTTATATTAAATCTTATTGCTGGCGATGGTTGGACATTCTGAAATAATTAAATGAAAAATTAGTTTTACAATATTGTATAAAAATTGTGTTTCCTTCTGCAAAAAATATATTAAAACTAAACTAACTAAAGTACATAACTTTTCGGAAAATTATAATAAATGCTAGTAGATAAGGAATTTATGCCTTTTAACTTCCTTATATGGAAGTAAAATTGCAATCTTGTTATTAATAGTGGCAAATTAATAGAGGTTTCTGTCAATTGATTTCTTACAATATAATCCAGGATAAGTAGTAGTTTACATTACTTACTGTAAGTGTATTTAATTTTGGGACTTCCAATATTTCTGGACATCTACCTAACTCCTCCACACATTTATCAACATCTTTTACTAATTTCTTTTCTTCATTCCCAACCCACCATGGTTCCCATTGTGGCATTATGGCACCAACATCACCATTATTTAACAATGCTTCAAACTCATTTCTCTCATCATCCGTCAACACATTCCAGAGAGCATCAGCATCATTTATGTCTAAATCTTTTATTCTGTCATGTAAATCTACTTCATCGTTATCATCAGAGTCACAATCATCATCATTGCCTAGTATTTCATCAATATCTTCAGTATCATTATTTTCATGCATTTTTTTCAGTATATCAATCATTTTGCTCTTTGATTCCTCATCTGCCTGTTGTAAGGCTAGCTCTTCGTTGACGCAGTCACGATAGAAACCCTCAGAGCATTCTATATGTGTGTCTGATTTGTAACAATCGAGAGAACAATATAACACATTGCAGCGTGGACAACAATATTTGCTTGTGTTTTGTTCGCACCTGAAAGGGTGTTAGTAAGTTAGTTTTGTGTCTTGCTTACATTATTATATGATTGGTAGTTTTAGAGCTATTGTTGTTCGAGCAAGATTTAATCACCAATCAGCGTTTATGAGCGAGCTTTTAAAAGTGACTATTTAATAAATCTTTCTGCCAGTATGTATGTAATATATTGTGTATGTATGATAGATTTTATAGGAAGAGTATAATTTACATTATCACGAGGAAACAGGTGTTTAAAGTAAATTTTGAACAGCAAATAGCTATAAAACCTAAGGAATAAGGTTACTTACAATCCACAAATCCTAGTTTTATGGTTTTGAGTCGAATTTGAAGGAGATTCCTCCATGTTCAGTTAGTTAATTATATTTTCTAGTTAGGGAATATGCGAAAGGCTTTAAAAAATAAAGTAACAAAGGGAATAATTATCAGTATAATTATACAAACATAACGTTTTTATAGCGGAATACGGTCATTCGGCAATATTGACATTTGACATTATATTTGTTTTAGGTTACTGACTAAACCTATGTGATTCGATCAATTGACCCGGGTTGTATAAAAGTGCAAATCGCAGTCATTCGTTCTGTATGATCCGGATTCCTATGATTAGTTGTTATATGCATCGCAAATTGGTTGTGGCTATGAATGATCGAATGACTTTTGATTTCTAATTATTAACGACCTACGATCTACAAAAAGTGAATGTAAACTATAGGTCTCAGAGTTCTGACGATCGACTGATATATCAATGAAATGATCGATTGAAATAACTCGGGTGTTGGCACAAAGCAAAACTTGAACGAGCGGTTCATTGGGAATGAGTGATTGATGCAGGACAAATCACATCACTGACCAATATTCAATTTATATTGCTATATATTTTTTATTGTAGTTTTTATTTATACTGTTATGTATATGTACTATTTATATTTTTAATAAATTGATTAATAAATAGTAATTATTTATTTAGTTACATATTTAAACAGTAACAGAATTTGTCTTTACAGTTGTTAGAGCATCTCTATTTTAGTTTGTGATAGATAGAAATCAGCTGTTGTACCGGTTGTACGTCAAAGAGTTCCAAATAAAAACACAAAACAAAACAAACATCTCAATTCTCAATAAAACTGAAAATGACAGAGCCAGAGCTGGTGGAAGACTTCTTTGGCGTATATTTGCTGTACTGTTTGAATCCTAAATATAAAGGACGTACGTACATAGGTTACACACGAGATCCCAATCGGCGTATAATGCAGCATAACAGAGGTACTTGGGCCGGCGGCGCACATCGTACTAACAATAAGGGTCCCTGGTAAGTTGTTTTTTTCTAAAGATTGTCAACAACCCACCAATCAAAATTATAAGCAACCGTGATAATATTACGAGCCAAGCTTTACCCCATGTTAGTGGTCTCCTCGATCTTAAAGTCGCGCGCCCTGAATTTAGTCCCGAACGGCGTACAATAACATCCATAATAACTTTGGTTTGGTTCAATAGCTTAAAAACCCATGAATTTGACTCTGTATGTGAGAAGTGTTTTATTTATTTTCATTTTTAATCACAGTTAAATGATAAATAATAGCATTAGAAAAGTATATTTTGTTTTAGGAAAATGGTGTTGATTGTGCATGGATTCCCAAATAACATTTCTGCTTTAAGAGTAAGTATACACCACTCAATTTGGATAAAATAGACTTTAAGACTGACCCTTGAGTATTTATTTTTATACTTTTATAAAATTGAATCCATTTTCCCTACTATTGAACTTACTAATGCACAAATATTACATGATATTGTAAAAAAGCAAGTATTCAAATAAATAATTTAGAAATTTTCTTTTTCAGTTTGAATGGGCATGGCAAAATCCTACAAAAACAATAAGATTGCAGCATTTGAATTTAAAAAAGATACCTAGAAAGGAAACAGAATTTAAATTTAAACTTAGGGTATTGAGTGAGATGCTCAGAGTAGGGCCATGGTATCTCCTGCCATTGTTTGTGCGGTGGCTGGAAAATGACTACATTGAAGAATTTCCTGTAAGGAATATTTTATATATTAAATACCTTTTTTGTATGACTTTGTTGGGAGATATAATATGTGTTTATAATAATGATTGCATGACTTATAAATGATATTTATGACTCTAAACTTGGTTCCTGCTATGAATTGCAGTGGTCAGTCGGTGGGTTACCCATAATATAAATTACCGTCAAATTAAGATGGGAAGGCGAACCCTGGCATTAGCCCAGGATATTGCCAGGCAGAAAGAAACAAAGCCAGATACCAAATTGTTCCCATTTACCAACTAAATTTCGTATTTATAATACTAATCCATTTATGACACTCTAAGAGTTCAAAGTTTGTGACAATCCTTTACCAGATGTCACTTGATTATTTACTAGCAGTCTGCTACAAAATAAGACTTGAATATATTATAGTAATTTATCAAAGCAGATTTATTTAATGTAAATATATTTAAGCTAGATGGCAATGTAAAAATTGATGCAAATATATTTTTTAGATTGAAAGAAAACCACCAGATCACATGTTGATATGCCAAGGGCCAATCAAAAGCAAGAATCTAAAAAAATCAGCTAAAAACATCGAACTAAAAGACGAGGAGTGCCTACTATGCTCAAGATATGTCACTGACACCCAGACAAGATTAACATGTTTAAATTCAAGTTGTCAATTATTAGCCCATATAACCTGTTTGGCAGATCTATTTTTAACACCAGGGGAATTAATACCGGTACAAGGTAAATGCCCCTTCTGTAATATGACATTGAAATGGGGTGATTTGATAAGGAAGATGAAAGGTTGTGAAGTTGAAGATAGTGGGATGCGTCAAGTGTCTAATGATGATGTGGCAGTAGTTGATGTCATGCCGAAAACTGATGACATGTCAGATGTTGATAAAATATCAGAAGTTGACATTGTTTCGGATGATGACATTGTGTTAGATGATTGTGTGTCAAAAAGTGACACTGCGCCAAAAGTTGATATGACACATAAGACTTATGAAGAAAATAATGCAGAGTATCCAAGTTGGTTCGACGATTGTGAAGATTTATGACGCATTATATATATTTTGACTGATAGATATGTTTTATTATTTCTTGTGTTTTTCTTCATATAACACCTCTTTATTTCATCAATGAGTTATGTTCGAACTCGTAGAACAAAAGTTGTTCCTTATGGGGTTAGCTATCTAGTCCTGCGAGGTTGTTGGTGTTTTAAAAGTAACCCTGTATAGCTATAATCATTCTATGTTTAATTTCATTCATCTATAGCACAGTAGTTAATTATAATGACAATTGTGCGTGAGTATAGTAAATAAATATTTATCCTGTCTGCGATTTTATCACTTTCATGTTGTTTTCGATTTCGTTTAACATGATTTATCGGACGTGTAACATTTCACGGAGTAACGTAAATAACTTGAAAGCAACTATATATTATATGTCATATGCAAATGGGCGAAAGTTTAAGCAAGAGTATCTTCTAGTGTTGTATGGATTTTCCAATGACTTCGCTATCTATTCGATGTCAAGATCGGAATGATTCCAAATATATATTTTTGGTATAAAAAGTTCCACTCAAAATGTTCGGTCCAGCGCAGGAGTACCGATGCTGTTACCCAGTGCGCGCCTGAGTCTAATTTTAGGATGGTGTGAGATCAACTATGGCACCCCTTGTTGGCAGAAATGACATAAAATACCAATGTGTAATGCCTGAACTCAGAGACACGACTTGCGGCTCTATTCCTGCCTGCTGCGGCCGTTTCGCGAGCTATAGGGCCGGCCCTGCTATACCAATGCGATGAATATTAACTTCCAAAAGTACTTAATACTATTTCCATGATTATTAACAATATCCCGGAAAGGGTGTGTTTTTCGAAGCGAACTACGCATTTTTTGTCCGAGCACGGCTGAGTTACTGCACCTGATGGTAAACGCAGTGCAATCCAAAAATACAACGACCACCGAGAAACAATGAGTTTATCGGTGGTCACCAGAATCATGCCGCCCTGTTTAAATGATTCTTAACACTTCAAAGAGGGAAGAAGAAAATCAAAGGGCCTGCGACAGGACACACGGATTGATTTGATTGTCCGATTTGGGGTCGAACCCAGAAACTCACTAGTTTCGCAGGATATGTACGTTAGGGTGTCCCTTATATGACGAAAAAATTTTTTTTTTCGAAATTCGCTATGCATACCCTCTAAATTTTTTATAAATGCTAAAACATGCTCAAATATAAAATCTTATCTTTCTAGCTTAATTGTAACCCGTGCCGACCGAGCTAACAAGTTTATCAAAAATCATGTTTTGTTCTGATATTTCGGTCTACTATAAAACTATATAAAATCAATGCAAATGAAGTGAATAAGAGTTCAAATAAAATAAGATAAACATTAAACTTTATTTACACATAAATAATAACAATCAGCCAGGGTAACTTCTTTTTAGAGTAGTTTTTTTTACAGTCCGGAAACAAATTTCTAATACAACGCAACAAGAACTGTTTTTGTTCCTTTTCAGCCGTGATAAGTCCATTAAAATCTTGCATTATTTCACAATTCTTTCGACAGTGGCATTTACAATCTTCAAACGACTTATCCTTCTTTTAGCTTCCAGAAAAACAGCACTATCATTCTAATAATATACGATACATCTTCCTGAAGAAAACTGTCGTCGTTTGCAGTCGAGATAGAAATTGTTTGCTCTTTTCTGATACAAAATCATCCCGCGTTTTATTTGAAAGAAAAACAGATTAAATAGATAACAAAATAAATAATAACAAGAAATGTAAATATACACAAAAAATAATTTCACTTAACAAATAACTTTTACGATAGTTCTTCCTTGGATGGGACATAGCGTTTGCGTAAATCTGAGATTTTGTCTCTTTTTAAGTGGCAGATCATTTTTTCTTAGTTTTGGTTATCAACTTCATCATCAAAATGGGACAGAATTGTAATACAGTAATTGCGAAACTTGGTTATAGAAGCTTTAGAAATTGTTGTGTCCGCGAGCATTACGCTCTTTTATGAAATCAAGAGATAGTTCAATTTTACTGGAATAGATGTTTTTCCAATTGTCTCTGAGCTCATTGAAAATCTGAATATCCGGGCTACTAGTAATTTGCTTTATCTTGGATTCGAAGGCAGTTTTTAGGACCAACTCATAAACATGATGACGACAAACAAAAGGCAACAATTCTCTTTCTAAAGTCTGCTCCAAAACAGCACAAGTTTCCATTGAAACGGCCAGTATTCGAAGTTGTTGTGTCGCAGCACATTATTTGGACTTTATTATGAAGTAACCAGTCCAAGAGAGCAGTTGATACGGCTTTAGTCTCTTTTTTTTATCTCTCTCTTCTATCTCTTTTACTTGCATTACTTTCCTATTCTTCCAATCGTCTTTGCCTAGCTCGTTCTTCTTTTGCAGACAATTTTTACACCACCTAACCTAAGCACCCCGGTCGACCTGGCTCTCTCTGTTTCTTTGAAAACACGTTGTCTTCCTCTATTTTTATTCTCTCAAAGGCATCAGTAATGTCAAATAAGTTATCAAGGTTTATTTTAAAACTATATTATCGATTCTTGAATGTGACCTGGGGTTTCTTACAATTTTTTTGTAGTTCTCTCCAAACATGATATAAATCAACAGCAGATCTTAATTAGGAAATGCCTTTGTGGGAATTCTGGCTTTTTCTCAAAATATAATGATTTCCCTAATCACAAGATTTGCACTTTCACTAAAAGTTAGCTTGACTTCGCGAATATTGTAAAATGAGACAGCGAGAACTTGTCGATTAGATGGTAATTTTGCACCATTTATTTGATGCTTAGGCAGTCCGATTAAGAAAATATTTTGTTTATCACTTCGTAATTCCACCAACATAATTATTTATGTAGTAAATAATACCGCGCGCATTAATAATTTTAAAAATCACGTGTAAAATGACAAATGAAAGGGGTAGTTACAGGTCGCTGCGCCAGTACCCGCGCAACTTGTATGGAAAAGTTTAAATCGCAAGTCGGCACGGGTTATCGTTTATAAAACGGGCTAATATTTTTTTCTATACTATACTGGGTTATTACGAAACTTTTAAGAAGGTATGCATAAAAATATATTGAACTTGAAATATAAGGGACACCCTAATGTACGTATTCGGTTACTGGACCAAAGAGACGATCGCTGTAAAGATTTTAAGAAAATCTTTACTTATAAAAAATGTATCCAGTTAATAAAGTAGTCACGTATCCGACCTTCATTTATGTCCCGAGTAAAACTGAAACAGTAGCCTGTGCCATTATCATTTAACGGTAAAATAAAATGTTCGGCAACACGTTTCTTATGACAGGTCACCGCAAAGTTAATGATGGGTTTCGTACGCATCGTTTTGTAAGTAGGTCTTGGTTTTAAGTTTTATTTTTTTGGCATTGATTTGCGGTGATATTGTCTATGTCATAAGTTATATGTAGGTTGAATTCTTCTAAACAGGTATCTGGATACCCTAGGTGCATTCCAGATGAAAGCAGAACTTTATACATTGATGTGACAGTCGTAATAATTATTTTGGATATATTGAACGTCAATTCATATTCTACCAATAGATGGACCCAGAACTTATAGCTTGAGAAGGTGGCCTGGCTCAAGTCGTCTCCCCTCTAGTTGCCTGGATTGCTCTATCTGTACCTGCCACTATGAGGTTTTATTAGAGTTTTTGGTATTACCATTAAATAATCATTGAGTAATTTTAATATTTATATTTACAAGAAGAGTTAAAATACTTATCGTTTTGTTTTGCATCGAATAAATAAATGATCGATATTTTTTATAATACTACAACTTATTATGTACAATAATTATGACGTACGTACATAAGCTTTAATAAATATATTCTTAAATATTCGGCACTAACAGGTACATGACAAATTCACTACAAGAGCTCGTTAATCAATATTAAACAGGAAAATATTCAATTAATTATAATTATTATTCGAGTTGTAGGAGATACAGTCTTGTGTAGCATTTTTTTTACAGCGAGGCATAAAAATGGATAAAGATTAGTATACGAATAATTTTGATACATAATATAATTAGTGTCTGAACTAGTATATGTACAGATTATTGACCTGGTAAAATATTATTATTAATCGACAAGTGCTTTAGTAACTTAAAATCATTGAAACATTACATAGTAAGTTACAATTTATATAATTAAAAGCTAAATATGTGAAAACTTTGTTTATCTACGATAAATGTCGGCTTAGGAAAAACAAATAATCTCCGTTTATAAAAATATGTTCTTATTTTTTTATAAAATAAAAACATTTCTCGATAGTATTTACAATAAAATAATAGAAACATCTTGGTAGTCGTAAGTAAACCGAGTTATCAAGTGTCTTCATCTCAATATAAAACAAATCGAAATATTGAAAATAACTGTCTCACAAAATTGTATTATTGAGATGTTTAGAGAGATAAAAATGATAATTGCCTACCACATACATTGTTAGAAAATATGTGTGTAATGCTTTCTGTTTTACAGGCTGCGTGTGCGAGTGTGAATGTGCTTCGTATGCGGGTAGTCTGTAGATCTCTTTTTAATGGAATAGTTTTGTGTAAAGACAAAATTCCGATGGTTGCGTTAAAAGTTAAACGCGATCGTCGATGCTGTCGTCATTCGCCAAAGCCAGTGGTCAATGGCGCCACTGACGCTGCAGTTGAATCATCTCCCATAGATTTACATACGTAGTGTAAAGTACAAACGTGTAGATGAGGCTATATTGACACCCGTGTGTCGCGTCTATTGCATCACGCGACCATCCGAAATTGTCCTTAAAGTAGGCACGTAGTCTCAACTTTGAAGTGGATCGAACCCCACATAAGGAACAAATTCCCATCCGCATACACATCACATCTACATACAATAAAAACAACCTTTAGTTCCTTAATCATAAAATAAAATTTACAGAATACACGTCTAGATATAAATGCAACTGATATTTGGTATGATATTAAAAAGAAATTATTATTTGTTATTACTAATAATCATCGAAGACACTGTCGTCGTCATCGTCATCAAAATCATCATCATCATCGTCAACACCCGGTGGAACTAGCGCACCGTTCAACACATCACTAACTGGCTCTTCAAATCCCATCACTTTTGCTAGACCGTACACAAGCCGCATCACAACAAGCCTTGTAAAATCTACTGGTGTGGTTTCCTTCCTCTGCAATGTCAGCTGCTTATCCGTAGGATAATCTCTCACCTTCACTCTCTTCATTTCACACGGAAATACGCTCAACAACAGCGTAAAAACGAAGAAAACACAGTAATTTCGCAGCGCCATCTTGCTTTTTTTCCCGCCAATACTTCGCGTTTCAAATCACACAGACGTTATTAATTTTTACTTGCGTGATGATTTATTGCATTATAGAATAATAAAAAGTTTGCAACGGAATGTAAGCGCGTAAGTGAATGAGGCGGCAGTCGTGTCGGCGAGCTCGCTTGCAACTCTATTGTGACGCGCCAATAAGTGTATGGATAACTGTCTTAAAACGCTCGACGACGTTCGTAAAGAAACGTTGTACAGTTACATCGGCATATTGGGACGATGAAGTGAAAAGGAATCGCATTTCACTGTGCTTATTTGCATTAATGAGCGATGACGCGATCGTTGGCATTGAACCATTAACATCATTAACTAGATGCATATAAATAATCCCAAAACATATTAATATTAGTAGCTTAAAAATTGATGTATGAACTCTTATTATGCTTTAATAAAAAAAATTCTCTACTATAGTTTGGTAGAAAAAAGTGGGACATCAATTTTTGGCTATAATGGTACTAGATTCATCATTGTCAGATTCAACAGTGTCAGTGCCCATGTCTGACGGTTACCATTAACCAGTAACGCCAGTTGGTCTGTCAGCTCATCTGCATCGTTATAAGTCGAACCGACTCTTTTATGCTGTAGACAAAACTGTCTACAGCGTGGCTCTATCTAATTCCAAATAAGAATACAAAGCCAAATCAAAATCATAATAATCTATTATTACTCATTTTTTACCACATGCTACCTCGATATCAATGAGACAATGTTACTAACTATGTAGGAATCATTAGTGTGCCAGTGAAACGATATAAATAACATTTCACCCACTAACCAAGATCATGATATGACTGTAAGATGTACAAGCTAGATTGGAAGGCTTGACACGCGTGCCGGCTGTGCATTTACCGTGACCGACCTTATAGCCTAAGATCCGGCAGTAGAATCTCTACGTTCATGACGTAGATGCTCAAGCTCATATTTCTACATTCATTTTGAATAGGACAATACATTGATAATAGGGTGCCAGTCAAAAAGTGCCCGCATAATTTTTTTTTTTTTTTAATATAATTACATTTTGGGAAAAAATTTCGTTCATGGTGTAGTTAAATAAAGCATTGTTCCTATTACACAGCTATGTATGTAGAGAATTCAAAAAACCATGGGTGCCGTTGCTACTCGGCCGCAACTACTTGGCAGCCAGGTGTAAACAGTTAATACTTTTTTGTACGGCAACTATGGTTTTTTGAATTCTCTACATACATAGCAGTGTAATAGGAACAATGCTTTATTTAACTACACCATGAACGAAATTTTTTCCCAAAATGTAATTATATTTAAAAAAAAAAAAAAATTATGCGGGCACTTTTTGACTGGCACCCTATTATCAATGTATTGTCCTATTCAAAATGAATGTAGAAATTTGAGCTTGAGCATCTACGTCATGAACGTAGAGATTCTACTGCCGGATCTCGTGCTATTACGTACAGATGCTTCCACGAGAATATTTGTTTTAATACATTCACTTGTTTTTATAAGTGTCTATCACTTACAGTCACACCGTACAGTTTTGTTGTACAGCATGAATGGGTCGTCTCGGCCGGGTTGTTACCACTGCCTCACAGACAACCGACGTGAAGGAGCAGCTTTTGGGTTGTGTTTTGTATATTGAGTGAGATATCCGGAGTCCCAATCCCATACCTAATTATCATTTTCCTTTAAGATCAGCAAATTCAGCTCTTATGGGCGTTTATGGGCGGTGGAGATCAGTTACTATCAGGTTGCCTAGATGCTCGTTTGCTGACCTATGCTTTAATTAAAAATATGTGGAGATTTAGCCAAGATGATCCCATGATGTTAATAAACTTTTTTATGGATCGGAGTGTTTCTATCCCAGAAAAAAGATCACACGGGCGTAAGTATTAAGATTACATTTAGTATAAAATACAAAATATTATTTTAATAGTTATAGTTACGTACACCTTCGAGTTACACATATATTTACGGTAGAGTCGGGAGAAACTGCAACTATTTTTTTTCGTTGTTTTGTCTCTGGTATTTCTGCAACAGACTATGCATATTAAGGGCCTTCCGTGAGCAAATTACCTTGACTGGCTCGCGCCATACTAACTCGTGTACTTGGCGTGTGAGTTTTCGTGCAGAATTTGCACGTATTTAGCGGACAATTGATTTAAAAAAGCAGGTTTTGGTCTTTTCGAAAATTAAAAACAGGCAAAATATTCGTTATAAAATTGCCTATCTAGTGATGTTAATCTCATTTGAAAACAATCTGTACTTTAAAAGGAGACGCACGGAATCTTTGCATTTATCTCATTTTTATGGTTCATTTATAACGCCAATTTTAAAAAAAATATCTACATTAACATGAATTTGAATCGAACAAAGTAAAGCTGACAGATTGTACAAATATATTGTATATTTTTTTGATCAATATTTATTTTAAGTAATGACTAGATGGCCTCTAAAAATCACGATCGCGCGGCGTTTTGCTGGGGGTATGGCCTTAAGACTTCACACGGAGTCAACGTAATCATTCACAGCGGTCACTCCGCCAATAAGGCAACTGTTAAAAAAACTTATAAACTGTAAATTTTGCCACCATGTTTAGGTATTGATCAGACGTAAATTGCTATCAGAAAAAATAAATAAAGTATTTATTGGCAGGCAATAGGTAGTACATTAACAAATTTATGTGAAATTTTTTTACTAGTAGGTGTAAATAAGAGTATTATGAACGACGCTACGCGTAGAATAGAATTTTGAAGTAGATGCAATTAAAACGATCAAAAATATATATAATATACTGTTCTGATATTTGTACTCAGAAACAAAATACTTATAGAAATATCAAATGAAAAAACGGTGAAACATATAAAATATGCTAACGTTCTCGATTAAAATACTTATTCGTAAGTTGTCATTTATTGAATAATTTGCACTTGAAATAATTTTAATTGCGCTTCCATTAACGTTCTTCCGATTTCTAATGGGTTGATTCTTCCTGATTTGTCGCATCCTTCTAGGCTGCGTCGGGTGAAAGCAAATCAGCCTGGTTCCGATAGTCTTTTTTGGATTCGTCCTGGATTCAAATGAGCAAATACCGTGTTACGGGAACTATGTTACGGAGTGAAGAGAATCAATGTGGAATGGTAAATAATATTATGACCGGCTAAACTAACATGTACCTAATTAAATAATTTTAAATTTGGACCAATTTTAGATCAAAGCTGCGTTAAGTCCATCTTCATACACCGTACACATGGTATTAAAACCTGCCATAGTGATCCATCCACCGTGTGTAGATCGCGTTCTAGGATCAGCCAGTGTATATCCGATTCTCTCGAGGGGCTTGCGACATGACTGATGGTTGTTTGGGGCGGGTATTAGGATACATTCTTGTATCCCTGCATCGGCCATTCGGCTGTCCTATCGCAGGCTTCTCGCTTTGATTCTTCTTCAGAGTATGAAGAAGCATTTATACATACCGGCATGATTCTGGTGACTATCAATAAACTCATTGTTTGTCGGTGATCGCTGGTTTTTTGGTCTGCACTGCGCTTTACCATCAGGTGTAGTGCAGTTACTTTGTCGTCGGATTGATGTCGGATAAAAAAAGAAAGTAGAATAAATAAGTAAAATCTGTGTTGATTTATCAAGTCAACGTGAAATAGCGCGATGACAAAACACTTATTTTCATGCAAGTTAATATAAACAGCTCATACATTATTTTATATTATCATTATTAATTATATATGTATGTAATATAATCGTTGTTACATTTGTGTATAATTGTGTAATTTATAACGATCACCGATTGAAGTACCTATATTCACACAATAATACACGCAGAGTGATAAAATATCACGCTTCGTCCCACGGAAACAAGGAAATAATAACAAATTAAATGTAACTACGATAGTTACAATAATAGGTAGTTTAAGTGTAATATAATGAGATTTCTAAGAAAGAAATAGTGTATTAAGAGAAACTTTGTAGATTAATAACTAGTAACATTAGACATACAAGGCCGTCTGGGTTGGTACCACCACTTTGTTTATTTCTGCCGCCAAGCAACATTGTATAAGCACTGTAGTGTTTCGGTTTGAAGGACATTGAAGCTAGTGAAATTACTGGATATTATGACTATTAATATCTTATGTCTCGGAGTGACGAGCGCAGTTCAGTGCCATGCAGTGCTCTGTAATTCAAAGTTATGTGTGGTGTTGCTTCTGTTTATGAGCGCCTTGCTTATCTCGTCTTTCAATCAACTAAAAAATACATAATATTATGCATGTAGTTTTTAATTAATAATTTCCAGTAATTAGGTACAGTGGCTATTCCGTATGCAAATTTTATTTCAGCATATTTTTCTTATCGTATGTGAGTTGATAACACACAACATTGCGTCACAAAACCCAATAATAGTCAACACAACGCATCGAGTAAATTATGTCCAATTTTCTCGTGCTATCTATCCGTCATGTGTATTAAAGCTAAAATGCCGGTGTGACATTTACGCTACAAGAAAGTGTCTACTCATTTTCTCGTGCTATCTCTATATCTCTATGTCGTGATATACACATTAAGGGACAAACGAGAAACTAGTCTATATCGTTTTAGCTTTCTCTGGCGCGCGAAAATGTCATGAGCTTATGCTACGTGGGCAGGTTCTTTGTAAGTAATTTACACAACACATATTTAGAATGTATAAGCGGCCGATATGGAATTCTCGTCCTCATCACATTCCATAATGTGATGAGGACCATAGTGTGTGAGGATAATTTCCGTCCCATGACGGAAATAAACGAGCCGTGGGTACTAGTTGTACAGTCTGCCTATCCCTTTGAGGATACAGGCGTGAGCTTATGTATGTATATCTTTGTAAACACGTTGTAGGCAATGCTAATTACTTATATTGAATGGGGCACCATTATCCCATAGAAAAATGTGAAGTACAATATTTGTATTTTGTACAGAATTGCTGAATACACTTTTACTAGCCTTTTCCCAGGTGGTAGGTTCCTCATATGCGAGTCTTTCTTGATTGGTAGAGACTATCGCTTTTTCTATTTTTGTCGCCAAGCAGCAGTATCTATACAATCCACGCAACATTACATTGCATTCAAATCGGTCTAGTCGTTGTCACAGATAAACACACACAGTTAAACGGGTCAAATATATAACGCTCCTCTTTTATAAGGAGTTAAAAATAGATGGCTTTTAAGCAAACACAACACGACATGCTCAATGAAGGTTACAGATAGACGGTGTCCGTGGCTTAGTGGTTGAGTAGCTGGCTGTGAAGCGAGAGGCCGCAGGTCCGTTTTCGCACCGAGATAAATGTTTAAGTGATCCAATTAAATTTGTTTCGTGTCTGGGTGTGTTTTCGGTCCAGAGGCGTTGACGTCAGACAGGCGACAGGTTGAAAAAATGTAAACTAGATGTTTCTGTACTATGTGTTAAAAAACATGTCGTGCCAACCCTACTGAAAGTTGCTTAGGGGCAGGTGAAAGAAGACGCAATGAAAATTACAATCGTGGCAACCCTACTCGGTTTGACACGTCACCGGTCAGAAAGTGCAAATATTACCATGTTGAGAGTGTTGCTACATTCAACAAGTACTCAGGCTATTGACGAAAGTTGGTCGATTTACTTCGAGGGAAATGTTCGCACAATGTATTTAACAAACAGAAATGTCAACGAACGAAATGTGGTTTAGGTTAATATGTATGCGGGTGAGGTACATTTCGTAAATTGTAGGTACTACACACTCTCCGATAGCAGCCGTACCGGACTGAGTTTGCTCTTAACTCCGGACAAAAAAGGGATATTAAATTTTATAAGGTGTTACAAAATGAACTCTAATAAATTTAAGGATGTTTTTAAATTTATATTTTTAAAATAATCAAAGAGAAAAACAATTAAAAAACTGCCCATCTTAAAGAGGTAAACACTTCTCATTAGACATAAATTATCCTATATGCGCACTGTACAGTGTACTTTAGTGTCCGGGGGCTTTAAAACACTGTTTAGTTGAGCCTGGAAGTTTAGAACTCGTACGAACGCGTATAAAAATATTATAACAATTTCTTTTGGTGATGCAATTAACATTTATAATTTTTTTTGCTGAAATTTATTTGTTTCTCCATAACCTTACGAAATTCTTAGAGTTAATTTTCACACCTCATATAGTTTGTCCCCTTTGTTTGTAGGTATGTCTCTGTGGCATCGTAGCGCCTAAATAAAGAGATTTGAAGGCGGTTTTTTTTGTTTGATAGTTGTTTTAATGAGATGGTTCTTAGCAGCAGCATAAATGAGCCGGCTCGACCGGGTCGTTACCACTGTGTTACTCTTGCTCGTTTACCGGCCTATGCTATAAAAAAAGTTAGTAATTATTACCATTTTTTAGTCGATGCAAACGCAAACCAGAGATAACGGTACATATGGCAGATAATTGCCTTAATTAATGCTTTGGAAAGAAAGCTTTCGCATTGACATTTTAAAATTAAATCAGCTTCGTGTCGACGACCTAGTTTAACTACTACGAAAAAAATCGATATTAACTCGATTCATACTCGCAACTGCGCATATGTTTTTTTTAGTAAATATATTAATGCTATAATTTCGAAGAAAAGATATTATAGTTCTAACCGTTGTAGAGTAGACCATCTATAGTGGGATGAGTGGAGGAGAAAAAAATGTCTATTTCTGCTGCCAGGTAGCAGTGTGTAAGCGCTGTTGTGTTTATTTTGGAGGACATTGAGGTCAGTGAAGTTACTGGACCTTTATTCCACATTTATATTTCGGGGTGACGAGCGCAGTCAAGTGCCCATGCAGTACTTTGTAATTGGAAGTTCTGTGCGGTGTTACTTCTGTGTATGGCTCATTATGGACAGACGTGGCGCTCACCATCAGTCCAGCAACTGCTCGCCTCGTCATTCAAGCAAATAAAATACACGAAATATAATCAGTAATATTACCTTTTCTATAATAGGTAAAACCTACTATTATTTACTTGAAAATATAAACAAGAATGACAAGATATTTGTTTATGAAATCCTCATCTCATTTCAACACGAACCACAGTAGTTAACCGCAGGTTCTACGGTAAGGAACATTATACTATTATTTTAATTGCCTTTCCAGTATACAAAAAGTATTCTGTGCAATTTCCAAAATAATATTAAGTAACTTTAGTGGTTGCGGATTGAATTTTTTCTCCTTATGAGTTGGTTCAATATAAATTTAAGGGCCAATTTTTCAATATCCAAATAGACTTTTTATATGAGATACAAATTAAACGACAAAATAGAACCGCTACAGCGTTTTCATTAAATTAAAGGTAATTATAGGAAAGGGTGTGGTAAAATTGGTACTTCATATTATGACATTGGCGGTTTAATGGATTACTGGCAGTTAAATTTATTCAGTCATTGAATAATCAGCCCTTTACACCATGAAATATTCTTGACAATATTTTGACGATTGGTAATTTTTACCCTATTACTTTTTTAGCCGAACTTAGCTGTTGTTTTTTTTTATTTGATTGTATGACGAGACGAGCAAGGCGCTCGCCTGATGGTAATCGCCACGTCTGCCCATAAACAGAAGCAACACCACACAGATAATTGAATTACAAAGCACTGAAAACGCCGCGTCACGTCACGTCCATTTCATTTGCTTCAATGTCCTTCAAACCGAAACACAACAGTGCTTACACACTGTTGGTTGGCGGCAGAAATAGACAAAGCGATGGAATCCACCCAGACGGCCTCTCGCATACGAGGGACCTACCACCTTGTAACACCTTGTACCACCTTGTTGGTGTTAATTTCCCACTATTATCGTAGGCATATCATAATGATTTAAGTCATGAGTGAAATGTGACTTAATGACCAATGGTAGCGATCAGCCGGTCATACTGAACCGGTCGTATTTACGCTATGTTATCTAACATATAAGTATATTGTGTCGTCGCTCCCTCAGTCCGATCGAGACGTTAGATCAAGATGAACACGCTCCGAGGACTTTGTATTTTTAATATTATTGCCGTGAGTATATGTATTTCATTACATTGAATTGAGTATTTGGTTTTTTAATCATAATTTTAATTTTGTTTGTGAAGGATAATGGATTGTTTAATTTAAGCACCGGTCACGGCGATGTTTTTCGGCCTCAGTGACGATTCATAATTGTAGTTTTTTATCAATTGCTTATTATTTATTTTATTTTTATCTTGATTAATATTTTCATGTTTTTTTTTAAGTTAATATGTGAACAGATCTTAGTCTTTACGGATAATATTAGATTGCAGATAGATTTGATTATTAAAAAAAATTATTTATTAAAATAAAATTTAGTCAAAATTATTTTGGTTTCTATATATACTAAAAAATGCAATAGGAAGGTTAAAAATACATGTTGAAATACTACTAAATGTAAACACTTGTAGAGTTTTTAAAATAACTCGTGTTATAACTTTGCATAAATGTATTAATTATTTTTTTTAAATAACATTTTTAAAGACGGACTTAGTGCCAAAGACATTCTCTACCAGTGTACATGAGTCTGTGGGTGATGCAGAGATAAGATAAAGTGGATTTACATAAATTGTTTTTTGCAATGGTGAATCAAGTTTAGAAATTATCTTTGTGGATTCCCATTATAGAATGTGCATGACCGTCGCTTTACATATCAATACAATCATTTACGTGCCTCTTTTATATTAAAATCGTTTGATGGTCTAAGTTGGGAACTCTACATGTCTAACTCTTATTACAATTCTTTTTTAAAAAGGTGGTAAAGAAAGTGACAAAAAAATCATAAAAGAAGTTGCATGTATCATCGACCGAAAGTTTATGTACTCTACACATCGTTTACACCGTTTACCGATATAGTACAGCAGTTCTACAGCTTTATGAGCGCTGCGATGTCAGTTATCTGTTATTTTATAATAGTGACTGATATGTGCAAGAATTATTAGAGCAAACCGTGTCAAATGAATATATTCATTTTAATCGTATGTACGTCCACTCATAATAATTATTATATAGATACCAATGATTGCGTCGTAATTATATAAGTATACTTATACTATTCAATGCAAATCTGTTGTTATTTCAAACGTGTATCAACTAGCTGATTTATTTATGAAGTTACCTGTATAACTATGTTTGTATGTTATCATATATTGGTCGTCAAATACGCACAAAATACCTTGGCAGACTTGAAAATAGTCATATGAATCGGAATGTCGTCTTAAGTCTAGTGATAGACTTAAAGCGGCATTGCGATCCTCGCGTGGCCGGCATTAGAGTCGCTGCGTCACTGTCACGGGATGTATAGAGAGCGGGTGAAGTGAATTCAGTATATTCACAAAACCTAATCCAAAAAAAATCATAAAACGACTTGTAGAACTTAGGAAGAGAGTAGAAGTGTATATACGACAATATAACACAATACACGTAGAGTTAATTGAAAAGTAAATATATGTTTACATTTGGAATTCTGTGATGGAATACATTATAACTTCAGGCTAACCAACAACAGCACCAACCTGCTACTTTACATCGGTTTTATATAAAAACAACTCATTCGAGCCAGCCTATTCATGCTGTTCACAAAACTGTCTACAGCGTGGCTCTACCACTCAAAACTTTACGTCTTATCTTTTTAAGTGACCAGCGCAGTGCAGTGCCTTGCATTACTTAATTATTTATAGATATTGATGGTGTGGCCTACTGTTTATTGACAGTCATTGCGCTTATCATCACACGAGTGACTAGTTTGTTCTGTGATTCAGGTAAAAATCGGGTAGGACGTGCCCGCCAAAGTTCTCTTGTCGCACTCCTTATTTTTTAATATTTTTATTATTTCTTAGAATATCTGCAAAAACAACTCGCCCTGACGATATATACAATAATAAACCCGAATTAAATTACAATATTAAAAATAAAAATATAATCAATTTTGAGGCGGTGCAATTGCTATTTGCCTATATTCAAATTTTAACAGAAAGCACCAACTCAAAACTGATTATTTTTCTTGCTTATTTTGAGTCGGTTTTATTTTTGCATACAAGTATTATTTTACTATTTTTAGTTTAGGAATTATTATGACAGCAATCAATAAATGCGTCCATTTCAGAATCTCTTCCGTTTCTTTTCGTCAGTAAAAATTTACTAATGCTCCATGGCAATCTGTTTCTAGATGAACGAGGCGAATTAATATATACTTTGTCATCTAAGACGATGTACGAGTATATACATACAATAAGATAACCGGTACTCACAGCAAGTTTTATAAGGCATACGTACATGTTTAATTCATGTACCATTACATAGGTACCGGCTGGTTTTTGCTTCCTCTCAATGTGACCGCGCCTTGCGTTGCTTAATATTTTGCTCTCATTTGTAAGTTACGAGGCCCTGTTAAAACGACCCTTTATTTAATTACATCCGTGGTGTAGCAAACGGATAGCCGGTGGCAATTATATATTAATTATCAGCTTTTAAAATCAACGTCAACTTTTAAAAAATATGTTTTTTTTATTACTAGATTTCCTCCTTTCCTTTAAGCCTCCGTCTCACTGCCACGATTTATCGGTCGTCATAGTAGAGTGATAGATGTTTTTGGTATTTTTCGTATGGAGACGCGCGCGGTCTTACACATCATCATCATCAGCGACAGGACGTCCACTGCTAAACATAGACCTCCCCCAAAGATTTCCAGACCGACCTGTTGGAAGCGGCCTGGAAATACGATAATAATAAACGCGATCTTACACGCTGCTTCGATTTAAATGCTGGCTGCGACTTTCGATTGGTATGCTTTTTATGCTGTCATTATGTTGGCACTGGTCATTCGAAGTGTTTTTAAATTACAATGTTTACTAGAATCAATCAGAATTATGTGAGTATGTTCAACATCATGTCGGTGATTTGTGTATTTGTTTTATTGGAACAGAGCGTTAACATTAAGATGCTACGCATTCGCGCGTTTCGCGATTTTTTGATATTTGTTTTCGTATATTTTGAAGGGGACGCGGACGCGCACGTTCATACACTGTTGCGATATTATTGACGGTCGGACAGAATTGTGCTCGCAAATTATATAATTGGATTCAAAACTGTTTATTAGATAAATATTTTTTCGGTAGTATGTTATTTCTATCGTAGAATCTCGTGTATAGTTGTAGACTTAAAAAAGCAAAATCAATATCAATAATTATGCTTTATGGATAAAATAAAAAAGCCAAAGGTTTTGCTGGTGGAAGAATACTTGTATCCGACCGGATAGCGATCACCGTACACTGGTGCTAAAACCTGCCATAGTGGCCCACCTTGTGTGGGTCGCGTTCCAGGGTCAGCCAGTGTATATCCGGTTCTCCCTAGGGGACTCCTCACCCTTTTCCCAACCCTTTTTCCTTCCCCTCCCCCTTGGCCCTTTGGCAGGCCGGCATGATCTTGCCGACCAACGATGGACACATTGTTTATCGTTGGTCGACATTATTCTTGGATTGCGCTACACTTATCATCAGGTGTAGCGTAGTCACTTTGCCGAGCCAGGAAAAAAAAATATCGCGGCTGTGTGTAGAGGACGCGGGATGCAATTACGCATAAATAAACGCGGTCGATAAAACTATTATAAAAAACAGAAGTTACTTTTTTACGCAATACGCATGTGGCATATTCTTAGACAATAAAATTATGATACATTAATAATGCATAAACCGTCCATTAAAATGATTAAGTTTGTATAAAACATATAAATTGTTCACATTTATATTTTGATTCGTTATTGATTAGCTAAAAATCGTGAAGCAACATAGGAGATCGTTTACGACTGTAGTCACCTTATAAAAAAATATAAAAAGAATGGCTGTGAATGAAGAGATTGAATGGTTCGGCTCCCTGGTTCACAAACCTTAGAATGGTTTTTAGACTAGCTCCCTAAATAAAAATATTTTGGTGTCGATCTATATGGTCGCCCTCCAGCAAAGTTGTTGCTTCAGGTTGGCCATATGACTTCTGTGAGACCATGGTAGCAACACGGCATGGCCTATCCATGGTTGGCAACCTAATCGGTCTCCTAATGATAAGCGCTCTCCACCGCCCGTGAACAAACACAATACTTGAAGCGTTAGCGACTTTAAAAGAAATGCAACAGCAAACGCTGTTTCAATCGTTTTCTGTTATAAAACGTGTAACAAAGGCGAGGTGAAGAAAGAAAGCTTACACACTGTTGCCTGGCGGCAGAAATAACGGTTATAATTGGGTGTCTAGGATTCGATAAAATCCAGCACTGAATTGCTCACTGTCAGACGAACGACCCTAAAATATGATCACACGTAACACGTATAGTGATACTAATCCGGTCGAGCCCTATCCATTCGTGCAGTGGACAAAACTGGCATGCATGTATCACTTCAATAATCCTCATGGATCCAAACCAAAAAAATATTTAAATTATAAAGACCATGACATACTAACAATGATTAAAAATAACCTTTAGTTAATTCCTATTGTTGCATTTTATTTTTGATTATAATAGCTGAATCGTGGGTAATTTTTCCTAATATGGTATTCGAGGTAGATCATTATAATATAGTATTCTTGAATTAAAATAGAAAACTTTGACCAAGTTTTTAATGACTGTGGGTGTGGTTAATAACCGCAGGATCGTGTCTAAGCTTGTTTTATTTTTTTTGAGAAACAATATTTTGTATTGACAGTGGCGCAGTGGGCGAGTAGCTGGCTTTGAAGCAAGAGGCTTTTGTTTTTGTTCAGTGCCATGCAGTGCTTTGTAATTCGAAGTTCTGTGTGGTGTTGCTTATGTTTATGGGCAGGCGTGGCGCTTACCATCAGGCGAGCGCCTTGCTGGTCACGTCATATATTAAAAAAAAGGCAGCGGGTTCGATTTTCACACCGACAATGTTTACACAATGTTTGCGTGATCCGCAAATATTCACTTCGGGTCTAACAAATGTTGGTGTGATACACAAATATTTGTTTCGGGTCTGGGTCTTTGTCCCCAAAGAGGTTGACGTCAGGCAGACGGGTGCTCATAAAAACTACAAGCTAAATCTTTCTGTAACTTGCGTAATAAATTTTTTACGCCGAACTCACTGCGAGTGGAATAAGGGCAGGTATTTGGTAAATGAGCGATGGGAGTAGACGTAAATACTATTAACGAATATATTCAGGACAGCCTTGTTGTCCGCGACGTGGTAGACAAACTTCAGTAATATCGCTTGAGGTGGTGGTGGTGATCACGTTTTAAGAAAACAGTAGGATTACGTCGGTCGCTGATGCTTGAGTCATATTATATCAGAGGCACAATCTTACGGACGCGCGTGACTGTCTGGACGGTCCAAAAAGTATTGGCTTGACGTATTGGATGGAAATATGACAGTCAATGTTCTAAATCGGGTGAAGTGGAACGCTTAAGTTGGAAGTTAGACCCTGACATTAAGCCGAGATAACGGCGGCAGAAAGAAAGAAACGGGATGGGAGTCTTTTGTATTTTTCATGCAATCGGATACGTGAAAAATACCTCAATAATCTAGTGGTATATTTATATCGGCCCGGATAGCGACCACCGTACACACGGTGTTAAAACCTGTCATAGTGACCCAGACATCTTGTATGGATCGCGTTCCAGGATCAGCCAGTGTATATCCGGTTCTCCCGAGGGGCTTGCGACGTAACCTGGTGGTTGATTGGGGCGGATATAGGGGTACATCCTTGTATCGCTGTGCCTGCAGCGGTCATCCGAAAACCGTGAGGGACAGCTAGTACCTAGTTACTACAGTGAATTGTTCATTTTTTTATGCTTTACGATGTCTTTGCTATTTTTCACTGTTGCCCACAAGTATTCCATTATATTTTTAAGCGCTCTTTTACTTGGAAACAATTTACAGGCTGAGCACTATAATATGTGTCTCCAAAGAATTTTACTATCAACAATGCGTAGGTATTTATAACAAGCGTCGACGCTATATGACTTAATTATCAATTAAACACTTCATGTATGTAATTGTTATTATAATCATTATTTGTACATACAAATATGTGATATTTGTATGTATATAGCGAGCTTATCGCTATACTGGGCATTAATCTTAATTCTGGGCAATTCATGTGTTACTTTTCGAATCGAAAATTCGAACGCAAATTGATTGCCCGATCTGAGAACCTCACGCTTCTCAGCCTTAGTACGCAGCCACTAGACCAATGAGGCCATTTAATGAATCGTTCTACAGTATGTATGTGATGTGTAGGTTTGGTATGGTTTTCTTTGTATAGAGTTGTAGAGCCACGCTGTATACAGTTTTGTCTACAGTGTGATTGGGACAGCTCGACCGCGTTGTCATCATTGTCTCATAGAAAACTGACGTAAAGAAACAGTTTAAATACTGACATAAAGTAACAGTAAAAGTTGGGCCACTATGAGGCCATGAGGCCTTAAAAGGTGGCCTACTATGAAGTAGGCCAACTTTTATGAATACGAGGGTTAGTATCTGAAAACGATAGTTGCGTCACTGAACCATTTGATACTAACTTCAGGCGGGCCAAACTATTTTGCGAATTATACGTGTTACGACGAGCTAATCATTATATGTCACCCATAAATCATTCTTATTTTTATACTAAAATACTTTTATGACTGCAGTAAAAAGTTGCAAAAACTGTATTGTCCCCGTTACAGGGTCAGGGCAATCAATTATAGTATATAACCCACAATTTAAAGTACATTTCCACTTTCAGTTCGCGATGGCGGGGCAGGCACCCTGCCTACAACTCAATGATGGCTACAAGATCCCAATCCTCGCTTTGGGTACTGGCAGAGGCACAATACAAGAGGTGACCCTGTTTTGATTTCTCTGACATTTTAATAAATAGTGTAACTCAATGAGATAGAGTTGAATTTTGTGTGGTGATTTTGAGGTTATTTTAGCTTTATTATTATGTTTGTCTAGTTTCATTGCGTAATAATGGTTTAACCTTTCAGAGCATTTATTGCTGTTTTAATTTATAGTTTTTGGATTGTTTGCTTATGTATACATGTTGTGTCGACAGTGAATTTCATAATGTTACTTTTTCCAACTTAATTAATTAAACATTAATATTTTTTGAATCTCGAATCGTCTTGCCCAAAAGTTCGACGACTTCCAACCGCCGGAGCAGGCTGGGTTTCGTAGGGGCTTTTCTACCGTAGACCACATACACACACTCAGGCAAATTATTCAGAAGACCGAGGAATATAATGAGCCTCTATGCCTAGCGTATGTGGACTACGAGAAAGCCTTTGACACCGTCGAGACCTGGGCTGTTCTGCAGTCCATGCAGAGATGCCAGATTGACGACAGATATATCCAGGTGATGAGATGTCTGTACGAGGCCGCATCGATGATCGTCCAAGTACAAGAACATAGCACAAAGCCAATCCAACTGCGTCGTGGGGTAAGACAGGGAGATGTTATATCTCCAAAACTGTTCACCAACGCGTTGGAGGACGCTTTTAAGACGCTTGATTGGAAAGGACGGGGCATCAACATCAACGGTCAGTACATCTCTCATCTGCGATTTGCAGATGACATTGTTGTCATGGCAGAATCTCTGCCGGATTTGGAAGGAATGCTGAACAGCCTCAACCGTTCTTCAAGACGAATAGGTCTCGGTTTGAATCTTGATAAAACAAAGGTTATGTTTAACCGCCACGTCTTCCCGAGACCTGTAGTCGTGGGTGATGCCACTCTTGAAGTTGTGCAAGATTATATTTACCTTGGCCAAATAATACAACTAGGCAGGCACAACTTTGAGAAGGAGGCAGATAGAAGAATTCGGTTGGGCTGGGCGGCATTCGGGAAGCTACGCAACATTTTCGAGTCGTCGATCCCTCAGTGTTTAAAAACGAAAGTTTTTAACCAGTGCGTCCTACCTGTAATGACCTACGGAGCTGAGACGTGGACACTAACTAGCGGACTGGTCCATAAGTTCAAAGTCGCTCAGCGTGCTATGGAGCGAGCAATGCTTGGAATTTCTTTGGTGGATAGAATCCGAAATGATGTCATCCGCCAGAAAACCAAAGCCATCGATATTGCTCGCAAAATTAGCACGCTGAAGTGGAAGTGGGCCGGTCATGTCTCCAGACGGACAGATGGTCGGTGGAGCAGACAGGTGCTGGAGTGGAGACCACGCTTAGGCAAACGCAGTGTGGGGCGCCCGGCTACACGGTGGACCGACGACTTGAAAAAGATGGCGGGTAGCGGATGGATGCGGGTTGCCCAAGACCGGGATGGTTGGCGCTCACTTGGGGAGGCTTACGTTCAGCAGTGGACGGCAATAAGCTGAGATGATGATGATGATGATGATGATTTTTTGAATAGTTTTAAAGTCAAATATTAGGCTCACGCAAGACTACGACATATAAAACGCTGACTATCTTTAAACTTTTTTATGGCAAATATATAACTATTAAATTGGATCATGTTCGGCCTTTAATACGTCATAGCATACTAAGACCATTATATATAATAAAAATATAAATAAAATAGATTAAAAGTGAATCAGATTCCCATAAAATATGAATTAATATAATTGACAATCCCCTGACCCATCCTAATCTTGAAAACTTTTATTCAAGACTAGCTTTTGCTCGCGGCTCCGCCCACGTGATCAAACAAATAAACAAACAATCAAACTCTACAGCTTTACAATATTAGTATAGATTTGGGTAGCTTAGCAACGGAAGCCTTCAAATAATATTATTTGGGTAGCTTAGCAACGGAAGCCTTCAAATATGAATAATTTTCCCCGTTTTTGCAACATTTTTCACTGATGCTTCGCTTCTAATGGTCGCAGCGTAATGTTATATAGCCTAAAGCCTTCCTCGATAAATGGACTATCCAACACAAAAAGAATTTTTCAATTCGAACCAGTAGTTCCTGAGATTATCGCGTTCAAACAAACAAACAAACAAACAATCAAACTCTACAGCTTTATAATATTAGTATAGATGACGATATTTTTATTTGTTAAATATCAAAGGTTGTTCTAACATTGTGAAAGAGGAAAACATATACACGCTTGAATATTGAAATTTCATAGCCTTGAATTATTATTTTTTGTAGTAGAACCATCTGGTAGGAGGATCCTTTCGAATTGAGTGGAAACAACGAGTCGGCTATCATTTGGAATTAGTTTTATTAGAACGTAACTATAAGTATCGGAAAATATAATAAACATAACTGTCGCAACTGCCTTGCCAGATCGTACCAGGGGTATCCCGTAGCAGGCCCAAAAAGTGTTGGCTTGACATATTAAAACATCAGAATAAATAGTCTTACTACAAAGGTTGCTCAAAATCGGACGAACTGGAGGCGAGTTGTAGAAAAAGTACGTAAATATAATATAAAAATTAACAAGCATTACAAATAAAATAACATTTTAATGGTAGAGCTATTTTTGGGTCGAGTGTTAAAGAAGAGACTCGTGTCCTAATATTTTTTATAAGACACTATAAAAAGGGTGTTTGAAAATGTCAGATATTTTCTCCTTTTTATTTTTCTTCTTATATGTTTATGCCCTTGTTCTAGTATTTAATTTAACATTAGAATTTATCGATTGAGCAATATACTCATTATAAACTAAATGGTCACACATGTAGTCATCAATCCACAGTAAGATACGTGTCTTATGTCGTAAGTATCAGAAGTATTAGGTCTCACAACAATCAGACGCAAAAAAATATTTGTGGCGTGGCCTCTCATTTTACAACTAGCTACTCGCCTAAGTTAAGCTACAGTTCTCAAAATAACTCGATACTGCGGCAAAATTAGTTCAATCCTCAATAAATCAGTTTAGTTATTTGTTTTAAATTTTTCCTTCTTTTTTCAGTCGGAAACAATCGACCAAGTTCGTCAAGCAGTATTTTGGGCTATAGAAGAAGGTTATCGGCACATAGATACAGCAGCTATATATGGAGATGAAGAGCAAGTCGGCTTAGGTATTGCTGAAGCGATTAACAAGGGAATAGTGACGAGAGAACAACTGTTCGTCACTACTAAGGTGGATGGAATTCTTGTATTATCTATGTGTATTGATGTGATATTTGATATATCTATTGGTATTGCTACTATACATGTTGTAGAATTTGTCTTATATAATCAGGTTACTAAAAACAATAATATGATAGAAACGTATATAAAACCAGTAAGTAACTACAGATATAAAAGCCCAAATATATTTATTTTTTATGTATTTTATGTAACTAGGACCCTAACTTAAAAAAAACAAAGACAACAAAAATAGGATAAGTATTTTTATAGATTCAAGACATACGACTGTTGAGAACGTGATAATAAACGCGTATTGTAAGCCGCGATAGTAGAAGACTATTAAAATCTTTAGTTTTAGAACCACAACTGATCATTAAATTTTGATTTGTAACAATTTCAGTTATGGAACGATAAACACGCTCGTCAAGATGTGGTACCTGCACTCAGGGAGTCACTTCGTCAGCTTGGATTGGATTACGTGGACCTTTACCTGATCCACTTCCCTATCTCCGAAAAGGTTTAGACGGTCCTTTAATTTTACTTAGTGACAGAATGTTAAATAGTAAAAAATTGTTACCATAATATACTTTTATAGTAACAATTTTTATCTTTGGTCACGTTTTGACCTACCTCGTAGTAATTAGTTTTATGCTGACGTCATAGATACCTGCAATAGAGATACGAAATCTAATGTATTTAGTATTATTGTCCCAGAGTTTTCCTTATTTAAGCCAAGGTTAGAGCCGCTAAGGTCAACCTAACCATAAATGATGAGTTCAATAAAAATAGCAATAGTTTTTATTCGAAATCGTGAAAAAATTCCCAGATTATTAGAGTTACTAATGATTCTGTATTTTCCAGCCCGATGGCTCACCAGACACCATCGATTACCTGGACACATGGCAGGGCATGCAAGAAGCTAGAGATTTGGGTCTCGCCAGGTCTATTGGCGTGTCTAACTTTAACATCACGCAGATAAGCAGGCTGGTGGAGAGCAGTGGCGTTAAGCCTGCTGTTAACCAGTTCGAGGTATATCTAAATTGGCAATATTTTTACAAGCTGTTCTACCTATGCTAAACTAAGATGGAATTAATGTTGACCGAATTGTTTTTTAATATTTTGTATGTGTATTACCTGTATCTCTTAATTTAGGAATGAACAGAATGAGCAGTTTAAAAGGAGCTGATAAACTGATGGGTAATTAATTGTACCTGTATTGGATCCTACAAGAAGTTGCTTCATTTGTAATTACACCAATATTACACAGTAGAGCCGAGGATTGTCTCAATAGCGTGCTTAGCTGAGGCCTATGTCCAATAGACTAACACATGCTGATAATGATGATGAATTATAAGAGTGCTAGAGCCACGCTGTAGACAGTTTTGTCTAAAGCATGAATGGGCTCGACCGGGTCGTTACCACTGTTTCACAGAAAACCAACGTAAAGTAGCAGCTTGATGCTGCGTTTCGTACAGTGAATGAGATATCCGGAAGCCCAAATCCCACTCCCTTTCCCAATCCCTTAATTATCCCTTCCCTTTAAGGTCGGCAATGCGCCTATGATTCTTCTAGTATTGTAGGCGTACATGGGCGGTGGGTATCACTTACCATCAGGCGACCCACATGCTCGTTTGCCGGCTATAAATAAAATACATTTGTCGAGGAACTTTGCTTGAATACATTTCTTTTATCAGCTAGTCATACTATCGAGTCATTCATAGATCTTTCTTTACAGGTGAATCCCACAATGACTCAAGAGCCACTGGTATCTCATTGTCTAAATAACGGAATCGCTGTTATGGCATACAGTCCGTTTGGGTTTGTTGTCTCCAGAAAAGTCGACCATGCTCCACCCCCGAGTAAGGACGATCCCACCCTGGTTGCTTTGTCGAAGAAATACGGGAAGAGTGTTGAACAAATCGTATTGAGATATTTGGTAAGTTAAGGAAGAGTTATTATATTTTTTTTATTTGATGGAATGATGAGGCAAGCAAGGTGCTCGCCTGATGGTAAGCGCCATGCCTGTCCATACCAGAAGCAACAGACAGAACTTTGAATTACTAAAGCACTGCATGGCACTGAAGTGAGCTCATCACCCCGAGACATTCTTATGTCTCATAATGCCCAGTAATTTCACTAGTTTTAATGACCTTCAAACCGAAACACAACAGTGCTTACACACTGTTGCTTCCTCAGGTATTATGGAGGTTTATGTGTGGAGATCATTTACCGTCAGGTGACACACTTGCTCGTTTGTTGGCCTCTGCTATAAAATAAAAAAAATAAAATCATTTACAAATACAAATTTTAACAGCAGCGATAGCTCAGCGGGGAGTGGTACGGACTGTCGAAACGAAAGTTGCAAGTTCAAAACCAGCCCCAATAGTTAAGTTACTCTAACTTTTTTAAGTTACGTGTATATTAATTGTTAATTATCGCTTGCTTTAACGGTGAAGGAAACAACGGTGAAGGAAACCTGCATACCTGAGCACTCCATAAGATTTTTCGAAGGTATGTGAAGTCTGCCAACCCCCATTAGGCCAGCGTGGTGGACTATGGTCTAATCCCTCTCATTCAGTAGAGGATGTCCGTGGCCAGCAGAGGGACGTAGTATAATACAGGGCTAGTATTATTATTATTATAAGACCATTTAAGTAAATATATTTTTATTTTTTTCAGGTTGAAAGAGGACTCATACCCATCCCGAAGTCAACAAACAAGGGCAGAATTGCTCAGAACATCGATATTTTCGACTTCCAACTAAATGATTACGAAGTAGCTACAATCAATAAATTCAATAAGAACATTCGAGTAATAAATCCCACAGACTGGAAGGATTATCCCAACTACCCTTTTGAGAGGGATTGAATTATGTATATTTATTGGAAATTTCGTAATTTGTTGGTGATTTAATTTTGTAATACATAAGTCATAATAAACATGTTTTGTTTCTTGTTGTTTGTCCTGTAGCTTTAACAGCTATTTAGGTCGAATGATTTCTCGAGCCCTGTCTGAAATGGGATGGTGCATTAAGAAATAGGGAGTAAAGGAGGTTATTTTTATTGAATGACAAGACGAGCAAGGCGCTTGCCTGATGGTAAGAGCTACGCCTGTCCATAAACAGAAGCAACACCACAAAGAACTTTGAGTTATAACGCACTGCATGGCATTGAATTGCGCTCGTCACCCTGAGACATAAGATCTTAAGTCTCATAATGCCCATAATAAATCTGATTAATACTAGAAAAGCGTCTCGTACGACTCTGCCGGGGATGTAACCGAAAAGTCCATTTACTAGACCACGTCATACAAATAGACAGCGACAATCGTATACGAGTGGTAGAGCCACGCTGTACACGGTTTAGTCTACAGCATGAATGGGCCGGCTCGACCGGGTCGTTACCACTGTCTCACAGGAAACCGACGTAAAGTAGCGGCTTGCTGCTGCGTTTCTTACGGTGAGTAAGATATCCGGAGGCCCAAATACCCCTCCCCTTCCCAATCCCTAATTATTATCCCTTTCCTTTTTTTATTTATTCTTCTGGTATTGTGGACGTACATGGGCAGTGGAGATCACTTACCATCAGGTGACCCACTTGCTCGTTGCTGGCCTATGCTATAAAAAAAAAGTTGCCTCGTAAAGCAGAGTTTTCTGTTATGTTATCACCTGTATACAGGGTTATTTTTAAAACACTGACAACCTCGCAGGAGTAGATTCCTAAGGTCATTTGCTACTACTTTTGTTCTACGACTTTTCATAATTTGTTAGATTTTATTCTCATACAAAAATAATTATGAATTTAATTTCCGTCTTGAAAGTTACCTACGCTCTGCGCGTATCGCAGATTACGTAATACACGCAGCGCGCGGGTCAGTTCAATGACCGGCCGCGCCGTATCGATCGATAATACCTACATCCAGCCGTCAGCTGACGTACGAACACAAACACTACACAACAAAAACTTGTAAAATCATTTTTTTTCTTATGTATTGAGTTATGTCCAAACTCGTAGAACAAAAGTTGTTCCTTATGGGGTCAGCTATATGGCCCTGCGAGGTTGTCAGTGTTTTAAAAATAACCCTGTATATAAAAGCTGTTATTGGCAAACTTATCACAACAACTACATTTGTTGCGATAAGTAAAGCTTTACTATGTGATAGTCCTAGCGCTTTATCTATATCTGCCGCTAAGGAGCGATGTGTCAGCACTGCTGTATTTCGATTTAAAGGACATTGAAGCCAGTGAAATTGCTGGGTATTAAAATACTTAACAATATAAGTCTCGGTGGCTGCTATTATTTTCGGACAACTCTCAAATTACTATGAAGTTTTATTCGTTGGGCAATCATGGCTCACTAATGACATTTGCTATAATATATTATCAGGCGGCGTTAGTCATTGATTACATGTATTCATATCAACTGATATCAACATATTATTTTTTTTTTTTTAATAAATAACACCCAACAGTCACACACATAGCCCTGACCCCACAGTAAGATACGAGTCTTGTGTCGTGGGTATCAAGAACTACGAGAGACTTTTTGGTCTCACAACACCCAGACCCGAAACAAATATTTGTGGATCAGACAAATATTTGCTCCGTGCGGGAATCAAACCCACGGCCTCACGTTTCACAGTCGGCTACTCGCTCACAGCGCCACGGAGGCTGTCAAAATCATAATTAAAGAAAGTATAAATATTTCAGTTCATTTTTGCACTAGTTTTTGTGTGCAAGATGTATTTATATAGACACAATAACTGTGCGTACCTGCCAGTAGAATCTATAGGACGACCGCCTACGCTTCGCTCAATATATTCCAATCTCCAATGCCCATCATTTCTTTTAACCGCTCCCACGATTCGATGTTTGTTCATTAATGGTTACTTACCTACCATTAGGTGACTCACTTGTCCGCTCCCAGGCCTTTTGTTATTAAATAATGTGTTCGGAAATTCTGTAATAGACATTCGACGTAGTCACACAAAACAGTACTCATTCCGAACTATTATTTTATTGACTCACGTTAACAGAAAGAATATTTTTTTCATAATAATTATCGATCTCTACATTGGTCAGGGGATAAGTCCAGATTAGAATCAGATTGAACAATATTTCTTTTTTTTCAACGCAAATTTATAATATAGGTAGTACATAAAACGTTCCATATAATATCACACACTACTCACTCACATTTCAAGCTTTATGTCTCTTTTCTACCAAATAACTTCTTTCCGTAAGTAACCGATTATAAAACAAGAATTTGCGGGTTCATTTGCTCATTTGCTGGTGTCTACTTTTTTTACCCTTGGGATGAACTACAGGGGTCCCTGCTAACGGAATACTGGCGACCTCTGCAGTATCTCATCCCAAGGCCAAACGGAAGGGGAAGGAATAAGCGATGGGAAAGGTATAGTAAGAGAAGGTATAGCAAGCTCCCTCGGGAGAACCGGATGTACACTGGATGACTCCGAACGCAGACCACACAAGGTGGGTATGGTGTTTGCTATCCGGGCGGATACGAATATTCTACCACCAGCATGCTTATGTCTTCGGTAAAAAAAACACAATAATATAAAGGCCTTTATTAGATAAATATGTCCCAGGGACGGGCTTCCCTTACGAGTGAGCGGGGTTCGACGTTAGTATTATTTAGTTAGTTAGTGTTATTTATAATTATTCTGAAACATTTACCTAGGTGTACAGGTTTCCTCATTCTGTCCTTTATTGTTAAATAAAAACAACAAAAGTCACAGTTAAAAAAGAAATCCGTTACAAAAAAATAAAGGTGTAAGTACATTACGTACACAATCGGAGGTGATTCATTCTTAAGTACAGGCTTCGGCAAGCTACAAAAATAAGTTAAAACAAGTCCGGAAATAGGTAAATAACATCATGAATAACTTGCAGACATTTCCTACAATGTGAAGAGGATCCACAGCGTTTAACACTTGATCAGTCAACTTTGTGTATTCGGTCAGCACACACGAAAGTCGAGATGGAATTGTTTACCGCGCTTACCTTGTTATTCCTCACGTTGTGTTTCAATGTGAGTATATTTTTTTTAAACGACTGTGTTCAAATTGAATTTTGCTTATGATATTTTGTAATATAATTAATATTAATATTATAATTATTTTAAAGTTTTAAATTGTTTATTTTTGAAATAGGTACCTACTTTAAATTAATTCACTCTATCCTTTGTAATATGAATTCTTTCTGTAATAATGGGGTAACGTTCGTTTTATTTCTCTCTTTCAATCAGGCAGATAATTTCTACACGAGTCGAACTTGGTATTTCTAAACACTTTCAAGAAAAGGGTTTTTTTTTAAATCAGCTCTGTTTTATATAATCCCACAGCTGGGCACGGGCCTCCTCTACTAATCAGAGGGATTAAGTCTCAGTCCACCACGCTGGAATGATGGGGGTTGGGAAAGGATTACTCATAGAATATTATCGAATTATATTAAGTACAACATAACTTTATTTCCCTTCACTACGTAGTAGAATACAAAGTCGCTTCCCGTCTGTCTGTCCCTATGTATGCTTAGATCTTTAAAACTACGCAATGGATTTTGATTCAGTTTTAATAGATAGAGTGATTCAAGAGGAAGGTTTACATGTATAATACATGCAATTATGCATTATGATAGATAATTTTAGAGGTTTCTAATGTGATGTCGTAAATAAACACATTTTTGCGCTTACATTGCAAACGCTGGCTAAACCCTACGAGATGATCAAAATAATGTACTACAGTATTGTACACCTTAAAAACGTCTACAAAAAAGTCTGCGATGGTATATCTCTTAGGGATAAACCACAATAACCATTTTTTATCATTTACTTTTTACGAGAAATAATGGCTTATTTACGAAGCGATTTTAAGCAATACAGCATTAATCCTTATCCAAATAAGTATCTTAAATTCATTGTGCATTTCATATCTATAAAGACATTATAACTTACAGCTTACAAATGGGGTAAGCAATTACGATAGACTGTGATTCTGTAATGTCTGTGGTTTTGAACACACATTCACATAATTTGTGTAATTATAAAATTGTGATCAAGATGTTGGTATAAGAGATCGCACTTTAGAAAATTATTATCATAACTTGTGTAAATGTCCAAATCAACTTCCCTAGGCTTAGCTTACTAATCGATTCATTAATACCATGCCCAATTTTATAGTCGAAAATATTAATCAGCATTAAAACCATGTTTTTGCATTTATGTAGTTAATTGAAAAGTGTTGTCCTCAATAATCCTGTAATCCCCGAAGGGGTAGGCAGAGGTGTAACCAATACACCCACATTTCGGCGAACTTATTTCAGTCCCTTGATGTGATAGGGGGAGAGCCTATCGCCATACCGGGCACAATACCATACTAATACTGAGTATTTCATGATGTGAATGGTTTATTTTTAATAGGTATTCATTTGTGATAACTATTAAAAATAAACTATTAATACCTTTAGAAAATGATTTTCAGAATCATTACAGAACTGAACTCGCCATTTGTGTCGTTGCAAACTTTGTTATTGGCAGAGTCGTCGGTGACTTACTGGAAGCCAATTTTTAAAAGAAAGTTGAAGCTTTTTTTATTAGCTTGGATGACGAAATGAACAGGTCGCTGGCCCTGATGGTAAGCGTCACGCCTGCCCATAAAAGACACAACATACTTTAAATTACGAAGCACTAAATGCCACTGGACTGCGTTCATCACCCCGAAACATAAGTCTCACAATGCCCATTAATTTCACTGGCTTCAATGTCCTTCAATCCGAACCATAACATTGCTAAAATAAAGCGGTGTTACAAAGAGTTTAACAGCTACAAAAAAATTACTGATAATACAGAACAAATATTTTTTTGTAAGGAGTTAATAACAAAAATGATGACATTGAACTTGACGTTACCTACTTATTAATATAATACATTTTTAACTTTTTTTTCATTATCGCTTTATAAATTTCTCACAATAATCATTTTGAACTTTAATTAACACATAGAATAAAACAGTTACTATCTCCGCCTGTTTGTCTTTTATCTACTACGGATGGAGACGCCGTTTTCAGTATTAATTAAAAATGTATTCCGGAAGGTTTATATGCATATCGCGTTATGACTCATGGGAGCAGGGCAGTAATAAGCCTGCAGTAAAATCGTGAAAATGCGAGAGAGGGAGGGAGTTAGTGCTAGTGTGTAATAAACACGAAACATGCCAAAATGTCACTTAGAGACAGCGTGTTTAAAGGTCTCTCCACCAAAAAAGTTGTTCTCAACAGTTTGAAAGTCTACAAAAGTCATCAACTTTTCTTTTCATTCTTCAGCGAATTAAAATAAGTCGTCAATAAGTTAAGGAACGTTTCATAAGTTAAGATGAAGATGTTCTTAATTGAGCTAGCGTTGTTCCCAATTGCCCCCAAGTATACACAGTGCGATATGTGTGTTCCTAAGATGGTTCCGTTTTAACTGAAACACTGTTCTCAACATTTGTTTGCAAATTTTTATAATATTAAGTGATTATAGAAACTTGCGACACCAACTAGTGCTGATAACAAATGTTTTCAATTTTCTTTTGGTGTACACTTAGCTCAATATACCTTTCAAAGATTAGGGATTTTGGTAGTAATCGATTCGTATCGTATTCCCAATACATCTACACCCACACTTACTACCGCACTCAGAGACGTAAAGTAACTTTAATTGTTAAGGCATTTTTTAGAATTCGATGTTCCGTTACTGAATACAAAAATTGAGTGAGCCTCCGTTACTAAGAACAGAAAAAAAACACAATTGACGTCTCTGAGAAATAATCGAGTTCTAAAGTGGGTGATAGACGTACGAACTTAAAGTACGCGGTTTTTAAGATCGCGAACTTACTCGGCTCGACGTTAGTGACACACGTGAAGCTTACTCATTCTGTATTGCGATGTCGTCGACAGAAGAAGCTTTGTGTTATTTAGGAATTATAACATTTTAAAAACTAAAAAAATAGACGAAGTCGAAAAGTGTGGGTAAAGAACTAGCTTACGAAAAGAGAGCGTTTATCACATGTGAATTTAGTAAGAGTTACATGAAGAGAAGGAAGTTACATAATTATTTCAGAATGCCTGAGGCGGTGTATGAATTTCTGAATCAAAATTAACAAAAATTGCAAAAATCTAAACACGACAAGCGTCGCGGCTCGCAGTGCTGCTACACGTACGAGCCAAGACGAGCTACGAGCAAGATTTCCAACCAGTTGGATCGAAGACGATTTTGCGCGGCGGTTTTAAAGTACGCGTACTTACGGTGACACACAAGCGAAAAAGATTGTCGAGCCATAAGTACGCGTACTTGCTCGTACGTCTATCACCCTCTTAAGAAATTGCTAAATGACAATTAAAGTTTAGTGATGTCTCTGAGTACGACAGTAAGTTTATGGGAATGATTACTTTTAAATCGGGGACATATTTGATATTAACTAAAATTACGTAAGTTTGTTATTCATAGTTGCTTGGAACCATGCGCTTAGTAAAGCAGTGAATCAAGAAACTTCACTAAGAGATATTATGCTCTTTTGTGAAAAAACAAGGTTGTAAATGTTAATTGAAATGCAAAAGTACGTTTAGAAGTGTTAACGTACTAATTAAAAAGGTCCATGACAAAATGCATTCACTGCCGACAGAATGTTTTTTTCCTTATTTAACATTGTACAAATGTTGAGATAATAATAATAATATTTATTGTTTCTAGAGTTTGTATCGATTGTATCTGTTTAAAAAATAAAAAAATCTTATGTGAATCAATAAAATAGATTACCTTCACATTATTTTAAAGATGTTGATTCTTTACCTTGAGATGACGAGGTCATTGGGACGATGTTCAACTCAAATCCTACTCGTATGGTTATCATAAAATCTGTTTAGACCGCATCTTGGTTGTGGTTACCGATAGAATTGAATAGAACCTTCCTTATTACCAACGGGGTGTCAAAGGGGACGACTAATTTTTTTAACATATACCTATAACAGTTTTCAATGCATAATTTTAAAACTAATTTTTAATCTCGTGACATGGCAGCGATAGCTCTGCGGGGAGTGGTACGGACTGTCGAGACGAAAATCGCAGGTTCGAAACCAGCCCCAAGAGAATACACCTCTGACTTTTCTAAGTTACGTGTATATTAATTGCTAATTATCGCCTGCTTTAACGGTGAAGGAAACATCGTGAAGAAACCTGCATACCTTAGAACTCGATAAGATTTTTCGAAGGCATGTGAAGTCTGCCAACCCGCATAACGCCAGCGTTGTGGACTAAGGCCTAACCCCTCTCATTCAGTAGCGGAGGACCGTGCCCAGCAGTGGGACGTGTATAATACAGGGCTAGTATTATTATTATATTTTTATAATCTCCTAATATAATTTGATTTGATGTGTGACCCAGTTTCCACAGTAGTTCTAACACCAAAATCTCCTTTTTGGTTCAAAATGATTTCTAGGCATGCTGAAAGCATCTAAATACATACCTATTACTTGACGCATTTTTAACGTTATTACGCAGAATGGATATTACATTTACGCTAAAAGTATTAGAGTTTTATCACTAATATCAGATTGGTATTGTTTATACTTTCCCACAGCTGGGAATGAGCCTTCCCTAATTCCCTAATTCTTCCCTTACCTAATGAGATGAGTTAGGCCATAGTCCGCCATGCTGGCCTAATAGTGGTTAGGAACTTTATCATTCCTGTTCTACAATGTCGTTATGAAGACGCTAAAAGCATAGGAATGGATTTTGATCAGAATTTAGACTATTCATTTGAACGGTGCATTGTTAAGTTACCATTTAACCTTAACGATTTCCCTTCACTTTGTTGATAATAAATAGTGAAACCAATCGCTGTATTTCGTTTACTAATATTAACTTTCGACGTTCAAATACTGAGAAAGTGAAATTAATTAAACGCCATCAGTAAAGTTTAACGATATATAATTTTTGATCCATTATCTTTGACATTTGAAAGACATCGTGTTTAAATTTTTTTGCACAAGAGCTATGTCAATCGTTGATAAGGTGGGTTAATCGAGGGGTACACTACAATAATACGACAAACTTTATTCCGAAAGTCACAAATACGAATTTCAAAATACCGATTTTCATAATTCCGAATGGTTTAAAATTCCGAATATAGCAACTCCGATGTATCATTTATCCCATTTTTATAATTCCAAAAATTCAATATTCCTAACGTATATAATTACGATTCTCAAAATACCGAGTTTCAATAGATCGAATAACAGAAAGTCCGAATTAATGATAATTCGAAACATCAAAAATACGAATTCCGATTATTAAAATACCTATTAATTAAAATTCCGAAATAAAAACGGCTTGTAAAACTGAATAGAAAGACAAATCAACACATAATTGCTTGTCAAAGAGAAGTATGAGATGGTAGAATTAAAAAACTAATGACAAATGCGTTTTAAAAATATTTTCTTTCCAATAAAAATATTTATTTCGCTGGTTACAATTCTAACCTAACCCTAATGATTCACCAACAATAGAGAGGATCTGGCGCTCGGCGGCCGCTACCGCGGCACGCTCGCTTCGCTCGCTCGCCTTCGCGCTTTAATGGTTACAGTTCTAACCTAACCTAACCCAAATGTATGTAATTATTATACTAACTGAATCAAAATCCTAATTTTAGCAATTTATTCGGAATATTGAAAATCGGAATGTCGTTTTTCGGACTGAGAACCCATCGAGCATTTGACTCTTCGAACATATAAAAATCGGAAAACAAACAGATCGTAATTACAACTTTCGGTACAATAATTTTCGTAAATTTGAATAATAGACATTATAATTTTTAGGTATTATGAAATTCGGACTTTTGAACATCGGAACATCGAAATTCGGAATAAAATATTTCGGAGTATTTGGGTGTTCCCTTAATCGAGTTTATAGTAAATCCAACATCACTTATAAGCTATAAACAAAAGGGGAAAAGTATGATTGAAGATGATATCACTGCTACAGTTAAAGTGACCTTAAAGCATAACATAATTATCTTTATTATTGCAGCAATCGAGTGCGGAACAAGCTCCGACGATCCGGCTGAATAGCGGATACAATATTCCTTTATTAGGATTGGGCACTTTTGGTTCAGTAAGTTATACTCGAGTGCTGTTAAAATAATGTTTGCCAACGGTATTAAACGTTGTGTTGCTAACTTTGTTACTAGCTGACTTACTTATACCCAGTCATGTTACTTAATTAAATATTTTTTCTCCAAAATCCAATCTACAATTTCATATTCATGCTATTAACGTTTTGGTGGAATTTATAAATGATGACATCTCATATTATTGCTGAATTTTAAAGGTTCTCATACCCCATGTTTTACAGGCTAAGGACATTGCTAAATTGCGAAAGGCAGTAGTATGGGCGATTGAAGCAGGCTATAGGCATATTGATACTGCTGCTCTATACAACAATGAACGTGAAATCGGTCAGGGTATAGCTGACGCTATTAGCAAAGGGCTCGTTAAGAGGGAAGATCTTTTCATTACTACTAAGGTGAGTAGTAAGATCAAATATTCAATTTATGAACCTTGGAAAATTGAGTAATTAGAAAAAACAAATGTTCAGTTTTTACGTTTTCACGAAATGCATGGTTGAATGCTGAATTGGTCAGCAAATACTTAGCTGTGATATTAACAAAGTTGGATAAAGGGTTTGCATTCGAGCCCAATATTTGGATATTATTCGAAAGATCAAATATCAACAACGTCAGTAAACGATCAACGAGTTTCATCAATGACGACGATAAAAGGGGTAAATTGTTTTGGTTATATCATTAAGTGTTCTGGTGGAATTTGGTTTTCCTTTTCTTGTATTGCCACTTATTGTTCTTGTTTATTTATACTATACTACTACTACTAAAATAGCACTATTATACTATCATTACTAATTCTATAATATAAATGCAAAATTTTATTTTTTCTTCGCCCTGATTTCACACGGAAGCGCAGAAATAAATTTATATCATTTTTTCCAGTAGTTAATGGGTCAGAGTGTAACATTGGCTACTTTTTGTCCCAAAAATATAATGGGAACAACTTCCATACATGCGGAGCTACGAGTAAAAGCTAGTAATAAACAAATTAACGGCATTATTAATGTCAATGTTTCACAACACGCGTCTTATGTCAGAGATTTATTCGTTTTAAGGTTATTTTATATTAGTTACATATTTAGTTTCATTTTAAACGAAAATCATGAATACAAACCTTGGCATTTCGTCTTTATTTTAAGCCTAACTGTGATGAGCTGTAGAACCTGTTACTGCGTAAACTCGGGCGATATTAGAAGGCTGTACACTTTGCATATAATTATCTTAGTATCAGGATATGAATATTGAAATAAAAAAAATAATATTATGCAGCTCGTCCAATTTACTTCTTCATTTATTATTTTTATCTTAGCCTTATACACGAAATGCCATGTCTTTAAAATATTAATTCGTTGATAACATACTTGTGTACCTCTACAGTTTAAAAATATAAGGATACTATGTAAAAAAATCGGACGCATCCTTGTCAGCCATGTCCAAGGGCAAGTAGGTGACTGCTTCAGAGCTTAGCGTATCGATAGGTTTGTTAAGACTATAATTTTTTATTAGATCTTTTTGTTTAATGATTGTACGTAAAGAATTCAATACGAGTAGATTTGTTCCGAACTTAGCCTCGTAATTCTCCATCTAGGGCAAGGCCTCTACCCATTTTAATTTTGGGGAGATGGGTAGCAATCAGTGAATATAAACTTTGCGTCATTTTCAGTTATGGAACGATAAGCATGGAAAGGACCAGGTGGTGCCTGCAGTGAAGGCTTCCTTAGAAAAGTTGGGATTGGATTACGTTGACTTGTACCTTATTCACTCGGTTCAAGCAGAGAAAGTAAGTAAAATATGATTTCAGAAAAGTGATACTGTATTCTATTCTAATTTTAGATTATACATCCATCGATTTTCGATGATTTCGCCAATGTCCATTATTAATCAGCGATTACTAAAAATAAAGATCAAAACTTAGACATCTAAAAGTGATACTCAAGATATATTTATATTAAGGGGTGTTCAGTACTCCTTCAGACGTAGTGGTGCATCTGTGTGTGTAACGTAATATTTTTTATATATTTTGTTAACAGGAAAATTATTGTGAATTAAATAATATGGATGATATTCTTTAAGAACCTAAAGAGCAAATATCTTATAATTAACTCAAAGATAAACAGATGCAATAAATACATGATGTTAAAAAATATTTATTCAAATGACTACTTTAATTACTTACAATCGTATTAAATCGAATGTTACCATATTCTAGGACGATGGATCTCGTGCTGATATAGACATTACAGAGACCTGGCTTGCTATGCTTGAAGTACAAAAACTGGGATTAGCAAGATCCATCGGTGTGTCCAATTTCGAGACTGAGGATTTGGATAAAATCATTTCAAACTCGACAGTTTATCCATCGGTTAATCAAATTGAGGTAAGTGGTATTTAATATTTAAAGATAATTAAATCTTATATGAGGAGCAAATAAGTATAGTTTATGTAGAAAAATAAAGTATTGGAGATATTCTTAATCATTAACATCGAGAAATATAATGTCGTTTCAATAACAACTATTGTAAGTAAATAGAATAATTACATTATTTCTTGGATCTACTAGAAACATAAATTTTACTAGTTATATCACAGGATCGTCAATAATGGCGCGATCTAGGAAAACCTGTGTCCAGCAGACGAGTGCTTAACCTAACAAAAATAAACCTAGTACAAATAATATTTATATATACACATGTAATTCATACCTTTCTAATTATGTGTCAAATTACTGAAGTAACTTGTACAGTTATTTCATCATCATCTACACAATAACTGAAACGAAAGCAGAGATTACATAACGCAATTTATAGTTGCTCATTAGTGGCAACTGGCATTATAGATTTCAATAGCCTCGGCATACTTGTATTATTCATAAAGATGATCTTGTGTGTCATACATGATTTTGCATCATAAACAAAATGCCAATGACGTAAATGTCCTTAAATCTATCTAATCAATAAAGTGTCGGTAAATATCAAAACTGGTTATATCCACTGTTGGTAAAAAATTGTTTTTTTATGCCATCACCACTAAAGGGTTCTTACGGAAAGGACGTTATTTACAAAAGTGTAAAAATCTACTATTTTGCCATAGTAATATTGGTCTAAAGTTTGACGGTATATCAAATTCAGCAATATCCAGACTATACATCTTATCAATATTGGCAAAATCCATTTTGACCAATCACGAGGGCGCATTTTTGCAATATGGCCGATAATTTCAAATCTGACGTGATCGTAATGAGCGTTGGTGTTCCGTCTTTATTAATATTTTTAAATAATTACGGACTTTTGAAATGAGTGCTATACCAAAAGTTACTTCCGACAAAGCAAGAAAACGTAACAACTATGCAACATTGAAAAAAAAGGCGCAATTGAAGGAAAAACGGTAAGTTTGCAAACGTAATGCTGCCGGATGGTTAGTACTTCTACAAGGGTTGTCAAAGTTGTTGGCCGCAATTCGCAATATGCTGTAGTGTACTATACATCTTAGGTATAGCATTATTGTTGATTATTGGTGAACTTAATATGCCGCGATTTTAGTTTTTACCCGACTTCAAAAAGGAGAAAGTTTTCAATATGTCCGTAATGTTTTATGCAAATATGTTAAACGATATCTCCGCTGATTTTGATGATTTGTCTTTGTATTTGATAGGGTTTACTCTATTTTTTTATTTATTTGATTAAATGACGAGACGAGCAAGGCGCTCGCTTGATAGTAAGCGCCATGCCTGCCCATAAACAGAAACAACACCACACAGAACTTTGAATTACGAAGCACTGCATGGCACTGAACTGCGCTCGTCACCCCGAGACATAAGATGTTAAGTCTCATAATGCCCAGTAATTTCACTGGCTTGCAATGTCCTTCAAACCGAAACACAACAGTGCTTACACATTGTTGCTTGACGGCAGAAATAGACAAAGCGGTGGTACCAACCCATACGACCCAGCCTCACACATACGAGGGACCTACCACCTTGTAAATCCCCTTACTTGACTCGTCACTCTACAATGGTCCAATATTTTAGTTAAGATTTAGATTTTAACTTGCACCATCAGTGACGGAGTGCACAGAGAATTTGGTATGGGTGTATGAAAGTAACTACTTGAATGTAATAAAACGACACCACTAAGGCTAAGAACCGTGATTTTTTTTTTAGGTATTACAATTCGAAAAATCACACAAGAGTAATTGTCCGGGACTGGAATTTGTGTCAGGTTTGGCGATAGGCTCGACACCTATCACATCTTGCGAACTATGGGTACACTAACGTACCTCTGTCTACACCTTTCGAGATAAAGGCGTGAGCTTATGTTATAAATAGGTACTTAAAAAGGCATTTTTTTCAGGTACTCTGCTCCCGGCTTACCGTTTATACCTACATGTAGAATGTACCATTTGTTTTTCATAAAGACGACAACCCTAACCCGTCAGGATCTGTCATTGAATGTCAATTCAATGACAGAGTAGATCAAAATTAGATAAATCCACATGTGAATTACTTCAAAAGTAGTAAAATCCACTTGTAAATATCAAACTTGGATATATCCAAACTTTATTTTCCTTTTTTTACGAAATTTGTGCCTATTCAATCATAACTAAGCTACATAAAACGATCGTGTTATATAAATACATCTAAATCTAATGTATTTCATACGTAAATCTATACACAATTATCAGTTTTTAAAATATAATAACCATGAAAAAAAAATTCGTTTGGATATATCCATTTTTGATATTTACCGACAGATATGTATGAAATGCTTAGAAGGTAGTAGTTTACCCTTCGTGGCGCAGTGGGCGAGAAGCCGGCTGTGAAGCGGGAGACCGGGGTTCGATACCCACACTAAGATAAATGTTTGTATGATCCACAAATAATTGTATCGGATGTGTGTTTTCTCCCCAGAGGAGTTGATGTCATACAGGTAAAAAACTGAATGCCAAATCTCTCGGTAATATGTTTAAAAAAGGTGGGAAAAAATAATCCTTATCTATAAACCAAGAACATATCCGATTGGAATTTTTAAAATTTTCTGAGACTTTTGTGCAGAAGTATAATATGTATACTTGTAACTTGTATTTTTATCATCCAAGGATTTAGTATGTTTACTACATTAAGATTGTTGACCTTTTATTTACTAAATACATTCTTTGGTTCATTTGTAATAAGGGTTTATTACGAAAAAGAATAATATAATAAATAGGAACTGTTTTCTGCAAAGTATAAATGTGTTGATACGTTTAATAGCGATTGTGTTTATATTTTTTTTATGCATATAATACATGTTATAGCGTTGAAATATATTTTTTGTATTGGTTAAAAATATTAGGTACCTATAATGGAAGTAGGAAAATAATGAGGAAAAAATAAATTTATACGTTAAATTAATCAATGACCGTCGTTAAAGGTGGTTTTGTCTTGTTTTGAGGAAACCGCAGGAGTACGTCGGTCCCAAATACCTGTACCAGATCGTACCAGGGGTACGGTCCCGTAGACTGCGCAATAAGTGCTGTCTTGAGTAATCGATCGAAAAAATATTTTTGTTTTTTTTTATTGCCGGGAGATATATAACCCAATTGTCTCCCTGTGTTGATGCTCAAAACCGGGTGAACTATAAGGGTTTGAGTGAGGAGTCGGATCCTGGCACTAATCCGGGATAACGCATAAAGGAGAAACTTAGCGATAAACTAACATTGTTGGTATTAACTGGCCGATTTTAATAGAAACTTTAAATTTAACTTAAACAGAATAAAGTTTATAATTTCGTTTGTTTTTGTAAATATCGATGCAGTAATTAAGATTAAAATCTTTTAATTAGCCTTTTAGTTAATTTGATATAGCGATAAACAACATTACAAAGATACATAATTACTTTATTCTTTCAGTAAATTGAATATTGACATTATGAAAATGAAATCATTATGAAAATTATCCTTTTTTGCTGTAATAAAAAACTAAAGTTTATTTTCGCACAAATATTATGAGGTATAATTAGCTGGTATCATAAAAATAGATTCCATAATTGAGTTCGTACTTTTTTTTCTGATCAAGAAGAATTCACGCTGACATGTTTTTTTATGGGATTAAAAATCAAATTATCCATTTATTTTAAGGTCGGCTATGCGTCATGATTCTTCTGGCATTGTGGGTGATCATCAGGTAGTGTAGGTCACTTACCATCAGGTGACCCACTTGCTCCGTAGTCGGCGTCTGCTATAGGAATACTACATTTCATGCGATAGTAGTAGCGTCTTTATTTTATTTATACACTCTACACCCAACAGTCACACACATATTCCTGGCCCCACATTAGCTTAACCTGTGTCGTGGCTATCAGGAAATTCGAGAGACTTGTCTCGGACTTGGGGTAGGGTTCCACAACACCCAGGCCCGAAATATTTCTGGTTTACACAAACATTTGTCTCGGTGCGGGAATCGAACCCACAGCCTCACGCTTCGCAGCTGGCTGCCCACTGCACCACGGAGGCTATCAAATTAAAAGATCATGCCGGCCTGCCAAAGGGCCAAGGGGAGAGGAAAGAAAAAGGGATGGGAAAAGGGTTAGGATCAGGGGACAAGCCCCCTGGGGAGAACCGGATATACACTGGCTGACCCTGGAACGCGACCCACGCAAGGTGGGCCACTATGACAGGTTCTAGCACACGTGTACGGTGGTCGCTATCCGGTCGGATACAAGTATCCTCCCACCAGCCTATCCGGTCGGATACAAGTATCCTCCCACCAGCAGTCATTTCTATTATTAATTGTAGATCCATCCCTGGCTGACCCAAGAGCAGCTGGCCGCGGATTGCCATGGACGCGGCATTGCTGTCATGGCATACAGCCCCTTCGGGTTCCTGGTGAATAGAGGCGGGGACAAAACCGAGGATGGTGAGGATACACTAAAGAAAATTGCAGAGAAATATGGAAAAACTACTCAACAAGTAGTGCTGCGGTATTTGGTGAGTTGAATTAGATTTTAGAGTACCCAATTTGAGCAGTAGACATTAAAATATATTTTTAAATGCAGACTAGGGCTTAATGAAGATGTGGCAGGATTTTATATTTGATGGAATGATGAGACGACCAACGCGCTCGCCTGATAGTAAGGGCCACGCCTGCCCATATACAGAAGCAACACCACACAGAACTTTGAATTACACAGCACTGCAGGACACTGAACTGCGCGGGTCACCCCGAGACATATGTTAAGTCTCATAATGTCTAGTAATTTCACCGGCTTCATTGTCCTTCAAACCGAAACACAACAGGATAGGTGATGGACTATCGCCATATTGGTCAAAAATTCCATACTATGAAGGATGGGTTATGTACATGGCCAAGGACTGAGGCGGCATTATAATTTTATGACGTCATTACACTGTGGATATCTATCTATGTCATTTCGCTGGCTTACTATTAAGGTTTTAGGGGATAAAAAGGCTCACGATGAGAAGATTTCATGTTGTATAAAGTATTGATAGTTTTCATCTTACAACATATAACCTTGTCGTCGTAGGTTTTTTAATAAATACCTAGAACCTTGTGAATGATTTGTTGGTTATTAGATAATAATGTAATGTCATTAAACTATTCGCATAATTCAGCATTATGTAAATTATTACATATTTTGAACATTAATTTATATTATAATTCAAAATATAATTATGTCCATTTTATCACCGCGACGTTCTTTATTGAGTTTATTCATCCAAGGTCACAGACTGACCTCCCTATTCACGAATAAGGTGATAGATTGATTTGTATTTTGTAATGTCAGGTCACAGGTCACGCAAGTTGCGTAAACGACTGGGGTTATTGAAACGTGTTTAAATTTAATGCCTCATTCTTATCTTTTGAATTTTAATTCTTTTATTATTACTGTTAATACTTGGCTGGCTTGCCTTTTATGGTGTCAATGGTCACTCGACATATCGTCTTAGATTCCATAGTATATGACACATTTATTAGAAAGTGTTGATTTTTGGATAGAATAAATATATAATTAGTAAATTGTCACTCCAATCTGGCCTCATTTTAATCTTGCTGAACGAACATCTGTGAATGTTTAAAATTATGAAACGATCTTAGCATGCAATTATTCGATTATTATATAAATAAAATTCTAAATAAAGATTGACATTTATTTATATATTTTTATTATAAAGTGACATTTATTTCAAAATTCTAATTACAGGTTGACTTTTATTTCAAATTTTTAATTATGGACTGACTTTTTATTAAAAATTCTAATTACCGTTTGTCTTTTAATTAAAAATTCGAATTACCGTTTGTCTTTTGATTAAACTTTCGTATTACCGTTTGTCTTTTAATTAAAATTCTAATTACAGATTGACAGACATTTAATCCCGATACCAAAGTCTACGAACAAGAAGCGTATTGCCGATAACATCGACGTTTTTGACTTTAGACTGACTGACGAAGATATTACTGCTATCAACAAATTAAACATCAACAAGAGCATATTTGATGATTAGGTGATGTTAAATAGGTGAGACACAGAAACTTATGATATTAAGTTATGCGGTTCGGCAGTTTTTGTTTTTATTTTAGTTTTTGATTTACAACGATTATATTATGCAAAGGCGCACCATGGTCAGTTATTTAAGAGAAAAAAAGTACTTAAAATAATGTAATATACGAGGTCTGTGTCAGCTTACCTACATCACGCGTATGTAATTCTGAAATAGAAAACAATTGCAGAAGCGCATAACATTGATTATGGACTGTTTGCAGTATATTATTAGAAATATGTATAATTACTGTGTTTTCTGTAGATTTACCGTATATCTTTGTTATTTATAACCTTCTAAAGTTTTGTGTTTGCTTTCATAATTCAAGATAAAGGGTTTACGCACAGCATTCAATTCGAATTTGATATTATCCGAAATCAGGACAATCTCGACTTCGGAAAACGGTATTCATATATTTTTTTATTTGCTTTAATGACGAGATGAGCAGGGCGCTCACTTGATGGTAAGCATCATAGACAGAAGCAACACCACACAGAACTTCGAACTATAAAGCACTGTGTGGCACGCTCGTCACCCCAAGAAGTTTAGTCTCTTACCTAATCGTTTCACTGGCTTTAACATCCTTCAAATCAGAACAAAACAGTGCTTACGTACTACTGTTTTGTGGCAGAAATAAATAAAGTGGAACCGCCTTGTAGTGCGTAACCCCCTAAAACATTTCTCGAATTCGGAATAGATTCCAATTAAGTAAACAAATTTGAACGTATGAATAAAGTATATGATATAATGGAACGTATACCAATGATACCGTCATTGGTATACGTTCCATTATAAATATAATAATAAATAATAATAATAGCTATTTATTCGAGATAATTATTAGTAATGTTTAAAGGAAATTTATTCAGCAGTTCAAATTTTTTTTTATATTGCCCAAAAAAGCAAATAAATTAAAAATAAAAATCTTACCGAATTGAGAACCTCGACGTTGTTTGAAGTCCGTTAAAAATTGCACACGGGCATGCGAATATGACATAATATAGTTTTTCTAGTTCAGGTCAGGGTTTCATGAAAGGTAGGCCCGCGTTGGGCGCTTAAGCGCCTCGACGTCGAGGCCCTGAAGGAAGCCGCTCTGGCCCAGGCGTGGATCCCCGTACCGGCCCGTTCGGTACGGGTCGAGGACGAGGCGGGGTGGTTCGGGGCGGCGATGTCGCATGTCTGCGACGCAGCCATGCCCCGAGTCCGACGCCTGCCTGAGAAGCGCCAGGTGATCTGGTGGTCGGCGGAGCTCGCGCGGTTGCGTGCGTCATGCGTGGCCGCGCGCCGCCGTCTCGCCAGGCACCGTCGTCGCCGGATTCGTCTCCCCGGCGACGAGGACCAGGAGCGGCTGCTTCACGGCCTCTACAAGAAGGCCAAGAGAGCGCTGCACGTGGCGATTGCGAGGGCAAAGTCTGCGGCTCAGAGGGAGTTCCGGAGTACTATCGAGAGCGATCCGTGGGGGCGTCCTTACCGCGTGGCGATGAAGAAGTGTCGCCCGTGGGCACCCCCGCTGACCCAGAGTCTCCGGGGCGACCTCGTCCAAGAGGTCGTCGCGGCTTTGTTCTCGGCCACGGAGGATGTCACTCCTCCACCGATGGCGCCACGTCCATCGGCGCCATCGTCGAGTTCGGCACGTATCCCAGGCAAGGCCTGGGTGTTAGCCCTCGAGCACCTGGGTGCAAGGCTCCGCGGCCTTTTCTCCGCCTGTTTGGAGCAGGGCGTCTTCCCGTCGCGCTGGAAAACCGGAAAGCTCGTCCTGCTTAAGAAGGAGGGCCGACCCGCAGAGTCGCCATCGGCCTACCGGCCCATCGTGTTGCTCGACGAGGTCTGCAAATTATTCGAGCGGATTGTGCATGCTCGCCTCGTCGAGCACCTTGGAGGGGTCGGGCCGGACCTGGCGGATTGTCAGTTCGGGTTCGGGCAAGGCCGATCCACCATTCACGCGATTTTGCGGGTCAAGGCACAGGCGGAGGATGCAGTAGCCCGGGGCAAGGTGGTCGTGGCGGTGTCTCTTGACATCGCCAACGCATTTAATTCGCTGCCCTGGGCTTGCATCAATGAAGCACTGCGGTACCATGAGGTGCCACCGTATTTACGGCGTCTGGTGCGCTCGTACCTATCCGATAGGTACGTTGTGTATCCGGGCGCCGACGGGTGGCACCGGAGAGCAATGGCTTGCGGTGTTCCACAGGGCTCAGTTCTGGGCCCTCTGCTGTGGAACATCGGCTATGGGCAACATGGGTGCTCCGTGGTACCAATCCTCGAGGCGTCGCTGTCGTCTGCTACGCGGACGATACGCTGGTGACAGCGACGGCGAGGACCTTCCAGGAGGCCAGTCTGCTCGCCGCGTTCGGTACGGAACAGGTGGTGGGCAGAATTCGGCGACTGGGCCTCATCGTGGCCCTGGATAAAACCGAGGCCCTGTGTTTCCATGGGCCTCGGAAGGGGCCACCTTCAGGGGCCCACATCATTGTGGAGGGGGTGCGGATTTCCATCGGCTCCACCATGAAGTATCTTGGACTGGTGCTTGATAGCCGGTGGAATTTCCGCGCCCACTTTGAGAAGTTGTCGCCGAAGCTGGTGCGGGCGGCAGGTGCTCTTGGGCGCCTGCTGCCGAACCTGGAAGGTCCCGGCAACTCCTGCCGAAGTTTGTATGCCGGAGTCGTGCGGTCGTTGGCCCTCTACGGATGTCCCGTTTGGGCCGGGACCCTGAACGCCCGCTGCGTCGCTCTACTGCGCAAGCCGCAGCGTTTAGTGGCGCAGCGGATCATCAGGGCTTACCGCACGGTCTCCCACGAGGCGGCCTGCCTGTTGGCGGGCACTCTCCCTTGGGATTTGGACGCCCGGCACCTCTCGTCAGCTTTTTTCTGGCGGGAGAGGGCGTCCGAACGTGGAGATAGGTTGGCTCCAAGGGAGATTGCGGCCCGATTCCGCAGAGCCGCCGTGGAGGAGTGGCATGCCAGGCTGGAAAGCCCGAGTGCTGGGTTGAGGACCGTCGCGGCAGTGCGTCCTGTCTTCGAGGAGTGGTTGGACAGGCGCCACGGTGCGCCAACATTCCGGCTGACACAGGTGCTGACGGGCCACGGGTGTTTCGGCTCGTACCTGTGTCGGATAGCCGGAAAAGAGGACTCGGCCGTGTGCCACCATTGTGGCAACTGCCGCGAGGACACGGCTCAACACACTCTCGAGGAGTCTCCAGCCTGGAACGACGAGCGCAGCGCTCTCAGGACAGTCGTCGGAGTAGACCTCTCGCTGCCGACCGTGGTCGCTGCCATGGTCGGCAGCCGGAGGTCATGGCGTGCGATGGCCTCCTTCTGCGAGTGCGTCATCTCGCAGAAGGAGAGCGCTGAGCGGGATCGTGAGCGAAACGATCCCGCTCGCCGCCAAGGGAGACGTAGGAGGCGCCGGGTGGACGACTGACCGGCGTCTCCCGCCTTGTGGAATGGGGGCGTTTGGAGAATTCCACCACGGTATCCCCTGCCTGTCGTAAGAGGCGACTAATAGGGGCCATCGGGGGTCGCGGGCGCGCAGCGGGGGACTGTCGTAGCGCCCATTTAGTACCTTTGTACGTGCGACCCCGAGATGGACGGCAGCACGGGTGGTCGGCCTCGTTGCTGCCGTTGACGCCGAGGGCGTCCTTCGGTGTGCGGGGGCTTCTGAGCCCCCCAATTGGAGACGGGCCGCTAGGCGGCACCGCGCAGGGGTGGTTCCGGCAGCAATCCTTGGCTTTCCCAAGGAGACCCCGGGACCGCTCCACATGCGCCGAAGAAGGCCACCGCGGGGTTTTGGTTGGTAGTTACCGGCATAGGGTGTAAATAGTGTTAGGGACTCGGCTCAGCGGTCGCCCGGATGTTTTCCATCTCTCCCGGGCGATTCGCTGGGTCGTAAGGCCGGTAGAACCCAACATAACCGTTCCACCTTCGGTGGGGCGGTAGCAATAAACGGCTTTCCCCGCGAGAAAAAAAAAAAAAAGGGTTTCATGAAAGGTAAGGTTAAGTTAGGTTAGATTTGCAAGCCAGCTAACAATGATGATGAAATAAACACAATCCAACCATACATATATTAAAATACATTATTATTTTTCACAGTTGCATCAAACAGCGATGGGTTGATACGACGAAAAGAAGCAATTTTGTTGTATAACTTTATTTTATAAGTAATGATTATATTGTTTTAACTATTGTAGTGTATTATTCCAACGTAAGCTGTTACTTTAAGATTGTAAGACAGTGGTATCCGCCCGGTTGAGCCGGTCCAATCATCTTGTAAATAACTAAAAATCATGGCTCTACCAATTAATGTCGTCAAGTGCCAACTTATGTTCTATGGTAGTATCAGCTTGGTACACATACTGCTACTGATTTTTGCGGTAGTACTATTTGTTTCGTGCAAGTTTATTTTACTTATATGAAAGTAATGATTATATTGTGTGCCCTTCAATAGGTATATGAGAATGACGCATGCGTCACTGTTATGCATTAAAACGATATTATTGAGATCACGCATCCATAGAAAGACGTGCAGGAATAAGCTGAGTGGTAAAGGCACGGTGTAGACAATTTGTCGACAGCATGAATGGGCCGGCTTGATCGGGTCGCTTCCTGTCTCATAGAAAACCTACGTAAAGTAGCGGCTTTCTGCTGCGTTTCGTACGGTGAGTGATATCTGGACGCCCAAATCTCCCCCCCCCCCCTTCCCAATCCCTTCCCTTTAAGGTCGGCGACGTGCCTATGATTCTTCTTGTATTGAAATAATTTACCATCAGGTGACCCACTTGCTCGTTGGCCGGTCTATGCTGGAAATAAAAACTGAACTATCTGTAATATCGTAGTTTTGTTATGAGCCTATTGTGTCTCTCAGCACGGCAAAGGCCTTTCGAAGGGACCTCTGAATTCCCCCGTCATCCGAGTTCCTGCGAGTTCCGGACCTTCGTAAACTCCGATTAGCCTTATGGAATAAGATCCCATTTTTAAATGTCCGAATACATTTTACCTTTTAAATAACACCTTAAATAGACAATTGAGCAACAATGGCGTCATTGTGATAATTTTGTATATTTTGCCGTTTTATATTATTTAATTTGATAATATACTTGGACATTGAAAAATGGCTCTTAATTAAATGAAACGAAATGTTTTCAATATGCTTCTTTATTTTATTGAAATATTCTTATTTTAACCATTATGCACTAAAATAATGAAATTGCTAACTTTAAATATCACAATAGCTGAGCTTTTTATAGCAAATAACCAGAAAAAATCTCAAATCTCTTTATACAATGTGTGACTAATTATTTTAATTTCCTATCGTCACCAAGGTTTGATTTGAAATCGTTCATTAAGGAATCAAGTGGTTCTAGAGTATAATATTTCATTATCATTTTGTATGACAATTTACTTGGATTTTAATATAGTTATGAATAGCATACGTAGTATGAAGCGAAAATATTTATCGTTTATTATAAAGAAAGAAACTAAATTATTATAAACATTTTGTCATAATTGTTCAATTAATAAAAACCATTGATTTAAATTATACTCAGATATATCAATTAACTTTATTTCTCAATTAGTATTTACTTTAAATTGTATTATTTCCACATTCAGAACCAGCTAATTAGTCCATTGAAATGTTACATTTTTTAGGCCTCACCTTGCGTTTCTTAGAGGACGCAATTTTATTTTTTTGATGTGTAGGGGGGGTAAGTTTAAAGCTAAAATCAAGTTTGTGGGGTCGCCACCCTTGTCCCACGGCCGCCATCTTGAAAATAGGGGTTGAAACGGTTTTTACGATATATCTCTTAAACTATTTATCTGATAAAAAAAAATTGTTAACGTTTTTTGTTGCTAATTAAATTCTCTATAACTTTGGTTCAGTAACTTTTTGTCGTAAAACTATAAATAAAAAAGTTATAAGTCAAAATGTAATAAAGAAAAAAATAAAGATGATAATTCTCTTGACAGCCTAAGATACAAACAATTCGCCAAGGCAGTGACAAAAAGTACATTTAATTTATCTTCACTTCCTCCAACACAAGACACAGCTCGCTTTCATACTTTCCGAGTCTACCATCAGGTCCAGTCGTGGCTTGGTAATAATAATGATCCTGAAGACTGGGGCTGGAAAAAATGTGGAAAATTATTGATGCCAGTGCAGAGCTCCAAACCTCCAGCACCCCCTGAGCTTCTTAAATTGATCTTTTGTAAATGCAAAGGAAACTGTGGAGCGATGTGTGGATGTCGAAAAGCAGGGCTAAAATGTTCCGCAGTGTGCTTCCATTGTTCTGGAGAGACTTGCAGTAACGTAATGGAACTCTCAGAATTAACAAATGAAAATGACTTCGATGATGAACCGCCGACATTGACATTTACAAAAGATCAATTTAAGAAGCTCAGGGGGTGCTGGAGGTTTAGAGCTCTGCACTGGCATCAATAATTTTCCACATTTTTTCCAGCCCCAATCTTCAGGATCATTATTATTACCAAGCCACGACTGGACCTGATGGTAGACTCGGAAAGTATGAAAGCGAGCTGTGTCTTGTGTTGGAGGAAGTGAAGATAAATTAAATGTACTTTTTGTCACTGCCTTGGCGAATTGTTTGTATCTTAGGCTGTCAAGAGAATTATCATCTTTATTTTTTTCTTTATTACATTTTCACTTAGAACTTTTTTATTTATAGTTTTACGACAAAAAGTTACTGAACCAAAGTTATAGAGAATTTAATTAGCAACAAAAAACGTTAACAATTTTTTTTTATCAGATAAATAGTTTAAGAGATATATCGTAAAAACCGTTTCAACCCCTATTTTCAAGATGGCGGCCGTGGGACAAGGGTGGCGACCCCACAAACTTGATTTTAGCTTTACACTTACCCCCCCTACACATCAAAAAAATAAAATTGCGTCCTCTAAGAAACGCAACCCCAAATGTAACTTTTCAATGGACTAAATGGCTATTACTAAGTACAGAAAATACTCGATGCTCCGTTTTTGAGAACAGTAATATTTACGTCTCTGAGAAAGAATCGAATACTTGAATGTCTAATGATCAATTAAACTCAATTGCCGTCTATGCGTAACAGATAAAACAATAGTTAAAAATGACGTCATCCGATCGTCCTGAGAGCCGCATATGACATCTGTATAATAAAATATAACAAAGAATGTGTGTCTGTATGTCCTTTATAGAATCGTAAACCATGCATTTGATCAAGTGATGATCTATAACAATATTGTTGTGCATGAGCCCACGAAGGTTTCTGGGTTGGTACGACCAATTTTCGACAGATGACGCCACTGTCATTTCATTTTATGAATTTCATAACATAGGCTACTTTTATCCCGGAAAAAGCAGATTATGCGAGGGACAGCTAGTAATTTTATAAAATTATTTGATATTACCTACCGAAAATACACATGTTCCATAATCATCAGCGATTTGGTTGCGTTTCGAAAACAAACGCGGCATACATTTTGAGCATTAGATAAATATAATTCGACTAAATTACTTAACTACAATAACCCTAGTAGCAAATAGGATGATATTTGAATCTTTTATGAGGTAAAAAGCCTTATACAAAACATTTAGAGAGCTATGCAGTTAATCAATGGCTAACTGGCGGAAGGATCCGTCTATGCCGAAAAGTTCGTCGTAGTTGGTCGGTTTGCCTGGTCGGAGTGATTCGTTGGCTTTGATTGATTCCTGACGATCGAACCAGTCGCGGTACTCTTGGAGTTTCAACGTCCATTGCTCTGAAAAGAAAATCAGACGTGTGTAAAATCATCATCATCATCAGCCACAAGACGTCCACTGCTGAACATAGGCCTCCCCCAAAGATTTCCAGACCGACCTGTTGGAAGCGGCCTGCATCCAGCGACTTCCTGCGATCTTTATCAGGTCGTCTGTCCACCTTGTAAGTGTAAAATAATTGGCTTATTTTTTAGAGTATTTTTTTTCCTTCTACCTGCCCTTATCCCACTCGCAGGGTCGGAACATGTTACAGAAAGATTTGGCTTGTATATATGACTGGCCGTCTGCCTGATGTCAACACTTCTGGGGAGAAATTGCCCAGACTCGAAACAAATATTTGTGTCTCTGTGCGGTAATCGAACCCACGGCCTCTCGCTTCACAGCCCACTGCACCATGGAGTCTGTGTTTTATAGTGCAAATTATATAAAAAAAAAGCCTTTAATAAAATGCGACCCAATAGTCAGTAAATTAAAAAGCTAAAATCAAAACTAAATGATTTTGAGTCGGTGCTATTTTAGTTTCATGGTATATTAAATTAATTAACACCGACTTAAACTGTTTACCTTTTTAGTTTTTTTAAGTGGGTTTTACTTTTTATATAAAAGATTTGTTTTTAATATTTTTGTTGAAGAATCATCAAAATCTGTGCATAAATGTTGAAGTGTTAGTGTTTCAACCCCGTGTTTACCCCCATAAAGGTGGTGTGAACATATATAAAAATAAAAAGTTATAAGAATTGAAAATAAATTCAATATAACATTTTGAAATTGCTTATATATGGAATAAAAATAACAATAATAAAATGTTAAATAATTACAAAAAAATGTAAATTTTAAAGTAATTAAAAAATAAAGAGTATTAAAAATGTTAATCCTATGTTATTCTTCTGAATAAATGTGTTCTTTCTTTCTGAGGATTGATTTTTTTTTACGTTCATGTATTAGACGGCTAAACGCTTTACCTTGGAGAGCTGCCATCGTACTGCAATCGCCACCATAGTCCTCAGGCAACATCTCTCTAGGAATATACTTGTAGATATCCTTTATTTCTTTGTGGATGAAGATCTGAAACGAAAATATTTCGTTCAAGTTACATTTTTATGGAGTTCTTTAACAGATTTTTTTATAAGCGTAATTAACGACACGGTTAGGTTATTCACCTAATGTTGGCATCAAACGTCACGCCTGCCCAAAAATAGAAGAAGCACCAATCAGAACATTGAACTTTGAAACTGGCATGGCACTGAACTGCACTCATCACCAATAAGATGTTAACTCACACAAAGCCCAGTAATTTCAATGTCCTTCAAACCGAAACACAACAGTGCCTACACATTTTCCTTGGCGGCAGACATAGGCAAAGTGGTTGTACCTACCATCTCTGAATGCCTATTGTATATACAGGGCCTAGGATACAGTCAAATTTATGATATGTGAAAAAAAAATCCATGGTCAGAATTTATGATCCGTGGAAATAATATCTTGAACTATATAACCCATAAAAAGTCGTAAAATACGATTGTTTAATTAATTTACCGCATGTGAGAAATCTCGATCTAGTGGAAGTGGTTTCCGTTGGTTCGCGATTGTCTAACAAAAACTTGTCTAGAAGTTGATAATTGTTTTTCACAATTTCTCACGGGTCATGGCAATTTTAAGTTAAAACTGTTTTTATTTCGGTTGGTTGATTCGCCTGTGCCCATGCTCTACATTTAACTGCTAGCTATTAAAACTCTATTAATAATAAACTAAAAATTAAAAAATAAAATTACTCTTATTAATTACTCTAAATTGTTTTGAAATCCTTTTTCTTAAGCTCACTTACCCTTTTCCTAATTTTCTCTTTGAGAAAAGGTTTGACGAAGTTAATAAATCTTTCCACGATGGGTGACGTGTTAATCACATGTACTTCTTTCAACTTTATTGGGTATGCTTCCTGTACAACAAAAATATTAATTTGGCAATTTTATTACGTACATAATAAGAGTACAAAACATTCTACGATACAAGTGCGTGAGGTGTCGCGTATCTGGTAGAGATCTTTTTTCTGCCTGGTGTGATCCCAGCTTAATGCCAGGGAACACTTTCCCATTATGATATGACGGTATTATGTGGGGCGACCTGCTTACTGACCCCCCACACCCGCAACGTGAACTGAGCTTTGCAAGATTGCTTTAGATCTAAGATGTTGGTGGCGAAGAGTGATAATTACACCACCATACATACACATAGCCCTGACCCTAGGTGAACCTGAATCATGGGTATCAGTAACTATGACAACTATGAGTTACGGTTCCATAACACCCAGACATGAAACAAATTCTTGTGGATAATAATAACAATAACAATCGTCTCGGTGCGGGAATCAAACCCGCGACCTCTCATTTCACAGCCAGCTACTCGCCTTCTGCGCCACTGAGGCTGTCATAAGACTACGTTTTGAACCGTCGGATATATTATTTTAAAAAATCATAAATCAATCCTACTGAAATCAATTTTCCTGAATTTACACCCACAATTAAAACTTTTCATAGTTTCACCATTTCAAGTCTTTCACCGTCTGCATGATGCGGCTCGTATGACGTGGATAGGTGTGCGAGGTTTGATATGATTTTCTATAACGGATTCTAAAAAGCGATGTCTGTGACCCATGCAGGGTTACTTGTATGTTTTTTTTTTTTTTTTATCCTGGCTCGGCAGAATGACTACGCCACACCTGATGGTAAGTGTAGCGCAATCCAGGAATAGCGTCGACCAAAGACAAACAGTGTGTCTATCGTTGGTCGGCACGATCATGCCGGCCTGCCTAACTGCTTCTTCACACTCCGTTTAAAGGACCCAATATTATAGGAAGGAGGGAACACGTGTTTATCCTTACCTGCACACATATCATAAACTTCTTGATAGTAGTAGCAGATAGTTTTGTGAGCATGCTCGGGCCGAGTATAGCAGCGTCTAGCACATAGATGTCGCCAGCAACACCTTCTTTTTCTTCTATCAGACGTACGTCTCCTATCATCAGTGCCAGTTTCAATGTGTCTACTATTTGTTGCGCGTCCAAGTTGGGGTCGATACCTGGAAAAAGTGGTTAGTGGTTATTTGTTTGAAAAAAAAATCATTTTGATAATTTTTATTGTCAGATCATAGAATATTAAGACACAGGATTTTGTATATTTTATTTTTTTATGCGTAACTAAATTACTCACAATAAATATTATTAATTTGCTGGTGGCAGGATATTTATATCCGCCCGGATAGCGATCACCGTACACATGGTGTTAAAATCTGCTATAGTGACCCATACACCTTGTGTGGATCGCGTTCAGGATCAGCCAGTGTATATCCGGTTCTTCAGAGTGGCTTGTGACAGGATTTGATGGTTATTTGGTGCTGCATCAGTCATCTGCCTATATTTGGATTCCATATACTTCTTATTGCAGGACCTTATTATAATTTAAAATTTAAAGGAGACTTGCAAAATAGAACTTTACCTCGGCATATTGTGACTCTTCTTCCATTAGGTGTTATTCCTGGTAAAGGAGGACCTTGCCTGAAAAATAAAGTTACATATTTTACTAGATAGCTTCGTACACATTTTATAAAATCTAGCCTTAGCCCCTAGCATTTTCGCATAGATTATTTTGCATCGTTACAGCAATTCGTGTTTTAGGAAAATATGAAATTTAATAAAAGCAGGGGGAGGGGCCAACATACGGTTTATTTTTGAGTATTTGTTACATAAAATTTGATTTATAAGGCGGGTTTTTTATGCGAGCTGTATGTATGTAAGCTTGTACGAGATTTATTTAAACATTTTTTTAAATAATCTATCAGTCTTGTTGAGAACCCATATTTTTTATACAGTTTGACCATCATAAATTAAAGTTGAATTACATTATAATTTTCCGATACATGGAAGCAATAAACTCTTTTAAATCTAACAAAATAATACAAATAATGATGATAATGATTAAAAGAACGTACATTTTTGTAGTCAAGATCTCGTTCAATTCAGGTCTGGTCGCATCTCTTTTTGTGAAGAATTCGGGACAGGCCGCTCTCATAGTGAAGTGCATATCTAGTTTCCTCTTGCATTTCTCCAGCGAGAAGCTGCTGCCGCGGAGGAAGGTCATTAATGGGCCGGTCTCTGAAAAAAAATTATAGGGGAAATAAAGTGGTAAGCACTTGGCATTATGGTAAATCCGTGAAAATGAACATCAAGAGAACACAATAAAATACAACAAAAGATTTGTGTAGTATTATCACACCAGTACAATAATTTAAACAAAAAAAATTACAACAACAAACAAATTCACACAATAGTCACACACATAATCCTGACCTTACACTAGATTTAACCTGTAAAGTGGGTATCAAGAACTACAAGAGACTTGCGTTCTCACGGCATCTAGACCTTAAGAGTTTACCCAACTTGAAACGTAGATGACGTTTGGAACTATTTCATCAACTTTTACGATCCCTTCAAGTTTCTGACGATTTGGGCTTTAATGGATTTTGAGAGAAAAAAGAAGATTTCCTTGCACTGAAAACTTACCCCAATCATCAGGCAAGTGAGGCTGCTTCTTAAGCCACTCCCTTATAGCGCCTAAATCCTGATCTCTAGTAGTGACGTCTTCTTTAAGCTCCACCCGGATTGCCTTCCATATCTCGCCAGACGGCTGTACTAGTAGCTCTTGTTTTATCTTCATTTTGGTACTGAAAATTGAGGGTAACAGATCATTTAGTAAAAATATCTCTCTAGGTTGGAAGGTATCCATTGCTGATTCTGTTTCTTGAGTCATTAAACTATATGTGTACTGTAATTTCAATGTTGCCGGGGATTGTCAAGTAAGTTGCATATGTATTGGGTAAAATTTAGACGAGTGAACGATGGAAATAGGTGGCGTGTATATTATGAGATTTTTAAAGGGATTAAAAAACGGAGGTAGTTCTCAATTCTACGCGTATTTTTTTACATTACCATCTCACGACCTAGGCTAATAATATCTGACATAACGGAGAGCAAAAACTAGTTATGTAATCCTAATTATATATATCGAACAACCTATTCTGGCGTGAAATCACAAAAAACCTTGTATTTTATGCACAAAGCAATCTACAGTTCTCCCGCTCTATGTAATTACTGAAACGACTTTTATGCAATTTTTATATTAATTCAATAAACGGTCGTGTACGCTCGCGAAGTTCGGAAGGTCAAGTATCGTGATCTCGACTATCGTCTGCATCGGTTACACCATTTCACAATGATCCGTGTGTTAATTGGTTTTGCAACGTTCTCTTGCGTTAAAATACATGTTGAAGTTACCTTCTATTGTAGATGTAATGGCTTTAATTATATAGTACGTGGTATCCATTGTGTAGAGAATTTTTCTTAAGAATTAAGAATATCTACTTTAGAATTTATTTTGTGTATAAATATACACCAATCACCCAAAATCAATGACACGTTGTTGTGAAATACTTTCGCAGTTATAAGTACGTGATCTATTTTAGTGACGATAATAAAAATGGGATCTATGTTTTCACAACTGATTTTTCAATTACAATCGCGAGTTTTAAACTTAGTTTCACAATATATTCACAATATATTACGCTTACAAGACGGATTTGTATTGAAAACAAATAATTTCAATGACATCAGTTGGGATTCTGGCTTTCATAATTAAAATGACGCAGATGAGTAACAACAGGATTGCAAGATATTGCAAGTTTTTTTAAATAACTTAATTACATTTTTTCTATACAAATAAAAAAAAACAAATTGGAGTGTCTGTTTGTAATAAACGGCGATTATTTTATAATCGCTGTTTTACAAAGTGCATTTGGATGTATACATGGCACATATACCAAAAACAACATGTTTTACAATTTTTGTCTGTTTCGGCTAATCTCTGAAATGGCTGAACCGATTTTGACGGGACTTTCACTGGCAGACAGCTGATGTAACAAAGAGTAACTTAAGCTACTTTTATTTTAGAAAAAAAAATAGGATCTTACGAAAAAAAATTAAAACCAATGAAAAATTTAATAATATTCCACAATTTTCGACATCCTCCGTGGCGCAACGGGCAAGAAGCCGACTGTGAAGCGAGAGCCCGCGGGTTCGATTCCCGCACCGAGACAAATGTTTGTGTGATCCACAAATATTTGTTTCGGGGTCTGGGTGTTGTGTGACCGAAAGTCTCTCGTAGTTCCTGATACCCACGACACAAGACTCGTATCTTACTGTGCGGTCAGGCCTATGTAAGTGACTGTTGGGTGTATTTATTTATTTATTCAAATATTTTGTTAAATACCACGCAGACAAAGTCGCAGGTTCTTACCTGTTCTCATTTAGTTGAGCAATAAAAACAATTCACGATTGCCTTAATTCTATTTTTAGCTAATACTTTTTCTATCTCACTTGATAGTCTATCATTATAATGGGTGAATCTAGACTAGGAATGTTATGAATATTCGACTCCGACTCCAAAAGGTCGAAACTTCCGATAGATTTTTCCGATAGGTTACACACCGATTTCGACTCTGTCAGCTTTGAATCGGAGGTAATTACGAAGATCAAAACGCAGCAGCGTATAAGATTTAACCTTTCGCCCGAGAATCGCAGCTAGTGTCTTCCGTTCAGTTATTTGTTTTGTTTTGTCATTTGTGTTAGATGTACTTCGAGCTTCTATAGAACTTATGATTTGTGAATTAAAATGATCGGCTGTGTATTAGTACTAATCAGAATTACTAAAATTAGGAGTACCTAATTAATTTCTCTTCTACTTCGCCTCCGTCGCTGGCTCCAACTTAGTTTTCGAATTTGGCACCAAATTTCAAATAAATCCCAATTCATAAAGCATAATATATTTAAATCCCAAACGCTCAAATTCAGACGCCAAATATATATGGGTGGTCTCTGATAAAACAAACTTAGTAAGTAATAAACAAACCAAATTTATTTTTTTATTTAAACTTTATATATAAAACATGTTTCAAAGCGGACTTAATGCCAGCGGCATTCTCTAATAGTCAATCTTCAGGTGATGCAGAGACGAGACATCAGACAATGTGTGTGTATAAATTCAAAATAATAACAAAAAATTTATACTTTGGAAATAGTACCTATAGAATTATTCATAATTCTAGGCAACTGATTTTTAAATGAACTTGCCCGTACTTTTGAGTGTACAACCTATAATTATTTCAGTGTCACCAAATAAATTAAAACCATTAACTATAATGTAGCCATATGTTTTAGTCAAAATTAATGTCATCGTATCTGGCTCATGGACGTTTTTGCAATAGTCTTTAAATTGGGGTATTGAGCTAGGACAAGGTTTATGTTGTTATCCCAGTTTTAGCTTCAACTAGATATACTGGTTGTAGGATATTCATATCCTCCCAGATAGCGACCACCATACACATTATTACGGGCAGGCGTAGCGGTTACCATCAGGCGAGTGCCTTGCTCGTCTCGTCAATCAATAAAATAAAAAAATTAAAAACATGGTGTCAAAATCTGCACAGTGACCCACACACCTTGTGTGGGACGTGTTCTAGGATGAGCCAGTGTATATTTGGTTCTCCTGAGGGGCTCGCGACATGACTTGAATGTTGGTTGGGGCGGGTATAAGAGTACACCCATGTTTCCCTATACCTGCTTCGATCATCCGCCTGTCCTGTCGTAGTCCCCTTGATTTGCTCTCCTTTATTCGAAGTGTGAAGAAGCATTACATACAGGCTGGCATGGTTCTGGCGCCCGCCGATAAACTCATTGTTTGTCGCTGGTCGCTACTTTTTTGACTGCACTGCGCTTACCATCAAGTGTAGCGCAGTCACTTTGTCGTGCTCGACTAAAATTAAATAAAATAACTCACAGTAACATATATTCTATCAGAAACTACGAGAGTCTACAGTCAGAAACTTCGAGGTCTCACAACGTCCAGTTCCGAAATAAGTAATTGTGGGTGCCCTAAACCCAACCTGCGACCTTTCGCTCTCTGCGCCACTGAGATTGTCATTTATCGAGTTGCTTGGATTATTTCTGTACGCAGTTATGGACAAGTGTAGCGTTTACCACCTGGCGTGTGAAGTGCTTATCTCGCTAATGACATAAATAAAAAAAAAACAATGCTATACTGAAAATGAGGATTTTGGCCTAGCGTTGGTTGTTTGGTCATCGTTAAGTATGCATTCTGGTTTAAAAGTGATCAGCTAAGATTTGTTAAGGAGAATGGCCTAAATCCCATGATGCTGAAGGACCATTACGTCCATCCTGAACTTAAATCAGCTGACCATGCAATGTCGTAATATTGTATTAAAAATCGAATAAATAATCACACCAGACGATCACCACATTAAGTACTCTGGTAATATCTGCGTAACGCAACGCGTCGGGCCGCGAAGGTTACAGATGTCGTCAACTTTGCTGCTTGACTTACAATATTTGATTTACTAGGTGTAAAGCCCCTCGTATGCAAGAGGCTGTGTGAACATATAAGTACCGGCGATTTATCTATTTAATTAGCACGGTGTTGTTATTGTGTTCCAGTAAGTTCCAGTTCCAGTTTAAAGGAAAATTAAGTACAGTACTTCAGTCCAAACAGTACCGTAAGTACCGTACGGCGTACTGTAGTGAACAGTACAGTAGTCCTACAGTAATTGGATTTTGATTAGACTTCAGAACTATACCTTATTAGGTATTGCTTAATATATTCATTAAGCAATTTAGTATTGTCAAAATCTGTTAAGTGTATCTTAATAGGTCCAACAACTCCAGTACCATTTAGACTTGTAATTTAATATCTGATCCTTCCACTCTGATTTTGCGTTGCTTCCGTCATCCAGGTGAACTGCTCGTCTCGCAACTCAGGCGAAGAAAAAAATACACCAGGATTCATACGAAGTTCCTGGAAATATGTTGTCAAACATTCTCGTGAAATCTCAAGAGGCCAGCAAGCTGATTACCTGATAATATTTGGTTATCGTCCTTTTATATATCGATCAATTAACAGCGCGTTATCTCATCGGTATAGTTTAATTTAGATTAGGCTATACGATACCAAATATGAGCAAATGTTTAGTAAAAATATTTCAAAAATGCTACGCAATAGTAGTACTAAATGAATAATAAAGACATTGAATACTATTTAATGTTAGTAGGTTAACGTAAATGTTGACGTATTTACGAATATATTAACAGTGCTCTAGTCTGATATCAAGTTGCAGGTCAATCTTTTCTATATATTTAATATGACCGAAGAGTCTCTACTACGTCTATGGCTTTCTTATAGTGTACAAACTCCAGTTTTTACCTTCACATTATTTTAGATATTATCATCATCATCATCATCAGCCACAAGACGTCCACTGCTGAACATAGGCCTCCCCCAAAGATTTCCAGACCGACCTGTTGGAAGCGGCCTGCATCCAGCGACATCCTGCGACCTTTATCAGGTCGTCTGTCTACCTTGTAGGCGGACGTCCAACGCTGCGCTTGCCAGTACGTGGCCTCCATTCCCAAACCTTTCTGCCCCATCGGTTATCGGTTCTGCGAGCTTTGTGGCCTGCCCACTGCCACTTCAGCTTGCTAATCCGCTGAGCTATGTCGGTGACTTTCGTTCTTCTACGGATCTCCTCATTTCTGATTTGATCACGTAGAGAAATATATAGCCTATATAGCCTATATAGCCCTCAAGTTCACGAGAAACTTATTTTATATGGATAGTGCATCTCAGTATATAGGTTTTTATTAAATTTTACTTTGTAAATGAAATGCTATAGACTATTGCAATGGTTAAACAAAGAATAAGTAAATTTATTATATTAACGACTTCATCCAGGAAATCTATCTGTTAGTTAGACGGGTTTAGGTCATAATTAATGATTTCAAAAATAATTGGTTGAACTTTATAACACGTAGTAAAAAGTTATAAAATACATTTAATAATTACAATAACATTATAATTTGTAATAAAATCATCGATTTTTTACCCGTTACCCGCGACTTCGTCCGCATGGTTATTGTTCAGTTCGCAAAGTTTACTTTTAAGTTTATTTTTTTTCGTGAGAAACTATTTTATTTTCTAAACTATTTTTTTTTCTAAAATAAAAGTAGCCTAAGTTACTCAGTGTTACATCAGCTATCTGCCAGTGAAAGACCCGTCAAAATCGGTTAAGCAATTTCAGAGATTAGCTGGAACAAAAAGACAGACCGACAGACAGACGGACAAAATTGAAAAAAAAAAATGTTTTGGTATATGTACCGTGTATACATCCAAAAATGCACTTAGTAAAAAGCGGTTATTTCAATATTACAAACAGACACTTACAAACAGACAATTTTATTTATTTGTATAGATGTAATTAGTTGAAGTAAAGCTTACAGTAGTACAATTTATAATACCTGCTACTGGAGGCGGAAAAGGTTAACCTTGTGAAGGTTGCACGTCATTAGATACAGGTGATGCATGACCAAAGGCCACGATTAGTGGACGTGCTTGCGATGAAGTTGACTGATGCTGTTGTCTGGGTTTACTTATCAGACTTGATCACAATATCAACAAACAAAACATTCAAACTAAAAAATGTTTTATTTAAATCCGCTCAATGTGCATTTGGGTTACCTGATGGCAAGTGATTTCCTCCGCCAAAGAATGCTCATGATATAATAGGATCGTGGGTCCATTGCTAATTTTGGAGGACTAGGAATTGGGAGGGAGGTGTTTAACAAAACAGAAAATCTGTTGACCAGAGGGTCTGGTCAACAGATTTGCTGTTTTCTGGTCTGGTCGAGTCTGGTCGAGTCGCTCAAGCCTAAAGGAAGACTTTCAATCATACGCTGAAATCTCTCAATCTCTCTCAAATCTCAAAAATAACGCTGCGATACAGACACCCGTAACGTGGCCATCGGAAATCTATCTTTTTATAGTATGGGTGGGCAAACAAGCAAGTGAACCTGATGGTAAGTGGAGTCCACGAACACCCATGCTACCAGAATCATTGTTCAATCAGTCAATCATATAATTTTAGGATCTAAATTATCATTCTCATTAAACCTTTTAGCTGATGCTGTGAAATTTTGCTGGTAGTATATTGATATTGATATCCGCCCGGATAGCGACCACCGTAAACGTGGGGTTAAAACCTGCTTTAGTGATCCACACATTTTATGTGGATCGTGTTACAGGATCAGGCAGTGTATATGCAGGTCTCCCGAGGGGCTTGCGACATGACTTGATGGTTGGTTGGGGGCGGGTATAGGGGTATATCCTCGTATTTCTGTGCCTGCATCGGTCATCCGCCTGTCCTGTCGCAGGCCCCTCACTTTACTTATTCCCTGTCCGAAGAGGGAAGAAGCATTTATATAGGCATGACTGGTGACCACCGATAAACTCATTGTTTGTCGGTGGTCGCTGGTTCTTTGGACTGCACTACACTTACCATCAAGCGTAGTGCAGTCAGTTTGCCGTGCTCGGATAAGAAAAAAAACCGAGTCATAACAACAACCGGTATTTTACCTTAATCACTTTCACATAAGATGCTAACCTTCTTATATATCGCGACGGATATTCGGTGGAATAGACGGTGTAGTAATTCTTGTGAAATGGACCTTGGCACAAGTGACCCACTAGCCTTGGAAGTGGGACGATGTGTCTTTAACATTTGTTTTGCAAAGGACAAAATCGCATTAGTTCACTTTGTGTTTGAGAGGAATGTTTGCGTCAATGAGGCTTGGAGAAAATATATAAGTTAAGCCGGCTCGACGGTTTAGAAGGAGACAAGAGAGCCAATAGTCTCACTACGGAGGATTCAAGATCCGGCGAAGAAGAGGTATCTTTATAAGAAGGCGGATGTTGGCATTAAGCTGGGGTGACGTAAGATAAAAAAAAACAGTTATCATAGTGCACTCAAAATGTCATCTAGTTCTTGGTTACAAAATGCATCCTAAAGAACTTTTTATAAACCAACTAGATTTTAATCTTATTACTCAAGCTTTGTTTACAAAAGTAACATTTGGAAATAGTATCTTAGAATTTAATTAGTTTTTCTTTATTCTGTTTATTATTATTTTGTAAATAAATTTATCTACCAACCAGTATTGGTTCAGGTTCGTCGTATTCGGTTTAAACTTCCTTTAAATTGAAGAGATCAAAGCTATTAGTAATTATATTTCATAGTGGTTATTAATTTTCTGCTAATGTAGGCGTCGTCCCAGGATGTGCAGGTTTTTGTATAATTATTAGTTTAGTCCCCAAGGAATGGAAAATTATATGTGTAAGACACCTACAGTATACTTTTTTTGCTGTATGGCGTTATGCTGTGAGCCTGACGCGAGTCGGCTTTTTATAGCTTCACCGGACTTTCCGGTGAGCGTTTTAGGCGCTCTCAACACTTACATTTAAGCAACCTCGCTGAGGGCACCCCATGCGGGGTACGAACCTCGACTCAGGGCAGGCACTGGGGGAGGGCAGAAACATCTGCCATTATTAGTTTGGGTTGTATAATATACGCTTACCACGCTTTTTTATAGTCACGGCCGTCAAACAAACTGGCAAGCTGGTGGGTCATGGATAACAATGGAACTCATTGATGGAGGTCTCCGCCATCTTTGTACACGCAAAATACCAGAAGAATCATTGAGGTGTTGTTTTAATTCACTTACATAGGAAATCTGTTTCTAATGCTTTAATTTCTTATAATATTTATTTAGTGTAATTAGAAGCGGCGATAGCTCAGCGGGGGGAATAGTACGGACTAATAACAGGTATGGTACGTAAGTTACGTGTATATTAATTATCGATTGCCTTCATAGTGGAAACATCGTAAGAAATCCTGTAAGTTCACACCTGTATCTAAGGGGTAAGCAGAGGCTGCAACTAGGAATTTTAAGAAACTATTATTAATAATATTTATATGTGTTTAGTGTGAACAGCTTACATATTTATTTTGAAGTTGTTTAATATTTACAGACACACCAATTATGACTGTCTTTAAATACATGTTATCTAGTAATGGATCAATTATTCGTTTGGCTTACAAATCCTATATTACTCCACGTAGCTATCTAGCCAGCACTTACGTAGCTATACGTATGCCAAATTAAGTAACTTTCGTCCACCTGATTGCGAAGTTAAAATACAACAAAACAACTTTCAGATCTGGATTATTAGTCAGAGTATATGCATATACATTACAACAGCGACATGTAGTCTTGAAATCACACATGGGTATTCTGGCTTGTTTTTTTTATTTCATTGAATGACGAGACGCTCTCCTGATGGTAAGCACCATGTCTGCTTATAAACAGAAGCAACACCACACAGACCTTTGAATTACAAAGCACTCCATGGCAATGACCTGCGCTCGTCATCCCGAGACATAAGATGTTAAATTTCATAATGCCCAGTAATTTCACTGGCTTCAATGTCTTTCAAACCGAAACAACAGTGCTTACACACTGTTGCTTGGCGGCAGATAAACAAAGTGGCGGTACCAACCCAGACGGCCTCTCGCATACGAGGGACATACCACCTTGTGAACTACTCTATTTCTATTTGAACATCACACAACCATGACTACTTTATCCAAAATAATAATATCCATAATTTAAACTCTGGTTAAGTCACATTCAGAGTACGTTCTGAAATTCGGTCACTTCAGTAGATATACTTCGTACTTTAGATATATTGTAATGGATTTAAAAGAAGGAATAGAAAAAGAGCCATAGAATAAATGAAAAGTGACACAATTGGTCTTAATTGGGGCTTTGTGGCGATCTTGACTTAAACAAAAGTAATTCTTTGTCTCGACCTCATACTAGGTTAACCTCTATTGTATCAGGAACAACGAGGAACTTGCGGTCCCACAACACCTAGACCCGAAACAAATATCCGTGGATCACACAATAATTTCATCAAGCATTCACACGAAGCTATGGCCTCTCGCTTCTCCGGCTGCTCGCCTACTGCGCTACGGAAACTGTCAATACTTAAAACTTATTTACATCAATACTTATTTTTGGTAGCACCATTTGCGAATGGTATTTACATTTTTACTACACAAACTTTATGCATAAAGGATGCTGTATTTACAAACAAGGACGGGAAATGTTAAAGTCTAAGTGGGTAGGTGTGTCCATAAATTATGAATAAACACCGGTTTGCCCTTGAAAGGCCAAAAGAAAGTGTCTAGTGACCATCAGAACGTTAAACAGAAAGTAAAATGTCAGAAGATATTATGACATAGCAACTCAGCTGTAGATCGAATTTAGTTCAATGGTCTTGGCAAATGAAATCAAAATCTTTATCTTTATTTATCATGTAGGCTAAGAAAGCGTTTATGACAGGTCAAGTACAGAACATTTGTAATAAGACTAACTTAAAAATTAAGGGAACTTTGGAATAACCGCCGCGCTATAGGCTGGCAGGGAAAGGCACACCAACATGGGATGGGAAGAGGGAGAGGATCTTTAAATGTAGGGATTCACGGACTAGGAGGATATGGAAATCGGGTCAAGGGCAGGAAGGAGTAGGGTAAGGGTTTAAGGCCTTACATACGTCGAGAATTTTCAAAAAATCGTTTTTTTTTTGTTTACAGATTATTATTCCTTATAGTCTTAGGCGTATTTCTGTGTAAGTTGATTGTAAAAATTCCCCATAGTTCAAAAGTTATTGTAGATAATGTGACTGCCCGACGAAAGGACAAAGGTCTGACGCGCGCCTACCTGAGTTGAGTTGTTTGAGGCAGCTAGTCTTTACTCTTAGACCCTTTTAGTCTACCTAGTATTTTGTTATCTTTCAATACGTGGAAGGGAGTTTATAATGTTTCTAAAGAATATATTCATCTTTTTGAAATTTACGGTTAGTTTTCTTTGAACGTTACAAGTGAACAGTTGTGTATCATATTCGTGATTTTCGAAAATGTTGAAACGACGCAGTGTAAAAAAGGCAGTAAAGTGGACGATGTTCACGTCCTAAAAGGAAGAAGCCTCCTCAGAGGCCAGATAAAATGGAGTGTGAAAATGCGAACCGGCTTAAACAAGCTCGAATCAAAGCAACAAAAGAGGCCAGAACAATTCGTCGATTAGAAAGAAATAAACAACAACAATTTTTTACTGACAAGGAAGGCGTACAATATGAAGCTGTAATGGGAGATTAGACGTAAGTTAACTAAATAAATAAAAAAAAAACATAAATTTCTTGCTCCAGCCGCGCGCGACTTCGAGCGAAACGAGCTTGAAACTTTAAACGCGTTTTTCTCAAAACTACTTTTTCTGACACGGTCGGCATGATAACTCGTACGGTTTCTAACATTTTTTGATGATTTTTTTTTTAATATATTCGGAATTGTTTTCTCTATAGTCTGTCGAGCCGGATTTTTTAAATTATAATTAGAACATTTTATAAAAACAATTAAAGTGTGATTTTTTAGACAAAAACTTAACATTTTTTTTTAAATTACCGTAAATTGTTTAATTTTTCGAATTTCAAAAATCCGGCTCGACAGACTATAACTACTACCTTATTTTACAAGAATTTCTTTACATTTTGCAGATCCGTCAACATTTGAGGAAGAAATAGTGCCGACCGTGGAGCAACTTTTTTTTTACAGTGCTTCAAAAAATTTGAATTTTCATGTAGTAATTTTTGAAAAATAAAATTGAAATATTTTTTTTTACAAACATAGAGTAATAAACAATGTGTAAGAATTTTTTTATCAATCTCTATTTCTATCCCTCCTAAAAACAGTTTTTCTTTTGGTACGTTTTCGGTACCGCTGGACGTATGTAAGGCCTTAAGGATATGTGTCCTGGACCTTACTGTCAGGAAAATCCCTAGCCTAGCTAACCTACCAATATACCAAAAATATATATACATAATGAGTAGTCCTGACGTAGCATGGTGAAATGTAATTCCATAACATACTCGTAAATGAAACGATGAAAATCCTGATTTCTACTTTTACTAATCTATACTAATAATAAAGCTGTAGAGTTTGATTGTTTGTTTGTTTGTTTGAACGGGCTAATCTCAGGAACTACTGGTTTGAATTGAAAAATTCTTTTTGTGTTGGATAGTCCATTTATCGAGGAAGGCTTTAGGCTATATAACATTACGCTGCGACCATTAGAAGCGAAGCATCAGTGAAAAATGTTGCAAAAACGGGGAAAATTATTCATATTTGAAGGCTTCCGTTGCTAAGCTACCGAAATAATATTATTTGAAGGCTTCCGTTGCTAAGTTACCCTAATCTATACTAATATTATAAAGCTGTAGAGTTTGATTGTTTGTTTGTTTGTTTGTTTGATCACGTGGGCGGAGCCGCGAGCAAAAGCTAGTATTACTATAAATGTGAAAATTTGGAAGTTTGTTGATTAACCTATCTTTATCAGCTGAACGGATTTCACAAGTAGACAATGACCTGGATAAGGACATTGGATTTATCTCGCTAGTATATTCCCGTGGGATGTAATAAAAAAAAACAATCGCTCGGGCGGAACTGTGATCAGAAGCTAGTCAGGATAAAAACGATAATAAAGAAAATGCTTTTTCGGTAATATTTTAAGTTTTTTATTTTTATATTCAGTATTTTTCAATTATTGGGATTTTGAGATTATTAGAAAATATATTTTGAAAATGCGTTTATTCCGAATTTCCTTTACAATCTATCTATGTATTAGTGTACACCAGTTGTTAACTAGAGGTAACACAATTAAATACAAGGAAGTTAGTTTACGTCGAGAACAATGAAGCTTTCATAAATTTTCGAAAGCCACACAAAGAATTAATTAGAAATAGCATGAGAATATATTCTCATATAAAGTAATTATAAAAATGAACAAAGTCTTTGAGGACACGAGAAGTATTAAATAATTATAAAGTTAAAATCTGTACATATTATAAACCATCTATTATAATATTTATTTAAACGGGTCTTAATCGCGTAGTATTTGAAGATATAAATAATACCTAATATTTATTTCTTTCCCCACATTTAGAATGAGTTACATCGCATCATATTGACTAAGTGAGAGCTCAGCAACATTTTCAATCATTTTAATAAATAAATAAGCAATATTTAACAATAGTTTTTCAATAAAAAATCAAACAAATCAAACAAATCGCGAAAGCCTAATATCATTTATAAACCATCTATTTCTGGTTAATTTATAAAATGTGTTGTTGTAGCGCATTTGCTATAATAGTCCTATTATACCGTTTATGTTGTTATCAAAATTTTTATGAAAGTACGTTTTGTATTTGAAGGACACGTTTTGTGACTATCGTAGTCGACATACAGGTTATGTGAATAGACAAAAATAATTCCTTAATTAGTTATTGTTGATAGATAATATAGATTTTTTTTAAATTGAAAATAAAACTTGCAGGCAACTTTACCCAACAGTTAATCATACACACAAACATATAAAGTGTATTAGTTCTAATCAATGTATATTTTAATTGCTGTTATCCAACATTTATCTGAAAAATGCATAAAACCTAAGTAGTTCATATATAAATCCGATCAGTTTGAATATGGTCTATTATTTGCGAGTATCATAAAACACTCACAAATGATGTTAAAAAAATTGGCACTTTATTTTAATTGTGTTAAGAAGCTAATTTATTTTAGCTGTGTCTGCATTTTACTTTTTTCGATGTTTATTTATCAAGTACGTTATTACTACAAAATACTCCATCTATGCAGTTAGTGAACGATGCCTTTCCCATTATTATAGGGTATTGTGCTCAGCTTTGAGAATTACTATTTCAATAATATCAGATATATTCGTAACTTCTGCGGTCATTCAACACTGCACTACATTGAGACAGCATAGCAATTAAAGAATTATAAAACTAAGAAAAGGGATAATATTTTAAGTTACTTATAGTTTCGTAGTTTGACTTGTTTTAAATCTACCCTGTATAGCAAGCGAAATTAAAACAATACGAAACTTTTCCATTTTACATCGCTAGTTGCTGGTCAAAAAATCCATTTAGGCATCTAAATTAAATAAAATTACAACTCACTGTTTATCCTTACAGCTGATGCACAAATCACAGGTTGTAAGTGGGTCGCGTCTGCCGAGCGTCGGCACTCGGTCACCACTGCTCGTTGGGCGACCTCACCTCTCTCTGGTTGTTGGGTAATATTGCACTCGTACGATACAAGCGACACACGGCCGTACGTTGCGACGAACCCTCACAGCTAAGCACGTTCTTATTCACATTTTACTTTACTAATAGGCGACTATAGTCTTGAGTTTGTCGCCGTAGATTCGCGAGTGTGTATTCAAATGTATAATCCGTGGTGACTACTTCGGGACTTTATTTATATATAGACCTTCTGGATCACATCTGGATGGATGGCATTTCACAACAGTGCGCTTTACTCGGAGATTTTTCTCCGTACAATGCCTTTGTGGAATATGCTTTCACCTGCAGTATTTCCAGAAAGATACGACTTAGGTACCTTCAAGAAAAGAGCCTTGTGTTTCATTAAAGGTAGGCACCGATGATTCCTCTGGTGTTGTAGGTGTCTATGTGTGGTGGTGATTGCTTACTATTCTCAGTTACCCTCCTTCTATACAAATAAAAACACCACACAGAACTGTAAATTACAAAGCACTGTATGGCATTGCGCTGCGCTGGTCACTCCGATATATAAGATGTTAAACCTTGTAATGCATAGTAATTTCACTGGCTTCAATACAACCGTGCTTACATTGCTGCTTGACGGAAGAGGAAGGCAAAGCTGTGGTACCAACACAGACGTTTTATCATGTAGTTTGCGAGTTACTTCGAGACGAGACTAGTCATTTATCGGTATCGTAATGTAAGAAGGCGGTAAATCCCAAATATTTGCCAGTGCCACCAAGAAACTGTATGTTTTCATTCCACTTGATCCTTTACCAGAATCGAAAGTCAGAAAATGAGGGTATATCGAAGTAACAGTTATTAGTACTCGGTATACACCTTTACACTTAATTAAATTCGGATTTTAATTATCAGAATGTAGTGATTATTTTAAATATAATTATATTGTATGACATAAACATAAAATGACGCCATTATCCTTGAAGGGGTAGGTGTAATTAGTGCACTCACGTTTTGCTGAGCTTGTTTCCATTCCATGATGTGATAGGCTTGCCTATCCCCATACTGGGTACAATTCTAAGCTCACTCTCACACGTTCTCACTCTCCCGACTCTCGCACATTGACAACACTACACCTGATGGTAAGCGTAGTCCAAAAAAACCAGCGACCACCAACAAATAATGAGTTTAAATCGTGTCGGTCTGTATAAATGTTTCTTCACACTCCCAAAAGGCAAGAAGCAAATCGAGGGGCATGCGACGGGGCAAGCGAATGACCGATGCATGCACTGGGATACAAGAATGAACCTCTATACCCGCTCCAACCCACCATCTCATGTCGCGAGCCCATAGGGAAAACCGGATATACATAGGCTGATCCTGGAACGCGATTCACACACGGTGTGTGGGTCACTATGACAGGTTTTAACACCATGTGTACGGTGGTCGCTATCCGTATATGAATATCTTACCACCAGAGTAATTATGTTATTAGATATTATGTTAAACAATAACATAATAATTGTATGACTTGATTTGTTGTAATAGAAATAATACTCAAAAAATAATCGAAAAATTAACGAAGCTGCTACTTAATTTCGGTTTTCTGTGAGACAGTGGTAACAACTTGGTTGAGCTGGCCCATTCATGCTGTGGACAAAACTGCACAATTAGGCTCTAACCACTTGTGAATAGTGTAATAAAAAGAATACTTCAGGCACTGTTGGCAAGAAACTGTTGCTGGTGGTAGGCTATTTATATCCGCTCGGATAGCGACCACCGTACACATGGTGTTAAAACCTGCCATAGAGATCCACACGCCTTGTGTGGATCGCGTTCCAGGATCAGCCAGTGTATATCCGGTTCTCCCGAGGGGCTTGCGACATGACTTGATGGTTGATTGGGGCGGGTATAGGGGTACATCCTTGTATTACTGTGCCTGCATCGGTCATCCACCTGTCCTGTCGCAATCCCTTCGATTTACTTCATTCCTCTCCGAAGAGGGAAGCAGCAGTAATACAGGTCGGCATGACTCTGGTGACCACTGATAAACTCACTGTTTGATGGTGGTCGCTGGTTTTTTGGATTGCACTACGCTTACCATCAGATGTAGTGCGGTCACTTTGCCTTGCTCGGATAAAAAAAAAACATTTCTTTCTCTGAAAGGTCCGTTGTAGTTCCTGATTCCCTTGACATGTCAACTAAAACTTCCTACATGCTTTCTACAGACAATAAAGGTTAAAAAACGTCCTCGACATCATGACAAAAAAATCTGAGTCAGTCGTTAGTGACGTCATTATTGCGTAGTACGAGACAATAAGATGTGATGTGAACACAATACACATAGCTTAATCAGTTCACATAAATATGCAGAACGCGTCTTCGATGTCGGAAAACACTTGTTTTTGTATGATTATCATACTGTATCTAATACTAACGTGGTTGATGTTTCTTTTTTTTATCCTGGCTCGGCAAAGTGACTACGCTACACCTGATGGTAATTGTAGCGTAATCCAAGAATAGTGTCGACCAACGATAAACAATGTGTCCATCGTAGGTCGGCAAGATCATGCTGGCCTGCCAAAGTTCCCGGGATGAACTACAGGGTCCCTGCTAACGGAATACTAGCGACCCCGCAGTATCAGTATCCCAGGGCCAAGGGGGAGGGGAAGGAAAAAGGGATGGGAAAAGGGTTAGGATCTGGGGGCAAGCCCCCTGGGCAGAACCGGATATACACTGGCTGACCCTGGAAAGCGACCCACGCGGCAGGTTTTAGCACCAGTGTACGGTGGTCGCTATTCGGTCGGATACAAATATCCTCCCACCAGCAAATGATGTCTGATGTGTGTACATTTTGTTATTCTTAAGAAAGTGGCGCAGTTGTAATGCAATGCGGTGCGACTGTTCCGGGTATGGATGTTTCCTGCCTAAAGAGATTGACGTCAGGCAGGCAGCCGGTTGTAAAAACTACAACACAACTACAACTGTAACACAATATGTTACAGAAAGATTTGGCTAAAAATTAAAGATTTGGTTAGGCATGTTGCGCCGACACCACTGCGACAGGGCAGGTGGAAGAAGAAGATTAGTTTTATTTTATTATACAATAAATAAATCAGGGCAAGTCCCGAGTACCCTACACCAGCGACAATGTGTGAGATGTGTGAATTTGGAAGAGGCGTGTCAGAATCGTAACTTGTAACACTCAATAGTCTCTACCTACCCCCATGAGATATTGGTGTGAGTGTACGTATGTATAAAAATACATTATTCCATTGTGTGCTTCCTTTTTTGTCTTTTATAAATGCTATAACTAACCCATTATGCTGATGAATCAAGCAATTTTATCGCCTATAACATCCTACTAATATTATAAATGTGAAAGTTTGTTTATTTGGATGTTTGTCCGTCAATCACGCTGAAACTACTGAACGGATTTTGATGAAATTTGGTATACAGACAGGGTATGAGCTGACTTGGTTGATAAGCTACTTTTTATGCCGGAAATCCCGGAAAAAGCAGATCACTCGGGCGGAGCCGCGAGCAAAAGCTAGTTATCAATAAATATAATGTTCCTGACACATGCGTACAGCTATATGTAATGTCTAATCTATAACATCGTACATATATCTAAAGTGCGTTACGGAAGAGCTGTAGCAATAAATAGTACCTACAGCATATTTATTATTGTCTATAGTAACATAGTTCTACGACACTCGGAGTTGATTACGCAAGAATAATACTCACCTCTGACTTTTCGTAGCTATGTTTGTATTCATTGATATTTATACAGGGTGTGGGAGGACGATAATGACGATTTAAATTTCGTACATCTGCTGATATTTCAAGGCTGCATACAAAAGTTCAATCAAATGTTCTTGACAGTTTAGACAAAGGAGGTTATTTTCCGTTTTCGCCAATTACTACCTGCTGTATCTGTTACTAAGTTATTACTAGTTTTACAACCCTTGCATGGGTACAACCAACAAACACACGTTGCCAACTCATCGCTTAATTGCTTTATTTTGAATAGAAACAGCAGCTCTTATCACAGATTAGTGACCCGGTATTTACAAATGGTGTACTGGAACCAGGGAATAAAAAAAAAACTCAAAAATTATACAAAATGTCATTCTTATATTTAAAAAAAAAAAATCAAATTTCTTATCACAGTCGCACCACGTTGAAAGATTTATAATACTTATTGTTTGAGATAGCTTCCTATACATTACAGTAATTATTTTAAAGATATATAATATGCTATTATTTTTTATATGAAACTTTTAATAACACATCATAAACATAATTTATTGTAACTTTTCTTTATAATATAGACAGGTACTATGCCTGATTTACATAAGAAGATAATTTCTTTCAAGGCAAAGGCAAGAATAAACAGAAATCTGAGGTGTCGATACCCAGCTGCACTCATAAATTAGCGGGCTCAGCAATAGCAGCGCGGTCAGTTTATGGATGGGTGACCGCTTTACTAGTGATTGTAGGTTCCACCGTTTTATCTAATCCTACTAATATTATAAACGCGAAAGTTTGTAAATATGGATGGATGGATTTTTGTTACTCTTTCACGTAAAAACTACTGAATGGATTTTAATGAAACTTTACAATAATATAGCTTATACATCAGAATAAGACATAGGCTCCTATGTTTTTCTAAAATCAACCCCTGAAAGGTCTAAAAAGGGGATGAAAGTTTGTATGAAGATGGCGAAACGAAGTTCGCGGGCACAGCTAGTATTTTATATGCCGTTCGAGAAGACGTTTGGATACCTACATCCACATCTCTCATATGAGGACCCCACCACCGAGTTTTAGTATGATGACGTCAGAAGTACGCGTCAAGTCCCATTAAGATGGAGAGAGCTTCCCGTATAACATAGACAAGAAGCATTATTACGGGGGTTTTATATTAAAAGATGTTGAGAATTATTTAGATGGGAAACATCTCTGAAAAACCATATCAGAGGGACGAGAGTGGGGCATAAAGCCCCGAAATAAAAAAAAGAGAAAAAAAAGAAGAAAACATAGACAAGAATATTTTGTATGGATATAGCCGCGACATATGATTCTTTTTTCAAACTTTATAATAATTATCATTTATTTATTCAAGTATTTACAAATATCTAAATTTAAGTTAATTCATTTTTTATTATTAGTACATTTGGAGACAGCCCCGTGAAAGACTTTCTGTTAATTCCTGCACGTGTCATGCGATAGCCTATCTAAATTGGGCCAATGAATACCACCGACCAATACACTTGATACTTTACTTATTTTTTATGGAAAAGCATTAAAACCATTTGAGACACCAAAATCTACGTATTCATGTTACATATTAAGTTACTTAAATTAAAATTATTTAAAATGAATGAATTTAGTCAATAGAAAGCTGTCTAAAAGAGCCATCTATCCCGAAGAGCTCGTCGTAGTTTGTTGGTTTCCCAGGCCTGAGAGATTCATCAGCCTTAATATTTTCTTGATCTTTGAACCAGGGAATGTATTCTTCAAGTTTTTTCATCCATGCCTCTGTAATGTGAAAAATAGTACTATTAATTCTTTGTTTCATAGCATACACACAAACGAGCAAGTGGGTCACCTTATGGTAAGTGATCTTTACCGCTCATATACGCCCACAATACCGCAAGAATCATGAGCGCGTTGCCGACCTTAAAGGATAGGTATAATTAAGGAATTGGGAAGGGAAGGGGGATTTGGGTCTCCGGATATCTCACTCACCGTACGAAAAGCAGCAGCAAACCACTACTTGACGTCGGTTTTCTGTGTGATAGTGGTAACGACCCGGTCGAGCCCATTCATGCTGTAGACAAAACTATCTACAACGTGGCTCTACCACTCAAGGGTTATGTGATCATTTTATATTAATTATTATTACACCACAAAAGTTTCAGGTGTTGCCACTGTTCAATTAATTTAAAATGAAACATTATTTTACTCACTATTGACTTCTTCCAGAGAGCATCCGTTACCACCGTATTCAATTGGTATGATCTCCTTAGGAATGTATTTTTGTAATTCCGAAACATCGTTATGGAAAAATATCTGAAAAGCAAAATAAAAATGTTTCTCAATTCAATTTAATACTAGAGGCCTTTGGGTTTGCTGTTATTTTCTACGTGTACAGTTTATTTTCACCTTCTTAAATGTGTTATTTTTTATAGAACCTATAGGCCGGCAAAGGAGCAAATTTGTTGTTTGATGAATATCTATGAATACCCACAATACTAGAAAAAATCATGAAATGATAATTAAAGAAATCGGAAGGGGAGGCGATTGGGACCTCCGGATATTTCACGCATTGTACGAAACACAGCAGCAAGCCGCTAGTTTACGTAGGTTTTCTGTTGGTACTAACAACATTACGAAGATTCATTTTATATATACTGCGACGAGAGAAGCCATAAGACTTCTCTCTCTTCTACTCTCTCTCTCGTCTACTCTCTCTCTCTTCTATCAATAGGTAAGCGTCACACCTTCTCATAAATAACACCACTCAGGATATTGAACAAAAAAATAAATACTATATGGCACTACACTGCACTCATCAACTCGATGAGTAAGATGATAAGGCGAATAAGCTCAGTATTTGCACTAACTTAAATGTCTTTCAAAATAGAAAGAACACAATAGTGCTTGCATTTGCTGTTTGGTGGAATTGTCCAAGTGGTGTTACCGACCTAAACGGAGTATCGTATACGATGGACCTAACATCTAGCATACTCTTAGATATAAAACCCTGATGATAATATTCTGCTACAAAGTACTTCTTTGTCGGTCTGAATGACGAGAAGAATAGATTGCTCGCCTGATGACAAGCGCAACAATGTTCATAAACAGTAATATCGTGCCTCAGAATTCTTAATTACAAAATTATTGCATGGCAGTGCCACTGGGCTTGTCACCATTATACAAATATTAAGTAAATAAGTACATACTCTGTTTTTCATTTTCTCTTTGAGGAAGGGTTTGACAATAGTGTAAGCCGCGTCTACTATCGGCGATGCGTTGATGATGTGAACCTCTTTTAATTTCACGGGGTAAGCTTCCTGAAAAATTAAGATGTGATTTTAAATACTCATGCTTACTTTAGGTTAAAAAATAATATTAGTCACATATGTTAAATAATTTCACAGTAAAAACCATTGATGGTATTAACATTTGCGTGTCGTGACTATGACAGGTTGGTGACCACTCTGCGTACTGCTATGATGTACCGCGTACCACAACACAGCATTGATTTTCAGTGATGGCGTTACTGACGCATCTAGTATGACGTTTACAGACGACGGTATCATGACGCTAGGGATTGACGTCTCGACCATTGGAAGTCTGTCTTCGGGACCTCTAACACCAAAGCTGTGTGAGGACTATGCATATAGAAATACTCATAGGACTATTACCCGTGGTCCCGCCGTGGTGGTTCTATCCATTAACAGGTACACGGGTAAATATAATTACCCACGAATCCGTTACACAATTAAAATTCGATAAACACGTTAGAATTCTGATTATATTGTTAGAGAATGATATTATTACATTAATTGAATAAGTATGTATGTTAAAATACAAACAAAACTATTTAGTAGTAGTCACAATGTACTTTGTTAGAATAAAAAAAACTGTGAAAGACTATGATACATACCTGTATACAAATCATGAATTTCTTTATCGCAGCAGGAGATACTTTGCCAATATGGCTTGCCACAATATTGGTGGCGTCCAGCACGTACACATCTCCAGCGACGCCTTCAATCTCCTCCTTCAGTCTGATGTCACCGATCATCATGGCGATTTTAAAGGCATCGTTTAGCATATTCGTGTCTATATCCTTGTCGAGAGCTGGAATTATGATTAAGTTATGTTTTTTTTTTAATTTAATTTTTTTAATAGCATAGGTCGGCAAACGAAGTCACGTTAGCAGCTGTCTGTTTTTTATACTTTCACGTCTAAATAGTTGAATTGATTTTTATGAATTTTGGTACAGAGCTAGATGGGACCCTGGTGACGGTTATAGGCTACTATTTATGCCGGATTTTTTTCTTGGATATGGTTGTCCAGGCATGGACGCGAGCATAAGCTAGTTTGTTATACATTGAAATTATAACCTTACCTCTGCAAAAAGTGATGCGTCGGCCTTGCGGAGTGAGACCAGGCAGAGTAGGACCTTGGCTGAAATTTGAATCATTTTTTTATTTTAAGCTAACTTTATATTGAATCATTTTGCTTTGTAACTACTGAAGTATGAGTATTTGTACCTATTAAGTCTTGGAGAATGTTTACCTGCATTAGAAGGAAGGAAAGTAAATATTTACTTTAAGGAAATTACGCACTGATATAAAAAAGGGAAGTTTCTTAATTTGCGTATTCTTTATGGGCTAAGGTAGGAAAACCAAGTGGGGTTATTGAGCTTTGCAACACTGGCAGTACCAATTCAAAGAACGTTTCCTCTACCCTGAAACCCTTATTAAGGCGCAAGGGAAACGCTTTAGAAAACTGAGAAGTGATAGTGCTGATGATCACGGAAATGATACTACTAAAGAAATCGCGAAATAAATTACCTGTTTTTTATTTTTCACGCATTATCATGTTTGGTTAGACTAATACAATGGTTATTCATATTATATAGTTCAAATCATCATTTAAATGTTTTTTTAATAAAAAAATAACTCTGGTAAATAAATCAGCTACCGCTCGATGTAAACGGGTCGTCGTCATCATAGAAAGAATAAGTAGATTTATTTCGCGATATCTTTAGTTGTATCGTGTCCGTAATCACCACCACTACCATCTCTCGTAAGTTTTTAAAGTCTTATCTTATTATGCTTTTTGACCTTTCTACATCGTATGCGATTCAAAACAACTTGTACTCTAGATGCTATAGATAACAAGTATAACAAAAAGTCCCCGGGAAGTTACCGCATCCGGTTTTTATCTCGGCTAAGTAACTACTCACACAGGGCCTGACGGTAAGTCAAGTAGGGCCCAAATATAATGTTGACCTTCAGACATTGCGTCGGCAGAGTTATGTCGGCCTGAACTTATGATAGCATCTATGACATACAAGATCAACTTTTTATATAGCTACGTGATAAAGTAGACAAAGTGCGAAAAATCTCATATCCATATTATATTGTGATAAGTAGCGTTAAAAAATCAAACTTGTAGTACGATTCCATTTGCATAACACATGGTATCTTTAGGCAAATTTGCCTAGTATTGAAATAATATTACAAAGATCTAAAAGTCTTTTGCTAAGTTGGTTAATTCTAAGTGAATGGCATTATTCAAGACTTGCATAATGTTCTGGATTGGATTTGTGTCCGATATGAATTCAAACCATCCGTAGTCGTAAAATTTTTGGGTGTATGATCGCGTGAAGTAAATTTGTTCCAAAAAATCCCATATAAACGTTGTGAATTCCTTTCTCCGCTTACGGGTTGGATTTTGAGACATCGTTTCGTTAAAAATATGCCTACAGTATAAGATCAATACTCCCGAATCTAGAATTTTTATGCCCAACAACTAAGGCAGGACAATGATGTGTCAGGACTGTCCCCTTTATATTCATAGATGGATAGATAATGAAAACAATTAAAACAAAATGGATGGTTTTACAACTGTAGATGCTATGAAAGGCATGATCAATAACATGGCTGCACAGGTACAGGCAGTAGGTAATAGCTTTTCTCCTTCCTGGTTTCTATACAAAACCACTTACGCTCTACTCATAAAGCCCATAAGTTCAGGCCTGGTGATATCTCGGTCGGTGAAGAACTCAGGACAGGCCGCTCTCATGGTGAAGTACATGTCCAGCTTTCTCTTACATTTCTCAAGTGAGAAGCTGCTGCCGCGGAGGAAGGTCATCAGGCGATTGTCGTCTGTTAATGGAAATGTTTATTATTTAGTTATTATTATGTTTAGTATTATTTTAATAATAACTACCCTGTATTTTAATGTCACACTAAGGCTCTAAAAATCGGAATAGGTTGTGGGAGTTCAGAAAATATTCGTTATTTTACTACTTCTAATGAAACAATAAATAACGAATTTTGGGTTTACCATCCTCGATTTCACAATTTTTTCTTAAAAATTAAAATTGGATCAACTTTAAGCTATACTTGTTTGAACGAAAAGAGAGATCCAAATTGGTCAATATTTGGCGGAGTTATGCGTGGTTATGCATACAATATAAAAGTGTCGAATTGAGAGCCTTCACCGTTTTTTTCGTCGGTTATAAAACTGATCAGAATTTACACTTCAAATAAAGTGTTCACTTGCCTTTTTTATTTTATTGAGGCTAAACTGACGCAAATGACGAAACGTTATTGAAGGTGCATATTTGGCGTGAATCATTTTAAGATCTTCTCGGATATAACCTTTTTTTTACTAGCTCTGTATTATATACGTCCCACTGCTGGGCGTGGGCCTCCTCTACTGAATTAGAGGGATTAGGCCTTAGTCCACCACGCTGGCGCAATGCGGGTTGGCAGACTTCCCATACGTTCGAAAAATCTTAGCGAGTTCGCAGGTATGCAGGTTTCCCCACGATGTTTCCTTCACCGTTAAAGCAAGCGATAATTAACAATTAATATACACGTAACTTAGAAAAGTCAGTGCTGTATGCTTTTGAGGCTGGTTTCGAACCTGCGACTTTCGTCTCGACAGTCCATACCAATCGCCGCTGAGCTATCTTTTTTTTATAAAACATTAGGAAGGCTTAATTTTGTTCCCGTTACAATGAAATCTCGCCATTAAAAATAATGGTTTTAAATGAAATTAACGTATGTTTATAAAATATACTTACAGCATCATTATATTAATGAGTTATATAAAAACCAATGAGAATAACTGGGGTGGCTTGGGTCTTGGGAGTCGCCATTGGAGGCTAATATTTTGAGTGTTTTATTTTTATAAAATTTAATATTAAAAAGGCAAAAATAACCGATAAAAATAAAGTTTTTTATTTTTTGTAAAGTACAAGAAAATAATGACATGCATAGGATTATTAATAATAGGATTAATAATAATATTAATAATTTGCGTAAGTATTTTACAAAAATCGGTGTGTCTATTGTTCTTGATATTGGCCATATTATTAATTGTTAGAAAAACAGTGTATTGAAATGTAAGACTGTATAATTTGATAAAAACGGCATATTATTCACCTACAATGAAGACGGTTTCCAGAATATTCTATAACATCCGACAGGCAAACAAATGTTAGTTCTATAGAACTATAGAGCTATAGCAAAAAATGTGCAAAAAGATACTACGTTAAACCGTCTTTGATACTTTACGTCAACTTACAAACAAACACTATGGTCAAGTATGGTCTATGATCCAAAAAATGTGTTATAGTTATGTAATACAAACACTAGTCTATTACAGCAATATTGTGTCTACTCCCGTATAACGATGTCAATGTTAACATATTTAGGATTTAGAAATGCTCGTGTCTGATGCATAAGATCATTTGCATTCCACCGTTTTTATCCATTTCAAATTTTAACCCAAATATTGATAGTCTACGCTCCGGTGAGTGATGAGTCAAAAACCAATGTTTGTGTCATCTGCAAATATTTGTTTCAGATTTTTTTTTGAGTAGTAGAGCCTCGCTGAGGATAGTTTTGTCTAAAGCACGAATGGGCCGGCTCGACCGGGTTGTTACCACTGTCTCACAGAAAACCGATGTAAAGTAGCGGCTTGCTACTGCGTTTTATACGGTGAGTGAGATATCCGGAGGCCCAAATCCCCCTCCACTTCCCAATCCCCAAATTATCCCTTCTCTTTAAGGTCGGCAACGCACCTATAATTCTTCTAGTGTTGTTAGCGTACATGGGCGGTGGAGATCACTTACCATCAAGTGGCCTACTAGCCCGTTTGCTGGTATAGACCATAGGGTCCATACCATTCTTTTTTTATACCATAGGGTATAAAAAAGAATTTATTATTGTGGGACCATCAGTTCCTCCAATTTCTTAATATACATGATGTAGGATACTTTGACAGCCTCCGTGGCGCAGCGGGCGAGTAGTCGGCTGTGAAGCGAGGGGCCGCGGGTTCGATCCCCGCACCGAGACAAATATTTGTGTGATCCACATTTATTTGTTTCGGAGTCTGGGTGTTGTGAGACCGAAAGTCTCTCGTAGTTCCTGAAACCCACGACACAAGACTCGTATCTTACTGTGGGGTCAGGACTATGTATGTGACTGTTGGGTGTATTTATTTATTTATTTTACTTGTGTAGAGTCAAGACTATGTGTATGTTGGTTGTTTAATAAATACATTACCCCATTCATCAGGCAGATGTGGTTGTTTCCGCAGCCATTCCTTGATGATGGCTAAATCTCTTTCTCTTGTGTTGATGTCTTCATTCAGCTCCACTCTGATCTTCTTCCACAGCTCTCCCGAGGGTTGGACTAGGTCTAGAGATACCGCCATAATGTATTCTGAAACAAATAATGATATTATAGAGGTTGCTTCGTAAAAATAATATGGAGGAAAGGCACCTTTATTTTTTATCCTCGGAGATAAAAGGAGGGGTGTTATAAGTTTGTAACCTATTTTTAAATTTGAGATGAATGAATGTAAGATGAATGATAGGGAGTATTAACGGATAGGATCTGTTAGGTCATGAAAGACGGTAAACAAGTAATCAGATAACTATCACCGATGAACATTTACAATAATACTTACAAAAACAACACTAACATTACTTTGTGATACTAACAATGATTTGCGAATTTGGCCATACACATTATCTAGTAAATTTAAAAAAAATCATAATACTTTCAAGAAAAATTGGTTATAGCTACATCGTAAACATTTTGATAAATGAACGGTCTATTGTTTTTCTCGTTAAACAAGTGAGGTTCCAAGAAGGCTAAAGGAATTTTATATCTGTCAAAAGTCAAATCTCAGTCAGAGAAATTCAATAGCAATTAAATCATATTCAAATATAATAATATGAGAAGACCTTTTCAAAGAATTCCGAATGAATTATTAAGCTTTGACTGAAGACATAAAAAAGGCAAAAGAAATCGTCGAAGGTAAAGCTGGGTCCACATACAGTGCCGACCCGAGTTTTATTTTGAGGTGCGAGATAAAAATATGTCATTCTTTTTTATTTATTTTACACTTTATATACACTGTATAAAGGCGGACTTAATGCCAAAGGCATTCTCTCCCAGTCAACCTTAGGGTAATGCAGAGATTTAGAAAGTAGGTGCAAAAAAAGATGAAGAAGAAGATACTATAATATAAAAATATTACAAGTTTGGTACATTAAAGTACCGAATTAAAATATATTAATATATACTTAAGTATAATATTTAGTCATACTGTAGTTAATACTTTTTTGTTAGTCGGAAGACGACACGAGCAAGTCGGTCACCTGACGGTAAGCCTCACGCTTGTCAATTCATAGAAGCAACACCATATATTACCTAGAATTAAAAAGCAATGTTTGGCATTGGACTACGCTCGTCATCCCAAGACATAAGATGGTAAGTCTTATAATTTCTAGTCATTTCACTGGTCTCAATATTCATCAAACCGAAACAACCGTGCATAAACAAGAGTAGATATAGAAAAACTTAGCGACAGATATAGAAAGCTGTGATACCAATCCAGACGGAAGGATGTGGCTCTCCATAGAATAAACTCTTATTTCCAGATAAGAATAGAACTGCCTCGCAATTGGATAGCTTTTCAGTGGTCTCGTGAACATATTTGATCAATAATGTAGGAATTTACCATGACGGAACTAAGTATCTAGTTGTAATTTGAAATAGCCAAAAATATCACTGTTGCTATTAGGATTGAATATAAATTTAGTTGTAATGGCTGCTTGTATTTAAATGTACAAAACAAAACTATAATTATTTCCATTAAAACAACCTAAAGCTATAATAAACTAAATAAGTTAGAACAAGTAGTTATTTCTTTAATTGATTTGTTAATTTAATAATGTTTTATCGTACATAAAACACTTGTTTTAATAGTTATTAACGCGTGTAATCGTCGCGACGACGCTACGGTAAATTGTTCCTTGCTTGGCTAATAATCTGTTGGCTTTATTTTATAAGCTAGACGCTAGTGTCAATAAATATATTTCTAGAATAATATACACCAAGTTATTAAAGCAAATTTTAATAATCTATTGACCTGGATCCAGCATACACCTGTGAACGAGAGAAATCTGTAAATGTACAAATAGGCTAGGCGCTTAAAAGTATTCTAATGCGTAGATTTTGTACTATAATTACTACCACAATCATTACTCTGCCCTATACTTTATCGTCTGCTCGTCATACGATCAGCATTACTACGACCTTTTCAGAGGTGCGAAAATAAATTACTTTTTTTTTAAACCCTGGCCGGGCAAAGGGACAACACTGGACCTGATGCTAAGTACAGTGCAAACCAAATTATAGTGTAGATCGTTAAGAGATATTGTGTAAGTCGACTATCGGCAGAATCTGTGCTGACCTGAAGTTATTTGCTAGAGTCTAATTCCGGAACACGTCAAAACAAGCGACTTTATCGCCATATTTACGGTGGTCGATATCCATTCAGGTAAAAATATGATCAAAAATATGGTAAAAATTATTAAATACATTCCCACCATATTCGCTTAACTTAAACTAAACTTTGTTACAGAGCAACAATCCCACTCACTATCTTTTACCACTGAGCTATCCCTCCATATTCGTGATCATAAAACCTACTACGAAACGAAGGTTATATTTACACACATACATTGCGCTCTCTCGAAAGCTTCTTTCTAAGGTCATAACAAAGTATATTGGTAAACCGCAGTGTATTTTGTAAACTCATTTGGGTCAACATTTGTTGTAAATCATGGTCCATTTCGAAAAGTTAATTATATTATAATGATACCAGTTTTTGGCAAACGATTTTTTTTAATTTATTTATTGGTACACCAACAGCGTACATATTAAAATATTTTTATGTACAGCACAACAATTTTAGCAAACCTGATATAAATGCCAAATTACAGATACACTCCTCATTCACCGGTAGCATTGTAGTCGGTTATTCTAAAGTATTAAAAAATATAATTTATTTAAAAGAACAACATGTAAATATTTATTTAAACTTTATATACATAACATGTATAAAGGCGGACTTAATGCCAAAGGCATTCTCTACCAGTCTACCCTTGGGTGATGCAGAAACGAGATAACTGGCTGATGATGATGATGATGATGAACCTACGACGATCACGCAGTGATTCCATGTTGGAAAAAGACAAACAGTCGTAGAACGGGTATCTATAAGATTGTGTTATGAGATTATTTTTAAAAGTTATATTGCGTTAGACCAGTTAGCGAAAAACTTCACATATTAAATAAATATGCCAAATTTGTGTTGTCACCGACTAAAAAAAGAAAATTAAACCTGTCCGTGGACGGAGATCCTGTCAAATGTGTGTAACGCAAAAACTTTATAAATTTAAATTTTAAAGGACCTAACTAAGTTACGTAACTTATGTCTAAATTAATTATTGGAATAATTTTCATATATTCATGCACTGATGATTACATTCATTTTTAATTTAACTGAATTGCCTTTAAGTTTTGGTAGGACTTAATTTTAGGTTATTTTGTCGAATAAGGTTGTATTTGAACTAAAACGGTAAAAATATAATAAATTTAGTATTATTTTATTTATTTTTCTTTTAAACTAAAACTTTTAGTTTTGCCCGACAACAGGATTGACAATAATAAGAATTAGTTATGTAACTATGCAGAGAGGCATCAGAATGACATGCGAATTAAGGTCAAAATTCTGTGCATCTTGAAGGCTGGTACGATATAAACATACTTAATAGAAGTTCAAGTCGAAGGTCAAGGTTTTGTCATGTAATTATTTGATAAAGTGAACTTTTGGTAGACGCTACACGTTTTGGCGTTGGGTACTCGGAATATCGGCTGTCGAAAGGCTATCGGCGATTTAATTGTGGATGTCTAAGTTATTGGAATTTCTTAGCTTTGCAATGCCCCAAAAACAATTTTCTTTGTCAAAATTTCATTACAATCAGATGATGAATTAGGAACGAAGTCCGCCTTTATACTTCATGTATATAAAGTGTTAAATAAATATAAACCTATTTTAGTTATACAAATATTTTTTTTATTTATCAAAACTTCTCTGGGCGTTGTTTTTTTTTTTGTTTAATATCCTGGCTGGGCAAAGTGACTACGCTACACCTGATGGTAAGTGTAGCGCAATCTAAGAATAATGTCGACCAACGATAAACAATGTGTCTATCGTAGGTCGGCAAGATCATGCCGGCCTGCTAAAGGGCCAAGGGGGAGGGGAAGGAAAAAGGGATGGGAAAAGGGTTAGGATCAGGGGGCAAGCCCTCTGGGGAGATCCGGATATACACTGGCTAACCCTGGAACGCGACCCACACAAGATGGGCCACTATGGCAGGTTTTAGCACCAGTGTACGGTGGTCGCTATCCGGTCGGATACAAGTATCCTCCCACCAGCATGTATCAGTTAGGACATATGATTTAAAAAAAGGAACATTTTTAAAGCATTCTCTGAGCGGTTTCAAGGTATTCGACCTCTCATTTCATCTGCAATAACATCCTACGCAACAATTACCCAACCTATCTCCGCTTTAAATTCTAAACTACCAAATGCCTCAGGTTTTTATATCACTTCCATATTCGGTTTGTAGCTAAACGGAATTCACGTGTTTGTACTTTCGTAATAGAATTAATGTGGGACCAGCCAACTGGCTCTACCAGTTGTTGTTGCAATACCGACCTCGGGCCATTGACTGGCTCGAATGTTTAGGTGGATGGTTTGATATTTTTAGATATAGTTTTTCGCAACTTTAGGTACTTCGGTTACCACCTTGAAGGAACATTCTATAACACTTTTGTTCCTAACATCGCAATATCCCAGCAATCTAGGTGGGATCTACCTTGTAAGCGAAAGGTCGTCTGTATTAGTAGCACCGTTTTGTTTATTTCTGCTACCTGGCATCAGTATGTGTACACACTTTTGTGTTCCGGTTGGATCGACATTGAAGACAGTGGGATTACTGGGCATTATGGGACTTAACATCTTATGCCGGTGACGAACGCATTCCAGTAATAAATAATAATAATAAATACACCCAACAGTCACATACATAGTCCTGACCCCACAATAGGATACGAGTCTTGTGTCGTGGGTGTCAGGAACTACGAGAGACTTTCGGTCTCACAAACACCCAGACCCTGAAACAAATATTTGTGGATCACACAAACATTTATCTCGTGTGCAGTGGTTTACAATTTTAGGTACGGTGGTTCTATTTATGTGCAGGCGTGGCGCTTACCATCAGGCGAGCGACCTGATCATTCAAGTTCATTAAAAAAAACCCCTGACGATAAGAATAGAATGATAATTCTATTCATATCCACCCGGATAGCGACCACCGTACACATGGTGTAAAAACCTGCCATAGTGACCCACACACCTTGTGTGGATCGCCTTCCAGGATCAGCCAGTGTATATCCGGTGACTTGATGGTTAGTTGTACATTTCTCTAAAGAGGGAAGAAGCATTTATACAGGTCGGCATGACTCTGGTGACCACCGATAAACTCATTGTTTGTCGGAAGTCGCTGGTTTTTTGGACTGCACTACGCTTACCATCAGGTTTAGCGTAGTCACTTTGCCGTGCTCGGATAAAAAAAACTAGGTGAACACGTCGCACCTCGTCTACGCCTTCTGAGATAATGTATAATAATATATTATAGGTTTGTTTTAATTAACTTAATTGCGTCGAACTAAAATTGTAGTGTAGATATTTTGACGTAATAATTATTTAAGTCTTTTGTTACTGCAGATGTAAAATTTAATTTCAAAGGTAATTTCCTTAACCATAAGAAGTATTGTGTTCATTTTATAATATTTTTTGTTCATCATTGCGCAACGCGCAACTAATTTAGTTGTTCTGTGATCTAACTGATAATACATAATAGCCTGTAACTTTTATCCGACTTCAAGAAAAGATTGCAGTTCTGTGCGTTTTTATTTGTTTTTTTAATACCTATGTGTAAATCGATTACTCCGCCACTTTATTGGAACAAATTGATTCGATAGAGTGTATCTGTGTGCTACCATATAAATATTGGGTTAGACCTGATGACGGAGTACGGACTATAGACACTAAAATCCTCAATGTATAATAGCATTATTATAATATAATATTTATTTGTTTATTCTTTGTCGTTTTATTATACAACTGCATACAATACGGACGTGTCGCTGTCGTATGTGTCCTGGGCCCCTATTCTTTAAATCCGAAACGAAGCAACGAAGTTCGAAAAATACGTAAAGTAGGTATACAATAGCCATTACAATAATAATATGTTCGATGTAAATTACTACCACAAGGATGAATTTGTAAGTAAAAATGTATATGAAAAAAAATGTATTTTGCTACTTATTGTTAGTGTGTAAAATAAAAACTAAAACATACATTAAATTTCCCACATAACAAGTTGCACGTTGCAACAAAAACATATTCTCCATTTATAAACAATTTTTTACCGACTTCACACATACATTAGAAATATTATTATTGTGACGGATATTTTTTATTAAGTACATTAGATCTACGCTTCCGTCGTTTCGTATCGTTTTCTAGAATATGGACCCTGTCTCGGTGGCGTAAAAAACACACAGACGCAAAATTATAATGGTGCACCGGTGTGGCAGCACCATAACAATATCGTTGTTTATATAATTATGTGATCTACGTAATATTCAATGGTTATTCATAACATTGGCCCTGAAATATGTTTTTTTTTTTTTTTTTTTTTTTTGTGTTGACGCTTGCTGTAAGCCTGACGAGAGTCGGCTGTATACAGCTTCACCGGACTTTCGGGCGAGCGCTTTCAGGCGCTCTCAGCCCTTGACTAGGTGACCACCGCTGAGGGCACCCCCTTTGGGGTACGAACCTCGGCTCAGGACGGTCACCGGAGAGGGCAGAGACATCTGCGATTGGGGTTTAGGGGACTTTTAAAATCTATTTAATGACTATCGTCATTATTAACATCGGCTCGCGGGCCGGTACTAGGGTCGGGGGCGTTGCGGGGAACGCGGCGCGGTCCTCGGCGGCGAGGACGGTATGTCGGTTGTGTCTGAAATATGTATAGTAACACGCTTTTTATAACATACTTCACTATAATGACGGGCGAATAATGGCGAGTAACCGGCTACGAAGCGAGAGGCCGTGTGTTCGATTTCCGCACCGAGACAATGTTTGTGTGATTCACAAATGTTGTTTTCGGGTCTGGGTGTTGTGGGAGCGCTAGTGCCTCGTAGTTCCTGATACCCACGATACAGGTTTAATAACCTAGTGTGGGGTCAGGGCTATGTGTGTGACTGTTGGGTGTATCTATTTATTTATCTTCTTTTCCCGTGGAGAAAATCCCTATTACCGATAAATTCTCAGCTTCCCGGGCGGACGGATGGTTATGCCTGACTCACCAGCTTTCCGACTCAGCTGTCTGAACGACCGCTGGATCCGGTCCCTTACCAAAAACCCTATGTTGCTATACTGACTATGAACTCTGCGGTGGCCTTCTTCGTCTGGATTTTTTTTGACCTTTGGGATGAACTACAGGGGTACATTCCAAAAGTTTCCAAAAGTTTCCAGGGGGTTTCCAAAAGTCCATCCATAGCTCACAATTTAAAAGACATCAACTGCCAAAATTTTAGGTTTGTAGCCCCTGAGGCTCAGTCTTAGGCTCAGTTAGTCAGTCAGTCAGGACAAGTAAATAAATATCTTTAGATAGATAAAAAAATATAGTTGTAACAAGTATTGACTACTAACGCACATTAAAAGATAATATGAATGTTAAGATACAAAAGCATACTAAACAAGACAAATAGTTGTTAAACTAACATTATCGTAAAATAAACTTGCCATAAACTTGCCATAAACAGCTACAAATGTCGGTTCCGGTGCAATCTGTGTTGTTTCGTTGCGTCATATTACACGAGGGATAAGCCAATCGATTAGTAACTATTTATGAGCCAATATGTTATAAAAAGTATTAGAGCCTTATTACAAAATGTGTTGTACTTTATATTAGGTTTCTGACAACTAGCAGGTAACAATGGTAACCCTTATATCGGCTAATTTCCACCTATTTTAAGGCCATACCCCCAGCAAAACGCCGCGCGATCGATGTTTTTAGAGGCTATCTAGTCATTACTTAAAATAAATATTGACTAAAAAAATATACAATATATTTCTACAATCTGTCATCTTACTTTGTTCGATTCAAATTCATGTAAATGCTGATATATATTTTTAAATTGTCGTTATAAATGAACCATAAAAATGAGAAAAATGCAAAGATTCCGTGCGTCTCTTTTTAAAGTACAGAAAGTTTTCAAATGAGATTAACATCACTAGATAGGCTATTTAATAACGAATATTTTGCCCGTTTTAAATTTTCGAAAAGACCAAAACCTGATTTTTTAGATCAATTATTCGCTAAATACGTGCATATTCCGCACGAAAACTCACGCGCCAAGTACACGATTCAGTATGGCGCGAGTCAGTCAAGGTCATTTGTTCACGGAAGGCCCTTAACGTGAATATATGTTTTGTAATAAGACCGTAAAAGTTTTATTTACGCACTCGTACTCACGCCTGTAATCCAATAATGGGGTAGGCAGAGGTGTAACCAGTACACTCACATTTCGCCGAGCGTATTTCCGTCCCATGATGTGATAGGGGCGAGCCTATTGCCATACCGGGCACAATTCCAGACTATATAAATAAATAATACACCCAACAGTCACATACATAGTCCTGACCCCACAGTAAGATACGAGTCTTGTGTCGTAGGTATCAGGAACTACGAGAGACTTTCGGTCTCACAACACCCAGACCCCGAAACAAATATTTGTAGATCACACAAACATTTGTCTCGGTGCGGGGATCGAACCCGCGGCCTCTCACTTTACAACCGGCTACTCGCCCGCTGCGCCACGGAGGCTGTTAATGACTATGGGCTGATACTGAGCATTTCGTGATAGAAAAACCCAATATCACTTTTACCCGACCCGGGGATCGCACCCGAGACCTCAAAATAGGATATCCAAATATTCTAACTTCATAATCAGCTTTAGATTTTTATTCTGGTATTTAATTGAAACCTAAAAATAAATAATAATAGACCGATCTTTAGGAAGAAAGTTATAGCACAGTAACGTGGTAAGCATGCAGTCCAACTGCGATGTCGGCAGAATTATGCCGGCCTGAAGTTGCTGGATATACACTGGCTGACCACGGAATGCTACTCAAAGGAATGATCTACTATACAAGTTTTTCACTATGTGTATCTACGGTCGCTAACCACTCGGGTACAAATATGTCTTATACAAATTCCCAACAGTAAAAATTACACCTTAACAAGTGAATCATAAGTTGTAATATGATTTAATTAGATATTTTGTATAATAATTAAGTTATAATTGAAGCATAAAATACAAAACTATAGTAATTTGCATATTTTTTCTAGTTAATCATGATGTGAATCGAATTTAATATAGTTTTGTGTCTGTGGCATACACGGTGTAGGAAACATTCATGTTATATTATGCGTTTAATTTAAAAAAATTGAATATTGTGGAACTTAGCGAGGCAAATTAAAAACAAATAAAATAATTCATAATGATTTTTTACGTTTACGCGAAAGTTACTCATTGAAATAAAGCTAATTTAAACGGATTTTATCGCGGTTTTTTATTTTAATTTTGGTCCCGACGTTCCGAAAGCTTTTCAGTCTTCGTGGTCACGGTCACTGAATAATTCATATTCATTCAATATTTTTTTAATAAAATAATTCATTGAATGCTCATTACCATTTTCATAACACAATATTAGTTGCAAATTAAATTATTTTGAATTGGTTGATATTCTAATAAAATTAATTTCAATATTATAATTTATTTATAAATATTATTATTAAATAACTAAATCATAATAGGTATAATTTTCAAACAACTCACTGTCAAATCACGGGCACTGACATCCAATTGAACACGACGACTGCACCCGAGCGCTGAAGCGGCACTGCGTCTGCGATCGGGAACAATAATTGAGCAATCGTCGAACTTACGACACTACCAGTTTGAACTACTTGTCCTTTTATCTCTTTTTCCTATTGACGTGGGGTATGCTATTCTGTTACGTGCGCTTTGCCGTTTCCTTGCCTGAATTATTTTAATCATTGTAATTTGTACAATTGAAATTTAGTTAGTAAGTCAGTAAGAATCTTTTATGTAATAATTTTTCTGAATTATTAGATTTGGAAATGAATCGTTGTTACGTAGTGAAACGAGTGACCGAAGTTTAAATTCCCGCACCGGCTCAAGTGTGTTATTTTGGGTCTGGGTGTTGTGAGACCGACAGTTCCTGTTACTCATGACACCAGACGCGTATCTTACTAGGGGATGCAGAAAATATTATGTGTAGCGTTTTATTTATTTATATATGCATTCACGCCTGTAATCTTCATAGGGGTAGGCAGAGGTATAACATTCACATTTCATCGAGCGTATCTCCGTCCTAAGTTTTGATAAGGGGGCGAGCCTATCGCCATACCGGACACAATTCCCCATTCCGTGCTGATAGAAAGCGTTTCGTGATAGAAAAAAACCAATGGCACTCTTACCCGACCCAGGGATTGAACCCGAGACTTCAGCACAGTCAGGGTGGCATACGAGGGACCATCTCCTTGAGGGACCTAGCACTAATTGTTATAATTTATATTGTATAAAAACAACTGTATAATGCTATACCGTAAAGATATTTTGACGCTCTAGCCATTTCGCCTTTCTACTGTCGACATCAAGAGTTGGCGCAATTCAGCATTGATTTGCGATTATATCTTTACGTAATGTTATTGACTCTGTTTTTAGAATGAACTATCTATCTTCAATATGCTTAATAAATATTGCCATTGGAAAGGCACGAATACTGAAGCGCCAATACGTGAAGTTTACGGTAGAGCATTTTCAAGTAGTTTTTTTATAATAAAAAAATCATAATAATTATATTAGGAACAAATTATTATTATTATTTGGTTGATACCAAAGGGGTGCCCAACACCTCCAGAGGCTTTCAATTGGTGGTTGGGTCAAGGGTCAGATTCAGAAGGCGGTGGATATGGCACGCATTGTGAGGAGGTTCCTCACTCTGGGGACCTAACCGCCAGTGGCTTGGGTCCTAGGCCTCGCCATTGAATGGTGATAGTTTTTTTATATTTTTTAAATGTTTTTCATTTTTATTTTAATATTTAAAAATGAAATAAATAACCTTTTAAAATAAAGAGTACTGTACATATTATGAAAAAATATGATTCAATAAAATATAAGTTTTACTGAAAATTATTTAATAAATAAAATTAAATGATTTTTTTATCGAAAAAATAACAATTTTAATCTACTCTACCGTAATGGTGCTGCCACACCGGTGTTAGAAAATGTTATATAACATTTTATAACAGCGGTGTGGCAGCAACATTTAGTAAACATTTCTTAACAATTTGTAACAATTTGTAACATTTTGTAACATTTTTTAACAGCGGGCGGCGGTACTTTTGAGAGCGGCGTCGTCAAAGAAGCCGTCAAAGAAGAAGGGCCGATGTCATGTTTTCAAATGTTATAAAATGTTAGACAATGTTAGAAAATGTTAAGAAATGTTATAAAATGTTAGATTTAATGTTAGAAAATGTTTGTTAACATTTTATAACATCGGTGTGGCAGCACCATAAGGTTTACATATTGGCGCTTTAGTATTTTTACCTTTTCCAGTGACGGATATCGGTAGCAATTTGTACCACTGAATTAATCTTCCGTAATGGTAAATGTAAAACAGTAAAGTTATGTCTTGTCAATCTATATAGCGTTGTAGAAAAGGTGCGAAAGCGAAAGCATCATAAGCCCTCATATGCGAAAAGACGTCTGGGTTGGTATACCACCTTGTATTTTTCTGCCAGTAACCAGCAGTGTCTAAGCATTGTAGCGTTTCGGTTTGAAGGACATTGTACCTAGCAAGTGAAATTATAATTAGTGAAACAGCGGTGAGTGGTAAGAACTGTTGAGACGAAAGTCGAAGGTTCGAAACCAGCCCCAAGAACATGCATCTCTGATTTTTCTAAGTTGTCTAAAGTATGCCAACTCGCATTGGGCCAGCGTGGTGGATTAAGGTCTAACCCTCCTTATTCAGCAGAGGAGGGCCGTTTTCAGCGAGGCGTGTATAATATAGGGCTAGTATTAAATTATTATTAATAATTGTTTGCTACGTTATTACAAGTTTTATGACAAAGGATAGATAAATATATACGATATTTTCCATGAATTATATCATCATCATTATCATCAGCCACAGGACGTCAACTGCTGAACATAGGCCTCCCCCAAAGATTTCCAGACCGACCTGTTGGAAGCGGCCTGCATCCAGCGACTTCCTGCGACCTTTATCAGGTTGTCGGTCCACCTTGTAGACGGACGTCCAACGCTGCGCTGGCCAGTACATGGCCTCCATTCCATACCTTTCCTGCCCCATTGGTTATCGGTTCTGCTATATGTTATATGTTTTAATTTATTACATACAACTTTTGTTATATCGTTTATGTGGCCATACAAGTGGTTCAAGTCATTTAATCAAACAAAATCGGACCATATAAACCCGCTATTAGATAGAAATGTAGAAGGTAGGTTACTTTTAAATAAAGAAAAATTTTACCGCGGTTTTTCCAGCAATGTTATCTTTTAGAACATCATTAGGTACATGGAAAGCACAATTTATGTAACAATCTAAATATTAGTGTAACAGGAAAGTAATTTTTTACTTATGTTCCTTAAAGTTATCCTTCTAAATCTCCTAGTATGATGTTCTGGGGCTTTACTATAAACCCTTAGAGCATAATTATTATAATCTTACTTTGGCTTTCTGTACCATAATGTCCTTAAAGTAAACGTATTGTTGTCACATAACAAGAATGTATGTAACTTTTGAAAAGTAATAATTGTACGCCTTGGCGTCTAGGATTGAACCCGGGACATCTGTCTGAAGTCCGTTCCTCTTTACGCTAATATATTGTTAGTTATAATTTGTTTAAAATATTAATCGTTACCTTATGAAAAATAACATATTGCATTAAACAATGCGTGCCTATGTGGCGTGGTGCAGAACCCGATTGTGAAACCGGGGCCTTGGGCTCGATCCCCATATCGAGCCGAAATTTGTGACAGCTAAAAAAATTTGTTTCGTGACCTTAATACCACTGGATTTGATAAAAAAACTTCCAAAATCAGTAAAAGCATAACAAATCCTTCTATACAAGTAAATACTTAGTTCGATCTCACACTAAAGGCAGACTTCCTACGGTTGCGTCTAATTAATCTCGCGTCTAGCTGCATCGGTCAGTGACACAGTGTCAGTGACTTAGGTATGTGTTTTTTTATTAAGCACTACGTAAATAGGTATACATTTATACAGCAATCGGCCGTAGCCTCTCTGTCACCTTCAGTGGGGAATTGACATGAGTCATTCACACTTGCGTACAATGAAAGAAAGTAACACGATTTATTTCTCACCAGCATTAGCAACGTGCTTATCATCATCATCATTATCAGCCACAGGACGTCCACTGCTGAACATATGCCTCCCCCAAAGATTTCCAGATTGACTGTTGGAAGCGGCCTGCATCCCGCGACTTGCTGCGACTTTTATCAGGTCGTCTGTCCACCTTGTAGGCGGACGTCCAACGTGCTTATATATAAATTAATTTATCAAATAGTTATTAAAAACTATACATTTATTTATGACTAGCTTTTGCTCGCGGCTCCGCCCGCGTGAACGTTTAAAATTGACAAAGTTTCATACAAACTTTCATCCCCGTGGGGATAGAATTTATCAAAATCCTTTCGTAGCGGATGCCTACGTCATAACATCTACCTGCATGCCAACTTTCAGCCCGATCCCTCCAGTGGTTTGGGCTGTGCGTTGATAGATCACTATGTCAGTCAGTCAGTCAGTCACCTTTGAGTTTTATATATTTAGAAGATTTAGGTATCTTTGTCATAGAACACATACCAACTTTGGTCATTGCTATTAAATCAAAATGAGTATAAAAACTAGTTAAAATGTAAAATATTTTTTGAAAATTACTTAGATTTTATTATTTCACAATTAATCATCGCTTGCTTTAATGGCATGATTCTAATGACCACCGATAAACTCATTGTTTGTGGATGGTCGATGGTTTATTTTATCTCCAGCCCAGTGATTGGGCTGTGCGTTGATAGATCACTATGTCAGTCAGTCACCTTTGAGGTTTATATATTTAGATACAAGCTGCGTAATGGCTGTGATAGATGACCACTCAAACCAAAATACGCTGAATTTCAGTGGTCACCCAATGCTTGACGCAACTCCCAGAGTTCTGTTTTTAAATAAGCATTATTATGTTTTGGAAAAAAACATGAATCGAACTCGTGACTTCTCGTTTCTCAACCGGATGCACGTAATCAATTGTTATAAACACCGTTACGTGATTCTTGGTTTCGGTCTGATTATCGCGTTGCCGCAATAGGATGGGCATTGGGCACCAAATTATTTCACTTACCAAATTACGGTATCACAATACTAATTTAATTAGCAACAACCAGGATGGGGTTCTTGCAATCTGAGGCACGGAGTACATATGTTTGTAAATTTGGAAATAGATAGAATATTCTTTATTGCACACCGAATAAAGTAGTATTATTTTAGATGTCGGGAAAGCAAATAACACCTCACAGGTCCGAATCCAATTTTATATTTTTTTGCAAAATTATTAGGTTTTTTATATTAAAAAATTTCCAACCTCCGAAATGCCCATAAACAGAAGCAACACCACACAGAACTTTGAATTACTAAGCACTTCATGGCACTGAACTGCGCTCGTCACCCCGAGACATAAGATTTTAAGTCTCATAATGCCCAGTAATTTCACTGGCATTAATGTCCTTCAAACCGAAACACAATAGTGCTTACACACTGTTGCTTGGCGGTAGAAACAGACATATCGGTGGTAACAACCCAGATGACCTCTCGTATACGAGGGACCTACCACCTTGTAAAATATAATGATTACATCATCAATTTACGCCTCGCTAACGTCTCCGACATAAAAACTCCTTCATTCTGTCTTCGTAACATTATAGCTGTCTTCTTAAACCAATTGGACCAACCAAAGAATTCTTACATTTAACTGTCTGACGAAACGTTTCTAGATCGATTCCAATTTATCTCTGAGATTATTGTAATATGGGGACCAAATGACACTTCTATACTCGAGTATGGCTCGTACTAGAGAAGTGAATAGAATCAGTAATCTCTATGAAGATTTAAATGATCGTGTAATTCAGCTTACAAAACCTATTTAATCTGGCTTTCATTGTAAATCCATCAAAGAGATGTTTAAAAGAGATTTTGGAATCGAATAGAATGAACTTCTATGTCCCTTATAATATTTACACATTTTATTTGTACGTTTTTGATATTGAACGAGTAGATTAAAGGTTTTAATTTTTTTGTTAAAATAATGCGCTGGCGGTGACTGGCGTTTAGTGATATTTAAATACATGTACACTAGTTATAAAGTTTGTTGATATCTGTCTGAAATTGTTTACAGTCGTCTAGAATTTTGATTTCACGATTTTTTTAATGTCATCGGTTTGGGTCAGACACTCGCTTAAAAATTAATCCATAGTAGAACATTTAAAAAAAATAGTGGACGCAGATAAAAACCTTGCGGAATACTTTCATGCGCAACGCTCCTTTTACCTATATTTTAATATATACATTCGCATTCATGTCCACAGAACAATAGTCAGACGAGCTGATGCCTTTTATCCTCGTAGCGGTAGGCAGAGGTGTAACATGTACACCAACATATCGCCGAACTTATTTCCGTCTCATCCGAGGCGAGCCTGTCGCCATACCGGGTTGACTACTATTTATGATAGACCCAATATCACTTTTTCCCGACTCGGTTGACCGCACCAAGTTCAAATAAAGTTGAAAATATCATGCAAGAGATATTTAAGTTTTCGTACTCAAAGGGTGCCAACAGAATCCTTCTTTATACTAGCGCAGTTGCTTCGTTCGTGATAACTATTTATATATAGTCTTATGATCGAAAATTTATTAGGTCACCCAGCAGCATGTCACCTACAGCATACAGCACCTACAATATCTATTCATACGGATATGAAAAGTAAAAAGGTTATTTAAGGTTTCAGTAAAAGACAGCGTTTATAGAGAGCATTTAATTAAACAACAAACACCACGCACATACACGTTTACAAACGTATACAAATTGAGGAAAACTTTGGTTGACAATTAAATTAATAGAGTCAATGGGCTGCAGACAAAATAACACATATCTTATGAGAAGGCGTACATGACGGGTCACGAAATGACAGCTCAAGACCAAAGCGTTACTTTGACAATTAAATTTATGAGTTGAATGATGCTTTGGCTGCAATCCATTTTTAAAAATATACCAATTATGATAACAGAAAATAAGCGACAGGAAAGACGCTTACCCAATCAAGTTAAAACACAAATAAACAATTTAACAATCATTCGATACTCAACTTGATAGGGTTATTTGACTAATTTAAAAAAAGCACTTTAGTACGAAAGCTCAAGATGGAATGCCATCGACAATATCAGGCCTTTGATATTTTAGAATTCTTAAATCTTCATTTGCCGCAATTTTATTAAGCTGTAAAGACAGAAAATAAATTTCTTTGTCTTAAAAAGTTAAGCAAGCTGTCAAAAAGACCATGTGACAATATCGTCGATGATGTAGGAAGTTTCATACATGATGATTTAAATTGTTTTCAGTCAATGACTAACTGGCGGAAGGAACCGTCTATTCCGAAGAGCTCATCGTAGTTGGTCGGCTTTCCAGGTCTAAGCGTCTCATTAGCCTTAATATTTTCACTTTCTGTGAACCAGTCTGTGTATTCGCCCAGTTTCTTCACCCATGCATCTGTGGTAAAAAAGTGTGATATATTGTGTGATATCTAACATATTGTAACTTTTGCACCAATAGTATGGTTTAAGTATAATAGTAAAATGATTATAAGGGATACTTTGTTAGGAATATCTTTAATTTTTTTTAGGAATTCAGATTTTTTGATATATTCCTTTTTAGGATTCAGTTCTATTTCTGCAATCATAAGAGATGAAGAAATTTTATGTGAAGACATAAACAATCCACACTGCAGATTAAATTTCAATAAATTATTATAAAGAAACAAAACTACAACAGAGATTTTAGATATTTTTCTGCAGTAGATAATTAATTAGAACTTACTATGGAGATCATTCATGGGTCCAGCGTTACCACCGTACTCAGCGGGAAGCATATCCTTGGGAACGTATTTGTAGAGATCGTTCACGTCGGTGTGCAGAAAGATCTGTGAAACAATGATATAGATGATCAAGAATCTGTTAAAATCTGCTATAGTGATCCAAACGCCTTATGTGGATTGCGTTCCAGGATCAGCCAGTGTATATCCGGTTCTCCCGAGGGGCTTGCGACATGACTTGAAGATTGGTTGGGGCGGGTACAGGGGTACATCCTTTTATCCCTCCGCCTGAATCGATCATTCGCCTGTCCTGTCACAGCTCCCTTGATTTGCTTCTTCCCTCTCCGAAGAGGGAAGAGGCATTTATATAGGCCGGCATAACTCTGGTGATCACCGCTAAACTCATTGTTTGTCGGTGGTCGCTAATTTTGGACTGCACTACGCTTACCATCAGATGTAATGCAGTGACTTTGTCGTGCCCGGATAAAAAAATGTATAATAGGTTATTAATTTTGATTATTTGTACTTTTTGTATAAATATGTACAAAGACGGAAATAATCCTAGAGATAATCTTGACTTTAAAACTTTATTAGTAAGGTCAAAATTCAGTCACAGATGATTCTATTAAGCATATAATTTTGAAGATTGGTCGATAGCTAAATTTATCTATAGCATTTTTATTTGAATTTTTTGGGAGGGGGCTAGATTTCACATGGATAATTTCGTTTTGTGCAAGTTAATTCTGTACATGTTACATCGATATTAGTATTGATATATATATAGTATATGATATTAATATTTACCCTTTCTTTGATCTTGTCCTTGATAAAAGGTTTGACGAAATTAACAATCTTGTCAACAAGAGGAGATACGTTGATTACATGTACTTCCTTCAGCTTTACTGGGTATGCTTCCTAAAATAAAAGGAATACATCATTAGTCGCAATAACAGAAATGAAATCGATAAGGATAATAAGTCAATGTTTATTATTGCCAACACCGCAACACTGCCTCAGTTGTGTCGTGTACGCGGTAAGACTGCTGTGCTGAGGTTTCGCGTTCGAACTTCGGGTCGAGTAAAAGTGATATTGGATTCTATTAGGCCAAAATCTGGAATTGTGCTCGGTATGGCGATAGCGTCGCCCCCGTCACATAATGGGACGGAAATAAGCTCGGTAAAATGTGGGTGTACTGGTGACATCTCTGTATACCCCTTCCGGGATTTCAGGCAATTAACATCAATAAGATATTTTTTTTTATACTGACCTGTACACAGACTAGAAACTTCTTGACGAGTGTCGGCGTGAACTTAGCGAAGTGTGTTGGTGTGGCCACAGAAGCATCTAGAATGTAAACATCGCCAGCAACACCTTCCTTCTCTTCAACCAGTCTGACGTCACCAAGCATAAGGGCCAGTTTGAAGGCGTCTGCTACGTTGGGTGTTTGAACATCTTTGTCTAGACCTGGTGGAATAAAATCTTTTTTATAGAGAAAGTTAACTGATGGAAGACACGATCCTAATCCTTTTAGTAATTATGGATTTTATTAATCATAACAGAATAAAAAAAGTTCCGTCAATCCAAGAACAGTATTGCAGTCGGTTAGTCTTATCTATAGAAAAATAAAATTAATAAAATATGAATTAAAATATAAAAAATAAATGGTTGGTAACGACGACGTTGGTACGATTTGACGGGATGGTGAGTAGCGGATGGATGCGAACACGGAGGGATTGTTGTATAGCCATATTCTCTAGTGAAGATCGCGCTTGGGCTGACGTGTAGGACGTTGTATTGAACGATGGATCGAAGATGTAAAAGGATGGTGGATAGCGGATGGATGCGGGTAGGAAGGGATGGTTTTAGAGCCACATGCTCGAATTAAAACCGCGCTTAGGTTGAGGAGTAGGACGTTGTGTTGAACCACTTCCCACCATCCTTTCAAGTCGCCAATCCATCAGGATGGACGACTTGAAAGGATGCTGGGTAGCGGATGGATGCAGGCTGCCTAAGAACGAGTTGGTTGGTGCATACTCGAGGTGGCCTCCATACTATAATAGACAGCGATAGCCTGAGATTATGAAATGAATTTCATTTTGAGTGTTTCAATGAACTATGGGCATAGGATCTTTACGCGGATAAAAAAGAGTGAAATAGCAAAAACCATACCTCGCATAATAATGACTCGTCGACCTTCAGGGGTGATGCCGGGCAATGGTGGCATTTGACTGAAAACAAAAAATATATATTTTATTATATCATCTGATGCATGTACTAATATGCTTTGTTTTAGATGTTTATTTACTTTGTTAGATATTATTTTTCATATAGAAGTCTTTCATATAGTCCAGTCACGGATGCGTGAGCAATATGATAGAAAACACCATAAGATTTAAGAATTATAGTGTCTAGAGTATGGAGAGTATGGTGTCTCACTAAGAATGGGAGAATGGCAGGTGGTCGGCTCAACATGCTTTTTAAGACATGTTACAGAACGATTTAGCTTGTAGTTGTTACAACCGATCGCCTTCCTGTCGTCTACCCCTCTGGGGAGAAAACATACCCAGACCCGATACAAATATTTGTGGATCACACAAATAATTATGTCGCGAATCGAACCGCGAACCGCGCTGTTTGCCAGCTTATGGTATGAAACAAATCTAGTCTTAGAATTGTTCGCTGGTACATACACCAGACCTTAAGTTAAATCGTAAAAATATTTTTAATAATGTAAAAACTTATACAATGATGTCGACGACACGATCCAAGGTTATTAACCCACAAAAAACTATAAAGTTTATAACGTCTGTTAAAATATAATTATATCAGTGTAATTTACATGACGATTAAATATTGTTGATAACAATTTGCAAACTTTTTACCGACTTAATTTTAAAGGTAAATTGCAACTGTAACTAAATAATATGTCATAACGGTGCCATTATACAATACAAAATATATAAGAGAAATGTAAAAAATGCTACACATATAAATCTGACTCCACACTATTAAAAACTTGTGAGTGAGAGAGTCAGAGTCTACCTTTTAGAGTGGTAGAGCCAAACTGCAGACAGTTTTGTCTACAGTAGGAGTAGGCCGGCTCGACCGGGTCATTACCGCTGTCTCACAGAAAACCGATGTAAAGTAGTGGCTTGCTATATCGTTTCGGACGATGAGTAAGAAATCCGGAGGCCCAAATTCCGCTCCCCTAATTATACTTTTCCTTTAAGGTCGGCAACGCGCCCATGATTATTCTGGTATTGTGGGCGTACATGGGCGGTGGAGATCACTTACCATCGGGTGACCCACTTGCACGTTTACCGGCCTATGCTATAAAAAAACCGTATCCGAGGAAACATACCACACCAGAATAAAAATAATCACTATAATACAAAACGTTCACAGTAATTACACGGAATGTTACTTAATGTTACCACAGTGTCGCGGGAATAACCCGGTGTCAAACACGTCATTATATCAGATTAAACGCCATTATTGTTAGTCTTTGAGAACAATTATTTGAATGAGACATAATAAATTGTAATGAGATATGAAAAAGATATTTACGTGATTTTATTCGTAATATAGTAATTACCGTTACGTATTATTAAAAGTTATTTTCCTCAATTGCTTCGTATAATGTCTAAATAATTTTAATTACATTATTTTAATTGGCATACTAGTACCGGCATGAATCGTGAGCACAAAACGAACGTTCGAAGTAGTTAATGTGTCGGTGTGATTGGCGGAATGAAAGAGCTTGGCGTGCCGACGCTTCACGCTCTTGGTTCGTCAGTCGATGCTCCTCGTCGATTGGACTCTCAATTGCCCATACTACTGGCCTTAAGTGCTCACAACTCGTGCCGATTATTATAGAAGAGTTGCATTTATTTCTTTATACAGGGAGTTAGACAGAGTAATGAGAAATGTTGTGGAAGCAATGTATCCAATGTATGCAATAAATCCAGAGCTGTGGTTATTAATAAAATAATTAAAAAAATAATGCTCACACAAGGTTCAAGATTTCTTGTAGTTCAGGGCGAGTGACGTCACGGTTGGTGAAAAATTCCGGTACCGCGGTGCGCATAGTGAAGTACATGTCCAGTTTACGCTTGGTCTTCTCTAGGGAAAACTTGCAACCACGGAGGAAGGTCATGATACGCTGGTCATCTGCCGAAAAATAGTTCGTAAATGTTCAAGAATATAACCATGATTCAAGAAGTTATAGTGCTGATCCTTAGGAAGTAGGATTATTAATTCTTCATGACAATTTCTTAATTAACGACTATAAATATTCGGAATCAGGAATATTTGCTGGATGGAATCCAAAACTTCTCATTTTACGGCTGGTTACTGTCTATCAGAGACTCACCGAACTCATCAGGTAGATGAGGCTCCTTCTTCAGCCATTCCTTGATGTGAGCTAGATCCGCGTCTCTGGTGTCTACGTTCTCATTTAACTCCTCGCGGATCTTCTGCCACATCTCACCAGCGGGCTGCTCGAGCGTCATCTTGGCTTCGACTGGTCCTGGAAAGATTTCAAACAAAGATCTTTATAAGATAAGGCTAAAGTACGTTAAAAATAAATAAACGCCTGACAAGTATTTCTCACTTTTAAATGGCTGAACAGATGTTTTCCAAATATAAGAGCTATTTCGATTTAATCAACTTTTAAACTAAACTAATTGCATTATAATACGTTCATTCGTTAAGGCTTTAAACGATTCTACATACATAATATAATATTAGGTCCTTACATATGAAATTGGCGTTTTGTATGGGAGGAACAAAAAGTCGAATATTTTTTAATATAATATATTTAATTAATCAAAGTATGAACCATTATTTTTATGCACTTTTGCCATCTCGTAGGTAGTTCATTGATCCCTTTACTAAAAAAAACCAGTCGGACGGGAATCAATAAAATCTTTGAAGGCGATTTGGACTGCCCCATCAGAGTTGAATTTTTTCCCTTGCAAGAAGTTATCCAAATTTCGAAAAAAATGGTAATCTGTTGGAGCAAGGCCCGGGGAGTACGGAGGATGTCTTAGACTTTCCAATTGAAGCTCTTCTAATTTAGTAGCCGTCTGTTGCGCAGTGTGTGGTCTAGCGTTGTCGTGAAGCAGCAGTGGCGTGGAGCGATTGACCAGCCTAGGTTGTTTAGCCGCTAGCTTTTCCAACATGGTTTGCAATTGCTGACAATAGACATCAGCCGTAATAGTCTGGCCAGATTTGAGAAAACTGTAATGAACAATACGGGCACTAGTCCACCAAACGCTTACAAGTAACTTTTTTGGGGTTAATTTTCGCTTGGGGCAGGATTTGGCTGGCTGGCCAGGATCCAACCATTGCGCTGAGCGCTTCTGATTATCGTAAAGAACCCATTTTTCATCACAGGTAATGATTCGGTTTAAAATACCTTCATTATTGTGCCGGTTTAGTAATATAACGCAGCAGTCGACGCGCGTTTGCGGGTTTGCTTCAGTCAATTCGTGAGGTACCCACCTTTCAAGCTTTTTAATCTTCCCAATTTGCTTCAAGTGAATTAAAACAGTTTTATCACTAACATCGCAGCCTGCAGCTAACTCGGACGTGGTTTGCGATGGATCCGCTTCCACAATAGCCTTCAACTCTTCATTATCAACTTGAGTCTCAGGCCGTCCACGGGGCTTGTTCTGCAGGTCGAAATTTCCAGAACGAAAACGTTGGAACCAAAAACGAACTGTGTTTTCTTTTGCAACACGACCGCCATACACATCATTCACCCTTCGAGTTGTTTCCGCAGCATGCCACGGCGGAACTCGTACTCGTAAATAATGCGATATTTTAAGTTTTCCATTTTGTAAAATGAGTGACGCAAACAGAAAAAACAGAAGAAAAAAAACAAATGAATGACGATCATCGAAGCACAAATACATGAGTCTATAGCTGTACAAATTTGAATTTGGAATTCCTTACCAAAGAGGAGAAATTTGTGATTAAAGTGGCCAGTACGAAAAACGCCAATTTCATATGTAAGGACCTAATATTAAAATTTTTCAACCTCCGAAATGCCCATAAACAGAAGCAACACCACACAGAACTTTGAATTACAAAGCACTGCATGGCACTGAAATGCGCTCGTCACCTCGAGACATATGATGTTAAATCTCATAATGCCCAGTAATTTCACTGGCTTTAATGTCCTTCAAATCGAAACACAACAGTGCTTACACACGTTACATAGCGGCGGAAATAGATAAATAGGTGGTACCAGTACCAGTACCCCATACGGCCTCTCGTATACGAGGGACCTACCACCTTGTAAAATATAATGATTACATCATCAATTTACGCCTCCCTAACGTCATCAACATAAAAATTCCTTTTATTCTGTCTTTGTAACATAATAGCTGTTTTCTTAAACCAATTCTTGCATTCAACTGTCTGACAAAACGTTTCTAGATCGAGTCCAATTTATCTCTAAGGTTATTGTAATATAGGGACCATATGACACTTTTTTTTTAAATGTTAATTAATCATATCCTTGACCATATTTTTTTAGGCAACCCTATTGGTATGTGTTCGGCAACACATTTTATACCCTAAAATATTATTTTCATCCGGTAAACAGACGGGTGAAGGTCAATGTTCCCCGGGATCTTAGACCATAAGTGAATAGAATCAGTAAACTCGATGGAGATTTAAATGGTTGTGTAATTCTGTTTATAGAACGAAAATAGGTTTTAATCCGACGAAAAAAACAGAGGAGGCTAAATTTCAGTTGACTGGCAGCGACACAGGCACCGACTCCAAAGAGACCTGCAATTGCGGTTGCAATGCGGTTTTTTTATTTTTTGCTTTTTAGTTTTTTGTCGATAGCATTAATTATTATTTTTTATATCCTGGCTCGGCAAAGTGACTATGCTACACCTGATGGTAAGTGTAGCGCAATCCAAGAATAGTGTCGACCAACGATAAACAATGTGTCCATCGTAGGTCGGCAAGATCATGCTGGCCTGCCAAAGGGCCAAGGGGGAGGGGAAGGAAAAAGAGATGGGAAAAGGGTTAGGATTAGGGGGCAAGCCCCCTGAGGAGAACCGGATATACACTGGCTGACCGTGGAACGCGACCCACACAAGGTTTTTTTTGTGGAGCAAACAACGAGAGGTTTAAAAAAGAGTTTGGTATAGATTAGATTAGATTTGGAATCGAGCTCCTATGTCCGTTATAATGTTTACACATTTTATTTGTACGTCTTTGACATTGAACGAGTAGTTTATGTATTATCTTTTTAATGAAAGTTATGTACTGGCGTTCAGTGATATTTAATCACATTCTATTTAATGTACACTAGTTATAAAGTTTGTTGATATCTGTCTGAAGTTGTTCACAGTCGTCTAGAATTTTTATTTCACGATTTTTTTAATGTCATCGGCTTGGGCCAGACACTCGATTAAAAATTTATCCATAGTAGATTATTTAAAAAAAATAGTGGGCGCAGATAAAAACCTTGCGGAATACTTTCATGAGCAACGGTTCTCATATTTTAATTTACATACATTCGCATTCATGTCCACAGAACAATTTTAGTCAGACGAGCTCACGCCTTTTACCCCGTAGTGGTAGGCAGAGGTGTAACAAATAGCTACACCAACATTTCGTCGAGCTTAATTCCATCCTTCATCATTCTAACCCATCGCCATACTAGGTTGACATGAACCATTTATGATAGACCCAATATCACTTTTTCCCGACTCAGGCTTCGAACCTGAGACTTCACAGCAGTTTTACGGCGTAAATCCTTTACCGATCTTCCCGATAGTAAGTGGTCCATCTATTGATTGTCAACGACAACTTAAAGAAGAACCGCTCGGGCTGATATTGGTACTGATAATAACTATATATAATAACTATAAATAATTTTGACTGTACCAAGTTCAAATAAAGTTGAAAATATCAGGCAAGAGATATTTAAGTTTTTGTGCCCAAAGGGTGCCAACAGAATCCTTCCTTATACTAGCACAGTATTTTTGACCTTTATATCAGATTACCTTTAAACCAGATATCATTTAAAACAAGCAGCCAGATGGACAAATATATACCATGTCATTATCAATAAATTGATTGATAAAATTGTTTTTACTCTTTTCAACTGTTTGTTTAAATTAAAAAGGATACTATTTTATCTTTACTCAAAATATTATTCAAAATATATCAAAAAACATTGTTCATTATCAAAAATCAGCAAATGCAGCATTTTACAGTATTTATTCATACAAATATGAACAGTAAAATGGGATATTTAAGGTTTCAGTAAAAGACAGCGTTTAAAGAGAGCATTTAATTAAACAACAAACACCACGCACATACACGTTTACAAACGTATACAAATTGAGGAAAACTTTGGTTGACAATTAAATTAATAGAGTCAATGGGCTGCAGACAAAATAACATAATATCCTATGAGAAGGCGTACATGACGGGTCACGAAATGACAGCTCAAGACCAAAGCGTTACTTTGACAATTAAAGTTATGAGTTGAATGATGCTTTGGCTGCAATCCATTGTTAAAATTATACCAATGATGGTAACAGAAAATAAGCGACAGGAAAGACGCTTACCCAATCAAGTTAAAACACAAATAAACAATTTAACAATCATTCGATACTCAACTTGATTGGGTTATTTGCCTAATTAAAAAAAAAGCACTTTAGTACGAAAGCTCAGGATGGAATGCCATCGACAATATTAGGCCTTTGATATTTTAGAATTCTTAAATCTTCATTTGCCGCAATTTTATTAAGCTGTAAAGACAGAAAATAAATTTCTTTGTCTTAAAAAGTTAAGCAAGCTGTCAAAAAGACCATGTGACAATATCGTCGATGATGTAGGAAGTTTCATACATGATGGTTTAAATTGTTTTCAGTCAATGACTAACTGGCGGAAGGAACCGTCTATTCCGAAGAGCTCATCGTAGTTGGTCGGCTTTCCAGGTCTAAGCGTCTCATTAGCCTTAATATTTTCACTTTCTGTGAACCAGTCTGTGTATTCGCCCAGTTTCTTCACCCATGCATCTGTGGTAAAAAAGTGTGATATATTGTGTGATATCTAACATATTGTAACTTTTGCACCAATAGTATGGTTTAAGTATAATAGTAAAATGATTATAAGGGATACTTTGTTAGGAATATCTTTAATTTTTTTTAGGAATTCAGATTTTTTGATATATTCCTTTTTAGGATTCAGTTCTATTTCTGCAATCATAAGAGATGAAGAAATTTTATGTGAAGACATAAACAATCCACACTGCAGATTAAATTTCAATAAATTATTATAAAGAAACAAAACTACAACAGAGATTTTAGATATTTTTCTGCAGTAGATAATTAATTAGAACTTACTATGGAGGTCATTCATGGGTCCAGCGTTACCACCGTACTCAGCGGGAAGCATATCCTTGGGAACGTATTTGTAGAGATCGTTCACGTCGGTGTGCAGAAAGATCTGTGAAACAATGATATAGATGATCAAGAATCTGTTAAAATCTGCTATAGTGATCCAAACGCCTTATGTGGATTGCGTTCCAGGATCAGCCAGTGTATATCCGGTTCTCCCGAGGGGCTTGCGACATGACTTGAAGATTGGTTGGGGCGGGTACAGGGGTACATCCTTTTATCCCTCCGCCTGAATCGATCATTCGCCTGTCCTGTCACAGCTCCCTTGATTTGCTTCTTCGCTCTCCGAAGAGGGAAGAGGCATTTATATAGGCCGGCATAACTCTGGTGATCACCGCTAAACTCATTGTTTGTCAGTGGTCGCTAATTTTGGACTGCACTACGCTTACCATCAGGTGTAATGCAGTGACTTTGTCGTGCCCGGATAAAAAAATGTATAATAGGTTATTAATTTTGATTATTTGTACTTTTTGTATAAATATGTACAAAGACGGAAATAATCCTAGAGATAATCTTGACTTTAATACTTTATTAGTAAGGTCAAAATTCAGTCACAGATGATTCTATTAAGCATATAATTTTGAAGATTGGTCGATAGCTAAATTTATCTATAGCATTTTTATTTGAATTTTTTGGGAGGGGGCTAGATTTCACATGGATAATTTCGTTTTGTGCAAGTTAATTCTGTACATGTTACATCGATATTAGTATTGATATATATATAGTATATGATATTAATATTTACCCTTTCTTTGATCTTGTCCTTGATAAAAGGTTTGACGAAATTAACAATCTTGTCAACAAGAGGAGATACGTTGATTACATGTACTTCCTTCAGCTTTACTGGGTATGCTTCCTAAAATAAAAGGAATACATCATTAGTCGCAATAACAGAAATGAAATCGATAAGGATAATAAGTCAATGTTTATTATTGCCAACACCGCAACACTGCCTCAGTTGTGTCGTGTACGCGGTAAGACTGCTGTGCTGAGGTTTCGCGTTCGAACTTCGGGTCGAGTAAAAGTGATATTGGATTCTATTAGGCCAAAATCTGGAATTGTGCTCGGTATGGCGATAGCGTCGCCCCCGTCACATAATGGGACGGAAATAAGCTCGGTAAAATGTGGGTGTACTGGTGACATCTCTGTATACCCCTTCCGGGATTTCAGGCAATTAACATCAATAAGATATTTTTTTTTATACTGACCTGTACACAGACTAGAAACTTCTTGACGAGTGTCGGCGTGAACTTAGCGAAGTGTGTTGGTGTGGCCACAGAAGCATCTAGAATGTAAACATCGCCAGCAACACCTTCCTTCTCTTCAACCAGTCTGACGTCACCAAGCATAAGGGCCAGTTTGAAGGCGTCTGCTACGTTGGGTGTTTGAACATCTTTGTCTAGACCTGGTGGAATAAAATCTTTTTTATAGAGAAAGTTAACTGATGGAAGACACGATCCTAATCCTTTTAGTAATTATGGATTTTATTAATCATAACAGAATAAAAAAAGTTCCGTCAATCCAAGAACAGTATTGCAGTCGGTTAGTCTTATCTATAGAAAAATAAAATTAATAAAATATGAATTAAAATATAAAAAATAAATAGTTGGTAACGACGACGTTGGTACGATTTGACGGGATGGTGAGTAGCGGATGGATGCGAGCACGGAAGGATTGTTGTATAGCCACATTCTCTAGTGAAGATCGCGCTTGGGCTGACGTGTAGGACGTTGTATTGAACGATGGATCGAAGATGTAAAAGGATGGTGGATAGCGGATGGATGCGGGTAGGAAGGGATGGTTTTAGAGCCACATGCTCGAATTAAAACCGCGCTTAGGTTGAGGAGTAGGACGTTGTGTTGAACCACTTCCCACCATCCTTTCAAGTCGCCAATCCATCAGGATTGACGACTTGAAAGGATGCTGGGTAGCGGATGGATGCAGGCTGCCTAAGAACGAGTTGGTTGGTGCATACTCGAGGTGGCCTCCATACTATAATAGACAGCGATAGCCTGAGATTATGAAATGAATTTCATTTTGAGTGTTTCAATGAACTATGGGCATAGGATCTTTACGCGGATAAAAAAGAGTGAAATAGCAAAAACCATACCTCTCATAATAATGACTCGTCGACCTTCAGGGGTGATGCCGGGCAATGGTGGCATTTGACTGAAAACAAAAAATATATATTTTATTATATCATCTGATGCATGTACTAATATGCTTTGTTTTAGATGTTTATTTACTTTGTTAGATATTATTTTTCATATAGAAGTCTTTCATATAGTCCAGTCCCGGATGCGTGAGCAATATGATAGAAAACACCATAAGATTTAAGAATTATAGTGTCTAGAGTATGGAGAGTATGGTGTCTCACTAAGAATGGGAGAATGGCAGGTGGTCGGCTCAACATGCTTTTTAAGACATGTTACAGAACGATTTAGCTTGTAGTTGTTACAACCGATCGCCTTCCTGTCGTCTACCCCTCTGGGGAGAAAACATACCCAGACCCGATACAAATATTTGTGGATCACACAAATAATTATGTCGCGAATCGAACCGCGAACCGCGCTGTTTGCCAGCTTATGGTATGAAACAAATCTAGTCTTAGAATTGTTCGCTGGTACATACACCAGACCTTAAGTTAAATCGTAAAAATATTTTGAATAATGTAAAAACTTATACAATGATGTCGACGACACGATCCAAGGTTATTAACCCACAAAAAACTATAAAGTTTATAACGTCTGTTAAAATATAATTATATCAGTGTAATTTACATGACGATTAAATATTGTTGATAACAATTTGCAAACTTTTTACCGACTTAATTTTAAAGGTAAATTGCAACTGTAACTAAATAATATGTCATAACGGTGCCATTATACAATACAAAATATATGAGAGAAATGTAAAAAATACTACACATATAAATCTGACTCCACACTATTAAAAACTTGTGAGTGAGAGAGTCAGAGTCTACCTTTTAGAGTGGTAGAGCCAAACTGCAGACAGTTTTGTCTACAGTAGGAGTAGGCCGGCTCGACCGGGTCATTACCGCTGTTTCACAGAAAACCGATGTAAAGTAGTGGCTTGCTATATCGTTTCGGACGGTGAGTAAGAAATCCGGAGGCCCAAATTCCGCTCCCCTAATTATAGTTTTCCTTTAAGGTCGGCAACGCGCCCATGATTATTCTGGTATTGTGGGCGCACATGGGCGGTGGAGATCACTTACCATCGGGTGACCCACTTGCACGTTTACCGGCCTATGCTATAAAAAAACCGTATCCGAGGAAACATACCCAACCAGTATAAAAATAATCACTATAACACAAAACATTTACAGTAATTACACGGAATGTTACTTACCACAGTGTCGCGGGAATAACCCGGTGTCAAACACGTCATTATATCATATTAAACGCCATTATTGTTAGTCTTTGAGAACAATTATTTGAATCAGACCTAATAAATTGTAATGAGATATTAAAAAAGATATTTACGTCATCTCATTCGTAATATATTAATGACCGTTACGTATTATTAGAGTTATTTTCCTCAATTGCTTCGTATAATGTCTAAATAATTTTAATGACATTATTCTAATTGGCATACTAGTACCGGCATGAATCGTGATAACAAAACGAACGTACGAAGTAGTTAATGTATCTTTGTGATTGGCGGAATGAAAGAGCTTGCCGTGCCGACGCTTCACGCGATTGGTTCGTCAGTCGATGCTCGTCGTCTATTGGACTCTCAATTGCCCTTACTACTGGCCTTAAGTGCTCACAACTCGTGCCGATTATTATAGAAGAGTTGCATTTATTTCGTTATACAGGGAGTTAGATAAAATAATGACAAATGCTGTGGAAATGTTAATAAATGCAGGGCTTTGGTTACTCATAGTTTAAAAAAATAATACTTACACAATGTTCAAGATTTCCTGTAGTTCAGGGCGAGCGACGTCACGGTTGGTGAAAAATTCCGGTACCGCGGTCCGCATGGTGAAGTACATGTCCAGTTTACGCTTGGTCTTCTCTAGAGAGAACTTGCAACCACGGAGGAAGGTCATGATACGTTGGTCATCTGCCGAAAAAATTAATAGTTCGTAATTGTTCAAGGATATAACCATGATTCAAGAAGGTATAGTGCTGATGCTTAGGAACTAGGAATATTAATTCTTCATGAGAATTCTTTTATTGACGAATATAAATATCCAGAACCAGGAATATTTGCTGGATCGAATCCGAAACTTCTCGTTTTATGGCTGATTACTGTCTATCAGAGACTCACCGAACTCATCAGGTAGATGGGGCTCCTTCTTCAGCCACTCCTTGATGTGGGCCAGGTCCGCGTCCCTGGTGTCTACGTTCTCATTTAACTCCTCGCGGATCTTCTGCCACATCTCACCAGCGGGCTGCTCGAGCGTCATCTTGGCTTCGACTGGTCCTGGAAAGGTTTCAAAAAAAGATCTTTGTAAGATAAGGCTAAAGTACGTTAAAAAAAGATAAAAATCCCCTGACAAGTATTTCTCACTTTTAAATGGCTGAACAGATTTTTCCAAATATAACTATTTCAATTGAATCTAATTTTAAACTAAACTAATTGCATTAAAATACGTTCATTCGTTAAGACTCTACCATGCTACATACATAGTATAATAATAATTAAGAGATTTTGAAGGGGTGAGGAATTCAGGTCTCCAGATATCTCACTCACCATACGAAACGCAGCAACAAGCCGCTACTTTACTTTAGTTTTCTGTGAGACACTGGGAACGACCCGATCGAGTCAGCCCATTCATGCCGTAGACAAACTGTCTACAGCGTGGCTCTATAGTCAAATAGGTAGCGAGTGGCCTAACTGTCACGTCATTTATAGTTACATAAATGTTCATCATAATAAGGCATGTCCTATGACAGGTATTACTTATTATTGAATATATTTTTATAGTTCACCGAGCTTGTTTCCGTGCCATGATATGATAGGGGCGAGCCTATGCCGCGTATAAACTCCAATCTCGATATGTATTATTTTTGATGTGATTGCACTACTTGCGATTTGAACCCAAGACTTGCCACAAGCCTGCCATTAGACCATTAAGGTTAGCACTATAATTACTTGTCACATTCTGAAATCAATCCAAGAATGGAGTAACAATCGTCTTGACCTTCATAACCATAAAACCATAGACACTTTCAAGACGGGTAGTGGAGTTACGAAATTGAACCTTGGCTCCATAGTTTGCGGGCGCGGTGCCCGTGGTCATGTATACGCAACGTGTGTTGAAATTAACTGATGACTGAGGCATTATTTTGGCTAGTTCCTAATGCAAGCAAGGCTATTGTTAACAAGAATATTTTTGTTTATAGCAGAGACTGACAAACAAGTAAGTGGGTCACCTGATACTAAGTGATCTTCAACGCCCATAAATGATAATAATGACACTAGTAATGTATTAGTAACGCTAAACGGCGATGGCGTGTTGGGGAAGAGACGAAATGTTGTTAAGTCGCGATTCGAAGCCAATCCTACCACCTTGTTGAGTGTGTGTGTTGAGGTGTTGAGTCGGAGTCGTTATACTTATTATCTACCTCCACTATACTTGATAGTATTGGTAGTATGTTTGTACAACCAATAGCTGATGAATAATACATCACAGATACTACCTTGAGTAAAACTTACATAAAAAAAATAAAAAAATTCAAAGATATTTAAATAAATAAATAAGTAAGTCTCCAACCCGCATTAAGCCACTGTGGTAGATTAAGCCCTTATCCCTCTCGTTTGTACAGAAGTGCCTAGCAGTGGGATATATCATCATCATCATCATCATCAGCCACAAGACGTCCACTGCTGAACATAGGCCTCTCCCAAAGATTTCCAGACCGACCTGTTGGAAGCGGCCTGCATCCAGCGACTTCCTGCGATCTTTATGAGATCGTTAATTATTATTAATTAACCAAATATTTTCTAAAAAAATAAATAATATACCGAAATAAAAAGTGAATGTGAAACTCGAAGTGGAACGGTTTTCGTGCAGCAAATAAGTTATTTAACGAGGTTTGAGATTTTACACGAAAACTTTCACTCCAGAACATTTTCAACGGTCACGATTTTAAGTAATTCGCTCTGATTCTTCATTTAATTATTGTTTACCATTCGCGTGCAGTGTAAATTAACATTATTGCGTTTTATCACGCGATACAATATCCAATTTAATAACCTGCTTAAAAGCGCCATCTGTTTTTCAGTCTCTGTACTATTCAGTTGTGTAATTTTAAGACTGCTTTGAGATACATCATGACGCTACTCATATTTATAAAATTCGTTTTTGTTAGTTCCGTAACTTATTTATAGATGGCGTATAACACCGTCAAAATATTGTTTTGCATATGTACGGTTCGGGTTAATTTTAATAATTAACTACTTACATTTATAATTTAGATAATTTGAGGCTTATCTAATATTACGTTAATATAATTACTATTAAATTAAACATTTAATTCTCATTTATCGTAACATTTATATTTTGCATATTACGTACGTTATTTACATAACTAGAAAGTGTTTTACATTACTTTTAAAATATGATAGCGTGAAATATTATTTATGATTTAACTTATAAAACGAAAGAAAGTTACCTCTGAAGTAATTCATACCATGTTTTTAAAATTAGAAAGTGTTTTACATTACTTTTAAAATATGATAGCGTGAAATATTATTTATGATTTAACTTATAAAAAGAAAGAAACTTACCTCTGAAGTTATTCATACCATGTTTTTTTTTGTCAGCCGTTACTGACAAGATTACAGATTTACTGACTCTTGGTGAGCTACTACGACTTTATATTTTGTTTACTTAATAGCCGGTGCACATGGTTCAATTGTAGTTGATCAAGTGCCATATCGCATTGCAATTGTTTAAACATTCTTTTAATCGAGTTTATTTTAAAAAATACATACAGATTTTGTTGATTCAAGTGGGTTGATTATCTAATCGACCCATTTGAATAGCGAGAATCTATTCGTGTGAACCCGTGTTCTTGGCGGGGAAAATGTATATGGACATTCTGAAACAGGTTCTAAGCATGGTATACGTGCAATAGTTCAATAAGCCATTAAAAGTTTCAATCCAAAAATCTATTGGGTTTAATGCTAGTGGCTTATTGCGACGTACCTACCTATTATGTCGCCGTTGTTCCATTTTCAAAATGTTTGAGAAAATTGATGAAGTTCGTTTAAAAATGGAACATTGTCAGCCTATAATATCAGGTAAAGCCTAACCATAAAATTCAAAAAATATAATGGCCAGTACCTAGCATAAAAAATCATCTGGAACGAATTGCAAAATAAACTAATAATAATCGATTGTCAATATTCGATAGGCGTGTTTCAGAATAATTGCATCGACATTTACAGTAACGGCTGTTTTACCGCTACATTACTCAGTGCTCTCTAATGATGCACGCCACGGAAGTCACGTCCGGGGAGTTTTGCTTCATTTGTCTTATAGGTTTTTTGCATTTCTAATGTGCTCTAATATTTCACGTAATGTATAGTTGTGGTTGCGGCCCGTAACTTGCGAGAGTTTTATAACCCTTGTTTATTTTCTTTTCTTTTACAATGTTGTTAGCATTCTTTATAATTAGGAATGATCATCATCATCTAATTCAGAAGATTCTACATAGAATTAATATGATAATGGATTTGAAGGATTGTACCACTGACAGACGTTGCATTTTGACGGTCGTCAGAATTATATCCTCCCGAGGCAACTGGATTCACTCGCTGGAACGCAGACCCCGTGGCGTAGTGAGCGAGTGGCCGGCTGCGAAGCGAAAGGCCGTGGGCTCGATGCCCGCACCGAGACAAATGTTTTTGTGATTCAGAAATATTTGTTACGACTCTGGGTATTGTGGGACAGCAAGTCTCTCTAGCTAGGATAAGCTAGGATTATGTGTGTAACTGTTGGGTGTATTGATTAATTTATTATTATTAATTATGTTGGGCTTTTCACCATGTGTACGGTGGACACTACGCAGTTGCGTACAAATTTGATTCAGGGGGCCAATGCTATAAAACGAATGATGTAAAGCGATGTGATGTAGAACTGGCCTATTAGCAAATTACTACATGCCAAGCTTCTGTTAAATAGTGGTAAAACCCGATCGAGTTAACCCATCCATGCTGTAGAAAAAACTGTCTACATCGTGGCTCTACTATTTAAAAGTTACTTTTAATATAACCATATATTATTCTGCAGTCTTTATCTTTACATAGTATAAAATGAAGGCGCTTTCGCTGTCTGTTCGCTTAGATCTAAAAGATCTATTCAAAGGATGTAAATGCATTTTTCAGCAATAGATAGAGTGATTCATGAGAAAGGGTTATATGTATTACGCTATGACCCATGGGAGCAGGGCAGTAACATGCAGGTAAAACCGCGAGGGACAGCTAGTTTTAAATAAAAATAACCAGGGGTAGCTATTGCATTCCGAAAGCCTTTATGTCAGAAAATCAATTTTAGAGTAATTATTAGTAGGCTGCATTTTTTTTAGCTTGAATGACGAAGTGAGCTCGCTTGATGTTAACCAACACGCCTGCCCCAAAATCAACACCACATAGACCCTTGAATTACAAAGTACTTGACAGCCTCCGTGGCGCTGTGGGCGAGTAGCCGACTGTGAAACGTGAGGCCGTGGGTTCGATTCCCGCACGGAGCAAATATTTGTCTGATCCACAAATATCTGTTTCGGGTCTGGGTGTTGTGAGACCAAAAAGTCTCTCGTAGTTCTTGATACCCACGACACAAGACTCGTATCTTACTGTGGGGTCAGGGCTATGTGTGTGACTGTTGGGTGTTATTTATATTTATTTATAAAGTATAGCATTAGACTGCGATAAACACCTCCAGACATGGGATGTTAAGTCTCATAATGCCCAGTACTTTCACTAGCTTCAATGACCTTCAGACCGAAACACAACAGTGTTTACATACTGCTTTTTAACGGCAGAAATAGACAAAACAGTGGTGCCTACCCAGACGGCCAATCGTATATGAGGGACCTGCCGCCTAGTAAAAGTATGTGTTATAATAGCAGGAAACAAATCTGTGAAAGTTATAATATCATATCAGGGGTAGTCAGTAACATCATTATGCAAATACCCCTGTCATTTACTAATTGAAATGACTGGTGAAAGTGCTTTTACATTAATTATTGCCGACCGTTAAATATTAAGCACACAAAATAATTTGCGTGAAGTAAATATGTATGATGATTTGCTTGAAATGTTTATTAACTTATATTATTATTTATTTATTAGCCTCCTCCGTGTCGCTGTGAAGCGAGAGGCCGTAGGTTCGATCCCGCATCGAGACATATGTTTGTGTTATGCACAAATATTTGTTTCAGTTCCGCGTGTGTTTTCTCACTAGAAGAGTTAATGTCAGGAAGGCGGCCCGTCGTAGAAAATACAATTATCTTGTATTTTCAATTATGTTACCTTTCTGTAACATGTCTTAAAAAGCATGTTGCGACCGACCGACCGATAGAAACGTCATTCACACAAACAGATATACATGTAAACAAACACACAAACATACACACAAACACATACATTTCCATACAAAGCTTCCAAAAGCGTATGTATTCTGTTGTGGACTGTATGTTATATATTGAAGACGGATCTTCCAAAAGGATGTACTCGTGGTACTACTTGTTTTAAAATAACAAGACTACTTGCAGATCACACACTTTATTTCGCTCTTACACTTATTCGCACTTATCTCCAACTGACTACTACACACTGACTACTTGCTGACTACTTCACGCTGACTACAACTATTTACATTTTTACATTTGCTTATATGCAATATTCCCGTCTCACAATCCGAGACGGGTACGCTAGCGGAGCGGGGTCGGTGGCCACGCCCCTAATGGCCGACGTGTTTACGCATCCCTCGGCCGCATGACGTCATCGGCGCTTTCCGGCCGCTGCGCCCTGATTGGCCGATCGCTCCGTCGCTCCGCGCGTTCCCGGTCCGCGTTCTCAGTCTTGTTTTTACACCTCAGGCGCGCCGTGGACAAGTTGTCGCCAACATCCTCCCCCCGGCGTAGCTTGCGCAGCCTCCTCTTGCTGCAACACGACCAACTTGCTGACAGGGCGCTTGAATGCTCCGTTCTTCGTCCGCACTTCAGCGACGCGTATGCCTCCATCGGGTCCCTTGAAGGTGCGTTGGATGACTCCCATTGGCCAGACGTTGCGAGGCAGCGTGTGGTCCACTACGATGACCACGTCGTTCAGCTGCAGCGGTCGCACCTCTTTGCGAGCCTCCCCTCTTGGGACCAGAGTCGGTAGGTACTCGGTCACCCACCGACGCCAGAAAATATCAGCTAGTGCCTGACTAGCTCGCCATGTTCTCTTGTCCGCCTCTGCGCATGGTCCGGTGGTGGGAAGCCCTGTTGATGACCCCAACAAGAAGTGGTTGGGGGTGAGGGCTTCCGGATCTTGTGGGTCTACACTCACGTGCGTTAACGGTCGAGCGTTCACCGAGTGCTCTGCTTCGGTCAGGAGCGTTCTGAGTACTTCCTCGGTGGGCGCCCTCTCCTTCAGAGTTACGCCTAGTGCGGTTTTGACGGACCGTACTAAACGCTCCCATGCTCCTCCTTGATTCGGCGCTCCTGGGGGTATGAATCGCCATTCCATGCGTCGAAGCAGTCCTTCTTCACGAAGCTCCGGCAGCCATTCTGTATAGGCGGCCCGTAGTTCTTGATCAGCTCCTCGGAAGTTCGTGGCGTTGTCCGAATATATTAATTTGGGCCATCCTCTTCGCGCAGCCATCCTCCGGAGTGCCATGATCGCCGAGCTTGTCGAAAGCGTGGCGACGAGTTCTAAATGTACGGCACGAGTCGTGAGGCACGTAAACAGTGCTCCCCATCTCTTTTCCTGTCGGCGCCCAATTTTCACCAACATGGGCCCGAAGTAATCCACCCCGCAGTTTGTGAACGGTCGGTGGAAAGGGTCTAGGCGTGCGCGTGGTAGGTCTCCGGTGACGGGGGTTCGTGGCTTCATACGTCGCACTCGGCAAAATGCGCAGCTCTGTTCTACTGCTCGCACTGTGGGCCTCAAGTGGATAATCCAGTACTTTTGCCTTAGGTCGTTGGTCACGCGTTCTCGGTTGGCGTGACCCGCGGCGCAGTGCTCTCGTAGTACGAGCAGTCTGGTGAGTCGGTGACGTCCGTCCAGAATCACTGGTCGCTTGGTCTCTTCAGGTGCCGTGGCTGCTTCGATGCGGCCTCGTACTCGTAGCACGCCATTCTCGAGTATTGGGTCCAACCTGAAGAGGCGACTTGTCTTTGTGATTGGACGGGTGGCTCGCAGCTTCCTTATTTCCTCACCAAAGCTCTCTTGTTGCGCATGTTGGATGAGCAACTGTTCAGCCCGGTCAATGTGCCTTTTCTCAAGGCGTGATGCAGCGCGTCGCGTCATATCCGCGAAGGCCAGTACATTGGCCGTCGCACGCACTATTGTTTCATACTTCGAGAAGCGGGCTGGGTCGGGTAGCCAGCTTCCTCGAATGATCTCCTGCTCCGTTGTGTGCAGGACTTCTTCTGGCTCTTCGGCAAGATCGGAGTTCTGCTCTGCGGGCCACCGCTCTTTGGGTCCGCGCAGGAACTCTGGTCCCTGGAACCACCGGTCGTGTGTGCTGATGGTGTCGCTCCTCAGGCGGGTGGCGTCATCGGCGACGTTCTGTTCGGTCGGCAGCCACCGCCACTCACTCTTCTGTGTGAGTTCGGACACCTCCCTCAGCCGATGAGCAACGAACGGTGTGTAGCGTCGCTCATCATTGTGGATCCAGTGGACCACCGTGGAGGAGTCGGTCCAGTAGATCGTTCTGGACGCCTCCACGCGATGTTCCTTTTTAATGGTGTCGGCGAGTCTTGACCCGACGACTGCCGCCTGAAGTTCGAGGCGGGGAATAGTCTGCGCGCGTCGCGGCGCCACCTTGGCCTTAGCGGCAACTAGCACGACGCTAATGTTGCCGTCCCTCCTTTCGATTCGCCAGTACGCTACGGCGGAATAGGCCTGCTCGCTTGCGTCGCAGAACACGTGCAATTCGATTGATTCGTGGTTCTTTATATGGTAGCTCCGGGGGATCTGCAGCCTTGCTACCGTCGTGAGGTCCGACAGCCACGTAGCGAAGGCCTCGCTCTCCTCTTTTGGGATTGGTTCGTCCCACGATAGCTGAAGGCGCCACAGACTCTGTAGTATGATCTTCGCCCGGATCGTGTAGTGGCTCAGAAGCCCTAGTGGGTCGTATATTGACATGACCGCACTGAGAGCTTCTCTTTTGGTGGGCGCACGGGTCTGTGTACGCACGTCTGTCGGTACTCGGGCCATCGAGGTGTTGAACCCCAGTTCATCACGATCCGGGTTCCAGTGGAGACCAAGTATCTTATACTCGGGTTGGTCTCCTCCCAGTTGCGTAGGTGTGGTCGCACGTAGATCGGCAGGTATCTCCCGTAGCACTGCCGATTCGTTGGAGCTCCATCCACGTAGCGTGAATCCTGCGACCGCGTGCACGATTCTTGTTTCTTCTATTGCCTTCCGGGCTTCTTCGGGTTCCTCGTAGCTAGCCACTAAGTCGTCCATGTAGTGGCTCTGGGTGATGGCCTCCATCGCTCGCGGATACTGCTGCGCATGTTGCCTCGCGTTGTGGTTCCGCACGTAGTGAGCCATGAATGGTGAGCTCGCTGCGCCGAAGATCATGCTCGTCATCTTGTAACGACGCGGAGGGTTCTTCCGGTCGTTACCCCGCCACAGAAACTGTTGCGCTGGCTGATCTTCGGGGCGGATCTTGATGCGCAGGAACATTTCTTGAATGTCCGCTGTGATGGCTATCGCCCTTTCCCGGAAGCGGAAGATAATACCGGGTAGTGATAGTAACAAGTCCGGTCCTTCCACTAAACGATCATTAAGGCTTACGCCGTGACTTTTCGCCGCTGCATCGAACACTAATCGTCGTTTCCCCGGTTTGTTCGGGTTTCTCACCGCGAAGTGGGGTAAATACCAGCAGACGGCGCTTGACTCTTCCGATCCGTCACATGGCGTCGCGTATCCTTTCCTTAATAGGTTATCGATCTGGGCGGTGTACTCCTGGGCGAAGTCGGGTGAGGCGTCCATCTTCCTCTCAATCTGCCTCAGACGGTGGAACGCTGATTTGTAGCTCGGTGGCATCGTGACGTCGTCATATCGCCATGGTAAGCCGACTTCGTAACCGCCATCTATCCTTCTGATGGACTTCTCCACGGTGGAAATGGCTCGTCGGTCTGCGTCGCTCACTCTCGGTTCCGGTGCGATGCCGAGCGCTTCTATGCTAAAATAGTTTTCCACCAAGTTGTGAAGTCGCCGATCGTTTTCTCGTTCCGGCTCATAGACGTGCAGCACGTTCTCTGATTTCATGATTACGCTGCGTGGTATGGTCCCGTGAACCACCCAGCCGAGCAGCGTCTTGGATGCGGCCGGTTCGTTGGGGCCGCCGGTTCGTAGCTCCCGCGAGACGATGTGCTCCCAATGGTCGGAACCCACCAAGATCCCGGGGCGTGCTCGTTCATAGCACACCTCGTCTTGTGGCAGGTCTCGCAAGTGCTTTAACTTCATCACCGACTCTGGGATTGCTTGTGAATGAAGCTTCAGGTTTTTCATGGTTCGTGCGCGAAGCTTGTGCGCTTCGCCCGTCTTCACTCCCCGTAGCGTCACGTTGACCAGCTTACTGTCCCTCTCTTTCTGAGACATATTAACGCCGTGCAGGTGTAGCGGTTGCGCTGGGCCCTCCGCGCCGATGCTCTCGGCGAGGTCTCCATCGATGAGGGTTATGGTAGCTCCTTCGTCAAGGAGCGCGTATGTTCGTACCTCCCCCCGTGGGCCAGCGATGATGACCGGACACATCTTTAGCAGGACCGCGCGTGAGCCAGCAGCGGTTCTGGGAGCTACTGACAACACGGCCTCTTTGTGTGGTGCTGCTGGTTCGGTCTCTGCAGGCTTGTCTGAACTCTGGTGTAGTGATGCGTGGTGCGGGCGGCGACACTGATCCACTCCGCAGGGCTTCGCCTTGCATGCGATGCGCTGATGTGTCTTTTTCGCACACTTAAAGCACAACCTTTTGTCGCGCACTAGTTCCCACCGTTGATCGACGGTGAGCGCCTTGTATTTCGGGCACTGGGTTAGCACATGCGCTTCTTCACATGCCGGACAGCGTGTTTTTCCCTCCGATCTTTCCTCTTCAACCGCGTAGACGGGACTGGACTTCTTTTGAACGACGACGGGTCTCGCTTCTCTCCTTGCCATAACTGCGGTGGTTCCCGTGGTGGGGGCGTACGAATACCGCAACGCTCTGTCGGCTTCTCGCATGAGGAAGCGAGACAGCATGACTATCTCGGCCTCTGTCGTTCCTTCGTGTTCGCTTGCGTAGTCACACCATCGCGATCGTAGGTGCGGACTTAGCTTCTCCAGTACTTCTCGGGTGAGCAGCGGGTTGAAGAGGTATCCTCGGCGATCTATGTTTTGTAGTACACAGATCGTATTCTGCAGTTTTACCGCGAAACTGTTAAGGTCGGTCACAGCTGATCCCAGTTTAGGCATCTTTTTCAACTCGTTCAATGCCCGATCGATTATAAGCTCCGGTCGCCCGAAGCACTGCTTTAATGTTTTCATAATGACGTCCGGATCAGTGGCCGTGTATAACAACGCGGCCACGGCGTCACGTGCTTCTCCCTTTAGACAACTTCGTAGTCTCTGTAAGTTCTCGGCGGCCGATATGTGATACATATTCGTCGTATCGCGTACGGCGGCCTTAAATGGCAACCATTCATTTACCGCACCGGAAAAGGTCGGTAATTCGCTGTGCCTGATTCTCGGCCTAGCCATTTTCTCCATTGTTTCGGCCAACATTTCGATGTCGCTCTTTTTCCGTGTCGGTGTCGGTGATCTCGGTCGAGGTAAGTCGAAGCGCAACGTTCTCGCCTCTTCTCTGCCTTCCTCGACCTCCCCCCGTGTGTCGAGCGGGTTCGTTCGTAACCACTCGTCCACTCTCTCGTTCTCAGGGGCGATCGGCTCACCGTGAGCGCTTTCATGTTCGTCCTGGATGGCCGAAACTTCTGCGGCTAGTTTTTTCTTAACTAGGTCCGCTTCCATTTCCAGTTGCTTCCTGGTAATAGCGGCCAGTCTCTCCGCGGCCTCTAACTCGGCCAAACGAAGTCTCGTCGAGACACTGGCGGTAGAGCGTGCCGATCTCACCGAACGCGCAGGTGACCTAGTTCGGAATCGGTCTCCTAGCGGCGCGGCTCTTGATGACGGCCCTGCTACAGCGGGTATCGTGGAGGCGGCGGTCGTGCTCATTACACCCGTTTCCGTCGGTTGGTTCGTATTCGGCGACGCGGGTGGCTCCATTGATGTTCGGCGAAGTCGTTCTAGTGCGATCTGTCGTCTCTCCGCTTCCCGGCGACGTTCTGCCTCTTCGTGTCGTTCGTGGACGCGTCTTTGTTCCTCCAGTTCGGCTGCGTCACCCTGGCTTCTGGTTACCACCATCGCGTTCGGTAGACGGCGGCGTGCAGCTTCCCTTAAGACGTCCGGTTGACTGAAGCGGCGTTACGTCGGGTCGCGGTATGACGATACCACTTTCCCGTACTTATCGGAACGAGCGCAAACGTGTTTTTGATTGTTTTCGACAAGTTGCACTAGGTACAACAAGTTTCAAATAATCGCGACACGTCGTAACACGTTCCGGCAGGCTTCTTCGATACTTGATATCCAACGGTTCGTTCTTCGTGATATCCGGCTCGAAGGACCAGCAGATGTTGTGGACTGTATGTTATATATTGAAGACGGATCTTCCAAAAGGATGTACTCGTGGTACTACTTGTTTTAAAATAACAAGACTACTTGCAGATCACACACTTTATTTCGCTCTTACACTTATTCGCACTTATCTCCAACTGACTACTACACACTGACTACTTGCTGACTACTTCACGCTGACTACAACTATTTACATTTTTACATTTGCTTATATGCAATATTCCCGTCTCACAATCCGAGACGGGTACGCTAGCGGAGCGGGGTCGGTGGCCACGCCCCTAATGGCCGACGTGTTTACGCATCCCTCGGCCGCATGACGTCATCGGCGCTTTCCGGCCGCTGCGCCCTGATTGGCCGATCGCTCCGTCGCTCCGCGCATTCCCGGTCCGCGTTCTCAGTCTTGTTTTTACACCTCAGGCGCGCCGTGGACAAGTTGTCGCCAACATATTCATTTCAGACTTTAAATTAATTGAGGTAGAAATATCTAGGGACTTTTTTTTAACCGGACTCGGCAAAGTGACTACACTACACCTGACGGTAAGCAATCCAAAAAATCAGCGACCACCAACAAATAGTGAGATTATTATCGGTGGTCACCAGAGTCATGCTGGCCTGTATATATGAGAGGAAGAAGCAAATCGAGAGGGCTGCGACGGGCGGATGACCGATGTAGTCACCAATCAATCAATCAGCCATCGAGTCGTGTCGCAAACCCCTCGGGAGAACCAGAATGTATACACTGGCTGATCCTGAAACATACTCATTTTCTTGTAAAAAAACCTTCCTCGTTCTTTCTAGATTTTCTAATACTAACAAGACTTGTATCCTACTGTGGGGTCAGGACTGTTGGGTGTATTTATTTATTTATTACATATTATACTTATAATTTAGGTTTGTATATAAATGAGTTTGTGGCTATAAGTTGCTCTGCCAACGATAAAAAACACTGTTGTTACTATTCCTATTTAGAAAGGCACCTGTCTAACAAAACATGATAACCATTAAGATTTCTCGCTGTTTTACGCAGAAGCATTATAATCGCGTAACAAATCTCTCCTTAACCCGTACCGGAACATTAAATAATCACGGACATTGCACGAATATACCAAAATATAATGTTGACTAACTTTCCACATTTAATGCTGTTAAATGTGGAAAGTGGCGCTGTGGCGAAGGGGGCGAGTAGCTGGCTGTGAACAGAGAGGCCGCGGGTTCGATCCCCGCACTGAGACAAATGTTTGTGTGATCCACAACTATTTGTTTCGGGGTCTGGGTGTTGTGAGACTGAAAGTCTCTCGTAGTTCCTGATACCCACAACACAAGACTCGTATCTTACTAGGGGGTCAGGACTATGTGTGTGACTGTTGGGTGTATTTATTTATTTGTATTTTGGCGATTAATAAGGGTTCAGAGCGCCTTAAGGGTTGAGAGCGCCTAAAGCTCTCGCTCGAAAGTCCGGTGAAGCTGTTTAAAAAAAATATACTGTTATTGTTATATAATGGGTGAAAGATGCCAAAGAGGTGTTTCAGGATCGTAGCAGGTGGAAGTCCGTTGTCTCTGCCTACCCCTATGGGAAACAGGTGTGAGTCTATGTATTATGTACATACTGCCGTTTGTATAATCAATCTTTCTATGATTTGTAAACTACATATTTTTCACTCATTTTTACAGCTTTTACAGGAAAACCATGCAACATTTTAAATCATTATATTGCGTATTATTATTTGAATTATTATATGTTTTTTTAATTTTGACATGTTAAAGTTTATTAAATTTATTATTTAAAAGTCATAGCGTAACATGCTTGAACCTTAAAAAAATGTCTGGAAATAGAAAAAAAACGTATTTTAGTTACTGTAAATATGTGAATAACAACCGTAGTTGACTTTAAATTAAATGTAACAATGTTTTTGAATACGTGTCAATGTGGATTTTAAAAAGTTAAATACACATATATGTAAGCAGTTGGATATAAATTTACAACATACAATGTCTTCATCTATATATAATTGTTTGTCCTATCTGACTGACTGATTCATCAACGCAGAGCCTAAACCGCTGGGGCTCTAAATTAGTACCTAATTTTGGCAGCTAATAAATAAATAAATACACCCAATAGCCACATACATAGTCCTGACCCCACACTAGGTTAACCCTGTATCGTGGGTATCAGGAACTATGAGTGACTAGAGGTTGTATTGGGTGTATTTATTATTATTATTATTACAAAATAAACCTTTGGCCGAGGTGGTCACTTATGTATAACCACCTACCACCCACCCACCATCTTATGTGTATCCCTCGCGGTTTGTTTTGTGATCCACAAATATCTGTTTCGGGGACTGGGTGCTGTGAGACCGAAAATCTCTCGTAGTTCCTGACACCTACGACGCAAGACTCGTATCTTACTGTGGGGTCAGGACTATGTGTGTGACTGTTGGGTGTATTTATTAAGAATTAAAAAAATAAATGTAAAAAAAAAATTGGTGTGTGTCGTGGGACACCAGGTAGGAACGAAGTTTCTTCGGCTAATGTAGAATCGACACAAATTGCAAAAAAATCAAATTATCAACTGAAATAACAAAATAGGTCTCTTTATTTTTGTTTGACAACATAAAATTACATAGAAATAGAATAGAAAAATAGAAATAAAAAAAGACGTGTGGCACTCGGAGACTGCCGCGGTAAAGCTATTGTATAGCATTTTTTATCAACTTAAAAATAACGGACGGCCGTGTTCTATAATCAAAAATTCAAATTCAAATTTCAAACCGCGTCTACATTTCCAAATGTCATAAGTTTCACAACCATCTGTTTTATTAACGGAATTTCGACTTTAACTTTGTGTGCTAGATATCAAATTAAGTTAAAAAAAGTCTCATTTAACGGTTTTTATTCCACGCATTTTTCTTACGGTTTTACTATCACATTTTTTTCAGTTCGGTCACGCAGCAAAATCCCTATCCCCTCCAAGCCTGCCGTAAGGAACTTCGTTCCAATAGTTTACTTCCACCCCATTATGTGATAGGGTGCGAGCCTATTGTCACACTGGGCACAAAATCCAATCCAGGGCAATTCACGTATGATTTTTTAAACTGAAAAATCAAACACAAATTGTGATTGCCCCACCTGGGAATTTAACCCATGTACCCACAGATATCAGGTTTAAACGTTTCTACAAGACCATTTAGGCGATCGTATATTTATATTGTGATTCTTTCGACTTTTTTAACCAATTTAGCACATGTATTAGTACGTACAATTACGGTTAATGCTAAATAGAAAGAATTTTAACCCCCTACTAAAAGGCTTGTTATTAGTTTGATCTCTCGTCTGTCTGTGAGTGTGTGTATGTGGGTGCATTTTTTGTTTGGAAGCCATTTTCATTGAGATGATTCTTAGGTATGTTTGAAGAAAATGCGTTAAGCTATTTAAATGTTACAGATGTTTTTATAAATTATGTCGGGGATTTCATAATACCTTATTACCAATAATTTTCCTTTATCAAAAAGGGTAGTAAATTAAATATTTTTTAATGATAAAATTATTGAAAAAATATTGCAGTTATTGAGTTTAAATTGTTATTAAATTGATAAATTAAAACTTTGCTTATGTTTTATTTAGTACATCGCATGTACGATAAAAGTAGAACATTCAAGCGATTTAAACGCGATGCATTTCTCTTTATAACATCCGTTATATCGCAGGTGTTATCACGCAATGCCATCTTTTAATCATTTCCTTTAGTAACCTTACCCAAAAATCCTGAAAAAATCCACAACACTGGCTGAAATGAATCACAGGATAAGAAAAAAGAAAAATCACCTTTAAATTGGAATATTAAGTCACACGCCAAAGTCTCTACAGTAAAAACACTAGCACTTGAACGCAACGTGTTTATAATTAGAAAGTCACAGTTTAAAAAAAAATATTTTTGAATTCCGAATTCGCAGCGCGGCCTAACGCGCTCTATCGAATGCGGCCGATACAGCCAGTGCGCTCTTTTTATGATTTCGTCACGCGGTGTGAACGCGGCTGCAATTGCATTTGGGGGGAGGTTGGGGGTACATGACACTGTTTCTGCGGTTGGAGACAGGTTGGGAATGTTAGCGATTGTTAAGGGGTGGTTAAGTTTTAATGTGATTTTGGGCCGATTTGTCAATATATTTTTTAATTTGTTTTAGATTACGAGACAAGCAGGTCCCTCTCCTAATGGTAAGCCCTTAAATGCCCTTAAACAAGGTTAATGCATTGAATAGGCAAATTAGGAAGTAACTTTAAAAATGAAATACACCAGGTCCAAGATTTGATAAACTAGAACATCTGTCTAAGGGCTGTTTTTTGGTTTTCCTAAACGTTATTTATCAAATAAAATATAAGACGACAAGATACAAAATTATTACGCTGCCAATATATTAAATAAAAATAGTTATTTACCCGATTGAGAGTTATACAATGAAGAGATTATTAATATTATAATTTTTTTATAAATCATTAATAGATTAAACGTTTAATTCAATTATATAAGATAAAGATACATGGGCTACATGGTCCTTTTTTCGCCACTGGCAGACAAAACTCTAGTATGGGTTTGTTCGATAGTTGTTAATATTCGTATACGAGAAATATGTATGAGGCTCGGCGATACGTTTCTAATACTATCCATTAGGGTCGCTGTATGGACCTACATACACATTTTCAATTATACGGATGACGTGACATCCATCGAAAAACGAATAAGTCAAAAAACTTAAATTAAATTAAATTAATCGTTAATCGCTCGAAACATAAACGCATCTCAAATAGAGTGACCGAGAAACTCATAAGTATGCGTCATCGTGCGGTTGTCGAGATATTTGAGGAAAATGTAAAAGCGAGTGTAATTTGCCAAGATAATGATCTGAGTCGCCTCTGAACATGTTTGGGATTGTGTAAAAATGAAATTTTGAAGCAGCGATAGCTCAGTGAGAAGTAGTGCTGACTATCGAGACTAAAGGCGCAGGTTTGAAACCAGCCTCAAGAGCATGCACCTCTGACTTTTCTAAGGTACGTGTATACATTGTGATTTATCGCTTGCTTTAACGGCGAAAGAAACGTTGTGAGGAAACCTGCATACTTGAGTTCTTCATAATAATTTCCAAGGTATGTGTAGTCTCCCAATCCGCATTAGGTCAACATGGTGAATTAAAGCCTAACCCCTCTCATTCAGTGGAGGAGGCCCGTACCCAGCTGTGGCACATGTCTATTAAAAGGAATATATTATATATTTATATAAATTTAAAGCTTAATTCAAAAATTGTTTTGTGCTTTATTCGTCCAAGACGAGTGAGTCACTTGCCTGGTGAATAAGCATCACTCTTGCCGATAAACACTATCAGTACAACGCAAAACTATGAATCGCACAGTAATGTGTATTGCAATACGGTTGGCAGCGTGATACAAATTTTAAGTCTCATAATATTTTACTGCCTTCAATATTTTTAAACCCGAATACAACGACGCTTATAAACAGCTGCTTGGCGGTAGAAATAGAAAAAATCATGATACCTACCCAGACAAAAACTTAGATACGAGGGACTTAATACAAATAAAACAAAACATGAACATTTATGAAAATTTGGCACAGTTAAAATAAATATATAAATATTTGCTGATATTCATCTCCGCCCGGATGGCGAACACCGCACACATGCTGTTAAAACCTGCTATAGTGACCCACACACCTTGTGTGGATCGCGTTGCAGGATCAGCCAGTGAATGTCCGGTTACCCGATAGGCTTGCGACCACGTGACCACGGATAAATTCATTGTTTGTCGGTTGTCGCTGGTTTTTTTTTGACTTCACTGCGCTTACCATAAGGTGTAATGCAGTCATTTTACCGTGCTTGAATAAAAAAATAGAATAAATAAGCAAATACAACGAAAATGTTGCTACAACTTTATTGTCTGAATTAACTTAATACTCACTTAATTCTTATTTACACTCTGGATAACTTTTAAATCGCTATGTAAATCAACATGACTAAATGTCAATGAGTTATAAACTAACGGTAAAATTTCATACAACACTATCATTAAGAGATAATAACCGCTCATAAAGTCTTATAGGTCAAAGCATTGACATTTAGAATTCTAAAAATGAAAAATCCTTTCAAAGAAAAGACATCAACGCGCTCGCTACGAAATCGCAACTCGTGACTACGGTTTTGTTCCACTTTCTACGAAATAAATATTTTATGTATTTATTTTTTGCAAACATTACAAATACTTTTTGCACATTTACCATCTTATGTATACTTCAATTTTAACGGGTATTTTCAGTGTAAGATCTAGTTTACAAATATTAATTTAAAATTGCTTTGATGAATGTAAATAATGATGGGATACATTCTGTTAAATGACAATATCTTCAAATCTACTCATTAAAGTGAGTTAGTTGAATTTCATTAGTTTACTGTATTTGATTGTTGAATAAGAGTTTTGTTAATTTTTTATTTGATTGTATGACTAGACGAGCAAGGCGCTCACCTGATGGTAGGCACCACGCCTGTCCATAAACAGAAGCAACACCACACAGAACTTTGAATTGAACTTTGTTATGCACAATATCTTAAAATTCAAATTACTAAAGCCAGTCTAATATATCATAATATAATCGTTCATTCTTTCTCTTAGATGGCAGTCCACTGGTCATTATGGCGATTTTAATAAGGTAGATTAAATACTGAGTTATTTAATTTCTAGTTTACTATTGCTTTGTAGTTCCTAAACTAATATTTCTAATATTTCCTAACTTATAAAGAACGTATTTCAGAACAGAAGCTTGCGGTGGTAACATATACTTTACATGAGTAGTTTTTGTTACACGCGGCTTTGTGCGCTCAATTACATTGCTTAATGTATCTTATTCTGTTATAAAACAAACAAACAGTAAAGAGGCAAACGGCGTAAGCTGCTTTGTGGGGCAATGTAACATTTGTAAATTTAATTGTATCATGTCGTTAAAATAAAATAAATAAAAAAAACTTGTAATTCAAATGTAGCATTTAAGAGCCTTAAGCTGCAGTTGGATGGGGGGAGTTCATCGTACGACCGCCGCAAGATTTTGACAGAAAACTGTAACAGTGTTTACGAGGCCGGTTCATGCAATTAGAAAATCTTATGGTGCATTCTCGAAAATTATATATTTATTTGATATAAATTGTTAAACTAGTACAGTTTAACAATTTATATCAAATAAATATATAATTTAGTCGCTGGTGGTAGGATGTTTACGCGCTGGTGGTAGGATGTTTACATCCGGCCGGATAGCGACCACCGTACACGTGGTGAAAAACCTGCCATAGTGACTCACATATTGTGTGGGTCGCGTTCCAGGATCAACCTGTGTACATCCGGTTCTTGGGGGGCCTGCAGCGTGACATGATGGCTGGCAGAGTCATGTATATCGGTTCATTGTCGGATGGAGATGGATTGAACTGCCGGCCAGGGAGACCCGTAGAAACGGTTGTCCCGCTGGCCGCCCGTGGTACAGTACAGGGGCCCAATCGAGACTAACCACCTCGAGAGGCTGCCCCACCATGCCACGCATAATCTTGGGTAGGTCCGTCGTGCCGATTGGTGACCGGATGTGGGGTCCCGGCGGCCTATCCCGGGAGGGTACGGGGGCCCTTCCGTCCGGCGGTTCAGTCTGTCTCCGTTCGGCAGCCTGGTAACTATGTGCATGTCACGGTCATCCATCTGTCATGTTGCAGGTCCCTCAAGCTGCTTCTTCCTTCTTCCTTCCCCATTACCCACCATGACAGTGCCATTAAAGAGAGCAGGTCCTACAGCGGTGCACAGCCCCACCACCGCGTTCACAATGGGGTTCACTAACATCCGTGGACTCCATTCGAACCTTAATGCCGTCCACCACCATCTTGAGACGGCCCGGCCTGCAATGCTCTTCTTGACGGAGACGCAGATCTGCCGTCCGACCGATATGGCATATTTGCACTATCCCGGCTACTTGCTTGAAGAGAGCTTCAAGCCAAGGGCCGGGGTATGTTTGTATGTCCGGTCGGACGTCAGCTGTCGCCGTCTGCACTGCATGGAGGACCCTTCCTTTTCCACACTGTGGGTACACGTGGATCTTGGCTCCCAGAGCCGGATCTATGTGTGCCTTTACAGATCCCATAACGGGGATGACGAGACAACTCGGCTGTTTAACTATATCAGCCAGGCGACAGACGATGTGCTGGAGCAGTATCCGACAGCGGAACTGGTGGTCTTGGGGGACTTCAACGCGCACCATGAGCTGTGGTTGGGCTCCTGCAAGACTGACCATGCTGGACGTACTGCTCATGCATTTGCTCTGACTCACGACTTGTCACAACTGGTGAATCAGCCCACCAGAATCCCAGATGTGGCAAGTCACACGCCTTCATTGCTGGACCTTCTGCTGACGAGTCATCCAGCCGGGTACAGTGTGACGGTGGGCGCCCCATTGGGTACCTCCGATCATTGCCTGGTTGGATCCACAGTGCCTCATTCTGCGCCTCCTTCGCCAGTCAAAGTCAGGCGCAGAATCTGGCACTACTCGTCTGCAGATTGGGATGGTATGCGAGAGTATTTCGCATCCATCCCTTGGGGGCAGCGCTGCTTTGAGGGTAACGATCCTTCCGCGAGTGCCGACGCTATTGCCGACGAGATCCGGTTAGGAATGGAATATTACATTCCTTCCTCGGAGGTCGTCGGTGGTGGTCGCGGACGCTCCTGGTTCAATCGCGAATGCGCAGATGCTGTTAGTGAGAAACAGGCTGCGTATCGCGATTGGATTAGGGGTCGCGCTATGAAGGATCCCAACATAAGTTCTCTCAAAGCGGCCTATAACCAAGCCACCAAGGCCTGCAAGAAGGCGTACGTCAGAGCGGATGCCCAGCGCATCAACAGGATTGGACGGGCTTTGGCGGATCATCCGACGAGCAGTCGCGCTTATTGGAGTCTTGCCAAAGCCGTCCAATCTAATTTCTGTCGCCCCTCGTTGCCACCGCTGAGATATCCGGATGGATCTCTGGCCCACAGGCCGCAAGAGAAAGCCACTCTATTAGCGGAACTCTTTGCGGCTAATTCGCGGCTCGAGGACGGTGATGCACCGCCGCCCACAATGCCTGATTGCGGACACTCCATGCCGGATGTTCGTATCAGGCATTGTGATGTGCGGCGTGAATTACGGTTCCTCGACGTCCGCAAGGCTAGTGGTCCGGATGGTATCCCCGCGGTGGTCCTTAAAATGTGCGCAGCCGAGTTGTCTCCTGTGCTGACGCGCCTATACCGCTCTTCCTTCCTCTCGGGTATTGTGCCCCAATCTTGGAGAGAGGCCAATGTGCAACCGATCCCAAAAAAAGGTGATCGGTCGGACCCTAACAACTACCGTCCAATCGCCATAACCTCAGTGATGTGCAAAGTAATGGAGCGGATCATAAATACACAGTTGATCCGCTACCTGGAGGATCACTCGCTGATCAGTGACCGACAATACGGCTTTCGGTCGAAACGATCAACGGGTGATCTTTTAGCGTACATGCTACATCGCTGGGGTGAGGCGGTTGATAAGCATGGCGAGGCTCTAGCCGTAAGTCTCGACATTGCTAAGGCATTTGATAGGGTCTGGCACCGTGGTCTTCTCTCCAAGCTTCCGGCATATGGGCTCCCCGACAACCTGTGCACGTGGATCTCCGGCTTTCTGCATGAGCGCAGAATGCGTGTCCTTGTCGAAGGACATGCTTCACGGCTCATGACAGTTAATGCCGGAGTCCCACAAGGCTCTGTGCTTTCGCCCACCTTGTTTATTCTGCATATCAATGATATGTTACCACTCGGTAACATTCATTGCTATGCAGATGACAGCACAGTGCATGGGCGTTACTGCAGTAAGCCTCCAGGTAGCCGGGAAGTCACTGAGAGGGAGCGAGAGAATCTCGTCATTGAGCTTAACCGGACCTTGGATCTCATTTCGGAATGGGGTGCAAGGAATATGGTTGAGTTCAATGCCAAGAAAACACAGGTGTGCGCGTTCACGTGCAAGAAATCCCCGTTCTCTCCCCTCCCCAATCTTCGGGGTATCCCGCTCGCAATGCGGAATAGCCTTAATATCCTGGGTATGGATATTTGCTGCAATCTGAATCCAAGGAACCACATCGAGGGCGTAATATCCGCCACTTCACGCAGGGTCGGAATCCTGAACAGGGTGCGTCGGTTTTTTACTCCCGGTCAGCTTTACCGCTTATACAAAGCGCAAGCGCGGCCGGGTGTGGAGTACTGTTCGCACCTTTGGGACGGTTCCGCCCAATACTTACTCGATGCCTTGGACGGATTGCAGCGTCGGGCTGTCCGCGTTGTGAATGATGCAGACGTTACAAGACACTTAGAACCGCTACAATTGCGGAGGGACATTGCCTCACTGAGCGTCTTGTACCGTCTGTATCACGGTGAATGCTCCGAAGAATTGTTTGACCTTATCCCATCCTCGCCTTTCCTTAACAGAACTACGCGTGCTGGCTTGCGGAGCCACAGCTTCGTGGTCTCCTCCATCTCGGCTCGAACTAAAAAGTTCGCAAATTCGTACTTCTGCCGGACCATTAAGCTGTGGAATAGTTTGCCGGCACACGTGTTCCCTCCTTCCTATAATATAGGGTCCTTTAAACGGAGTGTGAAGAAGCAGTTAGGCAGGCCGGCATAATCGTGCCGACCAACGATAGACACACTGTCTGTCTTTGGTCGACACTATTCCTGGATTGCGTTACACTTACCATCAGGTGTGGCGTAGTCATTTTGCCGAGCCAGGATAAAAAAAAAAAAAAAAAAAAAAAACAGTTTAACAAAATATCAAGTGACTTAAAAAAATAGCACTAAAAAGTCAAAAATAACTATTTCTATAGGTTACTTTTTAAGTTTTGTAAAACTTATTTTATTTGTCAATTTTCCGTGTTAAGCACAGCTGTAGAATGATGTACCTACATCAAAATAAAAAAACAAAAAACTCACCAAATTGAAAGTTTTCTACTCTTTTAAGTCGCTTAAAAAGCGACTTAAAAGAGTAGAAAACGCACCACCACGCTGGCCTAATGCGGATAGAAAAATCTTATCGAGTTCTCAGGTATGCAGGTTCCCTCACGATGTTTCCTTCACCGTTATAGCAAGCGATAAGTAACAATTAATAAATCCTTAGAGATATAAAAATATTCAAGCTTCTGAATCAATGCAATCTAGTGATATCGGCATTTGTATCACGAGTTCTGTTATTCAAGAACTCAAATATCAAAACTTATAGGGTAGTTTTTTTGCATTTAATCTTAAAATTTGCTTTTGTGGCATAAATAAAAAAATCCGAAAATCACAGGAATTATTACAATAAAACTGCAATATTAAAATTGATCTCTCAACTAGGTGTAAATAAGTAAGTCTTACTGCCACTTGACAGGACTTTTGTTTATCCCCAGAGGGATAGACAGGAATGTTTCGTTTTTATGGATGTCGTATGATGGATTTCTCCGCCGTATGTGAGCGACTTTTGATTTGGTAAGATTTACCTGCAATGTGGTACCATTTAAATTTGGATAAGATCTGATGACGGAGTACGGAATAAAAAATTAAACTCTATCTCGAATGTGATAAAAAACATTTAACTAAACCTTAAAAACTGACTTCAAAAGTTAACTCTAAAAAGTTATATAATTTCTTACATGAACATTAGTAAATTAGATGATCTTTTAGCGTCGGTATCATATCAATCTACCGAAACCGGTACAGGCACCGACTCCAAAGAAAATAACTAGAGGTCAACAACGTGTAACGTTAATAGAGTAGACTCTACAATCGTTCATGAAATTTTATATCTATTTTTATCGCTCATGTAAGAAATAATTATTAGGTATTTATAACTTTCAGCGTTCGTTTTTGAAGTCAGTTATTAAGTTTTGGGTTTTTTTCATTCGGTTCATTCATTGATTTAGTTCCTTTTTACACGCTTTTTATTAACTTCACCTGTATGTTTGTTTGTATGTTTGTTTGTATATTTGTTTGTATGTTTGTAACCGACTCCTTTGGGCGCGATTTTGACCCACTTTAAACGGCCAGATTTCGTTCAAACTTTGTAGATTTATCGAGGACCGATAACAATACACTATTTTAATAAAAAAATAAATAAATTATTATTAATAATAAAATAATAATAATAATTTAATTTAAATAATTATTGATATTCGGGTTGGGAATTAAAATTGTACTCTCTTGATCTTCGTTAATTATAGGGAATATCGTAGTATCTAAGAGCGTCAATAGATGGCGCTTTTTTGATATTCGGGTTTAAAATTAAAATTATACTCTCTGCTACGATATATTGTTATGTTAACTAAAAAATTAGAAATAAATAATAGTTTAAAAAAACTAAAAACACGCTTTTATAGAAAGTCTAACTAAAAAAAATAGAAAATAAATTTGAAGAAAACAATGTATTTTATTGTAAAAAAAAGCGTGTGGTGCTTTTTAAGATACTATCTAAATGATAATCCTTCTACCTACTCATATCTGTCAATACAATAAAATATATAACTATTGACACCATGCACCTCACGCGTTTTTTACAATAAAATACATTGTTTTCTTCAAATTTATTTTCTATTTTTTTTAGTTAGACTTTCTATAAAAGCGTGTTTTTAGTTTTTTTTAACTATTATTTATTTAGTATCCATTATATTTGCTGGTGGTAGGATATTCATATCCGCTCGGATAGCGACACCGTACACATGGTGTTAAAACCTGCCATAGTGACCACCCTTTGTGTGGATCGTGTTCCAATACGGGCCGGCATGACTGGTGACCACCGGTAAACTCATTGTTTGTCAGTGGTTGCTACTTTTTTGGACTGCATTACGCTTATTATCAGGTGTAGTTCAGTCGCCGTGTTCGGATAAAAAAAAATCCTCAAACCAAAAAGGATTATTATGACAAAGTCATAACAACTTTCAAATTAATTTCAGAACACGTTCACGTTGTTGCGCTCCTCCGGTAATCGATATTTCCTCACGCACATTTCACAATGCGCTGCGTAAGTGAGCGCCAGTAATCATAATGTTTAAGAACGGATAATGGACGTGAGTCATAGTGTGGTGTGATTCCTCCCCACTATCATACTATTGGCTATGTTTCCATTATGTTACGTTATTTTTCAGAAAGTGAGAGCCGAGTATCGGGCTCAATGGCGTGCTTTGAGAGGGGCTTATGATGATGATGATTTTTCTGAATGTTTCAATTTTTTTTTGTATGATGAGAAAAAAAGCACATAAAAATGATGATGATGAAAAATAGCTAAGCGGGGAGTGGGTCGGACTATCGGGACGACAATCCAAGCATGCACTTCTAACTTTTCTGAGTGATGAGTGTATTAATTGTTAATTATCGCTAGCTTCAACGGTGAATGAAACATCGTGAGGAAACCTGCATATCTGAGAAGATCTTCACAAGCATTTCGAGGGTATGCGAAGTCTATAAACCCGCAAAATGCGTGGTAGACTAAGACTTAACTCCTTTTATTCAGTATAGGAAGCCCGTGCTCAGCAGTGGGACGTGTGAGAGGATTAGTATTATTAATATTATAACAAAGACTAAGAAACCATGATATCGTAGTTTCAAACCCGGATCAGACATTCACAATTCGTTTTTGAGTTTTCGATTCAAAATATCAAAAATATTTGCCTGGATGGGTGAACAATTATACCTACAGCCTTTTTTCGCCTCAACCTCAATTGGTTAGTGACAGCATGTTAAGGCTGAGAATCATTAGGCACTGCGTCCAATCTCGGGTAATCACAATTTGCGGTTGTCATTTTAATTCAAAAAGTAACACATGCGTTGCCCGAGATGGAAATTTGTGACCGAAATTTGGTGCGTCACCTATAAGACTATGGAACGGGAATAGTTCAACGAACCATGGTCTACTAGTTACATAGTGATAAAGTTTGTTTAATATACTTGAGTATTTACTATCTCTAGGCACATAATATTTCCAACTCCCCCCTAACGTTTATCTGATTAATTTCGTTGCGGTACAAAGAAATTTAGGCATTCCCAGAGACTCGTCGAGCTTCACTGCTCGGCGTCAACAAAAATGCGTGCCACTGTTGATCCTGGCGCACAGGAGTTACAGTGGCCGGTGTGTGGGCGGGATAGTCTTAATATATCTAGGCACAGGCATCTATTTGCTTTAATCACTTTCCTAAGTTCTGATGATTTCAGCAATTTCTAGTTCTCTAAATTTCTTAGTAGCATTTACCTTGAACTGTTATTTTAATAATTAAATTAAAGAAATAAAAGAATAAATAAAATGCGTGTCAAAAACTAGAAATTTTA